>SMDT01000330.1:0-1299111 GCA_005392925.1 Aquilaria sinensis
CCACTGCACCATTCATCATTGGTCGATAAGGTGCTGAATTGTGATGCTTGATCTTGAATTGTTGGCATAGGTTATGCATCATTTCGTTATTCAAGTTTGTGGCATTATCTGAGATGATACGTTCTGGCAACCCGTATCGACAAATGATCTCTCTCTTGATAAACCGGCATACCACCTTTCGAGTCACGCTCGCATAAGATACTGCTTCTACCCATTTAGTGAAGTAATCAATAGCCACCAGAATGAATTTGTGACCATTCGAAGCTTTGGGAGTAATCGCTCCAATAACATCTATCCCCCACATAGCGAAAGGCCAAGGTATTGCAGTCACATTAAGAGGAGCGGGTGGGACTTGGATCTTGTTAGCATATATCTGGCACTTGTGACATTTCCTCACAAAATTGATACAGTCAGTCTCCAGTGTAAGCCAATAATAGCCAGCCCTCATTATCTGTCTTGCCATGGTATGACCACTGGTATGCGCCCCACATACTCCGGCATGAACTTCCTCCATGATCCTTCTTGCCTCAAGAGCATCTACGCAGCGAAATAACACCAAATCTGGGCTCTTCTTATAAAGTGTATCTGTATCCAAGAGGAAACCCATTGACAGTCTTCGCAAGAACTTCTTGTCATTTTCAGATGCTCCCGGTGGATATACTCGTTCTTGGAGGTATCTCTTGATATCATGGTACCACGGTTTCCCATCCGGCTCTTCTTCTACATTCATGCAATGAGCCGAAGAATCTAGCACTTTCATCTCAAAGACAGGGGTGTGCTCATGGCTACTTATCTTGTACATGGCAGCTAAAGTAGCTAAGGCATCTGGGATTTGATTATCTTCCCTTGGAAGGTAATGAAAGCTTATCTTTTCAAACTGTCCTGCCAAATCGAGTATGAGCTTTTGGTAAGGGATCAATTTTGAATCCCTAGTCCCCCAATCACCTCTTGTTTGGTATATGACTAATGATGAATCTCCATAAACTCGTAGATCTCACACCTTCAATCTTAACGCCATTTGAAGTCCCATAGCGCACGCCTCGTATTCCACTATGTTGTTGGTACAAGGAAATGTGATTTTTGCTGTGAGAGGGTACTGTTCTCCACTTGGAGAGATGAGTACAGCTTCAATCCCATGTCCTAGGGCATTAGATGCTCCATCGAACGCCATCTTCCATGTCCCGTCTTCATCTCGGGCTTCACGTTCTACTATCATTATGTCTCCGTCAGGAAAATCCATCTTCATTGGCTCATAGTCTTCCAATACTCTATCAGCTAAATATTCAGCGATTGCACTCCCTTTTATGGCCCTTTGAGTGACATACTGTATGTCATATTCTGATAAAAGCATTTGCCACTTTGCGATCCTTCCTGATAAAGCGGGTTTCTCGAAGATGTACTTAATAGGATCTGTCTTGGAGATTAGCAATGTGGTGTTGTTGAGCATGTAGTGTCGTAATCGGCTCGCTACCCATGCCAAGGCACAACAAGTCTTCTCTACTACTGAGTATTTCTCTTCATATGTGGTAAGCTTCTTGCTCAAATAGTAGACTGCATGCTCCTTCTTGCCAGTCTCATCGCGTTGACCTAATACGGATCCTAAGGAGGAATCCTGTACTGACAAGTATAGGATCAGTGGTTCTCCAGGTCGAGGTGGTACCAAGACTGGTGGATTGGACAGGTATTGCTTAATTCTCTCGAATGCCTTTTGGCACTCATCATTCCACTCGATTGGATTGTTCTTCCTTAGTGATTTGAACAGAGGTTCGCATTTGGATGTTAACTGCGATATGAACCTCGCTATGAAGTTGATCTTGCCCAAGAAGCTTCTTACTTCTTTTGGAGTCTTCGGAGGAGGCATTTCTTGGATCGCCTTGGTTTTACTTGGATCAATTCGAATTCCATCTTTGCTCACCATAAATCCTAGTAATTTTCCTGAAGAAGCCCCAAAAGTACATTTAGCGGGATTCAATTTTAGCTGGTACTTTCGAAGTCTACCAAACAACCTTTTAAGTACGTCTAGATGCCCCCTGGCGGTGCAGGATTTAGCAATCATATCGTCCACATAGACCTCAATCTCCTTATGCATCATGTCGTGGAACAAAGTAACCATCGCTCTTTGGTAGGTAGCGCCTGCATTCTTCAACCCAAAGGGCATTACCTTATAGTAGAATGTCCCCCAAAGAGTAACAAAGGCAGTTTTTACCATATCATTTGGATCGAGCTTGATCTGATTGTACCCGGAAAAACCATCCATGAAAGAAAAATAGGAATTCCCAGCGGTATTATCTACCAGCGTATCGATGTGGGGAAGTGGGAAGTTATCTTTAGGACTTGCTTCATTTAGGGGCCGGTAGTCTTGACAGACTCTTAGTTTCCCACTTTCCTTCTTTTCTACTGGGACTATGTTGACAACCCACTCTGTGTACTCAGCGACCCCTAGAAATCCTGCATCCCATAGCTTTTGGATTTCCTCCTTAACTCTTAAGATTAGCTCCGGCTTCAGCCTTCGTAGCTTCTGTCGGACAGGCTTTGCCCCAGACTTCAATGGTATCTTGTGTAACACTATATCCGAGCTTAGGCCTGGCATATCTTGATATGACCAAGCGAATATATCCATATGTTCTCTTAATAAGAGTGTCAATTCTTCCTTCTCCTCAGAAGGAAAGAGAGTGCCAATCTTAACTTCTCTCACATTCTGATCATTTCCGAGGTTAACTATCTCAGTTGGTTCCTGGCTTGTGGTTCTTTCCTTTTCATCTTGCTCAATCAGTTTTAGCAACTCTGGAGATATTTGGAGATCTTCGTCGTCCGAGTCAGCAGTGTTTATGGGATTATCAAAATTCATTCTTTCATTGTCATCAAAGAGAATTTCAGGTCTGCAGTGATAAGAAGGGAGAATGGAAAGAAGAAAATAGCAAGAATGAGATGAATGTGAAATTGATGTTTTATTGATAGTGTGCACAAATCACAACTTTATTGAAATGAATAGCAATAACTAAAAAGTCCACCTAAGCAAAGACTACACCCTATTGATTGGACCTATCTTTAGGAGGTTTTTACTATCAAATTACTTTGGAAAGCTCTTGATTACAACAGGTAGATCTATCGCCTCCCAATTGTCCAGCACGTCCCACGAGCTACAGGGTTGCACGAGCTTCTCATCCTCAGGTGAGTCCTTGGTTATCATCTGAATTGAAAGATCTTCAAGAGATTTGTGGGCGTTTATGATTAGTGTGCCATTGTCGTCACATCTCGGGGTCAAGCCACCACTCACGAACGTTTCAGTTATGTGGGGGATGTTCAGATCTCCTCCATCGGGAGTATACCCCTTCAGTTGCGCAATCCTCCTTTCCCTCCTTTTGGCTATCATCTTCATCTTGTTTTGTCTTGTTGGTGTGAAGCCCAGGCCATACCTTCCTCATTTGAGGGGATATCCAGGGGTCTTGAAATCCCTTGTAAGACTGGTCCCAAACCTAATCATGGCAAATATCCTCCTTCCATCATGAGCTTTGTCACCATTCGACTTGTTTTAGAAATGCTAGGGACGGGCTCATCTCCATATTCACCCACATATGTAGCATTGACAACCTCAAATGACCTGAATGAGCAATCCGGCGTATCTTCGTTGATCTCTACATGTTGAGCATCGGCTGGCCTAGACAGTAGAATATCTTCTTCAGCAAACACAGTTATCAGCTTTCCTTCAATGATGAACTTCAGCCTTTGATGCAATGAAGATGGAACCGCTCCAGTCATGTGAATCCATGGTCTTCCCAGTAGACAACTATAAGAAGGCTTGATATCCATCACTTGGAATGCAATATGGAAGACACATAGGCCAATTGATATCGGCAATTCTATGTCTCCCATAACATCTCTCCTCGTCCCATCGAATGCTCGAACGACTACGTGGCTGGCGATGATGTATGATGGGTCCATGCCTAATTTGTGCAAAGTTTCTAGAGGCATCACATTCAAAGCTGACCCATTGTCAATGAGGACCCTAGCCATGATCCGATCCTGGTACTTAGTAGAGATATGTAGAGCCTTCGAATGTTCTCTCCCTTCCATTGGTATCTCATCATCCGTGAATGAAATAAGATTCTGAGCGGTGATATTGTTGACAAGGTGATCAAAACTATTCACGGAGATGTCTTGTGCAACATAAGCTTTGTTTAAAATCTTGAGGAGAGCTTCTTGATGAGCATCAGAATTCAGAAGCAACGAGAGTATGGAAATCTTTGCCAGCAGACGACTCAACTGCTGCACAACGCTGTACTCACTTTGCTTTATAAGCTTGAGGAACTCGCATGTCTGTTCATCCGTCACTACTCGAGGGGTTCCTTGCTCCTGCGTCACATTTGTAGTGGGGAGTGCAAACTTCGGGTTAATGCCATCCTTATCACATTGAGGCTTGCCCATTGGCTCTGATGAATACAAACGACCACTGCGAGTCATGCCCCCAACCTCCGGCAGGGTCGATGTGATGTTGGAAGTATAATCGTATTTCCATGGCACTGCCTTGTCCGATTTGTAGGGGAATGGAGTTGGAACTTGGATTCTTAAAGGCCTGACGGTGGGCCTTAGAATTGGTATGACTAGTGGCCTTGGCCCGGCGCCCAATTCCCCTTCTTTGGTGATTACATTCGCACTGGCTTCCCCTCTTTGCGTAGAGATGATAAGTTGGGATGAGTCCATGAGTCCTTGCAAGAGTTCATGAAATTGTGGGCAAGTTTGGATAGAGTGACTTTCACTATCGTGAAAAGTACACCACTTTCCATTTTTGTCCTCTTTATGCTCGAGTGAATGTTTCTTAATGATAACTCCTTCCTTCACAAGCCATGAGTATATGAACTCAAGAGGGGTTGTGATATCGTGAACTGATGTCTTTACAAAAGGATCTTCTTCTATCATGTTCACAGGCCCAGCTTGATGAGGTGGCAATGGGTTATAGGTGACACTTGGCTCTTCAGAAAAATCCAGCCACTTTGACTCAATTAGCTGTTGGACCACCCGTTTCAATGCTAGACAATTTTCGATACCATGACCCGCAACACCATCGTGATATGGGCAAGTTACATTGGGATCATACCACTTTGGATACAATGGTTCCATTGGCCTCGTGGGAATTGGGCGAATAAGTTGGCTCTCGATGAGTTTGGGATATAACTCCGCGTAGGTCATAGGGATTGGTGCGAATGTTTCCCTTCGTCTTTGCATAGCCATCGGCGGAGCTAGAGCAGATGGTCGTGATTCAGTGGGCTTAGCAGCGGGATAACACGGGCGAGGCCCAGTTGCTAAAGCACCTATTAGGGGGATTCCTCTTCCTCGACTTACTTGTTGTATTTCCTCATCCTTTCTTCTAGGTGGTCCCCCTCTTTTTGCTCATTCATTGTAAGACTCAATGATTTTTCCAGTTTTGATCCCATGCTCAATTCTTTCCCCGGATAGGACAATATCGGAGAAATTGCTTGCCGAGTTACCAATGAGCTTATCATAGTACGGGTATTTCAACATTTGGATGAATAAGGTTACCATTTCTTTTTCCGTCATGGGGGGTTGAACTTGCGCTGCCGAATCTCTCCATCTCTGAGCATATTCTTTGAATATCTCTTGTTTCCTCTTCTCCATGTTTTGCAGGGTTTGTCGATCAGGAGCCAGGTCCATGACATGCTTATAGTTGTTGATAAAAGCTTGAGCGAGGTCACTCCAAGTTTTGATGTTTCTTGGGCCCTGGCTCAGATACCACTGTAGTGCCGATTTTGTAAGACTCTCTTGAAAAAGAGCCATACACACATTTTCATCCTTTGTAAGTGGTTGTATCTTCCTCAAGAACAGGGTGATGTGAGTGATGGGGCAGCTCGTTCCATCCTACTTCACAAAATCCGGCACTTTGAAATCTGAAGGAATTACCACATCAGGCACCAAGCAAAGGTCATCCACAGAGAGAGATCCAAATATGGTGCCCCCTTCAATGGCTTAGAGTCTCTTCTCTATAGTTTCGAGCTTTTGAGCATCATCTATTTTCTTTGTTATTGTCCCCCTTCCTTTATAAATGGGATTGTGCCTAAAATGAACACCGTCGGATGGGCCTGAGTCTTGGAAAGGCATTTCTTGGACTGGGGCCCGTTGCGGGGTGAACCCTGGAGGGTAGATGGGATCCTGTGGGTCTTTGGCAGGGGTTTGGACCGTTTTCCCCTTGATTAGGTCCATCAACAGCTTCATCTGTTCAGCCATAGTTTCGATCTTTGACTCCATGTCGGCAAGGCGTCCTTCCCCTTGTTCGGCCATAAGTCTCGTCTGCAGCCGAGTTCGATGTGGATGTCGAGTACCAATCTTTCAATCCCTTTTTTTAAAAGTGAGAATTCTTTTATTAGACTTTATATGCACGTGATTGATGTAATGCATGCATGCATACTATAAGTACTCGGTGAAAAAAAAGACTACCATGGAATTCTTGGATAACCGGCTAAAGCGTTTTGTATAAGATATAGAAGCCTAGACTAGTTCGTTACATGAAAAATGGATTTCCTAAAAGAAACGGCCCAATGTAGAATATTGCTTCCTGGCCCTGGTGATAAACTCCATCATCCTTTGGCTGGTTGGTGATGAGGTAAGCCAACTCAACTCTTCTAGTTCCTTGGCTTCCTCTCCCATTTGTTGAGCTTGATGTGTGACTCCCCTAACTTCGGCAAGAAAAGCTTCCACTTGATCTTGGGACACCCTGTATTGGTCCTCCCAGAATTTTGCCTTCATCTCCTTTTGATCAGTTTCTTCAACCAGTTGAGAGATAACTTGCCTTTGCTGCTCGATCTTTTGCTCTAAGCCCCAAGTCTTATCGTTGAGTTGCTGTATATCAACATGCATCCTCTTGTTCTTTTCTCTCTATTCTTCTAACTCCTTCTCGAGTTCCCTCTTAGCTAGCTTTCCAGGAGCATTAATGGGGAGCATTATCCCTTCTCTTCAGTTGCTCCTCCATTCCTGATATGTGGTGGGGGAGATGATAGGCCCAGACTTGAGCACGAAGAGCTTCTTCCATGCAGCAGAGATACCCATCGCCAACTTTTTCGCCATCGGGTCTTCATGTGAGAATTCCAACTTGTTCAAGTTGTGAGTCATGGGGATGAATTGCATCGACCCGATTTGCCTTCGAACTTGTGCTGGAGCATAGCTGGTGCCCCCCCATATACCAAGAAGAGGGACCCATGGGCAATTTCCACAACAATAAAGAACACGAGTGGACATAGACCAAGGAGTTCTTCATTCTATTTGTGGCTCAGTGAGGTTCTTGAAATAGTTGATCCATCTCTCTTTACTGTCATGTTGAACCCATTCACTTTTCAAAAAGGCTTCAATCGGGATAAAGTCCTTTGAAAAGCGATTCCCAAAATTCTTTTTCTCACATGGGAGGTGGCTCTTGATCCATATGGTGAGCAGGTGAAGACATCCAATAAACTTGCCACCATTTTGACGACAAAAGTTCAATGACCTGATGGTCTCAGTGAGAATCACTGGAATTGGAGTTACCTGAGACTTGCAAACTTGACAAAAGAGTGAAATGACATCTCCCTCAATGAACCCAATGATCCTGGGAAAGATCACCAAACCATATACGGCGAGTGCGAAAGCCTTATGCTTTTGATCCTTTCTTGGAAGGGTATGGATGAGTTGTTTCAACTCGTTCCAACTGATATACTTGCGGTGTCCCTTTGTTGAGAATTTGGACTGAAGAACGGAGGCAGGCATATCCAACAGCTGTGCCAAAGCTCGATGAGGCTCGACTTTCGCATCGTGGCGGTAAGTCTCGACTGGGTATTCAGATGGCCAACCCAAAAGGTTGTTGTACTCCTCTATTGTCGGAACGAGATCGAGCTTGTTGAAAGAAAAACACCGGTAATATGGATCCCAATGCTGTATAAGTGCACGAATGAGTGATGTGTCTATGATGACTTTGAGCAAGCGAGCAATATGGCCATATGCTGATGTGAATGATTCTCGATCCTCAAAGCTCCAACTACCCCATATTTTGGACAATTCTGTTACGTTATTCTGATCCAGGCAAACTGAAACTTGGTCTTTGAGATGTATGTAACTGAGCGGTGTAAGGCAATCTCCATGAAGCTTTTGGGCCGTTTCAGATAATTCCACTGCCTCCGGCTGGGTTTCCACTACCGTGGCATTCCAAGACTCGTCATTGGCAGTGGGAAGGTACTCAAGAATATCCATGGTAATGATGCTTTCACCGAATACTTATCCTAATGAATAACATGGGTGGAAAATGAACCAACATCAAAAGTAAGGTTAATTCAGAGCACGTAAGTTAGAGATATCGTAATAAGCATACAAGTAATAAAATTTATGCCTAGGTGATGGCAAAAGGGTAGGAATTCTAGGATGGTTTTATGGCTAGGTGGGGTATTCTATATGTACAGGGTAGCTTGTCAAAAGGCTTAGGGTGGTTCCCGAATCCCATCACTAAATCATAGTGACAGCCCAATTCCTTACCCACGAGGGTTTATGTAAGGAGAGGATTAATTCGGGTCGCAGCTTTTCGCGGGCCCATGCAGAGACTATCGTCTCAGAAGGCAAATACGCTACTTTGCTACTTGAAATTGGTGAAGGCTTGGAAACCATGGTCTCCCAAGGACATCAACACCAATTCCGCTTTGAAAGAACATGGCTTGAGTTGAGGAGGCTCGGGCGTAGAGCCTCATGTCATGAATGCATATTGCATGCTTATGACAAACGAATACAGTATATGAGTCCGCGCGCGGGCAAGCAAAGCAAAGCAAAACAATAAACCAAACTTTTAGGCTTGACTCACAAGATGTCCCCAGTGGAGTTGCCAAGCTGTAGCAACGTGTTTTTGGGAGTCGCCACCAATCAATTTTCACCTAGGTCGATTGGAAACCTTAAAGTGGTCTACGGGAGTTCAAAGGGTTCGGGAGTACGGTTACACTAAAACAACCTTATTCTAGTGCCAAAAATTGGTACCTTAGTTTGGTTAAAAAGAAGTTTTGCTTGCTTTAAATTTGTTTGATTAATTTTTCAAACCATGAGTTCTAATCGAACTACCCGGATATGGACTTTTAAACCTTCCTATTTGACTTTTTATTTGATTTTTATAAAATTTTTATATTTCCAAACCATGGATCTTATCGGACCACCTGGATGTGGAATCTAAAAAAAACTTTACCTATCCTCATTTTATCCTTATTTATCTTTTAAATATTTTTTAGTTAATTATTAATCCAAACCATGAATCCTACCGGATCACCCGGATATAGATATAAAAATTTTATTTATTATCCTAAATTTATCATAAAATTTTATCAAATCCACGCAGAATAAAATTTCATAAGTGCAACTTTTTTTAGATACACATTTCCTATGTTAATTCCTAAACTAATTCATGACTTGAAACATTCATAAACAAATTTATTAAAAAAATCTAAATAAATCTAATACATAGTGGCCATTGCTTAAGGTTAATTCCAGAACTAATGAATAAAACAAAGAAATCAGGGGGGACGAGGGGTATACCATCCGGGTTGGAAGGGGTCGCGATCCGGGTTCTACCTCGATTCGGGTCGTTCTTGGCAAAGGCGGGCTCAGCGACGGCCTGGGCAGTGCTTGGCGGCGATGGCGGCTTGGAGACGACCGGCGACGGCGGCTGGCAAGACGCGTCGGCTTCGTGCGGGCGACGCGATGGACTGACGGAAAGAGAGAGGCTCGCGATGAGGGGAAGACGAACCTAGGGAGCGGCGGATGGGCGGTGAGCTGGAGACGACTGGGGGCGACGGCTGGAGGCTGGAGACTGGAGAGACGTCTGGAGGAAGAGAACTGGAGCTCGCAACGGTGACGGCGGCAGAGAGGGAAAAGTTTTAGGGTTTCTCGGAAGAAGGAGGCTGAGACAGGGGGCTAAACAGCAGTTTTCTCTTTTTTCGAAAATAGAACTTAGGGCTTCAATTTTTTTTTCCCTTCTCTGAAATTTGAGCCATATTTATACTGGAGGAGTCTTTAAAACGTGATTAACAATGTTTCCAGAGTTTAATCTTGATTCAAATCAAATTTGGAGAAGTTTTAGTCCAATTAGGATAGAATCTGATAAAATTACAAGTTTCAATCCTATAGAACACTCAATCTGTCCATTTGACCCAAGACTTTCAAGAACTGTCAGATTAGAGCAAAACTTTGCAAAAGTCCCAAATTTTCCTGAAATCTCATAAAATCGCCAGATTTGGCTCAAACTTTTCAAAATTGACAGATTTGACCCAAACCTTTGAATTTTACTCAAAACTTTCTAAAAATCTCCCATTTTCTCCCAAACTCTCTTTTTGCCCAAATTAACCCTACAAAACCTTTAAGACCCCAAATTAGTACCTAAACTAAATTAACTCCTATTTCTACCTTTAAATGATCCAAAAAGTCAAAAATTACCTAAAAAGACTAAAATGCCCCCTAAAAATCAAAATGCTCCTAAACTAATTTTCCTAATCTAAAACTTAATAAAAGTCAGTGCCCGGACAAAATTGGGTGTCAACACCCTAGAAAGAATAAGCCAAATACCTAGGTGGCCTCTTCTAATGTGCTCTTCTTCAAACAAAAAGCATTTGATGAATTACTGTTTGTTTCATAGGAACAAGAACCACGACACCAAATATTGTTGGTAGTTGAAAAGGCTCCTAGAAGAGATGATCTAGGCAGGAAAGCTGAAAGCGTACTTAGTTAGGCCTTAGTCCTCTTGTCGGAGGCAAGAAGAAAAGTCTCGAAAAAGAGATGATGAGGATGACCATGATTGGGGATGACGGAAAAAAAGGCAACGATCACCCCAAAGAGACTGTAGGAATTTGGGACCCCATCTAGGAACAGAGGATTACTAAGAGAGTCTTTTATGGCTCAAAAACAGCAAGAATGTGACATTGCCTAGCTGGAAGTCACTGACCTCAGTAGTATTCTAACAAGGGCTAATAGGTCCCGCATCTTCATCCCTCATGTAGACCCAATTGTCTTCATCACGAGAATTAATAACTTTGACATTGAAGGAGTTTAATTGGATATAGGGTCCAACTCCAATGTCTTTTTAACAAATTTGTTGGGAAAAATTAGAATAAGGAGATCTTCATTGACCCCCATCCTAGGGCCTACAACTGGAGTTGGCAAAGATGAGGTTCAGATGCTTGGAACAATTAAGCTACCCCTCATCTTAATCAGTACAGACAAGGATGGGAGAATTATTTGTGACTTTTATACTTTATAATTTATGATATTGGATGTGTCATCATTGTATAATGGTATACTTGCAAGGTGTGCCCAGGTACAGTTTCACATTAGATCCAATGTTAGATGGCTAAAGATGGTTTCATGACTTTTATTAGAGATGCCACTTTGTATATAGACCAAGCCTCGATGCAGTAAGGCTACATAGCCAACTGAGTAAACTAAGGGATGACAAGCTAGTCTCAATGGAACTAAAGAGGATGAGGGAGCAATCCCATGAGAATGAGCTTGGTGTGTCCTTTTCTTAGGATGCTGAAGAAGTGGAGATAGCTTCTAGGAAAAACGTGAAATCAGCAAGGATTTTCCATCTGAGGTAAAACAATCATTTATCAAATTTATATGGACTAAAATGGGTGTTTTTGCATGGTTTCCTAGTGACATGCCAAGAATTAATCTAGAAATTATCACTCCCAAATTGCAAGTTAATCTTTTTGCTTGACTAGTGTAATAGAAGAATCGAAGTATAACACTTGAGATAAGAGACTTCATTAGAGAAGAAGTCTGAAGGTTGTTGAAATTAGGGATCATTTGAGAAGTATGATACCCTAAATGACTCACCAATATGGTTCTGATGAAAAAGGAAAATAGGGAATCGTACATGTAAGTCAGCTATATAAATCTGAGTGATGCCTTCCTTAAGGACCCATACCCATTGTCATCTATAGACAAACTAGTCGATGCCACCATGGATTTTAAAATATTGTCATTCATAGACACCTTTAATGGTTACCATCAGATATGGATGAATCCTAAGAACGAGGCAAAAACAACCTTCACCACAAGAGAAACCGTGTATTGCTATCAAATGATGCATTTTGGCTCTAAAAATGTGGGAGCCACCCACAAAAGGCTCATGAATAAGATCTTTGTAGAACAAGCTAGATGAAATATGGAAGTCTATGTAGATGACATGATTGTTAAGAACAGGGCAATAAATTGTCACTTTGATGATTTGCGAGAAACTTTCTAAAGAATAAGGCAATTTAATATGAGTTTTAATCCTCAAAAGTGTACTTTTAGGGTTAGGGCTAGGAAGTTCTTAGGCTACATGGTCTCTAAAATGGGGATCAATGCCAATCCAAACAAGATAAATGTAATTATGATGATGCCTAGTCTGTAAAGCAAAAAGGATATCAAGAACTTGGTAGGAAGGTTGATTACCCTAGATCGATTTGTCTCCCAATTTAAGGATTGTTACTGACCCTTCTTTTGAATACTAAAAAAAGGGTAGCATTTGAGTGGACTAAGGAGTTTTGTGGAGCCTTTAAGCAAATTAAGAAGTACATACAATACCTCCCGACACTCAAACAATTAGAGCTAGACAAGCCTTTCATTTTATACCTTGCTATAACCGAAGGCTCTGTTAACATTGTCCTCATCAAGAAGCAGGGACCTAAACAGTGGCCAGTCTACTATATCAAGTGGACACTTCAAGGACTAAATTCAAGATATCCTATCATTTAGAAGCCAATTTTTTCCCTTGTGAAAGCATTGAGGAAATTAAGGCTTTATTTCCAAATGTACAAGATCATTATACAAACTGACTTGCCCCTTCAAGATATTCTCCAAAAACCTGACCAATCTAGAAGATTAGCGAAATGGTGCATTGAGTTATGGGAATTTAACATCCAGTATGAACCTCAAAGAGTAATAAAGGCCTAAGCCTTGGCCAACTTTGTTGCAGAAGTGACCCCCACTGAAGTGGTTAAGGAAAAATGATCAGTTGAGATCCCGCCTTGGGAAATGTATGTCGATGGGGCATTTGGATCCAGATACTAAGGTAAATGCATCAAACTATGAAGGCCCCATGGTTTGGAGGCAACCCTTAGAATAAAATTTCTATTTCTAGTGATGAACAATGTCGTTTAATACAAAGCTCTCCTAGCGGGACTATGGATGGCTGGTCGGGTGGGGTTACGATGCCTATTAATATATAGCAACTCCCAGTTGATAATGAATCAAGCCACAAGAGTAGTAGGTGTCAAAGATCCTACTCTTTGTAAGTACTTAAACATGACAAAGAATTTAACATAGATGTGTGACCTTGTGCAGGTCTAGTAAGTATTAAGGGCCTACAATGCAAGGGTGGATATCCCCTTAAAAAGGCCAAGAAGAGACATTGATGGAAGAAATCATGGAACCGTCAATCCTCCTACTAGAACATAAGGCCCTTAAGGATGACTGAAGAGAGCCAATACAACCTTATCTCAAGACCGGGACACTGAGTGGGACATTCAAGGAAAAGACGATGACTAGGATACAGTTAGGAAGGTTCATCATCATTGAAGTGGAATTATATAGACGAGAATTTGCATTACCACTACAATGATGCCTAACCTTCAAAAGGGGTAGGAGGTTCTTCAATACACTAGGGAGACTATAAGGCTCACATTGGTGCCAACTTCTAGCCCACAAGATGATGCGGTGGGGTTACTTTTGGCCAACAGTCCAAGGAGACACTAAAAAGCTTGTCCAACAGTGCCACCCATGTCAATTTAATGCCCAGATACAAAGGTTGCTATCCTCTTGTGCCTTACTAGCCGCCAACCCCTGGCCAGTTGCCATGTAGGGCCCCGACCTGACTATGACACTTTCAACAGGCCCAAGATAGGTCAACTATTGTATTGTAGTCGTAGACTACTTTACCAAATGGGAAGGAGCAAAGCCTTTATCCTAGATAATGATCCTCCAAATTATCAAGTTTTTTTGGAAAACATAATTTCTCAATTTGGATGCCCTAAGGCCACTATTACAGACAATAGCAAACAGTTTAACAACCAGCAGATGGCTAATTTGTGAAGACTAAAAGAATTTGCCTCTATTTTGCACTTGTGGCCCATCCATAGTCAAATGGAAAAGTTAAAGTCACCAACCAGACCATAAATGAAGGCTTAAAGAAGAAGTTAAGAGAGGACAAGGGAAACTGGGCCAAAGAGCAAGCTGGCGAAAGTCCTTTTGCCATGGTTTATGGAATAGATGCACTCATACCTATGGAAATTGTGCATCCGACCTTATGAGTTCAAACATACAATGCCAAAGAAAATAACAAGGCATTAGAAGGAAGATTGGATTTGCTAGAAGAGTTGAGTGAAGATGCCCGGCTTCATATGAGAGTATTTAGACAACGAGTTGTTTTGACCCATGGTAGGAAAGTTAAAAAGAAAGCTATCCAAGAAGGAATGATGGCCCTCATTAAAGTAGGGCTAATAGTAAGAAACCTAGGATATGGACTCTAAGGCTAAATTGAGACGGACGCTTCTTCGTTAAAAGGAAAATTAGCGATAGTGTCTTCGAGGAAGTTGATAAAAAAGGAAGAGCAATGCCTAGAATTTATCATTCCAATGACCTGTTCTCTTACTTTGTGTAATGATGATCTAATTTCCTATGAGTAAAATAAAATTATGAAGGTATTCATTCTACTAGTTTTTCTTTTCAATGACCAACATATGAAGCTCTAGGCCACTAAAAAATGAAAGAGGTAAAAAATGACTAAGTAAAGAACAAGACCTCAAAAAGATCTTCAAAAGTTAAGATGACAAAAAGATGATTGGTTAAATCCAAGGGTGAAGGCATTTGCTTCCCTAAATGGGTCTTCCAAAGCATCGACATATGAAGGCCTTAAGTCAAGACCCTTGAAAAGATAAGCCAATGAAATAAGACTACATAAATGAAGTTAGCCATCGGGATGACACCCCCAAAGCCCATTCGAGGCTAAGCCTGATAAACAAATGAGGCTGATTGCAGGACCATGACCCTTTGGAACGATAGTGATTAAGCCAAAATGGTGAACTAAATGATCGAAACAAAGAGAGAGAAGATCAAACAGAAGGAAATGACCCATGAATGGTTCAAGGCTTAAGCTTAGAGATATGACTACTGAAGAAATCAAATTTTTGGGCTATGACCCAATGGTTGAAATTGAACTAAAGAATAGCAAGAAATAAAAACATGAAATAACCATTCCATTAATATAACTTTTAGAATCCTTTACAAAAGCAACTATTGTTATGCATTCAATCATGAAAGATAACTCTACGAACTAAATACTAATAGGGACATATGAACTCGTAGCGGTCGGAGAGTTGAAAGATTTCAAGAGGATACTGCCAGGGAAACATGAATCATACGAAAACCTTGACTTAAGGGTGGAGAAAAATGATGCCCTTCCACAATGGTTATGGAAGTATGTCTTGCTCGTGCCCTTCATTAAACGATTGTGCAAGTACCTCTTGTAAGTCCAAGATGGTGTTCTTTGAATGAAGGCTTGACAATGAAACCACCTAGAATTCATCCTCAATTAGAGCTTCTATGGTGACCATTACCAACTCATCAAAAATGGCCATTCCTGCTTTCCCATTCTTCAACCACACGTCAAAATCTGAAACCAACTTTGCATAAGGAATAAGGAGAATAATTCCAAGTCTAGATCCGCCCACTCAACCTGGAAGTTGCAAGAAAGAAAGCCCTCCTTAAACTCCTAAAAGGCCCCCTCATAGAGCCCTTATCCTACTTAAGAATGATTGAGATGAACCCCTCTACGCGGGCCTTGGCCTTGCTACGAAGTTCCTCATGTGCCTATTGCACCCTTCGGGCAGTGAAGCTACCCTTAAGATGTGATCCATGAGAGGGGTAGTAATAACAATCAAATTAGAGCTGGATTCACTATAGGGAGGCAGCAAATCTAATTTGGAAACTTGCCTCAATAGCTCCTATCTTACTCTTGGTGGCCTCTAGTAGAGAAATTCACAGCTTCTTTTTCCCTAACCTTTTGAAGAGCCCCCACTGACTCCAATAGCTTCAAGCCCAGATCTTTGGAATTCACCTTATGCTTCTCATTATCAGCCTTCAACTCTTAGAGTTCCTTTTCCATGGCCTCTCTGGTAATGAGCTCTTCTTCTAACTCCTTCTTCAGTGCTTTATACAAAGACTTCAAGTTGTCAATCTATGAGGCCAACCACTGCATAGCCTTCTCGTGGGTAGCATACCTCTCCCCAATGGAGTAAGTGATGATGGCCTCCTGTAGAAAGAAACCAGTTAGTACTTAGCACATATGTACTCTTCATAGAAAATATTAATGAATAAACTTGAACCCCAGGGGGGATGGGTGAAGTGGTGCCCATCTCTAAGGGTCCTCAACCCTTCCAAATACAATGGGTGATGTCAGTCTGATCTTCCAGGATTGATTCACCAACACCCACCACCCACTAAGGGTTGAACACATGATCGAACCTGATCCCCTTAAGTACCAAAGAATGCCATTGCACTTAGCATTATTCAGGAATTAGGTTACAAAGTATTAGGTAGTCACCCACGTCGGGCTCGATGCGGCTCTGGAAAGCAGGTTTCAAAGTTGCTCTAGGCTTCGTTCCTGCAAATATATTCTCAAGGCTGACTTCCATGGGAGTCACGGTTAGGTAGGAAGAAGGGACCCTCATGCCTGCTTCTAAGTTGACCCTTTTGGCTACTTTGAGCCTGCTTTCTACGATGGCCCTTTCAGCTACTTCAGTGACATCATTAAAAGCATAAGTGCTCATTCCCCTTGGAACAATGCTCGGGAAAGGCTAGATAAAAAGATCCAGGGTCAGCATAGAATAACATCAAATTGATGCAATCGACATCATCAAAAAGGAAAATTGTCATAATGAGTCATACCATCACTCCCACATTGTGGGGGTTTCGCCCCCTTACAAGGCATGGAGCATGACCTCTTCCACACCAATTAAGCCTTTAGAGGCTGAAGAAGAGGCTCATCATCTAGTTGCACAACAAAGGGCACCAAATCAGAAGATGGGTTCCCAAGGGACTTCCCTGCAGCCTTCAGCGCATGAGCTAACTTAGTCAGCAGGATCTGAAGCATACAAGCATTAGCTAGCTTGTTGATGATGCTTTTATGCCATCACATGAACTGCTTAACTAGGCTACCCATATTTGCAAGAAGGAAACACAAAATTAGAACCATTTTGACAAATAAGAGGCAAGACAAATGAGCATATGCATGAGGTATAACTCTCAGGGTTTAATGGACCTCGCTGGGCTCGAAAGGTTATCTCAAAAGGATTTACCAATTTTCCATTTTGCTATAAGGCCTAGTTGGCAAGGCTTAACCTACTAAAAAGCACATGTGGCTCTGCTAATCACTGTCCACCTAAATGACATCTCCCTAATCTTTGTATAATGAATGGGGAACAAGTCCATGAAGTTGGTGTTCCCAACCATCGACTTCAGCCAGGTAAGAAGCTTGGTGTAAGCCTGGTAACCCTCAAAACCCTCATACAATAACGACCTATAGACCAAAGCTTGCTGGGGGAGTCTTCACCTACTAGCAAGAGAATCCACATGCTGGCTCATTTAGGGTGTAGAAGAAACAATCCTTCCATTATCTTTGTAGTTGACAAAGGAAAAAGACTTGTTCCCCTATCGATTAACGGAAGCGATATGGAAGAACAACAAAAACTTCTTTAAGTCCAGTATGTAGAGTTAGAGGAAAACTTCGAGTAGAGGGTCCACTATGGCCATTTTGTAGTAGAGGATCAATGCATTTATGTAGGTGGGGGAATTTGTGGTCAATTGTAAAAGCGGCACCTAGTAGTTCTTACAAAGTTGTTCTACAAGTAGGTAAAGTTGGTCCACAAAGATGGTAAGGACGTTGTCCCTTGGATCTTCCCTAACAAAGCCCCAGTCCTCTAATGCCTGTCTTCTAGAAAGGGCAACCATAGCCCCATTTAGCCAAAAAAAAACTTCCTAAAGTTTATGGAAGGGTTTCCTCAGTAAGTATCATCCTTACACCCTTCAACACTTTAGGATTAAGGAAGAATTCCTCATTTGAATCATCATCCCCAGTAAAGGATGAAGGAGCATTGTTGGCAAAAGCCCTTCCTAAGGATAACCATGAAAATGCCATCTAAAAAAATCAGTAGGGAGAATGTAAGGGCTTCTGCCAGCATGTGACAGATGGTGAAAGAACACAGGAAAACTAACAACAGAAAATGACACAACTAACCCAGAAAGAAACATAAAAAATCTAAACTAGCAAAATTAAAAAAAAATGAGTAAGAAGTGTCAGTTCATTACTTGTTTGTTGTTACTTGGAAGACGAAGCAGAAATTGAGAAGAAAGAACCAAATGGTGATGGAAGCAGGCTTTCAATAGAAGTAAGCCTTGGGGCACAAAAAAAGTAAGAGCAACAAAGAAGGCGAAAGCAATGAAAGACAGTAAGATGGTGAAATGGAAAGGGTAAAAAACCCTACCCTATGTATACATAGGGACCATGATTCTTGGGTAACCCTTTGAAAACCTCCAACATCATTATGACAAATATTAGGCCACTTAGAATGGCACACATAGTAAAGAGTAATAGTTGAAGAGTCATGCTAAGTCACTTTTATGGAGACACATATAATAGGCATTGATTCATCTCCAAATCTAACAATTATATTCACCATGTGTAGCAAAAATAATGAAATATTGGGAGCTTTTCACAAAATGATAAATTTTCAACACCTTCCCATAGAAGTTGTTACGAATAGGCATTATACCTGTTGAATACGTGACGTACGGGGAAGGCAAAAGCAATGCGAGCAGGGGTCACATCTGACCATAAAAAGAGAATTCCCAAATGAAACACCCCAAAGGAAAACGTCAACTTTTTTTCCCCACCTTGAAAATGTAGGGCCCAGGCCCACATTTTCTAAGGGGAAGGGGTGTTATTTGTAGAATATAGGTCCAACAGAAATCCCATAACAGACAAGCCCATAATAGATTGATCAAGGATGAAATATGAGAGCCTAGCAAGCTGAAGAGAAGTCCTATCAAGGATGGAAACAGAATCTCAAAATTATGGGATAGATTAGGTGATTTCATCCAGAAGTGATTCTCTCGAATTTCACCCAACTATATAAACTAGCCTCACTCACCCTTCCCGAGGCATAAGACCCTTACTGAGCACTTCATTATTTTTCTCTACTCGTCAATAGTTGATTTGATCGTTAAAAGATTTCCCCTGGGCAAACATCCCAGGACTTTAATGTTTTCTTTGAGTGCATGACCTTTATTCAACATCCATCAAGCTTCTGAGTCAGGCTCATACAACCCCATTAACTATCACTATTAAAATTTTGGAGTTAGTATTCAACCTTGGCTTTCACATTAACTCAAGGTATTAGGCACTGCCCATTCTCCTTCAGTCTCCCATATCACTTCATTAAGAAAATACCATTTGAGCTTTTATAACTAAAAAAATGATCTTCTGAGATGAAGCTTTGTTGAACATCCAAGGGCCCATTTAGGAAATGATAGCTAATACCCGAATTAGACCTAATCACCACTGGATTACTGGTCCCGAGCCTAATTAACAATAAAGGCAAACAAAGTCAATCATGCTTAAGAACTAGAGCACAAGCCCATTAGGCCAACCTACAAGATATATATACAAAAAGTTTCACTCTCACTTTTCCCTACATCCTACTTTTCCCTCATTAACCTCTTAATGCCTTTCTTCATGTCTTTGTATACAGGTGATCAAAGTAGGATATTGATCAAGGGTCTTCAACATCCGACATGGGTCCTCAGGTAGTTTGACTAGCAGGAAAACAATTTTTTAGGATTAGTGCTCTACAAAAATCCAGGGCTTTTGCCATGTCAAAAACCATATTAAAATCATAGCAAACCAGATTTTACTACGATTTAAGTCATCATAAAATATCATGGAAAAAAGCATTGTGGCAAATGTAAATTGTGGCAATATTGTAGCAACTTTGCCATATTTCTTTGTGTGGCAGGCTTTGCCTAAATTTTCCTACAATAGTAGACTATAATGATTTTGCCTTGATCTCTGTTGCCATGATACCTATCATGGCAATTGTTGTGATTTATATCATTGCAACTTGTGATGGTTTCAATTGAGGCAAACCTTTTTAGATTTGTTTACATAAAATGATAATGTTTTGTTTAAATGAATAAATTATATTAATTATTATGATTATTACATTACAGAACAAGAAAGATAAATACAATCTGAAATAAATACCAAAATATTATTAATTTAATATATATATATGTATGTATGTATGTATGCATGTATGTATGTAAATTTTGAATTTGTTCAGTAAATACATAATTAGAGGCAAAAACTAAATTCCTAATCGTGGCTTCACTGCTACCGCGGTGACGGCTCACTATCTTGATCACTCACATGCTCATCTTTAACGGAAAATGACCCACTTAGTAATTTGACATCAATAATGTTAGTTGAAATAAGGCTGTGAGATATCAGTTGTTGGATATTGGCATTGATTGCAAGGATTGTCTGGCACTAGATTTGTGATAAATGTTAATTTTGTGGTCAAACATGTTGACTTTTTGTCAACTTTGACCACAATTCTCTACCTCATCACTCAATATTTTTGGCCAATTCTTGCTTTGATCCTTCATTTTGTAGGTTGGAGAAGCGGACCATAGCATTGGAATGGCACTGGGACAAGCGGCACGAAAAACGGGATCGTAAAAGTCAACGGACATTATAACTGTGGAGCCTAGGCGCCAGGAGCGAGGCCTAGGCGCCACAGTATAAAGTCCTCTGCCAAGAAAAGGGAACTTTGGCGCCTAGGCACCCAGCCATCCCTTCTGGTGCCGCGGCGCCAGGCGCCCTCGAGCTCTGGAGCCTAGGCGCCCAGACACTCCCCTTTGGCGCCTAGGCGCCAGTCACCCGGGAAAGTTGTCCCCTCCTCAAATTTGAACT
The DNA here is from genome assembly GCA_005392925.1 of Aquilaria sinensis. Lineage (NCBI taxonomy): Eukaryota > Viridiplantae > Streptophyta > Magnoliopsida > Malvales > Thymelaeaceae > Aquilaria > Aquilaria sinensis. The sequence continues at coordinate 21,020 of SMDT01000330.1, forward strand.
CAAGCTTGCTATTGGCCAAGGGTTTCTATCCAATGGGTTTGGTGAGTGAAAGGGACATCCTCTAGAGGAGAAGAATCTGGAACATAGCAAAGGGGAAGAGGAGCTTCTTGATCTTTTTCATCTTCATCTTGTTTTTCTTAGAACTAGCTTGGGGTTTTTCCACCATAGTTAGTTTTCCTAGTTTTTTTTAGTTTCTTCTTGGTGACCATTGGAGCTAACTTGGAGATTGCTTGGAGTGCTCAAGGAGACTAGCTTGGAGACTTTGGATTCAAGAGCTTCTAGCCATCTTGGGTTTATTCTTTCATCTACCTTGTAGTTCTTCATGGATGCTATTATGTTTACTTTCATGATTATGTTTTATTTAGTTATGGAGTAGTCTTCTTTTGCACTTTCTATGGATGTAGCTACTTGGATTGATTATGTTGGATGAATTCATGGTTATGTGATGTTAGTTTTCTACCAAATGCATGTTTATTCTTCTCTTGAGCTTAATGTTGTGTTAGCTAGTTGATGGCCACAATTGGTTGCACTATAAATTGCCTCTAAACTCTTGGAAAAGATTAGAAGTAATTGGACCTAGGAGAAGAATTTAATGGCTATGGACTTGTTGGAAAATTAGTCTATGTCATTAGGTAAAGGTAAATTGAGCTCTAATGCCTCTTTCTAAGCTTGTAATCGGATGGAAATCCATATTAAGTTTAGAATAGAGAGATTAATTCTTTCACTTGGAAAAGTAAGAATTTAGTTGAATAACTTTATCAACATACATTGGAAATTAACCCACTCACCTAAATTCACCAACAAATCAAGACAAGTAGTGAACCCATAGGAAGTGTTCTTTCATGATTTGATAAAAACTACAAATTTTACATTGCATACTTGCATTCTAGGTTAATAGTATTCCATTTAGCTAAGGTTAGTCACTTGTTTAAGTTGCCTACATTGTCATCCAACTTTGATTGTTTAGCTAAAGTTTAACTTGAGTAGTGGTACTTGGCATTCAATTTCATCAATCTTCGTGGGAACGATATCCACTCACCCATTTACACAACTACCGTGCACTTGCGGAATAGTGGGTTTAAAATTTCACAACAATTTGTTCCTCAACATCAACATCGAAACGGGGTAAACAAGCATTGACTTGCTCATACTTGTTAGAGATATGTGTGTACTGGTCATTGATGTGCTTGACTTGTTTCTCTAGGGCTTTATTCTTTTCCCTCAACTGAGCAATCTCAACAAACCAGACATCAGTGCGTGGTTGCGAAAATAAATCAATTAGGTTAAGAATTATATTTAACTCATAAATAAGTAATTAAACAATGGAAAAAAAGTACTCAATTGGATCCAAATGTGTTTGGATCGACAAGATGAGGTAGAAGATCAAGCTGTGACCTTTCTTTGGTGAGCCATAAACTTGGCACCAAGACTCATTGTCAAACTGGGGTCACGAAATTAGGTTACTTTTGGTTGACCTGTTCCACATAGCCATTCTACAACTAATTAAATCTAATTAGAGTCTTTGAAATAAGGTGTTAAATTTTTGGTGACATACCTCCTTTTAGTCCTACCCAAGAAACCTATGAGAACGGGTCTCACGTTAGTTGCAATTGGCTAGTTAATTATATGCGCACATGTTATAACTTCTTGTCACTAGTTGATTAGCTGAGCATATAGCTATAATGTATTTGGTAGTGAAAGATAAAGTGACAACACAATAGTTGGCCATTGAGCATATTATCACTTCATTGATGTTAGCAAATCCCATGATTAAAGCTTTGCCAACAATTGGCATATGGACCATGTGAAGTGTATGGGACTTAGCTCATTTGGTGTTGCATATTAAGTTTCTCTTGTAGTTTTGTTTTGGAACAAATTTGCCCATAATATTTCTTGGAAAACATGATTTATGGGTACATTAAGTATCATGTTTCATATCCGCAGGGATACATAAAGTTGAACCATTTTGGAGAAATTGTTTTCTCATAAAGTATCCATTGAATGGTAATATATATTATGACACATGGAAGGGAGGGCTCAATTAAAAGTATGGCCCCTATGATCCATATGTAAAGCTATTTGGTAAGTGTCATGTGAACCAAGTGGTAGAATGTAAAAATCCTTTAAAGTGTAGTCCACATGCCACTTCAGTTTTTAAATTACTACTACTATTATTTATGTATATATTAATTTACTTAAATGAATGTGATAATTAAGGAGTTTTTACAATAAAGAATTTGGTCAGATGATTTAGTTTGGAAAGATATATGCTACTACGGTAAATTCCATGATAGGTGGAATTAATGTAGCAGATTTTCATTTGACTAAGGTTCCTGTTCTAGCCTATAAATATGAGTTTGTGTTTTCCATTATAGACAAACTAATAAGTAAATAGGCATATATAAGAAAAACTCCCCTAACTTTCTCTTTATTTTATATAGCTCAAATATTTAGGTCCACTTAATCAATTATGGCCGGAGGCCGTAAGTTCCATTTATTTTCTACTACACTATTATAAGATTTCTTACAAAAATGGGTAGGCTCTCAAAAAGATAGACCGAATCTCTATAAACGTTATTGTGTGCAAGTTTCTCTTCCTCTACTTGTTTAATCATTGCTTAGTGGGTTGTGCTTTTATCTTGTTTGAAGTTGCTTGCTTTCAAAATCCTTTTAAAGCAAAATTTAAGGCCATTGTGATAGCCAATTTTTCCTAAACTATTCGTTTCATGTTCACCTCAGTATTAGATCTAAAATGCAAGCTTTTGTTGATTAAAAACATATTGAACTTGGATTGGTTTTAGACCTAAAAAGTTTACAGTAAGTTTATTTGAAATTGCATGTTTTGACTTCCAAGTTGACTTTTCCTTGTAAATAAAATATTGACATCAAAATTTACAGGAAAGTTTAAAGCAATATTTGAAATGTGTTGGAATTCCTAGTTTGGCACTTTTGTATCTCATCCTTGCAAAACTCACTTTTGAAATATAATCTTGTTGCAAATGCATTTTTCATGGGTTCCAGAGGTGTTTTTAAATCTATGTGAGTTCAATTGGCTTTAATGTAGCAAGCCTAGACTTCTATTCATGAGAGCTTTGGAATTAAAACACCAAACTTTTGGGTTGGGGGCCATATTTAGACCAAGATAGCTACAATATGTTATGTTTTGCTACAAATTCTACTTTAACTTGAATATTGACATATTGCATTTGTTGTCTTTTGGGTCAAATATCTTGAAATCAAGCTCCTTATCATATTTTAGACTTGTTCAAACTTTTTAAAGTAATTTTCTAAGCACTTGGACATGACTTTCTTTGGTCTATAGGTTTAGGAAAAAAATTTCTTGATTTAGAAGGTTAAAATTTGATTTTCTTGTCCAATTCTTTTTTTTTTTTTCTTTTAGCAACTCCCTTTTGATAAAACAAACTTGCTTACAAAGTTTGGGGGTTATTCATAGCTTATAATTCAAATTGGATGTTTAAATCCAAATTTTCAAAGGCCCTTTTTTATTGCAAAATTTGTGTAATTGCATCTCCATTATGCTTGATGCTACCATGATTATTGGGAATTTGTTCCACATCTATATTATGCCTAGTTATGGATGGCTCTATATGCTTATGTTTACTTATCTTCATGACTATGAATCGTTGAGAATTGTCTTTGCTTTTACTCGTCTTTCATATATTTATATGCTTCCTATCTTGATCTTTTTTATTATGACAAAAAATGGGGAAAAAATATCAACTCATTTCTTATATAGATTAATGAGATATGCAAGAGTCGATGGGGAGTATTATTGTTTTGTATGTTGGAGAATGAAGGAGTATGTTCTTTAATTATCACTTCTAGAAGTGCTTGAATCTTTATTGGTTATTTGTGGTATTTTTATTCTTTTAAACAGAAAGTTTAAATGCATTTTCAAGCGAGATTGTGTTAAAATTTTTGCAAGATCTTTACACTTAGCTTTTTCTAATGTGTATTTTAAAAGGTTTTGTCATCATAAAAAAGAAAGAGATTGTTGAATTTGTTCCACCCATGAATCTTTAATTTTGATAATTACAAAATATATTTGAATTATATGCATCAAGTTCCATCATTGAGGCTTTAAATCTTATTCTTTGATTTATCTTTGTTAAAGCTTTTATCAAGGAAAGGAAAATTGGTTTTTAATTAGTTTTCAAGTAGTTTAGGCGTTCCGTTTCTTGCTTGTAAAAGAATAAATCCATCAAATGAAATGAATGTTGAAATCTAAAAGTTTGAAGGTTGAATCCTCCTTGAGATACATATTCAACAAATTGGAAGTTTTCAACCTATTGAAATTAGAGCAATTTTTCAAAACTGAGACTTTCTTGGCTTTGCACAAGAAAAAACTCAAGTAAAATTTTTCTGTATGGTGAAAACCCAAGTCAAAGCTTGAGCGCGAATCTCTGATTGTGAGATCTTTGAAAATTCATTTTAAATTCATGTTATCTCAACTTGCCACATGGGTTAGGTGCTAGCAACTTATTAATAAGTATTCTAGCCATCGGATATCAAAGACTAGGTGGCAATATAAGACTAAAATTTCAACCTGATAAAATTTTTTACTTTAGTGAAATTGGCCAACAGACAATTTTCTATCAAAATTGACAGCAATGTACACCTGGTTTTTAGGAGACTTTTTTATCATGCAAACGGTTTTCAACATTTCATTTTCACCCAATAGAGTATAAAAACATCAAGGATTATATTAGGAAGAACTCTTGGTATCTAGAAAAGAGAATTCATCATCAAAGAGCTCCAAAACTTGAGAATTGCCGAGAACTTGTGCTTTCACTTGCTTATCTAGCAACTAGTGCTTCAATTGCTACTCTAGCCTTGTAAACACCAATTTGGTGAAATTACCTTGTAAGATTGACTTTCTTCCTTGAAAGGGAGGGAGTGTTAGTGAAGTTTCTAATTAGCCTCTAAGAAAACTGGTTAGTATTAGTGAGGTTTTTAGTTAGCCTCTTGGAATACTAGTGAGAGTTGATGATAGAGAGAGATACCAAAGAGTGTAGGCCTCGTGCACTCTTAAATTGATAGTGGAGAAGAAAGCTCTCAAGTGATGAACTTAAAAAAAGAAGTAAGTACTCAAGAAAATAGAGCGAACCTTTATAAAAATCCTTATGTGCAAACTTTTCTTCCTTTACTTACTTGATCACCACCTAGTCACTTGTGCTTTTATCTTGTTTGAAGTTGCTTGCATTCAAAATCCATTCAAAGCAAAATTTAGGACCATTATGATGGACTTTTTGTGGTTAGAATAAATTCATTTGTGTTCTTTAATTTGTTTTTTACTTAAAGGTTTCCAGAGCTTATTTTCCATATTGTTTTAGAAAATCAACCAATTCACCTCCTCTTGGTTGCACTTAAGCTAACAAATTTATTTTAATGTTAAATAATGTCATGTTAGTGATTTTTGTTTGGCTTAACGCTGGAATTGATAAAAAAAATATTCAATTGGAATATGCAACAAGGGATAAGGTGCTTTGATAGGTCAACTTGAAGGTCAAGTGTCCATTTATCACATCAAAATAAGCTAGATAATGCCCGATAAACTTTACCTAAATTGTCACATCTAGGGTTTGGCGAGGTGTATATTTTTAGAAGAGGACAAACCATAATTTTATTAAAGCTCATGGGCCAAACTATAACTACTCCTTCACTAAATTGTGGACTGGAAGCCCTTACGGCCTGCTTTGCTTTGGCTGCTTCATACCAATTCCATATTCCTCATTTTGATCTATAATCTCGTACATTTTTCTAGCTTCCAAGCTTTGCAGCCTTACCTGCATTTCCAAGGTCCTTTAAACACTAATGGACCTTATTGTTGCCTAAGCTAGCCTGCCTAACAAGCCAGCGTTGTCAGAATCGGATTGGACCAGCTGGTTCAAGTAGGTTTAGCTATGAACATTCCACCCTACCAACCCGGTTATTCGCCCATTGTGTGTTTAGTCAAAACCAAAAAGAATCACCTAAAACCATTGAACCGGTGAACCGACAAACCTAAAGACTTAATGGTTTAAAAAAATTATTTAAGAATTGTAAAAATAGAAGAAAATGAAGAAGAAAGAAGAAAACAAGATGAAATAAAAATGAAGATGAAAGAAGAAGAAAAGAAAACAAAAAAAAAAAAGGAAACGAAGAAGAAAATGAAAACACTTAATATTCTAGGCAAAATGCAAACTTAGTTCTAATTTTATACATTGAATTTTAGTCTAGTTTTATTTTTTCATTTTCATTATGTCACTCAGCACTCATACAATACAAATGTAAATGAGCAATGAACTGACAATTCAATCGGTTGAACTATGACCTGAAGACCCTAGTAGTTTGAAGTATGGTTTGATTTTAAGAACACTGATTCACATGTCCTAATGAGTGAAAAGCAAGTCCCCATGCAAGTCCTACAAATCATGTTCTACAGATGTCAATGGACCAGGTTTGAGAAGAGTAGAGTTATTCTTAAACCCTACTTGCAACCTACAATGGATAGAGTTTTTCACCTAAACCCTCCCCATGTTAGGGCAAGTAAAGTTGGCTATTATACCCATAATACCTACATAAGTGATCACATAACAAAAAATTGAAACTAAAGAAAGCCAAAAAAAAGTGTTGCCTACGATCATTAGGCAACATTTCTTTAATTCCAAATTACAAGTCAAGTGATCAACAAATGAAAATGACAGAAAGTTTGGGCATCTAAAAACATGAAGAACAAAATAACAATTTCAATTAACAATTGATCATAGTAATATAGGTTTCCTATATAAAGTGTGATAGAAAAACAGTGAAAGAACATAATAAAAAATAAAGTAGTCCAATGAGTATGTATGTATTTGAGTTGTATAGGATTAAAATTAAGTATATATATAGTATATGTGATGTTTTGGATACTTAAATATTATATATAACCTACAAGTATAGCACGGAGCGGGTTTGGGGATGGTAAACCCATACCCGCCCTGTACCTGATGGCTATAAAACAAAAATTACCCAAACTCAGCCTAAACTTATACTACTAAAAAAAAAGACTAACAAAGGTGCAAATTGACATGTTTTGTTAAATACGAGTGACAGTGCAATGAATTTTCATGTACAGCACAAAAAAGCAAACAAGCTCTTCAACAATACCATAGAAGCGAAGCGAAAGTTTGGCTGATCATGTGCAACGCAAGCACTACCCTTTCAAACCGAAAAAAAGAAAAAAAGAAAACCAAGCTTCTGATTCTTAAAATTAAATGGTGAAACCTGAAAGTACATTTGAAAGATTAGTTTTCTCACCAAAGGTTTTCACAAGAGGGAAAAAAAAAGAAGAGGCTAATATCTCTCAAGAAATACAGTTATACACTATTAATCAAGTTCTCTGTAATGGTACAAGCATAATCACAAACTCGTGCTTCTGTAACAAAGGAAGACTTAACAAATATTTCGCTTCTAGGTAGTTAACTCCATACCAAGCCCACACCTATACAAAGCAACCAAAACCACAAAATACAATTGAGTAGATTAGATTGCAGACTAGGTCACCATTGTTTGAGCGGAAGCAAGAGGTCGGCCACGTCCCATGGTGAATCCCCTGGTTCCATCAGGCATTTTAGGGCCAGGAGGTGGCTTCATGGCTTCCACAACATGAGAAGATGATGCAACTCCTTGGCCTATGAAACAAACAGTAAGGAAGTAACTTTTGTACCAAAATGAAAAGGAGAACTGAAAGCAGTAGCTGATATAACTACCTTGTCCGTTTGTTCCATTGTGTTTCTGTCTCCTTGCTTTCCCTCGACCTCTAACATGCCCATTTTTCTCCTTGGACAATTGTTCTCCATCCTGAGATTGAAACACAAGAGAAGAACACTTGAAAACAATCCTTGAATAATCTCTCAGAAGAACATTGTCCATCCTTTTCTTGTTCCCTCCCAATGTTCTCTTGAAAGTTTGTTATGGACAGGAACAGAATAGAGAGAGAGAGAGAGAGTGACTGTGTGTGTGTGTGTCATCCCAAGATGAGATAGTAACGTATAAAAGCTACCTCTTCTGCTATGTCACAGGTATGTTCACCTAATCCGTTACGGTCCTTATCTCCAGTTTGCTCGGACACTCGGTCATTACTATGCTTATCAGGATCTCTCCACGCTTGGCATCTCTGTAGAAACTTCCCCTATGACAGAGAACTGATTTTAATCCATTCTTTTTATTAAATATTGCAGTCTACTATTACACTGATAACTGATAAACAGAAAAGCGAGCTCAACTTTAAGAAGTTTTACACGCACGCCACTTCTCCAGTCTTGTGTGTCATTCAAGGTAGCCACCTGGTCATTAACCACAATGTCACTTCAAGAAATCTTTGATTACGAAGAACCAATCAAATAACTTTGAACTTCATGAGGAACTCACAGCCTTTTCAGCAGCATATATGGTTTCATACTCCACAATAGCATGTGGCTGCATACAAAGGCCAAAAAGTCAATAGACAACACAGGAGCTCATAAGTCTACAGATGGCCAGCCTCAAATTTGACAAAAAGTTGAATGGGTTCACATGGATTTAAAATTACAATTATTTCTTTCTTCAGAAAGTCACTGAATAGCTGTAGATGCAAATTGCAATGCAATCACGTAACAGTACTAGTTGGTAAGAGCACATTATCATTGGCAAAGGAATGATGATAAACCTATTATAGAAAAATGAAATATCATGTGGAGAAATATAACAAACCAATGTTGCCTGCAACCTACTATTAGAGGTTTTCAAGAATAGAAAAAAATTAATTCCTTGTAATATATTACTTGAAAGCTGAAGCTTGAGTTCTAGTCCCATACTGACCAAAATACCCACTTAAAAGACAAGAACAGATACTATTGTTGACTAATACCTGAAATCCATCAAAGACTAGTATGACATTTCTTATTTAACCTATAGGGGAAAATGAACATCAAAAGCATCTGTTAGAATGCTTGATGGGCCATTCAAATAGTTATCAATATGTGGATATAACACATCTTGACACTTCATTTCTAAGGGAAGATTATAAAGGAAATACAACTATACCCCCTTTCACAATAAGGATTTGTTTCCAAGTCTAGGTAACATTGTTGACAAGTCACACATACAAGTAATGACAAGCCAATCACATATTAAATCAGAAGTAACAAATCATGTAATCTTAAGTACATGCCAATAAGAAGAACGCATGCAGACAGCACTTTGAAAAAATAGAAACCAAGAGTCGTTGGTAAATGAACTTGGAACTGCACAAAAGATCTTTGTAAATGTGGCATCTGTTTGTACCTTATTACTAATTAAGGCCTCGGTTTTGCTACCTTTCTTTGGTTCCTCTTCAACTTGTGGATCACATACTGAGATATTCTTTATGCTGAAAATTTTCAAAGAATTCTACAATCAATGACAACAGAAGACCTAAATGGCAAGAAGACAGCCCACTAGAATACCTTCCAAGTTCCCCACATATTCTCCGTATGTTCTCCACCGAATGATCAGCTGGTAGATTTTCCACCAGAACAGTGTATAACTAATATTTGAAAAATTAGACGCCAAAACTTGCTAATCAAATAAGAATGCAGATGATATTTAAATTCCTGAAACTATATACCTTTAGATCCTTGGCTTCAGGGAATGCAAAAGGATTACTGCGCTTCACTTTTTTCCCATCAGGACTCACAACCTGTAGATTTCAGCAAAGTTTGAGAAAATCTTTTAAAAGAACCAAAATTAGAAGTTGTTGGTCTGCAACATAAATAAAGATTCCCTCTACAACTGCCACATTGTAAACACTATAGAAGTTCTAGAGAAGAAATTAGCAAGAGAATGTAATATCTTACAAGCAGGGATGATTCCCTTAGTGCAGCAACTACTAACGAGATATCTCTTGTCAGCTTCTTCATTCTCTTAAAAGAGGAGACAATTGATATAGGAACTGCAAAAAGTATATTTCCTGTTACTAGCAACTCAATCAACAACATACAAAAAGTATATTTTTCCGTTCATTAAACATTCAATGAACCAAATCATCATACTGCACCTTAATCCCACTATGTTTGTATCTGTGGCATGAAATTCATAGTGTTAACTGTTTATAGTTATTTAACATGTTTTACACCGGATGCCCTTAACATCAATGAAACACCATAAATGGGGCCTGCTGTTGGATGCAAGGTATAAATCGTGCAAATTGAATTGCAGAATCAGAAGGTTCAAACTTTGCAGAATGAATATAGCACTCAAATTGAACTCACTGAACCAATAAGCTTCATCTAGAAATCAATCAAGCACTTATAGAAGCAATTTTTTCCCCTGAAAACAAGTTCCCTGAAGAGCATAAGAAAACCATGGTTTTATCTAACAAGAAATGAACAGGATTCACAAGCTCAAAAGTCATATTGAAACCACAGAAGTAGCGAATGAATCAGACAGCAGCTAAAATTTACTCAGTCAGGCCTACCTAGATGTTCGGCACAGCAAAAACTAGCTATTATACCAAGAAACATCCAGGCAAGGAACTGTCGTAAGTACCTGCTTCAAGTCATCAAATTCATCATCGCTATCCATCAAAAAACTTTTCCCTTTTTTATCACAATTGAAAGCAGTTGACAAAGGGAAGATGGGAATTAGCTACAGTTGTAGTCTATTCGATGTTAAGAAACACTTGAGTGGCACCCGGTGCAAGGAAAATGGTAAAGAAAAAAGAATGCAAGGAACTTTCTTTTTCCTTTCAGTATACTTCTGGAGATTCATAGAATGCTTGATGGCATTTATGTTTTTATCTAATATCCACTCTGCAATTCACTGGAACACTCAACTAAATGATTCACTTTTTAAGCACCAAAATTACCAAGTGGTTCAATCTGAAAAGGAATTGGATTGAAAAAGAATGAATTCTTACCAATCAATCTATCAACTAAACCTAAACCCCAGCTAGTTAAGGTTGGCCAAAGGAACCTCTTGTCTCCATTTTGCTCTGTTGGAGGCAGGTGATTCTATAAGCTCTGAAAGATTAAGGTCCTTCCTTACACAATCCAATCAAGTATAGGTCTACCTCACTCTTTCTTTCCTTCCTATATCTGGCTTATAACTTTCACAAAATAGTGCACCTATTGATACGGACATTGCCAAACCATCTAAGGCAGTTAAACATGACCTAATTTTGTCGCCAACCTGAGTTCTTTTATAGTCATAAATTGCACAGGGTCCAAATGTACGGACCATGTATGAATCATTTAACTAAGCCGTTAATTCAAGAAAGAATTGACATCAACAGAAACTGACTGCACCACCACATAATATAGAACGATCATGGCCTTTGACGATACAAAAGGAAGTAGAGAAAATATGGGTACGAAAGCCAGAAAAAGTCCAATGTAGCTGCGAATCACTCACCAAACCCTTGCTTGTTCTTCTTCTTGATCAAATTAATCATGTACTTGTCGGTCAGCAAATTTTCATCGCTGAAATAATATTCTACCTGCAAAAAAGACAACATTATCAGACACCAACTATAAGCAAGAACTAGTTTTTGGGAATATTTTCAGATCCAAAATGATGAGATAAACTAGGCAGAAGTCAATGGGCAAGAACCTCGACAGGCTATAGCTAATGAAGGAAAATATAACTAGCGTCTCTCGACACAAATTACATCAAACTTTAAAGGGATCATTTTCTCCGAGAGCTAATCCAGCTTCCAGATTAAAGAATTAAAGCACCCAGCATCCATCACCAACACAAATTGAAAGCTCAAATACCCATAAAAGAAAACTTTCGGCCAGATGAAGAGAAAAACTGTTCGGAATCTTGCCTGCCTAATGATTTTGCTTTTGAGGTCCTCGTTCAGGACTCCATCTCCAGGATCATCTCCGTGCTCGTGATCCTGATCTTGGTCATGCTCGCCCTCATTTTCGGGCTGGGGATCGTCGTCGGACGGCGGAGATGGGATTTCAGGGGAGGCGTCAGGGGCCGGATCTTGCGGCGGAAGATCGGCGGCGGGGAGCCCCTCCTGTTGATCCATCGAACGGAGGAGAAATAGGGAGACGGAGAGGCGTCTCGGGGGGGAGTGAACAGAATTGGGGACCGAGCAGACGTAGAACCCTCCCGCCCTTTCTCCTCTCTCCCACCCCTATTGCGAACACCTTTTGACATTAAACGGTGGGTGGACCCATCCGGAGGGTATTTCGGTCACATCATCAAATTTTGCCATTTCCCTCCATTTATGTACAGATATATATATAGTGCCTTTATTCTTAATTCACTCATAACCTCACGTGACCTGCCGTCGGAGGCGATGCATGTAGGGCCAGGCGCGACAACCAAGGGTCAATGGTAAGTGATACTGATACATGATCTTTCTCGGTTTGTTTTTATTCATTTGATCCTTCTAGATTTATACGGTGTGCTTGATAGGATTTTCAAGTTCTAGTATCATTATTGTCTTTCCAGAGTAACATCTAGTTATTCATGTGTGAAAATTAGAGACAAGAATTGCGGTTGAACTTCTCATTCATCAAAACAAATGATACAAGAAGTGTATATATAGCCTATAACATATTTATAGGTGGCTTAGAATGAGTATATATGGCTTAGGATAAGTGGTTAAGAGGTTAGACTAAATTAAGTTAGACTATACATCTATCTTAATCAAAGATCACTAAGTGATAAGGATAAAAACAAAAATACATAGCCCTCTTTAAGTTGGAGTGTGAAGCTTGGAAACTCTAAGCTTGCATAACAAGTTATGAAAATGATGGCTATTTACAATTTGGTGAAGATATCCATCAGCTGAAGTGACAAAGGAATGTAATCAGTCTCTAATTACTTGCTTTGGATGCATTCTCAAACAAAGTGACAGTCCATCTCAATCTGCTTAGTTCTTTCATGGAAAACAATATTTGCAGCTATGTGTAGAGCAACTTTGTGGCGGAAAAGGGTCCTAGGACCTTGAATTTACTTTCACTAATAGGCTCTTAAGGAACTATGATCCCACTTTGTTACAATTGGCTAGTTATTACTCGTAAAGTATCTTAAATTATTACGTACAGCTAGTTCCTTAGCCTACCCTGCATAGAAAATATGCATACATTGTCCTGGCTATGCAATAACAATAAATTAAAACAATATTGAAAACGATGTCATGGTAGTTAATGAAAACACAATTCAAAACGAGCCAAGACATAAAACTTTAGTTGCGTTAACTTCAAGTAACAATTATATGCATACATCTCAAACTTATATGCACCCATATATAATCTTAGTGTTATATACACTAATGGACACTAGTAACGGAAATCTCATTATATGAAAATACCATACATACAGAAGAAGCAACTTATATCCACTAAGATCCATCTTTAGCTCTTCACCCAAGCAGACAAGTTTCAAATGATGAGCCACACTTTCCTTGCACTCATTTAGCCTCAAACTAAAAGGCAAACACTTTGATCAGTACTAGCTTATGTTATACGTAACTTAGAAACTTGAAGTTTCCTACTTAGAAAATACCTTCAATCCAATAAAACTTAGCCTTAACAGCTACCCCTTACCAATTGTTAAGTCCGACTAGCCCACCAAAAACCTGCACAACACTTAAGCGATAAGTACTCAAAAGTACTTAGTAAGAAATTTGGTACCTACAGGGGAAAAACAAATGCAAGCATGCAAAGCACGACAAGCATACATAAATATAAACAACATATAGAACAAATCAAGCAAACAACAACACAACTAGAAATAAGAATAAGAAAAACAAATAATGCAAATAATGGATGGATGGATGGATGGATGGATGAACAAGTGAAACATGCACATGCAAATGCACTTAGGACTTCCTTACACCTGAAGGTACACCAGACTTACCGTGAGCTCATACAGCTGGGGTACTTGGATACTAGCCCCCATATCCTATGCTAGCACTTAACCAACCCCATAAAGTCCTCTTACGGGCACTTTAAGGTAAGTCGTCACTTACTCAAACCTTGCCCGCCATTGACGAGTTATTTAGAGTAAGTCACCGCTTACTCCTTCCTTACCCATCTCTTCTCTTAAAAGTGCAAGGTAGCTGCCTTATGTGGTTCAACTTGCCAAGCTCTTCGAGCTTAGCTTAAAGCACCTTAGTGGCTCACTTACGAAACCACAAAGTTTGGTTGAGATCCTCTTGGGTTTCTTTTTCATTACCCGAAGGTCTATGAGCTCCTGTTTAGGCTAATAAAGAATTTGAAACCCGTCTTAATCCAAATAATGCTCCCTTACCAACTTAAGCACTTTAATCCCCTTAGCCATAATTACTTACCCTACCTTAACCATACCACTTAGCTATCACCTAAATAATGCATAATTCCCAACTTAGGAATAAGTTCTAAACCTAACCAAGGCTACGGAACATGTTAAATTAACCTAAGGATGATAATCGAATGATTGGGACATTCTTACTATGCTTCGAGCTTTAGCGACTTATGCCTTGGCGACGCGTCGCCAACGGCATCATTGCTCGGGCTTCCTGGAAAATAGTCGGTGACACGTCGCCAACTCACGTAGCATTGACGCAGTTTGGCAACACATGCTAGCATTATGCAACTGCACGCGAACTTACACAAAACTTGCCCAACCTTCCTTTCCCCAAAGCTAAATCACATGGGTCTTGTTTCTACTTCATTTCCACATGTAATACTATATTCCTGTGCATTATTTGAACTGAGTTAACTTAAATCCCTTACCTCATATAATCTTTAAAGCAATAAACAAACAACAAGCACACTTGATGTTAGGACCATCCCTCAGTACTTGGCTTAGGCTAAGAATATAGAGAAAACTCCAATTAAAAATTAGGGACTTGACTGAAAATGTGAATGAGGGTGTATGTGCAAAACTAGGAAAATTTGGGTTCAAATTGAACATGAAAAATTAAGACTATGATGTCTTTGGCATGAAACAAAGTTTAAGGACCAAATTGTACACTTAAATTGTGCTACAAGTGAAATTATGAAGCTTAAACAAGCAAAACCAGCCATGCAAATAAATACAAGGGCTAGTGGAGCATTAGCCCACTTTTTGGACATGTGGCATAACCGGCCATGCTTGTCTCCCACCAAGAAATCATGCCCATGCTCCATTAACTTGGTGAAATAGCCGAAACATGCATGGAAGTTGGCCAGTTTCGGTCATTGTGTGGTGTGTGAGCTTGTTGCCGAAATCCTTGCCATTTGTTGATGAGTTGAAGCTTGGAAAAGAAATCAAGCTTGGCTTCCTTATTTTCGGCATTAGGTGACTTCACACTTTCATTTTCAAGCTTGGTCTTGAACATTCAAGTACAACCAAAAACTCAAGCTTGGATTGAGAGGTAAGGTCCATGTTTACTTGTTTTCTTGGTAAATTTCCATGAACAAGTGATTAATGGTGGCTTAAATGGTGAAGCTTGGATTGTGAGCTTGAAGTGGAAGAGTAAGCTTGCAAATAATGCTTCGGCCTATGGTGACCTTACCACTTGAATTTTAAGTCAAGCCTTGGAGATTCAAGGCATAACCGAGCACTCAAGCTAGCAAGAATTGAGGTAGGGTTTCACGTTTTACTTGAATTCTTGGTACTTTTCCATGATCAAGTAATTAAGGTAACTAAGTGATGGTTAAAATGTGCTATATGATCTTAGTTACTTGATGGGCATATTGAGAAGCTTTCGGGCTTGTGTTCTTTGGCTAGCTAGTCAAGTTAATGGCAAGTGTTAGTAAGTGGGCCAACACCGCTAGTGAATTTGGAGCTCTAGTGGAATGGGAGTGAAGTTATGAAGTTGGAGTGCAAGAGTGCACATGAACACATGTTAGTGGTTTTGGCCGAATGTACCTTGTGGTGTGTGTGTGAGTTTTGTGTGCTTGATTGAAATGGTTGTGCTTGCTAACCCCTTTATGAACTGTGTACGTGCTTATATATGCCTCGGTTAGTATGGTATATATATTATATATCTTGTATCTTGGTGTTTTCATGTCTTTCTTGCAGGATAGGTAAGCTTGAGGAGATTAAGTCTTGGACTTAACTAAATAGACTCATTTATGAGTTGGTTTGAATTGTGAACCCTACTGAGTATTAGTACTCATGCCCATATTGTTTGTGTTTCAAGTAAGGATATAGAGCTTGAGTAATTTGTACTTGAATGGGTTGCTTGTGTGCTAGTTGTACATTTGTGCTCAAGGTGTGTGCCAACTTGTACTTGGCTTGAAATTATGTGTTACAAGTCTTAGCCTTTCTTTGTGCAACTTTAAGTGACTTAGTCCCTAGACTTGGATTCAGTGAAGAGAAGCCCTCAAACTTTTTAAAATAGGCCGAATTAGTCCTCAATATTATGGAAGGGGGTAAGTGAAGGATCTATTAAACTTCAGGGGGTAAAGTGGATTAATTAACTGACTATTCGGACGTATCACCGGGGATCGCTATAAAGGAAGCCGAGACCAACGTTGATCCCATCATAATTGGCCTTTCTTTGTGCAACTTTAAGTGACTTAGTCCCTGGACTTGGATTCAATGAAGAGAAGCCCTCAAACTTTTTAAAATAGGCCGAGTTAGTCCTCAATATTATGGAAGGGGGTAAGTGAAGGATCTATTAAACTTCAGGGGGTAAAGTGGATTAATTAACTGACTATCCGGACATATCACCGGGGATCGCTATAAAGGAAGCCGAGACCAACGTTGATCCCATCATAATTGGCCTTTCTTTGTGCAACTTTAAGTGACTTAGTCCCTGGACTTGGATTCAGTGAAGAGAAGCCCTCAAACTTTTTAAAATAGGCCGAGTTAGTCCATGCTATGCGAAATTCGTGCCACATGGCTGAAGTGTAGTAACGCCGTAACTCTTCTGTTGGCCACTTACACCCATCAAACTTCTGTTCGCAGAAGGGAAAAGGGGATTAGGGTTCTTCCTCTGCAATCCGTAAACACAAGTAGCCCACTTTCTCCCAAATCACATTTTAATTATTGATGTCTCAGTTATCCGGAAGCTCGAGAGTGTCTCCAAGTTTGAAATCCGAGGTAGAAGGTGAGGTGAGGTATCGATGTCGCTGTGGAATGGATGCGAGGATGTATACGGCTTGGAAAGACACAGAGAATGTTGGCCGAAGATTCTACGGATGCCCAGATTATAAGGTAATCCTTGTATCAAAGTTTTCAATTGTTGTTTTCTCAATTGTTTGCTGCAATTTGAGTTGTTAGATAGAGTTTGCTGTAATCCTTGACACAGAGAAAGTTTTTTTTTTTCTCGTCGGGTGTCAGCGTTTGCTTGTTGATGGCATGTACTTGTCGGTTATGGTTTGGCTTGGTGAGTAAATTGTTTTTGCTGGTTGATGGCTTGATAAACGGTTTTCAATTAGTTTGTTCATTCCTTTTGTTCATTTTATCTGGTTGTTTTTGCCGGTTGCTGGCAGAAGGGATTACTTGCAAAACTATCCTGCCTTTGCAAATATATATTTAGAAGCTACATATCTTGATTTATTATTCATATATAAAGATTTTTCATTTATATATTAAAATGTTGAAAATAAAAAATCATCGATTAATTGCTGAAAATAAATAAAGCAAAAATTTTGGGACGGACGGAGTATTAGATTTCATTATGAAGTCGTCTAACCTGGGCTGTATTTGATACAAATTGTATAGGCGGGGTCGTGTACAGTTGCAAAGGCAGGTTGTGGTTATTTGCACTAGATTGATGAAAGGTTGGGCTTGCGTGCACAGAAGGCAATTAAAGAGCTTCTAAGCAAGGTTAGAAGAGCTGAAGCAGAGACTAGAAGATTGAGAGCTCAGTTTAGAGAGGTGAATGGTGATGTGCAATATGGAAGTGAGCAACTGGAGGCTGATCAGGTTATTCAGAGGATTGATAGATTGCATGAAGTTGTGAAAGCTAGGATTGATAGCAATTATACAAGTTTCGTTGTAGGAGTTATTTGTATTTTGGTTTGTGTTGGATGTATTTGGTCTGCTCTAGGGTTGAGGTTTTGCAATGGTCAGCTTATGTTGGGAAAGTTGTGAAAGGAATTGGTTGGTTTGATTGTAACAGACAGTCCCTCTAAATTGAACCCAGTTTGGCTTTCTTCTCTTTCTCTTTCTCTCTCTCTCTCTCTCTCTGTATATATATATATATATAACTTGGGTTCTAGCAATAGAGTACCTATTGTATAAAGCGGGTGTATACCATACACCCACCCTACATAATATAAGAAGCTACAATATAACCCATAATGTATAAAAAGAAGCAAACGTGCCACTAGACAGTCTATTCTCCATAAATTTACAAAAAATGCCATCAATCTCATGAATCGCGAATTTCGAAAAAGCCCGCCTAACAGTCTCTCTGCTCTCAGAACCCTTTCCTGTTTCTATTTAGCGATTTGGGCGATCTCTCCTGCTCTAGTTTCTGTTTCTGCGATTTCTTTCTCCGATGCGATTTCCGTCAGACTCAAGTGACGATATGGTGCTATCAAAGAAACTGTAAGTATGATTTCTTCATTTGCATGTAGAGACGAAATCAGACCTTAAAACCCTAACCTATCGCTTCATTTGCGATGTAGAGATGAAATCAGATCTTCAAAGAGAAAGCACACTAAACCTGAAGAAGAAACTAAAAGATACAAAAAGAAGAAAACAGAAGGAAAAATACAAGATAAAAAGACAAGGAAATTCAAAAGGTTATCCCTTTTCTATATGTTCATGTTGATTTTGTGTATGTTTATTTATTCATTGATATATGTTCGATATGTCGTTCTCTTATGTTATTGGTTACTGTGTTTGTACATGATCATAGTTCTTATGTTATTGTTCAATGTTCTGTTATCTAATGTTTTCGTTCGTGTATTTCATTTGTCTTGTTTGGAATTCCTATATGCTTTCCTCTCTACTTGCTGCATGCTGTTTACTTCATGGCAGTTATTTTCTCCTGCAGCCAATTTCCTACTGTCAGATGCTCTGCTTCAAAAATTAGTGAGGTAATGCAAGTTATTGCTGGCAATGAGAATAAAAAGCAAGTTGTTGTTGATATGGGGTTTGAGAGCCTTTTTCACCTACATCCAATAACAGTTAGAAAAGAATTGATGCTATTCTTGGTTGCTGCTTTTGATTGTAATTCGCTAACACTTTGTATTCCAAAGAAGAAGGAAATTGAAATAGAAGTAGAGGATGCCTATCTGATATTTGGCATCCCATGTGGACAACATGAAGTTCAAACATATAACTTCGGCCTGCCTAATTCTGTTGAGGTCCCAAAATTTGCACAATGGAAACAACAGTTTAGAGGAGGGAGACCAACACATCCACGAACTTTAGCAAATGCATTACTTGAAGACAAAGAAGCCGGGGACAACTTCAAGCGGAATTTTCTTGTCTTTGTCACAACATACCTTATTGCACCACTTACAGCACCAACAGAATACAACTGGAAAGTTCTGAAGTCATCAGCTGATTTGTCAGCTGTAAAAAACTTTAATTGGTGTGACTTCATGCTAGCTAATATGGCTGTGGCAATTGAGAGGTACAAGCTTGGAAAGACAAAGAATAACA
Source organism: Aquilaria sinensis (assembly GCA_005392925.1). Taxonomy (NCBI): domain Eukaryota; kingdom Viridiplantae; phylum Streptophyta; class Magnoliopsida; order Malvales; family Thymelaeaceae; genus Aquilaria; species Aquilaria sinensis. The sequence continues at coordinate 40,577 of SMDT01000330.1, forward strand.
TTGGGGGATGTGTGTTGTTACTACAGGCAATCCAGCAATTTTACATATAATGTATGTTCTTTTTGGATTCTGCATGTTTTGTTTCGCTTTTATGTATGTTCATTCATTCTTGGTACAATAATATTTTAAATTTTTTCTTGTTCCAGCTTCTGTACCTTGATAGATTCTGGATGAAAGCCAAATCCACTATTGAAAGGCAATTCCCAAGAATTACTGAATGGAATAATCAAATCATTCATGAAAGGCTAAAACAAGAAAAGTTAGCTGGCGGTTTTGGTTTGGGAAAGGTATAAGTTTCTGTTTCCTCTTCTTGATTCATGGTATGTTCTATTTTTGATTGATTCCTGTCTTTCGTTTGCTCTGGCAATCATTTTCTGTATGTTCAAAATTATGTTACCTTATGTTGTTTTTCTGTTTTTCTGTATGTTTTGTTCTGTTTTGTATATGTTCATTCTGTTTTCTAATATGTTTATTTATTCATTGATATATGTTTAATATGATTTTATCTTATGTTCTGTAGGTTACTGAAGACCCTTTTAGATCACAAGTAAAAAACAACAGACATCCAATGATGATGATCAAGCAGCAGGAAGAGGAAAAGGAAGAAGAGAAAAAGGAACAATCTAACCTCGAAATTGACATGCATCGTGCTGATGAATTTGAAGAACTTATTGATGGCGTCTCACAGGCTGCTAAGTTAGCAGCCAATGCAAACAAAGTCTTGCTCGAAAGAGTGAACAAAGCATGCAGTAAATTCCCATCAGAAACAGCAAAGATCTCTGAATACGTTGGTATCAGGGCACCAACAGATGGAAGCCAGCCAGACATACACTTAACACCATCTTTCCATGAGCACATGGATGAGCTGACCCAATTGCGTGTAATCGCAAAAGAAAGATGGCAAGGAAAATGCCCTCAGCAGCTTGATCCTCAAATTCTGAAGGAACTAGCTTTTCCATCTGTTGATGAAGTTGATAATGCTGAAAGCATGGATGATAATCCTGCCGGGCAGCAACAAGGTTAAATAATCGTACATTACTTTCTATTCGTTGTACCTGAATTTATGTTCATTTCATGTTATTATATGTTCATTAGTAAATTCATGTATATTATCTTTTACCTAGAGGAACCAACAATAAGGGAAGATGATGCTGATGAAATTGAAGTTGATACTGTGGATGCTGAAAAACAAGGTGAAAAAACTGAAGATGATGCTGTGGATGCTGAAAAACAAGGTGATATTTCTAATGAGAAGAAAGAAGGCTAGATAATTTCATATGTTATTTTTTAAATTTTCTTTCTTTTATCTATGTTTGTTATTGTACTGTCAGTGTATGGTAAATATATTCCTTCCTGTTCAGACCAACCAGCAAAACAACAGGGTACGAGTCCCAGACATTTTCAGAATGAACAAGAGAGAAATGATAACAATAAATTCCCCCTACCAATAGGCATCAGCAAAGTGAGACAAACTTATGTATTATGTGTTTATTTATGACTCACTGTATGTTCCCCTTTTGTTTTTCGTATGTTCATTTAGTCTTCTCTTGCCTGTATGTTTTGTTTTGTTTTACTTTACATTCTTTATACAGAAGTACGACCAAAAGTCAAGATTTTTTTCACTCGTAATCAGTTCAAACAGGGTAATATATTCATATACGTTTTATATGAAATCCTCAATGTTTATTTATTGTTTCATATATGTTCATTTGTACATTGTTGTATCTTCTATTCTGTTTTCTATATGTTTATTTTGTCTTTTATATATGTTCATTCTAGTTTTTCAGTATGTTTATTTATTCATTGATGTATGTTTGATATTATGTTATCTTACTACTGCTACAGCTGAGCAAATTATTCATCCTGGAAGGGATGTTAGCTTTGTGCACGATGAATTCATCAAGGAATCTGCTGCAAAAGCAACAACCGAACAACTGACAGATGAAGAAATCAAGGCTGTTGATATAATAACAAGAAAAGAAATTGAACTGTCGTACGAATATTCAGCTTCATATTATATGTAATATGTAAATAAGAATGATGACTAACTTATTTAATATGCAGGTTACTTGTAGTTCAGATTGGTGATGTATCAGTTCCTCGGGACTTCCTGCAGAGCATGATTAATTCTACATATGTTGAGACACAAGTTGTAAATGCATGGACATCACTGCTCAATCTGAAAGAAAATCAGAATGAGAACCCAAAAAGAGCTTTCATCACCCCTCTGTTGTCGGTAATTACCTAAAAGAGCTTTAGAATATGTTTTTTGTACGTGGCCTGTCTGTTCTCTTTTTCTCCACTGATTGTTCTTTCTGAATTGTTGTACATTTTCTTCCTCAAAGTACAATGTCTTGACTAGCGTGGGAAAAGGGAAAGATACAAAGGATAAGAAACAAAGAGAAGCGATAATTGACGAAATGAAGAAAGTGGGGGCTGAAACTATTCAAAACTGGATAGCAAGCGAGCATCTTCGCCCTCTGAATCAGTATAAAAAGGTAAGAAAAATATTGGTTTATCTGTTCCATTGTTTTATGATTCTATGTTCATAGAAACTTATGTTCATTCTTACGTTATCTTATGTTCATTATCTTGTTATCTTATGTTCTTAATTCCTGTATTGCATTTGTCTTGCCTTCATTTTATGAGTTATCTGTTCTGTTTTGTATATTTTCTTTTCCTACCTTTATATGTTCAATGTTTCAGTTGCTATCTGTTTTTTTTTTAGATCATTGTTCCCGTCATCCAACATGAACACTTCTTTGCTTTGGTGTTTGACATTGAAAAAAATGTTGTCTATTTAATGGACAATCTGCCTACTAACCACAAAAGATACGACACAGTCAGAAAAGCCCTCGTAAGTTATAGAAAATAAGAAATTCATAAGCTGTCAAAAACAATGTCTAACACATTGTTTCTTTTTTTTTTTTGTAGAAGATAATCTTCAACTTATATTTCAAGACGAATGGGTTTCACCTTAAGAAGCCTATCGCTGAATTTAGAAATTCATATGTGCAGCTAAAGTGGAAATCTGATATGTCAAGAGCTGGAAAATAAGATGAATGTTTGAAAAATGGCACTGACTGTGCAGTCTTTTTGATGAGGCACATGGAACTTTACCATGGAAGACAATTTGAGTCAGATCTAGGGCCAAAAGACAACATGAAGTTCCACCGTATAAAGATAACTGCAGAGATGCTTCTTTCACAATACAATACTCAAAGAAATGTAGTGCTTAATGCCATCTCAAAAAACTACTAACTCTAAATACAGATTTGTTCTTCCCAAATTGTACATATATTCATGTATACGTGCGAAAAACTAAAAATGAACATGTATATACAAAGGAAAAAACATTGTATTATGTATATTTTGCAAAATGTATACATCTTTTCTATTTCTTTTCCCTGTGTAATGTATACATTGTATAATGAACATATGGAAAAGTGATAATAAACATATAGAAAACAGACCAGAACATACAGCAGTGTTCAAGTGAACATATATGAACAAGCTGCTATGAAGTAAACAACATACAGCAAGTAGAGAGGAAAGCACACAGGAATTCCAAACAAGACAAATGAAATTCAGGAACTAAAACATAAGTAACAGAACATTGAACATATTCAAAATAGAACAAAACATACAGAAAATGAAGTGAAGGCAAATGAAGAAATACAGGAACTAAGAACTATGAGCATGTACAAATAGAGTAACTAAGAACATAGGAGAATGACATATCGAACATATATCAATGAATGAATAAACATACATAAAATCAAAATGAACATACAGAAAAGAGATAAAAAACACAGAAAACAGAACAGAACATACCGCAATGTAAAAATGAACATATATGAACAAACTGCTATGAAGTAGACAACATCCAGCAAGTAGTGAGGAAAGCATACAGGAATTACAAACAAGACAAATGAAATACAGGAACTAAAACATAACATAACTGAACATTAAACATATTGCAAAACATAAGAAAACATACAGAAAATGAAGTCAAGACAAATGAAAAAAAAGATGAATTCCAAACAAGACAAATGAAATACAGGAACTAAAACATAAGATAACGGAATATTGAACATATTTATAAACAGAGGAAAACATACAAAAAATGAAGTCAAGACAAATGAAGAAATACGGGAGCTAAGAACTAAGAACACATGCAGATAAAGTAACTAAGAACATAAGATAATTGCTGTTCGTTGGTGTGTATGATTGTCAGCCTTGTCCAGCCCTTCTGAAATCTTTTGTTCATTTTCGGTTCAGGGTGGTGGTGATAAATGAGACTGATCAACGTTGATTACGTAAACAAGTAAAGTCAAGACATATAGAACAAAACAGAACTGAGAGCTAAGAGCATATACAGGAACTAAGAATTAACAGCATATATCAATGAATTAATAAACACATAAAATCAAAATGAACAAACAGAAAAGAGATAAGAAACACAGAAAACAGAACAGAACATACCGCAATGTACAAATGAACATATATGAACAAACTGCTATGTAGTAGACAACATACAAGTAGAGAGGAAAGCATACAGGAATTTCAAACAAGACAAATGAAATACAGGAACTAAAACATAAGATAACGAACATTAAACATATTACAAAACAGAAGAAAACATACAGAAAATGAAGTCAAGACAAATGAAAAAATAAAGGAACTAAGAAGTAAGAGCACATGCAGATAAAGTAACCAAGAACATAAGATAATTGCTGTTCGTTGGTGTGCATGATTGTGAGCCTGGTCCAGTCCTTCTTCTGAAATCTTTTGTTCATTTTCGGTTCAACGTGATAAAGGGGTAGTATCAACGTTGATTACCAAGCAATTTAAGTCATGACATATAGAACAAAGCAGCTGGAGAATCAGTTGTGCATAAACAAAGTAATAAAGCGATTCAATCTTCTTCTCATCAAGTCTCTTGTGGGCCTTCTAAAAAACATGATAAACACAAATCCACAAGCTAACTAGTCTGAAGGCCAAAGCATAGGTTAGTGTTAGGAGTGTTAATTTACCCATGATAGATACCCTTACCCGCCAGATGGGTGAGATTTAGGTCATAGTTAAGAGTGTTAATTTACCGATGATAGATAACCCTATCAGCCAGATGGGTGGGGTTTACGCATAGTGGTATCAGACTGAGCTCATTGTGGTGCCACTATTGGGTTATCGCGGTACGATTTGAGGTTCTTCTGGTAAATTATTCAAGTTAACATTAACCCATTTGCTCTTTGTGGGTGTATATAACATTGTTCTCATCTCTTAATGCGATATGATTTAATGATTGAGGTTAACATTAATCTCACCGTTCTTTCTTCACCACTAGACAATAAATTACTAATGCCATCAGAATGGTAACGGTTCGAGGTAATAAAGGCCCAAAGACTGGTCAAGGCCCACAATCACACACCAACAAACAACGAGCTGATCATTGTGAACCTTAATCTGGTACCATCAAAACCTCCACAGCTATCATTCTAACCTAATATTTGTACCTTTATTACCTCGAACTGTTACCATTCTGATGGTATTAGTAATTTATTGTCTAGTGGTGAAGAAACAACGGTGAGATTAATGTTAACCTCAATCATTAAATCCTATCGCATTAGGAGAAGAGAACAATGATATGTACACCCACAAGGAGCAAGTGGGTTAATGTTAACCTCAACCGTTTACAAGAACAACCTCAAGTCGGACCAATATGAACCATATTTGGTACCATTGTGACCTCATTCTGGTACCACTATGACCTAAATCTCACTCATCTAGCTCTTAACTTTGAAGAGTGTTAATTTACCCATGATGGATAACCATACCAGCCATAACTTTGAAGAGTGTTAATTTACCCATGATGGATAACCATACCAGCCAGATGAGTGAGATTTAGGTCATAGTGGTACCAGAATGAGGTCACAATGGTACCAAATATGGTTCATATTGGTCCGACTTGAGGTTGTTCTTGTAAACGGTTGAGGTTAACATTAACCCCCTTGCTCTTTGTGGGTGTATATATCATTGTTCTCTTCTCCTAATGTGATAGGATTTAATGATTGAGGTTAACATTAATCTCACCATTGTTTCTTCACCACTAGACAATAAATTACTAATGCCACCAGAACGATACCGGTTTGAGGTAATAAAGGTACAAATATTAGGTCAGCATGGTAGCTGTTGAGGTTTTGATGGTACCAGATTAAGGTTCGCAATGATCAGCTCACTTTCATTGGTGTATGATTGTGGGCCTTGACCAGTCTTTGGTCTGAAATCTTTTTGTTCATTTTGGTGTAGGTTGGCAATGATAAAGGGTGTAATCAAGGTTGATTTCCAAACAATTAAGCCCTCTTTCACCTTGCATGATAAACATCGATGAAGATAGTTTTAGGGCTAGGGTTTAAGCAATGTGATTGTGCTCCCAACGCAGCCGCAACAACTGGGGAATCAATTTTCTATAAAGAAAGTAATAAAGGCAATTCCATCTTCTTCTCATCAAGTTTCTTCTTGGCCTTCTAAAAAACATGATAAACATAAATCTACAGGTTAGCTAGTCTGAAGGCCTAAGGATAGGTTAATGTTAAGAGTGTCAATTTACCCAAGATAGATACCCCTACCCGCGAGATGGGTGAGATGTATGTCAAAGTTAAGAGCGTTAATTTACCCATGATGGATAACCATACCAGCCAGATGAGTGAGATTTAGGTCATAGTGGTACCAGAATGAGGTCACAATGGTACCAAATATGGTTCATATTGTTTCGACTTGAGGTTTTTCTTGTAAACAGTTGAGGTTAACATTAACCCCCTTGCTCTTTATGGGTGTATATATCATTGTTCTCTTCTCCTAATGTGATAGGATTTAATGATTGAGGTTAACATTAATCTCACCGTTGTTTCTTCACCACTAGACAATAAATTACTAATGCCACCAGAACGGTACCAGTTCAAGGTAATAAAGGTACAAATATTAGGTCAGCATGGTAGCTGTTGAGGTTTTGATGGTACCAGATTAAGGTTCGCAATGATCAGCTCGCTGTTCGTTGGTGTATGATTGTGGGCCTTGACCAGTCTTTGGTCTAAAATCTTTTTGTTCATTTTGGTGTAGGTTGGCAGTGATAAAGGGTGTAATCAAGGTTGATTTCCAAACAATTTAGCCTTCCTTCACCTTGCATGATAAACATCGATGAAGATAGTTTTAGGGCTAGGGTTTAAGCAATGTGATTGTGCTCCCAACGCAGCCGCAACAGCTGGGGAATCAATTGTCTATAAAGAAAGTAATAAAGGCGATTCCATCTTCTTTTCATCAAGTCTCTTCTTGGCCTTCTAAAAAACATGATAAACATAAATCTACAGGTTAGCTAGTCTGAAGGCCTAAGGATAGGTCAGTGTTAGAAGTGTCAATTTACCCAAGATAGATACCCCTACTCGCAAGATGGGTGAGATGTATGTCAAAGTTAAGAGCGTTAATTTACCCATGATGGATAACCATACCAGCCAGATGAGTGAAATTTAGGTCATAGTGGTACCAGAATGAGGTCACAATGGTACCAAATATGGTTCATATTGGTCCAACTTGAGGTTGTTCTTGTAAATGGTTGAGGTTAACATTAACCCCATTGCTCTTTTTGGGTGTATATATCATTGTTCTTTTCTCCTAATGCGATAAGACTTAATGATTGAGGTTAACATTAATCTCACCGTTGTTTCTTCACCACTAGACAATAAATTACTAATGCCACCAGAACGGTACCGGTTCGAGGTAATAAAGGTACAAATATTAGGCCAGCATGGTAGCTGTTGAGGTTTTGATGGTACCAGATTAAGGTTCGCAATGATCAGCTCACTGTTCGTTGGTGTATGATTGTGGGCCTTGACCAGTCTTTGGTCTGAAATCTTTTTGTTCATTTTGGTGTAGGTTGGCAGTGATAAAGGGTGTAATCAAGGTTGATTTCCAAACAATTGAGCTCTCTTTCACCCTGCATGATAAACATCGATGAAGATAGTTTTAGGGCTAGGGTTTAAGCAATGTGATTGTGCTCCCAACGCAGCAGCAACAGCTGGGGAATCAATTGTCTATAAAGAAAGTAATAAAGGCAATTCGATCTTCTTCTCATCAAGTCTCTTCTTGGCCTTCTAAAAAACATGATAAACATAAATCTACAGGCTAGCTAGTCTAAAGGCCTAAGCATAGGTCAGTGTTAGGAGTGTCAATTTACCTAGGATAGAAACCCCTACCCGTGAGATGGGTGAGATGTATGTCAAAGTTGAGAGCGTTAATTTACCCATGATGGATAACCATACCAACCAGATGAGTGAGATTTAGATCATAGTGGTACCAGAATGAGGTCACAATGGTACCAAATATGGTTCATATTGGTCCGACTTGAGGTTGTTCTTGTAAACGGTTGAGGTTAACATTAACCCACTTGCTCTTTGTAGGTGTATATATCATTGTTCTCTTCTCCTAATGCGATAGGATTTAATGATTGAGGTTAACATAAATCTCACCGTTGTTTCTTCACTACTAGAGAATAAATTACTAATGCCATTAGAACGGTATCGGCTCGAGGTAATAAAGGTACAAATATTAGGTCAGCATGGTAGCTGTTGAGGTTTTGATGGTACCAGATTAAGGTTCGCAATGATCAGCTCGCTGTCATTAGTGTATGATTGTGGGCCTTGACCAGTCTTTGGTCTGAAATCTTTTTGTTCATTTTGGTGTAGGTTGGCAGTGATAAAGGGTGTAATCAAGGTTGATTTCCAAACAATTGAGCCCTCTTTCACCTTGCATGATAAACATTGATGAAGATAGTTTTAGGGCTAGGGTTTAAGCAATGTGATTGTGCTCCCAACGCAGCCGCAACAGCTGGGGAATCAATTGTCTATAAAGAAAGTAATAAAGGCGATTCCATCTTCTTCTCATCAAGTCTCTTCTTGGCCTTCTAAAAAACATGATAAACATAAATCTACAGGCTAGCTAGTCTGAAGGCCTAAGGATAGGTCAGTGTTAGGAGTGTCAATTTACCCAAGATAGATACCCCTACCCGTGAGATGGGTGAGATGTATGTCAAAGTTAATAGCGTTAATTTACCCATGACGGATAACCATACCAGCCAGATGAGTGAGATTTAGGTCATAGTGGTACTAGAATGAGGTCACAATGGTACCAAAATATGGTTCATATTGGTCCGACTTGAGGTTGTTCTTGTAATAAGTTGAGGTTAACATTAACCCACTTTCTCTTTGTGGGTGTATATATCATTGTTCTCTTCTCCTAATGCGATAAAATTTAATGATTGAGGTTAACATTAATCTCACCGTTGTTTCTTCACCTCTGGAGAGTAAATTACTAATGTCATCAGAATGGTACCGGTTCGAGGTAATAAAGGTACGAATATTAGGTCAGCATGGTAGCTGTTGAGGTTTTGATGGTACCAGATTAAGGTTTGCAATGATCAGCTCGCTATTCGTTGGTGTATGATTGTGGGCCTTGACCAGTCTTTAGTCTGAAATCTTTTTGTTCATTTTGGTGTAGGTTGGCAGTGATAAAGGGTGTAATCAAGGTTGATTTCCAAACAATTGAGCTCTCTTTCACCTTGCATGATGAAGATAGTTTTAGGGCTAGGGTTTAAGCAATGTGATTGTGCTCCCAACGCAGCCGCAACAACTGGGGAATCAATTGTCCATAAAGAAAGTAATAAAGGCGATTCAATCTTCTTCTCATCCAGTCTCTTCTTGGCCTTCTAAAAAACATGATAAACATAAATCTACAGGCTAGCTAGTCTGAAGGCCTAAGCGTTGGTCAATGTTAAGAGTGTCAATTTACCCAGGATAGATACCCCTACCCGTGAGATGGGTGAGATGTATGTCAAAGTTAAGAGCTTTAATTTACCCATGATGGATATCCATACCAGCCAGATAAGTGAGATTTAGGTCATAGTGGTACCAGAATGAGGTCACAATGGTACCAAATATGGTTCATATTGGTCCGACTTGAGGTTGTTCTTGTAAACGGTTGAGGTTAACGTTAACCCATTTGCTCTTTGTGGGTGTATATATCATTGTTCTCTTCTCCTAATGTGATAGGATTTAATGATTGAGGTTAACATTAATCTCACCGTTGTTTCTTCACCACTAGAGAATAAATTACTAATGCCATCAGAATGGTACCGGTTCGAGGTACTAAAGGTACAAATATTAGGTCAGCATGGTAGCTGTTGAGGTTTTGATGGTACCAGATTAAGGTTCACAATGATCAGCTCGCTGTTTATTGGTGTATGATTGTGGGCCTTGACCAGTCTTTGGTCTGAAATCTTTTTGTTCATTTTGGTGTAGGTTGGCAGTGATAAAGGGTGTAATCAAGGTTGATTTCCAAACAATTGAGCCCTCTTTCACCTTGCATGATGAACATTGATGAAGATAGTTTTAGGGCTAGGGTTTAAGTAATGTGATTGTGCTCCCAACGCAGCCGCAATAGCTGGGGAATCAATTGTCTTTAAAGAAAGTAATAAAGGCGATTCCATCTTCTTCTCATCAAGTCTCTTCTTGGCCTTCTAAAAAACATGATAAACATAAATCTACAGGCTAGCTAGTCTGAAGGCCTAAGGATAGGTCAGTGTTAGGAGTGTCAATTTACCCAAGATAGATACCCCTACCCGCGAGATGGGTAAGATGTATGTCAAAGTTAATAGCGTTAATTTACCCATGATGGATAACCATACCAGCCAGATGAGTGAGATTTAGGTCATAGTGGTACCAAAATGAGGTCACAATGGTACCAAATATGGTTCATATTGGTCCGACTTGAGGTTGTTCTTGTAAACAGTTGAGTTTAACATTAACCCCCTTACTCTTTGTGGGTGTATATATCATTGTTCTCTTCTCCTAATGGGTGACCTTACTTACTAAGCATAACCCACTTACTTACTAAGCATAATCAACGTTGATGCTACCCCTTTATCACAGCCGCACTGCACTGAAAATGAATTATGTTATTAGTTACTGTATTTGTAGATGCTCTTAGTTCATAGTTCCTGAATTTCTTCATTTGTCTTGACTTCATTTTCTGTATGTTTTGTTCCGTTTTGCAATATGTTCAATATGTTCATTTGTACATTGCTGTATGCTCCTTTCTGTTTTGTATGTGTTTATTATTTCATTTTGGTTTTCTGTATGTTTAGTATCATCAATACAATGTTCAGTTCTCCTTACCAATTCTCACTTTATTTTCTATCAAGCCTGCTCGTGATAAAGGGAAGCAAACCAACCTTTTGGCAGGCTGAACCAACTATAGCATCTGTAAGCAGCATGTACAGCTAAAAATGTGCCTCAAAATATTTGCAAAAGACTCATGACTGAACCCCCCATATACAAAATGCAACCCATATAACAAAATATATACCAAAAAGTTTCACAATGTCAGTCAAAAGTGTGAAGACAATCATCTCTGGGACTCCTTACGTTTACGTGCATTCCTTGGTTTTTTAGGCACATCCTTGAAGGGGTTAGCAGCCTCATCAGCAGCACCACATTCTTCACACACCTTTGCCCATACTGAAGCCTTGTTTGCAATAATTTGACACTCTCTATTCTCATTACACAACAGTAGCTCAAGCAGGAAATCGAACCTGCACTTTACTGAGTTCCACTGCAAAACCAATAGAGAGAGCTAAACTGTTAAAGTACCCAGTAATGCAACCCCAGACGTCCAGCCTGCAAGGCACATATCAGGTTAGGGTAATACCTCGGCCTTTGGGTCCATTGTCACTGCATTGGGGTTACTCATGAACGTGCAAACAAACAACCCACAGTCATAGGTGTTAAGCTGATCAGGGAATGGGTCGCGCTTTAACATTTTGAACTCGGACAACTTGAATTCTTTCGGTTTCAAAATCAGGTCCAGGACCTTGCACTGGAAGTTAGATTCAGTTTTAAATATCTATAGACCACTCCCACACACATACAAATCCAATATTCAGACCAACAACTTACTTGCACTGCCATGCGGTCAACATAGGCTTCCACTGTTTTCTTACCCCCATAGTATCCCACACGTTAATCGTGTGCAGGGTTAAATCAACGACAAACAACCAGAAATGGCACTCACCACTCATTGGAAGGAAGATCTGTGCAAAACAAATGAGAACCCATACGCACAAATCAGATCCCACAAAAAGGAGTATTAGGCAATAGTATAGACTGATATAGGCATCGCAACATTGAGCACAGAATGACACCCGATTCATATGTTACCTTATCGCATTTTGTTAGATCATCAAACAACAAGGAGTGAATGTGGTGTCTTCCGAGGAAACTGAGCAACTTCTCCGGCTCATTTTTCTCCATGATTTTCTGCCCATTGAACCAGATTGAGATTAAGTCAGCCACATTAACCAAAATCAACAGATTGACTATATGACTATAACCTCCATCCTAGAGACAAACCAGATTCATGTGTTCACTTTAAACTCAGCAGATGGACACCCTTTTCATAATAATGTCTATGAACACCCTAAGCTGATACAACCAGGGTAGTACTGAACCAATGGACTAGAAAAAAATAGATAAAAGTATAATGACACAACCGTGACTTCCAGGGGAAACCACCAATTCCTGACACCTGATCCTTTTGCACGTGCTCGTTTCGTTAGCATCACAGCCCACGTGTTAATGATGGTGCTGGAAAACCATATCTGAGGATGAAAGTGTTTGATATCAATGCGTCGAATCTCAAACAGGTTACCAGGATCTACCAAAACCTCACTACAAACAAAAAGTGTTTGACAAGTAAGAACAAGGTGGTACCAGGTCCATCAGCATAAGCATATGAAAGTGGACAGAAGGGTAAAGCATGGGGTGAAGAGTAATTGACAATAATTGGTACTAAATTAAGCTAAAATTAACACTAACCATATGCACAAAACCACACAGAACATAGAGGTACCTGTTATCTCCTGATTCATGCAAAACATACATCATCAGGTCACGCTCTCCTTGTGATAACGAACGTGTGACATCAAATGGCCCAAAAACAAACCTATCCTGCCTCTATTTTTTCTGCTTAAGTTTTTTAATCATTTTGATGAATGGGGACATCTGCTTCCTTGAAATGACAGGTATTCGCTGGCACCGCTCCTGCACAAGTGAGCTGCTAGCAAGGTTCAGCACTTCGCTCCTTCCCTGAGATACATAAACAAGTGGGCCAGAAGAAAAGTTATTATGTGCAGTCACAGATGTAGTAAACTGTAACCAGTAAGTATGGTACCTGACTTACGTGATCAGCATCAACTTTACCTTTTTTCAACTCCTCATCCCCAGAAAACAGGTGAAGAGCAGGACTACCAGACTTGTCAAAACTCAAAAAATCTTCATCCTTAGGTTCCTTAACATCACTCACAATTATAGAATCAATTGAGGCCACAGCTGCCTCAGGGACCTTGTCTTTTCTTTCAGCAGGAGAGGCGATTAGGCCTTTAATCAAGGGCTCCTTATGTCGCATCTTCACTGCATGGTAATCATAGCACCGGCTTGTCTTTAATTCTTGCGCCAGCACACGGATTTCATAAACCAACTTGCTTGAAACATTGGCTGTGTGGTTAGCAATCTTGTTCAACTTATCCACCAGTTCACCATGTGTATCCGGGCGATTCGATAATCCTAACGAATGACTTGGCTCATCAGAACAACACTAATGCTCCGGATTAGACTGAAAGGGTTTGCTGGAAGACTCTTCATGCTCCTATATGAACATAATTTATGGGTCAGTACTCCCTATTCAGAATAACACTCAAGCCATGTGATATTATTTTGGATGCACATGTTAATAAATTGCATAATGAAATCATATTGTGTTATAAAACATGACACAAATTAGCTAAGAACAACTTTAAATATAATATTGAACAGCATAAATTAAATTGAACAATGATCTTCGAAGACCAATCCCACACACCTTAGTGTCATGGAAGCAGATATTCCGCAGCAATTCCTTTGTCTTCTTTTTCTCAAAAAAACAAATGGGGAGGATGGATTTGGCATTGGCATATGCCCCTAGTAAAATCCGTGACAAGTAAAATACCTGATGATACAGCAACATGTTAACAAATTAATCTGGATGACATATTAATCATATTAATATTGGGTTAAGGAACACCAAACAACATACCAGTGAACACATTAATAAAAAAGAACAAACACACCTAACACTATCTGAGCTAACTGAGCTCACAAACAAGTTTAAATTATCAAATGGGAGTAGTTGAAAGCTAAGAAACATGATTTTCAAGCATGAACTGAAGTTTTGCCATCAAACCTGAAGCTAGACATTGAATTCTGAATTCTGCAATATTTAAGTTTCAAACTGACCGTGAAGCTAAATTCAGGTATAACCCTAAAGCCATTAATCCTTTATAAAGCTGCACAGCTCCTGAGTTAAAACTAACCAGAAGGTTACCAAATAGCTACAACAGGAGCTCTTTAGGAGATGTTAAAACTGGTTGCCTGGAAGACAGCAATTATGAACTGAAGTTTTGCATTCAGGTATAAATCCAAAGGCATGAATCCTTTATAAAGCTGCAGAGTCTCTAAGTTAAAACTAACCAGAAGGTTCCTGAATAGCTACAACAGGAGCAACTATGCAAGATACATTACTAAATTCTACTGTCTGAAGCTTTAGCTTACAGTTTAAAACATGGCTGTTTAACCCAGTAAGTGTAGCTTACTGCATACCAGTGAACACATTAATAAGAAAGATCCAACGGCATAACGTAATATTAACAATGATCTTAGAAAAACAAAACACTCAGAGAACAACATCACATAAACGGGAAAACAACAAAGTAGATTCAGACAGTATACCCAAAACAAATAATCTAAACCATATAGGGAATGAAAGTTTTTTCTAACATATACTTGCCTGCAAGAACAGAGCACAGCCGCCAAGTTTTGCCATACTCCCATTCAAGACCTTTTTCATGGCAACTACCAACTTCTCAAGTGTGAGTGTTGCCCATGGCCGATTGCCTAGAGAGTTTGTATCCTCCACACATGACACATACACGGCCTCAAGAAATCTTCTTGCTGATGGGCAAAGAACTGTTCCAAGTGCTAGCAAGACATAGCACCTTTTGAAGTCATCACCACGACAATCTCGTAACTTGTTGGCAATTAATGTCAGGTCAACAACCCAGTGGCCGCTTATCTTCTTACAAAATGTGCTAATCATAAAAGATTTCTTATCAAACTTGAAACTGGATGTCCCATCACCAACACCAATGCAGGCTGTTACTTCAAATGCGGCAAGAACATATCTCTTCCCGTGGACATTCAGACTAGAAGTCTCTGGGTCGAATGAATGAACAAGCCATGAAATCAGATCATAGCGAAGAGTGCAGACTTTATTATCGAGAAGTCTGCCCAGGCCAGTTTCATTAGCCCACTGTCGTTGCTCTGTGGTCAACAATTGGACCTGATTCGAGAAATGCCTAGGCCGACAAGTAGTCTCCATATTGCCAGGTTGCACTGAGTTTGCCTGGATTCCATGGTCATCGTCAGTATATCCCAACTTCTCACTCATATCCATGGCTTTCCACTGCAAGTTCGACTTAGCCCATTCCTGTAGAATCATGCACAGCATAGCAATTACACTCTTGAACCAACCTTCATAATCTAACACCAGATTCACAAGAAAGTTGTACATTTCGCATCATCCTCCTGCCATTCCTCTCCTTGAACTTTTTAGTCTCACTGATACTGTAGCAATTAAAATAATAGTGTCATTAGTGATCCCACAACCAAACAGAATACTGCTTATAAAAACAAATATGAGACCATTAGTCTTACATGAAATTATTATATGCATTCTTCAACTTCAGTTTGTTCTCCCTTCCCTCCATCACCTCTCTGCCCTACACATGTGATGTGCCCATAATACATACCAAGTCATTACATACCAAGTCGTTACAAACCTCAGAGCATTATCAAAACCACATATATCGCTGCAATATCACAGAATTTTTAACTCAAGACTATTTGTGCCACACAAAAATCAATATAACAAAGGTACCAAAACCTGAACACAGCATCATTAAGTCTGTGAAATCCAATACACAAAAAATTTTAAGCCCTAAACCCTAACCTAAATCTGACACCACCATAACCTGCATCTGGTACCCACATAAAATGAATATGGTACCACCAATAATAACAAAGGTACGAAAACCTGAACACAGATTAAGGCTATGGAATCCAATGCACTACTTAAGCCCTAAACTCTAACCTATATCTTGTACCACCAAGACCTAACTACGGCACCAACATAACCTAAATTTGTGCAACCATAACCGGAATCCTGAATCTGGTACCACCATATTCTCCCTTACACTAATTTGAAAATCCAAACTTGATAAATTAACACACACATCAAAATTACCCGATAAATTGGCCGATTTAGCAGCGAAAGACGAGAACTGCCAGTAATGAGGTACTAGCACAACTTTAAGCCCTAACCCTAACCTAAATCTTGTACCACTGAGAGTGAATATGGTACCAACATAACCTCAATATGTGCAACTATAACCTAAATCCTGAATCTGGTACCACCATATTCTCCCTCACACACACTAATCTGAAAATCCAAACTTGATAAATTAACACACACATCAAAATTACCCAATAAATTGGCCGATTTAGCAGCGAAGGACGAGAACTGCCAGCAATGAGGTACTTGGACGAGCAAATTTTCTTCGACTTCACAAAATTTTGTTTTCCTCGACTTCACAGAATTTTTCCCAATTTCCCTCGTTTTCCGGTTATCGTTTAAGTTTCAATGTCATTTAAATCCACTCTTTGTTCAATCACTGTTGATCAGTGGCGAAATAAAACTAGAGTTAAATTATTGATGGAATCAACGTTCGTCCAGGCTTCCTTTACTACCAGCACGCTCGATTTCTTGGCGGGAAGCTAATATATTAGGTTGGGCTTGGAAGTTAATATGTTGGACTTTAATGGGCCTGGTCCAGCAACCGAAGGTTGTGATTCTTCTGAATGAGGTCAATTACTGCTGGAATCAACGTTGGTTTGGTTCATTTATCACGAGCGGGCCCGACCATATTCTTTCACACCACTCTAGGACAAGGCGCGATCCCAACAATATAAGATACTAGTATAATATGCTCATAGCTCTTAGTTCCTGTATTTCTTCATTTGACTTGACTTCATTTTCTGTATGTTTTGTTCTGTTTTGAATATGTTCAATCTTCTGTTGTCTTATGTCTTAGTTCTTGTATTTCATTTGTTTTGTTTGGAATTCCTGCATGCTTTCCTCTCTACTTGCTGTATGTTTTTTACTTCATAGAAGCTTGTTCATATATGTTCACTTGTACACTGCTGTATGTTCTGGTCTGTTTTCTATATGTTTACGGTCACTTTCCCATATGTTCATTTCCTGGCTTTTCTATATGTTTATTTCTTAATTGATGTATGTTTGATATTTTTTTATCTTATGTTCTTAGTTACTGTATTTATATATGCTTTTACCTTAAAACCATCTCGATCGAATGCTTATCATGCAAGAGAATTATTTGTCATATCAATGTTGATTTGAACAAAAAAATTTTAACATTCCTTTATCACTTTTTTAAATCCCTTTATCACAACCAGCCCGAAACGAAATGAACAGAAACATTTTAAAATTCCCAGAAAATTATATATTCTAATACACAGGTCTTAAATTGAAGGTTGTATAAAAAAAGCTTTCCCACACAATAGTGCGACTCTACAGTTATTTGCCGACAAAGCAGAACTCGCCGACGACATTGGTCCCGAACAACAACATTCACTCGTTCCGGCGTTCACTAGTCAAAATATTCACTAGCCGATTTCATCATGGTCTGGGTAGCGAAGATGGCAATCACTCATTCCAGCGTTCAGGAAGCTCCGATCATGTTCGTCTTTTTCCCTTTCTTCATTAAATAGTTAATAATATTTGATTTTTCAGCGTTCAGCGTTCAAAAAAATTGACTCGAGAGTGTATACTAGGAAACGGAAGGCGGAAAAAGATACGCAACCGGCGCTGTCAAAAAAAGCGAAGGTAGTTGACAAACAATGGTCTCCAAGGAAGCCAAATACAACGTAAGCTTTCCATTATATAACACTCCTAAAGTTGACAAACAATTAGAACCGCAGAAGTTAATATTCTCTTGAATTTTGTGGACAAAGGTGGAAACCAAATTAGAGACCCTCCACTACCTTCTAGAAGTTGTTGATTATAGAGTATTATGTGTACCAAACAAATTGTAAATTTTAATCTATAGCTTGTCACACTAACTCAACAAATTATTGATTTTACCATATTTTTTTTCATGATTCTACACCAAATCCATGTCAAATATGGTCAATCTAAAGGAGAAACAAACTATTTTTGCAATTAGGTGCTTGTCTGTGAAACAATTTAGGCGAGGGAGCTCTATTTCATTATTGATATGCTTCTAGGATGCTTTGATTCGCTATTGGTTTTAAATAGAGTTTCCAATGACCAATGGTATATTTTATTTTAACATTTTCCAGCAACCTAATCATTGGAAACCAATTTTTTAATTTTATGTTCCATTTTAATCCATTGGAAACATTAATACTATTTATTTAAATTTATACTGATTTGATAATTATAAATTCAATAAAAAATTTCAACATAAGGATAGTGGAAAACTTGTGTCCACTTTCCAACAACTTGGCTGTAGGAAATTTCTACATTAAAAAATTCTCATTTCTTAGTAGTGAATATATAAATAAACGTTGAAAGAGCATTTTTTATGTATACGAAAAATTGAAGATTGCCTATTTTACTAAGAAGACTTTATGGAGTGTATCTATTATATGTATATAATGATAGCACATGTATCTCTATCATGTTGTATTGAAATTAAACATGAAAGCAATGATAAAAAAAATATTTTATTTAATTCACAATAAGATAATCATTTTTAAAGGGTTTTTAAGTCAAAATAAAATGCATTTGATTATAATGAATCATATAAAAACCCTCACAACAATTATAATAAATCTCTTTAATGTGTGTACATGGGGATTATAACCCGCCATGTCATATTAACATTATCCATGCCATGTTGTTGAAGCATTGATGATGCAGTAAAAGTTGACTTTCAAGTTATTGTTGAAGTTTTGTGTAATACAATTAAAAAATAAGCCTAAATAGCAATAAATGAATGTAGGCAGCAAGGTGTATCTCATGGTATTAAGAAATATAAAAGCATTTATTGTCACGGTAAATGCCTAGTAAAGGTTTAGGGAAATTAAAATTATCCTATTATATTTGAAATTTAAATAAAACTTAAATAAAATAAAAGAAAACTAGGTAAAAGTAATAACCAAAATTTAATTGCAATAGATTAGGGAAGCCATGTAAAGGTTATATTCATGGATGGAGCTGTCGAAGTCAATCACATATGATGAGGATTGTTACCTTTGTAACACTCTGAATATTGATGATCTATTTAATGATGAAGCGATGTTTGGTAATGAGCTCAATCATAAAACACATGAATATGGTGGATTTCAATATTCCCGAATCAGGACATACTAAAATAGTAGTAGAAATTTGGGTCAAACTAATGATGTCGTCAATGAAATGGTAGTTATTGATGAATATGTCCTTATTCACCCTTATGATGCATACATACATACATATATACATACATACGTGTCTAAGTACATACATGCATATATCCATCTTCACTCACTCAATATATTGATAATCATCATCCCTTACAAAAAACAAAATTTCTTCTCATTATTAGTATCATGCATCATATGTTCTTTTTTACTATTTACCTTTTCCATTTATTCTTTTTCATGTTTAGATATTTTTTTCATTATATATAACCATAAATCTTGTTCTTTTTGGATTTTTCCTTTCACTTCATTTTTTCAAACATTTTGGTTCTAAGTATTCTAAAAATTTAGTTTTTCCATTTCAAATATTTTATGATATTTTTTAATTTTTTCAATTTATAGTTAACACACTAAACTTATTGGTAAATTTCTTTTTCACAATCGAGGTCTAAAGCCCCCCGAATTCTTTCCATAGCAGTTGTGAAACTTCTCTACGAGATCTAGGTGAACAAAAAGACCTTACTAAAAGCTTGTTTCGTTGAATCATCGTAGCCAATGGTAGACATGAATTGAATAAAAAATCTTTCTATGTTTCAAATACATATGTTATTAAGAGAAGTCACGAATGAA
This sequence comes from Aquilaria sinensis, assembly GCA_005392925.1. NCBI lineage: Eukaryota > Viridiplantae > Streptophyta > Magnoliopsida > Malvales > Thymelaeaceae > Aquilaria > Aquilaria sinensis. The sequence continues at coordinate 60,850 of SMDT01000330.1, forward strand.
ATACCATTCAATGCAACACTCACACAAAAGAGCGAAGCAGCCACACCTAGTAGTGGTGGATCAATCACAATGTCCAAAAATAAGAACATAATTCAAAATGTGCAATCCAACAAATCTTTAAAAATTTCACTTACAACATCTACAAACAGAGACAAAAATGTCAGTACCTCATTATTGTTGATGGAGATAATGATAACATCGCAAAAAATAATGTTGCAACCAAGTCTTCTAAAATTTAGGCTATGTTGGCTTCAAGCATTGATTGGATATAGTAGTTTGCGAATGAACACATAGTTAATGTTCTAGGTCATTTTCACCAAATTCTTATTATATTGGCATTTTTTTTTTGTGAAAATTGACCACAACATTATATCAAATAAATAAAGCTTCATGACATGTTATGCAAACAAACCATATCTTCTATACTTTCATTTCTTTACCAAAAATTAAACAAAATATTTAACTACTAAAATCTTTACTAGCATCTCTAAAAACAAAAGCTAATTACGTGTAACCAAGCAATTAGGTTTATCAAATGTCACCAAAGTTTAGCATAAGCACAATCATATTAGAGCCTAGCTACTTTTTTATCTTGCTAGTAACTTATAAGTTCATTGAATTTTGTAGTGTGATTATCATACACTACTAAAAAAAGGGTAATTTCTAACGGCATTTTCCCAACAGACTCATGTTGGAAAATCCTTCGCATTAGAAATAGATGCAAAGGCAAACCGTGCGTTTGAAAAAACTTTCCAATGGCCCAAGGGGCCGTTGGTATTTCCAATAAGTAGTCAATGGAATATAGGCCATTGAAATTTTCAACAGTTTAACCTTGTACAGTTATTTCTAACGGCTGAAAGGTTTTCCAATGGCCTAACCTGTTAGAAATATGCCAATGGCTCATTTCGATGGAAATTCCCAACAGCCCAGCTGTTAGAAAATTTTTTAAAAAAATAAAAATATATATGGAACTCTTGATAATAAACTTTATATATTACTAAAATTATATTTTAAATTAAAAAAAATTATATATATATTTTTAATAATAAAAAAAATATTGTTGCTTGATTTCTAAAAAGAAGTCTACCTTCTATCTAGAAACTAGGTATTTGGATGTTATTTTAAAGAATAATCCTTGGGGGCGGCTATGAGTAAACACCAGTGAGAGTCGAAAGGCAGAGGGCGTGGCAGGTCGAGGAAGGCAGATTACCTGGAAAATCAAAGTTGTATAGAAGCATCAAAAGGCAGTGAAGGCTTTGATGCGGAGGTTGAACAACACAGGAGTTCGCCGATTACGTGTAATATGGAAATTAGTGGGAGATCATGGGCTCAGGTCATAGAAGAATAATCAAAAGTGAAGACAGCAAATGGCTTAGCTATTCAACAACCCCTGGGTTTTGAGCTGATATATATAGAGGCCGGGGCTGATTTAGAGGTGGTTGAGCTTAGCGATAAAAAGATCAATGACAGTTGTTCAAAATAGAAGCTGACTTTGGTTGGTACAGTTATGGGTACGGAGGTATATTCAGAGAACATGAAATGGTTTGTTAGTGAAAAATGGAAGAATGTGCTTCCACCTTCGGTCATGAAAATCCAATCAAGTCTATTTCTATTTCATTTTACATATCTAGCTGATCTAATGAAGATTCTGGAAGGGCCTTTAAATTCAATATTCGGGAAACCTCTACTGTTGAAAAAATAGGAAATGGATATAAAGCTAGATAGGGAACTATTCGACATTATCCCAATTTGGATCTGATTACAAGATTTAAAATTACAGTACTAGTCTCCAAGAATATTAAGCTGCCTTGATAGTAGAATTAGTAAACCTTTGTTAGTTGATTCTCCAACTATCCACAAAACTAAATTATTGTATGCGTGGATCTTAGTTGATGTGAGGTGGAAAGATGATGTGTTCCACTCCATTATGATAAAGAAACTTGATAGACAGGTTGAATCCCAACTAGTCCATTATGAATGGTGGCCAACACAATGTGGGAAGTGCAAAAAAGTGGGTCATAATGAGGAAGTTTGTGATCCTAACGCATGGAAGGATAGGAAGAAGTATGGGTAGGCTTCTATTGCATCCAAGTATAGGGCTCATACACGCGTTCCTTAGGGCCCAAGTACTAGTACTTTTCAAACTGGGCCAACTATGGATGAGGGGAACATTCCACCTAAGAAAAGAATCCCTGAGTCTCAGAGCAGAAAGGTAGACAGCCATAGTGAGTCTCAAATTGATTAGGCTACCAAGTCTAAAATTAAGGTCAAATAACAAATTATGATACAACCAAAGTTGAAGCGCATTGCCTTATGCAATTCCTTTGACAAGCTTTAGGTGGAGGAACAAGTAAAGGTAAGGGGTGACTATGGACCTGATTCTCTTTTCATTTCTACTTGATGTGGTGCTGTTGGAATGTTAGAGGGGTTCAAAGTAGCCTAAAAAAAAGAAGTTAAGAAAATTAGTAGAAAAAATAATATTAGCCTGTATGTTCTGTTGAAGACTCAGGTTAAAAGTAGGAAGTTCAACAGTATTCGTAATGCCATGTTTGGTTGTTGGAAGTATCTAAATACCTACTTTTATGCTATTAATGGACGAATTTGGTTGGTTTGGGATAGTATGGTCTTGGAAGCAGTTGTTGGATATCTCAGACCAGACTATTCATGTTGCTATGAAGCATAACATTGAATTATGGACTTGCACTTTGACTATGATCTATGCCCTTAATAATCCGATGGAAAGAAGGAATTTATGACCTAAACTTACTTAGTATGCTACATAAGTTGAGTGACCTTGGATTATCAGTGGTGATTTTAATGAAATTAGGCAGTCTGAAGAAAAACTTACCCAAAGTTTGTTTGTTGAGTGGGAGGATACTGGCCTAAATGATTGTTGTTTGAACATTGGGTTTACTGACCTTATAAGCATTGGTATGTTTTACAGGTGTAAAAACCAAGTTTTAGAGGGTAGAATTTATTGTAAATTGGATAGAGTCATGGGTAATAGTGCTTGGTTTGATCAATTTCCTAAGGTATTTTTTGAATTCAAACACAATTACTGCTCTAACCACTCTTTGGCTTTGATTCAACTAAAAACATATCAAATCTCTTGGAGTTGTCCTTTCAAATACTTAAATATGTGGTAAAGTCATGCAAACTATAAACAAATGGTTTCTCGGGTTTGGGCAAAGTCTAGTCATCAAACTAATGTATGGTGTTCTATGCTTGGAAAATTGAGAAACTTGAAGAAAGCTTTAAAACAATTTAATAGGGAGTATTATTCTAAGATTTTTTATAGAGTTTTGAGGAAAAAGAAAGGTTTGTTGGAGTGTCATCAGAGTTTGATTTAGAGGCCTAATGATGGAAATTTGATGAGAAAATGGGCTGAGGTTCCTGAGGAAGTATAAAACTGAAAAAAGCAGATGAGGAGTTTTATACTAAAAAACGTACAGTGGATTGGATTCAGAAGAGGTATAGCAACACTTAATTCTTTCACTCCAAGATGAAGGAAAGAAAATCATTGCTAAATACTAGCCACCTTTTTGACCGAAATGAGAGGAGGTTACCTGCTGCCCGTAACATTAAAGATGAGTTGACTTCCTATTTCTTTTCTATTCTTGGTGTCTCTAAAACTTTCATTTTGGCTATTATTGAAAATATTGTTGTAAATGGGCCTAGGGTTACCATTATGCGAGGTCAAGCTTTGATCCAGGATGTCACAAATGAGGAAATTCTTGTTGCTGTAAAGGGTATTAGGCCTAACAAAGGTCCTAGTCTTGATGGCTTTTCATCTGCTTTCTTCCAGCATGACTGAGACATAGTGGGGGAAGAAATTAGTGTAGCAGTGAAATACTTCTTCCAATCTGGTGAGATCGCTATTCTTTTAACCGCCACAACTTTACATTTAGTGCCTAACTGCTCTCATGCTTCTTGTGCTGCTGATTTCTGACCCATTGCCTACTACACTATGTTTTATAAAATTATTTCTAAAGTGCTGGCTTCGAGATTGCAATGTATATTGCTTCAGTTAGTGCATGAAAGTCAAGGGATGTTTATTTAGAAAAGATACATTATTGATAATGTTCTGCTCTGTCATGAAATCTTGAGGGTTACAATAGGCAAAATATCAAACCCAGAATCTGCCTAAAAATTGATCTGAGGAAAGCTTATGATATGATTGACTGGCAATTTTTAGATCAATTCTTGAGAAAACTACATTTTCATGAAACTTGGGTGAATTGGATTATGGCTTGTGTTCAATCCCCCTATTTTTCTACTTTAATAAATGGCACCCTTTATGGATGTTTCAAGGGTAAAGGGGGTCTTAGACAAGGTGACCCACTTTCTCCTTTATTGTTTGTGATTGCTATGGACTACCTTTCGAGAGTTTTTAATAAATTGTTTGATGAGAATATGGTTGGATACCACCCTAAATGTAATAGAATCAGTTTATCTCACTTAATGTTTGCGGATGATATTATGATCTTTGCTAAAGCTAGTATTAATGATGCAAAGGCTTTGAAATTCTATCTGGATACTTTTGTTGGCACTTCAGGTTTAAAGATAAATGCTGAGAAAAGTATTGTATATTTTGGTGGTGTGTCTGGTAATGTGAAATAGCAGATCTTGTTTATTTTGAATATGACTAAGGGAACTCTTCTTGTTAAATACCTTGGTGTGCCTTTTGTTGATCATTGATTACAAATTAAATATTATACATAATTGGTTGAGAAGATTTTGTACAAACTAAACAGTTGGAGTACCAAATTTTTGTCTTATGCTGGTTGGGTCCAATTTATAAAAGTAGTAGTTTTTAGTATTCACTCTTACTGGGCAAACATTTTTCCTATTCCTAAAAGGGTACTTGATCATTTAGAGAAATGCTGTCATGCTTTTTGTTGGAGTGGTTCTATAACTTGTAGGAAATATCCTGTTGCTTGGGAGTGTGTATGTGTTCCCAACAATCAAGGGGGTTTGGGAATTTTCAACCTAAAGGCTTCAAATTGGCCATTCTTGGGAAGAAACTTTGGAGAATGGTTAACGACAAAGAGAATTTTTGGATCAAGTGGTTACATGTGTATTATATTCATGGTAGAAACATTTGGTAGATGAGAACAAGACCAATAGATGATTCTTTTTCTGTTTGGAAACAAAATTTGAGAGTGAGGCCAAAATTTGTGGATATTATTCTTGATGATGTTTAGGCTTGCATCAAATCTAGTAAGTTTGTGCTGAAACTTGCTTATCTTCATGTAATTGAGGATTATGCTAATGTGCATTAGCATAGAGTTGTTTGGAGTAGTAAGAATGTGCCTAAGCATTGTTTTGTTGGTTGGAGAGCTATTTTGAACAGACTACCAACTTTAGATAGGGTAAGTTAGTTTATGACTCCATCTCCTGCTTGCTGCCCCTTCTATTTATCTACTGGGGAAACCTATGATCCTTTCTACTTATCTACTAGGGAAACCTATGATCACTTGTTTTTTAAGTGTGACTTTACCTTAAGGATTTGGAGGGAGTTGTCTCTTATGATCAGGCTGGGGCAAGGCCCCTTCAAATGGAATAGATTTTAGGTGTGGTTCTGTAGGGTAGTTAAAGGAAAAGGTTTAAAGGCCAATATTTGCCGAGCATGTCTTGTGTCTGTAGTATATTTTGTTTGGCAGGAGCAAAACTATAGACTCTATCGACAACAATGGAGAATAATTAAGGTAACTATGCAGTTAGTGGTGTAGACCATCCAGAATAGATTTTCTACTAGTATTGTTAAAGTTTTTTCCTAGTTTGCATGCATCTGATTGTGCTGTGCAACACAAAAGCTAGGCTTTGTTATTTTCTCTTTGATTTTGTATCAAGTTTTACCGGTTACTTATTGTAGGCCCCTAGTTTTTATATAAGTGCTGCTGGGCGTTTTGGTTTAATGAAATGTGCACACTCCATTGTGTTTTCTAATAATAATAACAATAATAATAATAATATTTTTATTATTGCAAAAACTCATAATCACAAAATTACATTTTATATTATTATTAAAAATCACACAGTTCAAATTCATAAAATTATGAAACAAAATCATAAAATTGCAAAATAAAAAAAATAAAAAAATTATAAAAATCACAATTCAAAATCAGATCCACAAAATTAAAAAACACAACCCAAAATCACAATGAAATTACAAATAAAAATAAGACCTACACAATTAAAAGCAAGTTTTGCAAGGGCGGCAGGTAGAGGGAGAATGGCCAAACAGCGAGGAGAAGTGAACAGCAACGGAAGTAGACGGCAAAAAGAAGTGAACAACAAGGAGAAACGGCGACGGTGAGGACTCGAGGCGAACGAGCGAGGAAGAATGGCAGATGGCGAAAAATAACGACAGAGGAGAGCCAAGGTGGATGAGTGAGGAGGAATGGCAATGATGGGGAATGGCAACAAGCGAGGAGGAACAGAGGACAACAAGGAAAGGGTGAGAAAGAATGACAACGAGCGAGGAGAGGGTGACGAGCGAAGAGATGAGGTGGGATGAAAGAGTGGCTGGGATTAGAGGTAGGCAACTGGAAGAGAAGGATGAGTAAGGGTGAGCAAAATTTTAGTTATATCCGAAATAACCTAAATATTTGAAAAAAATTTTGATTTTCGGTTATCAATTTTAGATATAATTTTGGTTTTGGGTAAAACCAAAAACTAATAGAGAAATTCAGGTTTTTGGTTTGCTTCAATTAAAATTTGGCTAACTGAAATAAGCAAATTTTTATTTTACTAGTATTTATGTTTAAGATTTGGAAAGGATTATGGATGTGATAAATATTTATTATATGTATGTATGTGACATTTGGATTTAGAATGAGTTATAGATGTTTGTTGCTGCACTCGAGCAGTTGTAACCCAAGTGTAGGTTGTCGCAAGTAATAAAATCTCGGGAGTCCGAGTATCGAACCACAGGGAAGTGAATTAAGAAATACAAATTATATATCTGGTAATAAGGAAAGATATTGGTGCAAGGTGTGAACAGGTGTTGATTAAAAACTCAAATTCAAATAAAATAGCTAAGGTTAGGGGATCCACTTTTAGTATATCGGTTACGATTAATTTTAGCCCATCTTACCACTCAATTAGGATCCATACATAAAGGAGGTCCTAATATGAGAATTTAGTTAGTATTAACGTTCATTGATCTTAAAACACCAACACTTGCTAATGAGTTTAAGTATCTATCATGTCAACCTTTGTAGACAATAACTCAAGATTCCAATATAGCTAGTAGAGCCATGTTCTACAGAGGGAATTAAGCAGCTTTTGTGCCAATGATTTAACTATGATGAATCAAGACTCCCTCTTAACAAGGAAGGAAGTTAAATAGATTAAAGAAGAAAATACCGTTAACGTTATGATCCATTCAAATTAATCATAATCTCTATACCAAAAGCTTCACCCTTTCACCTTAGCAACAAGAAGATTAGTTAGACATAATAAAAGTAAAAAACATGTAGAAAGATGAAATAAACATAGATTAAAAGATCAAGAACGAAGAAGAAGAAGAACGAGAAAACACTTGGACAGAGCTTCGGTATTGAAAACTAGAACAAGAACAAAGAAAAAAATCTAAAAAGATACAAGAACATGGAAATGGCCTAAGAAAATAGCATCCTTCACCCTCCCCGCAAGTGCCTATTTATAGAGTTTTGGGGTGGGTGAAATGGTAAAAATAAAATGGTAAAATGTAGGTAAATACAAATCAACAATGGCAGGTTGCAATGTCTTTTAATTTTTTGGCCATTTTAGATATCAGATCAGCTCTTTCTCAAAGCACAAAAGTTGTAGATCTTCTCTTTAGCTTCGAATTGATAGCTTGCTCATTCAAATTGGACATCCGTAGCTCGAGTTATGATTTTTCTACCGAAATTGCTCTTTAGCACACGAAATAACGATGGGTCTCATCTATAATTAGATTTCGGTAATGAAAACAATCAAACTAGCTTGCAGAATGAAACAGAGTTGAAGATCTATGTGTTGACTTTTAGATGAATTTGGAATCACTCAGTTCCGATGCCTACAGCTCCAGTTATGATTTTTTCTCGTGAAGGGCCGCCAAATGGTGATTTTCACCTACATAAAAAAAATTATTATTTAATATATATTTTAATATTAATGAATAGGAAACCGCGTATATACAGTAAATATGCATAATGATGATTTAAACCCTTAAAAACAATACACTTATGCATATTTATCATTTGTTATATGATTGATATGTGTGTTTAGATTGAAATATGTAATGAATATTTGAGGTTTGGAATATGTATCCATAGAATTCGGTTATTACAATTAAAAATTGAATTAGTAATTTTTTTTTTCTTATTTCAGTTTTCGGTTATTTTGATTTTCTCCAATAACTCGGTCTATTTAGTTATTAGTACATAAGACCAAAAACTAAATAAATTTGGCTACTCAATTTCAATTAAAACCTAAAAAAACCGAATAAGCACCCTTGAGATGAAAGTGAGGCGGCTGAAATGAAAAGAGATAAGAGGGATGAGAGGGGTGCTAGCTTTTGTATAGGGTTAGGGTTTTCATAGGCTAGGTTATGCTTTATATGGGCTAGCTTTAATATGGGTTTCTATTCCCAGCTTTTATATTATTATTATTATTTATGATATATGACATATATATATGTGTTAAATATATGATTTTTTTTTTTCATACATTAAAAATTTTGGTGTTAATATATATAGTGAGACTGAATCACCCTATTCCAACGCCCTTTCATGTTGGAAATTTCCAACGACCTAGTAGTTGGAAGTTAAAATTTTAAAATTTCTTATGGCTTGGCCATTAGAAGCTTTCCAACGACTCATCATATTGGAAATTTCCAACAACCAGGCCGTTGGAAAATAAGGTGTTCAAAATTTCTAATGCTTAATTATTGGAAAATAATCTCCCTTTTTTTCTAATGGCCATTTGTGTCGGGAATTTCTAACGGCTTAGTCATTAAAAAATGCATGTTTTTTAGTAGTGATATCTATAGCTAATATTTTGTTTCTACGGATAAAATATATTTATACTCGTAAGAAAAATTGTGTTTTGTACTAATCAATTTGTTCAGTGTCCAACATTATGTATAAATATACTTATCAATAATACAAATCAAATTAATCTGTAAAATATACTTCAACAAGATGGAGTCACTAGATAATATGCTTTAGCTTGTAAATATATGTATAACATAATCAATAAGCAGTATAGATGGTGACAATGATGTTAGAGAATATTATTATTACATGCAAATATCTTCCATGTGAGGTTAAATTGACAATGTGGTCAGAATTCTAATTAATTTAACCCAATATTTATAGGACTTTGTCTTTCCCAATGCAACTTGTTAAGGAGGAGAGAGAGAGAGAGAGAGAGAGAGAGAGAGAGAATATTCCATGTGAGGTTAGATTGACAACATGGTCAGAATTCTAATTAATTTAATCCAAAATTTATGGGACTTTGTCTTTCCCAATGCAACTTGTTAAAGAGGAGAGAGAGAGAGAGACATTATATCATCAAATAGTACAAAGTAAACAACAGTTAATTGATTCCAAATCAGTGAAATCCTAAAATTAAAATAATCACACACATATCATTCAAATCCTATGTGGTAATGTGGTTAAAATATCTAAAACTTTTCCATCTTTATTGTACTAAGAAGATAAAAATATAAATTTGCTGAAACTTTGTAAAAATTAGAAATTTGAGGGCTGTTTACTATGTGATAGCTGAAGTGCCCCATTAACCTGAGAACTTCGGCTAGCTATCATGCTCGGTAAATCCAATGTCACCCACAAGAAGAGCCAGTACTAACCTCGGAAAGGAGGAAGTCTGACGCTTTGGGCACACGATCTCTGTAGTCTGCCAGCGCTCTCAAGGATGACAGTACCAACCTCGGGAAACTAGCATGTTGCCTCCCTCGGAAAAGCGACCAAACCAGCTTCGGGGCAGAAGGACCAGCCACCTCCGGCAGGAGAAAATCCCCCCGAAGGAGAAACTTCAGGGCTAGGGAATCCCCCGAACTACTGGTACGATTACGGGAGAAGGGTTCTTACTCCAAAGGATGACCTCAACCAAGGGGACCTCGGGGGTACGACAGAAGCAATTAAGGAGCCTCTGACATGTCGCTCGCACACACTACACACCGCCCTCATATACGCTCTGACACGCCGACGCCGCCCACATCTTGTCATGTAGGGCTATGCTTGCCCTAGCCCATGGCCCGAGGAGCTTACAGGTGGCAAGAGGCCCCCACACGCAGAAGTACAGATTACATCCAACCGAACACGTGTCACAATCTAAACGGGCTACCCCCTCTTATATATATAAGGGAAATGGTCTCAGCGAGGGATCTTTTTTCCTCATACCTCAAAAGAAAACGTAACAGGCAAGAATCCTTGGCCCTTAGTACTCCCTCTCCACCTCCAAAACATTGACTTAGGCGTCGGAGGCTCCTCCCCGGGAAAAGACTCCGGGGACTTCTTAACCCCTGTTTTCTGAGTATTTCAGGTAGATCCCCCTGGGAAATCACCACTTCAGGCGTTCCTCCACACCAGAAGTCCCTCTCGGTCTCAGCATGTCACAAAACAAAGATGCTGCTGGGCATCATTTAGTGTCGTCTGTCGGAACCCACTCCCAGGTCGCCATCGTTGAAACTCGGCGTTCCAAGGACAAGGGACTGCCGAAGTCCCCGTCCGCGCCAGAAGTTCAACCGGCGACCAAACAAACTGCAGCGGGGACTTCCTTGCCTGAGGATGAACGTCCTCTGACTATTACCATGGGCTTTTTGTGCGAGTTCCAATGCTCTGTCGTGGCAGAAATGACGTAGCAGTTAGACCGAAGATGGTCATAGCCAACTCTGGGTCGAAGGCCCTCTTCACCAGCACCTCGTCTGGAGAAGAGCCCCAGGTCAACACACCAGAGTTTGGGAAGCGGGGATCAACGTGATGAGTCCTTAACGGAAAACATACCCCTCAGGACGCGACCTATGGGAGAAATGGGGTCAAAGCGACCCAGAACTCCCCGCCGAAGGAGTTCCTCACCTGAAGAAAAGTCGTCATCTCCTCGGCACCGAAGTCACTCCCCAAAAAGGAGACGCCAGTCTCCGTTCCCAGAGGCCTATAGGCAGCAAGAAGAGGAGCCCAGTGCCACACTCCTCATGGAGAAAATCTTAAAGAGGCTAGAAAAAGTAGAGAGGCAGGTCGCTCAGAAGCTCATTTGGGCTAGGTTGTCAAAAACTTTCAACGGAGATGAATCACCATTCAGCTGAGCGATCGTCGAAGCACCCATGCTGAGCGATTTTCGGGTACCTTGGTTGGAGACCTACAATGGCCAAACTGACCCCCAGGCTCATCTGACCAAATACAAGCGCAGCATGGTGTTGCACGGTGCTGACGACGCCACCTTGTGCAAATGTTTTGAGGTCACCCTCGCTGGACCAGCAACGGCGTGGTACAACTCATTGGCTCCTGGAGCCATCATGGAGTTCCAAGAGTTGTCTACTGCCTTCACACAGCAATTCATTGGGAGCAGGCCAACGGTGAAGATGCTTGTCCAAATGTTCGACATAGCGCAGAAAAATGGGGAAACCATTCGCGACTATGTCGAAAGATTCAACAGGGAAGCCCTAAGTGTTCCAGACTTTAGACCAGAAATACGTATCCTGGCCATGACATAAGGACTTCAAAGAGACTCTCAGTTGTTCTATGAGTTTTCCAACGATCCCCCCGACACGCTTGGCAAATTTTACCAAAAGGCTGAGCAACATATGACTGCTGAAGAACTAAGAATGGGAGGCCCAAAACCCGACCACATTAGCACCGAGGGGCCGAGTCAGCAACCTCGCTACCCAACCGAGTCAGGAGCACGACCTCGGAAGCTTAGGGGAAGGAATGCCACTGGCTTTCACCCCTTTGAATACCTCAAAGACGAACATCCTTATGGCGATGGAAAGGCAAGGAGCTCAGATCCAACGACCAAAGGCCATAACCTCAGACAACAAAAAGAATATGAAAAAGTTCTGCCAGTTCCACTGGGACCACGGGCATGATACCGAGGACTGCTTCCAGCTGAGGAAGTACATTGAATCCCTAATAAACCAAGGTCAACTCCGATGTTACCTGCGGATGCCTTCCCCGAAGGGGAGACGAGAAGAGGAGGGGAAAGGAGATAATGGGGAGTATGACTCTGACAGAAGCTGGAACCAAAGTCCAAAAAGGCGTCCGCCACCCCCGACAGGAATAATACAAATGATCACAACAGGACTGCCATCGGCAGAAAGGAAAAGAAAGGCCAGGGAAATTTCAGTGATGGAATATAGGAACCCATCAAAAAAGCTTGTTCGGAAAGATGGGTCCACTGTCATATTTCCTTATGATGATCCACTGCTGATTATGGCAAGGATAGGTAGCTGGGACATCAAGAAAGTATTGCTTGACGATGGTTCAAATGCGGACGTCCTATTCTCACACCTGTTACCAAGTCTGGGTATATCAAGGAGCGACCTCAAGTCCGTCACTTCTCCTACTTTTGGAGTAGGGCCATCCGAACTCCCTGTCCTCGGTTGGATTAATCCCCCCTTAATGTTAAGAGGAACTTTGGTGAACAACAAGGATGACCTGTTTGTCTCTATAATGACGAGGTTCATCGTCATAGATGTCCCTTCCTCATACAACGCCATTCTTGCAAGGCAAACGCAACAGAACCTCCACATCCGCGCCCGATGTGAAGTACCTAACTGTTACCTTCGCCCCCAAGGATGGAGATGCTGAGAACTTCATCGACCAGGGTGAGGTGAGGAAAGTGTTTGTTAAGGCGAGGAAAGCCCCAGTGACGAACTACGTGCAGACTACGGAAACGAAGGTCTTACCCACAGAAGAGTCAAAAGGAGAAGGAACAGAAGATCCTGAGAAAGTAGAAACGGAAGAAATAGAGCTTGTCCCAGGCCGAAATACCCGAATAGGGAAAAAATTGGCTGAAGATGAAAAGGAAAAACTTGTATCTTTCCTACTGATGAATAAAGATCTGTTTGCCTACTCGCCGAAAGACATGCCTGGGGTAGACCCCCGCATAATACAGCATAGCCTTAAAGTGAGCCCAGAGGCAAGGCCTGTTCGCCAAAAAAAGTGAAGCCTCTCGGCGCACAAAAACAACTTCGTCAAAACCGAAGTCCAATGCTTGATAGAGGCTGGCGTAATCAGGGAGGTCAAATACCCCGAATGGCTAAGTAATGTGGTTATCGCCATAAAAAAAGGAAGCGACAAGCTCTGAATGTGCATCGACTTCCGAAACTTAAATGATGCTTGCCCTAAGGATTCGTATCCTCTCCCGCCAATAGGCCAGTTGGTAGACTCAACTGCTGAGTATAAACTCCTGAGCTTTCTCGACGCCTTCAGTGGGTATCATCAAATTAGAATGAACCCCAAAGATGAGGGAAAAATGCCTTCATCACCGAAGTCGGTACATATTGCTATGTCAGAATGCCCTTCGGGCTCAAGAATGCAGGAGCCACCTACCAAAGGCTGATGAATAAGGTCTTTAAAGACCAAATAGGGAGAAACATGGAAGTCTATGTTGATGACATGATAGTCAAAAGCAAGTTGCCTGGCAGCCATATCACAGATTTGGAGAAAACCTTCCACCAACTTAAAGCATTCGGAGTTCGACTCAACCCGAAAAAATGCGTCTTCGGTGTAAGCTCGGCAAGTTCCTCGGGTTTATGGTATTGGAAAGGGGTATCGATGCCAACCCAGAAAAAGTTAAAGCGCTACTCGAATTCCGAACTCCTGTTACAACAAAGGATGTGCAAAGGCTCACGGGGAGAATAACGTCCCTTAGCAGATTCATTTCCAGGTATGGGGATTGCTGCCGAGCATTATTTAAGGTCCTCACCAAGGCAGCAAAAAATGGTGGCAACCTCGAAGATAATGACCATCCTTGGAACGAGGATTGCCAAAAGGCCTGGGAAGAGCTCAAAGTCTATTTAGCTCGCCTACCCACTCTTCGAAAACCACGAGAAGGAGAACCTCTTGTATTATACCTCGCCGTTACCGATAAAGCACTAAACTTGGTTCTCGTGAAGGAAGAGGGGGCGGAGCAATGGCCAGTATACTATGTGAGCAAGTCCCTACATGGCACCGAGGTCAGGTATCCCCTGCTACAAAAAGCGATCTATGCCCTGCTGCTAGCAAACAGGAGACTACGTCCGTACGTTCAGGCTCACCCCATTATTATCCGAAGTAACCTACCTCTTCGAGATGTCATGAAGAGAGTAGATCATTCGGGAAGACTTTCCAAGTGGTGCATAGAGCTCGGCGAGTATGATATTACTTATGAGCCAAGGAAAGCAATAAAAGCCCAAGCCCTAGCAGACTTCATTACTAAAGTACCTGTGGCCGAAGGTGAACAATTAGACCTCAGCAAAAGTGAGCCAAAATGGACTCTGTTTGTAGACGGGGCCTCCGGCTCCAAGCTCCAGGGAGCGGGTAATCATTCGCGGCCCCGAAGGCCTGGAAGTCATGAAATCTGATAAGCTTATATTTATTATATTTATTTCCCTCATATTTAGTATGTTTTAATATGTTTTGAACCTTAAATATATATTTTGAGTATGTTTTGTAGGTTAGAGCATATCTAGACTTAATTAATTGAAAGTGAATTTAATTTTCCATTTTACAAGTTTTAATTTGGTTGTGCTCTTTCAGGATGTTGACAGATTGGTGATGTTCCGGTGGAAAAATTATATCTTGAGCTACAGAGATCGGAATGAAGTGATTCTTGATTCATCGGAAAGCTAACATCTGGAGCTACAAATCACATTCATACCATGAAACCCAGTTTGCAAGTTAAGAGGGTCAAATTCAGCTTCAAAGTTGCGATTTACGAGTCACCGCTGGTTCAGAAGTAGTTGCGGTATTTTGGGCATATCTTTGGCTGTAGATGTCCGTTTTATGCGATTCAGGTGTCGTTTCGAAGATAAGAAAGAGATATAACACTTTTATGCTTTGCGTTTTGAGAAATAATGGCTGAATGACTGAATCAAGGTCGAATATCAGCTTGAAGTTTCTGTTGCTGTTCTGAAGCATTGCTTGGCTGACAACTTTGAAACCTTATAGTTATTTTAAATCTTTTTGTTTGCTTAGGGTACTTTTGTAACAATATAGAAAATCTAGGCAGTTTTTATGAGTTTAACCATAGGTTTTAGTTTTTTTAGGTTTTTAAGTTGGCTGCTGCCGCACCCCAGGCTCCATCTTTAGCTTTTTCACTTTTTAGTGTTTTTCAATTGTTCTTTCTTTTTCTTCTGATCATGACTGAGTAATTTTCTGATTCAGTTCTAGAGACGATTTCCATTGCCAACATTGGTTGTGAGGATTAATTTTTCTTGCTTAAACTTTCTTTAATTTCAAGTATTTACTTCTTTGTTGTTCAGATTTATTGCAATTAATTTTCCTATTCTCGCTTGTTGAATTGATTCTGCAATTGCAAATCTGCTTGATTTTCTTTCAACCGCTTAGGTGAAGAATTCAATTAGAAGTAAGTGAATTGATTAGAGATTGCCTTTATTTTTGGTTAGTTCATACGAAGAAGTAAAACAGGTTAAATTGTTCAAGCTTTTGGATTGTTGCCTGAAATAAACTTTGTGGTTCTTTGATCTTAATACTGATTTTGAGATAATTAGAAATTGCTTTTCAATATCTGGTTAATCAAAATTAAGAAATTAATCTGAAGCTTTTTCTGGTTAATTTTACTATTGAATTCTTAGGATTCTTTTGAGCTTTAAAGAGAGTCCTGTTTATTTGCTTGAATTGAAGAAATATTCTCTTTCGATGATCAACTGCGTGATTGGAATGGATAATCAACCCTGAACTGAGCGTCTTTAGTTTTGGTTAATTTCGTTTTGATTCTACAGTTAATTTATTTCAGCTTTTAATTAAATAAACCCCCAAATCTTTTATTTCAGTTTTTTTATAGAAGCTTTCAGTAAAAAAATCTCCTTTGGGATTCGACCTGGTTTTCACTGCTAGACTATAAATTTATTTATTTTGAGTTGTTAGGGATACCATAATTATTTTTTGCGGTTTTGACGACTGGCCAAAAATTTATCGCCGTTGCCGGGGAGATTTTTTTTTTCTGTTAAAGTTTCATTTTTCATTTATTTATTTATTTTCTTTCTTTCTCAGTTAACTAACTTATGCCCAAATATTCTCGTACAGGTGAATTAGCGTTTGATCCAGAGATTGAGAAGACAGCAAAGGCAAACAGGAAAGTGAAAAGACAAGCAGTCAATTTTTTAGCTTCGACTTCTACGAACAGCAACTCAGAAAGTGAAGAAGAACCAGTTGTTATTGTAGAGATGGCAGCCCAAAGAACACTAAGGGAGTTGTCAACTCCTGATGTTGTCCAGCAACCCCTGTGCATCGATTTTCCTAATTTGAGGTTGCATTTGAATTAAAATCTGGATTAATTCACTTATTACCTACTTTTCGTGGTCTTGCAGGTGAGGACCCCCACAAACACTTGAAGGAATTTTATGTTGTCTACTCAACCATGAAACCGCAAGGGGTTACAGAAGAACAGATTAAGCTGAGAGCTTTTCCATTTTCGTTGGCGGACAAGGCGAAGGATTGGCTGTACTACCTCCCCTCCGGTTCTATCAGAACCTAGAATGAGCTGAAAAGAAAATTTCTAGAGAAATTCTTTCTAGCTTCAAGGGCTGGGACAATTTGGAAGGAAATCAGTGGGATTCGTCAGTACAGCGGAGAAAGCCTATATGAGTACTGGGAGAGGTTCAACCAGCTATGTGCGAGTTGTCCACATCACCAGATTTCTGATCAACTGTTGCTGCAGTACTTCTACGAAGGGCTACTGTTCATGGATCGATGTATGTTAGACGCTGCAAGTGGAGGAGCACTCGTAGAAAAGACGCCCGAAGAAGCAAAAGACTTGATTTCTAAAATGGCAGCCAACTCACAACAATTTGGGACACGAGTAGACCATGTGCAGAAGAAGGTAAATGAGGTAGGAACTTCGA
The DNA here is from genome assembly GCA_005392925.1 of Aquilaria sinensis. Taxonomy (NCBI): domain Eukaryota; kingdom Viridiplantae; phylum Streptophyta; class Magnoliopsida; order Malvales; family Thymelaeaceae; genus Aquilaria; species Aquilaria sinensis. The sequence continues at coordinate 77,906 of SMDT01000330.1, forward strand.
ATATTGAAGCTCAACTTTCTGAACTAACCTCTCTTGTTAGACAAGTAGCTTTGGGACAGGTTCAAAATTCTAGAGTTTGTGGCATTTGCTCTGTTCAAGGACACCTTACTGACTCGTGCCTACAATTGCAAGAGGATACAACACCTCAAGTGAATGCGGTAAGTGGGTTTGTTAACCAACCAAGAAGGTATGATCCGTATGCCAATCAATACAACCCTGGTTGGAGAGACCACCCGAATTTGAGATATGGGCAGCCAAGTAATCAACAGTAGTACCCATCTGCCAGTTACAATAAACCAGCACCTCCATCACAGAACCAAGCACCAAATTCAGGTATGGCTTTAGAAGATATTGTGAAAGCTTTAGCCACTAACACTCAAATGTTTCAGCAGGAAACAAGGGCTAGCATTAAAGACTTGGGGAACCAAATTTCACAACTGGCAGCCTCATTGAACAAAATTGAAGCTAAAAAAGGGAGGCTGCCATCTCAAGCTGAAATCAACCCAAGAAAGCATGTTAATGCCGTGACCTTTCAAAGTGGCAAAGAGGTGCAAACCACAACATCAAAAATGGCAGCACTTAAAAAGGAACAAGATAGCCTAAAACCATCAACTTTTGATGCACAAACTGAGGAGGTAAGCAACAAGCCAATTTTTCCAAAATAAAAAATTCTAATCCCACCTCCTTTTCCTGGCAGGTTGGCTAAATCAAAGAAAGAGAAGACCGAGCAGGAAATTCTTGAAACTCTTAGAAAGGTTGAAATCAACATACCCTTGCTGGATGCAATTAAGCAGGTGCCACGGTATGCCAAGTTTCTGAAGGAGTTGTGCGCCAATAAAAAGAAGCTGAAAGTTGATGAGACAATCAAAGTTGGGGAGAATGTGTCAGCAATAATCCAAAGAAAGTTGCCTGAGAAGTGTAAGGACCCTGGTATGTTTACTATACCATGTGTAATAGGCAATTTTAATGTGAAAAAAGCTATGTTAGATTTGGGAGCCTCAATGAATGTCATGCCATATTCAATATATGCTTCTTTGAAACTTGGACCTTTGAATGAAACTAGTGTTGTGATGCAATTAGCTGATAAATCCAATGCCTATCCTAGGGGCATGGTTGAGGATGTTCTTGTGCAAGTAAATGATTTAATTTTTCCTGCTGATTTTTATGTGCTTGATATGGAGAATGATGACCTAACTGCTCCTATTTTGTTAGAAAGACCATTTTTAAAGACATCCAAGACCAAGATTGATGTGGATACTGGCACTCTCACAATAGAATTTGATAGAAAAATTGCACAGTTTAATATTTTTGACACATTAAAGGAAATTGACAAGGATAATTCTGTTTCATTTGTTGGAAAAATTGATACTTTGGTGCAGAATGAATCAGGAACAAAGGTTGAAAACCAAGTAAGGTTTGCACAAAAAGGTAAGAAAAATAAATGTCAAGTTGCACCAAGAACATGAGATGTCATTTGTGGTAAAGAAAAATAAATGTCAAGTTGCACCAAGAACATGAGATGTCATTTGTGGTTGGACAAAAGGTATTTCGCAAACACAGAAAAAGATGGAAATAGTTATCTGGTAAGTCTGAGTTGAATTGGATTGGACCATTTGTTATTATTGATATTTCTACTCATGGTGCAGTCGAGCTTAAAAGTTTGAAAACGGATAAAGTGTTCAACACTGAGATGCATAAGTTGAAGCCTTTTCATGAGGGATTTTCAAAGCACCCTGGTTGATGCATGAAGGAACTGTCTAGCCAAAGACAATAAAGAAAAGACGATTTTGGGGGGCAACCCAAGCGTGATTTTGTGCCACGAACAATTAAGATTTTTTTTCTCTTTCTTTTATTTTTATTTTTATTTTTCAGCTTTTATTTTTCAGCTTTTATTTTTTTTAGGTTTATTTATTCTCACAACTAATTTTCTTGGTCAGGCAATATTTCTTTCAAGCTGGAGGTGAACTGAACCATATGGGACAACAAGTTGAAATCAAATTCTGGGCAATAAATCATTGTGAAATCACCTTTCAGGGCGGTACCTTTTCTTTTCCCCATCTGTGCTTTTATTGTAAACATTGAAGACAATGTTTGATTTAAGTGTGGGGGAGTGGGTAGCTTGAGCCATAATTTTCTGTTGTCAGAATTTTGAACTAAAATTTTTGATTCATACTTTTGAGCATCGATCTGAATTGTTAGATGATTTCACCTTTTTTTGGTTCTTGAATGCTTAGCTCGAGTGTTAAGTTAGTAATTTATTAGTCTTTATGCAACTCCCAAATTTTATTTTTAAATTGTTTTTGCAATTTTTGATCAAGCTAATTGATTGTTACCTTGAGAAGCTGATTTTTCCATCAAATTTTTGTACTTAGTACATTGATTTGAACCTTGTGAGATATGTGCTTATTAAGTTGAATATGCTGTTTGTTAGGTTGATGAATGATTTGAATCACTTGAGAAAAATAAAAATAAAAATAAAAATTGTTTGACTTGTTGCATTCTGCAAAAATAAAAAAAAAAAAAAAAAATTCTACTCCGCTGTTCTGGGTATTGAAGTGGGTTGGAGTCTTCTCCTAAGGCAAGAGTCGATCACTGCTCGAAAAGGTACTAGGAATATGAGTATGGTCAAAGACCACTTTGGAGTTGTGTCGAGTTAGTAGTTTGGGTATGGTAGAGCCCCTATTATACACTTGCTAAACGGCGGAACACAAGAAAAAGACAAAACAAAAAAAAAAGTGAAAAAATCAAGTAAAAAAAAAAAAGTAAATTCTCATTTGATCTCTTATTTTTCATGGGTTTGTGGTAAGACCGGTGGTGCTTTTTAAGTTCTTATCTACCTGGTTTGTTCTCTTTACTTCGTGCAAAAGTTTGATGTTTTTCTCATATTTTTAAAGGTGATTGTTGCTAGCTTGAGAAGAAATTGTTTTCAAGGACTTATTTAGTTTTGAGTTGCTATTGCCGAATAGATTGCATGCTTAATTCCTCTTGTTAAGTTTTTCGAGACCCTTGGATGTGAAATTCTCTTACTCTGTTCAGCTCAAAAGTATGTTTCTATTTTGAGTTTTGCCCGGGACGAGCAAAAGCTAAGTGTGGGGGAATTTGATATGCTTATATTTATTATATTTATTTCTCTCATATTTAGTATGTTTTAATATGTTTTGAACCTTAAATATATATTTTCAGTATGTTTTGTAGCTTAGAGCATATCTGGACTTAATTGATTGAAAGTGAATTTAATTTGCCATTTTACAAGTTTTAATTTGGTTGTGCTCTTTCAGGATGTTGACAGATTGATGATGTTCCAGTAGAAACATTATATCGTGAGCTACAGAGATCGGAATGAAGTGATTCTTGATTCATCGGAAAGCTAACATCTGGAGCTACAAATCATATTCAGACCATGAAACCCAATTTGCAAGTTAAGAGGGTCAAATTCAGCTTCAAAGTCACGATTTACGAGTCACCGCCGGTTCAGAAGCAGTTGCGGTATTTTGGGCATATCTTTGGCTGTAGATGTCTGTTTTATGCAATTCAGGTGTCGTTTCGAAGATAAGAAAGATATCTACAACTTTTATGCTTTTAGTTTTGAGAAATAATGGCTGAATCAAGGTTGAATATCAGCTTGAAGTTTCTATTGCTGTTCTGGAGCATTGCTTGGCTGACAACTTTGAAACCTTATAGTTATTTTGAATCTTTTTATTTTTTTAGGGTACTTTTATAACAATATAGAAAATTTAGGGAGTTTTTATGAGTTTAGCCATAGGTTTTAGTTTTTTTAGGTTTTTAAGTTGGCTGCTGCCGCACCCCAAGCTCCATATTTAGCTTTTTCGTTTTTTAGTGTTTTTCAATTGTTCTTTGTTTTTCTTCTGATCATGGCTGAGTAATTTTCTGGTTCAGTTCTAGGTACGATTTCCATTGCCAACATCGGTTGTGAGGATTGATTTTTCTTGCTTAAACTTTCTTTAATTTCAAGTATTTACTTCTTTGTTGTTCAGATTTATTGTAATTAATTTTCCTGTTCTCGCTTGTTAAATTGGTTCTGCAATTGCAAATCTGCTTGATTTTCTTTCAACTGCTTAGGTGAAGAATTCAATTAGAAGCAAGTGAATTGATTAGAGATTGCCTTTATTTTTGGTTAGTTCATACGAAGAAGTAAGACAGGTTAAATTGTTCAAGCTTTTGGATTGTTGCCTGGAATAAACTTTGTGGTTCTTTGATCTTAATGCTGATTTTGAGATAATTAGAAATTGCTTTTCAATATCTGGTTAATCAAAATTAAGAAATTAATCTGAAGCTTTTTCTGGTTAATTTTACTATTGAATTCTTAGGATTCTTTTGAGCTTTAAAGAGAGTCCTGTTTATTTGCTTGAATTGAAGAAATATTTTCTTTCGATGATCAACTGCGTGATTAGAATGGATAATCAACCATGAACTGAGTGTTTTTAGTATTGGTTAATTTCGTTTTGATTCTACAGTTAATTTATTTAAGCTTTTAATTGAATAAACCCCCCAATCTTTTATTTCAGTTTTTTGACAGAAGTTTTCAGTAAAAAAATCTCCTTTGGGATTCGACCTGGTTTTCACTGCTAGACTATAAATTTATTTATTCTAAGTTGTTAGGGATACCAAAATTATTTTTGGCGGTTTTGACGACCGACCAAAATCCATCAAATTTGGGTTTAACATCACCAACAATATGGCAGAATACAAAGCTCTCATAGCAGGATTACGCCTGGCCAGAAAGATTGGTGTAAGAAACCTAAAAGCCTACAGCGACTCCCAGCTAATGGTGCGGCAGATGGCAGGGGACTATAGCGCAAAGGACTTAACTTTGGCAAAGTATCATGAGTGCGTATCAAAGGTCATCCAGGACTTTGACGCAGTACATATTGAAAATGTACCTCACCGAGACAATGCCGAAGCGGACAGCTTGGCCAAATCAAAAAGGTTTGCCGAAGTGTTGAGCTACCCAAGCATAGCGACACTAAGCATAGCAACCTCGGACAGAGGGTGGAAAGATCCTATAAAGAGGTATCTTACAATCGAAGAGCTTCCCGAAGATCTTTACGAAGAGGCAAAAGTGCGAAGATGTTCCGGACGATATTTCCTAATTGGGGAAGAATTATATCGGCAAGGGTACGCGAGTCCATTACAAAGGTGTGTCATTGAAGACCACAAGGGGGCTTGTGGTTCCCATATCGGGACTAACGCCTTGGCGGGAGTAATACTCCGCCAAGGGTACTTCTAGCCCACCTTAAGAGAGGACGCAAGGCAGTTCGTCAAGAAGTGTGACAATTGCCAAAGACACGCCAGCATCCAAAGACTGCCCTTGGAAATAATAACCTCGGCAGACTACCCTTGTCCCTTTGCAGTTTGGGGCATAGATCTCATCGGGCCGCTCCCGACAGCACCTAGAGGAGTGAAGTTATGTGTAGTAGCAGTGGATTACTTCACTAAATGGGTCGAGGCAGAACCCCTAGCAACTATTTTGCAAAAGATATACAAAAGTTCGTCTAGAAGAACATTATATGCAGATTTGGCATACCGAGGGTGATAGTGGCCGATAATGGTTCCCAGTTTATAGACAAGGGATTCCAAGAATTCATCACCAACCTCGGAATAAAAACGCACTTCGCCCCAGTAGCTCACCCCTAGAGCAACGGACAAGTAGAGGTATCCAACAGAACCATAAAAGAGGGTCTGAAAAAGAAGTTGGGGGAAGCAAAGGGAAAGTGGCCAGGAGAACTCCCTATGTGCTGTGGAGTTATCGGACAACACCCCAAAGGGCCACGGGGGAGACACCTTTTTTACTTGTCTTCGGCACAGAGGCCATTATCCCTATCGAAGTAGTACGGCCATCAATCAGAATACAAGTGTTCGATGAAAGAGGAAACGACCTCGAATTGAGAACTAAGCTCGACCTGAGTGACAAACATAGAGAGATGGCCGAACTCAGAAGGAAAGCCTTTCAGCAAAGAGTGGCCACAGCTGTGAATCTACACGTTAAGTCAAAAAGAATAAGGAAAGGAGACCTCGTTCTCCAAAAAACCGAATTCGAGCCTCGAAAGCCGTCCCACGGGGTACTTCGAGCAAACTGGGAAGGGCCTTAATTGGTCCTTGACGAAGTCCGAATGGGAGTCTATAAGCTCGACGACTGCGAAGGTGGAGAATTGAAAAATACATGGGATTCGGACGCCTTGAAGAAATTCTATACTTAGAATCTTGGTAAGAAATTGTACGAGTTAGAAAAAGTTTCTAAGTACAAAATTTTTTCTTCCACCAAAGAACTCTCGCCAAACAAGGCTTAAAAGCTTTCAAGATTTACTTATTCCTTCTGAAGTTGATTGGGTAATTCTCCCAGAAAGTAAGTCCATTGCAAATAAGCCAAATTTTTGCTTAAAGGAATTCGTCGAAAATGAACGTTTTTCTGAAGACGGCTAACAGAGCAAGCAAAAAAGTATTTTCCGAAGTCCCTTGACCAAAAGTGGTCGGGATAACTGGGAAATAAAAGTTATTGCTCAAAGACTTAGCCAAATTATGGAAAAGATAAAAATTTCATTGAAGAAGGCCTTGTTACAAGGAGAAGGTTACAAAAAGAAAAATTACAAAGAAAAAGAAGGCAAAGGTCCTAAAACATCTAAGGGACCCCCGCGTCCTAGGAAGCTCCCGCTCCTATGTCCTTAGCCACTGCCTTCAGTGTCGGAGGAGGGGTGAACGGCAGGTTGAGGTGCTCGATTTTCGACCAAGTCCACCGGGGCTCCTCGAGGATGTCCAGGCTAGCTAAGAAGGAAAGGTCAAGGTCTGGATACTTCTTCAAAACTTGGTGGCGAGCTAGACAGAAGCCGTCCTGGAAGGCAACCTTGGTCGCTTGAACGGCCTTGTCTTTCTCGAGGGACAACTCCTCCACATCGTCCTAAAGGTCAGCAACCTCCTTCTTCAGCGCCTTCACCTTCTTCTTCTTCTTCGGCTCCTTCTTCAAGGCCTCAACCTCGGTTTGAAGTTTGGCGTTATCAGTAAGCGCCTTCGCTAGGAGAGCAGAGTCTTCCTCTTTCCCCTTTTGATAGGCCTCGTTGGCCAAAGTTAGGCTCACCACCTTCACACCGAGGTTGGACATCTTCTGGGAAAAATCCTTCAAGAGCTCTTCTTGGCGCTTCAAGAATTCCTCCCGAAGTTTTGCAACCTCCTCCATGGCTATTCGGATCAACTCTGTATTTTTTACAACAGCATTAGCGCAGAAGACCTTGGCCTTCTCCAAACGGTCCTCGGTCCAAGTTCAGACCGAAGCTTGCTTTACTGCCCAAGCCCGGAGGTATCCACTATACCGCAGAAGCTGCAAAAAAGGAGAAGATAATTAGTCAAAAATGCACAAGGGGAGCCAAGTACTTAGAAAAGTGGGGAGAAAAAATAAAGGGCCCGAAGAAGTACTTGGGCAGTATGCTCAGAAATTTTGGAGGCGAGGGTCTCCTCGTTAGCGTACTCTTCGGCAACTGCCTTGAAGGAAGCTTGCGTGAGTACGCCCCTCGCCATCTGGGGAGCCATTTGCTGGCAGTCCTCGGAGAACAAGTTCATGTTCTCCATAAATGACCAGAAAGACTCCTTCGGAACCTTGTCTTTTGGGACATGGGAGTCCCGAAGAGCCCGCCTTCGAGCATGGTTCGCCACCCAAGATGAGGGCGCTAGTTCTCCTGCAAAATTAAAAGTACAAGTCCCGTTAACGCAAAGTCTTTTAGTCATACATCAACAAGATTAAGAGAAAAAGTGTCTAAGGGACAAACCTGGTACAACCTCAGCGATGTCGTCATCGGAGTCTCTGACCTCCTCCACCTCGGCAGGAACGTGTTTGCCCCTGCTTCTTCAGCGCTCCTCGAGTTCCTCAGCAGAAAGGTCTGCAGCCAAGGAACCCAAAATATCTGCCAAGGTGGCAGGACTCCGAGAAGTTGCACTGGTGGCCACCTCGGTCGGCAGGACAATTGGAGTAGGCAGCAGACTCGTCGCCCATCTCTGAAAAAGAAGGAAAACATCAGTGTAAGTCCAGACGGATACTTATACCAAAAATTTTTGGAAGAAAACTTACTTTCAAAAAAGGTTTCATAAGTGAGCTCCCTCCGAAGGAGCATCACTAGCCAGGACTCCTTCCCGTCGATGGTAGGAGCTGGCATGGTGAGGTCCGTCTTGTGCTCCTTGACTACCCCCAACTCCCGAAGGACCTCCTCGGTCATAAGCCTCCACATGATAGGGAAAGGGTAAAGGGAACGTTAAGGGGCCTCGGCATCCTAGTCTACGACAGCGCAGATACGTTTGTCGAAGTCCACAAACCTCACCGCCAACTTAGGAGTTATCAGCTTTTTGGGGTCCACGACATTCGTCTCCAGCTTCCCCCGAGCCCACTTGGTCGGGACGTATGACCAAGCCTCCGCCACCTTTAGGAAAAAGAACTTCCTTTACCACCCTTGCCAGCTATCTTTAGTAGCGAAGGTGAACATGTACTTTTTGCTCCCAGATTCCCGAGGTAGCATGAAATAAAAGCCACCATTCATGACCGGATAGAGCTTGTAGTACTGCATGAACAGGATGAAGTGAGGCTCTATTCCGAAGACCCCGCACATGTAGAGGAAGGCGTTGAAATAACAGTATGAGTTCGGAGGAAGCTGATTCACGGCTATGCCATGAAATTGGAAAAATTCGCAAATCATCCTCGGGGGAGGAAACCGAAGTCCAGCCTTCAATTGGGCTCGAAAAATGGTAACCTTGTCGCTTTGGTTCATAAAACTATAATGACCGAGATGAGGTAACCTTGTGATGGCATAAGAGGGAAGAAAAAATTTGGTTGTCCACTTCTCTAATTTCTTCGAAGTGGAGCAACAAGGGTGAGACATGAGAGGTTGCCAGCTCTCGGGGATGGGTTCAACAGACGTAAGAGGGACAGTGTGAACAGGTGCGAGGGGGACAGGTGAAGACATAGTCTGTCAAAGAAAAGCGACCTCGGAAAAAGAATGAAGGGACTTCGAGAAGAAGAAAATTGACTTCAGAAAGCTAGAGAAAGCAAAAAACGAAGAAACCAAAGGACCTCTAGAATCAGAACCCACCAAAAGTTTTGCTGAAATCATGGTTTGACTACGCCGTCATGAATGGTGGCCAGAAATCGCATTGCCGTTGGCACCGCCGCAAAGAGAGAAGGGAAGGCACGAAAGCAGGCGAGAGCAAAGAGAAAGCAAGTGAGAATTATGATGGAAGGAGGTTTATATAGACCGAGGAAGGGTAGCCGAATCAATGTCATAATTGCTTCGCGAAGGCGAAACGTCGCCATAATTGCCCCTCGCGCGCGAAAAATACGTGCCTGGCGTAACCGATGTGACTGCCCCCAACCAGTGCCTGCCATGTGTCACCCAACGCGAGAAACTAGGACACGCTTTCTGACATCCTGAAAACCCGGGCACATCGTTTCAGACTGACACGCCTAGTTTCGAGACACGACGGTCCACTGACCTACGGCAGAAAAAGTAAAGAAATTGGGTATCTCGAGAACACCAAAGGACAAACAGTGACTCCTGTCCAGACAAGGCTTGTCTCCTGTTGACGAAGTGCCTTTTCCGTGAACGTCACACTCTGAGTCCCGAAAGGTGCCCCCAGAAGGACGGCTAGCCGAAGTCTCCACTCCGGCTTTCCGAGGGGGGGCATGTGATAGCCAAAGTGCTATCGCCCCATTAACCTGAGAACTTCGGCTGGGTATCACACTCGATAAATCTGATGTCACCCACAAGGAGAGCCAGTACCGACCTCAGAAAGGAGGAAGTCTGACGCTTTGGGCGCACGACCTCGGTAGTCTGCCCGTGCTCCCGAGGATGACAATACCAACCTCGGGAAACTAGCGTGTTGCCTCCCTTGGAAAGGCGACCGAACCAGCTTCGGGGGAGAAGGACCAGCCACCTCCGGCAAGAGAAAATCCCCCCAAAAGAGAAACTTCAGGGCTAGGGAATCCTCCGAACTACTGGTACGACTCCGAGAGAAAGGTTCTCACTCCGAAGGGCGACCTCAACCAAGGAGACCTCAGGGGTATGGCAGAAGCAATTAAGAAGCCTCTGACATGTCGCCCGCACATGCTACACACCGCCCTCATATGCGCTTTGACACGTCGACGCCGCCCATGTCTTGTCATGTAGGGCTATGCTTGCCCTAGCCCACGGCTCGAGGAGCCTACAGGCGGCAAGAGGCCCCCACGCCCAGAAGTACAGATTACATCCGACCGAACACGTGTCACAATCTGAACGGGCTACCCCCTCTTATATATATCAGGGAAATGGTCTTAGCGAGGGATCTTTTTTCCTCCTACCTTAAAAGAAAACGTGACAGGCAAGAATCCTTGGCCCTTAGTACTCCCTCTCCACCTCCAAAACAATGACTTGGGCGTCGGAGGCTCCTCCCCGGAAAAAGACTCCGGGGACTTCCTAACCCCTGTTTTCTGAGTATTTCAGGTAGATCCCCCTGGGAAATCTCCATTTCAGGTGTTCCCCCACACCAGAAGTCCCTCTCGGTCTCACCATGTCACACAACGAAGATGCTGCTGGGCATCACTATGACACATAAAGCTAGCTAGTAATTTTAACCTTAAATAAGTATATACATGCATATGTGTATACATGCATACATACATACATACACACGTACGTATACATACATACATATGTACATTTAAACATGGATTAAGTTGTGTATTATGTTGAATATTTCTTGAACTAGATGTGGATGCAATTTTATTGGGTTACAAAGTTGCTTACTGTTATATCTATGTGATAAGAACTGAAAAACTTGAGAACTAGTATTGAAAAAACTAGACTCATGGTTCAGATTCTATTAGTTTCTTGGTTCTGAGGTTATATAGGATTTTTTTAGAACCACCAATATCTTGGCTTGGTTTGGTTCCACTAAAAAGAACTAACCTGACCCTAGCTCACTCTTGGCTAATAATGAAGAACAAAACTTTTCAAGGGCTAGTTTACAAGTTTTCTCAACATTTTTACTTTGCTAGTTTTTGATGTGGCACTAATGTGTTGCAAATGTGGAACTAAATATTCTTACTTTTTATGAAATATTCCTACTTTTAGACCCTTGATGGTTATTTTGCTCTTGTTTTGCAATTATAGTGGTAAATTAGCTTTCACACCATAACATTAACGTCATATTTGTACAGAAAAATTATGGTTGGTAAAATTGCGAAATTAGGCAAACGTGAGTGGGAAATTTGTTTTTTCTTCGGGCACAAACATACCAGGTGTTACATCCTTACCTTTATACTTTCTAATTATGCTTAGAAATTAAGGATTTATCTTTAATACAGATAAAGCTCCATCAACTTCAGGAGAGGTTTAATGAAGGGTTAAAAATTCCTACTAAGAGTTGGGAACTATAGGGTTAAATGTAAAAAAGTTAAAAGTATTAGCTACACATTAGGGTTTCTTAGGTTAAGAAGTTAATGCCTTAATTAGCCATAACGTAGGTTTTTGGGTTCAATTGGTTAAATTGTGGAAGTTTAAGCATTGAAGGGTAATGACTTAATTAGAAGCCTATGTAGAACTAAGGGTTAGGTTGTATAAGTTGAAGAGCTAATGGTGCAACAAAAAGTTTAACCCACTGCAAGAACTCCTTGCTTGCTTAAGCTATACCAATTGTCACTCCTTCATCCTTTAGCTTCCGATCTTGCTAGACGTTAACACCCAATTTTGTTCAAGTAAAGTTAAGCTTTTGAAAAATTTGTGGTAAAATGCAAATTCTAGGGTAAATCTATCAGCATCTAAAAGTTTGGAGCAAATTTAAGAATTTTTTAAATTTTTTGAAAAATATGTTGATTTTGCAAAGTTTTGGGTCTATCTAGCAAAACCTTAAACTATTGGACCAAGCTGAAAGTTAGTAGAGAGTTAGGGACCAAATCTGTATTTATGAGATTTGAAGATTAAGTATATTTATTTAAGCATTAAATATTTTCTTAAGGCTCAAGGATGTGGTAAAGGCTATGAATTTGACCTTTCCCTAGGAAAAAAACAGAAGAAATTTGAATCCCTAAGAACCTAGCTAGAAAACTGTGAAACTACAGCTTTAGCCCTTATTTTCTTGAAACCTGCTGTCTAGATTAAGGATGGCAATTGCGTGGGTCGAATTAGGTCATTCAAACTTAGGCCAAATCGGGTTAGTATGAATTCGGGTCCATATTTGATTATTTGGGTTCAAGTTAATTCCAGGTTTAAGCTGGGTTGAGTAGAGTTTATTTATGTTCATGTTCATTGCAGGTTAAGTCAATTTTAATCTCAGATACCTTCAAGTCGGGTTATTTAGGTTTTGGGTTAGATTCAGGTTGACTTTCAGGTTTACTTGGGTCACTGAAGCGTAGGCTGAAATGACTTAATTGATTTAATTTTTGGTTTAAATTTTGTTAAAATTTCAATTTAATTTAAGAAAATTTTTCTTTTCTTAGTTTATTTAGTTAAAAATTTGATAAAAATTTCCTTCATTATGTTTTAGAATATATTTAAATTATTTAACAATGTTGGTAATACTTTGTAATACTATATTGTTTTCTACACTTAAACTCTTTAGCTATCACTGCATAGGCCACCTAGACCCTCAACCAGCTATCGCCCACCCACCTACTATGACAATTTTTTTATGCTTACTTTTTGATAAATTTTTTATAAAATTTCTACAAAATGCAACTCCAAGTCATTATTAGTAACTAAATTGTAAAATTTTAAAAATTTTAGGTAAAAGTGAAAATATTTTAAAAGTCTAGGGTTGCATGTTGTAATTATTATAGGTGACCAAAATGAAACTTCTTAAAATTTAGGTATCTTATTGCACTATACTTAAAAGTTTAGAGATGAATGTTATAGTTTTGATAATCGCCTACCAAGATCATTAACTTACTAAATATAAGTTTTTTTTTTTTTTGGAAAACCATAAATATGAGACTTACTAAATATAGAAATCCTTTCCCAAAGTACCGGACTTATTAAATATAGAAGTTCTCAGACTAAAAAAAGTGACTAAATATGAAAATCTCCTTCTAAAAAATATGAGAGTTGCAAAACAAAAAAGTCTGAAAGAAAATGGAGTAGTAGATATAAAAGTTTCTTCCCCAAATATGAGACTTAATAAATATGAAAGTTCCAAAAAATAAAAGTTACTAATTATAGAAGTTACTCTTTCTAAATATAGGAGCTTCTAAATATAGAAGCCACCATATATAAGATTTACTAAATATGGAAGATAATGAAATAGAAGAATTAAGATTTAGGGTGAAAGCTAAAATTAAGTCATATCGGGGTTTAGTCATCAGGTCATTACGAATTTGAGTCAAGTCAATCTTGAGTTTAGGTCATTTTTTGTTCAAGTCAATTCGGGATTAGGTCATTTCAAGTTCGAGTATTTCTGATTTAGGTTAATTTAAGCTAAGGTCATTTCAAGTTCGAGTATTTTAGATTCGGGTAATTTAGGTTTGGGTTTTCTTAAGTTTCACTTCAATTTATTTCGGATTTAGGTCAGGTTGGGTATAGACAAGCTTAGGCCGTTACCTTTTTCTTGTCAAATCAGGTCATGCTAGACTTGGATTTAGGTAGATTAGGTTAAGTCACCTGATAGGATCAAATTTTATCATCCCTAGTCTAGATTCTAGAACCCTAACCTTTTCTCTATGTTGCCACTACTCTTAACATACCACAATCGCATCCTCACCTTAATCAATCACCTTCAACCTGCCACCATGACATCGCCATATGCTGCACAGCCGCCTTGAGTGCCACTTGCCCTTAATGACATAAAAAAATGAGAGGGAGAAGTTAGCATGATGCAGTTCGTTGTTTCTAATAGTTTGTTTTTCTAGTTTCAAGATGGTGCATTTCAATAAATGATGTGGTACATTTTGATGGCGACATCAAACGCTGCGCTTTGGATTTCTTCTCCAGCCATCATGCCACCACCCTAACGGCTATGGCTGACTCAGCTTAATTATCTATTGTCGTCTTTCATTTCCTGTTTCTAGTTTTTGGTAAAGTTTGTTATGGTTTATGCGTAGTTCTCGCGTGTAAGCAACAGTAACAATATATTTAGGCAGAATCATGTGGGAGGAATTCTCAAAGAATTTAGCCAATGAAAATGCTTTCTCTATGAATCATTTTTCTTCCTTCTCTTTGACAATTCCTTCATTCCTTCTCTCCCTGAATTTCTGTTCTCATCCTTTAATTTTTAAGCTTGCATCATTTTGGTATTAGAACGGGTGATTTTTGGCAGTCCTTGGTGTTTTTTTTTTTGTGTATGGTAGTGATGAGGCAGACAATCGCCATGAAGGAGCTCAGAGAAAACGTGAGACAACTTACCATTACTGTGCAACAAATTGCACAGGATCTTAGAGCTTCCAACCATCAGGTGGACGATCTGGGGGAACGGTTCGATACTCAACTCCAAGTGCAAATTGTTAGTCAAGGTATTGCAGCGAAAGGTGCAGTTGAAAATGAGCAAGGTCAAGCTGATGGAGGAGGAGAGGAGTACCAACTTGCCGCTCAATTATCTCGAGTTAATTTTCCAAGGTTCGATGGTGAGAATCTCAGGGAATGAGAGTATAAACTCCAGCAGTTTTTTAAAGTCAATGGCAGCCCTGATGAATACAAAGTGAGGCTGGTAGCCATCCATTTGGATGGAATGGTGTTGCAATGGCATCAGTCATTTATGAAAGATGCAGGGGCGGAAGTTTCCTGTGATCAGTATAGGTAGGCCCTCAGTAATTGCTGTTTGGATGGAACAGTTATAGCCCTCTTGTGGACCTAATCAACTTGAAGCAGACAAGGTCAGTGTGTGAATACCAAAATAGTTTTGATGCCATATATCCAAGAGCTTTTATTACTGAAGAACAGGCCCTTATTTTCTTTTTGAATGGGTTGAAGAAGGAGATAAGCAGTGCTATGGAAGTTTTTAATCCTACTACCCTTCGCCAGGCCTAGAGTTTAGCTAAACATTAGAAGGCTACTTTGCTGGCTTGGTCTCGAGTGTTCAAAGGAGGGGGAGTCATGCAGACACATAAAGCCCTATCTGCAGTAGCTTCTGCACCAACTCCTTATAAGATGACACCAATAGCACCAGCAGGCCCTAAGTTCCAAAGACTAATTGGACCCCAAAAATCTCTGCTTGGTCCTGCCCCTGGGGCCAGGGGACCAAACACTAGACCACCATTAAGGAAGTTCACAGCTCAAGAAATTGAACAGAAAAAGGCTAAGGGTCTATGTTTTTGGTGTAATGAAAGGTATCATGTGGGTCATAAGTGTAGTCGCCCACAAGTATATGCATTAATGGAATGTGAAAAATAAGAGGGAATTGCGCCTTCAGAAGTGAAAGAAATGGAAGTGGATGGTGCTGGGGAGATTACCATGATCTCTGTAGATGCAAGGAAGGTCTAGATTTTATCAGACTCTTAAGGTTTATGGTTTGATTAACCACAAACCTGTTGTGATGCTGATAAACACTGGAAGCACACATAATTTTGTAGCACCTCAAGCTGCTAAACAATTAGGGTGCAAAATTGTGGATACTCAACCTTCTGTGATCAAAGTAGCAGATGTATCTACAAGGGGTAGTCACTCCTATTGTCCTTAGGTGATGTGGCCATTTCATGATGCTCAGTTTCAAGCAAGCATGAAAATCCTACCATTGGCCAACCATGATATCGTTTTGGGGGTGCAATGACTTAGGGAGTTGGGAGATGTGTCCTTGAATTTTGAAGCATTGGAAATGTCCTTCAATGTGTGTCAAAAAATGCTTACCCTCAAGGGAATTGAGCCTTCTTGTAAACTGATCAGTGTAAGTAAGGTGGCTCATATGGTTGCCAAAGGGAGACCAGCAATATTGTGTCGTGTGTAATCAACCTTGGAGCAGCATCAAACCATCTCCTTTATGAGCTTAAGCAGTGAGCAGGATGAGAAGGATAACCAAATGAAGCAACTGCTTGAAGAGTTTTAGGACATGTTTCAAGAGCCTGAGGGGCTACCTCCTTACAGATCACATGATCATAGCATCACCTTAAAGGATGGCATTAATCCCATCAAAGTGAGGCCTTATGTGTACCCTACTATCCAAAAGGATGAGATCGAGAGACTCATCAAGGAGATGTTAGCTACAGGTATTATCAGGCCAAGTAAGAGTGAGTTTTCTTCATCCATTGTTATGGTTAAAAAGAAGGACAACTCCTGGAAATTGTGTGTTGACTATAGATTGCTAAATAAACACACAGTGAAGGACAAATACCCTATTCCTGTAATTGATGAATTACTTGCAGAATTGCATGGTGCTAAATGCTTCTCTAAATTAGACTTAAGGTCAGGTTACCATCAGATTAGAATGAGTCCTTCTGACATTCACAAGACTGCTTTTAGGACTCATAATGGGCATTATGAATTTATGGTAATGCCTTTTGGCTTGACCAATGCACCCTCAACTTTTCAAAGCATGGTGAATGATGTATTTATGGAGCATTTGAAGAAATGTGTTCTTTTATTTTTTAATGATATCCTTGTATATGGCAAGAATTGGCAGAAACATTTAGAGCACCTGAGAATGATTCTTACTGTGTTGAGAACTTATGTTCTATTTGTCAAAAAAAAGTAAATGCCTCTTTGGAACTGATCAAGAAGAATATCTTGGGTATTTGATTGGAAAAGATTGAGTAATGGCAAATCCAAAAAAAGTGGAAGCTATGACTGGGTGGCCCAGACCTCAAATTGTCAAAGAACTAAAAGGTTTTCTTGGACTCACAGGTTACTACAGGAGGATCGTTAAGGGGTATGGGGCCATCAACCAGCTACTTACATGCTTACTTAAGAAGGGGAAGTTTGAATGCACTTCAGATGCAGAAAAATCATTTAAAAGGCTGAAACAGGCCCTCACTACTGCACCAGTGTTATCACTGCCATATTGCTACCAACCTTTTGAGTTGGAAACGGATGTTTCAGAAAAAGGAATAGGGGCAATCCTGTCCCAGCAAGGGCACTTTTTGCTTATATTAGCAGGGTCCTTAACAACAGAAATCAAGCATTGTCAGTTTATGAGAAGGAATTGTTGGCCATTGTGTATGTTGTTAAAAAATGAAAGCACTATTTGGTTGGTGCAAAATTTGCTATCAAAACAGACCATCACAGCTTGAAGCATCTCTTGGAACTAAGGGTGGCAACACCAGCTCAACAAAAATGGCTTGCTAAATTGATGGGCTATGATTACATTATTGAGTATAGAAAAGGCAAGTTGAACAGAGCTGCTGATGCTTTATCTAGAGCAGGAGAAGACTTAAATGTGGAAGACGCAGTCTTTATGGCCATGTCAATTGTTACCATCGAGTTGATGCAGAAGATTAAGGCCAGCTGGCAAGCAGACCCATTACTCCAATAGCTGCTGCAAGAACTTCAGGCTAATCCCGATTCTCACTCACATTATACTTGGCAATTTAATGAATTGAAAAGGAAAGGGAAATTGGTAATGGGTTATGATCCAATAGTAAGGGAACTCATTATTTCCCTTATGCATAAGGGCCCTCTAGGGGGCATTTTGGTATGGTTGTGACTGAGAAGAGAATTAAGCAACATTTTTATTGGAAGAAACTGAGAAAAGAAGTGAAATGGTATATTAAAAATTGTGGGGTTTATCAACAGCATAAGCTTGAAAATGGGGCCTATCCTGGGTTGTTGCAGCCCTTGACAATACCCCAGACAGTATAGACTTCAATATCTATGGATTTTGCAGAGGGGCTGCCCTTTTCCCAAGGAAAAACTACCATTCTAGTTGTGGTGGACAGATTGGGCAATTATGCCCACTTTGTAGCCCTCTCTCATCCTTATGCAGCTGTTTCTGTTGCCCAGGCTTTCCTAGACACCGTGTACAAACTCTATGGAGTACCAAAAGAGATAATTAATGACAGGGATCATGTGTTTACAAGTTAGTTTTGGCAAGAATTGTTCAAGAAATTGCAGGTCAGACTTAATTTCACATCCGCATACCACCCTCAGTCAGATGGTCAACTAAGGTGCTTAATAAATGCTTGGAAACATATTTGAGGTGCATGGCTTCTGACAAACCTAGAGACTGGGCTCTATATTTGCCTATGGCTGAATTTTGGTATAACACTAATTTTCATACCTTTCTGAAGACTACTCCTTATGAGGTTCTTTATGGGCAACCTCCCCCAACACATGTTCCGTATTTGGCTGGAGACTCTAGAATAGAAACAATTGACAGGAGCTTGCAAGCTAGAGAGAAAGTTTTGAAAATGATACAAGCACACTTGGTGAGGGCACAAAATAGAATGAAGCAGTTAGCTGACAGGCACCGTTCGGAGAAATAATTGTAGGTAGGGGATTAGGTTTGGCTTAAGCTGAACCCTATAGACAGTTGACAGTTGCATCCAGACCTGTTCAAAGATGGCAGCAAAGTATTTTGGCCCTTACATGATCACCAAGAAGATTGGAGTAGTGGCTTATCAGCTACAATTGCCTTAGGGATGTAAGGTGCATCATGTGTTCCATGTATTAGTGCTTAAGCCTTACAAGGGCCCTAAACCAGTTACATGCACCTTACCTTTAGTGGATGAACTTTCAAAGGCTATGGCTGAACCTTTAGCTATATTGGATAGAAAGATGGCCAGAAAAAGGAATAGGGCTGTCACTATGATTTTGGTCAAATGGTCTAATGCCTATGATGAAGATTGCACATGGGAAGAGTACGAGGAGTTGTTGAAGAAATTTCCTAGCTTGAATCCTTTAGGGCAAGGATTGTCTGAGGGGGATGCATTAATGCAGTTCGTTGTTTCTGACAGTTTGTTTTTCCAGTTTCAAGATGGTGCATTTCAATAAGTAATGCGGTGCATTTTGAAGGCGACGTCAAATGCTGCGCTTTGGATTTCTTCTCCAACTGTCATGCCACCACCCTAAGGCTATGGCTGATTCAGCTTAAATATATATTGTCGTCTTTCATTTCCTGTTTCTAGTTTCCGGTAAAGTTCATTATGGTTTATGTGTAGTTCTCACGTGTGAGCAGCAGTAACAATGTATTTGGGCAGAATCATGTGGGAGGAATTCTCAAAGAATTTAGCCAATGAAAATGCTCTCTCTGTGAATCATTTTTCTTTTTTTTCTCTAACAATTCCTTCATTCCTTCATTCTCTAAATTTTTGTTCTCTTCCTTTAATTTTTAAGCTTGCATCATTGTGCGAGGCCCCCTATCCCGATCTACCACTACCGATGACAAAGGCCATCATTCGTCCATCTAAAAGGTCACCTACGATGCCCCAGCAAAGCTAGCCTTCTATTGTCCTGATCGCTGCCGTTGTTGAGGGAATCGGAAACAAACCCGATGTGACCTGATTTCATACTTGCAACCCAACCCAATTCCAACCTCAACCTAGTCAACCACCCCATTTTTTGGTTAAATTCCTGTTTAGCCCTTGATCTTTCTCCTGTTTTTAATTAAGTACCTAAACCTTCTTTATTTTGGCAATTTAGTCACTGAAAACAAATTTTTTTTATTTGTTCTTTGTTTATTTGTTTGTTTGAGCATGGGCAAAAGGGTAAGTCCCCCACTCAACTTTTTTTGCAGTTAAAAAACATTAAATTTTTTGTCAGTTATTATATTGACCACTAAAACTTTGAATGTAGGCAAATTAGCCAATCACAAGACTAACAGAGAAAATATTCCATTAATTTTGGAATATTTCATTATATCTACTCAATAATAAAAATAAAAAAAGCCATGTAATCACCATCATGGTAGGAAAATTATAACATGGGAAAATTACAAAAAACCCCATTGTTTGGTCAACCTACAGTTTGCCCCCCTCTATTTTGAGAAACCTACACTTTGCCCCCTATGTTTTTTACATTACCTAATAACCACTTCTGAAACTATATTTAAACTGTATGATAATAATGTTCTAGTAATTTTAAGATTTTTTAATTTTTTTTATAGCCAACAGACCTTTAAAAAATACTGATATATAATTACAGGTCGGAAAGTACATTTACAAAAAAGAAAAATTGATCGTTTAAAATATCTATTAACTATAAAAAAAATACTGGAGAGATTGAAATTATTGGAAGATGATTATCGTATATTTTAAATATAGTTTCAGAAGTTGTTGTCAGTCAGTGTAAAAAATATAAGAGGCAAAGTGTAGGTTTCTCAAAATAGAGGGGGCAAACTGTAGGTTAGATCAAACCACAAGGGGTTTTTGTCACTTTCCCATTATAACATTTACACCCGAACTGTATCCTTCGATGCACATATGTCCTTGAACTAACAATAATAACACTTAAAAATAAAAGAAAATAAAAGAAGAAATCAACTTTTAACTTTTTGTGGAAGCTTGTCGGAATCCCTGAAAATGTTAGGAAGAGGAAAGAGAGGGAAGGGTTTGGGAAAAGGCAGAGCGAAGCGCAACCGCAAGGTCCTTCGTCACAACAGCTAGGGGGTCACGGAGCCGGCAATTTGCCGCCTTGCCAGTTGTGGCGGCATAGAGCGGCATGCTCAAAATCCACCGCAAGTACTTTCGAAACTCGGCTTGTGTGGCAGAGGAGCAGCAGGTGCGGGCTTGGTGGAAGGCGAACTGGTAGAGGCAAGATAGATAACTGGATGAGGACATTCATCGAACAAATGACGTGCAAGCTTTCGTGGAATCAATTGTTGGGATTCCGAGCGTTAAGCCGGTGAAACCCTATGGAGCATTCATAAAAAAAATGCTGTCTTCAGCGTTTGTGGACGGAGGTGTAGAGGCGAAGGCCGTGATTGTGATTGGAGCTCATCTGGTAGAGGATCATCTTTTATAGTTTGATGTGGGCAAGTCAAGGCTCAGGTTTTGTTCTTCGCTGTTGTTCTGGTAGACCACGTGCTTTAACTTTAGAATTTTTTAGGCAAAAGATGATGAATAAAGTCTTTGTGGGATGCCGATGGGATTGGTGGTGGAGTGCTAATGACTGTGTTCCGAAGCCGACTCGGATCCTTGGCATTTTATCTCCTGAGTTTTTCCAATTTCTTTAGGGCTGGACATATGGGTTAAATGGGGCTGGACATGTGGCCAGACGGTTAGAAGATCGGACAATGCGGCGGCAGTTGAGGGGAGAGAGAGAGAGGGAAAGGACGAAGAGGATGGTGGAAAGGAGAACAAATAAAGTTTAGGGGAAATTTGTAATGTGTACAAAAGTCTAGGGGTGAGGTAGAAAAAATAAGCCATGTCATCATCCATATAGGATTGCCACATAGACTAAATTTGCCATATCATCGTCCACCATGGAGACTATAACCGTAGTGGGCTGTTTCCGCCAAAAAATAACATTGATAGATTCAATTGTAAAAAAACAATAGTGACTGATCCGCCTATCATGAAAAGTTGAGTGAGTAATTTGCCCCTTTTGCCTTTGAGCATGGATCTGTTAAATTCCTAACATAAAAAAAAATATTTAGAATAGTTCTTTCATTTTCTATTATTATTATTATCATTATTATTATTATTATTTAGAATAAGTTTAAATTTAATTTTAATTAAACGAAGCATCTAAAAATTGTCATAGAAAACTCAGTTCCACTTGGGCTTGACAAAACCTTAGGATGCATTTAGGGCTATAATTTGTGATTAATCCAAAGATCTATATTTGACTGAACTGATCAGATCCATAGATTGGATAACTATTTAAAATCATCAAAAACAAAACTAAATAAAAAATTAAATCAAGATTCTTATTTGGGTGGTCTAGTAGGATTCATTGTTTGGATATATAAATTAAATATACAAAACAAGCAAAATCAAATAACAATTTTTAAGTATCCATATCTAGGTAATTTGATAGAGTTTATGATTTGGAAAATTAATTAAAACATTTGAAAGCAAGCAAAACAAACTAAAATTAAAATAATATGCCAATTTTTTTGTGCTAAAATAAAGCCATTTTAGTGTAATTGAACTCCTGAGTCACTCAAACTCTCATAGACCATTATAATGTGATAAATAGAACTATGTGTAAACAGATATGTGGCAAATCAACTGAGACTAAGAAGAAGGAGCATAGCTTAAGGCTAAAGGTACTGAAAGTCTGTGAACAGTGAACCCAAGAAGCCTTAATGAAGTATTCTTATTGCACAGGAGGTACCAGAGGTTAGCAAGTAAGACAACTAGCTCATATGATCCTAGAATTGCGTTGTTAACAAACTTCCTAACCAATATAAAGTTTTGGCATTGAAAATCCTTAAGGTTCTGCAAGTTCAGCTCGGGTTTATGACTAACAATGGCCAAAATGTTACTACCTAAGAGCTGAAACAGGAATTAAGCCTTTAGATTCTGAATTGACCTACGTAGCTTCTAAACTAGCTTCTAGGGTATGTATAGCAGTGCTACTACACTAATCATTACGAAGCTAGTATTGAACATTACCAAGTGTTTTTTATCTCACGGACCTTTATGATATTTTTTGTCTCATCATGTTACTAGTTCATATGTCCAGTAAAAGCATCATGGACTAGTGACTAGCAAGGGAAAAGCCTTTACTAGTAAACCAGAACCTACTTAGGTAGTTGTTTGACCCTATAGACTACTATACAGCTTAAAGCTGTGATTGGTATAAACTAAAATATTGAACACATGAACTTGATCTGAACATGTTCACTTTAGAAGGAAATGTGTGTGTGATCCATGAGCCTTACCTGTGTTATTGACCTCATAAGCACGGTGGACATGGAACGATGTTGCCTTTGAGCTAATGACTATTATATATGCCCCTGTGTATAGCTCTATCTATAATGCCCTAGTCTATTAGTAAATTGGGTTTATGTTGTTTTAAAAGTGTTACCAAGGACACAGGAATCCATGTTTCATTAATGTAAATACAAGTTTTCATTTACAAGTTCAACTGCTTATTCTGTTAAACTTTCTATTATCCTACTTATTTGAGTTTATATGACAAAACTAGCATTTCATTCATAGAATTTCGTTCTAGTAGTTTCAACATGTTTCTTTTGTGATTTTTGACTTACCTGCAAAGTTACATATCAAATTATGTCTTATTGCTTAAGGACAACGTGAAAGTCAAACAATTTCCTATACTGTTGAGCTATTCTTGCATAACTGAATTTGAACATCTAAATTACTACTACAACATGGTTTTGTACCTCAAGACTTTAAGTTGTATTTAATGCTTACTTGAACTTGTTCACAACATCTCAGACTCTAATGCTTCCTTGGATCCGTTTTCTATAATGAGCTTTTTGGTCATCCTTGTGGTTATGAAACTATTTTACACAATCCAACTCTAAATTGAGTTTACAAGCCCTAATTGTAATATATTTTATCTTCTTAAGTTTTGTGTTTTATTTCACACGTTGGTTTGGACTTCATAATTTAACCCTGGGACATGAGCCTTTACAGCCAAGGAATTAGGGTGACTATAACACTAGGCGTCTTATAATAACCTTTGGATGAAAGAGAATCAGCATATAGAATCAGAAAAACAAAATAACAAAATAAAAAAACAAATCTTATCTACCAAGATGACTTGTTTAAAATTAATGAGTTAGATGTGGAGCAAGAATGTCACAGCCCAAACTACCCCTGTCCAATTCACTTTGTTCATTCATATGATCTATGAGCAATGTTATACAGCTAGGCGGTTTTGGACACAACTTTTAGAACCGAAAACTTGATCAAAATTAAATTAAAGAAAAATTAGTTAGAATAATGTAAACACAGTTGGGAATCAACCCTTTATTTCCATGAAATACTGATCAAGTGTTTGGATTCAATACAATAGCTTTACAACCTAAGTATCAAGTATGATACATGATGTACAGTAGGATCTAGGACTTAGAAGTCTAATATCCAGGACTCGATCTTTTAGCTTACAGCAAAAAAAAAGACTCTGCTTCGTCAGCTCCAAGTTAGCATAACCACAGCACCATTTTTAATCTATAACACAATAGTTGTAAGGGGGATGAGTTTCTTGTGAAACTCAGTAAAGGCATTAACATACACAAAGCCAAAATTTCAGTTTAATGACAACATTGCCTCAACATTCAACATAATTACCTACAACCAAAAGAAAACACAGAAACACAAAGCAACACACACACACACAAATATAGAAAATATAAAATGTTAGCACACGCATCAAATCACAGAAGCACACAACGCACACACCACAACTCTAGCTGCATAAACAGCCTCAATGCCTAGCAAGCATCCATACTCATAAGTTCAGGTTTTCATATTATGCCTTATCAAGTTTTTTTGTAAAGGGCTAGCTACACCCAGAACAAGACCTTAATGCTTGCTTCCTACATATTCTCGCTAGAAAATAACATAACATAGACATCCCGGGTGTCCCTAGCCACATAATTTCATGAAACCATTTGGCTTTCTCATACAGCCTTTCGGCTTAGGACTTTTGCCCCCTTACATACAGTCATTCAGCCTAGCCATTGTTTCCTTAGTCATCCAGCAGCTTCACATCCAATAGCTTTCAAGAATTCCAGCAATGCAAGCATTAAACAGGATCTGACTTTGAGTTTGTAGAATTGTCCCTTACCTCTAAATACAATCTGATTCTAACCTTTTGCCAAGGTAGCACTTTTAAAAAAAATAACCATTTAACAAACCCATCACAAACCAACTACAATTTCTTTTAAAAAAAAATCATTCAAGTGCAAATTATGTAGAACCACAATCACCATAAAAATACCACCACCAGCTCTTGTAGAACCCGAGTCTGGTGGCAAGTCGATGTGAATAACAGGTTAGTATTCATGTCAATGGAGGCCTTGCATCTTATATCATTTTTCTGTTCAATTGAAACAATTATGACAGAATTAGTATCGGGTTCGTCGATTGCCAACATGATTTGTTTAGATGAGGCGAGGATGAAATCTTTGGCCTTTATAAGGCAAAGGGCAAGGCGAGGTAAGGCTTTGGGCGTTAAGGGTTGTTTAGCCAAAAGGCACCTAAAGGTTTGTGGGGAAGGAGAGGCAAAAAACAGAGAGTGTGGAGGTGGGAGAGGGAGACAAGTTGGACACAAAGTCTTGGGTGTCAATACTAAAGTAAATAGCAATGTTTTAAATATCGTACTGGAAGCTGTACCATTTTCTAACGGTACGGTACGATCTCGGGTACCGGGATCATCTCAGTGGTATGTCTCGGATGTACCGGTATATATATATATATATATATATATATATATATATATATATATATATATATATATATAAATTTGTGGGCATTAAAAATTTTATTAAAAAAAACTTGCAAAGTGATTACTGGGTATGCATATACAAAAAGTCTTGAAGACAATGGCTAATTCTAACTTTTTCTATAAATTTTTTTAGGCCATATCAAATTAACCAAAACGATGGCCGCATAACTAAAACAGAGCTAGTTTCACTTTTCCCTCACAAAGTCATAATTCACGGCAATAAACATATCAACCAATTAAATACAAATCAATTGCATTAAACAAACCTTCAATAAAAAAAGTTGAGGAGCAAACGTAAAATGAAAAAAAAAACAGTAAAACAAACCTTCAGTTGAATAGCCCTTTTGCGACAGTAAAGTGAAGGTGCTGGTGGACGATGGAGGATGTGGTGGTGGCACTGCATAAATGGGGAAGATGTGGTGGTAGAGCCGGACAAATTGGAAGTGCTCGCTACTCGCTATTCAGCCTCCCTCTCAGCTCTCCCAAACTGAAATCATAGAATCGTCAAATGCAGGTGGAGTGTGGGTAGTGGTGGATGGGCGGAGGTTGTGGTGGTGGAGCAAAATAGATGAGGAGGATGAGCTCCCTCCAGTAGATGCAGACGTCGCTCTACCGCCTTTTGTAAGCTAAAATTGAAAACAGCAAAACGTAAATTATTTGGGAATTTAGGTTTCTTAGGTTTTTATTTATTTATTTACTTTTCTTAGGGCTTGCACCGTATGAGAACCGGAACAACCAAGTCATCGGTACGTCGAGATGCCCGGTATAGACCGGTACAAACCAGTATTCAATCTGAGACGTTTCTAGGCCATACCATTCCGTTTTCTCTCCGGTACCCGTATGTACTGGCGGTATCAGCCGGTACGGTGCGGAATTAAAAACCATGGTAAATAGTTCAAAAGAGAGAAATAAACAAGTTATGTGTCTGATATTGGAATTCCTTCCTTTTTATGGTTTGCCAAAGGGCCAATTATATCTTTTATTTTTACTTATTTTTGCTTTTATATTTTTTTTTTAAATTAATTTCATTTGAAAGCTAATATTATGTATATGCAATACTCTATTTGAAAGTAAATTTTTATGATGTTGTTAAATTTTTATGAATTTTTCTTTTTTAATATCTTAAACTAAAAAAACTCATAAAAATTTAGTAAGATTATAAAAATTATATTTTCAATGGAGCTACATGATATTAATTTTAATAAAAATTAGTTTCAAATAAAAAAATATAAGAATAAAAATAAACTATTTTTTAGTTAATTGACTTAAATTAAAATAAAATGGGTGTAGAATGTCCGACTTGAAGAAGACTGGTTGATCCGACCAATAATTCCTGTCCCAAGATAACCGAGTCAACAATTACTAAATTCGGCACACACAAACACAGACGATTCAGAATGGCTATTGCTACCCAACTAAAAGTAACTCGGTGTACGGGAACTATAGGAGAAAAAATAACTTGCAGAATTTCTGGCTACCCCATTACATGTAACAGGGAGTACGGAAACTAAAGGAAGAGAATAATTTTACTATTCTAAATGGCAACCCATTCGCTACAATATTTTTTAAGTTTTTATTTTCCCATTTTCTTGTGCCTTTATTTCTTAACCTTCTCTTTTTCTTTTTATCGCTACTGGTAATAGTGTTTTATTAATAAAAAAAAAAAGGCGAAAATTTTGCTAATTATAGAAAGCTACTTATAACGCAATTTATAGAGGTACTTACTGAGGGAACTTTCAAACAATTCACCGAGAAAGGATCCCTCAAAAGGGCTAGCTAACCTGGCCACTGGAAAGGAAGACCATGTTGAAGATCTTGCTTACCACTCACAAAAACATAATACTTGCAAACGTCAAACCCAAACCAAACCCAAAACCAAAAACCATACCCAAAGCCCAGGCCCAAACCCAAACACATTCCTTCTGGACCCAGAAACCGAAACTCGAACATCATCCACAACCGGCCCACAGAGCGAGCTCATGTCATCTGTCCTGGTATTGTAGTAGACGCTGTAGAACGCGATACGAGTCCTCTCAGCTTTGGCAGTGAAATTGAGGGACTGGGTCTGGAAGGTACCGTTGGAATTAGGAGTGTAATGGATGCTCTGAGCCTGATCGCCAGCAAAGGCCATGACGGCAAGCGGCTGCTTGCACTTGTCGTCGGCGTGGCCGAGGGAGAAAGAGAGGGCGTAGGGCTTGTCCGGAGTGGTGGGTACCATCTGGGATATGATCCCTTCCTTGCCTGATACGAGCTCCACCGCACGTTTACCCCCAGGAACAGCATAGTGGGTGGAGTCAATGTATCGGACCGCTCGGTTTGACTCAACATTCCAACCGGGCAAGGGAGAGATTTCTTCATCCAAGTTGGTCGGAAGCAGGACTCCGAGAGACACGTTCTTGAACACCCATGGTCCTTCCTCAAAGTCTCCGTTAACCACTGCGTTGTCTGTCCAATGACACCAACAAAATTAGCAAACTGAATCAAGAAATGAACTACTAGTACTTGCTTGTTCAGCAAGAAGAGACAACTACTACTCCATTAAAAAGAACAGAGTAAGCTTTGCATTAGCAAACTGAAACAAGCAACGAACTACTAGTACTTGCTTGTTGAGCAAGAAAAGAGAACAACTACTCCATTAAAAAGAATGGAGTAAGCTTTGCATTAGCAAACTGAAACAAGAAATGAACTACTAGTACTTGCTTGTTCAACAAGAAAAGAGAACTAGTGTAACTACTCCATTAAAAAGAACAGAGTAAGCTTTGCAATATACCTTTGGTTTTATCCGGAGCCAAAAGTTTCTTGATGGAAATATTATCAATGATTGGCCCACAAGTCGGATCATCTTCCATTCCAAGGTTCCTAAACACCAACCGAGCCTTGTCGTCTTGAGCCTCGAAGGCCCAGGCGTAGGGGTCCCAACCCTGTACGTTGTAGAGCGTCTGAAGGTCGATGGTCTGCGACCCAGCGTCGACGGAAACGTTGATGGCCTCGAGCTGGGCGCAGGTGCGGGCGGCGCTGAAGGTGATGGAGTATATGGAGCCCTTCTCCACCTCCAGTTCCTGGCTGATCTGGGCGTCGTTGCCTAGTCGGACGGCGTGGGTGCCCTGAGGGACGATGAGGATCATGCCGCCCTGTTTCTGCCCCGACGAGACGAGCTCCACCGTGCCGTTGGTTTCCCAGCTGGGTATCTCCTTCGGGCCCTCCATTAGGGCGTCGCTTGGGAACCCGTTTCTTGGAGGCGTTTCGAAGTCACCATTCACCACCGGGCCTGTGAAAAAATTTTAGCGCAAGATTGTTACATGCAAGTCATAATTTAATTTTATCAGATTCAATCTTACTTTTTTGAGGTTTGTTACTAATAACTCTGTCGTTTCAAATTATTTGTCTACATTATTATTATTGGATACCTAATTTTGTTGTCCATTTTCTTAATTAGAATATTCAATATAGTATTTTGACTATTGTATCCTTTATTTAATATCTTGAAAAGTTGAATCACAAAATACAGGTAAGATTAGTACAATTCTTTGTTTGACCAACAACGTACTGCATTTATTATACTTTAAGATATGTGTTTTTCTCTATTGGGCAAATAATTTGGGATAGAGAGGCTATATTTTATGTCCAAATTTAGAAATTTACTCTTACTCAATTTTTGTTTAGCCCCACTAGATAATAAAAAAATTAAAATTATTAAAAAATAATTATTAAATAATTTAAATTAAACTCAAAAAGTTAATACCAGATAATCTGAAAAAGAAGAGGTAAGCATAGGCTTCCAAAATTAGGGGTTAAATGTGATTGGTACCTGAAAGCTGAAACTGACCTTTAATTTATTTAACTTACAAATTTTGGTACCAAACAAAACAATATGCCAAAATTCCAACATGATGAAATAAATAACTTAAAGAGGAGATCATAATTTTTACGTCACCCAGTGTCAGAAATCTTGCAAACACTTTAAAAAAAGTTGATCATGACTTGGGTATGTGTCACAAGACGACAAAACATCAAAGGGCCAACAAATCCCCTGTTCCATCAATCCCTTTAACACGTTTGGTTTGAGCTTCGAAGTGATCTACATTAATTGAAAGAGAGGGAATTTCATAAATAATGTTTATTTTCTTGGTACACTCACATATAGAATTTCATAAATAATGTTTATTTTCTTGGTACACTCACATATATCAATTTCGAATACAAACACACATGACACATATGTAGAATTACGAATTTATCAGCTAACTTAACTGGTAAAAATTCTTTTTAATTAAATCTCGAAGATTCAACAAGGGAAACGACTTTCTCCGTTCTCGAGTTCAATTAAACTCAGCGACTTTTTTCGGAGGCTCGGCCGATGATAACCTTATCCAATTTTACGAGCCCTCATGGCTGAGGAAGGTTCACCATGGAGATTGAAAATGACACAAACATTAAGAGACTTGCCAAAGCGCAAGAAAACATAACTCAAGCTTGGATTTGCAAAATTAGGACAAAACCGGACATGTTGATGTGAGAACGCATCAGGGCCACAAGGCTCGCCATGTCCAATCCAGCTTGACTTGAGTAATAAAATACAGTATGTGCCAACTGAGTGGGCCCAACGAGCCGCTTGGCCCATCATGTCTTCCCACTCAAAGTCCTCATATTTTTTACTCCGCTGCAAAAGCAGGAACTTCTTTTCCACTTTTTTCACTTTTACCCCTCTTTTTTCCATGTTTGGGACCTGTACCCTTTAGACTTTAAAGAGAGTGGCAGCGAGTGAGCTGGATTTATCGGGATGATGCACCAAAAGGGCCAGATAAAATATTTGCTGACAGTGCCCTTTGACGGAAACACCCTTGTCGGTTTCTTAAAAGTAAGAGAATAATTGACATATGTTTTTGGAGGGAGTAGATTCTAATTCGGTAATTTCACCTACCTTAGTAGTCAGGGAAGGTAGACAACTACACATAGACAAAGTGGACCTATTTGTCAAACTAATTTCCCCATTGCCCTATAAATTTCAAGCTCTCAGGTCACCAGCTGTCTCCAAATTGTCTAATTTTCCCATTTTTTTTCTTCACTACAATCTCTTTTCTACTAATACTACTACTAGAGTTTGACAAAGATAATTGAAATTTATAACTTAGATTGAGTAAATATTCAGTATTTAACTAATTTGGGACTAAAGTTCAGTAACTAGGGGCCCTCTGAAACCTTTTCTTCAAACGTAGTACTGTTTTGTTAAATTTTTACTTCAATGTCTTCATTAACCACCAAGGTGCTTATTAACATTCTTAAAAAAGTGTTCTCTAACATTTTAAAAAATGCTTATTTTCTAGTTTAAACTGAGCTGCTAAATTGGTATACAAAAGAATGACTCAAGTACTAGCTTAGTAGTCAAGACTTTAAGGTCCCATCTATTATTAGTGTCAATGAGTATTATAAGAGTTTTAAAAAATTAATTCAACAATAATTTTTAATTTTTAATTTCTGTAGTTTCATTTAAAAATCTAACACTAATAATAAAAGCTAATTCCAAACAGTCCAAAAAAACAAAAAAAAAAACAAAAAGAAAAAGTAGACTTGTGATCACATTAGAACAGTGTTCAGTTCCTTAAAAGGAGTGTGAGCATAAAAACCCAGCAGTTGGAATTCAATAAACAAACACTAAACAAGCGTGCATTAGGGTAGCCAAAGTAACCAAAGGATCTCCGGAAAACACTCAAAGCTTGTTGTGTGAGTGGTGGGACAGACAATCGTGAGTCTCCAAGATCAAACTAATCATAGTTTATAAACTTTCATAATTGAACCTTATTATTTTTTTAACTAACTGAACTTTATGACATGATTAAGGGCCCCTGTTTTTGACTTTTACCTTCAAAAAGATGCTAAATGTCTTAAGGACCTGTCTTCTATAGCTTACCAAGGCACAAGAGTTTCTAAGTAAACAGGACAACAAGAAAATCACTGTAATAAACATACTATTAACTAGACAGTTAAAATTTATAACTGTTGGCCCATTTGATATTAGCTCTAATCTTCACCTTTAATAATTTATTCAGAACTCTAATACTAATAATCAGTAAAGTAAAGGATTTTAGCTTCAGATACCAGAAATTGGGATTTACAGAAAGGAAGTAGATGGGGACCCAAAAGCAAGAACGAGACATTCGCAAAATCAAATGAAAAATTCGGATTTCTGAGAAATTTCCCATAAAAGAAGGGGTCACTAGTAATGAAATTGCGTGCCCATTAATTACCATCCCGCAGCAACATTAATGGCAGATTTGCTGAAACGATTCATCAGAAACTGCGAGGATTTCCGTTCGCCGAATGGAATTGGGAATCGGGAAATGAGATTCGGACAGCGAAATAAGCACATCAAATGCCAGATCAAGAAACACACACGCAACAAGACAGAACATAACAAAAGCAATTAAGAGGCACACATGAACAAGAGCTCGAGAATGGAGCTCGAGAAGTAGCAGGGGAGGGAGAGAAGACGTACCATCTTCAACAGGAGCTGCTTCTGCTGGAGGATGGTGAAGGAAGAGAAGCACGAAAATGGAGGCCCATATGGTTCTTCTTGTCCACATCTCAGACATTTTCGTCGCTAAAACCTTTTCGTCGCTAAAACCTCTCTGTCTCTCTGTCTCGCTCTGTGGTCTGGACTGTGTGTGCTTTGGGAGAGAGTGAGCTGTAGCGGTAAGCTGTTGTCCTTTTATCCTTAAGATTCCACAGCTGCTGGCTTTATTTATGCACAGTAATCTACAAAATTTTGGTTATAAAGCGATTTTCATTTTTTTTTTTTTGTCGCGATTTCTCTTTTGGCTTTTGTCAGTTCAAAATTTCATATTATCGGAAATTTCATATTATCGGAATTAGAATTTTTATCCGAGGTAACTGGCAGAATGGCGTCGAACTATAGTAGAGGTACAACTCGGCAATAGCCCGGGTACGAAACTTTTCCCCTCTACTAAGCTCATGCTTGACCCCTTAAGCTATAGTTATTGTCCAAGCTTG
This sequence comes from Aquilaria sinensis, assembly GCA_005392925.1. Lineage (NCBI taxonomy): Eukaryota > Viridiplantae > Streptophyta > Magnoliopsida > Malvales > Thymelaeaceae > Aquilaria > Aquilaria sinensis. The sequence continues at coordinate 110,161 of SMDT01000330.1, forward strand.
ACTTTAGGTAAAGCACACAAGCTTGGCTTTAAAGCCCGTTAAGCTTGAATAAAGAATTTTTTACATAACTTATTATATTTAATTTAATGATTTAAATTATTAACTCTTTTGATTACCTAGATAATTAAAATATTATATATGTTATCATTGAAGACATATGAGGCCCTTTAACAAAAATACAAGCTTGAGCTTGATCTTTCAAGATATTGGTCTTGTTCAAGCAAGGTAAGGCTTGGTTCAATAAATCTCAAATAAAGTTTGAGCTCGAGCTTCCGATAAAGGTCTGACTTGTTTATGTATCAACTTGTAAATGCTTTTGGGGATAGAAAAGTTTAAAATTTTTAAAATTTTTTATTGGCTAAATTTATATTCAGCCAATATTTTATGTATATTAACATATTTTTTTATTGTGTGATTAACATATGTAGTACTTCTGACCACTCTTAGGCCTTTTCAATCATAGTCACTGCTTTGTTTGATCCTAGTCACTTTTGTATGATCATTTGTTGTATCAAAGGTTACCATGATATAATGCGTGATCTGGGTGGAATGGAAGAGCCTAGGGCTTATCTTGTAAAATATCCTAGGTCCAATTCATTTTTGTTTTTCTAATAGAAAATTTTACTTAAAAGTGATTTAACATCTGCATCTGACTCTACCTAGAGGAAATTAATCTTCGCTTACTAGTGTGACGAACACTAGTAGTTGTTTGGGATCTATTTAATATATGATTGTCTTTTTTATTGATATTTTTTATTGATATTTTGTCTGGAATAAATGTGATTTAACAGCTAAAACTATATCAATTTAATAATTACTTGAAAAAAAATTTATGAATTTTTTTTCTCACTTCAACCCCCAAAAAAATATATAAAAATATTACTCCATTTTTCTGGACTTTGGATCATTTGGAACATTAGGTTTATGACGGAGATTAAAAATGAGGAAAAAATTTGTATATTATTCCCAGTTTTTCCATATACTTTTTGCATATAAATAAAAAAAACTTAAAAATGAATATAAAATTGATAGTTTGAAATAATATGATAAAATAATTTACTAAAAATGAAAATATTGTAAAAATTTAGGATGACCAAAAAATAAAAACTATTGCAACAATTTGGAACCTAATACCATATTAGGTTTTGAACCAATAGTTGTGTCAAACCTTGGAGATAAACATGCAGGCCTTGGATAGGGCGCCCATTTTGAGATGGCAATGAGGTGGATTGAGCATAGAGCCACAACACCCACCACCTACCCGTCAAGGCGGACGGGCAAAAGAAGAAACCCATGCCCACCACCTGCTAGTCACGGGCTTTCTACAGATTACCCACAAAATTAGTAACATAGTTGTGGTAGATATATTGTTCTGCACTCATGAAACAACGGTGTGCTGATGAAGCGATATGGAGTGGAAAACAGCAGCAGCGGTTGATTCCTAGGCTTCCTTTCTTCATCTCTCCTTCAATTAGCATCGCTGGCTAGCTTGTGAGAAGGCGGTGTTCCAATGGTTGTAGAGATAGCGAAATCATCGATTGGTGGATAAGAAAAAAGGAGTCGAGAAAGACATGATGAATTTGAGTTAGATGAATAAGATACGAGAAGAAAGGATGAAGAAGAGACAAACGGCAGCAATAAATGAAAAAAAAATTTAGGTTTAGGTTTATATTATTTATTAAATTGCACTTTAATCACTTGAGTTACTTATTTGTTTCATGTCAATCTATTATTTTGACAAGTTATAATTAAGTCATTGACAAATAAAGGAACTTGTAGCAGGTTGTGGCCATGGTGGGCCTACCCACGGGGGTAAAATCAAAACTCATGCTTTCCAGACAGGTGAACTTTCCACTACATACTAACAATTTGTGGTCAAGTATCTACGAATTGCAAATTTCACCCGACCCTCTATTATCCCTAAGCTCATTAGATAATTGACTAAAGAGTTAATCGCTAAGAACCCAAAAAATGTTAGAAGAGGAACCCCTAAATTACAGGGAGGATTATGTAACAAGGGGAACTTTCCCCACAAATACCACGAGAAAAGGCACTATATGAGGCCTCCTGGGCATGAGGCAAAGGATGTTTTATCTTTTTCCCCACGACTTTATATTAAACTTTCTCCTCTCAACCAATTCTTGGGTGAAGCATTGGATGGTCTTTCTTGGACGCATAACTTTGGGTCTTTTGTCTTATCTTTGGTTGTAGATCCAATTATCTCTGATGATCTGAAGTATTCTACCAACTACTTTGAATATCATAACCAAGGACTACTGTTTCGTCAAAAAAATATATTAAAAAATATTTCCCAAACTTGTTAAAATATAGAGTTTTAACTGATATACATGAAGTAAATAATTGATAAAAATAAAAATTATACATTATTTAGCAACAAACTCTGAACACAGTTAATTCGGCCATTTACTTTTCTAAATATTTTTATGTTTTCCAGAATGAAAGTAATTCTTTCTATGACTATGAGGAAGGCAGGAGAATTTATGTTCCCACATGCCAACAGTACCATGTTCACACTTCAAAAACAAATTAAAGGACGATTCTTGGGGAGGAAAAATGTCAAGAAACGTTAAATATTCAACACCTTTTATGAAGTAATATCGCAACGCAATATTACTTTTGATGAGAAACTTGAATTCTACTGTGTCATTTATTTCATGAAAATAATTGTATGTCAGACTACCAGAAACAATAAATTTTACGTGTTTATCTAAATTTAAATTCTGCAAAAAAACTGCATTAACTACATAGAATGTTTTTTTTTTATATATCTCTACCTAACGATATTTAAAAAATAAGTCATGTTAATAAAAGATTTTGAGTTTCGGTTAAATAAAAAAATTACTTGTAATTAGGTAAAAATATTGTCTGTCACTAAATCAATTTCACCAACTTGTTCATTTGGTTCCAAGTCAAGTTGATATGCAGGTTGCAGTCCGCGGGTGGTAGTCTAACGGCTCCACACTCAGACTGCCCCGCCTCAAACCAGGGTTTGACGCCTAATAAGAGCATTATGTGTCATTTTCCGTAAATTACAGTTTACAACCTTCCAGATTTTAAAAGACAGGCAAATTCCCTCAAACTTTATTCAATGGTCGCTTATTTCTTATTATATACCTGTAAATGCTTCTAATTATAAAAAAAAAAATAACATGCGCGGTTGAGTGCGACTTGGTTTAGGAAAAGTCAAAATAGTCCCTAAAGAAGATCAATTATATATTGGTACTAATTGTAATTAGCGTGACTTTAGGGCTATTTCAATTTTTCTTAAGCTGGGTCATGCGAAACTTGCTCGTTGGCCTGGCCCAAAACCACTAAACACATTAATGCGATTGATTTAATGACAGTTGAACTGAGATATTAATAGGGGAAATTGCATATAAATAGAGAAAAACAATTACTTTCATCCCATGTTCCTTGTTCACTGTCACAATATTAATATATTATTTTTAATTTTTAAAATTTTAGTATATAAATTTAAAAATTTATATACAAATGATAAATAAAACTTATAGTTTCCAAAATATATATTTTTTTTAAAAGTTCTAGTAAACAATAACATAAACAAGTCCAAATCAAGCATAAATTTAAAAAAGTAAAATGTGATAAAAAGAACATGATACAGTATGAAGTGTTTTCAATTATCTAATAACTTTCAAATAATTAGCAGACATTTTAAAAGTTTTACTTAAATATAGCTATGCCGAACATTTAAATTAAAGTAAAATATTATTTCAACAATTTGTAGATGGTATAAAAAAATGATCACATTTAAAAGATAAAATCTTTTTGCAAATAACACAAGCAAATTATAAATTTAATTGAATTTTATGAGTTCTTAACACACATAAACACGTTTCACACAACTAACCTAGCTGGTAAAGTATAAAGAATATCATAAAGATGGTTAATGTTTGAGTAGCAGTTGCATCACATTCTGCTACAGCTTTAGCTCTTTATATTAGCTACGTACAATTGAGGTCCTCCTGCTTTTATGTAGCAGTCACTATCCCCATTAACTTTTCTAGTATATTCTTTATTTTCCAATACTTGAAATTTTTCTGAGTATCATAAAAAAAAAAAAAAACCCCACGCAAACACATGGGTTTTTCACCTGTGGGTGTTGTGCAATTCCGTGTACTGGTAAGCGTCTTGATGCGCTCTCCGGGTCTGGGGAGCTGGTCCACGCCCCTTTGAGATTGGGCTGCTGCTTTGACGGTGCCCCATGCCAAATTCATTCCATGCCCACATCCTCCATATACTCACCAAGATTTCCGTACTTGGTATAAAATATGCCCGATCAAGCCAAACCGGATTTAATATGTTCTCTATAAATGATACAAACTGAATTTTATTAAGCCTTTATTTGTAGGGAAACTTTATTTAACGGATACCTTCATTTTAATAGTTGATAATGGCTTATGCAGAGACCCAAGCCGAATATTTCCTCAAATATATAAGAAGAATAAATCCAAAAAGAAGGCAAAATAAGTCCTAAATTTTCAATGCATTATTTTGATATTTTACTATGTCAAAGTTCTAATTCTAGTACCATAACTGTTAATTCCTATAAGGATTATGATAGGGGTTATTGGCCATTAAAGTAGTTTCGTTTTTTTTAGGGGCAAAAGGAGTAAATCCCTCATTAAAGTTTATGTTATAGCGTAGATCACTTGCTATTATTTTTTTACAGTTAAATTCTTCATTTAAGTTTGTTTTTTAGGACTAGCCACTGGAGAACCTAACTGTTGAAATATTCTGTTACCTCATGGAAAATTTACTGAAATACAATGATGACATAGCTAATTGAAAGGGTAAATTACACAATTTATTCCTAAACTAAATTTTCTTATAGACACTAATCCTTAAACTAAAAAATAAAGCATAACCCCCCCTATACACACACATTCTCTTTCTTATCCTTCATTTGAAGATTTTCAAGTTGAGCGATGAAAATGTGGAGTGGGTGAGTTGACTCAGAACACGAGGACTCTTAGGGCCAAACTTGACATCGATGAAGTGGAGCAGGCATTCTCGATGCAAAAGGCATGGTAGAGGATAGAATGAATAGCGATGACAGTGTTGCTCAAATACTCTGAATCCAACATCATAATAATTTGAACAAGCAATGGGTTATAGAAGGTAAGGAACCTCTTATTTTTGGACACCGAACATCCTTCTTCGTTGCGGTACTTTGGCACCCTAGAGAATCTAAAGAGCCATCAACAGTAGAGTCTAACCCTTCACCCGTCAATAGGATTGTGTGTATAGTGAGGCATGACAACAGCAAACTTAAACAAAGACATGGTAGAACTATGACCGTGCTCCACTTTATCTTTGGAGTTTACCTGGTCGATTCATGGGTTTGGCTCCACAGTAGAATCTTATGCTCAACAGTAGAATCAGGGACAACAATCTCAGTCTTGCTTGAAGGCAAAGAACCACTAGAGACCTTGGTGAAAAAACTTGAAATTTAATTGAGATTCTACAAGAAGACTGTTAATTCAAGCATTTTAACAAACACCATCCATGAAAGAAAAAAGTAAAAAACTTGTTAGAGGACAGATGGGAACACTCATCCAATTCATCTGCAAAACACAAAAAGCAGCAAATCCACCCACCAAACTTCAAACAAAAATCCATAACCACAAAATGGGAGAATTGAATAAGGAATAAGACAAACTCATTAAACTAGAATTGAAAAAAAGAGGAGAAATTGAGAGAATCCATGAAAAGAAGAAGGTTTGGAGGGTGAGAAAGTTGGAAGGAAGATGGAGCCAATAGGGAAGTGATAAAAAGAAGGGGACAAAGAAAGAAATTGGAGCTAAGTGTGGTGACACCTAAGAGGGGAGAGAAGGAAAGGAGGAAGAGGATGGTGGAAGAGAGAGGAAACAAAGTTTAAAGGGTATTTGTAGTGTTGGACAAATTTTTAGGGGCTAAGTTAGGATAAAATGTGTCATGTAATCATCCATTTAGGCTTGCCATGTGGACAACATTTACCACGTCTTTGTCCCACATGGACAATGTAATGGTAGTGGGCAAATTCATTTTAAAAAAAAATAATATGGACGACCAATTTGACTATAAAAAGACAATGGTGGCTGATCTGCCTATTTCGTAAACATGGGTCAAATATTTGCCCCTTTTGTATTCTTTTAGGATTAGTAATTAAATATGCCTAATAGGAATAAAAGTAATGTAGTCTTAAACCTAATTCAAGTAGCTATAGACTAAGCGTATATAAAGGGATATTGTACAAGTTTCATAGTCAAAATTCCAGCAATAGTATTTGAAATAATTTTTTCTCTTACAAGGCATAAGCCTTTTATCCCAAGAGTAATTAGTTCATTTTTTTTGAACCCTACCTTTGTTGTGTACAAGCTAGTTTATCTTTTACATTTCCACTAATATATTAAATGGTATTAGAGCAATGTTTGCCTCAATCTAACAACATGAGAAGGCACTGAAATTCACCAAACCTCAGATGATGACCAAAGAATGAAGTTCATGGAGCGACCCATTAAACAAATGCTTAGACAGTAGGCTAAGCAAGCTGCTAGAATCTAGGCAAGGATCGATATCCTAGTAGAAACTATGAATAGGTTGTTAAAAAGTCTACATCCTATATATGTCATACCAAAAGTGTAACCAAAGGTTGTGGTCTATCTAGGAGCATACTACAAAGGTCATAAGGCTGACAAAAAAGAACAACCGATCTAAAATGAAAGATAACAAATTATGAGATTTATAGAAGGACTAAACTGGTCATTGGTGATAGAATGAATGCACATGATATTAACTCTAAGAAAGGCACAAAATTCAGCAATAAAGGTTAAAATGCAACTAGAATAAAGAAGCTATGCTAACACAGTTAGAAGGGAATTATGATTCTCATAAGCCAACAAATGGTGCTAGTAGCAGTAAAACTCAACCATATTATGATTTTTAGTAGTAGCCTAAAAGAAGAGTAACTGAAAATATAGCGCCAAGCCTAAACCACTACCTCCAAATGGAGGAGTAGGAGGGCCAAATATTTATGAACCATCCATTATACGTAAATGCTTAAAAATATCTGTAATAAATAGATGTAGAAATGAGCAGTTTACTATATTAAGAAGTTTAAGAATGATGAAGGCAAGGGTGAGGAAATTTATTGCCTACCTGAAAATGATGTCGAGGAATATGATGATGAGCTATAATTTAGTATGGTGTACACAGTGGAATCAGTTAACATACTTCGAGATAATGATCCTATTTATCCAAAAACTCGATGGTGAGTTTTATTGAAGTGGACGAGATTGATGTAGAGCACCAAACTGAATCTTTTGTCCAACATTGTGAGAAGAATACATTTGAAAAATAAGACAAAATAAGTTCTAAATTTTCAACATATTATTTTCAAATTTACTCTGCTAAAGTCCTAGTCCTAGTCGTGTTAGACTTTAGTTGATACTAAAATTGTTAATTCCTAAAAAAATTATGATTATGGTTGTTGGTTGTCAAAGTAGTTTCCAATTTCATTTAAGATTAGTAATGCTAGAAGCCTAACATGAGTATAAATAGTTTAGTCGTAAACCTAATTGAAGTAGTTATAGACTAACCCTATAGAAAGGTCTATTGTACAAGTCTCAAAATTAAAATTTAAGTGATAATATTTCAAAGATTTTTCTCACTTTCAAGTTTTCTACCTCAAGGGTGATTTAACCGTTTCATGAACCCTAGTTTTGTACAAGCTATTTTTATCTTTTACACTTTTTCTAGTGTATAGTTCAAAGAATTTAGCCTTTACCTACCATGTTTATAACTTATTCGGCCTAACTAGTTGGAGCATATTGATTAGGCTTAGATTATGGGGAGGTCTGCTTAACATCAGCTATAATTGAGGAAGATATTTTATATAAAATTCCCACAATGAATAAAATAAAACTCCCATAAGGAGTTTGGCCCATCATGGCTTCTAAAAGGCCACAAAATGACCTTTATTAATAAAAGAAAACCATCACAGCCAGATATGGCTGGTGGGCCAAATCAGCCCGGCCTAGCTGGGGTTGGGTTGAGAATTCTAGGCTTAGGAATAGCCCACCTATAGGTGGGTCGGGCCTAGGCGGGGGCTTGTCCATGTCAAGCCAAGTTTTCCCTACTACAGAAAAAATGTCTCGAAAGATGGCTTTAAACATTATTTGAGTGTAATTTGGATAAACATATTTTAATTTGAGGAAAAACACCACCGTTAGTGTAAATTTTATTAATGAAAAAGCCAAATGACATTTACATCATTTAAACATGTCTTACACTTGAAAATGATGAAACATTTCAAGAAAAAAAATTGAAAAGTAAAACCTAAGATCTGTGTTTCACGGCATAATCAAATCTCTTACAATGCAAAAATTAGAATGAAAACCTACAATCTACTCTTATGGCTCCTCATCGAATGAGGCCTCCTCATCGAATGAGATCTCATCATCCGATCTCTTCATGTCTTGCTTCCTTAGAGTAGCAAGGGGCCCAATCTTGATTACAGACACAAACCTCAACAACCTTAGGTGCGAGCCTTGCCCGTTTCTCCAAGATGATTCTTTTTCTTGTACTAAAAGCAAACTTGGAGGCGATGGTAAAGACTGGTATTACCAAGATCTTTTATGCCAATATGAATAACATCAAAAATCTTCCTCTTTGGTTCTTCCACTACTCTAGAATGTTCTCATTGTTTTCAAATGAAGTGCAAAGGTAATCATTCCATTCCACCAAACCCAAGTTTGTGGGTCTTGGTTCTTTGAGGATATGTGCCGCCGGATTGAACCGTGATGATAAGGAGGTGGAATGTCGAGCGGGTGTTGGTTCAAATAACCTAACCTTATTACAATGCTTAACAAAGTAGAGTTTGTATCACTTTATCAAATTGTGGTCAATATCAGTAGAAATAGCAAGTGCAGAAACTTATAGGTGTCATAAATATGTATAATAGTATACTTTTAACAATTGTAGACAATCTATAATCTTAATATATTTCCCATGGTTGGGCTTTATTCAACATTTCAAACCTTGAGTTCTATCAAGTGGGGCAATCTAGTTTAAATCTTTTCCAAGAAAAATTCACCCCATTTTCAATACAAAACATTTTAAATTCACAAGCCAGTTTATTCCTTGTTTTAATAAAAAGTAAAGCATTCAGAATTGGGATGACTTTGGTCAACAATTGCTATAAACCATTTTGAACACATAAATTTAATATATGGCATAAGCAATGAACATGGAAAAATTTTCCTTCAAGCAGTGGTTTTATCTCTTTTATCAATTCTCTCACCACTGAATCATTGTTTGAATCATTATCAATAGAAATGGACAAAACTTTATCAGCAACAAAAAATTCCAACAAATTTTCAATAATGCAATTGAAAATACTTCACTCTGTATGATCAAATTTCATGTATTTAAACGCAATGATTTATTTTTGCATAACCCAGTTATTATATATCCAATAAGCAGTGACACAATAGTAATTCTATCCTGTTAGAAATATCCACAGATCAAATATAAATGACAGACAGTGATCAAGGGTAGAAAAATATGTTTGTAAATCACTTATCCTAGTTCATACAATTTAAAACTTTCTCTTCTAGCCATTTGCCTAAATGTTTTTTTATAAGCAGGATTTAGATTTTCAACAATAAATCTTTTTAAATGTTCATCCTTAGCTTATTTAAAAGGTTTTTCAGTAATCATCATCCAATTAATTAGTCATTGTCTAACATTTTTTTTAATCATAAAATACCTAGACCGTCGGAGCTCCTCATACCCATCAACTGTATTTGTTCATCGGAAGTGCTGACCAAATCTCCAAGGACTTTGCTTAAGTGCCAGGTGAGAGTGCCCATCCCAAAATTCAACTTGTGGGTGAACTTGCTCCCGCAATGTTTGCACTTGGCATACCTCATGTCACCTTCCTGAACTTGCTTGAAATGCTCCCAAACAGATGCCTTCAAATTGCCAGTTTTGCCTTAGGTTAGCTCGGGTTGTATGCTTTGTGGTGCCTGTTGGGACTTCTTGGCATTAACTTGGATAGGTGGAATCTCCTCAATGTCATCATTGGAGAGTTGATCATCGAGGCCCATGTCATAGTTCATCATGTTGATGTTGGTGTCATCATCGCCAACCTCTTAGATATATGGCATTCGGCTTTTACAAACTAGACGGCCTCAAAAAATTGACCCAACTTTGGTGCTGGATGAGGAGCTAGCGGCACCTTTGCCCTTACCCGGGTTCTTTCCTTTTAAAGTCATAAGTGATAGAAAATAATTGTAGATGGAAAGAAGATTGGGATAAGACTAAGAAAATATTTGTAGAGGATTAAGAAAATTGAAGAGAGCTGAAAAAGAAAATGAGAGAATATTGTAGATGGAGATTGGAGAAGAGAGTTTTGATGTGAATGAGTGTGGGAGGAGGGAGGCTGCCTATTTATATGAGAGAAAAAAATGTCGTTTGCCAAAAAACACCCTAAAAAACTAGCTATTAATGGCTATGGGGGTAAAAAAAATATGAGGCCTAAAAAAATGTTTAGAGCCATTAGGGGGAAGGTGTACTTTTTCCAATTTTTTTGAACTTTCAAACATTATAACGGTTTGCTGAAAAACAGTCAACCCGGCCCTGCTCGGTTTGGCTCGATCAAGTTTTGGGCCAATTCGGGTTAATAGTGTTATTGGGCCAAGCCGTGTTAAAATAGGCTTCCCTCATCCTCCTTGCCCATATTCGCCCCGCCAAATTCTGAGTCTATTCCATGCCAAGCTGAGCACGGGTTTGACCGAGTTAGGTCCTGGTTAACTCGGCCCAGTGGCCATCTTTAATCACAGCATGTCCGAGGTATGTATGACAAACTTTATTCTAGTAGTTACTTCGTGTAATCTCGATAGCTAACTTGATTACTAGATGATTTTCCCTGAAGAGACACCCTGGAGATTTCTTTGGTTGCGCGTAGTTGGATCTTGGTTCATGTTGACCAATACTTTAAGGTCCGATTTATTAACACCATTGGTAGTTTTGTTGTCAATCTAGTGGGCTTGTGGAAAAGATGTGGTGGGTACACGACGATCTTGATGCAACCACAATCATCGCTCGGATGATGATTTTGTCATTGACAAAAGAAAGAATCCATAAGATTAGGTTGAGAACTCCTAATGACCAGATGTAAGAAAAGGAACATTAGAAAAGAACCTCTCTTACCTCCTTAGGACCTAGAAAAGAGAAAGCCCTTAACCACTTACAGGCCCTCTAAGAATATTTATCTAAGAGGCTTAGAGCCACAATATAATAAGAAATTATGAAGGCAATTTCGTGAGAACCTGAGAAGGCAGTTAAGCGCTTAGGGGCACTTTGATCTTTTTATCTAAAGTTGTTATGTCATGTCTTAGAGTTTGTTTTTTAGTCTTAAAATTTTGTTTAGGTCTTAATTAGGTTATTTTTATTTTTAGTGTCAAATTTGAAACTATTTGGGTAAGTTGTGTAAACAATGCTCTTAATTGTGAAAATTGGGTTTAAATTGGTTAGCTTGTTAAAGTTTGGACTCTAATTGAAAATCTTGCAATGTTTCAGGTTTAATTGACAAGTTTATGAACTCTTTATGCTTAATTAAAAATTCTATAAGAAGTTTTGGCTTAAATGAGGATTCTATATCAACTTGGGCTAAGTTGAAAATTAAGAGAGAATTAAAGATTATATATGTAATTATTGGATTTCCTATTATTCTAGCGTAATTTGATCAAGATTTAGAAATTAAATGTTTTCTTGGAGATCAAGGACATGTTAGGACTATAAATAAAGCCTCCTTTAGCCAGAAAAAAAAAACACAAATTCAAAACCCTAGGCTTCTTAGCAGCTTTGGCCCCTGAGTTTTTGCTACTGTAACTTGCCATTACTGATCGTCACTTGTCCTCCTAGAGATGCCCCATCCATCACCACCCATACCTAGCCACCTGATCATCCATCCATCGTTGCCACGAAAAGAATAAAAAAGAAACCCATCTTGGGACCCCTCTGACTCGTGAATCCTGATATGACCTAAAACCTAACTTGTACGATTCTTAGTAGATTTTTCCTTCTATGTACTTATTTTATTTGTTTAAGTAACTAACATTTGCTTTTTCCTTTTTTTTTTTTTTTACAATTAGGCCATTAAAGTTATCAGCATTATTTTCTTGCAACTCAGTCACTAATAACATCTTATTTATCATACTTTTTAACATTTTTTAGTCAAGTTGACTAACAATTTTCATGTTTTTTTTGTCTAGCCAATTTTAACCATTTTTTTTCAATTAATTTTTTTGGTTTAGCTTTATTTTATTTAGTTAATTTTATTTATTTTCTTTTTTATAGTTTTTTTTCTAAAATAGTCTTATTTTCTTCCTTATGTTTTTCTCTAGTATTTGTTTCACTAACACTTTTCATGCAGGGTTAGTATTCTAGTCAATTGATTCTTTTTAGAATTTTGTTCAATTGATTTAATTATATTTTTAATTTTATTTTTATTTAATTTTATCTTTTTTTATTTAATACTAACTTGATTTTATTTTATTTTATTTTAGTTTTAGAGCCTTTGTTGAGTTTTTTAGACCACATAGAAAGTACTATCTCTACTTCAAGGCAACCCTGACCATCCACATCATTGACTTCCACACCACAAGGTAATCCAACTACTTTTGTTGGAATTACTTTAATGGCGATACAGGTAAGCGCCAAACTGGTCACCTAAGCCTCTCATTGACATGAGAGCAAACAACATAAGCTTTGATTGTAACTCACATCCGGGTATATAGGAAGGTTTGGAGTTCAACCCAAGTCTAAGTCTAATTACTAAAATAAACCATTTATTTCTTGTTTAACATTTAACACATGTATGCATTTTTGTGATAGTAACAATTGGTTTTTTCTTGTTTTAAGCTTGTTTCAACAGAGTTGGGTACCTGACATTTTCCAACTCGCACCTAATCCCCAATCCCAAAATTTTTGGTTTTTACACAAAATTTGTCTTTTTTATTATTTTGGAGTCAAATTGAGTTTTTCCTTGGTTTTTACCTATTTTTCAAACTAAGGTGGTGACTCTATTTTCTTAGACCCTAGTGTGAAGATCTATATAAGGCCACGACAATAATTGCACTCGTGCCCAAAGGGCCATTAAGGTTGAGACCATTCATAGTAATGACTCCGCTGGGGACTTTTTTTCAAAATTGAAAATAAGAGGATTGAATTCTAAAACATTTTTAAAACAGGCTTTGAAAACAAATTGTTTGCATGTTTCATACAGTTTTTTTGCTAAGCATGCTGTTTGATAACATGATGTTTGACATGCATGTGTTTTACATTATGGCTATACTACTCATGTATATATGTGTGCTTTTTTAGCTTCGGAGATCATGAAGCATAGAACTTTGGTCATTCCATTCCACTTATGCTTAGGTTCTAACTCCACAGCTCTTTAAAAGATGATGGTACCACTTAACCAATGTGGTGCTTCTCACAGCCAATATTGGGAAGTATATACATGTAATAATTGATAGAAGACCTTTGACCTACCTTTCTTACCTTCATGTACATAGTGGTCTTAAAACCGCCTTGGGTACCTTGTTGCTATCATAGTGTATTACTTATCACGATGTTTGCCTAGCATGTTATATTGCCTCAAATGGTGTAATGACATGATCATACATGCATGCCATATTCACACACCCTACCTAAATGAATTGTCTGTTTAAGGCTTAAAAGACTTAGACAAAGGCTTGAAATAAAATGCTATAGTCTAGTTACATCATGTTTGTTTAGGTTGTATGTTTGACAATTTTAAAGTCACCTTGTGTTAGTCATTGTCTAGGTATTTAACTTTAGGACTTTAGGATTTTTAAATCTTGGGGGTAACACAATCTCTCTCATATGGCTAACGTAACCTAGTACACTAGCTACCCATTTTTCCACACCATTATCCATATACTTGCATGACTAGTTTACACATGCATACATGCACCTCTATATGATCATGGATGCACATCCATTTATGTATTCTTCCATAGATGCACATGGAGTCCTTTAACATAAGACTTAAACATGCATACATATAGGTAAATCATATAGACAAATATGGTCTAAAATTGGCTAGGCTTAGATAATACAATCAAAGGTTATGGGCATACTCTAAGTGGTTACTTACACCAGGAATAGAATCAAAATTGATGAAGATGCTATAGAGACTTTATGGAAGCATTGGTAACCTCAGAAAGACCCAAGAATGCAAAATAAAAGGATGAATACTTTGGCCGAACGTGTTGATTTTATGAGTCTTCCTTTTGATGAATTTCACCATGGCATCTAAAAAAAACTCAAGTTTGAAACTCCAACCAAGAATACTCTCACTAATCCAAGCATGCAAGTGTTTGTTGAGTCTACCTCACATGAACTCCTCCAAGACGAGCCATGCACCCCTGTGCCCACCAGTGCCCCACCTATGCATCTATTACAAAAGAAGGTGTTAGTTCTAGAGAAGATGATGAGAAAGATGAAAAAGAACAGTGTATTGTTGGATAGAGATACACTATCACTCTTCTTTGAGGCTCATGTGCCAAGAAAGTTTAGGATGCTCGAGCTTGATAAGTTTGTTGGAAGTGGATGCCCCAAAACACACCTCAAGATGTATGCAAAGGCCATGAATTTTCTAAGAGTTGATTTTGTCTTGATGGCTCAAATGTTCCAACAGTCTTTTACTGGCCTTCCACTCAAATGGTTTTTGAATATGGAGCCATCTCGTTTAAGGACTTGGGAAGATATATACATGAAGCACTAAAAGCATTATCAATACAACTTGAAGGTGGATGTCACAAGGAAAGATCTCGAGACTACTAAACCATCGCCAAAGGAAACATTCTCAGCATTTATCACTTAATGGAGAGCCAAAGCCTCTCAAATGATCAGTCGCCCTACTAAGGAAGTACAAATTATGATCAAATGATCAGTTGCCCTACAAAGAAGTACAAATTATGATAGTGGTTAAGAACTTTCTCCCTATTTACAATCAACACATTTTGCTTAATATCTTCCAATCTTTAAAGCATTGGTGACCTTGAGAACACAAATAGAAGATGCAATCAACTCGGGACAAATAAGAGTAGATGGTGGAGTCAAGTTCAATAAGTCAGCTAGCTTTTTAACATTGAAGGGCATGAAGCTTAATGCCATTAGTACTTAGAAGTAAGCTCATTCACCTCATCAATTCATCAAGTTATATGCGCTATTAAGAAAAGTGATACAAAATTTTGAGAAGAAAGTTTCTCTTGAAGCCAGTTGCCCCTAGTCCTTTATTGAATCTATTACCAAGAGACTACAGTCCTATTCAATATTGTGTTTTTCACCAAGGAGCATGACATTTTACTGATAAGTGTGCCACCCTCCAACATGCAATTTAAGACCTTATTGACAATGGCATGGTTAGTCCACCGATAAAGCCTAATGTGGTCACTAATCCTCTTCCACCACATGAAGTGGGTAGTCAAGTGAACGCCATCATGATGGAAGAACGTGGTGACCCGACAGAATGGATTCAAGTACAACAAGCCATATGATTGTGAAGGTCTATTAAGGCAAAGTTAAAGATGAGCAAGAGGAGTATTTACTAATTCATTGTTTATCCCCCCTTTCCATTTATCCCTTTTTACGTTTGAATGAATGATTGAGACTTTTATGCATTTTAGTGGTATAAAATATCCATTATCTAAGGCTAGGAAACATCAAAATAAATGTGGATTATTGGAGAATTTGACCTCTAAAATTGGCAAATAAACAATAACTGAGCTTTTACGTCATTGGTGCCTCTTTTAATTTTGGATGATCTGTACATAAGCAAGTCCTTTTGAATAAATGGTCATCTTTTATACCTCACATTTTTTTTCACCCTTATTATGTAATATCCTTTGTAAGCCACTTTAAGGCTCAAACACATTGAGCTTTTTCTTTCTTAAACCCATAACCCTGACCTAGAAAAAAGGTATGTG
Organism: Aquilaria sinensis; assembly: GCA_005392925.1. Classification (NCBI taxonomy): domain Eukaryota; kingdom Viridiplantae; phylum Streptophyta; class Magnoliopsida; order Malvales; family Thymelaeaceae; genus Aquilaria; species Aquilaria sinensis. The sequence goes on from SMDT01000330.1 coordinate 126,204, forward strand.
AATTTTGAGGTGCAGAATTCAAATCCACAATATCTCATTTTTCACATGCACTTAAAGCCATGGAAAGTGTTGGCTAATATTGCCACACGCATGAGAAATCTGCTCATGCAAGGAAACATGACCCAGATGCATCGTGCCTTTTGGAGAATTTTAACCCAAGTAACAAGTGTGACATTTCCTTACTAGTTAACCTAAAAAAATAAGGAAAAAAATAAAAGAAGAACTAAAGTAAATTATGCTTCAATAAAAATCAACTTAATTGAAAAGTGATAAAAGATTTCTCACTAAGATTGAAAACCTATAAGGACGGGCAACTTAGGTAAAAGTTAAAAGAAATCCCCACTAAGTTGAAAACCCAAAAGGGCGGCCTAGGTAAAAGTAAAGGCAAAAAAAGAAAAAGAAAAAAGGTGACTAGTAGGCCTTATATTTTAAATCAATGATGTTTGCTCAAAATGGAATTTGAGTCTCTGAACATCAAAATAAGCGTGCAAAGTGAAGTGATTCAAGAAAGGTTGTCATCACGAGCACTAGTCATTCGAGAAAAACTTTACCATCGTAATTATAAGGCTTCACAACAAAAGTCAAGTTTGTCAAGTGGCCTCAACAATCTTGAAGGTCCTTTCAATTGTGCCTGAGGAGGTCAATCATGATGATAAAGTGCAATAGAGGCACCCTTATGAGAAGCACACCTTGGGTAATTGAGCATTTTATCCCAGTTTTTTTCTTTACCCTCATCTAAGGCCACATTATAATCCTATGAAAAGTCCATTCTTGAGGATGGAATTGCTTTGTGTAGATTGCCCATATTAAAAAAGCATCAATTTCTTAATTGTTTTAGTTGTGCTTGGTTATAATACATACTTTTATAGTTCAATAGCAGTTATGCTTTAGGTTGTGGAAATTTCATGGTTTAAAGTTACCTAAGGGTCTTTCTTATTCTAAAACTTTGTCTAGTGAACAAGACCGTACCAACAAACAACATCCCTCTTTATAAAAACACCCATTAGGCCACCCTCCAAAAGACACCTTCATTAAGACACCTTCAAATCACCATCAGGACATAAAGCACAACCATGTTCATTTGGGAAAAGAAAAGGATGAAGCATACAAAAATCCACTCATTGAATTAAGCATTCTACATGGCCAAAGTTTTACCTTAAGCTTACATAAGGGGGCATGACAAGAATATTCATTCATGTTAAAGAAAATTATCTTCAAAAATATCAAAGATATCCACAATTTCGCACAAGGCTACAATGACACCATTAAACATGCACATTGGGGCAATTCACTTGTTCAAGATCAAACAGTTGTAAGTCCCCATGGATTGGACCCCTTGACCTCTAAAATGAAAAAAAAAATCTTAAAGCCACATGATGTCAAATGCATTAAATCTAGTTTCATTTGTATGGGCATATCATGCATCATGACACTTCATTCATTTTAAAGCCCTTCCAATAGGTTCTCATTTTAAAGGTTCATCCTAGGCCAATCTAATAGTCATTCACTTTAGAGTTCTTTCAATAAGGCATCAAACTCTTGTAGGCATCCAACTCTAAGCCTTACCAGCTAGGCAACCCATATTTAAGGCTTACCAGTTAGGCCTTATCCTTAAGCCCTGCTAGTTAAGCAAACCTGTATAAGCCCTATAAGTGAGGTACTCATCTTTAAGCCTTACCAATAGGCACCTCTCCTTAAGCCCTACGCACTAGGCACCTTTCCTCAAGGCCTAGGCACTAGGCACCTTTCCTTAAGCCTAACAAGTAAGGCACTCATCCTTAAGCCCTATAAGGTAGGCATCCACTATTCTTTAAGCCATATCATTAGGAATCTTGAATCAAAATAAATTCCAAAGAGCCAAATTTCTTATCGATCATCTTATTTGACCCGCATGATATCTTATCTTACTTGACCCATGAGAACCCTTCTTGTCTGACCCTGTAAGAATTCCTAACTTGACCCATAAGGATTGCATTTTATCTCACTTGACCCATTAGAATCATTTTTTCTTGATACGCAAGAATCTTGCACTTGACCAGTGAAGTTGGCATCTTATCTCACTTAGCCTGTGAGAATTTTTCTTGCTTGACCCATATGAATCCCTCATTTGACCCATAAGGTTTCCATCTTATCTCAGTTCACTTGTGAGGACCCTTTTTGCCCGACTTACAAGAATCCATCACTTGACCCTTGAGGATTGCATTTTATTTCCCTTGACCCATGAGAATCATTCTTGCTTGACCCATAAAAATCCTTTTCTTGACCTCGTAAAACTAGCATCTTATTTCACTAGACCTATGATAATCTTTCTTACTTGGCCGGCAAAAATCCATTATATGGCTCATGAGACTTCAACTTAACCCATGAGAATCCTTCTTGTTTGACCCACAAAAATCCCTCAATTGACTTATAGAGCTTCCATCATTTTTCACTTGACCCATAAGAAACCTTCTTGTTCAACACGCAAGAATCCCTTATTTTACTAGTGAGGCTTCCATCTTATCTTACTTGACCAGTGAGAATCCTTCTTGTTTGACCCATAAAAATTCTTCACTTGACCCATGAGGCGTGCATTTTACCTCACATAATGCATGAGATTCCTTTTTACTTGACTTGTAAGAATGCCTCACTTGACCCGTGAGGATCACATCTTTTCTCATTTGACTAATGAGATTCCTTCTTGCTTTACTTGCAAGAAGTTCACATTAACTTTCAAGACAAATCAGACTGCTCTTGAAAGCCTTTCGAGATAAATCAGACCATTTTTGGCAACTATTGAGACAAACCAGACTATTTACATCAAATCTTTGAGACAAGCTAAATTGTTTCCATCAACTTTCAAGACAAACAAGACTGCTCTTGAAAGCAGTTGACATAAATCAGACTGTTCCTGTCAATTTCCAAGATAAACTAGACCACTCTTAAAAGCATTTGAAACAAATTAGGCCACTTTCAACCTCTCATTCTAATTCATTTGTGGTCAACAAAAAATGAGTGTTATTGACATCAGCTCATTTTTATTCTATTAAAGTGAAGTGGTGAGGGTCAATTGTTAACTCTCATTTTGACCTTCATTTAGATATCATAGACTAGATTAGGCAAAAATTTGCTAATTAGAGTCTAGGGGCACTTTGGTCTTTTTATTTAAAATTGTTATGTCATGTCCCAAAGTTTGTTTTTTAGTCTTAAAATTTTATTTAGGTCTTAATTAAGTTATTTTTATTTTTAGTGTCAAATTTAAAGCCATTTTGGTAAGCTGTGTTAAAATTGCTCTTAATTGTGAAATTTGGGTTTTAATTGGTTAGCTCGTTAAAGTTTGGACTCTAATTGAAAATCTTAAAAAGTTTTGAGTTTAGTTGACAAGTTTATGAACTCCATATACTCAATTAAAAATTCTTTGAAAAGTTTGGGCTTAAGTGAAGATTCTATATCATGATGTGGTAAGCTGAAAGTTAGGAGAGAATTAGGGACTAAATCTGTAATTATTGAATTCCCCATGATTCTAGCCTAATTTGATCAAGATTCTGAAATTACATGTTTTCTTGACGATCAAGGACATGTTAGGACTATAAATTAAGCCTCCCTTAGCTAGAAAAAAAAAATTGAAACCCAAGGCTTCTTGATAAAAAATGTAAAATGGTACCTTTGGCCCCTGATTTTTTGCTACCCTGCCCCCCAAAACCTAAGTTGCTCCTTCTGCCGCCATCATTGAAGTGCCTCAGCCATCGCTCCAGCACCGTCAACCACTATTGTCCCCCGTTGTCACGCCTCATAAAGCAGAACTACTTATCCCAGGTGTCACCCTTCACCGGCGATGCCAAAACAAGGGGAGGAACGTCCTGTCACAACCTGGTTCACGCCACAGTCCACCATAACCCGCCATTACCGGTCGCCACTTGTCCTCCTAGAGACACTCCAGATGCCTGATCATCCATCCATCGCCGCCGCGAGAAGAATCAAAGATAAACCTGTCTCGCGACCTGTCCAACCCGCAAAACCCGATCCAACATGAAACCCAACCTGGCCGATTCCTGATAGAACCTTGTCCTTTGTATACGTATTTTATTCGTTTAAGTAACCAGCCTTTGCTTTTGTTTTCTTCGCAGTTTGTCACTAACAATATCCTATTTATCATACTCATTAACATTTTTTAGTCAAGTTGACTAACAATTTTCATGTTTTTTCTTACCTACTCAATTTTACCCATTTTTTAGTCAATTAAAGTTTATTTTAATTTGGATTTATTTTATGTAGTTAATTTTATTTATTTGTTTTTTAAAGTGTTCTATACTAAAATATTCTTATTTTTTTTCTTTGTTTTTTTTTTCTAATAATTGTTTCACTAACACTTTCATGTAGGATTAGTATCTGAGTCAATTGAGTTTTTTTAGAATTTTGTTAAATTGATTTACTTCTATTTTTCATTCTAATTTTTATTTATTTTAATTTAATTTTATCTTTTTTATTTAACACTAACTTGGTTACCTGTATGGTCAGTGAAGTGGTTATTTTAATTATTAGGCTTGGACTTGGGTTTAACTCACACCTAGGTATGTAGGAAGCTTGGGAGTTCAGCTGAAGCCCAAGCCTAATAACTAAAATCAACCATCTCTCTCTTGTTTGATATTTAACACAAGCATGCACTTTTGTGATACTAATAATTGGTTTTTGCTTGTTTTTAGCTTATTTCAAGTGAGTTGGCTGCCTTACACCTTCCCAACTTGCGTCCAATCCTGATCTCAAAATGTTTGGTTTTTACACAAAATTCACCATTTTTATTGTTTGGTGTTAAATTGGGTTTTTCCTTGATTTTTACCCATTTTTCAAACTATGGTGTCAACTCTATTTTCCTACACATTAGCATGAAGATCCACTTGAGACCATGCCAATAATTGCACCATGCTCGATTGACTGCTGAGGTTGAAGGTGCTCACAATACGACAAACCTTATTCTCGTAGGTATTTCGTGTAGTCTCAAGAGCTAACCTAATCACTAGATGATCTTCCCTAAAGAAAAACTTTGGAGCTTTGACATTATATTTGGTTGCACATATTTAGATCTTGGTTCATGTTGGCCAATACTTTAGGGTCCCGTTTATTGTCTCCATTGGTAGTTTTGCTATCAATCTAGAACCGCTTGAGGGAAGATATGGTGGGTACACGATGATCTTGATGTAAGCACAATCATCACTCGAATGATGATTGCGTCTTTGAAAAAGGGTTGAATCCTTTAGATTAGGTTGAGAATCCCCAAGGACCGAATGAAAGCGGGGGAACATTAGAGAATAACCTTTTTTGCCTCCTCAAGACCTAAAAATGGGAAAAGCCCTTGACCACTTCCAGGCCCTCTAAGAAGATTTATTTGAGAGGCATAGAGTCATAATACAATAAGAGATCATAAGGGTAATTTCTAGAAACTTGAGAAGGCAATTGAGAGTTATCTAGGATAAGGCCCTTTCCAAAGAGTTTGTTATAGGGGTCCAAGGCTCGCTTAAAAGGACTAGAGGTAAGTGATATAAGCACGGTTCTTAAACTATTGGATCAGATAAAGAAGCATTTACAAAGGCTGCAAGTCCTCATCCTAAGAGCCATTCACTGAGAAAATCAATGTGCCCCAACCCTTAAGGGTTTTAGGATGCCTAAGATTAATACATATGATAGACTTGCAGATCTTGTTAACCATATACAAAGGTATATTACTTCTATGAGGTTGGAGAGGGCCATAAATACTACCATGTACAAAGTCTTTAACCTTATGTGGGCTGATGTGATTTGGTTTAGGATAAATAGGGGTCGGTAGTTCCAATCATTTTAAGGTTTATTATAGACTTTTCTATAACACTTCTTAGGGAGCTAGCCTATTTCTAAAATGGTAGCCTGCCTACTTAAGATAAGATAAAGGAAGGAGGAGTCCTTAAGGTACTACATCCTATGTTTCAATGTGGAAGCTATCCAGGAACATGACCTTTCTCCTGAAGTCCATATAATTGTTATAGCTTAGGGTTTGTTGCAAAATTCTAGGTTAGCATAGGATCTGCATGAAAATTTTGTGTTGAACATTATGAAGTTTCTAGATCATGCCACCCATGACATGCATGCTAAGGAGCTAAACTAGCTAGACTTACAAAAAATGATTCATAAAGACTAATTAGGCTAAAAGAAAATAGGAACCCTACTAGAAAAAAAAGGGTTAAGGATTAGAGACATTGTATACTCCATTACAATATTTAAGGTTACCAAGTGGTCACAACCTTCTCCCTCAAAAGGTGGCCTGCAATAAGAAAAAGTATTATCATCATCATAAGAACAAAGGGCATGACATAGCAGACTGTTGGAGGCTTCAAGATTTCATTGAGAAGCTTGTTGAAAAGGGCAAGTTAAGAAGGTTAATATCCTCTTATAGCGAGCTAAACAGTAGGCCTCAAACAAAGGATGATAATGAAAGAGACCCTGATCACAAACGATGTCAGGAGAAGCCATGGAGCCTTAGCAGGAGGAATAAGTACAGGAATCCAGGGCCCTATGTTGGGGTTATTCATATGATCATAAAGGGAGTTTGTTGTTTTTAGGCAAAAGGCAAGGTAGAAAGATTGCATTGGACTCAAGGACTGTCCTGACCCAGATTTGTGCTTATGTGTCATATTTCTTCATGTGAATCACTTCTTGATAACTACCCAGTTTAACAACTTTGATGTGTAGTGAGTGTACCTAGACACAGCATATCCCTATGTCCTATTTTATTCCCTTTTAGACAAATTAAGGGTTAAAGAGGTCCCCTTAGTCCCCATTTTTTTGCCTTAGTTTTAGATTTGGGAAGGACAAAGTCCCTACTTCAAGCACTGTGGAGTTACCTTTAATGTTAGTTCGGACAACTTAAGATGGAAGTATGATATGCAATTCTTAGCCGAGAGAGTTTCTCATCTTGGACATCCCATATGGTTATAATTCATTATTGGTGAGACCTGCTCAACTACAATTTTGTATATAGCTAGATATAAAGTGGTTACAATTTTTGCAACCCCTTTAAGGGATGTAATTATTTTTTTTTTATCATGACTTAGTTCAGAGGATTTATATAGCAAGCTTGAAAAGGTTCCCAAGTACTCAGGAGGTACCATCAGTAAATGATCTAAAAAAAGGAAGGACGAGCCCTTTGTTAAGAATGAGACCAATTTGCATATCTCAAAAGGATCCAAAGACGAGGACTTAGCCTTTGAAAAAGTGATAAAATTAGGAAAGACCTTCATTGGGAGGTAAAAATTTTTTTTATTGAATTTGTTAGGCTCATGTAGATATTTTTGCATAGTCCCCTAATGACATGCCAGAAATAAACCCCAAGGTCATCACCCATAAGTTACAAGTCAAACTATTGGCTTTATAAGGCAACAAAAGAAAAAGGAATATGGCCCCCAAAGGGAAAAAATTATTAAAGGAGAGGTCAAAAGGCCTTTGAAGCCATGGATCACATTGGAGGTTCATTATCTTAAGTGTTTGGCCAATATGGTCTTGGCTAAAAAGGAGGATGCTGACTGTCTTGTGTGGATTATACAAACCTTAATGGAGTTTACCCAAATGATCCTTATCCTCTGCTGTCGATTAACCAGCTTGTTGATGCTACACCTTAATTTAAGATTATTATAGATGCATTTATTGGGTACCACTAAATTAAGATGAACCCAGATGATGAGGAGAACATTGCCTTGATAATTGAAAAGGTGGTACATTGTTAATAGAGTATGCCTTTCGGGTTGAAGAATGGTGGAATACCTTACTAAAGGCTGATGAATAAAATAATTTTAGATTAGATCACAATACAAAGGTTTATGTGGATAATGTGATCATGAAAAGTATAGCCTTAGGTTAACACTTTGAGGATCTAATAGAAAATTTTCAATGTATGTAGTAATTTAATATACATATTAAGTTAAAAAGCTGCTTATTTGGGGTCAATGTAAGGAAGTTTTTAGGAATCATGGTATTTGAAAAAGGGACCATTGGGAACCTGAACAAGATTGATGCCATCCTGAAGATGCTAAACACTAAGGACATGAAGGGTATTCAAAAACTAGGGGGAGACTTCTAGCCTTTGGACATTTTGTCTTGAAGACATGTTCAATCATTTTTTTAAAAAAAGTTCTCAAGAAGGCTTTAGAGTTTGGATGGACCAATGAATAAAAGGATGGATTTGGCCAATCAAAAAGTACTCAAAACACCTCCTAACACTCAAGCAGTCGAGGCTTGGTAACTCATTGGTTTTGTACATTGTTGTAACTAAGAGGTCATTTAGTGCAGTCTTGGTGAGAAAAGAAGGGAAATAGTAGTGGCATGTTTTCTAGATTAGAAAGACCCTATATGGGGTAGAGTCAAGGCATCCATTACTCCATAAGGTTGTGTTTGCGGTGGTAATAGCCTCTAATAAGCTAAACTTGTATTTTTATGTGCATTTGCAGTCATCCGAATTAGATTCCTACTTAAAGATATCCTTCACAAGCCAGACCATTTAGGTAGGCTGATAAAATGGTGCATAGAGTTGGGGGAGCTTGATAGTTAGTACAAAACCACAAGGTATATAAAATTGCAACTATTGGAAGACTTTGTAATATAAATGTCCTAGTTGAAAGAGCTCCATTTCAAATGACCAAAATGATGCCACCTCCTAAGGTTATATGTTGACAAGGCCTCTATATGAAACCACTAGGGAGCAAAGGCTGTTTCAAAAGGAACCTTGTGCATGGAAGATGCGTTAACGGTCAAAATCCAATTTGCAGCCTTCATCATAAGACTGAAGATGTCTACTTAAGTAAGGGTATAATGGTTATTGGTGTATAGTAATTCTTAACTCATTATTATTCAAGCAAATGGGATGGCAAGGGTGAAAGATCCCATACTTCATAAGTACTTAAGCTTGATTAAAGAGTTGATCAAGTTATTTGATCATGTACAAGTTGAAAAAAATCCTACGGGTAAGGAATATAAAGGCAAATACTATATTCAAAGGCAAAGAAAAGGCCTTGTAGAAGAGTTAATTAAGCTTGTGACCTACATTTCTTAATAAAGGATTGCCTTAAAAGATGATAATTAGAAAAGGCAAACTCAACACTTCTTAGAAATTTGTTAAGTGGATGGAACCCATGAAAAACACAAGAGATTAAGGGTCTATTTGGGCTAATTTTTTATGATCGATAAGCATAATATTTCACCCTTAAATAAGTGTTTGATGATAGCTGAATGGCTCATAGTCTTTAGCAAGGTCCATGAGAGTGATTGTGGAGCCAACATTGGATCAGAGGCCTTAGCACATAAGGTGTTGAGGCAATGGTACTTTTAGTTAATAATTAGAAAGGACGTTAGAGATTTTGTACAATTGTGCCATTCTTGCAAACTTGATACTTGAATTCAAATGGTGCCTCCATTAGAAGCCATTTCACCTAATTCTTTATGTCCCTGTATTGTTTGTAGTGACAGATCTAGGAATTTACATATATAAATACTAAATAATAAAATATTGTAATAAAACCTAAAAATTAAAATATACAAAAATGATGAAAAATGATATTTAGAAGAAAATATGAAAAATACCCTCAAATTTTGCATTTATTTTTCTATTATTAGTTAAACAGCTTCAACTATAATTATAAAATTATATATAAATTATGGCAATAGATGATGAGATATGTATTCTCTATAGAATTTAAATGAGAAAGTTCTCATTTACCTCTTAGACTTATATGTTTCTTTCTTATTGACCTATTGCCAATCTTATAGTCAACTAGCTCCTCATTTTTCCATATGTTTGACGAGAAAAGAGAGGTGAAAATTGTTCAAGGTTTGGGTAGGAAAATATATGAAAGTTTAGGGGCAGGTGTAGGACTTTTGTCTTTAGAAAATCATTTGTAGAGAGAATGTGACCTTTTTTTTTTTGTATCTTTTAGGTAATAGAGGCTTGTTTTTTGTTCCGTTAGATGTTATGAAAATTGCGGAGGTCTATTAATAGATTAAAGCGAGTCCAATTTTTGAATTATATGTTTATTATTAACAATTTCATAGGAAAATAAGGGTTCATGGACCAACTTATCACACATGTAGATCTGCCATTGATGGTTTAGGGACTAATTTGGTTGGCGCTCTACTTACTATTCATTGATAAGCCAAGTGCTATATTGTCATTGTGGTATCTTATTAAGTGGGTCAAGGGCAAACGCCTAGTGATGATAATGGCTCCTCAGATGATAAAGTTCTTCTGGAGGAATATTGTATGCTGATTTGGGTGCCTACGAGCCATAATCGTTAATAATAGAAAGCAACTTGACAATGCTTAGGTATAAAAGTTTACCGAGGAAAGGGTATATGTTTCTACTTTACCCTAGTTGTTCATCCACAATCAAATAGACAACTAGAAGTCACCAATCATACCATAAAAGAATGGCTCAAGAATTGGCTCAGTGATGCCAAGGAAAAGTGGATAGAAGAGCCCTAAAGTGTACTATGAGATTACAAGATGACCCCTAAAATGCCAACAAGAGAAGCCAGTTCATATTGGTAGATAGAACAAAGGCTCTCATCCTAGTAGAGATAACACAACCTACATCCCAAGTTCTAATCTTTGGATGAGGTTTAATAAAAAAAGCCTTAGGGCTAAAATGGTCTTTGTTGAAAAACTAAGGGAGAACGTGGAGTCTATTTACACACTCTTAGGCAAAAAGTGGCCTGGCTTCATAATGCAAGAGTAAAGGCAAAGCCATTTTAGGTTGGAAGGATCGTTCCTGTAATATGTAAGCTGATTAGAAAGAACCTAAGGCACGATGCCTAAAGTTCTAACTAGGATGACCCGTTTATTATAAGTAAAAAAGTTAGGTGGGGCATCTTTGAAATTTTTAATTCCTATGGTCAAAAGTTTTTAGGCAACTACTATTTAGATTATCTACAACCTTATTTTACTTAAAAGTACTAAAGTTCCCATTTGATGAATTAGTTGCTGTTAAGTTGGGTAGACCTATTTGAAGGCCTAACAACATGGAAACATAATTTCATAAGGTTGTTAAGGTTAGCAAGTGTGCTTGTGTTTAGAAAATGTTAAACAAGGTTTAAGTCACAGGATGCCAAATGGCCCTAAAACGATGAAAATAAGGGCTAAAGCCTCGATCAGGCCAACAAACCCAAAATTCTAAAATTAAGGGTAAGCTTAAAGGAAGTTAATGACCCATCAATTCTAACTATAAGAGCAAAGCATTGATGATCCAAACAAGCCTTAAAAGAGTTCAAAGAAAAAGAAAATAAAAGAGTTCAAAGAAAAAGAAAAAACATTTAGTACATATGAAATAAAAAATTTCATTAAGGTTTTTGAAATGTAGAAGATTACAAAGTTACAAAAATCCTTGTCCTAGAACTTGTCCTCATTTTCATTGCTAAATGAAGAAACAATGACCTCTTCATCTACAGAAGGTGCACCAAGTTTGTTATTGAATGACTTCCAACCTTCAAAATCCTCACTAGGGGCATCAAAGGCTCATAGAAAAAAAGGGCCGAGGTCAAACTTGACTTGCTTTATCTAGTAATGACAAGCTAAAAAGCTTTTATAATACTCCTAAAAAGCACTACTGCCAAGCTACTGCTAAGCTTTTTGTCTGCCAACTTTAGCTCATTCTCCCTTCAGTTAGTTTTGGAATAGACTCATTGACCTTGGTGATCAGATCGATAAAGGTGATGAAGCATTCATTGAAGCCTGTTAGCTAGGATTTGACCGTAAATCACTCCCTTAAATTTCTTCCCAAGTTGTTTTATAAGGACTTAGATTGTTTTGCTCCCTTTCTTAGAAGAAGTCATCTTTATCTAGTACCCATTGACTGTGATTAGTTGCCGGTTTACTTGGGCATCATGCTTCTTAATAAGTTCTATCAAGGATTGCAATTGTTGCTTAAGTGAGTTCCTCTCTGTCCTCGTCTCGACCTAGTTTAAGATCTTCATTTTAAAGGGGTCACTCTCCCTCTAAAGTCACCTGCAAATGCTGCTGCCTTGTCAAAATGGCTCTTTTGTAAAATGCACCTTTCATTGACTGTGAAGCCACCAATGATATCTGCAGAGGAAAAATGTTAGTAAAAATAGTTGGATCTAAAGTGGAGAAGATTGTTGCCAAAAACTTATGGAAAGAAGATTGGCTGCTATAGACCCCAAGGCAATGCCATCCTCTTTAGGGACATGGGCTAAGAGCTGATTGTCCTTGGGGAGGCAGAGTCACTCTAAGACCTGTCAGTGCAGATCCCCATTGCCTTCTAGTATCCCCTAATGCTTGAGCTATAGGAAAAAGGTTTCTTATGATATCCTTTTCTTACTTATAAGCTTCCACTAAGCCTCTTCCTATTTGGGCATTAATTTTTTGGGCAGAAGCATGTGTCAATTTGGTCCTACATAAAAGAAAGTTGTTGCAAAGCCTCAAAACTCTAATCCCCCAGAAGAGCGACCTCTTATAAAGAGGGTGGGGTTGGCAGTGTGGCTTCTCATAAAGGAAAAAGTGGGCCTTACCCATTTCAACTAGCTAGAGGCCCTGGAAGTGTCCTTTTTAAGGAAAAAAAAACTTAGAATATTTTGAAAGATATTGAGGAAAAAGACAGCCAATATATTGAAATCTTTACCAAGGAAGATGAATGGGCATTACATGACGCCATCTCATCTAAGGTGGGCCCTAAGCTTTTTTCCTTCCTATACACCAACTCAAGCTTCTTATCATTAAGATTAATAAGTATGGATGGCACCCATGGCGGAGTAACAAGAATCTGATGAGCAATGATAGCTAGAGGAGAGATCGTCACCTATCCAGTAGAAAGTAGAGGAAGATGGCTTGTTATGGCTGGTGTTGACTACACCTTTCTTGCCTCAATGGGCTTCTTCTTGAGGCTTTTTCCTCTTCTTAAGGAGAGTAATTGCACTAAAGGTGTAAATGAGTAGGGCGTTTATCGGGTAACTCAAGCTCGAGCTCAAATTGAGGCTTATCGAGCTGGGCCTTATAGAGCTTAAGCTTGAGCTCGAGTCTAAAACTAAGCCCTAAAGCTTAAAGGGCCGAGCTCGGGCCGACTAATACCTGGCCCTATACCATGTCAAGCCTAAGCGGCCTCACACATCCTAGTGATCCTAAGTCTTAATGAGCCTGGGCCTTGCATTTCTAAATTCCCAAATCCTAGGCTACCTAAATACCTAGTTACCTACAACCCTCACATTTCCAATCTAAATTTCCATTCCTTCACTAAATTCCCAAAACTCAAGCGCACCTTTAGCGACCATTCACAAAATTAGCTGCGAGTCGACAACCCTCGTTCTTCTAATCCAAAGTTTCCTTATGATGATGACACATCCAAATCTCGACATCAACAATGACACCCCTGCAACTAGTGTATTTTCTCCAAGCTCCAATTTGCTTCATCTGCTTACCAGTTAGTAATTTATAGATGGAACAACTACCTACTGAAATTTTGGATTCCTAAACTGAAGTTGAACAACTACTTATTGAGATTTTTTTTACTGCCCCTCAACCTCAAGTGTTAGTTTTCTTTCCTTTTTTTTTGTTGTGAAAGTTGAAAGTTACTAAACATGCTAATATTAAAGAACACTGGCTTCAAATTTCCATTGGCTTTTTCTATTAATTACTGAATCTAGATTGAACTTATAGCTAAAATTTTTGAAATTGCAATTTATGAGTGTCGTTTTACAAAAAAAAAAACCTATTTGGCGATGGGTTTATATATAGATGCTTAGATTTGGATAGAAATATAAAAACCTAATGATTATAGATGTTGATTTAGTCATCTCATTCATCTACATGAATGTTTTTGGCTTCAGCAATATGTTTTCTTGAAGACTCATGAAGATTCAACTATCATTATGCATTAGAAAATGGGCAAAGTGATGGTTATCAAAAGGCAAAAAAAAAAAAAAAAGCAAAAAGATGAAGTAAAGGAAACCTTAGGAAGGCTTTTATTAGCTTTGAAAAAATTAAAATGGTTGAAAAAGGAAAATTGATGCCAAAATTATATATATATTTCTAGGCATTATATGGGTTACAAATCACCCTTGCTAATTGACTAAAGTTCATTTGGCTTAGTTTTTAAATAAATGCCTATATGATATAGTCTTACTCCTATGTGAAAATAAAAGAAAATGACGTCTTCAATGGTCTCGTCATTTCTAGTGTGGAATAAGATATGCAATATTGCATACATGAATATTGTAAGGGTATAAAGTGAGAAAAAAGCTAAAGAAGCAAGATTCATGTTCTTGAACCCAATCAGTTTGGGATTGAAGGTTAGTGGGTTGGTTGATTTTCTTCACTTAATTGGATGATTTTCTATATCATAAAATAACCAAGTTAACTAGGAAAAATTTTTATGGAAAAGTTTACTTTGAGCGAATAAAATGAAAGGCTTATACATGTCATATTGAAGAAATGTTTATGTCTGATCATAATAGTTTGGCAAGTGTTGATCATCTTTGTTTATGTCTTACTTATTTGTTTTACAATATTTTGGCAAATGAAAATTCGTGAAGGCAGGAGCTTTAGACATTTCTGATGCTTTGGTTGTGTTACTTTAGACAATTGAGATGACATGTTGCCATACTCTTTTGATTATCTTGATATGGATTTAGTTGTAAAACTTGACATTTGCATTGCTTAGTTATGTTACTTTGGATTTTTAGGATGGCTAGTTGTCATTCCCTTTTTATTATTATACTTGGACATAGTTCTAAAACTTGATGCTAGAATTGATTCTTCTTATTTTTAATTTGTTGTTCATGATTATTGACTTTAATATTCTTGAATGACATATAATCTTCAAAAAAAGGTTATGTACAATTTACCAAGAAACTATAAAGCACCTAAAACTCCAGTCCCTTAATCTGAGTGAAGGAGGCAAAAGGGAAAAAAAGCAAAACTTAAACAAGGTGGCAGAGAAAAAACCTCATTTTGAATAAGATAGGTAAAGTAGGGTTCTTAGAATTTATTAAAGTAATAAAGGATGAAACCAACAAAACTCCTATTACAATAAAGGGCAATTTCATCACCATTTAACCCATCAAAATTGCTATGGAGATTTGAAGAGATTGATAATTTAAAATTTTTTGTAGAGATCACGTGTTGAGTAAAAAAGGAAATGTAAAACCCCTTATTGTTGCATATCTTATCAACAATTGCTCACAAGTGCCAATCATAGGTAACTTACATCTTTACAAATGTTAATTCCTTCTCCAATTCTTTTTTTTTTTTTTTTGCATTTTTAAGTGATAATTGTTTCAGTTTCTAGGGAAACCTTTGTAGATTATCTTGCTGGCATCTTTCTCTTTCTCTTTAAAGGATCTTATTGGAATACTTATTTACTTCATCTGGGACCCACATAGGTAAAGCACTTAATTGGTGCAAAAACAGGATCCTCAATATATTTATTTGCTAGGGACTTAGTTTTCCTTCCATATGCACTCTTAGTAGGTACCTCTATCTTCTCTACATGCACCTTTAGCAGAGACTTAGCTTTTCCTACACATGCACTCTTAGTATGGATCTCTGACTCCTTCATAAGAGTCCTTAGTAGGGGCATAGTCTTCCTTCAATATGTATTCTTGGTTGGAACCGTAAAAACTCTCTTGCCTCATTCATCCTCATTAATAGAGTGCTTTTTTGAACAATTACATACACCTTGAAACACAGGGTCCCCAATTTGCTTCATAAAAAGATTTCACATTCCAGCTTTAAATTGGGGCTTTAGATAGTGTATCAAGCTTCAAATGCCACTAGTCCTAGTGATTTCTTTGATAGCATAAATCTAGTTGAAAACACATTCATTCATCATAGGAACACTTCTCACAAATAGGGAAAGTTGGTTTAATCCAACAATCCATGGCTCTTCCCATTTTTTGTGGTTGTTCTCGTGATCTTCGCCATGGAATCCATGCTTGCCAACAAGCTTGAGCTTTTGGCTATAAAGAGGATAACTAGTTGAAAAGAATAGGCATGTTGTTTAAAATCCTCATTCTTTGGAAAACCATCCAAAAACCATAAATTGATTTGAGTGTCTGAGGGTCCTTCCATGGAACTTCTTCCCTAGCACCTTTAATGTGGCTTCCCTTGCAGGTTTTCATGCATTCTTTAGGCCAGAATTCAGTGATAGTCATCACTTTGGTTATTAAAAAAATATAATTACTTTTCTTGATCTTTTTATAACCTTTATTTGAATCAAACTGTATAATACTAATATTTATTAGAATTTTTTGAAAATTATGATTTAGAAACTTATAAAATTTTATTTGGTTAAAAATATCAAATTTAACACTTAAAAATATTTAAAGGACCAAATTTACCATCAAATTTTTAAAAGTACAAAATTTAATACTGAACTTTATTTTTTAGACAAAATTTACCACCGTCGTTAATTGACCATCAAATGAAAGGGAAAATAACAATTTTGTTCATTTGTTTTTCACATTTCTTTTACTGTTGCCATAACTTTGCCTATCTGATGATCATGTCATCTTCATCAACCAATTGCTCAGTGATTTCTTTATCTCTATCCTCTGCAAGCTTAACTCCTCCACCACTCCACTTTCTCACTTCATCAATGTCTTTCTCATGTGATTGTAGTTGATTTAAATTATCTTGAAAATCCATTTTTGTATATACTTACTTCAAGGTTGGATCGATTATTTTTTCTTTTTTCTTTTTTTAATTTTTCCTTTATTATTTTCTGGCCAAAGATGTTCATTAAGAAGAAACTAAGAATGTATCTACAAAGTTTGATATCAAGTGCTTGAACATTGGAAAATTAGTGTTGCTTTAAATTAAATCTCAATTAATGGACGATTGGTAAATCAGGGGGTCTACTTAGTAGATCGAATTAAGAATCTTTCAGTTTCTTATTGCAATAGTTACAGATAAAATAAAAAATAGTATTGATTTTGAGAAATTCATATTCTTGGCTCATGTACCAAATTTTTTTTTTCTATTCTTACTTCAAAAGGTCTTTTTAGGAAAAGTCATCAAGTGCCATTTCGAACTTGTGATAATTATAATTTCATATTAGATACTATTGCAGTATACCATCTGACATTTTACATTGAAAGTAAATAATCTAATGCATCTAGTGAACTGATTTTTTCAAGGAGTGGTTCGTGTCCAGTATGGGTGAGTTGAGTCTAGAGCTCAAGTTGTGGTTGCATGGTGGGTTCGAGAGCTCAGAGACAAAGGCTCATGAGTTTAAGAGTGTACAGTGGTAGAGTGGTGGCTGGATGACGTTGCTGGTAGGAAAGTGGTCTTTCTTCTCTTGAAGAAGATGACATGACCACTAGATGGGAAAAGTTAGGTACTAGTAGAAGAAACATAAAAAACCAAGGACTAAAATTGTTATACTCTACTTTCAATTTGACGGTCACTTAACAAAAGAGTGACAAATATGCTAATTTTTGTAACGTTGATGGTAAATTTGATTTTAAAAGTAAAGTTCAGTATGAGATTTGGTACTCTTCGAAAGTTTGATGGAAAATTTAGTTCTTTCTATACTTTTAAGTGGTAAATTTGGTGTTTAATTCAATTCTATTTTGATATATGTATATTGTTTCCAAGCCCAACTCTCCTAGGGGTGGAAACTAGTCAAGCTGAACTTGAATACCAGAGGATTGAAGCTTGGCGTGTTAAAAATTAGCTCTATTTAGACTCAAGCTTGAGTTCGACAAGCTTAGAAAGCAAGGCTTGAAGCTCGACTAAAAAAAGTTCAGGCCTAGCTTATTGGCTCGATAGACATGAAGCTCAATTTAAACTCAATTTGAGGTTCAAGCTTGATTTAAGTATATTACATTTTAGGGTTAAGGAATGCTAAAAATTAAATAAATGTTATTTTTATATTAAAAAATTAGGTTTGTTAGGTTTGACGAAAGTTTAAATTAAATGGCACTAGACTCAAAATTTAAATTGTAAAGAGTTTGAACCAGTAACATAGTTTAAATGTCGGCTCAAATCCCATTAGACTTGACTTAATAATAAAAAAATTAAAGTTCAAGCCTAATTCAAACTGTTATAAGGGGTCCCTCATTCCCAGCCCTACTCTCGTTGGTCAAGCAGCTCACGACCCACCCCTGGCGAGTGCCAATAATACTGACACACCAAATTCTTCCCAGCTTTGTCACAAGTCACGACGGCTCACGCTGACGAGACGAGAGATATCTTTCCAACCGCTGTTTTTCGCCTCATCAGCAACCGTCGTTACGGCTGTCGAAGCCCCTCCGCCGCGAGCTTTTTTCTTTGTCTCGCCGTCTGAAGGTACTGCCCCTTCTATTTTTTGGTTCGCTCAATTGTTCCATGTTAGGTTTAATTTGACTCGTTAGCTAGGAATCAGCTGAATTTCTGATGAACTCCTTAATCCTTTTGCTAGCAGACTGGAATTCGAAGTTCTATTTGCTAGAATCGTAGTAACATTAGAGTCTTATGCATTTGCTCTAGTAACACACAGTTTACTCAATTAGTTAGACGGAAAAGATGTATGTCTTGTTGCTAAACATCGAATTGCAAGTTTGCAACATGATCCGATATGAAACTTTGGTTGTTTTGGTTTGGCTTGAATATGGTTTATATGTGGAGTTCGGTTATTTTGATAGCTTAGAATATTGGCAACAATCAAACTGATGACTTCATGGATGAAAGCCTTAGGTGCTTATTCTGATCCTTGCGTACATTCTCACTGCTCCAAGGAAAGCTTACTCATTGGTGGAAACTGGTCTTTCCAATGGAGGCCATTGTTTGCTACTTCAGGCGAGGCTGGGTTCTAGTCTTCTTGGGATTGTAGATAATTGGAAAATCTGTGTTCAGAAAGGAAAATGGTGTTTGACCTTTTGTGCTTGTATAGGGAATGGCATTTTATGTGGCGGTCGGTTTGTATGATACCCATTTTAATTTCTGTTACTGGAGTTTAAAGTAGTCGCCATGGAAGTCTGTACCCTGTCATTCTGGTGCTTCTGTGGTTGATTTGTATTTTTCTGTATGATGTTATATATCTGACATGGGTTATCTAAATGCATGAGTTCTGGTGTCTGTCTTGCTCCTGAGATAGAGAATTTACTTAGAATGCTAACTACCAGATGTTGAAAACCTGGCACATTTTCTTAATGACAGATAAAAAATGAGTTCCTCCTCCACTGCTCTTCAAGACCTGCAGCGTGATCTTGAAAATAAAGCTAATGATCTCAGCAAACTCCAGAAAGGTAAGCAATAGCCCTCTTGTGCCCACTAATGCAGGGGTGTAAAACATGAAAACCCTGATGATTTATTTGCTGTAACAGATATTGCGAAGAATCACCAAGTGAGGAAGAAATACACAATCCAGCTGGGAGAGAATGAGCTTGTCCTAAAGGTCATTTATTTTCATCATTTCTTTATGATTAGTGCACTTTCTTGGTTAATAAATCAATAATGACTAGGCATACCTGTAAATTTTGAGTTTTCAGGAGTTGGATTTATTGAATGAGGACGCAAATGTGTATAAGTTGATTGGTCCAGTGCTAGTGAAGCAAGATCTTGCTGAAGCTAATGCAAATGTGCGGAAGAGGATGGATTACATTTCTGCTGAATTGTAAGGTTCTTTTACTAGTACTACTACTAGCACTACTACTACTACTAGTACTATTGTTATTGTTAGTATTGCTGTTATTGTTGTTGTTGTTGTTGTTCTTGTTATTATTATTATTATTTATGTTTCCATATAATTTTTATATTGGAACCTAAAGTTTCTGTCATTTACAATCATATTTTCTATACTTAGTTAAATTCCGCAAGTGATGTTTGATGTCTTGCTACTTCTTTATTATGCATGTTGTATTACAAAATTCCCTATTCATTTAATTGGACAGATTAGTCTCGTTACTAGGCTTTTGATTCTGTTCAGTGGGATCCTCTGGAAAATGTTGTTTGACTCTAGGATTATACACTTTATGCTTCCTGGGTAAGATTATGGATGATTGAGTAGTTATGCATGCTAATATGACAAATGGTCTCTGACCCTGTTTTGGGTCAATTGACTAAGCAATCAAACTCAAAGCCTGCTGGAGCTTCTTAATCTTCTTGCCTTTATGTCATATGTTGGTCTTTGAAATGAGGGTACCTTAGAGAGAAACCTATGATCTTAAAGGCTAATAGAGAGAATGAAAGATAACAAGAACAAAACCATTCACACAAATTCATTTTTTTTCTTTTCTTTTATTTACTTTCACCACACAGAAATTTGTTTTCTCAAGAGTTTTTTGGGAATATTTTCAGAGGATTTTTTTTCTTTAAATAATTACCTTTGAAAATTTTTTTGAAAATGTTTTTGTGATGAATAGGATGTTAGCTTTTTTAGATGATGCAACATGTCAGCAAACAAAATGAAGCATAAGGGAAGTAATTGATTTTTTAAGCATTGCCAAATAAGCCCTTACCAACTAGAACCACTGAATTAAATATCGCGTGGTATACCTCGCGGTATACCGCTCACTGTAGGTATGCGGTATGCAGTACAAATGTTTTCACGTTTTGTTATTTTACCCTATCGGTATACCGCATACCGCACACTTTTTGTATGTATTTTGTAAAAAAACCGCTGTATACCGCAAGTACCACATAGTACATACCACGGTATTTAATTTTTTGTGCCTATTTTTTATTTATTTTACATCAAAGTATCATAAATATATAAAACATTAAAATAAAAATAATACACATATCATAAAATAAACATTTACTTTAAATTTTTTTTGTTACTTTTCTTAATTAATATGAAAAGTTAATGGATGGTATTATTTGTATTTATAGTATATGCAAAGTATATGGATGGTATTATTTATATTTATAGTATATCAATAAATTAGTTTTTTTTAGTATTATTTATTTTGCTCTATATATAACATTTTTTTTTATGTTTTTTGTATTAAAAAAATATCTTCTATCATATATATTTTATTTATATTTGATAAATTATGATGAGAAAAATTAGAATACATATAAAATGTGTAAAAATAAATTATTAAATAAATTATGTAATCTTAAAATAATATTCTAATATTTATTTTTTATGAAAATTTGTAACGATATGCGGCGTGGTATACCATGCAGTATGCCTAGTGGTAACGATATTTAACACCTTGACTAGAACTAAACATGACAAAGAAAATACTAACTAAACATTGATTTTAAGGAGAACTGACAAAATAAACTAAGAAATACTTGTGGTGGCTGTTTTCTGGCATATAAGATTACTCTCCTCACTTGCAGCTTGTCCTCTAATGTTGGGCAAAGACTTGATCAATTTCCACCGGGAGCCTATTTTATTTCTTGATATCTGTTAGTTCAAATTCTAATTCCTAAGGGTAAATGACACTTGGCGCCCTAAAACTATTCCTATGTTGCTTAATTATCCTGAAACTATAAAATGTTAATTAATCATCCCGAAACTGTGTAATTTTTTCCCAACTTGTCACTTTTAACGGCTAGCATACAGCAGGACAACAGGTGCAACAATTGGGTAGTTTGAGGATGATGGTGCAACAATTGGGTAGTTTGAGGATGATGATGCAACAATTCATAGTTTCGGGATGATTAAGCAACATTGGGCATAGTTTAGGGACAATCAGTGTCATTTATCCGATTCCTAAAGTCCTTGAATCCAAATGAAACACGGACAACTTTATAGTGAGAATGAATCTTTATTTTTTTGGTTGATGCTCTTCTATTTCAGTGTTGCCAATTGCATAAATTCGGGTTTAAATTGAAGCAGTAGAAACTGGATTTTCCAAATTAGATGTTTCTGTCTTTGTTGTAAATGAATCAATTTCTTGTCATTCTCCCTCACAATTGTATGATTGTGCCAAACTAATTACAGTAGTCAAGTCTTTAAATGTTTTGGTCTAATGGGGTTTGGGTGATTCTCTTGATTCGTATAGAAGGTTCAAACGTCAGGTTGCATTGTTGCTTACATGTCAAACTTGGCTGATCCTTTTCCAATTTGAGAAACTACTACCAAGAAACTTAGTTCAGGTGTGAAGTTACAAAGCCACTGTGCATCATGAATCGATTGATGATGAACTCATAGCGGTTTAACTGCATCTATTGATCAGAATTGCGAGCATAATTTGTTAAGCTTACTGTAAGTTACAGTATTGTGGTTAGATGTTTCTCTTTTTCAGGTTCCCTTCGACCACTATAGGCTGCTGTTTTCTCGTTATCTTTCTTACAAAAGTGATTTGGAGATTTAACATTTGTAAATGTCATAGTGCATGTTTTTGCTCAGTGCTCTTCCACTTTTGACTCTAGCCAATCTCATAAATCTGGGCCTAACTGAAGCTAGGGGTGAAAATGGGCTGGGCTCAAACTTGAGCCCAATTTTTCAGGCTCGAGCTCGGCTCGACAGCCTGCTAAGCTCGAATAACATATAAATCTTTTGTACCCTAACTATAACTTAGATGAAAGATGAGGACTGAATCTGTAATTTATTTACATAGATAACCAAAAGGGAAAATTAGAGAACTTATCCCAAACTTTCTAATCCTTTTCTATTCTACCCAGATTTTGTAAACTTCACAAATGAGCCACCATCTTCCTTACTTTGACTATTGAGCCACCATAATCCATACTCTGCTGACTGCCTCATTGATTTCTAGGCCATTGCAGTTAGACTAACAGGGGATTAATCCCAGCACACTACAAGTCGAGCGCACAACCAGATGAATCACGAACATCCAAATTACAAACAACCAGATTTCTCAATACCAAGTAGGACTTGCGAGCTGCAGCTGGAGGCTCGAGCTGCCGACTTGGGTTTCTGGCGTCAAGGGTAGGATGGCCGCCATCTGCTTCGGGTGTTGATTCGGGCTTCAATCATTGTCGTCATTGATTTGGGCATTCCTTTGGGCGTTGATTTAGGCATCAATCATTCTCGTTGATCGTCGTCAAGGGTAGGTTTGCAATCGTTGTTGATTCGGGCGTTGATCGTCATCGTTGTCAATCGTCATCGTGGTGTAGTGGTGGCTACCTGTGGATTTAGTCTGAGGCTGCAATGCTGGGCATGGGACTAAGGGAGAAAGGGAGTCAGGGTTATACTTAGGCCTGATGGGAAAGGGTCCAAAGGGATAAAAGGCAAGGCCTTCTAGGCTCGCGGGCTTATGTGGCTGAGTTTTATCAAGCTCGAGCTCGGCTCTAAATAAGTTTTGAGTCCATTTTTTGGCTCGAGCTTGAGCAAAAAAGCCCAACTTGAAAAGGCTCAACTTGAGCTCGAGTCGAACTACTGGAAAAAAACCCAGCCCCTTTTCACCCCTAACTAAAGTCAAGCCTCAACTGGCACCGCATCTCTGCAAAAATGGACGTAAGAAAATTCCATGGTGGCTGTGTGGCTAGTGGAACTCCATGAAACCCTCCATCAGAAAAATCTACATGTTCTTGCTAACAGCCAAGGATGTATGGGATGCAGTTTGACAGACATACTCGGATCTGGAAAATGCAGCACAAATATTTGAAATCAAAACTTGACTCTGGCAGATGAAGCAAGGAGATCGGGAAGTTACTATTTACTATATGGAGATGTCAGCACTCTGACAGGAACTCGATCTGTGTTCAGGAGAAGAGTGGGAATGTACCAGCGACAGTGTGTGACACAAGAAGAGATTGGAGGATGAGAGTGTTCGAATTTGTTGCTGGGCTTAATCACGACCTGGATGATTTTCGAGGAAGGATATTTGGGCACCGCCCATTGCCTTCAAAACGCGAAGTATTTTCTAAGGTATGACGTGAAGAGCAGAGGAGAAAAGTCATGCTGAAGGAGAGGACATCCGTTGGCTCAAGTGGGCCTGAGGTTTCAGCCCCCGTTTCTAGAGGCCCAACAGCTGGTAAGTCTAATCGAAAAAATCATGGAGGTAGGGGCTGGTGTGAGCATTGAAGCAAGCCTGGCCACACAGGAAACATCCTGGGAAATTCATGGAAAGCCAGCAGATTGGAAACCTCGACAGAATCCCAAACCTCAAAGCTACCAAACTGCTGCTGAGCCATAAGCCGGAAAAAGGAATAATGATGCTACTTCAGGCAATGCCTTTAACTCTGAATAGTTGGAATAACTTTACAAAATCTTCTCTAAGTTCCAAGTAGCAAATCGGGCCACTCCTAATACAGCCACAGGTCTAGTAGCTTACGTAGGTATTTTTTTAAGTTCTCTTAGCGTGATATCTAGGGCTAAGAATCTTTGGATCCTTGATTCTAGTGCATCTCACCATTGACCGATGCGTATAATCCCTTTTCTTAATACACACCATATGTTGGTAACCTTAAAGTCAAAATTGCAGATGGCTCAATGACACCAATTGCCAGAAAAGGGAGTATTCGAATCACAAACTCAATCCTAGAGAATGTCCATGTCCCAAAATTATCTTGCAATTTAGTCTTTGTTAGTACAAAGGAGTCAAATTGCGTGGCCTCATTCTTTCCTTCACATTGTCTATTTCAGGACCTATCATTGGGGAAGATGATTGGCAGTGCTAAAGAGTGTGAGGGGCTTTACCACCTAGAAGAGGCCAATCTGAGTGAGCAACATCAAATTGCCATTTGTGATTCTGCATCTACTTCTAGGGATGGGTCATCCTAATTTTTAATATTTAAAACACTTGTTTACTTCCCTGTTTTTGAATAAACAATCTTTTGATCCTCATTGTGAAGTTTGTGAACTTGCAAAACATCATCGTACCTCATTTCCGAAATCAGAGTAGAAGCTCTTCAAGCCATTTGCCTTAGTTCACAGTGATGTATGGGGTCCTTTTAGTATGCCTAATCATTCTCACACAATCGTTTGTTACGTTCATAGATTATCGTACTCGGGTATGTTGGGTTTACCTTCTGAAATCCAAAACAGATGTCCCCTCTGTGTTTGTCAACTTTCATTATGTGGTTCAAATTCAATTTCAAAAACCAATTAAAATTTTGCACATGGATAATGGCACAGAATACTTCAACTCCTTTTTAGGGGCTATCTTCAAAGGCACAGGATAATACACCAAAGTTCTTTTGTTAACTCCTCGCAACAAAATGGGGTTGCTAAACACAAGAATAGACATTTTTTTGAAGTTACTCATGCATTAATGGTTGCTACTAGCATGCCAAAAATGTTCTGGGGGGACACTGTTTTATCATCTACCTATCTCATTAACCACATGCCTAGCCGTGCCTTCTCTTTCAATACACTTTTACAAAGACTCCAACAATCTTTTCCGACGTACCGTCTTTCTTCAAATCTTCCTCTTAGGGTGTTTGGTTGTACTGCTTTTGTGCATGTTCACTCTTATCATCAAAGCAAATTGGAACCACGAGCAGTTAAGTGTGTTTTCACTGGGTATCTTCCATCTCATAAAGGCTACATATGCTATGATCCTTTTACCTAAAAGGTACTTATTAGCCTTGATGTGTCTGTTTTTGAAAACACCTTATTTCCAAAAAACTACCCTTTAGGGGAGAACTCTATTAAAGCTCGGTTTTTCGATTTTGAACTGTCTATCCCATATACTGAACAAGTTACATCATCTTAATCTAAGATGCCCTATATAGAAGGAAACTTGAACTTGGAGGGAGATGAAAAAAAACATGATGACATGGAGATACTTGTTTGCTCAAGGAGGCCCAAATCGAGAAACGAGCACCACCTCACACTTGAAGTACCAAGAGAGTTGGACTCAGTGATAGCTCCAAGTAGTCAAGAGCCCTCTCCTGATTCATATTAGTCTAAGACTTTTGATATTGATCCACCTATTGCTTTCAGGAAACAAACTCAAACATGCACTGTTTATCCCATATCCAAATTCATGTCTTATAATGCTCTGTCTACGCAGTTTCATGCTTTTACTTCTAGCCTGGATGGTATAAAAATTCCAAAAAATATTGAGGAAGCTCTAAAGGATCCCAAATGGAGAGAAGCAGTCATGGAAGAGATGCATGCCCCGGAGAAAAATGAAACCTGGGAAGTGATGGACTTGCCAAAAGAAAAGTGGCCTGTTGGCTGTAAATGGGTCTTTGCACAAAAGTACAAAGCTGATGGGCAGTAGAATGGTACAAAGCTTGATTGGTGACAAAAGGGTTTTCACAAACCTTCGGCATTGATTAAAAGGAGACATTTGCACCGGTGGCGAAATTGAATACTATTCGAGTTCTCTTATCTTTGGCAGCGAACTTGGATTGGCCTCTCCAATAGCTTAATATAAAGAATGCATTCTTAAATGGTGAACTAGAAGAAGTTTACATGGCAACACCTCTAGGACTCTGTAGGGAAGGTGAAAATTGAGTATGCAAGCCCAAAAGGTCCCTATATGGATTCAAATAGTCAGCAAGAGCATGGTATGAGAGGTTTGCAAGGATGATAAAAAATCAAGGATATCAATAGGCACAATCAGATCATATTATGTTCTTCCAGCAATCCGACGATGGTAAGAAGACAATTTTGATTGTATATATTGATGACATAATCTTAACAGGAGACAATATTGTGGAGATGAAAAGACTAAAGGGAGTTCTAGCATCAGAATTTGAAGTAAAGGATTTGGGAGAATTGCAATACTTCTTGGGAATGGAGATTGCTAGATCAAGGAAAGGAATCGGTGTTTCTCATCGAAAGTATGCCCTTGACCTCTTAGCCGAAATTGGTATTGCTTGGATGTAAGCCAAGTGACTCCAATTGAAGCAGGAAAGAAACCAGAAGATGCTAGAAATCCTGTAGATAGAGATAGATATCAAAGATTGGTTGATAAGCTAATCTATCTCTCACACACTAGACCTGATATTGCATTTGCTGTCGGTGTGGTAAGTCAAGACATGCATTCACCAAAGAAAGACCACATGGAGGCTTTATAGAAAATTCTTAGGTATCTCAAAGGTTCACCAAGCAAAGGATTGTTTTTTAGAAAGAATGAAAACAAGGATGTAGAAGTGTTTACTGGTGCTGATTGGGCAGGTTCAAAGGAAGACAGAAGGTCCACTACTGGTTACTGTACTTTTGTATGGGGAAAATTAGTAACTTGGAGAAGTAAGAAGCAAAATGTTGTGGCCAGAAGTAGTGCTGAAGCGGAGTTCAGAGCAGTGGCACAAGGTATGTGTGAACGACTGTAGTCGAAGAAACTCTTAGAAGAACTATAGATCATAGTGGATCTCCCTATCAAGCTCTACTGTGACAATAGAGCTGCCATCAATATCTCTCTCAATCCAGTCCAGCATGACACGACCAAGCATGTTGAAGTGGACAGGCACCTGATCAAAGAAAAGATCGAAGAAGGAGTAATTTGTATGATCTATGTTCCCACCAAGGAGCAAACTGCAGATATTTTCACCAAGGGACTCTTTCGGGCACAATTTGATGATTTAGTATGCAAGTTGGATCTAATCAATATTTAAGATCCAACTTGGGGGGGAGTGTGGAAATCCCTGTGATTGTGCAATAAATTAGGGCCTAAAATCAATTAAGATCCTCTGACCTGTATAGACTGATGTCATGCCTTTAGTTTAGGAATTTTATTTCCTTCTTTGTGTGTCCTTTGCATTATATATAGGTCTCTAAACTGTGTAAGTTCACATACAGAAATCAATAGAATTCTGATTTTATTGATCATCATCAGCTGTTCCAGTCTGTTGGAGATAATTCTTTTAATTTACTTTTTGCTGCAAAAGTAGGTCCAAATATTGAGATGTATTGCCTCTTATTCTTCCCGTGCCAGACATGGCTATCCTTATCCAATTTGAGAAGCCAATACTGAGGCCTCTTCCTCTAGGTGGGGAGCTACCAAGCAGACTCTCAACCATGAACCCATTGATGATGAAACAAGTATCCGTAGCAAATCACTGTGCTAATTGGTCATTATTGCTGTCATAAACTGGAAACTCTGATTAATAATAGTGGATTAATGTTTCCTGTGACCTGGTTTTATTCAGTTGTGTTAGTATTTCACTGTTAAGAAGTTTAAAGTTCCTACTAAATCTGTCTAATCATTCCTCATTGCAGCCACTTCACAAGCAAGTTGTAGGAATGAATTGTTAGTCATTGCTATCATGCTTCTTGAGTCTTCCTATCAATCTCCATTTCACTGTTGCACAATCCTCGTGGTACTTAGCCATGAAGGCTTCAACTTGCTGCTGTAAATTGTGATTGACCTCCTATGAATTACAGTCTAGGCTTTATGCAAGTTCATAGTTGTTACGGGCTAGGGTCTGTGACCTCATTTTGGGTCAATTAACACAGACTGGTGAAGAGGGCCTGATGAGAGAATACATTACAATCTCTAAGGCTCATTGGGTAGATCTTGATGATCTTAATTGTGAGTGTTCTTTCTTTCTGGAACGTGGCTGCCCTCCCTAAATTGTGCTCATCAATTTCATTATGCATAAACAAGTACCTTTGATAGCAGGCCACCATGTTGCACAGTTTAGTATATTGCATTTTTCTCAGATGTATGATAACAGGACCTTTTACCTGCAATATGAGAATCCAGTTTTTTTTTTTTCCTCCAGCCAGTTGTGCCTTTTGTCACTATTCAATGATGCTGCATGATTTTTTTTTCTTTTAAATATTATTTGAGGAACCTCTTAAGTTCTCTTGTTCAATCTCCAGGAAGCGTCTTGATTCAACTCTTCAAGATTTGGAAGAAAAACAGAACAGCAAGAAAGAAGCGGTATGTGCTCATCCTCGTAATACATGTCTCACTGCAAACTTATAGTCTAAGCCATGTCTTTCATTAATATGTGTGCATTTTTATGATTTGTGATGCAACAAATTTGAATCCAAAATCTTCATAATATAAAATGTTCCCTTCTGTCGGGCTATTCAGCATGATCAATTGTATCTGTAACCAGTTGGCTTATCTAGACAATGCGCCATCCCTTTGATTTCAATGTTTGTGACTTTTTGTTTTTGCACAAGCTCAAGGTTGGAAATTTTTTATATCTTTAGCATGAATATGGGTTCTAGTAAACATTTAAGATGCAAAGTCCATTTCATGTTGAGGAACAGTACTTTATTGCCTTCAGCTGGCATTTAACTACATTTTGGGACAACCAGCTTTTTGATTGAACAGAATAAGCAATTCGTATGATAATGAACAGTTTGACACTTTGGTTTATGGTTGAACCATGCTTAATCTGGATCCAGGGAGATCCAACTTACCTAATATGTCATGGCAGGTGCTGTAATCCCTCATGTTTGAGAGGTTTTGTAATTCGTGGAGTTTTATTTATTTCTCCAACATGATAGGCCTCTTCTCAGTTGTTTAACTGGTCTTCTGTGAAAAGCTGTGCATTAAATGATGTAATCCCTTCAGTTAGGGTTCTTAAGGTTTTATATTGTTGTGAGTACTCTTTATTTATAATCAATTGGTTCTCAGTTGAAGGATTCATACTAAAATAAAAATTAAAATAAGGTCAATAAAGATAGGTGGGAAAAGAGTGTGTGTGAAGATGGTAAATCTGGGTCAAGCAAGCATGTTTCTTTCTGGGCAGGAATGTCTGTCCACCATTTAGCAGTAAAGTCAAAAAAATTGGAAAGATTGGCAGATACCTAAGATAGTCGTCTGAATCTTCATGAGCGTCATTGTAGTCATCATGCTGTTTCTGCGTGTTTTTAGGATTTTTTTTCCAGGAAGTAATTAATTTGGTTGAAAGACAGGATTTGGAGGCCCCTACTAGAACTCAACTGGCTTCTGGTTAGTGTTTAGTTTGACTTGGGCTGCATCAAATCTTCACTGGAACGAACTAGATGTGCCTGAATGGGTTTAGTTGTTAGTATCCATTATTGGAGTGTGGTGAAATTATGCTTTTTCTCCTGACTTGGATTATTGATAAAAAAAAAAGCAGTTGAATAGATGAGTATTATTCTTAGATGCATATAGATTTGGTTTTCCGAGTTCATTAGCATAGCTGGACATTCAAAGGAAATTAGTGGAGGATCTTCATCATCCCTTACTCTTCATACTACTCCCCTAAAGAGTAACGCAAGAAAGTATGAATGCGAAATTCAAGACTTAGTTTCTGTTTTGTAGGCTGTCAAAATTCGGGACGGCATTTGTTTAAACAGGAATGCTGAAAGAATTAGACTCATTTAAAGCCCATAAACTTTTACTTCCAAATTTTAAATGAACTTTCATATTTTTGCTCTGCATCTTCTTAAAAGAATTCATTCAAAATGGTATCAAACTGGTGATGCAAGTTAGCGGTGTTTATGTTATGTCTCATCAAATCATCGAACTATTTGCCTCTGACTAACTATTCAGTTATGATAACTTGGAGCAGTCTTTCTCCTAATTGCTAAGTTGTTATTTTGTAACTGCCCTCACTCAGGCATATTTCAATCAATCGACTAAGGATTAAACCCAACTATCTAGAATTGGCTATGGAAATCATTTGCTTTCATTCAGTTTGCTTGGAGGTTAGGGATTTTTTTATTAAAAAAATCTTCAGCTAGGTCTTTTTGTACTAGTTTCGAAGTCTAGATCTTACCCTGCACCTTCTTCTTTCTATATCTAGCTTGTTGCTCTTGTACGCTGTTGCATCTATTGCCAATTCTTATTTTAGAGGTTCAAATTTAATGTAATGTTGACTTTTGGCCCCCGCATAAAATGGTTAATATCCCCTCTATGGATCAAATTTTTGGAGAAAGTTTATTTTGGGCCCCTCTCTATAATGGATGGCTCTGCCCCGTCTAATGCTCTATCTTGTATATAACCAGAGTATCTATTGCAACCTTGATTTTCTCCTGAAATGGGGCTACTTTTGACTTGATCCTTATCTTCTCATTTTCAATTCTATCCCTTAGCGTATGTCCATTAATTGAATGCAATATTCTCTTTCTTTAATCATTACATGGCTCATTCACCTATGTTGAGTAGTGAGACTTCCACAAGGGATGACGTTGGAATCTGTACTTGGTTTTCTTTTCTTAGTGAGAAAATAGTCTTATCTGGCTGGGGTGATTTCTTAAATTAAGCATTGGCTACCCCTGATCATAAGCTATTGGAAATTCCAAGATTGCATTAGTTTCTTCGTTTCTATCCCTGCACCCTGCTGAAGCCATTGTTGCTTCTTTCTACATGACTACGCACAAGTTCCACATTAACGGATATTACAAAAATTTGTTCTAATATACACACATTTGTTTCTGGTATTCTTCCAAGTTTCAAGCTGGTTGTGGTACAGTTGTGCGAGTGCGTGTTACAAATTTTTTTGTCTTGTCTATGGCAAGTGGATATGCTGTTTCTAACCCAAATCAGAAGTTTCGAGATGATTCATTGTTTCTCCTGAAACTGAATGTTACAGTTAACAATCAGTTGAATACAAGAGCAATCTTCTAGTCTAAGCTCAAAATTTTTTGCTCATCTCATTAAAGTCTTCTCATAGTGCGCAGGCTGTTTTCTACTGAATGTGCTACTGATTAGAAATCTGTAGAACTTTTGAAGAAATATCAGGATAGTACAGAACCACTTGAGGATGTTTGTTTTAAATCTTTCAGTATTGTCTGTTACTTTCCATTTGGTATTCAGTTATTTTCCAAGTTAACTTGCCTTCTTTTGCAACTTCACATCGAATACCAAGTTCAGGTAGATAGGGTAATGATATCACTACTACACCCGATTCATAAGAACTACAATAGATGAAGCAACTCGCTGACCTGGTGTATTCATGTAAATCTAGATTGCAAGAACTGTAACCAAAAGGATATGTTATTTTCAGTGTCTAAGAAAAGCTACATAATATGGTTGAATGCAGGAATTTCATTTCGTCCTTTGGTTCCAGCATTCGGAAACTTGGTTTCTCGTTTACTTAAGAGTGATTGAGAACTGAGGAAAGGCCAAATGAATGCTGACTATGCCTGTTGATTGTGTCTTTCCAGATCTTGAAGCTGCAGCCAAGAATCCAATCTCTGCAGGCTGGAAAAGCGAAGGCATAACATCCCCTTACTTTGGCCATATACGAGCTGCAAGGTTTTCTTCCCTTCAACTGTTTTCTTAGATTTTGTTTGCTGCTGGTCTCGTGCCTATCTGCTTTGTTTCTTTAGATGTGACCCTGAGTACGGCCTTCTTTACTGTGGTTATTCTATGGCCTGATGATTATACTGTTTGATTCATCTCCCTTGAAACCATATTGGACTTGTAGGTCCGTGTGTCTGTTGTTCATCAGCCAAATTTATAAAGTTGAGCACGTTAGAGGATTTTGATGTAATATGACTGGCTATCATTTGTTGATGCTCTCAAACGGTGAGGTTTTAGGGTGGGGTTTGGCTGTGAAAAATTTTCTTCTATTTTGTTATTAATTTTGTTCACAGAAATATAGGGGCTAACTTGTTTTAAAGACATTAAATGTGTGATACAAATCTTCGAAAACATGGTTTCTCACTTCTCTAAATTATACCCTATCACATACTCATTTAAGAGAAATGTGGAAGAGAAATTGGAAAAATTTCTTCACTTGAATATCAATAAAATGCAAAACCTTTTAGACACGAAGAAGCAGATAATTATTCGAGAGATAATTGTGCTTAGAGTTTTATGAATTTAAGTTGCATGCTAACATTTTCGTTTCGAAGTGAGAAAAATCTTGTAAGATGAAGTATCTGTACAATTTTCATTAACCAGATGGTCAACTAGAAATAGTCTTGAGATTTTTCAAGGATAATGCAAACATAGCAAAAATTTTATAAACAAGCTTCATAAGATCTTATACTCATTTTATTTCAGCTAACACACCTAAACGAGGGACACCCTCCACACAAGTAGCCTGATTTTGAATCCGGCCTTTGCCAAGGCAGAAAACCCACAATTGGTAATGAGGTTTAGAGCTTCTTTAGGTTATGAGAAACGGGCAATTGACCCTCTATCTTTTTCAACAAACCACTATTACTCATACTACCCTTACAACATGCGTCTAAGTAAAAAAAAAAAAACACCTAAATTCTGAAACGCTATAAATCATCTCCTTTGTATATAAAAGGAAATACAGGCACTAATCCCATAAAAACTCTTATGAAGATGCTGGTATTTGTACTTACAATGAGCACTATCACCCACTCCACACAATCGAAGGATTTCTCTCCAACTATAATTAGAAAATTGAGAAACACTTTTTCTCTAAAGAAAGCACCCAAAAAATTATCTCGCAGGAGTGGCCATCTTGCTCTTGGCATTCAACGCCGCAATAAACATGCGCCCAAATTCTGTAGATGTGGGTGGCTGCCGGCAATTATCTCTGATTTCATGTCGTTGTTGTTCAGCTTTCCCACTGGAAATGACATTTTGAGGGTCTTTAGTTTTATGTATTTTCATCTGTTTAATAAATGTTTCTGAGTGGAAGCATGTAAGTACAATGGATTTCGGATTTATGGCGTGCAGCCCCTTGGGTTTTTCCTCTTCTGTTTCTTGCTTTTCCCTTTATTTTTCTTTCTGATTACCGAAATAAAACAATAGATGAAATAAAGGAGTATTACATTTTAATCATTCAATAAGTTGTGGCATTTCTTTTCATATAAGTGTCCTTGTTTTTGTTTGTCTATTTTACACAGTATTGTTAAACCTCAGCCGGAGAGTGACTCGGAGTAGTCATTGAGTCCGGTTCAACCGGCTGATTTTGGGTCAACCTCGATCAAACTTGGCAACCTGGTAGTCTTTGGGTCACAGTCTGACTAGTTCAACTAGCTGGGCTAGATTGCGTTTGATAACACTAATTTTACAGAGGGTTTTGATTAAGGGTGTAAACGAGTTGAACCAAACTTGAACAAGCCAGACTTGAGTTCAACTTGTTTCATATTGGAGTAAGCTTGAGCTTAGGCTTGATGAGCTTCATAAACAAGGCTCAAGTTCGGCTCGTAGTAGGCTCGGGCTCGATTCGTTAGCTCGAGAGGCTCGAACCACTTGGTTTATGAGCTTGAACAGTGGAGCTCGGTTCGTGCTTGTTAACATCTACTAATCCTATTATACGAAATCATCATAATTTCAACACAAAATCATCATAATTTTAGAAGCAAAACACATCTACTAACCAAAAACGGTATGAACCTAGTAGGAGCTGGGTTGTTGGGGGTGCGAATCTCTAGTGGCTGTTGGTGTTGGCTTGTTAGATGGGTGTGGTGATGCTGCCTATTTGTGCGACTGAGACAGGGGAGGTTGGACGACAAAGATAGATTAGATTAAAATTACACAGGCAAATGATGCGACAAATGGCATGATAGTGAAAAGGCTAGACGCGCGATGGTGAGAAGATGCGACGATGATAGGGCTAGAAAGGGCAAGATGGTGACAATTGGTAGACTCAGCAAGCGACGGAGGGGCAGTGAGAGATGGCGAGGCGGTAGACGAGCTATGATAAAACGACGAAGTTTGAGTCTCAGACTCTTAGCATATGCAAGGGTGAGGGTGAGGTGAGAGTTTGAGGGAGGAAAGTAGGGAAGGGGTAGCGGGTTCGGATGAATTAAGAATTAGAATTTTTAGGACATGTTTTGTTTTATTAAGTAAATTATATTATATTAATATTATACTAGGTTCGTTAAGCTCGATAAGAGTTTGAGCCAAACATAATTGGGTTCAAGCTTGATTCATTAAGGGTTCGAATCTAAAATATGGCTCGAGTTCGGGTTTGAAGCTCATTAGGCTCGATTCGAAAATGAAAAAAATGAGTTCGAACTTGAACTATTCAATAAGGTTTGATTCATTTTACACCTCTAGTTTTGATAATACAACTGCCTGTGACTGCAAAAGAAGTCATGGACAAATAATGATAGTTGATGGGAGCGTGGTCTTCCCGGGATTTAAGAAGCCATTTGGTTGCACAAGTGCTGAAGTGTTACTATAACATTTTCCTTCTACTGAAGTTTCTCTCGAGCAGATAAACTATATTATAGCTACAAAAGTTGTATACATCAAGTTCTAGGGCATTCTTAATTACTATAAAATTCCAAAAGCTTTGACAAAAGAAGACTAGAACTACATCCAAAACCAAATATAATCCAACTCTTAATAAGGCAAGTTTTATCTCTTGACTTAGTCCGCATAATCTGTTCGGTCCACTGAGCAACCTGTTAAATCGTTCAACTCCACTTATGAAATAATTTGAAGTTCCTTTTTTTTTCTTTATTTATTTTTTGTTTAATTACCTATGTCCACCTTGAGGAGCCACCTATGCACCCCATCCAATTGTTCAGGACAGCCCCTTAACCTCATGCTTCTCAAAATCAATTACCAAATTTGCAGTGTTTTCAAATAAGATGACAAATCAAAGCCAGTTATGGCACAAAATTGGGTTATTTGAGTAGTTTTGGGCCTTAGTTGGACCTTTTGTTGGAATCTAGGCATTTAAACTGGCTCCTTTGATTTTCGGCTTAATTGGATTAATTCTTTGAAGTCGCGAGCTCCTTAGCGCAATGGTTAAGGAGTTAAGGATAACCGCCCGACCTCCACCATTTTTAACTTGAATGGCACATACGCTGGTTCGGTGTCTCTCTGGGTATCGAAAAAGTAAGCATACCCTTTTCTGCGTAACCAAAAAACTCTTGGAAGGACTACACTGCATTAATTTGTCTTTTGTTGGGCACAATTGAGCAAGTATTTGCTTGGAATTTAATTTAGGTCTTAATTGAGAAATGCAAATTAGTCTGGGTTGAATTTGAAATCAAAAGCAAAATTTGGGATTAAATTGCCAGAAGAATATTACGGGATATTCTAGTCAGGGATGAAGTCGGCAATGACTAGGGTGAGGGATTATTGGGGAGTGCTTAGGCTACAAATAGGTCACAAATCAGTCGGAACAACGGAGAAAAACGAAAAAACACTAGAAGCTGCCAGCCAAGAAAGTTCTATAAATTAGTAAGCATGCATAAATTTTTAGCAACAATGAACAATCTAATAAAAAGCTTAGATTCTTATTCGTAATAGCTTAAAAGTTGGACAAGATAAGTGCAAAGAATTGTGTCATTTTAAAAAGACATTATTATTTTCCTATTTACAGAAAGGCTCATTCCCTATTTTATTTTTCTCATCAATGACCAAATAATTCTTTATTTACTCAATAATTACTTAAATAGCATTTTTTATGAAGTAGTTTAATTACTTTTCATGAATCTTTGCCCTTACCTAACCCAAAAACTTGATAAAAAAATCTACTTTTTAGGAAATATTTGAAAAGTGTTTTTCAATTTATTAAAATTTATTAAAATGAATTTTATTTAAAAACCAGTATTATGTAGGTGTAATAATTTATTGGACATACATTTTTCATAATCTTACTAAATTTTTATGAATTTTTCTAACTTTAGACATTAGAAAAAGAAAATTTGTAAAAATTTAATAATATCATAAAAATTTAGTTTCAAATAGATTATTGTATCTATATAATATCAGCTTTCAAATAAAATTGATTCGAGGAAAAAATGTAAAAATAAAAATAAGTCATTTTGGATTAAATTAACTTAAGTTAAAATAAATTGACTCTAAATTGTTATGCCAAAGCTCCAAGTTCAATTAATATACAATATGAGAAAATAACCATCTTAAATTTTTAGCAATATTGGACAATTTTTATAAGCACGCATAAATTTTAGCAACAATGGACAATTTCCACCCTAGATTCTGATTCCCAATAGCTTAAAAGTTGGACAAGGTAAGTGCAAAGAATTGTGTCAATTTAGAAGGCTTTATTATTTTTCCTATTAAACGCTTGCTTCCTACTTTATCTTTCTCTCGCCTACCACCAACTAAAAATATATTTACTCAATAATTACTTAAGTAGTACTTTTTATGAAGTATTTTAATTAATTTTTATGAATTTTTCCTTACACAGCCTAAATAAAAAAAAATCTTTTTACAAAGGCACTTCAAAAGTGTTTTTGGTATTTATTATTATTATTATTACTTTGGTATTCAGAAGCATGCTTACATGTATACAAATGAAGAAATATTAGTATTATGAGTAATGAAAGAGGAATACTACTTTTTTCAAGATTAAATGAGTAACTGAATCAGCTTTATATGTATTTTTTTAGAAGAGATTGAAGAGGTCAGAGTTAAACTTTTGATCTCCTGAAGTATCTCTAATGCTTTAGCTATTAGGAAAAACCCCAGTTTTAGACTTACTAAAATGTAGAGTTTCAATTAGAGTGTATTTTGTATTTAAAATCATTACGAGAGATTCAAGAGTGAGGCTTTTTGTCTATATCTCAGTTTCAATTCTAGACCTAAGGTGAACTGACAAGCATGAACTTGAGAGCTGAACCATTATGCCAAAGGTTGCAAAGTTAAACTAATATACAAATTGAGAAACTAATTATGGTAAATGAAAATAATTTCCACCAAATACTCTCTAAAATTTCACTACTAATGTTTGCAATTAATGCAAAAGCTTGGAATAACCAATCAATAATAGTCTGAGATATATTTTCTCTATTTTCGACCGAGACATTAATCACTAACATGGTTGTCAAACTAACATCCACTGTCACAATCGTCAAACTAATCCTAATCAATTCTTAAAATAAAGTCATATTAACTTACATGTACCTAACCCAACATTTTAATTAGCTTTTGACATTATAAGATTGTGTGGCAAGGGAGGTGTGGTCCATCACTATTGGAATTGGACCTAAAACAAGCATATATGATTGAACAAGAAAGGCACTCCTATCTTTTCTGCATAAGCGTGGAGGGCTGAATGTCGTTGGAAGGATCACTTTAATTTAATTGATGACAATTGGGGGTGCCTTGTTTTTTGGTGGCATACGTGAACCAAGAAGGGACAATCCTTTCGGATTTCTGAAGGACCACAAAGTGGTGGCCTTCCCCGTGGGCCAAGGTTTTTCTTTCACCACCAGAATTTCCCCCCCTTTCTCACTCCTATTTTTCACTTTATCTTTTTTCTAATACTCAGAATCAGATATATAAATATAGAGTTTGAAAGAAGTGTTTGTATAATATAAGCGACAGAAAAATACCTATTTTTTCAGAACTCTAAGAATAATGAAACTAGCCTCCAATGACATTATTTGAAATTGAACGAGGAGGAAGAGATTTGAATCCTGACAATTATTAGAGCCGAGTATCCCTGGTACCATCTAAACTGGGTGGCGGGGACCATGTTTTCCACTTTATTTTGCCTTTCCTTTTGGTCTCACGTTTTCCCTTTCTTTGTTCTTTTGTTATGCTGGTTATTTTATTCCATGAATTTTGGAGGGCTTCCCGTGAGGAGAAGTTGGAACATGTGAAATGTCACGTGTAATAATTAAGAAGTACGTACTTTCCCCCGTTGGTTCTATTTACATTATTCGTGGATATTGGGTTTTCGAACTATTCATCTTTCAGTAGATAGAATATATTTAATAATATTTTTAAAATTAGTGAATTATTTAAAATATGAATTCTTTTTCTTTTTTAAATGTAAAAGAGGAGAATTTTTTTGGGGTAAATGCCACAGGGAGTCTCTTAGTTTATTTTTTTGTCCCAAATGAGTATTTTACCTTAATATTGTTCTATTAAAGTCCCTTGTCTCATATCATAGTTTTTATAATAAAAAAAAGGATAAATATCATAAAATTGAGAAAGTATTATCTTTATTTTTATATATTTTTCTAGAACTAATTTTATTTAAAATTTAATATTATGTAAGTATAATACTCTATTGAAAATAAAATTTTTATAGTCTTATTGTTTTTTATTAATTAAAAATAGAAAATTCATAAAAATATAATCACATTATGAAAATTTACTTTCAAATAGATTATTACATCTAAATAATATTTTTAAAATTTGTGAATTATTTAAAATATTAATTCTTTTTCTTTTTTAAATGTAAAAGAGGAGATTTTTTTTGGCGTAAATTCCACAGGCAGTCTTTTTATTTATTTATTTTTCCCAAACGAGTACCTTACCTTAATATTATTCTATTAAAGTCCCTTTTCTCATATCATAGGTTTTATAAAAAAAATAAAATGGATAAATATCATATAATTGAGAAAGTATTATTTTTATTTTTATATTTTTTTTTGTCTAGAACTAATTTTTATTTAAAATGCAATATTATGTAAGTATAATACTCTAGTGAAAATAAAATTTTTATAGTCTTATTATTTTTATTAATTTTTTATTAACTAAAAATAGAAAATTCATAAAAATATAATCACATTATAAAAATTTACTTTCAAATAGATTATTACATCTACATAATATTATCTTCCAACTAAAATTAGATACGCGAAAAAAAATATAAAAATAAAAGTAAGATATTTTGAATTAAGTTTATGTAAGTTAAAATGAATTGGACTATATAGATAGAAGGAATAGAATGGATTATATGGCAAAAGAGGAGATAAAGTTCCACAACTCACGGGTTTTTCATTCTTCAAAATTAAGGACATGCTCATTTAGTTGTATTTATTAAATGACCTAAATGCTTATTGATCCCCTGAATTATAATAATTCGGACAGTTAAGTCCCTCAACTATCAACCGCATCAGTTTGAACTCTGAACTTTCAAGAATCGGTTACTTTAGTCATTTAACTCAGCAAAACGCTTACGTGAGTGCACGTGAGGTCGACGCCATCAAATGTCTAACAGAATGGCAAGAGCCGCCGACTTTGTCATCACATTCGTGGAACCTCAGGCTTTTACATGAGCCATTCCTAATGTTTTTCAACCCAGAAGCAACACCTGCACTTACCAGCGATGCCTTTCCGTCCTATTTGTTTGTTATTCCAAGTTCCAACCTTGACCGAAGATTTCGCCAGAATTCATTACCCCTTGACAGTGATCTATCCTCCCCAAGCAATCAAACAACTTTTGTTGGAGCTCGAAATCACATCCCAGAGAAGAGTTCATAACCACGTCCGCCTGCTCTGTTTTCATTCGCGCCAGAGAAGAAGGCCGGAGAAGAGAACTTGGCCTCTTGGATGGAAAAACATGACTTAGTCCTTAATTTAATTCGTTATGGTTATTTAGCCTATATATTTTTATATTTTTCACTTTAGTCACTCTGCTTTTTTGCACCTTATGTCTCAGGTAATACATGTTTTTTTTAGGGTAATAGTTGTTAACTATTTTTTATATTTTAGGTATAAGTGCGTATACATTGTTTTCGATTAAATTTTAGAAATATGGATTTATTTTTATTTATTTGTTGGTTTGTGTTGCTTGCTTGTCCTTAAATATTCGTGTCTTTGCATCCATTATGCATCATGCCTTGAATATCTAGAAAATTTTAAACCAAAAATATTGCTTGACACTTTATTTTTCAGAACAACATTTGTACATTCATGAGACATGTATTATACGGTAAAGAGCTTTAAAAGGAATAAAATAGAATAAAGAAAAAGTAATTATTAATTTTCATTCTAAAAAATTCATATGTACTATAAGTCTAATGCAATTTTGAAGGTCTAAATACCTGCTGGTCACATGGATTAATTTTCTAATTAAACAATAATACATCTACGATTTTTTTTTTAAGAAAAAATTATGGTTAATTGTTATTTACTTAAACCCAAAAGTATCATGAAACAAATTTTAAAAAAAGTCAAAGTACCAAGAAATTTAAAAAAAAAAAAAGTCACACAAATCTTAAACTTAACGAAGCATGTTTAAACCGAACTAAGAAAAAGGGTGGGTAAAAATACATTCTAGAGACATAAGGTGTACCAAAAGAGAGTGACTAAATTAAAAAGTATAAAAATATAGTAACCTAAATAACCATAAACTAAAAAATGAAGGACTAAATCATAGTTTTCGCACTAAGAGTCCAAGTCTTCTTATCCGGCGCAAACAAAAACAGAGCAGGCTGGCAACGTGGTTATGAACTCTTCTCTGGAAAATGATTATGAGCTCCAAAAAGAGCCGTTTGATTGCTTAGGGAGTATTGATCACGGTCAGGGGCAATGAATTCCAACGAGATCTTCCCTCTAAGTTGGAACGATGGGCGAGCGAAACAGAAAGACATCTCCAGTAAGTAGAGGCGTTGCTTCTAAGATGAAAAACATCAGGAATGGGTCACAGAAAAGCCTGAGGTTCTACAGACACAATGATGACATCGGCGGCGAGGCATCGTCTATTGCCACTCCATTAAATGCTTGACGGTGTCAACCTCACATGCACTCACGTGAGCATTTTGGACCAAAGTGACCGATTCTTGAAAGTTGAAGGTTCAAAATGATGTGATTTGTAGTTGAGGGACTTAAGTGTCCAAATCACTATAATTCAGGGGAGCAATAGACATTTAGGCCTTATTAAATCCATCAAATTGGAATTTTATTACGTAGGCTTACTGTGAAATCAAAATAAACCACATAATGAAATTCAATTTAACAGATAAGATACAAAATAAAAAAAATCCTCTGTAGTCTCTCCAATGCTACCATTTACGCAATACGCAATACCGTTTGAGTTTTCCTTTTAATTTTAATTTTTTGAGAATTGGAATTTTATTACGTAGGCTTTGTGAAATCAAAATAAAGCACATAATGAAATTCAATTTAACAGATAAGATACAAAATAAAAAACAATGCTATGTAGTCTCTCCAATACTACCATTTACGCAATACGCAATAACTTTTGAGTTTTCCTCAACGTCACATTAAAGGGTCTTTTCCAAAATATGGGCATTGTTCTTAATTATCTTTGGTTCTTTTCTAAGGTTCAGAACTATATATAGATCCGAAGTTATCAATTTGGAGCCTCTGCGGAAAGAAACGAAGGGGAACCAGCCAAAACGCCAAGATTCTAACTTATCATTAATTTATTGGAATATTTAGTAGTAGTACTTTTTGTACATGTTGGAATATTTAATAGTAACTCTTTGTGTTCTTGATGGCTAAGTGGGAATTTATACTTACTAAACTAAGGGATGGTGAACAAGGATTCCCATATTCAAATGATAAGCTTACCACCGGCCTCTCCCTTGCTGGCTAAGTTTATTTATTTTGAATTTAATCTTTTGAAATTTTGTGCCTTTCAAAATGAATTATTAAGAAATGAAATTAAATGTATTCCATTGAAATGTAACTAAGTAGGTTTTATAAGTTTTAATATGATTTCTTATGCCAAAGATGTGATGGTTAATGGCCTGAGAAAAAAATTAGGTAACCATATCATTTGCCATGTTATTTAGTAAAAGTTTTATTTTTTTTATCCATTTAATTTTTGAAAGCTATCACATATATATGGTCATGACCTTGCATATATTCTCATAC
Source organism: Aquilaria sinensis (assembly GCA_005392925.1). Lineage (NCBI taxonomy): Eukaryota > Viridiplantae > Streptophyta > Magnoliopsida > Malvales > Thymelaeaceae > Aquilaria > Aquilaria sinensis. The sequence goes on from SMDT01000330.1 coordinate 168,423, forward strand.
ATTTAAACCAATACATTTATACCATACATATGTATCTTATCTTGAACAATTACTAACCATTGTTATAAGTCACTTATATACATCCCCAAAATCTTTATTACTAGATTCGTTAATATAAACGTGCTCTTCTCCGACTATTTCCCCTTTCGATATTTTGCCGTTTATTTCCTTTACTTGTTCAAGAACAATGCTCTACCTTAGAATTCTTTTTTTTTTTTTTTTCAGAACACCTCGTTGAGTATGCATTTGTTATTTTTATGTTTATTGCTACCTCATATATATGGCTCTGTATGTGTTTGTAATTTGACGCTTATTTATGTTTATGGATATTTATCCAATGTCTATTACTTTATTTTTTATGAATATACAATAGAAGATTAAGTATTTATTAGTTCATTTATTTTTTTTAATGATTTGATTGTTCGTTATTTATAAATGCATTCAGTTACATTTTGTTGGAATTTAGTAATTGGAATTTAATTGGTAAGAGTGATTACTAAATTCCATACAAGCATCAAGATATACTGGTTTCACCATTGGTTGGTATAGTTACACTATATGTTGGAGAAATCAATATGATGATATCATGTGGAGCTTATGTTGTGAAATAGATAAGAGAAGACAACTTCTACCCATTAGAGAAGAGACACAACCCTTATAGGGGGTTGTGACTCAAGGCTAAACCATTATGACCCTTTATGAAGTGGTTCTGACCTTATTTTAAAGAGACACAACTCTTATAAAGATTGTGACTTAAGGCTAAACCATTATAATCCTTTAAGAGATTATTATGGCATTATTTCAAGGAGACATAACTCTTATAAGGGTTGTAACTCAAGGTTAAAACATTATGATCCTTTAAGAGATTGTTCTGGCCTTATTTCAAGGAGATATAACTATTATAAAGGTTGTAACTCAAGGTTGAACCATTATGACCCTCTAAAAGGTGGTTATAACCTTATTTCAAGGAGATACAACCCTTAGAAGGGTTGTGACTTAAAGCTGAGCCATTGTGACCCTTTAAGAGGTGGTTATAGCCTTATTTTAAAGAGACACAACTCTTAGAAGGGTTGTGACTTGAATGAGTGAACTATGCAATCTTTATGGAAGGTTGTCACCTTCCAAAGGCACCCATTCACTCTTATAAATAAATATAATGAGGACAGAATTAAAAATCATGTTTCGCACTATTCTTTCTTCCAAAACAAGGGCAAAACACACATATACCCTTAGAAAAATCTTATATCTCAGCCTTAAGAGTATAAACATCAAACTATTGGGAATGAACAAGCATTGGTGGTTGCTTATACAAGTTGGTTATCAATTTGGTCCCGGAAACAGGTGGAATGATCACGTCTCATTGGGCATAATAAATAGACCTTTTAAAGCTTGCAAATCCATTTGGTCTTGGAAACAGGTGGAATGATCACGTCTCATTGGGCATAATAAATAGACCTTTTAAAGCTTGCAAATCCATCCAAGTTAGTTATTCTAACCATTTTGTTTAGTTCTTGTTATGATTATGTTGATCATCAAAATCCTTCATTGGTATCAAAGCCATATTTTCAAATTATATGTTTTGAAAAGAATAAGTTACATGGATTTGAATATGTTTCTATCATATACATGTTGGTTAAAAGAGATGTTTTGAGACAAACATAAGTAAAATAATAGAAGCATGCTAGAATATCTCTAATTACATGTGCAAGCGTATGTTTTTTTCTATGATTTAGCATGAATACATTGTTTTATTTTTTTTTTGTGCTTGAAATTATATTGTTGTGATTATATGCACTTATTGAGTACCTAATTGCATATTATAGATGGCAAGTGCCATAAAGGGCATTACAGTTGAGTTGAACATGGACCTTAAGCTTGAGGAAGGTAACTACTCCATTTGGCAATAGTAGCTTCAATTCATACTCATTGAGCAATACCTTTTGGAGGTGTTATTCAATGTGGTGGAGGAACTAGCGGTTGGTGAGCATTGTGCTTAATATAAGACCCATAAAAAAGACATCATGGCTCAAATAACCTTGTTGAGTATTATGGTTGATGAACTTATGGTGGGGTTCTTGATGGTAAAAAGTATCAAGACCATTTAGGACTTAGCCAAGGCCAAAATTGGAGATGTTTCTTTACAAAAACAAAGGGCCATAATCCTACATTTTAAGAATTACACAAAGAGACATGATCATACAATGAGCAACCATTTATGTGAGAAGTCACACATGATTTACCAATTAAACACTACTGGTCATGTGCTCATAGATGAACAGCAAGTAAGGGTGAAAAATGAACAAACAGCTCAAGCTCGGTTTAAGTTCGGCTCGGTTTAGAGCTCGTTCGTGACTCGTTCAAAAAGTTTATCAAGCCAAGCTTGAATAAAATTTAAAGCTTGATATGCAATTCAAACAAAGCTTGATTTGCTTACTACTCGACTCGACTCTGTCTAATTTTATATTTTCTCCTTAATTTAAACAAACAACTCGAGCTTGCCTCGAGCTCGATAAGATAAAAACTCATTCACAGCTCGTTCGTAATGTTTTCAATCCAAACACGAACAAAATATTAAGCTCGATAAATTATTCAAGCCGAACATGATCAGCCTATTACTCAGCTCAACTTGACTCATTTTGTTCCACTGATTGGACTTGTTGTTCCAATCAGTGGTTCTTTCCCTTCTTGATGATGAATAGCAGTTGATGAAGGTTAACTTGTGCCGCAATCATTAGATAAAGATCTTTAATAATATTGTTAGGCATTTGTTTTTGGAAGCAGAAATTGTGGCAATTAAAAATCATTCTAATGCATATATTGACTAGACCTCTTTTTTCCCAAAATAATAAGAAAAAGAACAAGAAGGGGAGGAAAAGGGCACATGGAGGGAATAGTTCAAATGATCGACAAAAGTAAAAAAAGAAGTGCAAATGCAATAAGAGCAAGTTGAAGTACTTTAATTGTAGTAATAGAGGACACTTTGCAAATAAGTGCAAACAGCCCAAAGTACATAAATCTTTCACTTCTTCTTAGGTGCATGTTTTGTCATGTTCCTTCTTAATTGAATTTGATTCTTTGTGGATTATAAATTCAGGAGCGACAGACAACGTAGTGAAGAATCGAAGATGCTTTGCGCATTATAGGAAGTTATCCAAAGGAAGAAGAAGCATTTATGTTAGGGACAACTCCAAACTTGAAATAGTAGGCATTGAAACTTGTAAAGTTTTTTTTTTAAGGAAGGATGCACTATAGTTTTAATAGATATGTTATATGTACCTTGTATTTGTAGGAACTTAGTTTCTATAAGTTCTTTGTTGAAGTTTGGTTTCTCTTTAAACTTCCACCACAATGTACTTGACATTCAATTAAATAATATTCTAATTAGTTTTGGTGTCTTATTAGATGGTTTATTTGTGTTAGAAATGGAACATAACATTTCTATTTGTTTTGTAACTGAAACCATAAATGAGTTAACTTGGCGTGCATGTTCAGGACATATTGGACAAGAAAGGATGAATACATTAGCAAAGAGTGACTTCCTTGGTTCTTCAAACAAAGTGCCTTCCCAACTTTCCAACTATGCCGTATGAGCAAAGCAACTAGAAACCATTTGGGACAAGTTCTAGATATGAGTTTGCATTGCAATTGATTCATTATGATTTTTGTGGTCTAATGAACATTAAATCTAGGCTTGAGTTTAGATATTTTATTATTTTTATATATGATTACACTCGATTTGCCTATGTGTTCTTGGTAAAGTACAAAAGTAAAGCCATAGTGTGCATAGAGACTTATGTATCTTTAGTTGGTAATCAAACGGACAAAATGATCAAGTCTTTGAGAACTGATCATGGGGGAGATGTTTGTCTAATGAATTCAAAACACTATGTGAAAGGAAAGGTATTGCTAAGCAATTAACCATTTCTATAACACCTCAATAGAATGGAGTGGTAGAAAGGAGAAATAAAACTCTAATGGATATGGTACGTTGCATGATGGCAAAAGCCAATTTAGAGATCTCCTTTTGGAGAAATGCCTTTCTTACAACCATTCATATCTTGAAAAAAACTTCCTTCTAAATTTGTTGAGATCACACCTTATGAATTACAAACAAAGAGATCTCCTAATTTGAGTTATCTATGCCCATGAAGGTTTAGGGCTATAAATAAACAAAATGTTTGGTGAACTGTTTGTTAACCTTTTGGCAAAAGTTCCTTCATATCATTTATTAAGTTAAATGACTAAATATGAACATAATTTTCTGTTTGTTTTTTTAAACGAACAAACATGAACAAGCCTATATTCATTCATTTACGTTCACGAATAGTTTGATTATTGTTTGTTTATATTTGTTAGTTTGTTTATATTTGGTAGTTTATTTATTATTCATTTGTTTGTTTATTATTATGTGTAGTAATGTGTGTGTGTGTGTGTTCGTTCATTTGTAAATGTTTGTGTAAATCATTTTTGAACATATTCTATATATTATTCATAAACACATTCGTGTTCATGTATTGCTATTCATGAATGAGTTCGTTCGTTCGTTTGGTTCATTTATTGCAATTCACAAACAAACACGAACAACCATTTTACACTTGATGAATGAATAAACATGAACAAGGTGTGTTCATATTCATGTTCATGTTCATGTTTGTTAAAACCTAAACGAACAAACATGAACAACTCTTATTCGTGTTCATTCAGTTCGTTTGCAACCATATGAAGGTGTGCTACTTATGTCCATAATCCAAACAAACCTTATGGAAAATTAGGTCCAAGAGGGAAGAAATTTGTTTTCCTTGGATATTCTAAACACTCCAAAGGGTATGTGTTCATGGAAATCAGTCATGAGGTGGGTAATGCCTTTAAATCAAGATATACCACTTTTATTGAAAATGAGTTTGTAGAGGTAGACAATAGTGATAAAATATGTTCATTAGAGGAAGGTTTTAAGTTTGGACAATCTAACCATCAAGGAGGATTAAAAACTTCTTATTTTGGTGGAAATGTGTTTCGGCCTTTGGCAAATGTGTTATCATCTCAAGTAATTGAAGCAAACATGGTAAATTGACAAGATCACCATGATAATGATCATATTAGTCAGATTGAAGATCAACATCAAGAGGGAGGCCTAAAATAAGAGGAATTCATTCTTCTTCAAGAACCAAATGATCAAGCAAATATGCAAGATCAATTATAGCCTCCTCCATAGCCTATCATGAGGCATTCAAATAGGCTATCTATGCCACCAAGATGGTGGACTTTGTATAAAAGTGAGGCAAACTTAATATCATTTGAAATAGATGAACCAAGTAATATGAAAGAGGCTATTCAAAGTCCAAGTAATGACAAATGGATCTTTGCAATGCAAGATGAATTGAACTCTTTGTACACAACAACAATGTTTAGGAATTGATAAATCTCCCTCTAAGCTAAAAGACAATTAAAAACAAATTTGTTCTCGAAATTAAAACTAATGCTAATAGATCAATTAAGATGTTCAAGGCTCCTTTGATGGTTAAGGGGTTCACACAAGATAAAGGTGTTGACTACAAAAACATTTTCTCCCGTGTTATAAAATTCAATTCCATCATATTAATACTAGCAACTATGGCACATTTAGACTTGAAATTACATTAAATTGTTGTTAAGACCACTTTTCTCAATGGTGCTTTGAATGAGGAAATCTACATAAAACAACCTGAGGGTTTGGTTGTAAAGGGTCAAGAACATAAATTATGTAGGTAAAAGAAATCTATATATGGTCTTAAGCAAGCTTCAAGAAAATGGTACTTGAAGTTCACCATGTCATCTTAAGCTTTGGCTTTGAGATGCTGCATGAAGACCATTGCATTTATGCATTCAAATCTGAGAATAAATTTTCCATTTTGACATTATATGTAGATGGCATACTCATTGCTAGTAATGAGAAAGGTTTGTTGAAAAACATCAAGGATTGGTTGTCTTTCATCTTTGATATGAAGGATATAAGAGAAATAACCTATATTCTTAATGTGAAATCCATATGGATCAATCTAAAAGGTTGTTAGTGTTGACACAAGAATCTTATATAGATAAGATTTTTGTAATGCTTCACCATGACAAATTCTAAACCCACGAACAACCCTTTTGTCGTTGTTTGCAAGATAAGTAAAGCTATATTCCTAAGTACTTCTTATGAAAAGGAGGAAATGAAGAATGTTTACTATTTTAATGCCATTAAAAGTCTAATGTATGTCACATTATGTATAACACCTAATATTCGTGAAACTATAGGTTTGTTGGCTTGATATTCATCTAATCCCAGCCCATAACATTGGAAGTATGTCAAATAAGTCCCTTGTTACCTAAAGGGGACAAAGGATTATTAGTTGTGTTACCAAGGTAACAACTTTAAGTTGGAAGGATACATTGATTCTGATTGGGGAGGGGATAAGGATGACTGCAAGCCTACATTAGGTTATGTTTTCTTGCTCAACAATGGCATTATTTCTTGGAGTAACAAAATGCAAACTTGCACAGCATTATCAACAATGAAGGCTGAATTTATTGCAAGTGTTATTGCTATGCAAGAAGCATTATGGCTTGGTTATTTCATAAAAAATTTATGATCTTTTATGCCTTTAAGTAACCCGATTACTATCCATTGTAATAGTATGGCTATTTTGACTTACATCAAGAACCCTAAATATCATGGAAAAACCAAACACATTGGCATCAAGTATAACTTTACAAATGATGTAATTAAAGAAGGAGAACTCAAAATGGAGTTTCTTTCTATAGATCTGATGGTAGTTAATCCCCTTACTAAGCCTATTCTACCAACCCATTTTGCTAGACATGTGAAGGCAATGAGTCTATGTAAACTTGTTGGTCTGGCTTGTTCTTGTGTTACTTATGGTACTTTTGTATAAACACTTGTAATCCATTATGTATTAATGAAATATATGTGTTTATCCATTCTCTTGAGCATATTATTTTCATCATAATGAATAACTAAGACATGTCAAACATAGGTTAAGGATTGGTTCTTTCACACGAACAATCTACCCTTGATCTTTGTGTGAGATTGAAGAAGAGACCACCCAAGTATTTAAATATAGACTATTTAATGATTTATGCCCCCAAGTGGGAATTACATTTAAGTAGGAGTCACACTGTCCAATGCATGACAACTTAAGTTTTATGGTCGTCTTGATCCTATATCAAGATGAGGTGATACTCTTGCACCGCATTTGTTTGCCTACCCATGCATCCTAACCTATTTCCAGTATTGTTTCCCATTTGTGAGGTGGGCATAATGTGATATGATATGATTCAGACATATGCTCGTAGTGGAGATGTACTAGGAGAAACATTATGGAATGTTTTAAGAAGGAGAATGACACACTCCTACTCAGTGGTGTGTAAAACATTCAATAGTATAAATACATACCATGGAAAATATAAATTTATGTATTAATATGACCAAGAAATAAAATAAGTTTGTCATTTATCTTACTTATATGTGAGTTGTTTTATCTATGCCCTTAGTGACTATTCAATAATATCAAGTAATTTGAAGTCATTATGGTTATCTTAGTAATGTGTACCAATAGCTATGATAATTCGGCTAGATGTGTCCTCTCATTAGATAATCATGTGTTTTTTGGTTACTTGAAAGTTAGTGCAAAGGGAAAGACTAATTGTTATTGTAAATGTTAAACTTTATTGTTGATACATAACTTTTCATTTTTAGTATTACTTTGTGCAATACTTTGAATTGAGTATAAAGATGTTTTTAGAGACAAGTGTACTTGCTATTTGGTACAGTTCATGAGTTCTATAAGAGAATTTATAAAAGAGATTGCATGTGGCCAAATTATTTACCAACAAGGCTTAGGGCATATAGGCATCGTTAATGATTGGAGGATCATTAACATTTGGATCTTTGATTTGTTCAAAGAGATGTGGTGAGATAATTCTTCTTTGTATGATTAACTACTACATTATGAGAAGATTTATTCACATGCCTAGGGCAACATGATCAGGCTTGCATTTTTTTTAACTCTTACATAGTTATCCTTGTGTTCCATAAAGTAGAACAAGTACGAGTGCGACCTATTGGAATTTAGTTGGCAAGAGTAATTGCAAAATTTTGTAGATGCACTAAGACATACTTGTTTCACCATTAATTGTTAACACATGTTGGAGGAATCAATAAGATGATGCCATGTAGAGCCTATGTGGTGAAATGGATAAGAAAAGGTAACATCTATCCCTTGGTGAAAAGACACAACCCTTAGAAGGGTTTTGACTCAAGGCTGAACCATTATTACCCTTTAGTAGGTGGTTACAACCTTATTTCAAGAAGACAACTTTTAGAAGGATTGTTACTCAAGACTGAACCATTATGACCCTTTATGAGGCAGTTATGACCTTATTTCAGGGAGATGCAGCACTTAGAATGGTTGTAAATCAAGACTGAGCCATTATGACTCTTTAGAAGGTGGTTATGACCTTATTTTAAAAGGACATAACTTTTAGAAGGGTTGTGACTCAAGGCTGAATCATTGTGACCACTTAAGAAGTGTTTAGGCCATTGTTTTAAGGAGGCACAACTTTCAAAAAGGTTGTGACTCAAAAGAGCAAACCTATGCAACCTTTGTGGGAGGTTGTGACCCTTCAACAACAATCATTCAATCCTATAAACAAATCCAATGGGGACAAATTTAAAAATAATCTTTTGCACCATTTTCTCTCCCAAAACAAGGACAAAAGACACACATACACTTAAAAGAGTGTTATGTCTCACCCTTAAAAGTGTAAACAACAAGTTATTGAGCCTGAACAAGCATTGGTAGCTGCTCTTATAAGTTGGTTATCAATTTGGTTCTAGAAATGTGTGGAATGATCACATCTTACTCAACATAACAAATAGATGTTTTAAAGCTAGCAAATCCATCCAAGTTAGTTATTCTAACTATTTTGTTTAGTTCTTGGAATGATTATGTTGATAATTAAAATCCTTCACTTTTTCATGAACAAGCTTGTTTAATAATGTTCACAAACATTGACGAATTTTAAAATGATATTTTTGTTTAGCATTTGTGTTCAAAAATAGCTAAAAGAACAAAGCTGAACAAGGTTTGTTGCGTAATGATGCTTCAATTTTAGAGGATAGGTTTTAATTTGATTTTTTTTTCAATAATTATGTCATGCAAAGAAAATTTGTAAATACACATTACAAGAGTAACAGTAAGAGAGATAATATCTCTATCTCAAATTCTTCCTTCCATTTTAGTTTACTGACTTAAATTTATTTATATTATTATTTGGTAATCTTTTAGAAAAATTGTATTTAGAAAGTGCAATACTTATAATTTGTAAATATATTTGTTTAAAATTTTTTTATTGAATAATGATATAAATAAGTTTAAATCAAAATTTTATCAAAAAACCAAAATAGGGGAAAAATTTTGGGACGGAGAGAATATGATGTAACTTAGCTAGTTTATCTATAGCTTGATCCTAGTCCTCCTGTTGGTTACTAAACATAAGTAATAATTTAGGTCATGATTGACCACATGATATGGCAGTTAATATACCAGCACTACAAGAAACTAGAGCATTTCCTATGACATTATTCATAGAAAAATCATAGCAAAAGATATTTTCCTACAAAATAAATCACCACAGATAATCACAGGTAATTTTGGTGTTGGGTATAAGAACTGCTGCAGGATCGAGGCAAATCTGCAATAATCTAAACTATTGCGAGCGTTGTGATGATTCTTCATTGACTGAAGATATCCCATGATTTTGCCTTGGATTAATAATGTGACATTTTCCCCTCGATAAATATGCGACAATTTTGCCCCAAAAGTCCTTGTAATGATTGTGCATTGATCATCAGTGTGACTATTTGCAATGATTTTGCAACAAAAATGCTTGTGACAAATTTCTTTTGATAGGCTTTTCGACTATTTTACCTTAATTTCCAATGTAACCTCTACGACAATTTTCCTAAAATATTAGATTGGTGATTTAACATATCTTTAGATAACTATATTGTTTTTGTAATTACTATATTTTATTAATTATTATATTTAAATTGAATTGAAAGTAAACATAAAATATGAAATGAAAATAATTTTTAATTGAAATGAAAATAAATATTAGTAACTTTTTTTGTCAAGGAAAGGATATTTACTGAACATACTTAGGGAGGATCATACAAAATGTCTAAATCAATGGGAATGAAGAGAAGATGAGGGGCATAATGTTTAATTCACATAGCTCATTTCCACTTTACACCAATTAAGAACGTAATTTGCACAACCATAAGCACTTTTAGGGACATGAAAAAACTTACACTCTAAGGACCACTCAGCTGGTTAATGTCCATAATCACAGGATTAATCTGCTAGTTAGTCATCTTTCCTTGAATAGTATGAACTAACTTAAGACAATCTTTCTTTACTTTAATCTTGCTTGTATTAGCTTTAGCCACAATCAAGAACCCTTATAAATAGTTACTGTGTCCACTACTAAAGGATTTGCAGAAGTCATGTAAGACCATTTTGTACCTATCATCTACTCTCTGCAATCCTTGAGGATGATCCCAGTGCCTGCATTCGTTGACGATGAATCCCAAGCACCATCTGTGCCGACCTTTATATATCCACTTTTAGGCTTATTCCAATGACACAACATTTGATTTTTCCAAATCTGAATAGTAGCAAAAGATTGCACATCACATAAGTCTATAAAAGATTTCTAAATTATGTGTATTGTCTTCCCTGGATATAAGAACTTTCACTAATAGATTGCCTCATTTCTAGCAAGCCAAACATACCAACAAACATGAGCAAAGTTCGACATAACAACAACCCTAGTATTTTGGTTGTGCACATGGTCCATCCAAATAGCCATTAACCAAGAACCAAAATTGGAAATAGCTTGTTTGTCAGCTTTGTAGTCTAGATAACTATACCAAATAGGTTTAGTCTAGTCACAAAGTATAATTGTATGTTCACTGATTTTTAGGAGCTTACAAAAATGGTGAGTAGACTCAAATTTTTTTTGCACTTCTTGGTTATATTCAAGTTTATTGTTATGCTATTTTGACATAGCCTCCAAAGAAATTTAAGAGCTTAGTAGAGAATTAATAAAATATTATTGATTATAAATATCAATTATGCACAGAAATATTTTGAATAATTTACAAAATAAAAAAAATCTGAAATCCTAATTCATGCGGTCTTGTGGCAAGATCATCCAAGCCTCCCAAGTTGTCTCATCCTTATCTCTACTACCTAAGGATCTAGTTTGTAATCCAGGTGAAATGACACCAATAGGTATAATTTGCTGTATATTAGCTCCTGGATATTAGCACTAACAGCAACATTCATCAGGCACTAGATTTGCTTATCTACCTCACTCGGAGGCAAGTGAACCAGTTATTGACATGAGTGTACTGGTTGCTAATGGCCTTGGGATGATGCTCTAGGGCAGCTTTCTCTGCCTCAAGTTGAGCAATCTCAGCTAACTATTAATCAATGCATGGCTGCAAATTAAGTCAGAAATGAAAAAAGTGATGATGATGGTTAGACACTCATAGTTTAATTTATTTAAATGAAAAACTAGTAGTAAGTAGTTTAAAATGAAATTACCCACTAGGATCCAATGGTGGTAGGATCCATAAAGTAAGGTGGAAGGCCTGGGATATGACATTTCTTCAGCAAGTTAGCTTGCTCTTACTACACATTGGGGTTGCACATCAGGCTATCCTTGGAATTGGGGTACTTTTGGGTAAGTTGCTCCATGTATTCTTCCTATAATCAATTAAATTAAATTAGATTTATAAAGATGAAAAGTCATAATTACCCTAAGTTGGCTAGTAACTAGATAGAACCGTTGACAAGTCTTCCGTGTGTACATCCTGGTCCACCAATTTTGGAAAGTAGGTTCCTCTCCATCACATTCTCTTGTTTACAACAATGCTTAGTAAATTAGAAGATGAACTAATTGTGAACATTTGTTTTGAAATAATTGAAATTATAAAGTTCTTACCATCTAGTCCCAGTACATCTTGCCAGGAAAGAAGCCCATAGTGTGGCTCAAGGCAACCTTGGATGAATCTATTGTTAACTTGACTTTCTTCCTGATAGTGGCCCACCTCCTCCAGGAACCTCATTGCTAGTAGTCAAACAACAGGCTCTACAAGTGGGCGTCATACCCCTTAGGGACATGTGGCCCCAGGAGATTGTAGTCTAGGTGTGGTTCTCAACCAAAACCTAGGACTTTTTTTATCACCTCCTGCCACCAGTAGACATAGTTCCAAAGGGAACTCTAGGTGTACTCGAACACGAGGCAACGAATTTCGATAATGTCCACGGGGTCCCATTAATAATACTCCTGAATTATGTCCAGTTAATTTAAAATCTTAGAGAATGATAATGTGACATTTATGTGTTTTAATTAAATAAAAATATTACTTTTTTAATTTGATGGATATTTTTACTTGTAGTTGGGTCATGTGCTCCTTGCAAATTTCATTTGGGATCTTCATCCACAGAGGTTAAGGTCCATTCTATAGCCTATATAATCATCTATCATACATTCTAATATGTGAGAATGCTGAAATTTTAAAAAATAATGAATTGAATTAGCTAATACAAAATTTCAAGGTACTAACTATGGAAGCCTCAAAATCTTATATACTTGAACAAAATGATCATTCGATAGGCCTTTGGTGGAAAGGGTGACAATAAACAAGATGATGCAGCCCCCGTTACTGATGTGGGCCTCTAGGGGTTAGTGACTCATCTAGAGTGCATCGCGGATAACAACTCTGGGTCAACAAGTCATCATAGATCCCATACTTCAAGCCGATGTACCCTAATCCAATCTAGAACCCATGTGTCAATTTGTACTATTGGGCTTTAGACAAAAATTATAAGTCGGGATGGTAGTTGGCATCTTGATATTTACATAGGAATGTCAATGAAATGAACATCCTATAAATGCACAGCATTGAATAGCGTTACACCAGGTTAGGTACTCGTTGAGAAGGCAACACCACTAGTAGGGTAGAGGAATTTATCATAGTACTCAGCGTCTTGGAAGTCCAGCCACCACGTCTGTGCAGACCATTGGGTCATGCAGGACACCTATCTTGATTAGGCTCAAGTGTGCCCTGACTTGACCCAATGTGCTAACGCTTGAAATGCCTCATCCTATTTTTTGTAAATCTTGGAGAAAACCTCAATTTTAATTAGTTTTGTGTCAATCATGTCTTTAAATTTTAAACTACTTATAATTTTATCCTTTACTTTTGAATATTTTTGTCAAGAGTAAACTGCATGTATAGTCCCTAACGTATTGAATATTCTTTTTTAGTCCTAAACTTATTAAAAATTTTCATTTTAGTCCTAAATCTATTAAAAATGTTTCATTTTGGTACCCATTAAATGAAATTTATTGACTCAAAATATTTGCTTGATAAAAATTTTTTAGATCATAATAACACCAAATTTGTTTTAACTTAAATTAATTGACTTCAAAATGACTGATTTTTATTTTTACATATTTTTTACCCAAAACTAATTTTATTTAAAATACAATATTATGTAGTTACAATAATTTTTCCAAACAGTTATTCTGAGTTAATGAATTTTATTTGGTGAGAGGCCGAAAGGAAACATTTTTAATAGGTTTAGGGCTAAAACAGAACATTCAATAGGTTAGGGGATAAAATGAAATGATAATTAAATGTTAAGGTCCATTTACACATTTTATTCCTTTTTTCACTTAAGCCACTAATTTTTACTTACAATTTTATCCATAACTTTTTTTTTTATTTTTGTCTACTAAGTCCTAGTTTTAAACTACTTACAATTTTACCATACATTTTTTTGTTTTTCTGTTAATTAGTCCTTAAACTTTAAGTAGTTACAGTTTTATTCTTAACTATTTTTTTTTTCAATTACGTCCTTAAATTTTAATTAGTTACTATTTTATCCTCAACTTTTTTTCATATACTTTAAGTAGTTATAGTTTTATTCTTAACTATTTTATTTTTCAATTGCATCCTTAAATTTTAATTAGTTACTATTTTATCCTTAATTTTTTTTTCATTGAAGTCCTTAAAATTTAATTACTTGATTTTTTTTTAATTAAGTCCTTAAATTTTAATTATTTAAAATTTTATCCTCAAATTTTTTATTTTTTTATCAATTAAGCCCTTAAAGTTAATTATTTACAGTTTTATCCTTATTTTTTTTATTTTGCCTATCAAGTCCTTAAATTTTTATTGTTACAATTTTATCCTTAAATTTTTTATTTTTGTCAATAAAGTCCTTAAATTGTAATGACTTGCAATTTTATCATTAAATTTTTATTTTTGTCAATTAAGCTCTTAAATTTTAATTACATACAATTTTATTATTAAAATTTTTTGTTTTTTTCACTAACATCCTTAAATTTTAATTACTTATAATTTTATGCATAATTTTTTTTATTTCTTTTCAATTAAGTTGTCAAATTTTAAATTACTTATAATTTACACTCCTTACCTAAACACTATCGTTATTTAGCCTTTACAATTTCACCATACACATACATATCAACATACACATACACTACTACCTAAAAATTTACATACATATCAACATTTAGCCTATAATCACACTATCACATATCAACATCAACATCAATATCACTAACATTTCCCAAATTAAACATAGAAAATTTAGTAAGAAAAAGAGAAGATTACCTTGAGGATGATTATCACTATTGTTCAGTGCAAAAGAAACATTATCGGACGCCAACCAATAGTGGGGAGGAAGAGAGGAGGAATTTTCAAGGGAATAAAAAAAATGAGATGAGGATAGGTGGTTGAGGTTGATCTTGATAATTGGTGATTTGAATCACTGAATTAGTTTCTACAATTTTGCCACAATTTATCTTGCAGCTAGTCACAAAATCGATGGAGGATTCCAACAATTGGCCAATCTCTGCAATGATTACCCTTGAAAAAGCCATCCGTCCTCATCAGCTGCAACAATTTTTCCACGCGTTTAATCCACATCAGACGGTTTTGCCAGATAATCACTTCAATGATTATAACCGTTGTAGATATGACCACAAAATTTTATCCAAAATTTCAGGCCTTTTCACATCCTGCCATTAATTTTAACCCTTCCCATGATTTTCCTGCAAAACTTTTCCTATGAATTTGTCTCGATTTCTTAGCTTTGCCTTCAGTGCCTCCTTGTGTTCCTTCCTTTTAGCTTTTCCCCATCTTCTACAGCTACTTGACAGGCCACTTTCCAGGTCATATGAATTCCTACGAATTGCAACTCCAGCTTGCTATTAGCGGCTACACTATAAGATCGTAAAAATTTTAGGTGCAATTGCAAATATTTGAAAAGTTTAGTGTCTTATGTTATAATTATTTTTGATGACTAAAATGTAATTTTTTGAAATTTAGGTTTCTTATTTGATGATTCTTAAAAATTTAGGGACAAATGTTGTAATTTTAATAATTTTTTACCAAGATCATTCAACTAACTAAATATGAAAGTTATTAAATATAGGAACCCCCAAAGAGGAAAGTATCTAGTTTCTAAATATAGAAGAACCCAAATTGGAAGTTACAAAGCATAGAAGTTGCTAAACCTTGATAAAGAATACAATTAGTTCAATCATGCCTCCATCATCCTAAAAAATGTTAGTAAGTAATGAAGCTTCATCCTCAAAATCATCCTTGAAATCATCTTCAAAAGCATTACTAAATAACTAATTAAGTAATGAAAATGTAATCTTCATAACAGCTCACCAACTAAGTTGCACAAAACGTCTTGAAAATGAGAGCGGGGAGTGAGAGTGAGAAAGTATAACTTTTCAAAATTTAATTAATTAAGAGGTTGTAAAAACAAGAGTAGAAGTGGAAGTTGGGAGCAGGGGCAAGAGTGAGTGCGTTGACCCAAAATAAAAGGATTATGCAACTTAGCCCACCATTATATAAGGTTGGTATTCAAAAATTGACAATAAGTAGACTCAATGAGCTTGGATCGCAGAGATAAAAGGGCTAGGCTAGTGATAGTTGGGACTTTTGTTTAATGGTTTTTAGTATTATGGTTAGAGGTTAGAATTGAGAGTTATGCAAAGGCTTAGGGTTTAGGATTTTAAGGTTAGGGTTTATGGCTTTATTGTTAGGATTAAATGTTAGGGTTGTGGTTTGGGTTTAGGGATTTCGGGTTAGGGTTGGGTTAAGGTTTTTGTGTTAGGGTTTGGGATTTATGATTTACGATTAGAGTTTAGGGATTTAGGGTTAGGGTTAGGGTTTTGATTGTGTCGGGCTAGGGTTTTTTGGTCAGTGTTTAAGATTTTAAGGTTAGGGTTTAGGGATTTAAGGATAGGGTTATTATTTTGGTTTAGGGTGTAGGGATTTGAGGTTAGGGTTTTTGGGTCTCAATTTAGGGTTTTGGTTATGGTTCAACATTATAAGGTTAGGGTATAAGGTTTAGCATTAGGGTTTAGGGTTACCGCTTATTAGTTTAAGTTTAGTGTATATGGTTTAGAGTTTAGCAATTAAGAATTCAGATAGTTCAATAGAATGTTATTTTACTGGGTAAATGACACCCATCATTTCTAAACTAATACCGTATTGCTTAATCATCTTGCAATTACCAATTGTTACATCAGTCGTTCTTTATATATGAAATTATTATAATAATGTTCTACTATTAGATAGAACTGTTAAAAAGTAATAGAATTTAGGGGAATAGTGCACAATAAACTTTTCTAATTGTGTCTTAATTTTTTTTATTTCAAATTCCAGTTCCTTTCATTTTTTTTCTTTTTTTCCATCCATTCAATTTTTTTTCCGTAAAAAAATTCTTTTGGCATCAAATCTCTAATAGAACCTTGATTTTGTCTTTGGGATTTAGTCAAAAAAATTAGCTTTAGGTTATGTCTAGTTGGAAAAGGGAAGGAAACACATAAATCTGAAGTCTATAATAGCAAAAATTAAGAATATATGTGAAAATTGGGCAATCACTTAATCATCAATAACCCACAAAATAGTTTACCATAAATTGTACAAAGTAGTATTTGCTCTCATCTCTTGAGATTCATATTCATATTTACAACCTAAACTTATTCGAATTTAGAAAATGTTCGATATTGAACTAAAGATACTTGTAAATCTAGCAAAACAGGCACTTGGGTGTTTTCTATTTTTGCTGAAAAAAAAAAAGACAAGCCACAATTAACAATTGGGTCATCCATGGCTTGTTTTTCTGGTAATGGAAGTAGACAAGAAACCAAATGAGATAGTTGATGATGAAAAGAGGAGTGAAAGCAAAGAAAGAGTAAAACTATGATCTCTAAATTCCAAATCACAACCACGTGCTCGCAGCAACCCTTGATGAAATTTGGATGGATCTCGATGATTTTATGGAGCTGCTTTTGCTCTTGCTTAGAATGCAGAGAAACTAGCTCGTTCTTATCCTAAAATAGGTCGTGCTTCACCAAGAAGCAATTGAAAATGTCTTCTTGGTAGGTTGGTCAACCTTTGAAAGGAATGCTGCATAGGATAACTTATTTAATCCAGATATTGTGATTTCGCACTTAATCGCAATTGGCTAGTCAATACTTGCAATTCTTTAAAACTTTACATGCAACTGGTTTATTAATCTAGAACATGTATATGCACAAGTTGCTTTGGCTTTAAGTAATTGGAAACAAACAAACAAACAAACACTTTAAAAATTATCATGGCTTTAATAAATAAAATTTAAAATAACAACCACCATAAGTTAAGTATCTTAATCTTCAAGCATTGACTCAATGTACATCACAACACTTAGCTTAATGTACACCTAAAAGCAACTTTGGTGATCATATACACTAACAAGTCTTGACAACACTTGTCTATACTAGAGACATAACTTGGTACTACTAGTATCCAACTTACTACACTCTCTAAGATCACTAATTAAACTCCCACATGAGCTCAAGGCTCTAGTGATGGAACTTTTGACTTTCTTTGTGCACCTTAAGCCTTTAGCTAACAAGGCCAATCAAACAACTTAGTTAACTTTTCATAAAGTATAATCAATAATCATAAAATCAATAATGTTTCAAAATAGATAATACCTACAACAAAGTCTTGGCATAACACTCATTCTTTGGTGTTAAGCACCATAAAGATATAAGTTGGATAATATGGAACTTAAAGGGATGCGAGTCCAATGATCCTCAATAAGGGATTTATAACCTCGACCTCTTGTGGCAAGTGCGATGGCATTTGAGTGTCTCAAATGATGTGAACCACTTGTCACAGGTCTTGCATTGGAAGAAAGCCAGCATCATCGTCGCTGATCTTGGAGGGAGCAACATCAAGCAATCATTGGATAATTAGGACTACAGTAGAAAATGGCAAAGTTTTATGACTCATATAGAAAAATTTACTAAGTTTAGGACTATGCACATTCACCTTGACCAAATGTTCCTTTTGTTACATGTTAACAGTCTGACCTAATAGTAGGACGTTATTATAACAATTTGTAGTTGCGGGACAATTAAACAACATGGTTGTTAGTATAAGAACTATGACTATCATTTATCCTATTTTATTTTACCATTATGCGTCTTATGAAATTTAACATACAAATTTTTGAATTTATGTAATATATATCTCTTAATTATATTATTTAAATGTTTGCTTTTTGTATAATGGATCATTTTATCTAGCATTAATGGGTGTCTTTGCAGATTTATTTATTTGAAAATTTGAGAAGTCATTCTGAAAATAAGAAATAGTAGAATGATGAGTAATTTGTTCTTATGTTCATATCATTTGGTTTAGAATTTTGTTGCAAAATCGTAGTAGACATTGTTATGATTTTTCTGCTGTTTCACTGAGATGATAACAATATCGTAGTGGAGTGGTGAGAACTTTTACCTCCAAAGTTTCCCATGTTTAATGTTTGGCAATGTTACGGTGATTATTTTTGTCAGAATAAAACAACTGCGAAATTATCAGAATCTTGTGATGATTTATATCGCCAAAGCTTTAATCAGAGAATCATCGCAAATCTGGCCATTGAATAGTCAATCTTAGAATTTGCTTTGATTTTACAAAGATGTGTTTATGCATTGATCCATATCTAATAGTGCAATAAGACCTCAACCACATTCTCAAACTCTTTTGTATTTATGACAATGATCAGCAAGCGGTTCTTAACTTTCTAGAAAGTTGGGAAAAAAATCCATAATACCTTATCATAATTTTGCACCAACCTAGTACGTTAGATCATTAATAATTTTAGTTTTATGAAAGTATGGGGGCTTTGTGCCATTGCCCAAGCCAAACCCATAATTATTACCACTTGCTGATCAGTTTTTAGCTCTTTTTCCTAGCACCAAAATGATTTTAAATTAATACTTTATTTATCTAATTAAATTATATTATTAAAAAATTATTTTAAAAAATTAATTTTTATAATTTTTTTCCTTTTCAAAACGGAAATATTGAATGTGGTTATTAATTTTTTTAAAAATTGTAGGGTTTTAATTAGTATATAAGTTGAAATATATAATCACTTATTAATAATCTCATCCAATAGTCAGTGCCAGACTAACTATGTAATGTTTGTTTATTACCCTTAAGTTTAACATTTGTGACTTGATGAGTTTGCTAGTATGAAATGTTTAAAGTTTTTTGGGACTGGTAACTTTGTTGGAATTTTTGTCCAAAACTTTTGTTTGCTTTTAGTGGTTTTGTTTCCATGAGAGGAAATCCATGCATATGAAGTTAAAAGAAGTATTGATGCATCCCAAGGGTCTAGGGGTCTAAGTGTAAAGGATTTTCATCTTTCCAATAAGGCCCTACTAGCAAAGATCTTCTAGCGTATGTTTATCGGTGACCTTGGGAAACTGGTATATATAAGGTCTAATAGCAAAATATGGAGTTGATAAAAAAAAAAAAAGCAAAATATGGAGCTTCCAAGTCCATTTGGCAGGTTCAACATGCATGAAATATATCTTTCCTATGGTGTAGTCTTCTATATGGTTTAGAAATTATTACACCATATAATTGTTGGATTATTGGTAAGGGTCGATCTATTAGGGTTTGGGAGAGCAACTGGATCCCTAAAGTTTGTCTTGATCAGTTATCATTGTCTTTGGAAGGATGTCCCTAATTTAGATGTCCCTGTGTTATTTAGCCATACTTCATTATATATCCAGTCAATTATAGTTATAAAGGATGCATTGAACAACTATTCTTAGCTTGAGACTACCAGATTATATAATCTTTTTTTACTTACAATCCTCTGAATCCCCTTTACCACTCATGGAGAGTTGATCTTGTATCCTACTTGAGCAAGCCTTTCCTATCTTTATTGTGGATGGGGAATGTTGTAGTTCATCTAATATGTGTGTTGCAGCATGGATCTAAATGGGGATAAAAGTCTTGCTTATACTCCAGAGTGGCTGTTTTCTCCTTCACTGCTCTTTTGCATCAGAAGCTAAACTACAAGCTTTGAAAGGTGCTTTACAAATGGCCTTAGATTACAAGGAACCAACTGTTATTTTTACTTTCTAAATGTTCTTCCAATATTGCTACTCTTTGGAGCCCTTTAGTCCTTCATCTAGTGTTGCTGAATTTGACTCAAGAGACATGTGCAATGATGGAGTGATTTAGTAGATTCACAATAATTATTTTCCTTCAAGGTAGAGTCTCCATGGTGCATTCTATTGCTCAGTATTTCTTCCCTACATAGTTTTTCTATCTATCTTTTTTGGTTTTTTTTGCTTTTGAATATATAAATTTTTTTTTTTAGGACAATCAAGCAATAAATTTGGGTTGATGACAATTTGGGGGGGGGGGGGGCGGAAAAAGATTGGAATTGCCCCTACAATATACTTGAAATTAATTAGTAGACCTACTTAATGTCTACCTTGTTGATCTGACCAAACACACATAACCAAGTTACCTTATGATTTGGAAATCCATACTGATTGTCCGTTATAGTAACAAACCCATAAAGTTCTTTTTTATTAGCAAAAGAAACTTTTTTTACTTGACCAGCAAGAAGTTGGATATGGTATAAATATTGTAAATACCAAGTAGGATTGAAACACCAAGCTTCAGAAGAATGCTGTTGATTTCCTGCTTTATTAACAATTCAAAGGAAAGACAATAACTTGATGGAGGAAAACAAATCAAGCACATAAGCTGCTTTGTTATTGAAATTTAAGCTATTTCGTACAGGCCAAATACTCCAAGCTATACACTTTCCTATGACGTCAGAAGCACACTACTGATTCCTAGATCTTGAAGCTCCTAGTGCTGCACGAGGGAGGATGAAGACCTAATGTAGGGGAGAAAAATTTTGAAGTCTGAATCCCCACCAAGACTGGACTACATTCGAAATTTTTACAAAGAATCTGCAGTCAATGAGAAGATGATATGCACCTTCTTGATGCATTTGACAAGACAAATCTAGGTGCTAAATTCTCTAATTTGCCAAGCGTTTCCTACAAGGAATTTTGCCTTGTAATTCTTTCTATACAAAGAAGTTTACTTTTAGAGGACACTAGGAGTTCCAGATGAGCTTGACATTGTAGCTTACTCCTTGAACCTATTGAGAGACCACTAGAACTGCCAAAGATTTTGTTGAGAAGCTGTAATTGCTATTTAGGATCCAAATGAGTTCATGTGAAGATGACCTATTCAAAGTTACACCACTTAAGCTATTGTACAACCCTTGAAAATATCCCAGCACCCGACCCTCAAGTTGTCCAGATCATTGACAATCCCAAACCCAAGTATTTCCTTCCCAATACCCCATTTCAGGTACACAGGCTTTTTTGATACTTGACAATGTATAAAGCCTAGGAAATTTGTCCGTTAGAGACTCAGACCCTAACTAAATATTAGACCAAAATTTTACAGTGCCCCCATTACCAAACCTCTAAGAAAAACAATATTTTAAGACCACACACTTACTAACAAGACTAAAACTAACTCTCACAATATCATCTCACATGGACTTGAATTCACAAACACCTAGGGTACCTTCATCCTCATAGATTGAAGAAATAACCCTTCTTTAAAGAGCCTATTTTTCACTTTTGATACTCCACCACCATTTTGACAGTAATGCTTTGATTTTTTCCATCTAAGGTTCTAACACTTAGCCGTCCCAAGGATTTATCATACACCATTTTTTCCCAAAGAAACCCAATAAAATTTTCTAGCTCTTTCAGTCCTTCCCATAAGAAATTCCTTTAAATAAGTTCAAGAGAATTTAACTCTCCTTTTATGCAATGAAAGAAGGACAAAAAGTAAATAGGCAAACTTGAAATATAGGCAGTCAGAAAGATCTTCCTGGCTTCTAGAGACATATAGTTTAACTTCCACTGTGACATTCTATTTTTAATTTTGTCAGCAACATGCTTCCAAGAAAAAGCTCGTTTTATATAATAGCCAATAGGTAGTCCAAGATAACTAAAAGGTATACTATTAGCTTTGCAACCGACATATAAAGTTATAATAGTGTTTTATAATTTCATGTATCTAATTTTTCTAATTGCCATTTTTTAATTGTACTTGATTTTGAAACTTTTTCTATTTTTTTTAGCAGAAAAAACAATGAATACATATATTATAATGCTAGCAAGAAGCTAGAGAAATAACGTTCAAATCCTAATGTAGCCCAAAACCCAGAAAAACTAAACTTAAGTTATAAACATGCACTAGAATTCAAGCACCAATGATCAAAATACATCTTTATCTTGCCTACCTTTTAAATATTCAGAAGAAAGTTAATGATTGAAGCTGAGAAAATAGTTGAAAAGTCCAAAGCTTTGTTATTGAAGAGGAAATTGTTCTTAGCTGTCCAGAAGTGACAATAAACTAGCCTTAACCATGATGTTCCATGCTTTATCAAGATCTAAAAAAGGTTAAGAAAATAGGTGTTGTTTGAAGATTTGCCAGCATTAGATTTGCATTTATATTGAATTCCCTCCAAGAGTAAACAACTTTCCATAAGTGTTCTACAAAGCTTTATCTCAATAAAAGGTGATCCACATCTTCATAGAATTTCCTGTACATTGGACATGATAATTAATACGATCAAAACCTCTGAGCACCAATTTCTTCCTTGTTAGTAGTTTGTATTGCATTTGTCTCCAACTGAAAAAATTTCACATTGACAGGACACCAGAAGTTCCAAGAGATTAAATATTAAGAAGAGACTACTAGCAAAAGATGGGCATCTAATACTTGGTTAATGACTTGATAGAAAAGTCATTGCTACTACTAAGGCTCCAGACAAGCTAATCTATAGAGAACCTATTTAAAGACACAAATTTTAGTATAGTCCCTAGTTCTTAAGCCTCACTCCCTACATGCCCTATTAGGAGAATAGTACCAAACCTTTCTCATACCCAGGCATCTTCCTCCCATTTTTCAAAACCTAAGACATAAATGTGAGAATTCTGTAGGTGTCTAAATAGTATAGGAAATCTTACTCTAAGGGGTTCTCTCCCTAGCCATCTATCAAACCAATATATTATAGACTCACCATTCGCTAGCTCCCAAGAAAAACACCCCTCTAGGTTTACTCCTTTATTTGCGAAAATCATCCTCATAGACTCAATTTTTCCCCACACAAAATTTGGTGCACCTGATCCCAAGCCCTCATTTTCCCCATATAAGGAGCAAGTTACAACCTTCCATACGGCCTCCCCATAAATTTTCAACTTAAACCACCATTTTGAAAGTAAATCAAGATTTTTTCCCTTTAAACTTCGCAAACATAACCTTCCCATATTTCTGTCACTCACAACATGATTCTATTTTACCCAATGTATTTTTTTATACTCACTATAACCACCCACAGGAAACTTTTTAAAAGTGATTCAATATTTTTTAGGCTGGTTAATAGGAATAAAATAGTGAAAAGAAATAAAGAGGCAAACTTGATAGGCTTAACTTGATAAAGATGATTTGGGCCCCGACAAACATCTTCAAGACCTTCTAGATGGGTAGTATTACTTTGAATTTTGTTAACCATAAACAACCACAAAAGCAATTCTTGAGACTGGTGATCAAACTTTCATGCCAAGAAACACCATAGGAAAGAGGCTAGATTTACATACAATGATATGAGCCATTCATTCCATATAAACAACTCCTTTTAAGGTTTTTGTTCAAAGCAAAACTAAGTTGGAAACACCATAGAACTCGTCCAAAATTGAGCAATATTGTGGTATTTCCATTTTTCAACCAAGAAAGTATCATCTGCAAATTGCAGATAGAAAATTTTAACCTGTTGACTACTAGGTTTAACTCCTTTAACTTTTCCTTTGTAGAATGCTTCTTCCATCAAGTAATGTAGGACTTCTGCAGAGATCAAAAATAGAAAAGGTGAAAGTAGATCTTCTTACCTTAAACCCTTTTCCATTTGAAATTCTCCCTTTGGGCATATGTTAACAAGAATAGACATAGAGGCTGAAGACAAATAAAACTTCATCCATGACAACCATTTTAAGGCAAAATTCATTTGTTTCATAGTGCACAACAAGACCTCCCAATTTACATTTTTAAAGCTTTGGCAAAATTAACTTTGAACAAGGCAGTTTTAGTCTTCTTGCTCTTCATATAATGCACCAACTCATTTGAAATCAAAATTCCATTCAGAATCTATCTCTCTTGGATGAAGGCTGGCTGTGTCTCACCAATAGTCAAATGTATCTTCTTCTTTAGCCTGTTTGTTGGTATCTTTGTGATGATCTTGTACATAGCTCCTATCAAGCTTATAGGTCTATAATCATTCAGTCCAGATGGATTGAGGGCTTTAGGGATAAAGGTGACAAAATAGGCATTGCAGCCTCTAGCCAATCTTCTTAATGATTCAAATTCCCTAACAAAACTAAAAATGTCACTCTTAAGCACTGGCCAGCATTTTCTGAAGAAGCCAAACGTGTAACCATTAGGACTAGGTGGCTTTGAGTAGTCATAGTCCCATATTTCCTTTTTAATTTCTACTTCATTTGTTGGCAATTCTAACTCTTTTGCAACCAAGTTAGAAAAGCATTTTAATCTCTCTAGAAAGATGAAGGCTTGACCTTTTATCCTTCATAAACTTATTCTTGAAAAAATGAGAAAACTTTCTTGATTTCATTAGGATGATCAATCCAACTCCCATTAATAGAAATTTCTTTAATATTGTTCTTTATGAATCTCTAATTCATTAAATGATGAGAGTAAATGGTGTTTTCATCACCCTCTTTTATCTACTTGTCCTTTGATTTCTATTTCAAGAAAGATTCCTTAATTTCAGCTTGTTTTCAAAATTGCTTAAGAATTAGGCTCTTTTCAATCTATTCTTTATCAGACAAATCTCTACTTTCCAGAACAGTATCCCATGTAATAAGTTTCTGCTTTGAACATTCCAAGACTGCATCCATATTACCAAAAATAGACTTATTCCAAGTTTAAGTTTTTCCTTCAAATTTACTGTTCCATTAAATGATGTTCATTTCATAAGAAACGATATTCCATAAATAATTGTTCCATTCAGTAAGAATAATATAAGAATAATCTTGTTCTTTATAAAAAAATGTTATTTTCATTCATATAAATTTGATGTTCTATAATATGTTATTCTCTTTATAGAAAATGCTTTTCTGTAAATAATATTGTTCCATTCATCAAAAAATGTTTTTCTATTCATATAAATTTGATGTTCTACAATATGTTATTCTTTTCATATGAAATGTTGCTTCATAAATAATGTTGTTCTTTTTAGTCAGAAATGTTATTATGTTCATACAAATGTGATGTTCTGCAAAAAAGCTTTTTATTTAATAAAAAATGCTATTTGTAAATAATGTTGTTTCATTCAGTAAGATATGTTGTTCTATTTATTCCATTCATATAAATTTGATGTTCTACAATATGTTATTCTCTCTATACGAAATGTTGCTTTATAAATGATGTTGTTCCTTTCACTAAGAAGTGTTATTCGAGGAAAGGTAAAAAAAAGTCCTATAACATTTACAACTTTTTTAAATAAGTCCTATATCTGCACGATTTTCTGTTTGAGTTTTATATCTTAAAAAATGTGATCTTTGTTAGTCCTATAGCTAGAAAGCTTAACGAAAATCTTATGTGGTAGATAACACACATTAAAAATAATGGGGAAATATCAAAATTAGTCATCTAACATTGTAACTTTTCTAATTAAGTCACTAGGTTCCTATTTTCTCATTTTCACCCCTGAATTCAAAAAAAATCTAGAACTATGTAACTCTAATTGGATTGTGCAGGTTGGGTTATTGCTTTTGTGCCTGAAAATTTCAGAAAATGTTTAAAATAAACCATTTATTTTTCTTCTTCTTCTTCTTCTTCTTCTTCTTCTTTTTTTCCTAAATAAAATATTATATTTTCTATGTTTTAAGGCCATTGATTACCATTACATCAATGGAATATATCATGAGAATAAGGATATCATGTCACTTGAGCCATTTAAACACTAGCACTTTACCTACTTAACAATCACTTGAAAAAATTCTTTTAGAATGTAATTAATTATTTATGAGTTATCCAACTCAAAAATAAAATTTTAAAAAATATTATATTTTAAAAATATTGTTGACCTTATTAACTTGTAAAGTTTCAATTGAAGTACAAGTCAAATGGAAAATTAAAAATGCTAATTAATAATAGTGCATTAAATAGCTCATTTTCTAATATTTCACAGCCAATTTTGTAATACTTCATTGTATATATATTTCATTGTACTTTATCAATTCCATTATAAGACAATATAATCTTTTTCATATTAATTATTCATGCTTTTATAGAAGCTTGGAAGTATAAACTACAAAATTTTACAAAATGAGCCATAAGGATACCACAGAAAGGGTATTTATATAAGCAATAACAATGTAATAATGATAATTTCACTGATGATAAAAAAATGGATTTATAAACTAATGAATACATAGATATATAGGAAGATTAATTAATTATAAAATTGTGCGGCAGTATAATCAAGCCATTGACATTTGGATCGGGATTGAGGTCATTCAGCTCCAGCTTTCTCGCCAAAACATGATCCGGTTGTTGCTTGGCAGGAGGTTTTTATTTTGCTCCTTGCTGGGAATTCTCCATTTCCAGAAGCTTTATATGTTTTTAATTTTTGGATCATGACTAATGTTATCACTTAAAAGTATTTATTTTTTAATTGGAAAATATGAAAATTGTTCCTTCTTTTTCACTCTCGAGGAGGAAAGAGAAAAGGAAATGTAGCGAGTTTGTGCTTGAAAGACAATAGCACTAGAAGAAAATATTTAGGATTTTAGAGGTGAGTTGCGAAAAAATAAGAACCTGGTGATTTAAATATAAAGTTTACAACGATAGAGTCTAATTTTAATTTTTTTCCTTTATTTTTGACGTCTGTTTTCTGCAACATCGGATTTCTATCAAGTTTTCCGTCTATAGGACTAACAAAGATCATGTTTTTTAAAATATATGACTCAAATAGAAAGTCGTGAAGATATAGCACTTACTTTGAAAAGTTGCAAAAGTTATGGGACATTTTTTTTACCTTTCCCGGTGTTTTTCTGTTCATACAAATGTGATGTTATGTAAAAAAGTTGTTCATTGCATAAAAAATGCTATTTATAAATAACGTTATTCCATTTAGTAAGAAATACTGTTATATCAAGAAATTTACTATTTTGTAAAATATTATTAATTTCATAAGATGTGTTTTTCAAAATACAGTAATAGTCTTGTAAAAAGTGTTATTCATTTCATAAGATGTGGTATTTAAGATGTGGTGACATTTTTTTAAATAAGTTGAAACTAAAAAGATAGCATATAGTAGTAGGTGCAACATATAACTACTCAAAAAATAATACCACCCAACAATCTCAGATAAGAAACAACTCTTTTTTGAATGAAACCTCTCTATTAACAATGATGACTAACTCAACACTGACGTTGGTGGCACCAACAAAGGAGCAAGATCAGCTTTAGTGAAGTACCAAAAGAATTAAGATTAGAGCTGACATGTAGGAAGACTTTCCTTCCCAAACTTTTCCCAAGGAAAACATAGCTCTATTTTACAAAGACGTTCTGCTGCAAAACCAAGGTCGAGCACCAACTTCCTCTGTGTACCAACCCAATTACCTTGACGAAGGATCATACGATGAACCCAAACTTAAGGAGGATATACCCATGGTGCAATTACCAAGAAATAAAAGGTCATAAGAGAACTGTTGGTTAAGTTCATAATAGTCTGCACCTTCAAGCATAAGGTAGACCACAATTACCTACTTCTAAGAGTAAAGGACTATGAAATCTAATTTGAGGTTTCAAATAAACAGATTTGGTGAATACCCATGTCAGAACAACATTCAAAATTTCTTTCTTCTTCACTTTGTTCTAATTGGTCCATTATGACCAGTGTTGTCAAAACTAAACCAAAGCATCCAGTTCAATCAGTCCAACTATGAACCAGACATTCTTTTAAGCTTGATTATTAGATCATTTTTTTGTTTGGTCATGAATGGGTCAAAACCAAAAAGACATCTAAAACTGTCAGATCGGTGAACCATTAAATCGAGATAAACTAACAATTTGAAACAATTACTCAAGAATTGTAGAAAACTTGGTTGTCTTGGTGGGACACAGAAACAAGATATGACAAGTTCTTCTGATATGAGAGAAGATAGAAAATAAGTTTAGATTTGAACAAACCAAAAATTGGTTGTGTCTAGGATGTAGAACTGAAGCTACTCTTAACCTCAATGGTTGCATTTTCTAGGTAAAAGGAGATTGTTGGATTTGTGTACAACCCTTTAATTGGAAGATGATCACTCACAACACTTTTAAAGAAAAGGATATTCCCTAGATATGTGTCTTGTACAAAGAAATGGGAATATTTTTGGAGAAAATGGTTTAATTAAACAATGAGTTAAGCTGAAAAATGGAAGTTGAAGAAAAAATATAGAAAAGAAGATGGTTGGCCGCAAAAGGGGGAAAAGTGGAAATAGTGTGCTGTGGTTGGCCGCAAAGGAAAGAAGTGGGAAGTTATATGCACTACCCCTTCCCTTGCCCTCACCTATATCCAAACTTAGAGTTGGGGATTTTAGGTTTAGAGGATATTATGAGAGTTTTATATTAGGTGATCAAATATAAACTTAGTCCTTGTATTGCATGTATATCTTCCTTTAAGATGCTATCTTTTTGTTTTTGACAATAAAGGTACTCCTAGTTTTTAGAATATAAATATAAAAATTTGTTTAACTTGACAATTCAGCTAGTTGAAATGGTTTAATCGCAACCTAGAACCCTCAACGGTTTGAGGAACGGTCCAAATTTTAAAACACTACATATGACTGGATCCACATTCCCTATTTCCTCTCCTTAAAATACAATCAAGAAAAAAAAATTTTCCTTGAAATTCAAACATTTCAAGTTTTACAAAGTTAGTCATAAAATTGCTCGATTTGTCAAAGAAGTCCAAAATTACTTGATTTGCAAAAATTCTTAAAACCCTTAAGCCACCAACCTTGTTAGTCCTGTTTTTTGCTGACATGTTGAGAAAGAAGACATTGTTTACAGCCACATGTGAATTCCATCTGCCAAATTGCGAAATTGAGAGTTTTAGGACTAATAGTGTTGATGACTTAAACGTTTTAAGGCTTCTTTGGCAAATCGAGGAGTTTTAGGACTAAGTTGGAAAAACACTAAAATTTTAAGACTGAAAATAGTCTTTGGAGTATTGCATTGTTCAATCTTTGATAAGCAAGCATGGTACTTTTTTATTTACTTTTAACAATGTATTTGTGTAATATTTGCTAAGAAATCATTTTAATTTTTTCTTCACAGAAAAACTATTTTGTTGTTTTCCTAAACATATATATATATATATATATATATATATAAAAAAAGACAGTTTCCGCTAGTTTCACTTTAGAAGCTGCTTTAATTTTTTTTAATATTTACCAATGGTCAAACACATTGCTATTTACTAATGACTTAACATGTTAGTAAAAGTTTGACTGTTGGTACAAATTGTCCATCCTTTGGACCACTGGTATTTTACTAACGGCTCCTTTACCAATGTATAAACATTGGAAATTACCAACGGCTAAACATTTGATTGTTGGTAAAACAATTTTCAACGCATTGATTACTATTGGCCTATTACCAATGGTCTTACATTGATAATTTTAAAATTACCAACACGAGATCGTTGACAAAGGCCATTGGTAAATGGACATATTTTAGTAGTGCATATATTTTTTTGTGTTTTTGTGTCAATAGACCACATTAGAATGACCAGTATAGTTAAGTGACAATATATAAATTTTATTCATTAAAGATGAGTATTAGGAAGGAAAAAGAAACAGTGTAAATGGACCATAAAATATTGTATAACTTTAAATGCCTCGATGTTGTGCTCCTATTGGTGAAATGGAAGACAATAATTAATGTGTTTCGAACACTCTTAAAACTAAGATATTTATCAACATTAAAATTCAAATTACTTGATTAAAAAATCACTATGCCTATGTTATATTTCTATAATGTTAGAATCGATGGTATTATAATACTAAATCAGAGTTTTAATTTTTTAAATTAAATGAGAAAAAGTTTTTGTAAAATGGGTACAACATTAAAACGATCTAATGGATTGTCTTGCATTACATAAATATGATCACGTCCTCAATTAAAAATTGCGCGTATCTATTCTGTCAAACTCTGCCGTACTCCCCTGAATTCAATTTTAATGCACCCCTATTTACCAAAAAAAAAAAAAAAAGAAAAGAAAATAAACAATTCCACATGTTTCCAAATATCTAATTAAGCATAACCATATCTTTAATTGTCATTGCTCTGGGTGATCCTACCAAAAATTGATTGATCATAATTCCTTGTGTATATCCTCCAGGGCAGAAGAACAAGTGCGAGGGACAATTCGTTGCAAGGAGAACGTGGTGGTGGCGGCTTCAATGGTTGGCTTGTATTGTTTGTTTGCTTCCCCTCTCCACTTGCAAAACGTGAAGTGTTAGAGTAGGCCATGTGAAAATTTTGGTAATAGATATTATTATTATTTATTCAGATTGGATGTTTATTGAAATATTGCACTTTAATAAGTTTGAAAAGATATATTTTTTATTTTTTGAAGAGCAAGTATCTTCGTTAAAGTTTCATTTTTTCAAGTTTTTTCAATTTAAAAATTCATAAAAATTTAATTACTGTCTAATGAATTCAGTTACTATCTAAAAAAAAATATGATTTAACTGATTATTAGATATATATAGAGTTACTTTTTAAATGAGATTATTAGTTCTAGACCAAAAAAAGAAAAAGACTGTTTGACGTTGGTTCTGTTGATTAGCACCAGAGTTTTAAAAAGATTACCTAAAAACAATTTTTGACTTTTATTTTTAGTAATTTAATACTCACTGATAATAAATTACCCAAAATTATAATACAAATCTCAAAAAATTCGTCATAACAGGGCCTTTTAAAATGAAAATTTAAAATAATAATTTTTTAGAAATGGAAAACTAACTGGTTATTTGACCTGGTCATGCATCTCGCAGTAAAATTCACAATTTTTAAAATATTACGAGAGTAATTAGTTACCGAATTCTGCTCAACAACCATTAAGGTTTGATGAGATAGTAATATGTTCACTGCCCATAAGCAAAACAACGAAATGAGATAAGTGAGTGGGAACTGGGAAGTGGTAAATGAGAAGTTGACGTTTGCTGATGTCTGACAGTTCCACCAGGAAAGATGATTTAGCCACAAAATTATCGAATTTTAATTGAAGAAAGTTTAAGCATTAATATGAGCATTTTTAAATTTTATGACTTCTTGCATGCGTCAGCTCAGCTCACGTGTCAGCATAGATATATTAACGTTTTTTTTATGTATTATGAACAAGAATGAATAAACGTTATGGTTGATTCTTTTGTTTATTTTTTGTTATAAATGGGTCACATAATTTTATTTTATCATAATGAGGTCTCTTATCTTATTATGTGTGCCATGTTCAAGTCTTTTTCATCACTTGAGCTGTTATGTTGGACGGAAATTGCTGACGTGGTAATATTTTTCACGATCCCTGGTCATATGGAGCTTACCTGGATATGTAGTTGATTCCATCATGTCCACTTCCACTTTATGGAACTTTTGAGTGGGAAGAACTTTTCTGGTTGTAGTAAGTGGTAGGAAAATTTGGGTATGTCAAAAGGGGAAAATAAAAAATGAAGGGAAAACTAGATAAGCAGATTGAAAAGGCTTGCTTGGGATGTTGAGATTTGAAGGTCCCCCTATTGTGGGTGCGGCAGAGTAGAGCAATTTGCCATTTTGCAAATGTGGCATCAGGGCTAAGCTGAAGACTGCTTGAACTGAGGAGAACGCAGGTCATAGGTTATTTGGATCCAAGAACTAATGTTAAAGTCTCTTTTAATCTGATCCACATGTGCTAATAATGGGATATTGGGATTGGATTTGATTGTCTCAAGGTACTGGGTTGCTATTCACTCATAGTTGGCCTATTTAATTGTAACTTGCCTTGCACATGTGTGCGCATCATCTAGTCTTCTGATATGCACCTTTGGCCTATCATTATATTTCCTTGCCATGAATGACTAGGGGTAACCTTTCTGACATACTAGCAATAACCCAAACCTTATTATTCTGCTGGAAATCAACTCTATATCTGCTTTTAATTGCATACATCTCAATAGCCTTTATGAGTGAGTCAAAAGATAGGAAAACCATCCTTAGATTGAATTTAAGGTCCACCATGTTAGTCTATGGATGAGTCATAGGGACCCTTGATTGTCTTCATCACTGTCCTCATGGACACTATGCAAACCATCATCTGATGATCCATAGTCACTATCAATTTCATTAAAGGTGTAGCCCATACACGTATTGCTTGTCCCAACTTTAGGCGCTTTATCTTTTCTTCCACACTTTCCTAAACCATTTTTTTCACCATCCCAAGCCACTCCATCTTTCACATTGAGACTGTCAAGTCCATCAACTTGTACATTGAAATTCATTGCAAAATCTTCTTACACAATATCATTATCAAACTCCTCGAGCTCAGTATCACAACCACCTGAGTATGTACCCTCTGCAACATAATCATCATCCTCATTTTCACCCTCAGATACATTGTCCTCTATTTAACATTCACCTTCAGAAACATTGTTCCATCGTTCCAATGCATTCTCTGTACTCTCTAAATTCAATTCCACTTCATCTCTGCAAGCTTCCTCTCCAACCACTTTACTAACATCATCCTCCTTGCCTATCCCTGTGAGATCTTCACCTCCTATAATTGTTGCATTAGCCTCCATTCCCATATGATCTCTCACATTATCAGTGTAGCTAGGCAAGCAAAGCATGGGAATGTCCTCAGCCACCTTCCCACTTTTCTTGGATGCTTGTGAACCATCATTAACCCTACTCTTCACACTACTCTTAAGTTGTTCATGTCATCCTTATTCTTAATCTCAACAATCTTCAAGCTAGGAGGACAAAGGGAAGCCACAGTATATTCTGCCTAGGATTTTTCATGTGCCACCATTTCTTCAACAGTTAATGCCATAACATAAATTGATATTTTGTGTTGGTGAGGAACATTAGTATAAATCATTGCCATGATATCCTTGTCTATCTTTAGCTCCACAAGCCTATCTTCAAAAGGTGTGTCTTTAAAGGTGGCATTTATGGCAAAGTCTAATGTTGAATTCTCAATCCTTGGCTTTTGTGTGTCTTGTTTTTTTTTTCTCATTTTTTCAGTTCAATTTTTACTTGCCTTTTTTTTTTCTTTTTCCGTTTTTCTTTTTAAAGATTTTTCAGTTTTTCTTCCTTATTTCTTTTTTTTTTGTACTGTTCTTAGTTTTATTACATTTTTCCTTTTTTTTCATTTTGTGTTTTTATTTTATTTTTCTTTTTCATTTCATTTTATTTTCTAGTTTTATTTGTTTGTTTTATTTTTTCACTTTTCTGCTTTTTCTATTTCTAATTTTTTCCATTTTTCATCTTATTTTTTATTTAACATTTTCTATTTTTTTTCAATTTCATTCCTTGTTTTTAAATTTTTGTTTATATTTGTTTGTTAGTGTTATTTAGTTTTTGAGAATAGGAGCTGAAAAAAATGAATTTATAAAAGAACAAACAACAATGCATAAATGAACATATTGAAAATTGAAAAACAATATGCACAAAAGAACGTATAGGAGCTAGAAAAGAAAAGATTTATAAGAGAACAAACATTAATGCGTTAAAAAAAAGGAATTGAAAGAATACATAAACAAAAGAGTATGAGAACCAAGAACGTAAGAAAAAAGGTTAAATTTCATTTATGGTCCATAACCTTTTGTAAATGTCCTAAACGGGTCCCCAACCTTCATTTTGTCTTATTAAAGTCCCCAACCTCCTTATTTTTGTCCTAATCATGATCATGCCATTAATTTCACAGTTAAATGTGATGGAATTGCAGGGAAAAATGACAACATTCATCCTCCATTTTCTTGTTCTCACTCAAATTACTAAGAACCTATTAAATCTAACTTTTCAACCACTATCTCCTTCTCTCTCCCTCCCTTACCATGCCCAGCCACCATCTGCGACCAGCCCCTTCTCTACCCTCTTTGACCACATCTACAGCATCCATTGCTATTGCTAACCCCAAAAGGATTGGCCAAATCCGCACCTCTCTTTTCTCCCTCCATGCGACTGTCGAAACAACAACGATGATGAACAATCTGTTGCAAGATCCCCAGAAGTCACCGGAGGAGTTTACTGTTCCACCTCTGTGGGTCAACTTCCCAACCAAACTAGCCTTTCATCTGTTTGAAGCCCGGCGATTCTTTTTCTACATGACGGCCAATGTCTTTGACGCTTCCGACATGTACCGAATCGGCATGACAATTGCAGGATGTGATGTGTTTGCTGTGAAAAGCTGTGACAAAATCAAAGGTGAGTGGGTAAAACTTCTCGACTAGCTTCATTAGAAAATGGTGATTTAGTTAGCTTGCTTTCGCCATCCAGTAAAGAACCAAAGCAAGAAACGAACAATGAGAAATGGGAAGAAATCACAAAGTGGCTGGACAATCAGAAAAATCCGTCTGAAGGAATTCGCACTCGGGCTGGAAAAATCTAAAGCCCCCTTCTTCTGGGTGCACAGGGGAGAGAACGAATTACCAAAAGGATTCGAGTCGCGAATGGCGGATCGAGGCCTTGTTTGGAAGAACTGGGCACCGCAATTTCAAATTCTGCGGCACGAATCCGTCAGTGGATTCTTAACCCACTGCGGATAGGGCTCGATCATCGAGGGTCTCTTCTTCAGCCTGCCGCTGGTGATGCTTCCGTTCGTGCTGGACTAAGGGCTCAACGCAAGGCTCTTCGAGGAGAAGCAGGTAGTCATCGAGATTAAAAAGGTGGAGATAGTGATTGAAGAGTTAGATTTATTAGGTTCATAGTGATTTGAGTGAACAAAAAATGTAGGATGAATGTTGTTATTTTTCCTTGCAATTCCATCATATTTAACTATGAAATTAACAAAAGGACCATGATTAGGACAAAAATGGAAAGGTTCAGGACTTTAATAGGACAAAATGAAGGTTAAGAACCCGTTTAGGACATTTCCAAAAAGTTAGGGACCATAAATGAAATTTACCCTAAGAAAAAACATAACATTGATTTTTTTTTAATAAACATAACATTGAATATGTTTTTTTTGCATTAAGTATATGCACTTTTAAACAAAGTAAATGTTCTTTTATAGATGAATGTATGTTGAACAAATAACAAGTAATAATTAATTTAGAACAAAAGAATAGTTATTGTTCAGTGATAGAATAATGGAAAAGACAAGAACAAATCAAGCATCAAGAAGAACCTATAGGAACTAAAAAAGAACAAATACATATGAACTAATAAAAGAATAAAAAAGTGTAGGTTATACATCAGGTGCGCATGAGACATACTTTCTATATTTTTATTACTTAAAATCTTTACAAATACAAGAGCTACAATGGTTAGAATGACCTATAGAAAAACTAGGGGTTAAAATGTCTGTTGCACGAAACCTTAAAGGACTCCAGCCATAATTTGACAATTTCTGGTAGTCAAGTGATGAATGAATTTTAAACTAAGTTCAAAAGATATGATGTGCCCTAAAAAGCGCCTGTAAATGCTTGATTGCCTGGCATCTCTTTGATAAAACTTGTGAGGGGTTATGACTTAAGACTTTGTGTGATTTTCGGGCTGTATAACCTTTGGGACTTAATCACAGCGATTTTCCAAGCACTTGGCTACCTCAAAACCCATTTGATATCAAAGCCTTGCATAAACTATTTTTCAAGAAGTTAGATTATTAAGAATCTATTGTTGATCTCTTAAGCCAGACTTACCAAATATGTCAGGAACCTCAACTCTAGCTACTCTCACTTATACTTATTCTTTTTGTTCATCATCTGCATCCCACTTATATTCTCTTTGTGAATTCAAATATCTCTAAAAAAATGATAAAGTCCCACTGACTAATCTTTTTTTGATAAGTCCCTACAAAGTTTTTGCAAAACCATCTCATTCTCTGACCAAGACAGTGAAGAATTTGGTTTCACCGTCATGAAAAGCTATCAAAAAGTATGTCCAAGCTATTAAGTTTGACCAACATCCTCTCCTAGCCACCAATAAAGAGCAGTATGTGGAGAATCCTTCCCATTTTCTTCGACAATGGATTGCAGAAGGATTTACTCATCTCCACTTTGGAACCGCTCACCTTGCACGTACCTACAATAAAAGAAAAGGTATACCAGTTACTGCCAGATTAGCTCTCCTTGATATATGATACAAGAAGTATAAACATGCTTGTATTGGTACAGTAGAGACTACCCTCAATGCTTATACCATTCTAATCATTTTCCTCCCAAATTTCTATATGGTGCTTCAAGACCCCCATCTGTTCTCTGCTTGAAAAACCCAGCTACAGATCACTGGCGCAGAACAAGTTTCCTCCATTCTAGCAGTAACTATCCATTTCCCAATGGCATACATGATCTAAAATCACGCTCTTGATTTTGCAATGTCTAATATGAACAATGTTACATTATTTCTTTCGGTTGATGCAACTCATGTTCCAAATAAAACTTATGTTCCAAGAAAGATTCCTAGAGAAAAGCTTTAGAGACTCATTCCTACCTCTTGGATTATGAGTTATGAATATTTTCATCAACAGACTCAACCTGTTCAGTCTAAGAAGCCTATTTTCTTTGATAAACCGGAAAGGTAGACTGAAAATTTTTTTCAAAAAAAAGTAGAGTCATTTGAAGATGTTGATGTGTTTTCTACTTCAGCAGTTATGACTATGGTCAAGGAACTCAAACCTGCATTACATGTTCCTATTGAATCATTTGCTGCTGATGGTTCTTTGATTTACTAATTTAAAGATGAGAAATGTCACAAATATTTTGATGTTTGTGACTTTATTAATTGCTTAAAATTCTTTGATGATGTTGAAGATAAATTAACTAAAAAGAAGAAAAAGAAGTCATCTCAAGAATTTTTTCGCCAAAGATATAATGATGGAGATCTAGCTGTTGGACTTCTTGGTTAACCATTTGGAAAATTTGATTATTATGTCTTATATTCTAGAAAAGAAGACATTCAACACTGTCAATCTCAAACTCTTTCTGACATGCCGTTTGAACTTTCACCTTCATTTCTTGAAGTTAAAATGACTGCACATCCATATTATAAAAAGACACACAAACAATTAAAAGGAAAAATCTCCTCATCCGACATTTGAAGTTAATATATTTAAGATGAAGGAAGGTGATTTTCCACCTCCATCTTCTACCAAACACACTTGGAAGATTCCATAGCCAGCATCTTTTTATTCTAAAAGATGAAGAAAAGATACCTTTGCTGTAGAACAAGTACTTAATTGGCAATCTAAGAATTTGGTCTTTCAAAACCTTATTCTTAGAACAATTGAGCAGAATCCACTTCATATTGAGAGGAAAGTTGACCATGTGGTCATCAATCATTTGACAAAGTGTCAACAAAACAAATTGTCAACAAAAGATTGACAACTTTCATAATGAGATTTTGAATCTCATTTCTCATCAAAACAATTTCTTGGCTCAAGAAAGACAAATCTTGCATTTGAAACAACAATTGAAGCATCTGCAGGCTAAGCAACAGCCTAGACATCTAGAACTGCATAATCATCCCTTACATATTCTTCAACCACTATTCTAGCCCTTTAGGCCATTTCTCTCAAGCCAATCTCTTCCCACCAATAATATATTTGTCACTCTACCATTACTTTACCAACATTCAAATCCACAACTGAGACCTAGGCCCAAGTTCACTTCTATTCCTATCCAACCAGAACCCAAATTATAAAAGGAGCCAAAGCATAAAGGTCCGGTTATTCCTGAAAACCCTACTTCTAATTCATCTACTTCCAAGCCTCTGAATCCTCAACTTAAAATCCAATAACTGACCCATGAAACCATGACCATTTAAACCAACCCAATTACCTTTTTTCCAGATCACTAGATCCATATGGCCTAACCAGATAATCCAAATACCTTGGTTGATA
This sequence comes from Aquilaria sinensis, assembly GCA_005392925.1. Lineage (NCBI taxonomy): Eukaryota > Viridiplantae > Streptophyta > Magnoliopsida > Malvales > Thymelaeaceae > Aquilaria > Aquilaria sinensis. The sequence goes on from SMDT01000330.1 coordinate 207,092, forward strand.
CCACCTCCACTTTTAACTTCTTAGAAGAAGAAGAAAATAATGATTTTGATCAAGAATCCTTAACCTCTGTTAGTGTTGTGCCCAAAAGCCAATCATGAGATTATTGTATTTTTGCTCATTGAGTCATGATATTTTATTAAGGCATTAATCCAACAATTATGTTTGTTGTTTTGTTTCTGCGTAACTTAACAAACATAATCGTAACCCTAGAATAGTGATATTCTTAAACGTCCCTGGTCTAGTATTATTGTGGAGCAGGTTGCAATAATACGTAACGACTAGCATATGTGGAGACTAATAAGAGATATGTAGTCTACATATGGGTACAAGTTGGAGAACTTGTGTACTGGACCGACCCACCATGAGAACACTACATGGATCGTTATATGAGTGTCATAAGTGATTCTCATAGTGATCATGGTATATGTAGTCCTTCGACCTAAGATCATCAAGGTTCCCTACATGTGAGTCACATACTTTGATACTTTCCTTTGTTGCTCGTAACTGAGTGAACTTGAAGGAGGTCATTGGGTATGTCACATATCATGCGGAGGGATTTGTATGATCAAGATGGGATTTGTCCCTCCTATGTAACGGGAGTGATATCTTCGGGCCCCTTGATAGAGTGAGACTTAGAGAATGCATGGCCATGCTCGGATGAGTTGATATATGATATCAATGTCATCAGTTTAAGTTGGTCTACTCAGTAATCAAGAAACCAAAGATTGGGCTATACGAGAGTGACACATTCCATGTCTCGTGCTTAGTCTTGATATCTTGGACAAAGGGACAATGGCATATATCGGTGATGATCATAAAGGTTTAGTCGATTCACCGACAATCTTGTCACTTGGGTAGCAATGATGTGTTGCTAGACACCGCTCATTGCTTATGATCATAAATGTGATTTATGATCATTGCCAACATGGCAAGAGCCTATTGGGTCGCACACATAGAGCTATTTGGATCATTAGCATGGGCTAATCATTAGGGTTATGGTTTCACTTTAATTTCGTATTAAAAATAGGCCCAAGAGTTGAGCCATTATTAAGCCTGAAATTAAATCCTAATTGGATTAGGGCTTTGAAACCCATTAGGCCTGGAAGTTGAGTTTCACTATAAATACAACTTTTAAGTGAGAAATTCGCAGGTCTCCTTGCCCTAGCCTCCAAAAAGGACAGCCACACTCTTCTCTTGCAATTCCTTGGAGGACGCAAGCTAGCACTGCGAGCGCAAGAGAAACACATCTGTCGGACGTGGTGGAAGCGTGGTGATCCCGAGAGGCTCGTGTGGATACCATAGAGAGCCTGAACACGTCAACTGTTCAGGTTTTGTGATTCGACTCTACAGTTGAGTGAGAGATCTCAACCGAAAATTAGGTATGAAAATTTTCAAACACCCGGTTTACCCCGTTTCACTTGGATCCTGGAGGGTTTCGGTTAAATTCTGCTGCGCTGTTTGGCTCCCGAAACCCATCAGTGGTATCAGAGCTACTGGTGAAACCCTAAATCGGGATTGAGTGTTGAATCGCATGATGCTATGTGTTCGGTTGCTTTTCGGCCATGATTAATTAGATTGATTCATGATGCATGAAACTGGAATTCGTAATGAACATATGAGATATATGAAGAAACGACACAAATTGGTTAATGAGATTAATCTCAAATTGAATGGTATGAGATACCTATATGGATTAGGATTCTTGCAATAGTTGCAGAAACCCTAGCTTGGTTCGGATTCAGCCTGTTCAGGCACTGAAAGTAAGGTATTTTTGGTGGCTCGAATAGAGGAGTCTCGGGTGCCTACTTTCTCAAAATACAAGATTTCGGGCTAAGCAATTGTAAGAAAATTTTTTGCGCAGGGGGGCGCTGCCCCCCACGCCCCCCGCAAGGGCGGCTCCCCTTGACCTCGTCCGCTGACCGGTCAGCGGAACCACCGCCCACTGACAGGCCAGCGGGACCGCCATATGCGAAGCGCCACATAAATAAAAACTGGTTAATCAACGCGCGAAAATTGGCATGCATCTTTGTTGAATGAGATTTGACATGATATGCTGATTGGTGTTTGAAGCATGGTGCATGGTTATAGCCCTTGATTGGTTGTACTTGTAAATACGGCCTGCGAGTCGTGCCTTTTCTTATCACTCTCATTGTACATTCTCTTCTCACCTTACTCCCCTCGAATGTAACTCGAGGTTTCTATTATTGATGTAATAGTGCATTATGGGATCATCCAAGGTTGTATGTCTAAGGATCATCCAAGGAGGCATGTCCAAGGAGATGACAACAAAAGGGCAGCCAAGAAAGGAAGATAAGGAGCTTGTGAAGACTCTTTTTCTTTTCTTAGGCTTTTATGATATTCTCATTGGCTTGAGAATATCGCATAGTTTGGGCTATAACCATGTCACGTTTACTTTCTTGAACGCATGAGATGCATGTTTTATATTTGTATGTGATGCATGTATAAGACAACCGGAGATAACAAATTGGTGAGATCAAACGAAAAAAAATCCCTCAAACAAATATTAAGTCATAAATGTGATGCCTTCCAAATGTTGGCACTCGTCAAGACTTTGATCAACATTAGGTGGGTTTGCCAAAGCAAAGCACCTATGTTCATCTTGGTAAGGCGCGATGGGATAATAGTGATATCCAAATTGCTAACTTTGGGTCTGACTTAACTAAGTCATCCTAATAGGATTAGGGACTTAGAGGCATAGAGTTGGGCTTAAGCTCATGAGATGAGCTTGGACAAGTGTTGTTCACCCAACTATCCAAGAGTTGCATAAGATGCAATTGGCAAAGAGTTGCCTACCTAAATAGCTGTAACTTGAGAGAAAAGCCAAAGCTGACTCAGGTTGTGGTCAAATATGGATCTTGGCCCACTAGAATACCTTAGCGCCGAGGTGTTCCAAAATAATATCGAGGGTTATTATTTTGAGGAAAATAGTGGGAGTATCGTTTAATAAAAGTCCTTATTAAATGAATTAAAATACATGACTCTTACACTGCATATTTACTGTTGTAGATAACCATGGCACAAAACACATCGACACTTTCGTTGCGATCGATCCTTGAGAAGGAAAAACTGAATGGGACCAACTTTCTCAAATGGTACCGAAACTTGAGGATAGTCCTCAAACAAGAGAGAAAGGCTTATGTCCTAGAGCAGCCCATTCCGAATGAGCCTGCTGCCACTGCTCCAAGAGCTGAAAGGGATGCTCACAAGAGGCATTCTGATGATGCTTTGGATGTTGCATGCCTCATGCTTATTACCATGGAATCTGAGCTTCAGAAGCAACATGAGAACATGGGGGCGTTCGATATGATCGAACATCTCAAAATGCTTTTCCAAGAGCAAGCTAGGCATGAGAGGTTTGAGACCTCTAAGGCATTGTTTCAGTGCAAGATGTCTGAGGGAAGTCCCGTGGGTCCTCATGTACTCAAGATGATTGGGTACATTGAGAATCTTGAGAATTTGGGATTTGCTCTTCAGAAAGAGTTGGCTATTGATGTAGTCTTGCAATCGTTGCCTGAAAGCTACAGTCAGTTTGTCATGAACTATAACATGAATGACCTTGACAAGTCCCTCCCTGAATTGCTCAACATGTTGAGAACTGCTGAGCAAAACCTTAAGAAGGCTAAGCCCATTTTGATGGTTCAAAAGGGCAAGGGAAAGGGAAAAGCCAACAAGAAGAAGGATAAAGCTAATGGAAAGTCCAATGCTAATTCTTCTTCAGCTGCACTGAAACCAAAGGGTGGTGTGGCAAAGGAAGGGGAGTGCTTCCATTGTAAGCAACCTGGACACTGGAAGCGCAATTGCAAGCTCTATCTTGAAGAACTTGCTAAGGAAAAGGGAAGTAAGACTTCCACTTCAGGTATTTTTGTTATAGAGGCTAACTTTTCTACTTCCTCATCTTGGGTATTGGATACTGGATGTGGATCTCACATTTGTGCAAATGTGCAGGATCTAAGTAAGTAGAAGTAGAAGATTGGCCCGAGGTGAAGTGGACCTACGTGTTGGAAATGGAGCAAGGGTTGCTGCCTTAGCCGTAGGGACTTATGTTCTCACTTTACCTAGTGGATTAGTTTTAGAATTAGACAACTGCTACTTTGTGCCTACTATTAGTAGAAATTTGATTTCTGTTTCTTGTTTGGACAAGAAAGGTTTTTCATTTATAATAAAGGACAAATGTTGTTCTATTTATTTGAATGAAATCTTTTATGGTAGTGCTCAACTTAGCAATGGGTTGTATGTTCTAGACCTCGAAGATCCAATCTATAATGTGAATACCAAGAAGGTCAGATTAAATGATTCAAACCCGACCTATCTCTGGCACTGTCGCTTGGGCCATATAAATGAGACCCGCATATCCAAGCTCCATAAGGATGGACTCTTGGACTCATTTGATTTTGAATCATATGAGACATGTGAGTCATGTTTGTTGGGCAAGATGACCAAAGCCCCATTCACAGGGCAAAGTGAAAGGGCTAATGACTTACTAGGACTCATACATAGTGATGTATGTGGCCCTATGTCTACACAAGCTAGAGGAGGTTTCCAATACTTCATTACTTTCACTGATGACTTCAGCAGATATGGCTATGTGTATCTTATGAGACACAAGTCAGAATCCTTTGAAAAGTTCAAAGAATTCAAGAATGAAGTAGAGAATCAACTCGGGAAGAGTATCAAAGTGCTTCGATCAGATCGAGGTGGAGAGTACTTGGATCGAGAATTCCTTGACTATCTGAAGGAGTGTGGTATAGTATCACAACTCACTCCACCAGGTACACCTCAATGGAATGGTGTATCTGAAAGGAGAAATCGAACTCTGTTAGACATGGTTCGCTCTATGATGAGTCAAGCTGACCTTCCAAACTCCTTTTGGGGACATGCTCTAGAGACAGCCGCTTTTACACTAAACCGAGTTCCATCTAAATCGGTTCAAAAGACACCATATGAGATATGGAGTGGGAGGCGTCCCAATTTGTCTTTTATGAAGATTTGGGGCTGTGACGCTTATGTGAAACGTCAATCCTCTGACAAACTAGGGCCCAAATCTCAAAAATGCCTTTTTGTTGGGTATCCCAAAGAAACAAAGGGTTACTATTTCTACAATCCTTCTGAGCAAAAAGTGTTTGTTGCTCGAACTAGTGTCTTTTTAGAGAAAGAGTTTATCTCTAAAGAAACTAGTGGGAGGAAAGTAGAACTTGAAGAAATTCAAGAACAACAAGGAGACATCGAACCTGAAATGGAACCTGAACAGACACCACAAGATGTTGTGGTTCAAGAGTCTGTTCCTGTAGCACAGAGCCCACGTAGGTCTGGTAGGATTCGGCGTGAGCCCGAGAGATATGGATTTCTCGTGACTCACACTGGTGATGTGATGCTCATGGATCAGGATGAGCCCACAACCTACCAACAAGCTATGTCAGGGCCTGACTCTGAGAAGTGGCTAGTGGCCATGAAATCCGAGATGGAATCCATGTATGAAAACCAAGTATGGACTTTGGTTGACCCACCTGAAGGGGTAAAACCCATAGGGTGCAAATGGGTTTTCAAGAAGAAAACTGACATGGATGGTAATGTGATTACCTTTAAGGGACGATTGGTTGCAAAAGGTTTCAAGCAAATTCATGGTATTGACTATGATGAAACTTTTTCACCAGTTGCTATGCTTAAATCCATCCGAATTTTGTTTGCTATTGCTGCACACTATGATTATGAGATATGGCAAATGGATGTCAAAACTGCATTCCTAAATGGAAAGCTACTTGAGGATGTGTACATGACACAACCTGAGGGTTTTGTCACTCCTGAGAATGCCAATAAAGTGTGCAAGTTGCAAAGGTCCATTTATGGACTGAAGCAAGCTTCTCGAAGTTGGAATCTTCATTTTGATGAAGCAATCAAAGAGTTTGGTTTTATCAAAAATGAAGATGAACCTTGTGTCTACAAGAAGGTTAGTGGGAGCGCTATTGTCTTCTTGGTGTTGTATGTAGATGACATACTACTCATCGGGAATGACATTCCTGAGCTACAGTCTGTGAAGACTTGGCTGGGGAAATGTTTCTCTATGAAGGACTTGGGTGAAGCAGCCTATGTGTTAGGCATCAGGATCTATAGAGATAGATCTAGAAAGCTTCTTGGCCTAAGTCAAAGTACATATATTGACAAGGTGCTAAAGAGGTTTAGCATGCAAGATTCCAAGAAAGGATTCTTGCCCATGTCACATGGTATCACTCTTTCTAGATCTCAGTGTCCGAGTACACCTGAGGAGAGAGAGCGCATGAGTAAGATTCCATATGCCTCAGCAATTGGATCTATCATGTATGCCATGATATGTACTCGTCCCGATGTCTCATATGCTTTGAGCATGACGAGTAGGTACCAATCGAACCCTGGTGAGAGTCACTGGACAGCTGTTAAGAACATCCTTAAGTACTTACGAAGGACTAAGGATGCATTCTTGGTCTTTGGAGGTGAAGATGAGCTCGTTGTAAGGGGTTACACCGATGCAAGCTTCCAATCCGATAAGGATGATTTTAGATCGCAATCTGGTTATGTGTTTTGTATTGGTGGTGGTGCTGTGAGCTGGAAGAGTTCAAAGCAAGAGACAGTAGCTGACTCTACAACAGAATCTGAGTACATTGCCACCTCTGATGCTGCGAAGGAGGCAGTTTGGATCAAGAAGTTCATCACTGAACTTGGAGTGGTTCCAAGCATTGCCGACCCGATAGAGCTCTATTGTGACAACAATGGAGCAATCGCACAGGCTAAGGAACCTCGATCTCACCAGCGATCCAAACACATACTCCAACGCTATCATCTCATCAGGGAGATCATCGAGAGGGGTGATGTAAGGATATGCAGGACTTCGACAGATAGCAACATTGCTGATCCGCTGACAAAGCCCCTTACGCAGCAAAAGCATGATAGCCATTCTAGGTCCATCAGTATTAGATACATGGATGATTGGCTTTAGTGCAAGTGGGAGATTGTTAGTGTTGTGCCCAAAAGCCAATCATGAGATGATTGTATTTTTGCACATTGAGTCATGATATTTTATTAAGGCATTAATCCAGCAATTATGTTTGTTGTTTTGTTTCTGCGTAACTTAACAAACATAATTGTAACCCTAGAATAATGATATTCTTAAACGTCCCTAGTCTAGTATTATTGTGGAGCGGGTTGCAATAATACATAACGACTAGCATATGTGGAGACTAATATGAGATATGTAGTCTACATATGGGTACAAGTTGGAGAACTTGTGTACTGGACCGACCCACCATGAGAACACTACATGGATCGTTATATGAGTGTCATAAGTGATTCTCATAGTGATCATGGTATATGTAGTCCTTCGACCTAAGATCATCAAGGTTCCCTACATGTGAGTCACATACTTTGATACTTTCCTTTGTTGCTCGTAACTGAGTGAACTTGAAGGAGGTCATTGGGTATGTCACATATCATGCGGAGGGATTTGTATGATCAAGATGGGATTTGTCCCTCCTATGTAACGGGAGTGATATCTTCGGGCCCCTTGATAGAGTGAGACTTAGAAAATGCATGGCCATGCTCGGATGAGTTGATATATGATATCAATGTCATCAGTTTAAGTTGGTCTACTCGGTAATCAAGAAACCAAAGATTGGGCTATACGAGAGTGACACATTCCATGTCTCGTGCTTAGTCTTGATATCTTGGACAAAAGGACAATGGCATATATCAATGATGATCATAAAGGTTTAGTTGAATCATCGACAATCTTGTCACTTGGGTAGCAATGATGTGTTGCTAGACACCGCTCATTGCTTATGATCATAAATGTGATTTATGATCATTGCCAACATGGCAAGAGCCTACTGGGTCGCACACATAGAGCTATTTGGATCATTAGAGTGCATGGGCTAATTATTTGGGTTATGGTTTCACTTTAATTTCGTATTAATAATGGGCCCAAGAGTTGAGCCATTATTAAGCCCGAAATTAAATCCTAATTGGATTAGGGCTTTGAAACCCATTAGGCCTGGAAGTTGAGTCTCACTATAAATACAACTTTTAAGTGAGAAATTCGCAGGTCTCCTTGCCCTAGCTTCCAAAAAGGACAGCCACACTCTTCTCTTGCAATTCCTTGGAGGACGCAAGCTAGCACTGCGAAGGCAAGAGAAACGCATCTACCGGGACGTGGTGGAAGTGTGGTGATCCCGAGAGGCTCGTGTGGATACCATAAAGAGCCTGAACACGTCAACTGTTCAGGTTTTGTGATTCGACTCTATAGTTGAGTGAGAGATCTCAACCGAAAATTAGGTATGAAAATTTTCGAACACCCGGTTTACCCCGTTTCACTTGGATCCTGGAGGGTTTCGGTTAAATTCCGCTGCGCTGTTTGGCTCCCTAAACCCATCAACCTCATCATCTTCTTCTAATCCTTAAGTCTTTATAGCTCACCAAAAGAATCTAGAACATCTGGAGTCCGTAATAAGTCTTCTCCTCCTCTAACAAATGTTGCTCATTCACCTGAAACTACTATTCTTCAAGAAGCTGAATCTATGGAAGAAGAAATCCCATATATAAATATGGCTTCTACTTGACATCCTTCTGCCACATCTGTCAAACTCACGTTGGATGATATTCTATCTCATATGTGGCATGACAGTTTCCTTGAAATGTATGCATGGTGCCAAACTGAAATGAAAAAAAAAGGTGCAACTAATGTGAAGGTCATTTCAACTTTTATTGCTACAATGACATGAACTATAAAACAATGGTACTTATGACTTAGATAGTATCGACAATTACAACTTCAACAATTCCAAACTACTAATGTGTTTATCCAAGTTCTTTATATGGAATTTCTTGGAGATTAGTCTTCTCTGCTCTCTGCTTGATACCGCTAGAGAAAAATATTTTAAGATGAAATATTGTTCTTACAATATAAAAAATTTGGAAAAGCACTTTGAAAAAATGATGAAATGTTATTATCTGCTCACTACTGTGTACGATGAGAACAGTTTTAAACAAGCCTATCTAAATTCAATCCCTAAAATAATTGGTCAAGAAACTCTCCAACTTATTCAACAAAATGGCAAGACTCTAAACAATTTTACAATTGGCCGGCTTCATCAAACCTTGATGGCAACATTACAAAAGCTATGCAACACACATAACCTATTCAAAGAATTCAGCCAATCTCAAGAATTGTCTGATAAAGTATGTAAAAGGCCAGAACTATCAATCAAATGTAAGGACAAACAAACTTGTCACTATTCTCCAAAGAAGAAACATCATAGAAAAAGATTCTCTTTTGCCTCTAAGAAGACAGGAAGATTTAGAAGAAGGAAGAAAACATTTTTCTGATACAAAAGAAATACTAAAAAATTCAAGAAATGTTTTATTTGTAGACAAAATAAACATTTTACTAAAAATTTTCCACAAAAGAATTCAAAGTCCAAGACCAGGATGGTCAATATCATTACAAGAGCCATAAGCACAAATCTCTCCAAGGAAGATATGAAATCAATATTGTTTGAAACAGATGAAAAGTCTTCATCACTGTTTGCTATAGAAGCTTATTCCTCTAGATCAAACATAGATGCTGGTTCCATTTATACAATGCAAGTTGACCAATTAGATCCATTGGCTTTTGTTGCTCAGATTACTCCTCAAGCCAAAGTCACAATTTTGATTAATAAGTATGCCAAACCTATTCCAGTCATTGCCTTATTTGATACCAAAGCTACGCTTACTATGATCAATCCGAAGTTACTACTGGACCATATATGGCTTCCTTGCAATGAAAGATTTAAGATAGCAAATAGTGTGTTCTATGTTTATAAGATTAGTAAGCCTATAAGCATTTGCTTATCTTCTTTCAAGTATTTTGTCACTTCTGTCTTTCGTTATACAAGACATAAAAGAGACATGATATTAGGCTTTAATCTCATCAATAAAATTCCAATCTAATGGACTAATACTGGTCTCAAGATAAAAGAGCTTTTCCTTCCACCAACATCCACTCCAAAATTATATTCCTATGAAGGAGAAGCTTTGACTGCAAGCCAATTACCAACTACATCAAATCTAGTATTTGGCTCAGTAATGTAGATGATCATATATCAATCTTGCGCTGAATCTCATGCAAACTTTAAGAAGAAGCGTCATGTTCTTCTGTGGAAAAATTCTAAGTTCTTCATTTAACTACCATTTAAGAAGTATGAGGATGTTACCCAACTAAGGTTACACATTCTGGTATAATACCTGAAGAAAAGAAGATGGCCATATTAGAACTCCAAGACTTGAAAGCCCAAGGATGGATTGAATCCACATCCTCATCATGGGCATGCCAAGTCTTCTACATCAACAACCACTCTGAATAAGCCAGAAAGAAACCTAGACTTGTTATTGATTACAAACCACTTAATGAGTTTTTGGCTAACGTAAAGTTTCCCTTACCCAGAAACTTGTTCACAAACCTCACCAACACCAAGATCTTTTCAAAATTTAATTTTAAATCAGGATTTTGGTAACTCAGTATAAACCCACCAAACAAGCCAAACTACCATTACTAGGGACAATCATACCTTTTGGTCTCAAAACAGCCCCATCACTTTTTCAGAAAGCTATGACATAGATATTCGAACCTTTAGCTCATGTTTATATTAATGATATTTTATTGTTTTTCCTTTGTGTAGATCTCATCCAAAGTTATTAAATCAATTTTCAGAAATAGTTAAACAATGCAATGTAATGCTCTACCAAATGAAGATGATGATTACTTAGACATCCATTGAGTTTCTTGGTGTTCAAAAAGGACAGCAAATATCACCCTCAGCCTTATGTGATGGAAAAAATTCTGGATTTTCTTGAAGATAATTTAAAGAAAAACCAAGTTCAAAAAATATTGGCTCTTGTTAATTATATTAAAGAATTTGTTCCAGAACTGCCAAAGATTCTTCAACCTTTACACCTGTTTCTCAAGAAGGCCTCTCTTCTATGGTCTTCCTACCAACATTAAGCAATTATCATATTAAAGCAAGTGGTCCAGTCTCTTCCTCTTTTAAAGATTCTTGATAAGGTAAAAAGGATTTTGCAGACAAATGCTTCTTATAAATTCTAGTGTGCGGTCCTCTTCAAAGAAATTAATAATGAAAGACACATATGCACATACAATAGTGGAAAATTAAAGAAAAGTGAAAAGCATTACTACTCGACGTACAAGAAAGTCCTAGATGTCAAAAACGGAATTAAAAAAATTTCAATTTCTTCTAGTTGGACACCACTTCTTGGTTGAGATGGACATGTCAGCTTTTCCAAAAATGCTAAACTTCCACTAAAAGTAATTGCCTAATTCTCAATTACTTAGATGGCAACAATGATTTATATGATTCTCATTTGATGTCAAGCATATAAAGGGCATCTCCAATGCCTTAGTAAATATCCTTAGCAGACCTCCAAAACTTCCACAAAATCTCCTTCAAAGCCTCCCAAACCAAAACACTTACATGGCTTCCTCCTCTTCCTTTTTCCCACTTGTTTTCAAAGGAAACCAACATGCCTTGTGATGTGAAAAGGTATAAACATTAGTCTTTTTCGTTCAACTAACGCCACTGACTTTTATTACCATTGTTCTCTAATTAAGAAATATGGTTTTGATAACTGCCCAATAAATCTTGTTTTCATCCATCCAATTTACTCTTTTGCCTATCTCTTTTATATTCTAGATGCGTTTAATTTTTCCCCTTTAGCCCTTTGCTTTTTCTGGTACTTGTGCTCTATCCACACCATTGGTATCATGTTCAATATTCCTCAACTCCACCAACTTCTCACATTTTGAAAAAACTTCCAAAATGACTTCAAGTCCTTTGAGCTTTACTTTTTTCTCACTTGGTTTGATCCATTCAGTGTTTGGATCAAATCTTTCTAGTCTTCTTACCAAGATCATAACCCATCTATTCCTAAGTCCTGCATCCATCTTCAACTCAATAACATTTCTCCTCAAAATTCTTCCATCTTCAGCTCAATAACATTTCTCCTCAAAATTCTTTCTCCTTTATAGGATGACTTATGTGATATATTTCTTTCATCGTCTTATTACTTTCTCTAAAAATTTTACCAATCTTAGTTTTCTTCTTAGTCATATTTATTACCACTATGAGAATATAGACTTTAACCTCTCTTGTCTAGCATGGCAGCACCTAAATGATTATAGATATTTCCTGGAAAATACATACCAATATATTTATACTGTTCTCTCTATGGAAGTATGGCCACATGAAAGTCCTTATTGGCCATGTTATCCAGTAAACTACCAGGAAATGATTCATGAAGCCCTTCAATGCTTTAATGAGCATTAGAGAATTAGATAGGCCAGATAAGTCAGGGAAAAATAGAAAAGACTCGTAAGCTTATCTCTTGCCTTGCTCCATCTACTTCTTTAGCTGACATGTTTATGGAAGTGCCACCCAAGACAGAGAAAAGAAAAAGAATTTGTTTAACCTGATTATGGCTGTCAATTTGATTGTGTCCACTAGTACATGGCCAACAATCCCCATTTTTGGCACGATGATCTAGGTACTGACTCAGACAGGACCCAATCCAGCTACAATTTAGAAGATTATCATGTGAACCTCCACCATGGAAACTTTCCACAGCTATTGTTGTCTCTAACTCGGTCTCATACGTGCACCAAGAAAAATAATTTAGGAATCTTATCTTATCTTTTGCTCTTGTAAAAGTTAAAGTTAGGTGGCTATCTTTTTCACTTTTATTGGTGTAGTGTGATGTCATGTATTATGTAATCTTGTTTGTCAGTTAATAGCTCTTTTCCCTATAAAAGGGATGTTTTCTTAGATGTTGTCTTAGTTTGCATGACATCCAATCTTAAACCCAAAAATAATATCTTCAAGTGTTTTCTCCTCCATGGATTTCTAAGTTTTCTTTGGTGAGAAAATGAGGTAAAAATGTTACCTTTTTAACTTCTTACCGATGTTCTAAGTTGTCACTTTGTGGATTCTTTAAGAACCAAGATCATCAAGTTTATACTTGTTGACACCCAATTTTGTCCGGGCACTGATTTTTTTTTAGCTTTTAGGTTAAGAAAATTAGTTTAAGGGGCATTTTCATTTTTAGGGGCAATTTGGTCGATTGTTATGATATTTAGGTCATTGTTGGCATTTTAAAGTTAGTTGGTCTTGTCACATTTAGGTTACATTGTTTAGTTTTGATACTAATTTAGAGTTCTAAAGGTTTTGTTGGGTCAATTTAGGCAGGAGAAAAAAGTTGTGTGGAAATTAAGGGTTTTTAAAAGTTCTTAGGCAAAATTGGAAAGTTTGTGACAAATCTATCAATTTTAGAGAGTTTCAGCTAAATCTGGCGATTTTATGAAATTCTAGAAAAATCTGGTGATTTTTGCAACGTTTTGGGCTAATCTGACAAATCCTAAAAGGTTTGGGTCAAATTGGAATTCGCATAGAATTTAAGGCAGAATAGGCAGCTGGAGAGTTTTGTTAGATTTAAACTGGTATTTCACCATATTATATCCTAATCCCTTCAAATCTGATTTGGAACACGTTTAAACTCTCAAAACCTTGTTAATCACGTTTTAAAGTCTCTCTAGTATAAATAAGTCATATTTGGAAGAGAAAATGGAGGAGAAAATTCAAAAACCCTAAGCTCAGTCAGAAAAAGGTAAAACTGCAGCCTCAAGTCCCTATTTTCTCGCCACTCCTTATCCTGAGACACCCATTGTCGTCTTCGCCTCACCCAAGGTCGCCACCGCCCCTTCATCCAAGCCCCGATTTTCTTTTACCGAGACATAGCTAGAGGACAAAGAATTGAGAGGATCCGAATCGCGACTCGTGAACCCATCCCGTATTTGTCAAGATCCGACTCTGCCTTTGGGTAAAACTCCTCCTTAACCCCTGATCTTCTTCTATTCATTCACACAAGTCACTAACGTTCTTTTGTTTTGCAAATTAGTCATTGACAGCAAGCTTTTGGATATTTTTTTTTTCTTTTCTTTCCTTTCTTTCTTTGCTTTATTTAATTATTTATTTGTTTGACCATGCATTAGATTCGACCATCAACTTCACATAGGGATATGACCTATAATTTTTATTTTATTATTATTATTTATTATGATTATTTTTTATCTCATTGTTTATCTTTATTGTCTTTTAATTTTAGGATAGTTTGATTTTGTTCTCTTTATTTGATTTTCATGATGCATGTTAAATTCAACAACACATAAAGAATTATTTGTTATGCTAGGTAATTTAAATTCTTAGAGATTAGAAAGAGATTAAATTAAGGAAAATTACAAGATATTTAATAGACCTTCAAATATCCATTCTTGGTGATTTGATAAAATCCCAAGACGATTATTCGTTTGAATCCGATTGGTCTGATAAGACTCACGAGCTAGAACAAGATGTTCCTTTTAAATTCTTGGTGGATTTGATAAAGTTCCGAGATTTCAAGGGTGTCTAGGATTCCATATCTGGTTGGTCTAATAAGATTCACGGTTTGAAATTAAATGAATTAAAATTCATTAAAATTATTCTCAATCAAAGATTAGGCTAAAAAGCAAAGATTTAGGAAAAAGATAAAACTGAACCCCATGGTACCAATTTTCGGGCGCTTTAATAAGGTTATTTTAGCGTAACCGACTCACGATCTTAGAATCTCTAGCAGACCACAACAGGTATCCAATCGACCTAAGTGAAACTGATTGGTAGCGACTCCTAAAAATTATGTTGCTACAATACTTATTAAGCTTGAAGATAAATGGTGACTTACAGAGACTTAATTTTTAAGAGTCTGCATTTGTCTTTAATCCTAATATTTGTAAATCTGCTTTGATCCTAGATGTATTGTTTGGATAGTCAAGTAATGAATGAATTGTAAACTAAGTCCAAAAGATGTGTTGTGCCCTAGAGAACGCCTATAAATGCCTAGTTGTCTTGCGACCCTTTGATATAGCTTGTGAGGGCTTATGGCTTAAGACTTTCTATAATTCTCAAGTTGTATCACCTTTAGTGCTCGATCACAGTGATTTTCCAATCACTTGGTTACCTCGAAATCCATTTGGTATTTTAGAGTGCGACACTACCTGAACCCGAGTCTTCTACCTTGATGTCCTTTTACATTGCCAATTAAGCTACGAACACCGGACAAGACATACTTTATCACCAATAGAGCACTAATTTTCTTAACATGCCACTATGAAAATCATAAATTAAAATTCATGCATGCTACTCTTTTCTGTCACTTAAATTATTATTTGTTCATATAATCTCTTTATAAAGTTAAAGTCCTAACAAAGTGATAAAATTCATAAAAAATTTAATTACATTATAAAAAACATCATTGTGTGGATTATTATTCTCATATAGTATAACTAGTTTTCAAATGATATTATGCTTGGATTAAAAGGGTGTAAAAATAAAAAATTAATTATTTTGAATTGAGTTGCATGAGGCCAAAACCAATTCATTTTAACTAAAGTTAACTTAATCTGAAATGATTTTTTCTATTTTTACATCTTTTTTACTATAAACCAAATTCATTTGAAAGCTAATATTATGTAAGTACAATAATCCATTTGAAATTAAAATTTCATGATGTTATTAAAATTTTGTGAATTTTTCTTTTTAATTGCTTCCTTGGGAATTACAACCTCTGCCACTTGCAAAAAGCTCTTATAGAAATGCCATCAGCACCTCCCTAGCACCGATGTCACTAACATTGAAGCCCTCTTTAGTGCAATGCTTCTAAATGTCCACGAATAGATGATAGGACTCATAAATTGAAGAGATGTATGATTGAAAATTGGATCACACAAGACAATAAGAGCTAAGTTCAACAGCAAAATGTAAAAAAAGGAAGGCCAATAGCCTGCCCAAGAGGCGTTAGATTTATCGACATGGGGGTTGTTGAGAATAGTGAGAGGCTTTGGCTATTAGTACCGGAGACCGATTTAGAAATGGGGGAATTTGTTCAGAATGAGGAAAGACGGAAGTGGTTCTACCAAAGGACGTTGGCCAATCAGCTACAAATCTTCCAATGGATCCATTTCTCAAATTTTGGGAATCTTGAAATGTCTCCAGCTCCTCTCGTAGGGAAAGAAACACATATCTATAGGCTACTAAAGATGGAGAGTGACATCCCACATTAGGGTGTTAAGAATAAGGAGAGGCTTATGTAGTACAGATATTGATATCCAATTTAACCTAGTAGATATTGATATTTTATCGTCTCGGATGTATCAATCTAAATAATTTTGTTCATATATATGTTAAAATAAAATATATACACACACCATATCAACATCTAGAATATAAAATAAAAAATGAGATCATGTGAGTTGAAATGCCTGTGACATGTACATAGGATAATTAAGTGTTCTTCTCACACAGCTAATTTATTATACATAATAAAACAATAATTTTAAGCATCAAGAATAAAAAAGTACAAACTCCTTTTAAAGTATTAATAAATTTTTGTTATATAATTAATCAATTATAGATATTATTGTATATTGAAAACTAAAACAATTATAATTTTCTTTTTCTTTTTTTTTTTTTTACTCAAAAGTATCTGTATAAGTTTATGTGATTAAGAGTGTACATAAATATCTAAAAGGACTAATATATCTGTTTTTTTAGGACCCAAAATATTACCAAACCAACATGTGCTACATCTAAGTGGAAAGTAGCAGAGGTGGAGAAAGCCTTAGCCACTAGGCCGAAACATTCGGGATAATTTTATTTTTGTGGTTTTGAGATTGTATGAGATGATTTGAGCGGTTTAATAGTGAAAACCATACTTTTAAAAGTGTTGAGTTTCAACTGTTATATAAATTGAGCAAATAATAATTAAGAATAATCACAAATAATCACATAACAACAATATCTCTCAAATGCTACTTAACTAGTTTGTTTTTGTTTTTGTTTTTTTTTTTCCTTTTTTTTAATCCGACTTTGTAATTCCATTAAAAAAAAGAAAAAAAACTTTTATTCATCTGTTTATCATTCCATTTCTAACATAGCAAAGACTTGGCTATGTATAATTCATGAGAATTTCTCCCACATGTTTGTCCTTTTCTCTCTAAGCTCTTCTACTTTTTTTTTATTTTTGGTTTATAATCATACATCAGATCTATCGAAGTTTTGTTTGAGAAACAAAATCTATATAGCTTAAAGTGATTGTAAAATGAGTTTAATTTAAATTGGTGTGAGAGGGTTTTTAGTTAATGATTTCTAAGAACTACATTTTGGGAAAATCTTCACCAGTCAACTTACAGCTTCAATCCCAAATCCTTAGAGCCCACCATAATCCTAACTAATTTGGTTTATAAAATTCATGATATCAATTAATCATTCAAAATTAATTACACATATAAATTAGGTAAAATCCACCATAGGTCACTTAGTTTTTTTTTTATCCTATTCGGGTACCTTGCCTTTATTTTGTCCTAGTGAGGTACTTATACTATTAAAGCACGTCTTACTAGGATACTTTCCACCACTTGCTTTGTTAAGACGGACAGAACATGATGACATGGACTTAGTTCCCCCCATATGTGGCCCTAGGATGCTACGGTGGACCATTATTAAGCGGGAAGAAAAGAGGTAGACAATTAATGCAGCCAGCCACCACCTTGCCTGAGAGTGTCTCGACCTCTCCCACTTTCAATTCGACCATTTTGAAACCCTAAAACTTGTCAAAGAGAACACGGAAAGTTGACATTGTTAGTTTGTTAATCAAGTGATGTTTTCAGCATGGTGAAGCATTGGAGAGAGGATGAAAGGATCACGAAAAAGGAATTCGAAGGCGAAGGGTTCCAAGCTAAAAGATTGGGTTCAAAGAAATGTTGATGAAGAAGACTAGAAATATAGTAGGTGTACTTAATCATGTCCTGCTGTACTTGTTCGGTGATTTGAGCAGCACAAAATATCTATGAATGTGGTATCATTAACTGAGGAGATGATTGAGCAGGAGAAAGCTTATGTGGAGCAAATTAAATCATTTTTTACTCTCCCAAAGGCTAAGTTAGTGGAGTTAGACACTGAAGATGGCTTAAAGCAACAATCAAATATAAATTTGAGAGGTGTTAGAGGTTAGAATAAAGGAAAAACTCAAGTTTCATGTCCAGTTACAAGGCTCATTCTGTTTAGCTATAGTGTAGGATTTGAAGGAACATATGAGATAGTGATTGATGGTGTTGGTGACGATCATGAAAGTCAGTATGGGATAGATGAAGATGATTTGTGGACAAGTCAGGGTGTACAGTCAAAGTAGGCAGAAGAAGAGGTAGAGGCTATTAGAAGAAGTGATTACACGAGTACAAAAGTGCTAGAAATTGTTCCTCTAGAAAGAAATGATGATGGCCAGGGCATAAGTGGAGTAAAATTGCACTACTCAGAAAGAGAGGATGAAGGAGATAAGGATGAGAACAACAAAGATGTGGAGTATGAAGGTGAAGAAGACAGTAGGAGTTGCACAAGTGAGTTCTATAAGACAGATAATGAAATTGGACAAGAAGATGAAGGTATAAATATTATAGTTAGGATTGATCTTGATATTTCTGGTATACAAAAGGGAGGTGGCACTTACGGGCATAAGGAAAATAGGCCTTTAGAACATGGCACTTCAAGGTCAGATGATCATAGTGGTCAAGCCAACAGATGTATGAGGTACACCTTTGATGTGACGGAGTTAGATTCTTCATCCTTAGATGATGGCCTAGAAAGTGTGCATGAAAATAATTAGGAGGAATTTGAAAGTGTTCCCCTATTTAACCCTAAAATAGATATGAATGATTCTAAGTTTCAATTGAGAATAATGTTTCCATCATTTGATATTCTAAAAAAAGCTGTGAAGCAGTATTTAACAATGAACAGAATTGGAGTTAAGTTTGCTTATAATGATAAGAGGAGGCTAAAGGTTGTTTGTCAGCCAGAGTGCCCTTTTTTGGTAACAGTAGGAAAGTATAGGGAAGAGCTTAAGGTACAGATTAAGAGACTAGACCCCGATCATTCATGTGCTAGGGTGGTGAAAAATAAACGGGCTAATTATCAATGAATAGTTTATGAGTACCTTAAGGTCATAAGATCACACCCTAACATTCCACTAGCAGCCCTGGTAGACCATATCATGAGAAATTTCAATATTAGAGTTTATAGGTCAAAAGCACAAAGGGGAAAAAAAGCTTGCATTGTCGAAAATAAAAGAGGATGAGGTTTAGCAGTATGCTAAACTCCCAAATTATGAAACCCAAAACACTAACATTCCACTAGCAACCCTAGTAGACCATATCATGAGAGATCTAAATATTAAAGTTTATAGGTCAAACGCACAAAGGGGAAAGAAGCTTGCATTGCTGAAGATAAAGGGGGATGAGGTTGAGCAGTATGCTAAACTCCCAAATTATAAAGGTAAGCTGAGGAAGACAAACCCTGATAATGTGTTAATGTTGGGACTTGAAAATTTGTTCTTTTAAATGGTTTTCATATGCATAAGTAAGGCCAGAAATAGCCTTTTGGCTAGCTATAGGCCAATTATAAGTCTACATCGATGTTTTTTTAAAACTAATTATGGAGGACAATTGCTATCAACAATGGGGATTGATTTTAATGATTGCATATGCAGTGGTAAAAAGTGACAGTAGGGACTAACGGGGTTGATTTTTTTATCTGCTATCAAATGCACTAAGGACCTTTAAGACACACCACTATAGTATAATGTCAAATAGCAAAAAAGGTAAATTATATCTTATTGCAAGTTTTTTTAAAATTGAATTACTGATCTTTTGTAACATATTGCATGCATGATGGTAGGCCTTGATTCCTGCTGTGGAAAAACAATTTGCAGATGCAAAGGAAAGATTGTGTGTGCGACCCTTATATACCAACTTCCAAGGCAGCTATCCTGGGATTGTATTGAGAGATGCAATGTGGGTAGCAGCAAGGGCAACATATGAAGGTGAG
Source organism: Aquilaria sinensis (assembly GCA_005392925.1). Lineage (NCBI taxonomy): Eukaryota > Viridiplantae > Streptophyta > Magnoliopsida > Malvales > Thymelaeaceae > Aquilaria > Aquilaria sinensis. Next base: position 227,092 of record SMDT01000330.1, read on the forward strand.
TTCAAATGAAAGATGAAACTACTTAAGGCATTGGATGCAAATGCTTAGGTATAGATGAATGAAGTGGATCTATGTTATTGGTCAAGATCCTTTTTTAGAGAATTTCCTAAATGTGATATTTTACTAAATAACATGTGCGAGTGTTTTAACAGATTCATTATTGATGCTAGAGGTAAGCCTATCCTAACAATGTTAGAGATTGTTAGAGATGAGTTAATGGTAAGGATTGCAAGAAAAGAAAAATTTAGACAGGTGGATAAGGAGATTGTGTCCAAAAATTTTGAAGAAGTTGAATAGGAACATAGAATTTTCAATGAATTGTTAACCTATGGAGTCAGGAGGAACTAAATACCAAATCACCATGCTAATTAACTAGCATGTGGCTAACATAAAAGATAGAAAATGCTTCTGTAGAAAGTGGGAACTCACTGATATTCCATGCATCCATGCTTGTTTAGCACTAACCCTACATAGGAGCAATCCAGAAGAATATGTGGATGAGTGTTATAGTGTTACTACACATAAGGTGATATATATGAATGTCATAAATCCAATAAAGAATGTTGATCTGTAGGAAGATATTAGTCATAACCCCATAAAACCTCCAAGCCATGTTATTGTAAAGAAGGGCAGACCTAAAACAAAAAGAAAGAAGCAGCATGAGCTAAAGTAAACAAACAAAATGAGAAAAACTAGGATGATTGTGTATTGCTCAATTTACAAACAGCCTAGCCACAATAAAACTACTTGCAATGGAATAGGCAGCAACAATGGGGCATCTGGACAGAAGACAGGGAGAGTGAAAAGGAGGAACAAACTCCAAGTCATAGAGAAACAATGTAAGTGAACTATTAAACAAGTTAACATTTGTTGAAGCCTCATATAAAACTGACATTCATATGACCTGCAGGTGAAGACTTTAAAGGTAGGCCATGAAGGCAGTTCCAACACTTGTCCTAGTCAGACAAAGCCAATAAAGGAGCCAAGACGATGAGTGAGACACACAACAGATTATCACAGCAAGTAGAAAAACCAATAGATGAAAGTTCCCAATCTAGATCAATGAGAACAAGGGGTCATCCAAAAAGAAGTAGATGCTTCCCCTAGACACCGGCTAGAATGATTTAGATTGGGTCCAATGTCTTGTAGTCCTAAGTTAGAGTCTAAGATTTTGATGTCTGTTTGGGTCAAACTTTTGATATAATGTGGGTGAAGAAAAACTCCAAGGTTGTACATTTTGATATATATGTAGGGGGCACTTTTAAGTTATAGACCATTACATTTTGGATATGGTTAAATGTTACTTCTTCTGCCCCAAAACTTTTGTTCCATTTGACTTTTTGTTATATTTTGACTTGAATTTATTCATATTATTGTTTATTAAAAAAATTTAAAAAAATAAATATTTAGAAACTACATGTCTTGATTTATCATTCATAAATAAATATTTTTTATTTATATATTAAAATGTTGAAAATAAAAAATCATAGATTAATTGCCGAAAATAAATAGAGCAAAAGTTTTAGGACAAAAAAAGTATTACTTATGATGAACCCACACTTTGAAAATGATCAGATAATGTCATTTAAGCCAAATTGGCTGCTTCTACTTTTGTATTTTAGTTGCATATTTGTTTTTCTAAAAGTGCTTGAGTTAACCCAATAGCACAATAGCCCAAAAGTGCATTTTGCATACCACAAAAGTGCTACTTTTATAGCCAACACAAACATATGCCACTTACAAATGCACATTAAATACCTTTACCACTGCATTACTACCTTGCACCTTCTCCACGTACACATTACACCATACCCACTTTGCCATTACTCTCACTTACTCCCTTACACCATTGCACCCAACTATCCTCTTTGAAATGTAGAAAAAAAAAAAACAACACCCATGACAGGATCAAGGCCACCTATAATTTCTTGATCCTTCTCTCCACCTCTCCTACCTTCATCTTCAATTTCTCTTCCTGCTCAGTAAGTTTGTAAACCTTTGCTTATGTTTTCTCAACTCTCTCAATTTCCCTCTTCACTTTTTTCTCTGCTTTCTTCACCCTTGACTGAAGCCTTTTCACCTCTTTGTCTAACACGTCCATCCCCCTCAACAATCCAATTATCATAACCTTCAATCCTTATGGGGTTGGCTAATCATGCCATTGATGGCAGTGACAATACTTTGGACTCTACGCCACAAACAACAAAAAATCTTAATTTTCAAACAAAATCCCCATTCAACCAAGACAACAATCACATGCATACCCCATGATTCTTACACCCAAAGAATCTTTGTCTAGCATTTTGCTCTGTCCAAGATGGCTTTAGCTACCTTGTATGCCACATCTACAATAAGGCCACGATCCTTGTTTTCCTCCAACATAAGATGATGAACTCCCAAAACCCACCATTTCATATAAGCTTCCTCAATCTATCACTCATTTCCCCTTTCTACCTTTTATTTGCCCTATTCTTTATCAGATTTCTCTTCTACTCCTTCACCCAATTTCCCGCCACTTTTTCACTCCAATCTCCTGCTCTAAAACAAGCCAGAGCTTTCATTGTCCACCATGTACATAACTTTACCATGTCATCCTTCTCTATCATGAATCTAGTCCACCGTGGTGGCCTGAGGCCACGTATGTCATCATTTTCCATCCACCTTAGCGAAATAAGTGATGAAAAGTATCTCAGTATGACGCACTTTAATAATATGGGTACCTTGCTTGGACAAATAAAGATAAGGTACTGAAATAGGACAAAAAAATAAGGTAGGTGACCCATAATGGTTTTTACCCTATATAAATTTATGAAACAAATTACTTCCTCCCATCCAAAAATAATGAACTATATTTTTTTATGTTCCGAAAAAGGCTAAACCTTTTCTTTTTTTTAAAGAAAAAATTAATATCTAAAGTATCTTATCACCTTGATTTAAGCACATATTGTACAAAATAAAAAATATAAATCTTTTCTTTCTTAATCATCATTTAAACTCTTACAACATAAACTCAAAAAATAATTTTTTTAATTTTAATTTTAGGAGCAAAAATTAAAAAAAAAAACAATATAAACTACACACATCTCAATCTCTATTTTTTTAAAAAAAAATGTTTCAAAAATAAAAGAGTGGAGAAGTAAAATTTTATTTCATGTCTTTCCTGATACACCCCTATAACGTTAGACTATATCACAAGGAAAATATTATCAGTAATAATGGGGTTGGTGGTCTTAAAATCAGTGACAAGCCACTCAAATCAGGGTTTGGTAGTTATACATCACAAAAAGGACGGAACGCATTTCTTTTTTTAGAAAATATTTAACATCTCACATTTAAATTCTTACTAAACAAAACTCTAAAAAAATCTTTTCATTTTTAATCATCATTAAAACTCTCACAATACAAAACTTTAAAAAAAAATTTAATAATTATTTAAGGACTTACTACACAATATCAGTGACAAGTCTTTGGAATGAATATTTGGTAGTTAATTGAAAGGTTATCATGATCAAAATATCCTTGGCACATGGGATAACCCTTAAACTGCCAGCCGCCAGTTATTAGAACCGACATTAGGCAATTAATGAAAGGTTATCCTGAAAAACAATGTCGATAAAAAGCATTTAATAAGCAGAGAGACTAATCAGCCAGTAGTGTAGCCAGACGCGGCCCAACCAAAGAAAAGGTCGGCGATACCTGATAACAGGAAAAACGCATCGGCTTATAAAAGGAGAGATGAGAAAAGATCAATTGAAGTTCCTCCCGCCACATAAATTAACATATTTCAAACTTGTTACATCTCAAAATAACTTTTATCGTAATTGTGATTTAGGTACAAATAATCAAGATAAGACATACATGCTTTGTATATATGACATTACATTTAGTATTTAAAAGAAAATAAATGTATCCCTCATTTTGGGATGAATGAAGTAATATACAAGGAAGGAACAAAAAGACTATTCATTTTCCTAAGCTTTTTATGCTATGTAAATATGAAAAGTACGTAAGCACCGATTGGATTTTAGTCCCATTAACATTAAGACCGTCAAATCATTTAGCCGGATATAGTTTAAATCGTTTAATTTTTCCAACTAGTGAGCTGGTTTAGGTAGGATAGGGTAAAGTTGACTAGATGAAGTTATATATCATCTCTTGTAAAACTCCTCAGTAAAAAATAAGAAGAAGACGATAAAAACCCAACTTTTGTCTTCAGAATCTCTAAAAAGTTGATGTACAAACATGAGTTTATAACGTGATTTTAACAAGCATAAGGAAGTAAAAGATTCACTTAAGAGCTAATTTGTTTTAATTTTTACTTTTACATTTTTTTTATATGAAACCAATTTCATTTGAAAACTGATATTATATAAATATAATAATCCATCAGAAAGTAAATTTTTATAATATTAAATTTTTATAAATTTTTGTTTTTTAATACCTTAAATTAAAAAAAATCATAAAATTGTATTTTAAATAAATTATTATAGCTGCATAATATTGACTTTTAACTAAAATTAGTTCAACATAAAAAAGACGTAAAAATAAAAATAAATTATTTTTTAATCAATTGACTTCGGTTAAAATGAACTAGGCGTAAATTTATATTTGAAACTTACTGACCCATTAATTTGTAGAGTTATCATTTACATTTGCGTTTAAATAAAGCATTAATTTTGGGATGTTCTTAACAAATCTTCACAAAAGTAGCTAAAAAAAATACGGGACCAGGCGAGTATTCTTTAAAAGGAAAACAAGAGACGTAGTCCGCATTTGAGGAGAGGGTGAATTCATACCTGTGATTCTAAATGCGCCGTATGAACAAATAACTGGACTGTTCCATGGAGGGTTGTTGAAGAGACTAAAATGTACCTATCGTCAATTCTACAAAACGATGTGACAGAAAGAGATGAAATAAAATCATATCCATGATCTACTTGAATTTATGTCGTTCACTAACTAATATAATATGAGTTGGTAGAATTGTTTGTATGTATAACATTATTCCAATGTCATACCTCATTGGTCCACGTGGCATCCATAATTCTGACGCATCTCTCCCCAATCCGGCCACGACTCTCTAGTCCAATTCTGGATTCTGAAATGAAAACACCAAAACCATATTTACTCAAATCTGTCCTGCGGAGAGCGCATTTTTTCTCCTATAAATCATTCACACCTTCACATGCGTTGATGATGGAGCTCCCACAACGAGCACCACCTGCACCAATTCCACCTGCAAGAGGCACCATTAAAGTCCCTCAATCCTCTCTCTCGTCCATCTCTTCCACGGAATTCTCCATTTCATGCAACTTCTTCTGCATTGCTCCCACCTCCTGTCAACCACTTCTAGTGCCTGCCAATTTCCGGGTTTTTCGCTTACTTTCCATTCTTGTTCGAACAGGATGGAAAGTGTTTCCCTCCATTGTCGTCTACCCCCAAGTGACGTGCTAGTACCTGCATTTTGGTCTGAGCATGTGTCAGGAGATGATGGAGATAAAGGTTCCCCAAAAGGTGTCCCAACCCGTGCCTAGCCCTGCTATTTATAACCATTCAAATTCAAGCTTAACCATGCTAAACACTTGACAGCCTCACCTTCAGCTTTTACACGTCTAAACAACAGAGATGTCGTTTTCTTGCACCAAAAACTTCCTCCAGCGCTTCTGTGTAGATGAATTTCAAACAGATGGCAATACACATGGTAGTTTCTTCTCCAGCGACCTCCTGCCATCCCTTGGAGCCCGAATTAACCGGGCAACAAAGCTTCGCCGATACATAATCTCCCCTTTCAGTCCCCGTTATAGGTGATGACATCAGCCAAAGTAAACTAAATCCTTTCTTTATCCATGGACTGCTCCTCATTCCCAATTTATTACAGGGCTTGGGAGATGTGGCTGATTGCTCTTGTTATTTACTCTGCTTGGATCTCTCCATTCGAGTTTGCATTTCTAACATACAAGAAAGACGCCCTTTTTGTAATTGACAACATTGTCAATGGCTTCTTTGCTATTGATATTGTTCTCACCTTCTGCGTTGCATACCTTGACAGCCAATCCTATCTCCTTGTTGATGATCCAAAGAGAATTGCTGTCAGGTATTTATGGTCGGGCAGCTTTTTGTCATACATTTCTTGGCAATGATTAGTCCTATATAATGTTGGAGCAATTACTGAGAATTTCTCTTATTTTCTGATAAAATAACCAGGTACATCTCTACTTGGTTCATATTTGATGTCTGTTCAACTGCCCCATTTCAGTCTATCATTCTCCTCTTCACAAATCACAGCAGTGCACTAGGACTCCGACTTCTCAGCATGCTCAGACTATGGCGTCTTAGACGAGTCAGCTCCCTGTTTGCGAGGTTTGTCACCAGAATTAATCCATCTTGATACTCTTCCATTTTTGAACTAAAAGAACAGTGCACGATCCTTAGTCCTCCTTTTGCTCTGCCTTCAGACTTGAAAAGGACATCCGCTTCAACTACTTCTGGACTCGCTGTACCAAACTCATTTCAGTATGTCACTAAATAGTACCCTTAAATTTTGTCCCATATGAGTCTCTACCCAAGTTGCTTTCATCATCTAAAACTTCCTCTACCATCTTTTTTGCTTGGTTTTAGGTAACTTTGTTTGCAGTACATTGTGCTGGTTGTCTTGCTTACCTGATAGCAGATAGGTATCCTGACCCCGAGAAAACCTGGATTGGGGCAGTGTACCCAAACTTCAAACAAGCGAGTCTCTGGGATAGATATGTAACTGCAATCTACTGGTCTATTACAACACTAACTACAACTGGTTATGGAGACTTGCATGCTGAGAACACAAGAGAGATGCTATTTGATATCTTCTACATGCTATTTAACTTGGGGCTGACATCTTACCTCATCGGAAATATGACAAACCTCGTAGTTCACTGGACCAGCAGAACCCGGAATTTTGTAAGTACATCTTTGGGCTCTTGTATGCTATTTGACCTACAAAAAAGTAAGTTGCGTATTTAATAGGAACTCAAGGAATTTGAACGATGGAGTCCAGTAAACTATTTATTGTACCATCTGATATTGAACATGTCAGAAATTGTCTCACTTGAAATTTCATATAATTAACTCAATAGCTATTCAGCCCAAGTCTATGTTTTCTCAGATCAACTACTATTTACACTCTGTTCCTTCTAGCAGTTCAATCAAGCAGAAGCTCTTCCCATGTTCATCAAACCTATGTTAATTTCCATTTTTCCCTCTATGTATACTGTCTCTAATCTAGGAACGCTGATGCCAAAATTCATTTTTGGTAATTCAGAGGGATACAATTAGAGCTGCTTCAGAATTTGCCTCCCGGAACCAGCTACCTCCTCGCATACAGGATCAAATGCTGTCACACATATGCTTGCGATTCAAAACGGAAGGGTTAAAGCAACAAGAGACCCTGAGTAGCCTGCCAAAAGCCATTCGGTCAAGCATTGCACACTACCTGTTCTTTCCCATTGCTCAGAATGCCTCTCTGTTCCGAGGGGTTTCAGAAAACTTCCTTTTTCAGTTGGTAATGCATCACACCAAAAAATCATATTGTTGATATCAAACTAAAAGTGCATCACAGTTTTACAAGGTTAAAAAGGAAAATAATGTTCAGCAGTGATGACTTTTTTCTATGGGCAATAGTGGATAGTAACATTTTAGCGAGATTTCTTTGATATTGATGCCACTTTTCTTCTTTACTGTAGGTTTCAGAAATGGATGCTGAGTATTTTCCTCCCAAGGAGGATGTGATTCTGCAGAATGAAGCTCCAAATGATCTTTACATACTAGTCTCAGGAGCAGCTGTAAGTTCAAACTTTGCTAACATATACCATCATAAATACAGGCAGCTCCATATTGACTTTCGAGTTCTGACATTGTTTGATAATTGACTACAGGATTTGATCTCATATACTGAAGGATGTGAAAAGGTAAGCAGTTTAAACTTTAAACGACCTTATTATCTTTAGAATTAGTAAAGCAAGAACTCTAGGTAAGGTTTTTCAAGTCCATATGCAATATACAGATCCTAGCAAAGGTAACTGCTGGAGATGTGTTTGGAGAGGTTGGAGTTTTGTGCTACAGGCCACAGCCCTTCACAGTTAGGACGTCAGAGCTTTGTCAAATACTAAGGCTGAACAGAAATACCCTGATGAGCACCATACAAGCAAATCCAGAATATGAACACATAATAATGGACAATCTTTTCAAGGTATGGAACATTCTAGACTACTTTTACAGTGATCAAATTCTTTGGAATTAGAAGAAAACTAATACCAGGAGGTGCCTATTTTAACAGAAACTAAATGGGAATGCAAGGGTAAGCTCTGACTACACAAATATGGAGCAAAGTTCAGTCCACCATGAACGGCTTGAAGAACCAAAGGAGCATGGTATAGATGCTAGATTTCAAGAACATGCACAGAGTCCTATACTACAAGAAGCCATAAACATAGATCTCCTGGAATCAAAGGTTGTAGACAAGTTTAGTACAGCCAGAGAACACCTCTATACAGTGGAAGTAAATTCACCTGCAGAGGATGGCCAAACAGCTCTTCAGACTGCCGTGCGCATGGGACATATTGAAATGGTTAAGATTCTCCTCGAAGGAGGAGCAAATATAAACAAACCAGATGCCAGAGGTCAGACACCAAGAGCTCTAGCAAAACAACAAGGGAACAACAGCATCTATGAGCTCTTCCTTGATTACGAAACTAGAAGAAAACAAGAAGAACATACAATGAAGACTGCCGGACCAAAAATATTAGATGACTCCAGGAACAGGGAAAGCAATGACAAGACAATAGGGAACAGCCACCCTTCCAATTCTCCAAGTGAAGCACCTGCATCAACAAAGAAGAGAGTTACCATCCACATGCTATCTCAAGAAAGGATGCCAGCCACACAAGTGGCAAAGTTAATAGTTCTACCTGATACCATAGATGAACTTCTCAGACTTTCTGGTAAGTTCTATTCACCAAGAAATAGCATCCAAAGGAGAAATTTGATCGCATGGGAAGACAACAGTTTATTAATCTTATGTTCTACTGAAACCAAAATTCACTTAAGCCAATAATGACTACAAAAAATAGGAAGAGAAAAGCAGCTTTGGATCAGTTACCTTTATGCCTGCTTCACTTTCATCACTTTCTTTTATTGATAAACATTGTGAAACTGCAGGAGAGAAGTTCAAAGGCCACAGATTTACAAAACTTGTTAACGCAGAAAATGCAGAAATAGATGACATATCTGTGGTCCGGGATGGGGATGATCTGTTTCTTCTTCATGAAAAAGTTGAAACAATCAATCGCAGCGCATGTTGATTATTTGGTAACATGTTGCCAAGTTCAGCTTGTAACTTTGACCAACTTTTGATGAAAGAGGAATCATTAATGGTAGGATTCCCTATGGCTTCCAGAACTGGTGCTATTGATAATACAATATAACACAATGCACAACACTCAATGCCATTGGACAGCAATATGCACTTACATACAACCAACAAAAACTTTACTGTAAGGATGACATCTTGCAATTGCTTATGGGGTCATCCAAGTCAGTCTGCTCAAATAGGAAACAGAATGCAGAAAGATTCACTAATCGCTTTCCAGGGAAGAAAAAAAAACGCCTATAACCAGAGACCTAAAGGAATCATGTGAAAAACCATTTGAGCCACTGGGTCATAAGATTTTAAGATTGCACTTCGATTTATTTTTCACACAAGAAAGCTTGGGATCCAATTGTAGTACATTTCCTTTATACAGCATCTTCAATGGGGAAAAAATGATTTGCTACAGTTAAAGAACAGTTTTAGTGGCATAATAGAGTCATTTTCAAGTGGAATGTTTATGTACGTCCCTTACTTTTCTTTTTTGAGGAGGAAGGTACAATCATCAACGGAAGTTTGTCAACCAGAATCAACCCTTTCTTCCATAACCCAACTGCTTTCAAAAATTTTTAACCTTCCCTCAGAATCTGTATCAGACTATGCAAATCATAAATGGATCATAAAAAATTGAGTAACTTAATCACCCCCATCCCACAGGACTATACAAGTCTGGAAACTAAACGATGATAACAATGAAGTCTGCCGACTGAATAACTAGAAAGTGAGAAAAATAGAAGTGGCTGGCTCACAACTAACAGCCTGTTTCTATGATCAACAAGTGTGTGATAGACAAGAGCTAAGCATTAAAAAAGATCCATCCAACCGCGATTTACCAATCTGATATTTTTTTGAAAGAAATCGTGCTGAGCATGTTGATAGTTGTGAAAGGAGACAACACAAGGAGAGGTATGATTTTGCTATGCAGAACATTATATTTCTGAATTGAAATGTGTATTTCTCAAATAAGACATGAATTTGATGAAATTTATACTTATGAAACCAAAGAAAACTATCACCAAAATGAAATAGTCTAAACAAATCCAATGAAGTGGTATCAAAAGATGTTGCGGAAAACAGCAACTTGTGTTTGTTCACGATGCAAGAAGCATCCCTTAGGTAAAAAGGAAAGTCAACAACACCTTCCAACTTTGCTAGATATTTTATATTTTTCAAGACCTTCATGGCTCCTGAAAAACAGATTTAATCAACCTCTATTATGCAGTTAGCACCAGAAAAATTGGATCCAGATGGCCTTGTTCAGGACTTCACTAAAAGGGACAGCAATCAGACTGGAAGTAAAACCCGAAAGCCAATGGCCATCCATGACTTTTTGGGAGTTTCTAGATAAAAGGCTGGTTTAGGTCTTATGTTCTCAGTTTGTCCCTTGATCACACCAGAAATGCAGGAAATATGATTTAAAAAATTGATTTGTATGAACAGACCACTTTTCAATCAATACAAGCACTTCATAAATTTGCCATCAAGAGCACGCAGAATGGTGCACCTAGACTTCCTAACTCATTTGTTCTTAAAGCCTAAACAGCAGAAGCTCCTTGACATAACCCATCAGGACCATTGCTGCTTGAGCACGACAGGTTTAAAGCCTCCTTAACTGCCTAGAAATCCATATTATTTCAGCAATAGTTTTCCTAGGCTCATCTCATCCGTACAGTACCATTATACCACCCTTTCTCTTCTAAACTTCCAAATTTGCTCCTGACATCATTTGTAAGCATGTCTACCTTCTATATTTGTAATCCCATACACATATCTTAGTTAATTTCAACCAGAATGTTAGGATCTAGTTTCTAACCTTTACTCAAGCAGTACTCCTACTTAATCTACCTAGAAAGGTCAACCTCCCTACTATTCAGTTCTACACGCTAACGTAGGACCACATGTCAAGGGTAAGAATTAAAGTAATTCTGCTCTTTCATTCTCATCACTGAATGTAAAATTCAGCAATTCTCCAGCTCTTAACACATGAATTTAAAGAAAAATGAAGCAGAAGCTTGTTCCGGTGCCAATCAGAGACGAATATCAGACTAAAACAACATAGAAGTATGAACGTTGAAATGCTCCAAACAGGATCGACCAGGGTGAGTGCCTCCACCCAGCTCTAGCTGGATGCTGATTCAGAGGACCATATCACGTTCATTTCCACACAAAAGCTAACCCAGAAATCGATCAGAAAACCAGGAAAGCATGATAAATCGAGAAAATCATTAGCGTAAAGCGAAGCGATATAAACTACGCTGCAGGAGGATCGGTTTTAGTAGTGAATATTTGTCGTCGAGGAAGAGAGCGATTGAGATCAGAATTGTTTGAACGCGGGAAATTCGCCGAGATCGTCCGGCCTAGATAGGGTTCCGGTGATCTACTCATTGAAAAAGCGACAAACGCAGGCGAGACGAGAAGTGAAGTAGGGTGGAGTATTTTCCGCGGAGGAAAATTTTTGGGTTTGGAATTCTGAAGTACCCGGGAAAACTTTTGTTGCTTACTTGTTTCAGAGGGTTTTGCTTGTTTTTCCTTCTTACGTACACACTGCCTTTCTTTTTCTTTTTTCGTCATTCAATAATTTCTTATATATTATCAATATAATTGGTCTAACCTTTAAATTTAATATTCCAATCATGAATAATGCTACTATTTTCAATTTGAAATGCCAACATCTTCCATTTCTTGCATATGAGAATAATCTATGAACTTAAAAATCACGAATCAACTTATTAGTTATGACAGATAAAAATTTCCATTTTTTCTATCTTTTCATGAAGTATAGGGGATAGCATTCTCACATTTCTTCAATCCTAAGTCCAAAAGGTCAATGGTTATATGAAGAATAAGATATTGGCAATCATATTAGGGTCCATCACTACATTGATCTATACTGTGCACTTTCCAATATTCAAATGCATGCCCAAGAGATAAACAATGTCCAACAAGTATTCTGCTCCTCAATACATAAAACTTTATCTGAACACAAGCAGCAGCATCTACCAACTCCATTTTACGCTGGATGAAATTAAAAGAGCAACATTTCATCAAGGAAACTACAAGGCCCTTGGACCGAATGGTTTGCTACCATTAGTTTTTTTAAAAAAAATGGGGTATTATGGGACAATTAGTAACGGATGCTGCCCAACCTTCCTAAAATAAAGGATTTCTGCTCTATCAATTACATCGGACATTCATCACTCTTGTTCTTAAGCGGAATTAGCTAGGATAGTGGATGACTTGCAACCTATAAATTTATGCAACATGCTTTATAAAGTTATCACTAAAGTGATGGTCAATAGGCTAAAACCAATCTTCCACCCTTTAATTTCTAAGTTTCAGAATGCTTTTGTCTCAAGCTACTCAATTTAGGATAATATTATCATTGCACATGAGCTTCTTCACGAAACCAAGTGTACCATTATTTCTAGTGGCTTGAGAGGGCATAAAGTAATTCTCAAGATGGACCTTAAAAAAGTTTATGATAAATTGTCATTGTTTTTTTATCGAAAACATCCTCAAGGCCATGTGATTCCCTGATAATGGGATCCATCTTACCATGCAATGCATATCCATAGTATATGATTCAGTCTTGCTTAAGTGTTGTACTATGGATTGGTTCTCACTAGAGGCGAGAATTCACAAATGGGATTTGCTTTGACCATATTTTTTTATTATATGTGATGAAGCTTTCTCTACTCATCTTTCACAATATCATTCTTCAGGAACCATTATCACTCTCAAAGTAGGTAAGCGTGGCCCTTTTATAACTACATATTCTTTATAGATGATTGACTTATTTTTTCTATACCTACTTCTCAAGTAGTTTTTACTTTCAAAGAAACCTTGGATTTATATGCTTGGGTTGCAGGACACGAAGTTAACTTTGCGAAATTTGAATGAATGTTTAGCATAAACGTACCAGTTCAACTCAAGGAGACGTTATCTTATATGCTTCATTTTTATGTTAACAAAGAAATAAGCACCTACATTGGTGCTTCTTTTGCCAACATCTCTCCAAAACTTCATCTTTTGGGTTCTTGGCCAAAAAAATCAAAGAAAAACTAGCTAGCCAGAAATGGAACACTTTAAATAATGTAGGGAAACTAAGTCTTACTTATTCTATTATCTCATCTTTTCCAATCTACGTAATATTCTTTTTTAAGGTGCCGACGACCCTTTCAAACTCTTTATCCAAATCTTTTATTAGATTTTGGTAGTATCTCTCACATGTAAAAAAAATCTATTTGAAACAAAAAGATATGTTAATTCTCCCCAAGGCTTAGATGAAATGGTAATAAAAGATATAAGGTCGTTTAACCAAGCTTTCTTGAGAAAAAATTTTTGGAGAATATTTCAAGCAATCAATGAAGTCTTGTCTACCAAGTACTTATGGTGAAATATGGAGTTTCTCATTTTGGGAGGATTTCTAGATTCCATCATTTTTTATTGATCAACTCTATTCTATGACCCATCCCCCAAACTATATGCATCATCTGTATGTTTTGGATTTGATTTGACCTAATACAATGGTATGGAACTACCATCTCCTACATCAGCTTCTCCTCATCCCCATAACTCAAAGTATCTTAAATATATCTATCCCCCCCTTATTAGGAATAAAAAGAGCAAACAAAGTGCATTGGGATGGTGCTCCATTTAGTTACTATTCCACTAACCAAAGTTACAACTCTATGCTAATTACTGAATTAAAGTCTCTACTTCATCCTACTAGGGAAACTATTACGTCTACCTTGCATCCAGAATTCTTGATATCCTAAAAAGAATTAGGCTTACAGTATTCTTAAGAATTTTAAAGTCTTTCTCTATAAATGTTTTTAAGTGCATTTCCTATTGTGAAAAATATACAATCCATGATAGTCCTTTTATAACTATTTGCTCACGATAGCACATAATTAATTAAACATCTTGGTATATTTTTTGGGACTGTAATGGCTCTAGTGACATATAGGAAGCTTTTTACTCCAACTCCTCGATAAGTTTATTTCTATCCTTTGACGGTGGCTATATTCACTTCAAACGGCACACTATATTTAGAAGTTTGATTGGTTTATTTTTCTACTCTAGTCTTTGAAAATATGGTTGAGAAGGAATAAATGTGTTTTCATAATGCATCCTTCCACCCTATCTTCCTTAATTGCCAAGAGAAATGCACTAATTCATCAAGTTTCTACCTCTAGGGACTACCAAAACCTTTACTCCTAAATACATTTCAATCCATTAAATCTTTTCTATCATACTTAGGGTTTAAAGAAGCCTGCTCAATTAAGGATTGTCCTAGCTTTGTTTATTTTTTATGTTGCTTGGAAACAGTACCTAACACTTGGAGTTGCCACTTCATTATGGATAAAAATTAATGCTTCAATTGATTAAGGCGACTGCTTACTACCCCATTGCTCTTTTGTTTTATAAGCTGAATTATATGTATTTATAAGTGCGGTTCAACTAGCAACTTTTCATCAACTACAAAAGTTTATAATACTATCATATTGCTGTCAAGTGCTATCTATGCTTCATGGTCTATAAGTCATGTCACCAATCCTAGAGGCCTTAGCTCAGCAAATTTTTGGTAGGTATAAGGAAGTCATCTCTCTAGTTGATGGTTATAGTTCATTGACAACATGTATGTCCAACTTACTCCCTTACTTCTTAATTTGTCAATTGATTTCTAATACTTTTAATTATCAAAAAAAGATCATGTCAATTATAAAGATCATACACAAATTTTTAACTTGACTTAGTTTGTAAGTTTTTACAATTTATCTTGTAAAGTTTGAACTATTGAAATTTATCAAAAAAATGTTAGTGTTGTGCCCAAAAGCCAATCATGAGATGATTGTATTTTTGCACATTGAGTCATGATATTTTATTAAGGCATTAATCCAGCAATTATGTCTGTTGTTTTGTTCCTGCGTAACTTAACAAACATAATTGTAACCCTAGAATAATGATATTCTTAAAAGTCCCTGGTCTAGTATTTTTGTGGAGCGGGTTGCAATAATACATAACGACTAGCATATGTGGAGACTAATATGAGATATGTAGTCTACATATGGGTACAAGTTGGAGAACTTATGTACTGGATGTCACATATCATGCGGAGGGATATGTATGATCAAGATGGGATTTGTCCCTCCTATGTAACGGGAGTGATATCTTCGGGCCCCTTGATAGAGTGAGACTTAGAAAATGCATGGCCATGCTCGGATGAGTTGATATGCGATATCAATGTCATCAGTTTAAGTTAGTCTACTCGGTAATCAAGAAACCAAAGATTGGGCTCTACGAGAGTGACACATTCCATGTCTCGTGCTTAGTCTTGATATCTTGGACAAAGGGACAATGGCATATATCAGTGATGATCATAAAGGTTTAGTCGAATCATCGACAATCTTGTCACTTGGGTAGCAATGATGTGTTGCTAGACACCGCTCATTGCTTATGATCATAAATGTGATTTATGATCATTGCCAACGTGATAAGAGCCTATTGGGTCGCACACATAGAGCTATTTGGATCATTAGAGTGCATGGGCTAATTATTTGGGTTATGGTTTCACAATAATTTCGTATTAATAATGGGCCCAAGAGTTGAGCCATTATTAAGCCTGAAATTAAATCCTAATTGGATTAGGGCTTTGAAACCCATTAGGCCTGGAAGTTGAGTCTCACTATAAATACAACTTTTAAGTGAGAAATTCGCAGGTCTCCTTGCCCTAGCCTCCAAAAAGGACAGCCACACTCTTCTCTTGCAATTCTTTGGAGGACGCAAGCTAGCACTGCGAGTGCAAGAAAAACGCATCTGCCGGGACGTGGTGGAAGCGTGGTGATCCCGAGAGGCTCGTGTGGATACCATAGAGAGCCTGAACACATCAACTGTTCAAGTTTTGTGATTCGACTCTACAGTTGAGTGAGAGATCTCAACCGAAAATTAGGTATGAAAATTTTCGAACACCCGGTTTACCCCGTTTCACTTGGATTCTGGAGGGTTTCGGTTAAATTCCACTGCGCTGTTTGGCTCCCGAAACCCAACAAAAAATGACTTTACTAGTTAAAGATGTTAGAGAGTTTCAATTAACCTAAAAATTGATAGGCTGATCTACATGAATAACACTTTAAATCTAATGGTTGGTTTAATTTAACTTTTATGCACTAACCTTGGTATCTAACCTTCATGAGGTTCTTCACATGAGTACGCTTTGGACAAAATAGTGTGTAGACCTGTGGAAGATACTCCGATACTCAAGTCAGTAGGATTTCTAGCAAATGCATGAATATTAAGGACAATGATCTTATACCTAATATATGGTATTGAATGTCTTTATATAGGCTTTTGGGGTTTTGTGCCTTATGAGTTTGGGGTTGTTGGATAAGATAGTTGTTTCTTGGATCGTTAGATCTTGGAGACCTGTCCTCTTATGGATCTATTCCCAAAGGGTATAGGATTGTGGGTCTAATTGAGCTTGATTGAGCTTGAAACATTTGATGGGCTTTATATCCTAAAAGTAATGTGGGGCCCAAATCCTTGGGATGTGTAACAACATTTGCCCCCCAGTCTCAACAGAGTGTGTCCGAGCTATAATAAAGACTTAAGGACCAAATATTCTTTTCACCTTGGTGCCACGCTTTTTGTTCTTTGTTTTTTTATCTACCATCGTCTTTCTAATTTACATGTATCTACTATCATTTCTCTCAATCTACTATCATTTATTTCTATTAGTAGTCATTCCTGTCTTAGGCTATCTACATCCTTTTTTTAATGCCAACTTCCTATTACTGCCTTTATGAGGTTTTGTACTACCATTTCTTTATTTTGGCTATTTGCCACAATTTTCAACTTGTTATATAAGGTTTTGTACTACCATTTCTTGTTATTAGACTTCTACTATCATATTTCATGGTCTTTACAAGCTTATTACCATAGTTTGTTCCCTTACTATTGTTTCAGTATCGTTGATCCTTCTAATTGTCTTAGTACAATCATTCCATTTTCCTTGTTTGGCTATGTTGTTTCCTTCTTATTGTCTTTGCATCATTGTCCTTTAGTCATTGTCATGTTGTCCTTGTCTCTTCCAATTTTTTTTGATTCATATGATGTTTTTTTATGGTATTAATTTCTCTTTTTCTTGTTGCATGCCTTTACAGGCTTTGACGAGTTCACTTGCTTTTTATGAGTATGTTATAGGTCTAGAGGATGGAGATGTTGAGATCCAAAAAAAGGAGAAGAAGTTTGCAAAATTTTATAGGGAACTACTGAGGGCCTATACCCAAGGTGTTAACAAGGCTAGAACCATGTTATCAAACATCTTCCAGGGAATTAACTTGTCTAACTTGGCACACCTTCCTGAGATTGTGCAGAATGGTGGTTACTTGAACCTAGAATTAGTAAAGCTCTATGATTCTCTTCCTAAAAGGCTTCGTAGATCTCACCCTTCTAGCCTTCTTTCTATTGGGAAATCCTTGAAAATTCAACATTCGGCACATTCCAGTTTTAAGGTTACCCTTTACCCTAGTCGGGTTTGTGGCCCCGGGCATTGACACCAAGGAGGTCAAAACAAATGATGAGAATTGATATGTTCCATTTGCCCCATTGGTTTAATATTTGGACAATCGCCTCTTATGGTTATCGTGTCTTTTTAGTTTATCTACCATTTTTAGGCCTTGTACTAGTTGCTAGCATCTTTGAAGACTTGTGATCGGTTCCTCAATTTGTTCACCTTTTCTAGGCATTGTATGGGTTGTTCGCCTCTTTTGAGGCTTTGTATTTTCTATTTGGTTTGTTTGACCCCTTTGGGCTTAGTATTAAGTGTCTACCTCCTCTAAAGGCTTGTGTTTATTCAAGCAATGCGTATTGTCTTTGCATACTTCTCTCATTGATCATATTTTTTAAGTACATCCACATTCCATATTCTTCATATACTTTCATACCATCCAGGTGCTTAAGTCTATGTGCCCCTTTCCTAATAACTTTTTCAACAATATAGAGCCCTGCCCATCAAGGATTAAACTTTACCTTATTCTGGTCCAGTTGAGAGGCTTCAGGTTGTCATAATACCAGGTCTCCCACTTAAAAGTGTCTTGGTTTGATTGTAAATTCATAATATTTGGCCATTTTTTCTTTGTATACTGAAGTTCTTACTTCAACCATTTCTTTGAGTTCATCTAGCATGTCTAGGTTAACCTTTAACTCTTCGTCGTTTGCTTTTTCACTGAAATGAAGGATCTAGTAAGTAAGGAGGTCAATTTCAACCAATACTACTACTTTAGTGCCATATCTTAGACGAAAAGGTGTTTCTCCTATAGAACTATTATATGTTGTCTTGTGAATCTAAAGCACTTTTAGGAACAAGCCTACCCATGCTTTAAGGGCTTGATCTAGCTTTTGCCTAAAGTCTTGAGAATTGATTTATTCATAAGCTCAATGAGACCTTTAGGCTGTGTTCTTGCTACAAATGTTTTGTAGTAGAGAAAGTTAGTTCGTCTAAGAGCTCAAAGAACCTTTTCCTATTGATTGAGTGTCGTTGTTTGTGACAATTTCCTGTGGGATGCCAAATCTGCATATTACCTACTGCCAATGCCATACAAAGTCTTTTTGTTTTTTGCTCTCTAATTTTTGCTAAGGGTTTCGCCTTAACCCATTTAGTGAAGTAATCAATGGAAACTATCAAATATTTTATGCCTATCGATGTAAGTGCAAAATGTTCATGGATGCCAACTCCCCATTTTGCAAAATGTCATGGTATGATGATTGGAGTCATTTGTTCCCCATGTTTTTTTTATACTGAATTGAATCTTTGACATTTATCACACTTTTTGGGAAACTCTAGTGCATCATCAACTAACATGGGCCAATAATATCATTGAATGATGGGTTTCCTGATCAAAGCCCTGGCACAAATGCGATTTCTACAAATGCCTTTATGTACTTCCCTCAGAATGAAATTTGCCTCTTTTGCTACAAGACATCTTTTGTATGGGGCTATAAAAAACTTGAAGCATAAGATGCCATCTTAAAAAAGGTAGAACTTCATGGCCTTATTTTCTAATTTGGTTGTCTCCTTTGGATCTTCTAGGAGTTTGCCAATAGATAGGTAGTTCTACTCTTATCCAGCAATTCACATATTGCTAGAACAAATTTATCTTTATAAATGGCAAAATTGCCATCAAATTTGAAAAGTAATCCTATAAATATCCCATGAATATGTTCTTTGCAATTTTGACCATGTTTCACTTTTGATCCAAAACTCTGTTGCTAGACTTCTTAATATGTGTTTTAACCCAAAACAAGCAATGACACTTTAAAAATGTAAAAAAAAAAAAAAAACAAACAAACAAGCAATGGTTTCATAGGGCTGGAATTCCTGTAATTATTACCAAATCAAGAAAATTTGAATATTTTATATTTTTTCATATATATTTAAAATAATATTAGGCAAGAAATATCAAATTCATGTATCTTAAATATTTTAATTTAATTTTTATTTAATTATTCATTTTAAGCCTAATGTATTTTAGAAATTAAAGTCTTTTTCTTTTTAATTTAGTTCTATATATACCATCTTATATCAACCTTACAAAATCATACACCTAGGTAAGTTACCTCATGCCTTCTCTCTCATGAAATTCCAATTCTTGATTTTTTTTGTGGCCGTACTTTTTTTTTTCTATTAATTTTACTTTTTAATTGTAGAATTAACCTCATTTTTTGCTTTTCTTTTCATATCACTATTGTTATTCTGATTCTATATTAATAAGTAGCCCTTTGTCACCATTTTCAAAACTATATGCATTCTTATTGATAAAATACATTTTATTTTATTGTTTTTAAATTTTACCATTTTTTATCAATTATATATGATTCTCCATATCTTCTTTTTGCTATTTGAAAATATGTGAAATTGAAAATTATTTAATTTTGAATCATGTTGGCCTCCTTACCTGCATGTGAATTAATATGCCAATTGCTTATTTAGTTTCGCCTGTCATGAAGATGTAAATAGATTAAAATTTTAAAAAATTGTTTTATTTTTGTCCTTTTAATCTTAGATCAAAATTATGATACTATTGTGGATAATGTAGGTGGTTCCTTTCCCTGGAGTAAATTTTGTTTCGACAAGTCCCACGAGTAGTGTTTGTGGAGGATTACTTTGGATGGTAATGGGTATTTCAAATTTATGCAACTCAGACCACCTCTGTTTATCATGAGTGATGACTATTTCTCATGTTGAGTGATGATCATGAAATTCTTGGTGGGGCAAAACTATTGGAGAAATTGCATGAAAGTGTTTCAATTAATGAAAATCTTTTCTTGGCAGCTGCTAAAAATGTGAAAACAACGATGTCTAGTCTGCTGATTAAGAAGCAATATTCTGCTGAGAAATGAGAATTTTGAAAGTAGAACTGAAATGGTAAAAGGATAATTCAATGATTAATGGGTTAGGGATGGATTGCATTTTATATCATTAATATTTGCTTGTTCTTTGTTTCTTGGAAATAAAAGAACATTTATTTTATTTTCATCAATTGAATATTAAGATAAAGAGGAAAGAAAAGCAACATTATCTGTTTGCAATGTTTTGATAAAGTTGATTGGTGGTCGTGTTTCTTTCTCAATTTAACATTAGTTTTAGAAATTAATGGGTAAAAATTTTCCTTCTTTTTTCGAACCATAGGTGAAATATTTAAATAAAGTAGTAATCAAGTTCTAAAATGCGGCTACAATCAAGCTTAACCACAAACAATTAGCACAATACAAATAGGCTAAATAAACAACTAATGTCTACGCATGGTCAAATATAATAATGATTTATCAAGGAATAGGACAACAATATCGTTTAATATATCTAATTCTAATAATCAAGTAATATAATATATAACAATAGATTTTTATTTTTTTTCTAAACAGCCACAAAAGAAAAATTTTATTAAGCAAAATCAGAAGGTACACAAGTTAATCTCCTACTCCCACACGCCATCATTCCACCAAGCATGTGATGAGTGAAATTTGGAAAGAGTGAGCCTAAGTGTACCTGAAGCTAAAATTTTTCCTTAATGTTAATATCTAAGTGTTGTGCCAATCTTTACTGGCAACAAAATTGATGAAAGCAAAAGGAAATTAAATGGAAAGTAGGAATTAACATGTGAAATAAGGGCTAATCATGTCATTTAATTAAGGCTAGGGTTAATTATTTTGTTTTGTTTCTAAATTTTATCAAGAGCAAATGAATTTTGATTCAATGAACCATGCATAATAAGCTTGTTCTGGGACGATTCTGATAAATTATTATAGAATGGTGGAGCAATTTTACACTCACAAATTTGATTCGATGAATCATGCACAAATTTGTGTATAAATCATTATAAGATGATGAAGAAATTTAACATACAATTAATAAGCTTGTTCTGGTTTGATTATAATAAATCAGGAAATCTATATGTGCAAGTTAATTGGTAATTAAAACATATTAATAGTTTCTAAAAATACATACATACATAAAATCAATAAAAATCATATTCTTAGTATGCTATAAAAGAGGGGTTAGGTTAGTCACTTGCACCTATCTCACTAAGGGTTGATACATAGTAATATAGGATGAAGATGATCAACCATAGTTTCTTAGTGTTCTCCTTCTCCTTCCTCCTCCTGAGAAGTAGTACTTATGCTATGCCTAATCCTAAGCCTAAGCCTCCATCAAAACCCCCAATTGAGGAATATGATCATGTCTAATTACTAGTAACATGGCTCTTAGAATATTACTTCACTACTACCAAACCCAAGTGTGGAAATCCTTTGTCCTCTAAAGTCACTAGTAAATTCACCATTCATGGCTTATGGCCCATCAACAAGATTGGTCATTCCATTATAGATTACACTTATAGGAGTAGAGAGATTTTCAAAGTTTATAATTCAATTTTTTTAATGGTTTTAGAGGTCATCTATGATCATATTCTTTGATTTCTTTAAAATCTTGTGTGTTTGTGCATCCATTTTTGTTCTTTCTTGAATTTAATTATTATAACTCCAATATATTGATTGATGTCTATCTTACTTCACAAAAGAATGATATAAAAAGGAAATTTGCTTGTTGATCTAGAAATTTATTGGCTATTATCTAAGCTTAAATCTAAATAAGGGAATGAGTTTTGGGCACATGAGTGGAAAAACTATGGGAGATGCACTGGCAAAAGCCACGTTTCAATTTTTTTGAGTTATCTGCTCACCATAGTTAATCTGATGAAGAAGATGTCGAACCATTGACAGATGTTGGTAGAGAAAACAATAATGCCGAAAGAACAATACTTAAGAAAGATATAATAAATGCAATTGGTGAAAAATTGGCAATGATAAAGCGGTGCTCAAATGTTAGTTCAAAAAACAATACCTGGATATTAGCATAACTTTTCCTTTGTGCTGATAAAATTGTACCAACAAGTTTTATTTCCTGCATACCCCAAGATATGGCATAAGAATGTACTGCCAAAATGATCAACTTCACTTCATCCCTGATACCCTAATGATTTTGGTTGATGAAAAATATATGTATATCCCAGCTTGCCCTGTAGGTAGCTGGCTACACTAGGTCAAGTTTCATTTGGAATAATGGCCATTTTTGGGCCTTTTCGCTAGTTTTTTCATGCTATGAGCTACTGGTAATAAATTGATAATAAAATGTACAGGTCCGCCCACCTCATATATATTCTCTACATGCCATGTTTCTTTAATTAGAGTGTAAAAGTAAAGATATGTAATAACTTTAATTTTAATTTACAAGTGCCAATGTTGACTACAGATTCACATATAAAGCATGCTCTTATGGGCATTAACTTTAGGATTTCAATTAATCTAAATGTGATTTGTTTGTATAACTTTTTAAATCATTCAATTTATCTAATGTATAATTTTCTATTCCATATGAAATTGTAGTATTAAGAATGAAAGCAATATAAGTGTTTAACCCATTGTAAATGGACCATTACTCATAGATAATATATATGATATTAATCATATTAAATATACATCAAAGTAAGATTGATACATTTTGAGTGAAGATTCTTAGATAGGCTGAAATGTTGTTTTTTTTCTTGATGTTACTTTTGTGTTGCTGCATATTTGTACATGTTTATGGCAATATTTGTCCATACCATTGTTGATAGCTAATCATACATACAAGTATATATTTTCATATATATCACATTATGTAATTCTTTAACCAATGTATAAATGGATATAAAATTTAGTGGTGAATCTCTAGAGATATGAGTGTCCAGCTTACATACACCAATTTGGGATAGATAAAATTTCAAAAAAAAAAATGACAAACATTATGTAAAGAAAGAAGTATAATAAAATATTCACATTTAAAATCATATGCAAATTAACTTTCATTTTCTTATAGTGAAACACATTGGAGTTCTAGTTTCCATTAAAATGCTTTCTCTACCACCTCAATCAAGGCTTAAGAAGTTTTGCCTTCTTAATGAATCATTATACAAGACAAAATTATGAGATTTAGAACTTGCGTGTTGGTTCTTATAAACAAACAAAGTTCATGTTTTTTTAGCAAACCATTATACTTCAAAAATTATTTTTCTAATTGATTATAGTTTTTATAATATTTCATAATACTTGCACAATAGTCATCTATCTTATTTTGATTTACTTTTTAAGTTACAAAACTTTGCAGATAATATTACAATTGATGGAAAACCATGACTTCAACTAAAAATTGTTATAATAAATTTAAAAATAATATTTAATAAGAAATTAATAAAAAAAGTACAAACAAAGGTATAGAGATGAACTAAAAATTCATACATTTATTAGTTCCATGTGTATAATTTGAATAAATTGAAAACATAAATTTTTAAATAACATAATGTATACATTTTATTAATTAGTTTCTCATGTTTTTAAAAGAGATTTTTAAAACTAATCAAGTATGATGGTTGTTTTTAGCCTTTTTACTCTTTTTGTATATAAAGTTTGTCTTTTAACTATGCATAAAAAATTCCAAAAAAATTACTGGTGTAATATTAATTCTTTGTAAAATTAAAAATTGATGAAAGTAAGAGTAATTAGTGGTCAAAATGTGTATTTTGGCTTTGAAACAACAATTTGTCTCTAAAAAGTAAACTAAAATAAGATAGATGATTGAAATGCAGATAATTAGCAAATATTTTAAAAATGACATTTTGCTGGGAAATACTTTTTACAATTATAGTGGTCTAATGAAAAACTCAACAACAAAGTTTCTTTTCTTAGGAAAACAGAACCTTAATACTTAAGTTAAGATTAGGCCAAAAAAAATGAAAAAAAATGTAAATTAAGAGAGCTCCTATATTGCTGGTGGTGTTATGATAGAATATTCTGTAAAGAAAAAAGTGATAAAAAGTAAAAATAATTTATAAAAAGGTTTCACCAATTAACCAAATGTTTTGGTTGTGAATGTGGTTATAAATTTAATTTATAAAAGGAACAAAGAGTAAAAAGATGAAATTTTGTGTAATATTATATTAAAAAATTTAGTAAATATAACTATTGACATGTTGTTTGTAAATAATTTAGGTAGAAGTAAAAAGAAATTGCATTAAAGAGTTTGAGAGAAAGAATAGTATGTAATAGTAGATAAAGAAGTGGGTGGGTCGAAAGAAAAGAGAATGAGAGTTAATGTGATGAGTTTGATTTAATATGAGATAAAAGTTAAAAAAAATGATACTAAAGAATTTGAGAGAAATAGCAACATGTATTAACAAAACAACAAGTGGGTGGTAGAAGGAAAAATGAATTAGAGTTAATGTGAGGAATTTGATTTCATGTGGAGAAGTAAATTAATGTAATAATAGTAGTTATGCTTGTTTGTAAGAGGGAGTTAATAAAATCAATCAGGGTAGATGGGTGGATTGGAGGAAGTGTAGAAGTAGGAGATTAAAAGCTTTAGGCTTTCGTCATTTTTTTTTCATAGTTCTAACTATAAAGAAGATTAATGCAACAATGTGAGGAAGGAATGTGAGTGTAAATCATACGTAAATCATCAAGGGGAGGAGGTGTGAATCATTAAGGGAGGTGGTGTTTGTGAGGGAATCAAGTTAGTAGAGATGATAATTTATTTGTGAAATGTTTTTTTAAGGTTTGGGTAGAATGTAGTAAAAAAGTGACATAAAAATACTTTTAAAGACATGTAATAACCTTTTTGTTGACTAACTTACATTTGTTATGACTAAATCACTTTCATTTTTAACTAAGTTGCATGTCTCTTGCATGAGGTGTTGGTGTTTATGAATAATAGGTAGGCAATGATTAGTTAGTGCTAGATTACCTATAAAGGCAATGAACATAATGAACATGTGATTTTGGTATGGTAAAAGTGATTAATTTATGGGAAAATTTATGTGATTGTATGCCCATAAAGGTGATCATGGTAAAATAGTAACATTTGTAACATTATCACATATGTAGTTAAAGAAATGTTTAAAGCTAAAAGAAAGATGTTATTGTAGTTAAAAAGGCATTTATGTTTCAAAAAAGGTGATAGGGTTCAAGGAAAAACATTGCTTTTATTCTTCAGGCTCCATTTTAGAAAAAGTGATAGGAATGAGAATAATTTTTTTTTTTAGCATATAGTAGCATTTATTGTTGTTTAAATGTTAATGATTAATATATCATATGCTATGTTTGTTAAACAGGTGTCTAAAATGGAATGTAATAATGAAATTGGATGGGGAGTGGAAGTATGTATTAGGAAAAAACTCACAAAAATACAACATTGCACATGAGAAGGATCCTAAGTGAGATGGGAGTGAGAATATGTAGAACTCATGAGATATCTTCATAGCAAGTGGAGAGTGATGATGGTGAGAGTATGCAGACTGATTATGAAATTGGTTTGAATGTAGAATCATATAAGGATGCAAATGAAATAACAGAAGGGAATGAATGTGATGCAATTATTGTGAAGATAAACAAATTAGTTGAACAATGGGATGTAGAAGTTTTCATGATATAAAATTTAGGTATATTAAAATGACAGAGTAATTCTATAATATATATGGGCATATGATAGCGTTTTCTACCAGAAAAAAGATATTAAAGTTGATAATATGAGGCATTGTATATTGGTTGTAGCAAGGAAGGGCACAATAAACCAAAATTGGAACCATTAGATTGAGTAAGAGAACTTAGGAAGGTAAGTAGATGTGATTGCACAACACCATTTTAGGTTAATTACAACCAAGTATAAAAAAAATATGTAGTAAAAGAGTTCAATACCAAGCATAACCATGACCTTGTGAAACAAGAAGAAGTTCATATTTACAGATCTCACAAATGCATAAATGTGGTTGATAAGAAGCAAATCAAATAAATGAGGAAGGTGCGAAGACAAGTCAAATTATGGATTACATGGTGTAGGTTGCTGAACGTTATGGAAATGTGGGGTTTACTACCAAAGATCTATATAATTATGTAGATTGCAATAGAAGAGAGCAAATTTTAGATAGTGATGCAAAGATTGCAATTGCATACCTAACCGCATACCTAACTGCTCATATAAGTTAAGACCCTGAGTTTTATTGTTGATGTGTAGTTGATAAGGAAAATAGGCTAAAGTATATTTTCAAGGCTAATAGTCCACTGCACATGGACTATACTTGCTTCAATAATGTTATTAGATTTGATGCCACATTCAAAGCTAATGAATACAAGGTGCCATATGTTGTATTTTATTAGGGTGAACCACCATTATAATAGTATTGTTTTTGGATGTACACTTATGTCCAATCAATCTGAGAGAGATTATGTGTGGCCGCTAAAAAGGATTTTGGATTGTATAATTGTAAAGACACTTGGAGTAATTATTATTGATGGTGACAAGGCAAAGAGACTTGCAATTGGAAGAGTGTTTCTAGATGCAAAACCCGACTTGTCCTCTTGGCATTTACAAGGTAATTATAAAGAAAATGTGAAGGTCAAAGGATTTGGATATCATTTTATAAGGATGATGAATAATGTCAACAATGTGGATGAGTTTGAAAAGCAATGGGCAAGTACTGTCACCATGTTTAACTTGGAAGATAATGAGTGGGTGTAAAAAACATATGAAAGGTGTGAAATGTGGGCAATTTCTTATTTGAAGCAATATTTTTTTGTATGGTAAACAAGTAACCAAAGATCGAAAGTGATGCACTCTTATCAAAAGATGTTCCTCAAAAGCAAGCTTAGGTTGTATGAATTTGTAAGACATGTTGACATAGCATTGGGAAGTTTACATGAGATTGAGGTGTTCAATAATTTTAAGACTAGACATACAAGTCCTCAATTCATTAGCCATCCTAAGACACTTGAGATCCATGTTGCAGAAGTGTATAGCCCATCAATGTTCCAAAAAGTGTGTGGTGAGATAATAGAATAGGCAAATTATTCTATAGTTTTACAATATATGAATGGCGAGGAAAAAATGTACCATGTTGCTCAATATGGTAGTGTGGCCCAATCACAGATGGTTAATCACTTGTTAGACCAAAAGATATGAGAATGTTTTTGCAAAGAGCCAATTTACAAGGGTAAGTACTATACCTCCTTGACCAAAATTTTAAATCATATTCCATTTGTCCCAAATTCTTTATAATGTTCACTATTTAGCAATTAAACTATAATTTTTTATTTTCAATATTTTAGTATATAAATGAAAAAATTTTCTATATAAATGATAAATAAATATCTATAGCTTTTAATTATATATTTAAATTATTTTTTTACAACAATTATATTAATAAATTGAATTCAAGCTATTCTAAAAAGTTAAATGCTTAAACAAAATATGAGACAGAGGAAGTACAATTTATTTGATGTATAATTTTTATATTCCACATTAAATTGGAGAATTAATCACATTCAATAACCCATTTTGAATGAAGATTCTTGGATAAGTTGAGTTTCTTGGGCACTCATATAAATTGCACATATATCAATTTTGTTATCTAGTTATTAAGATTACAAATGTTCATACCAAAGTTTATATATTGTGCATAGATAGTCATATGAACATAAATATAGGCTGAAATGTTTTTTTTTTTTTCCTAATGTCACTCTTATGTTACTATATGGCTAAACTTGTTTATGGCAACACTAATAATATTTGTCCATACAATTACAGATATATACTCTACATACAAGTATGAATTTTCATATAATGACACATTATGCAATTTTTTAACTAGTGTATGAACGTTTATGTAATTAAGTGGTGAGCCTCTAAAGACACAAGTGTTTCAGTATACATACACTAGTTTGTGGCAAATAAAATATAAAAAATGATAAACATTATGTGAAGAATGAAGTATAATGAAGTATTGTTAAGTACATATGGTGATGGTCAAACTTGTTTACTTTTTGTTAACTTTGACCATAAAATTCTATCATTTTGACCTATATTTTTTTTTATCGTTTATTGCTCTATCCTTTGTTTTGTAAGTTGAAGAAGATGACTGAAATATTTGGACATAACAGGAGCAAGCGAGACAAAAATAAGCATGCAATAGTCAATGTATACGATGAATTGTGGGATCATAGCGCTAGTTAGTAGGGGAGGTCAAATCAACTTGCAAGCTTATGGCTAAGAAGCATAAGGTAGGCCACTTGCACACAATGCACACCCTACTACAACATGAATGCAAGTACTAAGGGAGTGACCCCTCCACCATTAGTGACAAGCCTTTCATTTCTTTGCTTATCTTAACTTCTTTTAAGTTGATATTATGACTTGAATAAGTTTGAATGGTAATTAGTGGACATGGTAGCTCTTGTGCATGTTTTTATCTTTTCCTAGCTTAGTCTATGTTGTTAGTCTATGATATAGACTAGCATTATTCTAAGTTTATGTAGTTGTTAAGTGCATATTGTGATGGTCAAACTTGTTGACTTTTTGTCAACTTTAACCATAGAATTCTATTATTACAAGCCATATTTTTTTTAATCATTTCTTGTTTTGTTCCATTGTTTTGCGGGTTGAAGAAGATGATTGAAGTATCGAGACAGAGCGAGAGCAAGTGAGATAAAAAATGAAAGCATAATGGACAACTCCTAGGGTAATCTGTGGTACCACGATGCCAATGGTGGCATTACAATGCCAACATTATTTTAACTTTGAACCCTTGATGCTGTTCTAACGTTGTAGCAATAGGAGAGGTGTTGGGAACTCATGGTCTTTGCATTGCAGCACCATTAAATGCTCTGTTTTTGCCATTAAGATGCCTAAATGTGTGTAAATTTGTGGTCCCCTATCTCCATTTTGAATCCTAACTTCTAATTGGTAGAGGGTTTTTATCTAGTCATTAGAGATGGATATAAAACTTGACCTTTGATGTATTTTGGAGAGATCTAGATTATGTTCTAGCTTAGCACATGTTAGGGAAGTAGTCTTGTCCTAGGTTTTTCTTCATCAACTTATTCTCTTAAAGCCACAATTGCTGCATTTTCTTGGAAGAGCTTGGAAGATTTCTTGGATAGCGAGGAAGCTAATGCTTCAAGGGTGTTCTCAGTTTCTTCTTTTGTTTTCTATTTGTATTAGATTATGGATGTTATGTATTTTAGATTTTTGGATTTATCTAGCTTGAACATGGAGTAGAATTTTTTATCTTTCTAGAATGTAGCTCTTGACTCTTGTTGTTTAATTTTAATTTGAGGCATCTCATGGGTGTTTCCTCTCTTGTGTTGCTCATTCTTATGCTTCACTCTTTGTGTGTTGATTGATCACGTTCACACATTATTCAATCTCAATTTTGTTCTTGAGAGAGAGAGATAGAGTAGAGGTGGAAAAGGGAGTGAAGCATAATGGGTTAGAGAGAAATGAGATTATTCACTTGACTTACTAAGTGTCTGATAGGGTTAGGTCTTAATCTACCTTAGATTAGTGAATGAGTATAAAAGATGTCATTGCTAGTTATTGGGTCAGCAAAGCTTAGTTTTGAGAGAAAGAAATAGTTTTGATGCTCAAATCCTCACACCACAGTAAGAGTTAATATCCATTTATCTCGATCGACTTAGGCAACAAGATAGAGTAGTGAAATTCTATGCAGATAACCCACTTATACAAGTTAGTCCAATCTTAGTTAGTTTTGGTTAATTATCATTTGCATTGTTACTTTTTTTGCACCTTGCTTTTTAATTGTTAAACTTGCTCTTCATCACCTATCTTTGAACTCACTTCAATTGTTTCTTTAATTAGCTTAGTTAGATGTTTGATTGAGTACTTGGTGTTCTTTTGGGTTCAACAATTTTTTTCTTAAGATGACACCTGTTATTTACCACTTGCACACAACAACACCATATACTTGTGGGTAAATAGAGATTTATAAATTTAGACTATACTGTTTCACAACAAGTATTCATATTTAAAATCATAAGCAAATATAAACAAATTAAGTTCAAGTTTTTTCTATCAAACCATTATATTTTCAAAAATTATTTACGAATTAATTATTGTTTTTAAAATATTCCTAGTTATTTGTACATCAATCGTTTATATATATATATATATATATATATATATATATATATATATATATATATATATATATATATATTTATGTATGTATGTATGTATGTAATGTATTACTTTTAAGCTGCAAAACTTTACGGATAGTATTAAGATTAATGGAGAAGCATAACTTCAATTAAAAATAATAAATAAAGAACTAATAATAAATTCAAAAAATTAGATTTAAAAAGAAATTAATTAAATAGAAAGAATGAGTGCAAAGATCTAAAAATTGACACATGCCTTAGCTGTATGTGTATAATCAATAAATCGCTAACGTGAATTTTCAAACTATATAATATATACATTTTATTGATTAGTTTCTCATGCTTTTTGAAAGCATATTTTTAAAATAAATTAAGTATGAAGGTTTGTATCACTTTTTTTTTTTATGTTTTTCCTATATAAATCATGTCTTTTTATTTTACACAAAAAGTTTTAAAAATTTTGTTTCAATTACTTTAGAAATCACTGGCGTAATATAGACTTGATTCTTAATAAAATTAATGGTCAAAATGTATATTCGAGCTTCGAAACTACAGTTTGTCATTAAAAACACGAGTTTTAGTTTCTGAACTTGTGTTTTCTATTAAAGGTTTTTTTTTTGGCGTCCGACGCCATTATTTTTAGATGGAAACAAGAATTTTTGTTCTAAACCAGTTATTTTCAGTTTTCATACATAATTTCATAAAATTCTATTTTTCTTTTCAAGATGAGTGGATAATTGTGTTTATTTATTTTATTTATGTTTTTTAGGAAATGGTGTTATTTTAGCAAACAAAGTGAGTATAATTTTTTTTTTTTAGCATTCTTGTATTTGATCAATCTCATCATTAAATTTAATATGCTAAAAAATGAAATTTTTTTATGAAAATATTACAATTTTTTTTTAAAAAATTGTGCTTTGAAAATTCATACATGGAATTTATTGAATATATAGATAGAACAAACAGCATGCGTGAATTTTCAGTGATTTATATGCTTCCATTTTTACGAGTTGATAAATATTTTGTAATTAATTGTTAATTATTAATACTTGAGCTAATTTTTACTACTAAATTAATTTCTTGTTAATTTTTAACTATCAATACTTGAGCATATTCGGTATCACGCTCATGTTTGTAGTTGAAGGCATATTTTTGCATAAATCATTGAGTTGTCCGTAAAATTTTATCAGTAACTAAAAGCACAAGTAATTAGTAAATGGTTTGAAGCGTACGGTTAGTTAGGAAATACATTTTGCAAGTTTAGGGAATCAATATGCCAGTTGCTTATTTAGATAATTGACTAATCATACCATAACGTTTTATTTTTGCCCTTTAGTGCCTGGATCAAAATTCTGATAATATTATGGATAATGTAGGTGATTCCTGCCCCTGGAATAAATTCTGTGAATAAATAAAAAGATGATAGCCAATATGATTTAAAATTAAAGAATTTTCAAATTCACATATTTTTCAATGAAAAAAATATGGAGAATCGTATATGTTTATAATTTTTTTTATGATGTATGCTTCTTGGTTTTATTTGTATGCTATATGATTTTATATGTTTATTTTTGAATTTTTTTTGTGAAAACCACATATATATGTATGGTTTTAGAGTTTATATGTTTGAGATTAGTTCATATATGTATGAAATTGGGGTGGCAGTGTGTGCGCATATATATATATATATATATCTATATAGAAAAGTTACAAAATCCCCTTCGACATTCAGCCAAATTTACAATTATCCATTTTATTTTAGAAAACCTACATTTTGTCCTTTGAGATAGTCACATCATTCAATTTCACTACTATGCAAGTAGGTTAAATGCCATACTTGCCTAATAAGATTTGCAAATTGTGCACATCAACCACAATATTCAGTTCATATCACCTCAAATCCATTTTCTTTAAATATATAAGGAAATCTACAATTACCTCTCTGAGGTTTACCTTAACCTACAATTTGTCTCCCTTATTTTTGAAAATTTACACTTTGCTCTTTATTGCTTTTACATTGCCGGCCGATAACAACTTCTAAAATTAGAATTTAACCTATACAATAGTCATTTTTCAGTAATTTTGATATTTATAATATTTTTTATAGTTAATAGACATTGTAAATTATTAATTTATTTTTGTAAATACATTTTTTCCTATAAATGTATATCAATATTTTTTAAAAGTCAGTTAGTTGTAAAAAAAATATTAAAAATCTTGAAATTTTTGGAATATGAATATTAGCTAGTTTAAATTAAGGTTTCAAAAGTTGTTGTTAGACACTATAAAGGAATAAGGAGGTAAAGTGTAGGTTTCTAAAAATAGATGAGCAAAGTGTAGGTTAAATCAAACCACAAGGGGGTTTTGTAATTTTCCCTACACACACACATATTCCTATTGTATGAAATTGGAAATGATTTATATGAAATTGGGTTGCTATTATGTAAAACTAAGTTGGTATATATATGAAACTGTATTTCTCCTATATGAGTTTTGATTTTTTATAGTGTATGACACTAGAAATAAATTGTATGACACTCAAATTTATTTTTACGAAATTGAGATTATTTATATAAAGCTATGAACTATTTGTGTGGAATTGTGTGTATTTTTTTTTAACATAGTGTGTAGGTACAACAATAAAACATAAAGATACACCCAATAATTCAATTGATAGGGAAATAGAGTCTGAAAACAACTAACAATTGTAACTGAGATTGTATTGTATGAATCTAATATTGTATTCTAAAAGTGTGAATTTCTTATTATACCAAATTGAATGTCGATGTATGAAACTGAGTTTTTTTTGTATAAAACAAAATTTTTATTTTTTGAAACTGAGTTACAGCTATACGAAATTGGGTTCTTATTATACAAAATAAGTTTATATTATGTGAAATTGAATATTCTTCATAAAGTCTAAGGAAAACTCTCCAAATATAAAATTGAATTCTTTATGTATTAAACTGGCAACCAATTATATGAAACTAGTATTTGTATATATGTTACAATATGAACATGTTTAATTATGTGAAAAAATGAATGAATAAACTCACTTTTAAATAATTACCATATGTATCATATTATATTTATTTGTTTCATTCAAATTATTTTTTCAAACAAATTCAAATTAGAAAATTTCCCATAATTAAAAATGTGAATAAAATTAATTTATTTCATAATTATCTCAATTAAATATAACTTATCCTAACGAACAAAAGCCACCGTTTATATTCAAAATTAACAGACTTTTAATAGTCTCAAGTGTGTGCCTATGCACCTGGGTATAGTCCCAAGCCTCCAAAACATGTGTCTAATCTTCTGCACTATTCAAATATATCTTTAATTAAAAAAACATGTACCTTTTTTTTCTGCCTTCTTTTTTTTTCCCCTTCCACTTTCTAATCATAGCTTAGTTAGGGTAAAACTAAAAAATAGTAATTTAAACATCAACAAATTGGATCAAAAGGCAAATTTGGTCAAAATTGGGAAGAGCATTCAAGGTACATATACTTATGAGATTACATTTCAAATGTGAGGGTAATTTTATAATTTATAAAATGAAATATAATGTGTCACTAAATTAGGTTCTAATAAATTGGACAATTACATAAAACTCATTTGCTCCCACTTTATAATAATATAATAGATTACTCAATCAGTAATAAGATCTTTTCCATGATTTTTTAACAAGTTCATCATCAGCAACAGCCTTTGATAGATTAATGATCACTACAAGGAAAAAGCCAATTAGCGACGGCTAGCCTTCGCCAAACATGAATTAGCGACGGTTTGGTCCGTCGCTGATTTACTCGCCGCTAATTTTTTAGCGACGGTTACCGTCACTAATTAGCGACAGTTAAACATCGTAAAATAGACCGTCACAAATTTTCTGGTAACGGTATCGGCCGGTGCGTTAGCGACACATTGCCGTTACTAGTTAGTGACGCGTAGCCTTCGCTAGTTAGTGACGTATAGCCATCGCTAATTAGTGACGAGTAGCTATCGCTAGTTAGTGACGCTTTGCCATCTTTAGTTAGTGATGTGTAGCCTTCGCTAGTTAGTGATAGTTAATGATGCATAACCATCGCTAGTTAGTGACGCTTTGCCGTCGCTAGTTAGTGCCAGTTAATGACATATAGCTGTCGCTAGTTAGTGACGCGTAACCATCACTAGTTAGTGCCAGTTAGTGACATATAGCTGTCACTAGTTAGTGATGCATATCCGTCACTAGTTAGTGCCAGTTAGTGACATATAGCCGTCGCTAGTTAGTAACGCACAGCCGTCGCTAATTAGTGCCAGTTAGTGACGTATAGCCATCGCTAGTTAGCTGTCGCTAGTTTGTTACCTAGTATACCAATTTTTTACTTAAATTGAGGTGATTAAGCACTGCAAATCAAGTTCTCAGTCTTTGCCTTTCAATTCCTTCTTGAAACCCAGCAATTATATACATGTTGATTTTGTGGTGGCTGCTTGCTTTTCCAACTATCCGAGAGTACAATTCATAACTAGGGGATAGGTGCATTCATCTATTTTCGTCTCCCATAAAAGATCATTCCATGTACTCCACCTTATATATATGTATATATATTAGCATCTATTTTTATGACCAAAGCTCTACCTTATATATAAAATTTCAGACGTCTCTCTGTCTTGATGTCATTTATTTTTTTTGGAAAATGAAACTTGACATTTTTCTTATTACTACCAATTTGTGTCTCTCTTTATTATGAAAATTAAATTTTATCAAACCATATTACATGGTTTGCCTTTTTTTAAATTATATGATAATACTTTAATTTAGTTCTTTAAACTGTAATGTAGCTAGGGACATTTTTAGGTTTTCTAACCAACAGACAACACGTGAACTAAATTTCTTTCACACTTTAATCCTGTCTTATAACGTAGTAGTATAGGATCAATAAACCATGCTAGCAACAGATACTATTATAATTAATATATAACAAAGTTTGTACTCATCACTTTAAACCATGCTACGAACAGATACTATTCAATAATTTTTTTACCCAAACATTCAACAATATTTGTTAACTCTCTACATCAACAAGAGAGGTACTGCTACATCTGGTGTTAGATATACATGTGATAGAAATAAGAGAACTGCGGTTACTCATTACAACAAAAAACTAAAAAGACTTACAATTGTTATTAGATATTATCGAGTGCCAAGTGTCTGTGTGTCCCACCCAAAAGCAGTTTGTAGCACAATTAAACTAATTCACTTCAATTGTATTCATCGAGATTGCCTGTTGCACAGTGGTATTGGCTAGAATGCATATCAGCTGAATTTAAATTTTCAATTATTATAGTACAAGAATAGATTATATATAAATACATAGTAGAAAGCATTTAGATATATACAGTTAAATATAAAAAAAGGTATGAACAAGAGAAAGCACTTCTCAAGTATTGCATATGCTCAAAGTTTTCTCCAGATAAGAAAAAAATGAATCAGAAACACATGAGGCACATTACCTTACTTAGCTATGCACTCTTAATAGCACATTCTACCGTTTTGTGTCCCTGTATTACTCTTGACATTGCTATACATACACGGACAAAACATTTCAGAAAATGAAAAAACTAAAAAATGCTTCAGTTTTTGAACATAAAACCCCTAAAACAGAACTTTGTTAGTAATTCTCTTCCTGTGGAAGGAAGTGATTTGCTGACATGTTCCTAAAGCAAAATGGAACTTGTTGATTTACCGTTACATTTTGGCTTATATGACTTGCAGAACTATTTGTGATTCAAAGTTTAGGAAGATGGCATCTAAACTGAGGTTTTTGAATGGAGACATGTTTCTTATGGCCTAAGGAAGCTTTCTGCAGAATTTTGTGGAAAATGGAGCTGATCTTATTTGCAGCAGCCGAAAACCCGTACAAGGATAAGTTGTTGGGCAACTTTGACTCAAGTTTGACTTTGAGTTTGGAATGGAGTTTTGGTCTGATATTTTGCAGCAAAGTTTATCTACATATTTAGGACGTAGCTGTAAGTTTTTGTACCATTTGAAGCCATGGAACTCAAGATGGCCTCTTAAGATCAAGGTTGCTACTAATAGAACTTATAGAACTTGGTGCTCTTCAAACTTTGAGAGAATGACTTCTAAATTGAGGTCTAAAGTGATGAACAGGTTTCTTATAACCTAGGGAAGTAAACTGCTATGTTTGGCTAGATTTGGAGCTGTAGTAATAAAAAATGACTTCCTAAGACCCCAAGCTGAAGTTATAAATCTGCTTATGAATACAGTGCTATGAATACAGTTATGAAACTTCCTGCTTATGAATACACTGCTATAAAAGACAGGAAATCAACAATGTTGAGGAAGTTTTATGGACATTTTTGTGGCATATCTTGAATTAAGCCTTCGAGTTGGAGTATTTAATTGGAGAAAACTTCCTGATAACTATAGAAAAGTTTATAAATATGTTTCATTATGAAAATGAAACTTGACTGGAAATTTTGGATGACTTATGAAATGCAGAATTTAGAAAACTCAACAAAAACAAGTTTTTGAAATCTTGTAATATGTAGAATTGTTTTGTGCTTCAAACTTTGGGTAAATGGTTTCTAAACTGAGGTTTAGGAACTATGACAACTTTCTTATGGGAAAGAGATGATAAATGTAGATTTTAGTGGAGTTTGAAGCTATGGAACTAAAAAGAGACATTTGAGTTTAATGTTGTAGTTGCTGGAAATCTATTAAAAAAAAAAAAGATAGAAGGAAGAAGTTTGACTTTTGGTTTGACTTTGAGGAGGAGAAAGAATCCAGAGATGAAATTTTGCAGACTTGTTTATGAGCTCAAAATGGACAGTTCCTAAGTTGAATTTTCTGGTTTTAAACTAAGTAGGAATACTAAGTTCGAAAAACACGTAAACAGCTGACCATCTTATTAAAGGGAAAACAAAAGAAAGTTCCAGAAACCGAAAAAAAAAAAATTCTTAACAGAAGGAAGCCAGCAAAGGAGAAAAACTAAAGTAGTGGAACGTTATGTATATACCTCAAAAGATGCAGTTTTTAGTTTAAGAGTCAACGTTTGTCCAGATATTCCCTCCTTCTGCATGTCAGATGACAGCATCTCTGCAATTTCAGCTACAAGGATAACCATAAAATAAATTCTACCACTAAAAAAATATTCAAAGATGCAAACCCTATATATTCCAATAGCTGTTCTCATCTAGTCCTGAGCCATGTATGACAAGAATTTGTCATTGTAAGTTCAATTCTTTAACAAACATGTACCTAATTTCTGATGAAGCAACGCAAGATCCTGTGTGGCTGCAAATGTCCTCTCATTGCTGATACTTTTACGAGACCTGACTTCAGGAGTGTCAGTCCCTCCAAGCCCCAATCCAACAGAGAGGAAAAAATCTACAGTATATTGGAAAGAGGATTTACAGCCAAATAAAAAGTGCCCCCAAATTATATATTAGCATGGAACACAGCAAACAAAGCCAACTGCTTCAATAAAAAGCAAAAGACATTAAGACTTGCTCCTTGCTAACTTTCATGTGCTCTTGTTTTCTTTAAACGACTAAGAAATTGGACCTTCTTCACCAACTCCATTCCTGTCTTTCAAAAATTCGTAGGCTTAAAAAAATTTTGGTTTTTGTAGCCAATAAACTGTCACACGAAAGGTCTAAAACTAATAGATCAGGGAAGTGTCAATTGAACACTCTGTCAACTGGATGTATTGAGAACTCAAAGTATGATTTTAGAGTAATTTGGACATATTACATATTGCACAACAAAAAACTTTAGCTTAAAAAACTCAGAGCAAGCAAACAATGAAGCTGATGATACAAGAAAAAAGCAAGTCTAGAATCAGAAGGAATCAATAAATAGCCAACAAAAAAATAAAGAGAAACATCCTGTATAAGTGAAAATATAAGTACCATGTATTCTCTGATAACAATCATAAATCATGGTACAGGTAAAGTAGCATATCGAACCTGATGTAGAACATGAAAAGAGCGCACAGAGAAAACTACCCTCCTGCAGCATCTCTTCACAAGTGGTAATTCCAAGAACACTCTTTAAAATGGTTTCAGTCACCTTGCTAATACCCCCAATCTACAAATATATTCCATGAAGTACATTTGAGTACTGTGGAAACTTATGTACTTTAAAAAATAGAAATAGGACAAAATCAATGTAGGATTCCAAAATATACATTAGAATGATAAATACCTTCCGAATTGGAAGAGAAGATACAAATGTCATGACAGCCATGTAGTCATTGAGGAGAACAAACTGACCATTTGGCTTGTTTATGTCTGAGCAAACCTGAGGAAAGATAAGCATGTATAGCAGACTTCAAAAGGTCACTTATATTTTTTGAAAGAAATACTGGCATGTGATTTTCAAATGGACCTATCCTTAAAAAAAGAACTCTCTATGAACCTTAGAAGTTAGGATGCCATCATAAACAAAATAGCATGGCATCGATTTTTTAATCTTAACTTGTCATATGCTGGCTTCATCTAAGCACCGAGAATTTTCTCCATATGCTCCTTCCATCACTATTGTGAAGGATCCCTAACTCAGTACTATCTCCTATCTTCATAGACATTTGATATGTTTCTTATAGTCGCCCCAACATAATGCCAATATATTTATGGTAATGTTAAAAGATTGAAAAATGGCTCACATTTTCTTTCATATGTTTTGGATGTAAAGTGTATTGTCACCAGATGTTGTTGGCAGTTGTGGAAGGCTATTTTGGAAGTAATCTGGTTCAGTTCTTGCCTTTTCACATGACGAATTTACATCTTTCAGAGGTTCTAGAGAAGTAGAAATATTACCACACTGCATACAAGAACAGTATCTTAGAAGCAAAAATAACCACAAATAAAGAAGTCAATATTAGATATGTCGATCAATTGTTAGGAACATGTTTGTGTTTAGGTATCTTTTTTTTTTTAAGCATACCATGAATAGAATAAAGAGTAGACATTGTGAAACAGTTCTAAAAAAAATGGAAATCCTCATTCGAATGGAACTTCCCTCCCCTAGCTGTTGAAACACAACATACGGAAAATTCTCAGCCTTTTGGGTAGGTGCTTCAAATGAGAGTCGTTTTCTAAATGAGTGGGAGCGCCTACGGTTATTTTAAGAGTCTCATATAGCATTCCCGTAGTACTCTTCTAACATGTGATAATCTGTCTTAATGCCATGAAATCATTTAGATGAATTCTCCATCAACACATAGGATAATCTAGAACCTGCACTTACATTTTAGTACCTGGGAAGCTCCGCAGCTCGGAGATGCTGAAATTAGCAGTGATCGGTTTCGAGTTCGACTGGAGGAGAGATGGATGTGCCAGGAATCGAATTCCCCTACCTCCTTTGAAGAGTGAATTATGGCTGCTCGGCATTTGCGATCTTGATCATTTTCTTTCTAGTTGTCAGGAAGCTTTGATTTCTTTGGGCCGAATTCGATGCTCACTCTAATCAAACACAAATCGAAGAGAAGTCAACAACAAATCGATTACAATTTGAAGAACAATCGAAGATAAATCCCTGACTGGTCAAGTATAATGGAGTTACCTGGTGCTTCCCAGGCCGCTGTCGAGTGTGCGAAGAAGATCAACTCACTCCCATTATCACATTCGCCCTTCTAATTTTGAAATCCCCATCGAAGGTATTCAAGGGCATGGCGATTTGGCGTTGTTTTTACGAAATAAAGCTGCATTTTGTTTGGCAACAAGAAAGCCGGAGAGGCTTTAAAACTTACTTAACCAAGCGACGGTGAACCGTCGCATGAAGATAAACCGAGGGGGAGCCGTCACTACTCACTAGCACTACTTGGACATCATTTTTTAAATTTTGTTCATGTATTTTTTTACCAAAAAAATTATAAATTTTATTTAAGGCTATTCTTATATACAAATAACTAATATTATGGTTACTGATCAAGAAATTAATATTGCTAAGGCCTTGAAAAAATCAGTTGAAATTTAAGAGATTTTCACTTCTCTTTTCTCTTTTTTAGAAAAATAATTGAGATAAATAATTTTTTTAACCTAAATTATAATCTACATTTTTTCCATAAACACATACATCCATTGATCCATATATCTGAATAAAAAAAATCCTAAGAGCTAGAACTGATCTATATTTAGTGATGGCTAGCCTCGCTAATCGTCACTAAATTTAGCGACGGCTAGCCTTCACTAAGTTAGCGAGGGTAAGCCTTCACTAATTATAACTATAATTTTCTGACGGTTAGCCTTCGCTAACTTAGTGAAAGCAAACCATCTCCATAATTTAGTGACAGCTAGTCAACACTTTTAAAACTTTGCTCGTCCATTTTGAGAAAAATAACTGACATAATAAATTTCTTAACCATAAAACAAAATTTTATCCTAAATTATAATATTTTTTATACACACATGGATTCATCGATCCATACATTTTCATCGGAAAAGAAATTGAAAGCAATTAAAATCTATCATTATCGAAACAAATGAAAAGAAAATTGAATAAAAATCTCATTAAAAGCTAGTCATAGTTAGTCGTCGTTAGTCTTTGGAATATTACCAAGGGCAAGCCGTATGTAATTTTTGAACCTCTTGCTAAAATTAGCGACGGCTAATCGTCACTAAATTAGCGAAGGCAAGTAGTCGCTAAAATTAGAGACTGCTAACCGTCGCTAATTCAGTGACGCCAAGTCGTCGCTAAAATTTAGCAACTGTTAACCGTCGCTAAACTTTCACCGGACTTTTAGCGACTGTTTGCCGTCGCTAATTTGTGACAGTTTTTAGCCATCACTAATTACCAATGTCAGGCAGCGGCTCATAACCCTCACTAAACTCTTATCGGACTTTAAGGTACATATCTCCATTACATTACATATATTAAAAAAAGTTATTTATGTTAAAAGAGATAACAAGTTAGCATAAAAAATGACTAACCGTCATTTTTTTCTGGAATTTTATTAAATTTAACAACGTCTCAACGTCACTAAATTTAACGATGGTTACACGTCACTAAATTTAGCGACGGCTCAACGTCACTAAATTAGCGAAGGTAACATGTCACTAAATTTAGTGACGGCTACTTGTCACTAAATTAGTGACAGTAAACCGTCACTAAGTTTAATTAGTGATGGCTTGTTTAGCAACTCATAACCCCCACTAAAATTTTAGCCGACTTTAAGGTACACATCTCCACAACATTACATATATTCAAAAAAAATTATTTATGTTAAAAGATATGACAATTTAGCATAAAAAATGACTAACACATGAGAACTATTACTATTTTTTAGGATTTTTTTAAGCTTAGCGACGGCTAATCGTCACTAAATTAGCGAAGGTAACCCGTCACTAACTTTAGCGACGGTAAGTCGTCACTAAATTAGCTAAATTAGCGACGGTAAACCATCACTAACTTTAGCGACGGTAAACCGTCACTAACTTTAACGACGGTTAACCGTCACTCAATTAGCGATGATAAACTGTCATTAACTTTAGCGACGGTAAACCGTCACTAAATTAGCGACGGTAAACCGTCACTAACTTTAGCGACTTCTAACCGTCGCTAAATTTAGCGACGGTACGCCGTCACTAAAATTTAGCGACATACAGCCGTCACTAAAATCTCACCAAATTGTTAGCAACTATTTACCATCTCTAAGTGACGTTTTTTTAGTAGTGATAATTTAGTGACGGCTAGCCTTCGTTAAATTAGTGAGGGCAAACCATCACTAAATTTAGTGACGGCCAATCGTCGCTAAATTAGCGAAGGTGAACCGTCACTAAATTTAGTGGCGGCCAACTGTCGCTAAATTAGCGAAGGCAAACCGTCACTAGCACTGTTTATAATTTAATGACGGCTAGCCGTCGCTAAATTAACGAGGGCAAGCTGTCACTAATACTATCTATAATTTAGTGACGGCTAGCCTTCGCTAAATTAGCGAGGGTAAGCCATTACTAAATTTAGTGATAGTTAGTCATCACTAAGTTAGCGAGGGTAAGCCTTCACTAACTATGACCATAATTTTGTGACGGCTAGCCTTCGCTAACTTAGTGAGGGCAAACCGGCTCCATAAGTTAGTGACAGCTAGCCATCACTTTTAAAACTTTGTTTGTTCATTTTTAGAAAAATAACTGAGATAATAATTTTTTTAACCATAAAACAAAATTTTATCCTAAATTATAATATTTTTTTACGCAAGCATGGATCCATCGATCCCTACATTTTCATCGGAAAAGAAACTGAAAGTAATTGAAAATTTTCATTATCAAAACAAATGAAAAGAAAATGGAACAAAAATCTCATTAAAAGCTAGTCATAGTTAGTCTTTGGAATATTACCAAGGGCAATCCGTATTTAATTTTTGAACCTCTTACTAAAATTAGCGACGGCTAATCGTCACTAAATTAGTGAAGGCAAGTCGTCGCTAAAATTAGCGACTATTAACCGTCACTAATTAACGACGGTAGGCCGTTGCTAACTTTAGCCGTCGCTACATTAGCGACGACAAACCGTCGCTAAAATTTAGTGACTATCAACCGTTGCTAAATTAGCGACGACAAACCGTTGCTAAAATTTAGCGACTATCAACCGTCGCTAAACTTTCACCGGACTTTTAGTGACTGTTTGCCGTCACTAATTTGTGACTGTTTTTAGCCGTCGCTAATTAAACCATCGCTAAATGACAATTTTCTAGTAGTGGATACTTCTAGACTGACTTTTTCAAACGTGGAAATTCAAGTTTTTCTTTTTTAGAACATAAGACAAGAGCTTGATATGTTTGTCGAAAGTGTCTTAATACTTGACCATGCTTGCCTTGCCATAGTTGCTATGCCTATACGAGAGCAAATACTGCTTCAGATGTTGTTGCAAGAATACCGTTGAGAAGCAATTGATGATCTTGTCATTGTTACTAACAATTTGTTAGTATATGTAACCGGGGTTAGGAAATAGTTTGGTCACCATTTGTGATAGTGTTTTGGAGGAGGAAAAGTGGTGCCATTAGTAAAACTCATGAGATCAAAACCTAAAGGAAGAGGAAGGAACTATTCTTTCTAGAAGGATTCATTATGATGGTTGAGTTTGATGGGAACTTATTGTGGTGCAACTTTTTATTGAGTTGTGTTTCTTGTCAGCCATGAAGGGGATTGGTTTGGAGGTGAGTGTTAAGGTTGTGAAGTTAGAAGAGGAAGTTGTTGTTTTGGAGGGAGGAGACATGAGTTGTTGTTTAAAACTACTGATTAAGAATTCATCAAAAAGTTAAGGATTAATAACCCGTTTCCGAAATCCAATCATGA
Source organism: Aquilaria sinensis (assembly GCA_005392925.1). NCBI lineage: Eukaryota > Viridiplantae > Streptophyta > Magnoliopsida > Malvales > Thymelaeaceae > Aquilaria > Aquilaria sinensis. The sequence continues at coordinate 271,328 of SMDT01000330.1, forward strand.
TTGTAAAGTGTGACTAGTAGGAGCGATGGCTCTAATACCATAAAGGTCGAAGACTCAACTCACAAGTTGTATTACTCAAACAATATCCAAATAGAGTAACAAATAGAGTACCAACATGATAAGCAAGAGAACGTGTGGAAGGCTATAAACATTAAATGATAAAAAAATCTATCTTCAAATGGATTTATGTTATTTATCTCTAATAATTATTTCCAGTGATGCTGGGAAGAAAGATTCATTCCAAGATCTTAATGGTTATAAATTCCTGCTCCTTTTGATATCTTGTATATCTTTTTTGAGTGCTTTCACTAGCTCAATGAACTGATTGAAATCAGAAACTTTATGCAGCTGTTGGTCATCCTCTTCATCACTTGGTGGCATCATTATCTGCGCACGGGTGTCATTAAATTCTATCCAATAGTTTGAGATTTCTTCTTCCGGAAAACCCAACATTTGACGAATAATTGCCTTCAAGCAACATCAAAATTCATAGTCAGTTGTACTTAAAAAAAAAAAAGGGTAATCTATGGTTATAGTAAGTTACTTTTTTTTTAATCAATTTTTTTTTCATTAACTATAGGCTATACTATATCTACTAATGAAATACAAATGTTGAACTCTATAGAGTTAATAGGCTCAACTTGTGTTACTTCTTAATTTAGGTTAATGTTATGGTTAGATTCTTCAAATTTCAAAATCTACACTTTCACTACTTTTTTTTTTCACAGTCTGACAACAACTTTTGAAATCTTAATTTTCTTAGATTATTATCTTCAAATAATTTTAAGCTATCTAATAATCATTTTATAGTTAATTAGCATTTTAAATCTTAATAAACACAAAATACTAGATGACCTAAACCGGCTAGAATGTAGTTATCAAATAGTCTAATTAAGATATCAAAACCTAAAGGGAATAACTGTAGTAAAAGCCAAATTCACGAGAATAATTGTAAATACTGAAAAGAGTAAAGATATTTCTATTTTACCATGGAGCCTAGGACAGATGACATCATTTGTGAAGTACCGTTAAAATTAAACATTTTATTACACTTGAAGTGTTAGCCCAAGTGGCAACATGCCCAAGTGGCAACATGCAAATGTCTCAGGATTGCCAATGGCTTGAGGGTTACCTTCAAGTATCCATAAGGTGAAAAACCCAACCAACCCCTTAAATGGTCAGCTCCACTTTCCCCTCCTCCCAATTTGTAACTTCTAATTTATTTTGAGTATCAAAAGAAAGATAATAAATAAAAACAAACTGGAACAAATGTAAATTTTATCTTTAAAAAAATTTTACTTTTAAATTTTCATTTTAATTTAGTCTTTACCCTATTAATTATTTTATTTTGGCTCTAAATATATTAAAAATATTTTATTTAGGTCCTAAACATATTAAAAACATTTTGTTTTAGTCTACTCTCAATGGAATTCATTAATACAGAGTAACTATCTTATATTAACTTTTGAAATCATACTTTAAACTATTCAATGACTATCTCCTAGTAAATTCAGTTATTTAAACAATATCACTATTTTTTTATAATCAGCAGACAATTTGAATAATTGGTTTGTCATCTATAACAATTTAATATATTTCATTCAAAAATGAAAAATTAATGACTTAAATTGTTGATTGATAACTTTAACATTGTTCTATGATTTAAATAAACTAGAAGATAGTTACCAAATATTTTAAATTATAATTTTAAAAGTTAATTTTAAATAAGTACTCTAAGTTAATGGATTTCATATGTTGAAAGACCAAAACGAAATAACTTTAATATGTTTAGACCAAAATAAAATAGATAGATTAGGGACAGAAAATGATAATTAAATCTAACATACTGTTTGCAAAACTGACACATATGATTTCAAAATTTAGAGTTTTCTTTTACCAATATTAAGGACCTTTTAACGTCAATAATAGGAGACTATTTGTCATTAGTACGACACAATATTAAATTTTAATCTTGATCCTAATTGGATGTCTATATATATATATATATATATATATATATATAGTTGTCAGGGTAACATGCAAAAAAGATAATAGACAGTTTAAATTTGGCCTAAAGGCTTTTGGTCCCCTAAACTCGCCTGACTTGAACACTTTACCCCCTGGACTATGACTTAGACCAACTCATCCCCTAAACTTACAAAAATAGGGCACTTTACCCTTCAAGATGTCACATGCTTATCACTTGACATCTTTGAAATAAATGGTGTTTATCCCCATCACTAAGCACGTGATACAAAAGCAAACCTTTGCTTCCAAACCATCGCTTGACCTCTCAAAAGAGTGATAGAGAATAAATGACTTATGTTTGATCTATAAATCCATGTCCTAGCTTTCTCGCCATTACTCCAAGGCCACTTCAATCCTATGCTTCAATACTCCAAGTGCTTGGCTTCCAAATGTCTTATCATCATCTTCAGCACCATCAAATCCATAGTCCATCAATACCCATCCATCTTCATCAATGTCTAATCCATTGAATTCCCAAAGGTTGAATCAACTATCAGGATCGATGACTTCGCTAGTGTTTTCTAGCCGCTTTTCAGGTGAAGGCTGGCCAATTTCATCTAGAACCAGATTTGTGAACTTGCCTAAGTACCCAATTTACAATTATGTTCTTCCTAGGGCTGTGGAAATGGCTAGAGGGTCTGGCATCATGGTTATTAAAATCGTGTTTTAAGTTGTAAAAACATATGTTTTTATGACTTTAGAGGTGGAAGACATTTTGAAACACAATAGAAATGCAACTCTAGCTAGAAACAAGTAGAAATGCATTTCTAGTTGTAAAAACGTAGAAATATTAAGATTCTATGACTCTAGTCATATTGGGTTAGATCTGTAAAAAAATATAAATTGGGACTAAATTGTACGTCCCTGGAAGCTGGGGACTAGAGCTGTAACTACATAGTAGAAGGATTCAGGTGCGGCCTAATGCCAATTATGGTCATTTATTCTCTAGCGTGTTTCATAATACTTCTAGAATTTGTAAAATTGTTAGTTAAGGCACTAGGTGTGTGCACTACAACAAAATAGGTTTCTAGTAACGTTTTCCTAGTGACCTTTTTTACAAAAATTACCAAACATAATTAAGAAATAGTTAAAATGACATTTAATATAAATGTCTCTTTAACTTGGCATTTTTGTAACATTTCATGGAGCATTTGTTTGAATGTAATTAAAATGTGATTCCTGATATTTGTGGAGTTTAAGTAGCTTTAAGCGTTTTTTTTTTAATACAGACATTTAATATATTTTTCATAAATATTAATATTATTATGTTCAATTCCTCTTAGAATCAGGCACCTTTTGCATAAAATACATACTATTTTCAATATTTTAATATTTCAAAAAAAAAATCTATGTAACAAAGTATTTTCAATTTTATTCAAATCAAATATAACTAATTCTATTATTAGTTTTAATAAAATAATTAAATAATTATTTAAACAGATTTTTTAATTACCTAAACCAAAACCTGCCTCCCCTCCACAGAAACACTAAGACCGAACCCTGAAGCCCTCTTCTTCTACTAAATTAAGCACAAAATCAATAGGATTTTAGGTGCAAATTATATGTTGTTTCTAATATTTTTTAAGACAATTTAAATAATTTTATACTTTTCATAATTTGTCTCCAATTTTTTTTTTGTATTTTTGGTAGAGTTTTACAACTCTATGACTTTTTACGACTTTATGACTCTAGAACAACCAAAACGATTCTAGGTAGAAACCCGTTTTTGACAACCTTGTCTATCATCAATGGTGCGCCTTTCTTCACCCAATTGTAGGTTGTCAATGTCGTGTGTTTTCATGTGAACTGAAGGCATTCCAAGGTTAGTTGTTCGTTCCCGGAATCCCCAAATGGTCTATGACTCTATGCTCAAGCTCCATTTTCAAGTTCTTCATCAGTATTTCGAAGTTTTGAGTTTTTTAGTGTCTTGGCCATTTTTTGCAGAGTCTCAACTAGATGGCAAGTCAAGGAATTTGAATAAATGGAGTTGGGCTTACTATTCCATGAATGTACTTGGAAAAATCTTTGAAGGATGACAAAGATTACGACCTCAATGCCTTAAAACCTAACCATAATAGTTGCATAAAATAGTTGAACTCGAAAGAATCCGGCTTAATCATTTACGCATCATTTGGAGGTTTGGCTTCTCTAGGAGTAGAGAAAATGCAAGAAATAGCTTTGGGGCTAAAATGGAGCAACATGAACTTCCTGTGGGATAGTAAAGAAGCCGAGTAGAGCAAGCTTTTTGCTAATGTCTGAGAGGGTGCATCAGACAAGGGGTGTCTTAGTGTCCTCAGTTGGAAATTTTGGAGCACGAATTAGTGACGTGGATAAACGACATCTATTTCCAAGATGTCACATGATGAGCACATGATGCATAAAGGGTAAAGTGTCTCATTTTCCTAAGTTCTAGAGGTGAGTTGGACCGAGTCATAGTCTTGGGGGTAAAGTACCCTAGGTTAGACAAATTCAAGGGCCAAAAAATGCCTTTAGGCCTTTAAATTAAAAAAAATTTTAATTAATTAGTGTTGAGGATGTGCATAAGTAACTTATCTTACATGTTTGTAAATTGGTCAAAGTGACATACAATACATAATATGCACACTCGTGCACGCACACACACATACATATTTATGTATGTATGTATGTACATGTGTGTGTGTTTGTGTCTATGTGTGTATGTGGTTGTTTCTGTGTGTGTGTGTGTGTGTGTGTGTAGAGGGGGGTTGTATCTCACTTGGTGGATCTCCCCATTCACCTTCCCAACAAGTGGTATAATGGTCAATGGTTTAATTGGAAATGATGTAGATGTTCTTGGTGAACCATGAGATGTTGGCATTGTTCGCATAGGGAATAGTGGAAAACTTATGGTTGACAACATAAGATGATGGATGTTAGTGGCCAGCCATAATAAGGGTAGGGGGTACTCCCCCCCCTCACCCCCGCGAAAATTTTTAAAAGCTTTATATATGGGTACTTAATTTGTTAATTTGAGAGAAATTAAGGGTTGAGGGGTAATAAGGTAAAAGCTGAAGACAATAGGGATCAAATTAGTAATTATTTCCTCTAATATTTTAATATAACTTAAATGCACCATTAGTCCTCTAGCTTTTCCAATTCACAAGATTTGGTTCCTTAGCTTTGACTTGGTACAATTTAGTCTTAATCTCTAACTTTACCTAGCCACGGTGCCGTTCCTCTTTTTTGGGCATGCCTCACAAACCAAAAATTCTGATTCCGCCATTGATGGGTGTAGTGTACTCCTCCACCCACATGATTAGCAAGTACAAAAGTAGGGTGATGCGAATGGTTGTATGATAACTAGTAACTAAAAAGGCGGGTGACTCTCAAGGGGTAATTGAGGTGATAGATCATGTGCTTTTGGGGTATTGTGCGTGTTTTTTGGTGTCTTGCGGTTGGATGTCTTCATTTGTCGCATTGATTTAAGTTTTTTGGAATGCGTGTGAGGAGTTATATGTTACATCTTACTTGGTTAATCTCTCCAGTCATATCTTCCCAATAATTAATTGCACAAAAAAGAGATAAAATAAGAATTTTTACTATATACTATTACCTTTCTAATTCAATTTTTCTTTGTCTTTTTTTAATTTCCTAAAAGGCGGATAAACTATAAGGCTAATATTGAATTGTCCAAATTGATCATAGAGGACCGCCAGACTAAGCACTAGTATAATCCTAGTAATTAATGTACTTGAAAAACAAACCCATTTCTCCTGACCTGAAAAAGTGGACGTCGAGCATCAGAAACTTCTTTCTCCACCAAGCATTTGCATCCCAAAGCCTTCTGAAATTCTCCCTGAAGAATTGCGATGGCATGGCCAAAATAATTAATAACCAGTGATCTCAAGTGAGCATTTATTTGTCTTAAATCAAATGAATTTGTGTGTTTAAATCAAATACCTGTTTAGAATGACTATATTTATTTTTCATATATAAGGTTTCCACCCCCTTGATTTTAGTTAAAAATTTATGAATTAGATTGATGGCCAAGTCAATACTTGCATGCAATGTAGTTTGTGTAATTTATTTTTTTAGTCTAACACTCTCAATATGGTTAGATTGATGCTTTCACATTTAATATGATTTAAATTGAAGATCCATAAGCTTAAGATTTCAGTTTTTCATCAAGAAAGTTTATATTTTTCAAGTTAATATTCCAATCATGCATCAAGCAAGGGTACCCAAACACTTAAATATTTGATCAAATGACAACTTCAAATCTATCAGGGTTATCTTTGGCTTGAGAGTTAGGATTGAATCATCTATGGACATAACTATCCCGCACTAGGTTGTCCCCCCTTTCCTCCGCTCTAACTTATCACTTTATTGAGTACTAAAAAACAAAAAAGAAATGGTTAATTACAATTTACTCTTTGAGATTTAGGTGATATTATACTGTGATTCTCTTATTTTAAAAATATACACTTTGGCCTCTCTTTTACACTTTATCTTCTTAAAAAAAATTGTTTTATATCTATAGAAATAAAAAAACTGATAATTACAAATATCCATTTATTGTAAAAAATTAATATTCGGACTAAAATTACCAACAAATTATCATCTTCCAATTTAAATTAAGATTGCAGAAGTTGTTGTCTGGCAAAGTGAAAAATGTAGAGGTAAAAAGATATATTACCTAACTTTCAGGGGACAAATTGTAATTAACTAAAAAGAAAAAGAAAATTTTCTTGATGCTTTATTATGGCAAACTAAATCCTCAATTATTTTCAATCATTTTTTTATAATACCCAATCTTGACTTTGTTTTTTTTAAATTCAGAAGCATTTACAAGATATATATTAAGAGATGAGGGACTACTAAATAAATCACGGAGGAAACTTTGTTTGCCTCTTGAATCCTAGAAGGCTGCAAGTTTCTATTAGCAAAAAATTGTGCACAATACGCCTGTTAAACATCAAACCCGAGTTAGAAGCCGGGTAGTCCAAGTGTGGAGCCGTTAGACAGCCACCTACGTACATTTTGCTGATTTGAGACCAGATAAAATCCACATAGATTAGGCAAGTGAGTCAATTGTGAACCATTCTAATTCAAACATTCGTTTTCCAAGCGCAGCCCACTAACGGGCATGTTTGTATTCCACTTATAAAATGTTAGGTGGCTCATGAATTTATAATAGAGAAATTTTTATAATAAAGTGGAGATTTTTTTCCTTTATAATAACTTGAAATAAACCTAAGATTAGGTAGCTTATGTCAAAATCCTAATTGTTCTTTTTAAGACAACTTACTAAATCAGTATATATTAAAGATAACATACATAAACAGTTAAAGTTGTAACAAACCTACACCTCCCATACTTTCAATATAGGCACCATTCAACAACTTCGCAAGCTAGGGAGTTGGTCAAATCATTGTCAATTAACTTGTTTGTGCCTAATCATTTACAATCATATAGCTTAGTATATTAACTCAATCAGGACAGGACCCATGTTTTTTATAAAGAGGAGATTAGAACAAATATTTTCCTAAACTAGATTTAACCAATTTTAAAAAACGATCTAAGTAAATTTTAAGGAAAATTACAGAGATTATATTATTTTAGGGGCTCTGCCCTGCTAGCCATTTTTAAATCCGCCTGCAAGTACAATTATTGTTCGATGATGATGATAAAGAATTTATAGTACTACAAGGTTAAGGAAAAATTAATGACTCAACTATAAGCCCAAGTATAGAGAACAATTTTAAAAGATGTTAACTGTTTAGAGTGAGGACCTTGTAGATGAGCATTTCCACCAGCAACATTTCAATCTCATAAGCTTCGTGATGTTGGCCTTCTTTCCGCGCTTTCACTAAAGCAGCCTCCAGCTTGTCCACCGCTTTGTCTTCTTTCCCACTCATTTCCACCTTCGCTACAATTCGCTTCCAACGCCAACGCGCAATGGAAGTAAAATTTCATCAGACTAACTAAAAGTAAAAAGTATAATTATGGGAATAAAATGTAGAATAGAAGAACAGACTAAAAAAAAAATTTTAAATAGAAAGAAAATCTAGAAATAAAATCTTTTTCTATACTTATAATTATTACGCCATCTGTTCAAGGTTCTTTGCCCCATTTTAGTTTTTTTACTTAAAATTGACTTAAATTTATTTATATTATTCTTTGATAAATAATTTAAAAAATATATAGTTTAAAACTATGAGTCTTGTAGTTTCTAAATATAATTTTTAAATTTTAAAAAATAATAATATAAATAAATTAAAGTCAAATATAAGTTAAAAAAATTGAAATAAGACCAAAAACTTAGTATAAGCTGCAAGCCTTTAAGAACAATTCACTTAGGGGTGAGACTTTTGCGTTTGTATATGTTGACTTGAACTCTGCCACCTAGGTTGGGGCAACTTTAGTACACTTGAACGAAGACTTCAGGTAAGATCCATATATTCTCCCATGTTCGAGCTTGTCTTAGTGAAAAAATAAACTAAAGGGAAGCTTACAGTTATTCCTTAAGGGTTGCCTTGACCTACGTTTTATCGCTTTATTTTTAAAATTTTATACTTTAGCTCATATTTCTTTTATACTATTCAATAAAAAATTTAAAAACTCTAATTTAAACTTTATATAGTTTTCTTCCAATAATTTTTATCTCCCTAATATTTTTTTATAGTTAATAAATATTTTAAATTATTAGTTTTTGTCTCTATAAATGCATTTTCCTACCTATAAATGCATATCAATATTTTTTAAAGGTCGATTAGCTGTAAAAAAAATATCAAAACTTTTGAAATTATTGAAACAAAGTTACTAAACAGATTAAATTAAAGTTTCAAAAGTTATTATTGGACACTATATACGAAGTAAGAGGTAAAGTGCAAGTTTTATAAAATAGATGAGTAAAATGTAAGTTATACCAAACCATAAGAAAGACTTTTGTTATTTTTTCTAAAATAAAATATGAAATACATTCCCAAGTCTCTTGGTCATAGAAGATCAAGTAGGCATATATCACCTGCAATTCCTTGTAATTTGGTAGCTGTTTAGAGAGTTCAGTCTCCAACATTTTCAGATCAGCTTCATCATCATCATCCCTGCTTCTTCGACTATGGAAATCTACCATCCTCTCTAACGCCAGAGTGCCTCCGTGGATGGCTCCCAACGTGGTCGATCTCATCAGCACTCGCCCATCCTTACCATTCCTCTTCCGCCAACCTCGTCGGCGACTCACGTAAGACCAGGCCACGTAAGCGCCGCCCAATAAGACGGCGGCTGCCACGGCTCTAGGTCTCCATTTGGAATTGCTCTTGCCGCCGGAGCTTTCCATGGAAGTATACAGAGATTGGAATGCGGAAAACGTTTGGTATGTTTCAGGCTTTACTTATTTGTGGTTGGTGAGGTGAAGCTTTCCTCTTGAATTTTTGAAAAGAAAGATTGGAAAGCGAAAAAGGTTTCGCATGTTTTATATAGGCCAAACAGCGTCATTAACCCCCTAACTTGTACAAAACGGACAAGTCAGTTCCTTAACTCGGAATCAGTGAATAAAAAGTCCCTGAATTTACAACAATAGCGTGACTCAGTCCATTTTGGTTGGATGACGCACACGTGTATTTCACGAGATGACAGTGTCAAGCTTTAGTGCTTGTTTGTGTGCACTGGTTGATTATCTGCAACTTTTGGGATGTTGTACCAGCTTTTTTTTTTTTTTTACTTTTAGACCTACATTGTACGAGCTTTTATATATATATATATACATCAATATTGTGATCTTACTATGTTTAAGTGCCATTCATACCTTCATACGTATCAATATTATTCTTAACAACGGATTTAGATATTTTCCCTATAGGTCCATATATACATACACAAAATTTACTTTAACTTAAGTTAATTTGGTTTAAAATAACTTATTTTTATTTTTATACTTTTTTTGCCCGGACCAATTTCATTTGATATTCAATATTATATAGTTGTAATAATCTATTCAAACTAAAAATTTTATAATTTTTATTAATTTTTTTATAATTTTTTTATTTTTTTAATGCCTATAAAAAGAAAAAATTTATAAAAATTTAATAATATCATATAAAATTTTACTTTCAATAGATTATTACACCTATATAATATTATCTTTTAAATAAATTTGGTTCCAGGTAAAAAATTTAAAAATTAAAATAAATCAATTTTAATTAAATTGAATTAAATTAAAATAAATTGAGTGTTAGTCTTTTTTATATACAACATACTTATAAAAAAATGAAATTATAATTTAAATTTAATGTATTTATGGGAAAATAATTTTAACTATTTAATTTTTTATTTCATCTTACTTATTTTCTTAAATTAGTGGAATTATTCAATAGATTTTAGTGGGATTCATTTAAAAATCATTTAATATTTTATAAAGAAATTAAAAAATGAATTGGTTGATCCATTCATGTCTCTTAATGTAGTTAATGTAATTTTACTTTTTAGTTATTTTCCTCTTCTCTCGCTCTCTTTCTCTCTCTACAAAGCAAAGGCTTTGTTGCTGCTATCTACCCGTCTCTGTCATGGAGGTTTCAAAATGGACCAAGTCTCACCATTATTGAAAGTTTGGGGGCTTATCTTCAGTGAGTCGGGGTTGAGGGACTGACTCGTCCGTTTTGTTCAAGTTTAGGGGTCAATGGCGCCCTTTGGCCTTTTCCATATTCTGCTTCATGAGGTGGCACAAAATTCTTGGCCCTATGTGCTTGGCGTGGTTCGGGGTTCAAGGCGGAATTCATTCCATCTTCTTTTCTTCTCTTGTTTTGGACAAGCTGCTTTTGTGTCATAAAATGGTGTCCGCAGAAATCTCTATTAATTATTGTTTATTCCATCCCAAATATTTTTGTGCCATTCATTTTTCATCAATTAATTTTTAATTTTTAATTTTTAATATTTTAGAGAATTTTTTATATAAGATTAATAAATTAAGACATATAATTTCTACATATAATTTTTAATTTTTTTTCTAACAAATACTAATATAAATAAATTTAAATTAAACTACATAAAAAAGTTAAATAGTGCAAAGAATATAGGATGAAGGTAGTATCTTTTTAGAATTATAAATAGATCCATATCATTTATATATGCAAATGAGGTCCATTTGAAATTTGATGCTCATTTGAATTAATAGTTTATGAAATGTGTCGGTCATTGTAAAAAATAATGACAGATTATTACATAACATTTATCCGCAACAGGAAGCTAATTTTCTCAAGGTGCTATCGAGGGTTGAAGTAGGAACGTCGTATAAGTAAATCCGTTACATACATAAGATTCCAAATTGAATTAGAGAGTTTCTCAGTTACACTTAAGGTGCTTAAGCCCATTTCGCATAGAATAATAACTTGCATTACTAAACTTCAGTTCAATGTATTCATAAAAAACGTCAACAGTCAAAATTAGTTATGTAGAAAGATAGTCATAAAACCTTTTATTCCTTCTGTCCCGAATGATTTGCAATATTCATTATTCAATAATTAATTTATGACATTTTTTATTTTCAACATTTTAGTATATAAATGAGAAATTTATATATATAAATAATAAAGAAAGGCCTATAGCTTCTAAACATATATTTTTTAATTTTTTTATGAATAAAATTAAGTCAAACTATTAAAAAAAAATCAAATGTTTCGATGAATATGGGACAGTTGATTATTATTTGTTGTGACAGGTTTAAGGAAAAACAAATTATAGCAAATAAAACTTTATTGTATATTCATTCCACAGTCAATCAATTATTTAATTTGTAAACCATTTTTTATTCGTAATTTTATTTATAGCAAATTACTAACTCATTCAAAGTCTTAAAATTAATTCAATAAGGCGATTAAAGTACAAAGGTAAAATAAGTTTCAAGATTACTAAACGTGTTGTATAAGTCGAACTCCTTGGAAGTATTATAGATCCTAAAACTAAAGCCCAAATAAAGTATTTGGATGCTTTGCCTCCCCCTTGCCCTAAGCACATACACCAAACTTGAAGTGCAAGAAATCTTTTTTTATATATTTATGAACATGTACGAAATTCAACACCCCCTCCTCAATTACATCCAGGAAAAGAACCCATTTTAATGGAAACACTACTTTCCTACAGCCCTGCCCGGCGGCCGGCTTTCCCACTCCGCCTCTCTTCCGCTGCTGCGGCCACCATAAAAGCACCGACCACGCTTCATCTCAGGCACAGAACCTCCCATTTTCCGACTTCCACTTCTTCAGATTACAAGAAAAGTTGGAGACCACTGGCCGTTCGGTGCAGTACTGCTGACAGAGGAACTTGGAGCCCGGCGACCAAATTTGGCGCAGTCAAGTCTTTGTTGGAAGTGAAGGACTGGGTGGACTCAAGAAAAGACGAGCACCCAGCCGGTGATGTGGAGGTGGCGCTCGGCGGACATGACGCAAAGGGAGTTTACAACTTCAAGGTTCGATCGGGTTTCTCAAATCACCATATAATGTTAGTTCATATTTCTTTACCTACGCGTTCCCCGTTCGTTACAAATTAATGAGGCTCAGTTAACACACTTTTGTATTCCAATCCCGAAAAAATAAGAAAAACTTAGATTAACTTTCATCTGTTTTGATCTAATATACATTTTATCCCCTTATTTTTCAAAACTTACACTTTGACTTTGCTTCTTTTATGTTATTTAGCAACAATTTATAAATCTCTAATTTAAGTTGTATGATAGTCACAGTCCAATAATTTTAATTTCTATAATATTTTTTTTACTGTTAATAGATATTTTAAATTATTAATTTTTTTTCTCTGTAAATATATTTTCATTTTCATTAGTGCAATGTAGTACTTTTAAAATGGCAGTGAACTAAAAAAATATATAAAATTTTAGACATTTTGTTCAACGCTAAATTTGTAGCAACATACACTTGCATCACAAATTCAATGTCATTCATTTTAGGTTCTTTGAAATTAAATATCTCAACTGTTCGTCAAATTGGGTAATGCTATACATGCTTGAAGTTTGTCAACTTTGGTATCTTAATTTAGTGACATTAATTTTGGCATCTTAAGAATTTAATATTCAAAATTTCCGAGCTTTAATCTTTTCCCTTATTTCTGTGATGATTATTATTATTTTTTTCCTGAAGGAAAGGGTAAAATAAAGAGGGTACGCTGGGTTTAATTTTAGTTTTCCTTTTTTGTTTTTATCAAGTACAGATGGAACTATTGCAGAAATCGAACCCTAAGGCAGCACTTGAAGCGCTGGAGAGAGAATACAGGAATTGTAAAGATAAAAGACTGGAGGATTGCGAGAAATGCACAGCTTATGACGAAGTCGAGTTCAATTTGGACATGGCCATAGTAGAAATTCACATAAGTCTGGTATGGCAACTTGAACATTAATTTATGTATTTACATCCTAATTTTATAGGCTTAAAAGATAATTGTATGGCAGCAATCTCTAGACAGTTGAAAGTGTAAAATTGGTGTTGATGTTCAGGGTTCCATAACTCATATCGCACCATGACGTCTGTGATCCGTCATATAACTGAGACTCATTATTTAGCCTATACCTCAGTTAACTTTATATAACAACTGATTTCTAAGTGAATTCTTTGGATATGGAAGCCCTTGATCACTTAATTGGGGTTAATTAGGCTCTTACATTCGATCTGGAAAAAATTAAGAGGATAAAAATTAAAAACTGTCTAAGGGAATTAAAACTCACTATTAGTTAATTTAACTAATTAAATCACAGTTCTGAAGCGTCAGCTCGTCAAAGGGACACTAAGTTTAGAATCCCCTTCCCCCTTCTCCATTCCTATAATATGTTATTTTTTTTATTTGGTTGATTTTCGGGTTTTGATCAAATCGAAATTTCCTTTTTAATATATCATAATAATAATTCATTTAAATCTTATATTTATATACGTGATTTTGAGTAAAAAAAAAATTAAATTACGTGATTACTCATCTCTGTACGTATCTATGTATTCGTATTGACAGGGAGAAGTCAAAAAGGCCTCGGAACGTGAATGTCTAATCTTGGGAGGCAGCTATCATTTTTCAGATCTTCGAATCAACCTTTACAAGGTAATTAATAAATGTTCAAAGATAAATTGGTCATATATTCTTTTACACTATTTCTCCTTAATATTTTCACTCTATAAAAAGATATCCTCTGATTATCTCTTTTAGAGGTCAATATATTATGTACGTCTAATACCTCAAACTTGCTCTACTCATCAAAATTGTGAATTCTCATCTCAAAAATCGATTCTATCCCTTTCCTTTTTTTTTTTTTTCCTTTTTATCGAGAATGCAAATTTTATTAAATGAAATTAAATGGTACAAACTTCATCTTATAGGAAAAGATGAAGGAACAAACACCCTAAACTTAAGATTCCAACCCCTACAGGGGAACCCAAAACAACATCAGCTCGTGTCCCTGGAAAAGATTAAAACATACATATATAAACACCAAAGGACCTACTGGAAACAACTCTATATTAGACAGCTATCACGAACATTTTACACCGACGATTTCCTATTGTCTCTCCCTTTCATTTGCCTCTCATATAGACTTCTATTCTTAAAAAAATAATTATCAATGTGTGTTTAATGTTTATTTTTAACTTTTCAGGCTATTATATATCCCATGGTAGCGCATGTGACTTGGATGAAGTTTCTTGGCTCTAGTGAACTGCCGTCCCCTCCGGATGGAGAAATTCCTGTGCAACAAATCGATCACGAGGACCAGCCATAAAAAATTTGCTTCCTGTTCAATTTTATTATTTGTATTCCAAAAGAAAAACAAATAATACCCTTACTTTTTTTTTTCTTGTGAGATATACATGATATGCAATACTTACGAAAAAACTTCCTGTAATTCAGAAAATAGTTTACCACTGGATTGCTAGAGTTAGTGAGTTACAGAGGATATATGTTCTTACATTAAATTAATTTGGATTAATGAGGTTGGATTAGTATTGGGTTGGGTCAAGGTGATGTGCGGGTTGAGATAACCGGATCACACAGATTTTGAAAAGCCCCTTATTTTTAGTTTATTTACAATAATTTGCCCCTAGAATCTACACCTCCTTCACCTACTCTTGGAGGTCACATTCATCCTAACTGCTAGATCACAATTGGGTTCGAGGGTCCCCAATTAAGCACCAGCTCTATTGGCGCAAGGGGGCATTAGCCTCGGCGATAGTAAGGGTTTAATTCCCCCTCCTTCTCCTCCAATTCTACAAAATATTATTTGGTCTGATTTGGTTTATCTTCCGAATCCCTTACAAATATACATTCCTCCCTTTATATATGATAACACTATAAAAGTTGGCAGCGAGAAGTAGAAGTGAAAGGCTCGAAAAGATGATTCTTCATGTATTAGAGTGTGAGTTATACATAGGTTATAGGATAAGATAAGAATACATGATACAATTTGAAATACAAATATAAAATCAAATCATATCTAAATCTACAACTAACTTACTCGAGTATCTAGGGAAGCATTGCCAATATACTCCCACAAGCGAAGGAGTGAAAGAGGCAAAACCCCAAGCTTGCCAACAAGAAGCCAAAAACAATTAAACAGTAAAGGTTTAGTAAATAGATCAATAAGCTGAGAGAAAGAAGGAACGTTACGGATTGTGAGATTTTCGGCAGCCACATTCTCACGAACAAAATGATTATCAACTTCCACATGTTTAGTACGACTATGAAAAAATAGATTGATGCTCATATAAAGGGCACTAAGATTGTCACAAAGAAGTGTAGGAGATTCTTGAAGAAACAATCCTAAATCACGAAGTAGAGAGCAGATCCAAGTAAGTTCAATAGCTGCCAAAACCATAAAATGGTACTTAGCTTTGGATTTGGAATGAGAAACAACAACTTGTTTTTGGCTGTCCATACAGTAAGATTCTGGCCAAGAAAAACACAGTTGATTTTGGTAGATTGCCGAGTTAAAGGACAACCAGAGCAATCAACATCTGAATAGGCAATGAGAGACAGAGAGAGAAGAGGCTAAGTGATGGCCAACATCCATGGTGCCCTTGACATATTGAAGAACTCACTTGAGTAAGTAGAAATGGTAGTCAATTGGTTGGTGCATATATTGACTTAATAAATTGATAGCAAAAGAAAGGTTCAGTTTGGTGATAGTTAGGTACTGTAAAGACCCAAAAAATCACTAAAACAAATTTGGATCAGCAAAAAAAAAAGGTGAATGAGCTGCTACATTGTTGGTGGTGGCCAATGGCATTGAAACATGCATACAGTCTTGAAGATTAGCTTTAGCAAGGATGTTTGCAACATATTTTGACTGACAAAGATAAAGACCATTAGGTGTTGAAGTAACCTGAATGCCGACAAAGTATGTGAGAGGACCAAGATCTTTCATGGAAAATTCTTGACTGAGTCGAGCAATAAGTTGAGTTAACAAATAAGTACTACTACCAGTAGTGATGATATCGTCAACATAGAGAAGAAGATAAATGACGCATCGTGAAGAACAATGGACAAAGAGAGAGTTGTCACATGAGCTGCAGCAGAATCCTAGTTGAAGAAGAAACTTATTTAACCTATCAAATTAAGCACGTGGAGCTTATTTGAGTCCATATAGAGCTTTATGGAGTTGACACATATAATCTAGATGCGAGGAGGAGATGAAACCTGTTGGTTGCTCCACGAATACAGATTCTTTTAAGTGGCCATGAAGAAAGGCATTTTTTATGTCCAATTGCCTAATAGACCATCGAAACATCAAGGCAAGACTAAGAACAACTCAAATTGTTTGAGGTCGAATAATTGGATTGAAAGTCTCTGAATAGTCAACATCTTCCACCTAATTATATCCATAAGCAACCAAATGAGCTTTTAACTATTATAAGGAACCATCTAATTTAAGTTTAGTCTTGAAAACCCATTTGGAATGAACTCTAGGTATACTTTTGGGACGAGGAATTAGAGGCCAGGTTCCATTTCTATAAAGGGCATCAATTTCATCATTCATACCAGCCAGCCAAGTAGGATCAGTGAGTGCAGCTTTGGTGCTAGCAGGTTCTGCTAGAATCTTAAGAGAGTGGACAGTGTGTAATAGTCCATAGCTTTGGTTTTACTTCGTGTTTGCATGGAATGAGTGTTGAGACTGCTGGTAGGACGAGATGTGCTAGGTGACCGAGGGCGAGACATTGACTATAAAATCACTTGTAGTTTGTTGTGGGGCTGAACTATCCACAAGAGCTAGGATGCTAGTAGGCACTGGTTCCAAGGAAACCTGTTGAAAAAGTTGTGGATTCAGATTGAAAGTCTGAGTTAATTTTGGGTCAGAAAGAAGTTGTGTGCCTGCCAAACCTAAACCCGTAATGTTAGCTAGCAAAAAAAGACTCCACACCCTAGATAACATTTGAAGAAGATGGTTGTAGTGCACAGGTTATTAGCAAAGATGTTGAGGTAAAAGGATAAACCTGTTCATCAAAGACAATATATCTTGAGATATAAACATGACCAACGGAAGGGTCCAAGCATTGATACCCTTTATGACTTAGACTATAACTAATAAAAATGCATGGTAATGAGTGAGGAGAAAATTTATTCACTACATAGCTTTGCAGATATGGATAGCATTGACAACCAAAACTATGAAGAATTGAGTAATTTGGCGAGTTGTTGAAGACAAGCTAATACGATGTTGTCATGTTCAAAACTGGAGTGGGAAGTCTGTTAATAACATAAACTGTTGTATGAAAAGCATCCAACCACAAATTGTTAGGTGTTTTGTTATAAAAAAAGCATTAATAATCCTAATTCTGTAATGTGACGATGTTTCCTTTCAACAACACTATTTTGCTTTAGTGTTTTTGGTCAAGACATAATTTTTTGAATTCTAGCACCACGAAGAATATTTAAGAATTTGTTATTGTAAAACTCACCCTCTTTGTCACATTGAAAATTTCGATTGATGTGCCAAAAACATTTTCAACCATGTGTTTGAACTTGATGAAACAATCAACAAAATCATATTTTTTTTTCAAAGGATAAATCCATGTATATCTTGAATAGTCATCCATAAATGTTGCAAAATACTTGTATCTTTAAACCCGAAAAATATGGAACAGGTTCCCATAAGTCAACATATATCTTGAAAAGCAAGGAATGACAATGAGTAGTGTCAATTTCAAATAAAAGCTTACTGTTCTTAGCTTGATGGCAACTAGAACAAGCAGAAAATGAAGGTTTACTAGAATCAACAAGCAATTGATTATTCTTGATAACGAGATCCACTATTTTGAAATTCGAGTGCCCTAGACAATTGTGCCATATGTCTTGACTCATTTTCTGATGCTAAACGAAAAGTACATTGATTCCTTAAAAGTGTTATCCACCTTGTACAGTGTCCCAACCTTTTTCCCGCTTGCTACCACCTTCAAGGATCTCAAATCCTTAATCACAAAACTAGAAGAGTTAAATGAAACCACAAATGGGTATTTTTCAGTAAGCTAAGAATTGATAATAAGTTCTTTGTAAGATTAGGCACTAATAAAACATTATTAAGCTTTGACATATTAGAATTACTTGCAATGGTTACCTTGCTGACATGTGTAATTGGCAAGGTTTTGCCAACCCCAACATATACCTCATCATTACCAGCATATGGAAAAATTTTATCAAACATACCTATATCACTAGTCATGTGTGATCTTGCTCCAGTATCTATAATCCAGTCTTGATCATGATGTGCATTAATACTAAGGGCAGTGAGAGCCTGTGGAACTTTTCTATCTTGATATGCATGATTAAACTAGTTTGGATAAGCTTTGCTGAATGTCCTAGTTTCTCACAAATCTGAAAAATACTAGAATTGGTGTAAGAACATTTTTTATGATGCTCATCAATCTTACCATCCCAATTCTGTCTTCATTCTCTTATTGATGGTGAGAAACCTTGGCCAGTCGTACTGAAGTTCAGGAGATTACCTAAGTAACCTCATTCATCACCCTATCTCTTATTGATGTTATTGTTCCTCTTATTAGACCAATTATTCCTCCCATTTCTTGAATTGGTTCGAGCATAGAAGGCCTGTTCATCATTAGGAGTAGAATTTCCAACCATCCGATGCTTTATATGTCTCTCATATGCAGTTAAAGAACTCACAAACTGAGTAAAAGAAGTTAATGGTGGTCGTGCAAGTATTGCACTTGTGAATGCATCATAAGTAGCATCTAACCTATTTATCATAAATATTACTTTGTCCTCATTAGAAATAGGTTTTTGCATAGCTGTGAGTTCATAACAAAGACTTTTAAACTTGTGCAAATATACATAGACAACATTAGTACCTTTCAAGGCCTAATGCAGCTACAACATAAGGTCTGCTTCCCTTTCATTTGATGAATTTGCATAGGACTCTTCAAGACACTTCCATACAGTTTTTGAGGTTGGCAATCCAATAGCTAGCGAGTGAACTCCTTCAAAAAAAGTATCAATTATAAAATTCTTTAACATTCTATCATTATTCATTCATACTGTGTATTGAGGATTAACAATTTCAGACCATCTACAACAGCTATTGTCTGCAACGGTGCCTCATTGGTTAGATGCCCCTACAAGTTCATGCTGTTGACTGGAGGTTCAAATTGATCCTTCCATGGAAGGTAATTCTTTGGTGTTAACTTCATTGGGATGAGTGTCACCATTTGTGAAAGTAGGGAAACATTTAGAGTGGGTTGTGCTGCCATTTTAAAGAACCACTGGTTTCAATATGGTAGGCTTTGATACAATATAGAAGTTGGCAACATAAAGTAGAAATGAGAGACTCAAAAAGATGATTCTTTATGTATTAAAGTGTGAGTTATATACAGGTTATAGGATAAGATAAGAATACATAATACAATTTGAAATAAAAATTGAAAATCAAATCATATATAAATCTACAGCTAACTTGTAACGCCCCCAATTTTATAAATCTTAATTTTAAAAAATATCATAATTTCCCAGAGTTATTAAGCAATTAATTAAAAATAATATAAGAAATATGAGGTAAAATATTTTCGTTTAATCCATTTTCTAAATAATAAGAGAATTAAAGGAAATCGGAGTAATTAAGTGGCAATCATAGAAAAACTAACATATGAATAATATGTCAATTTAAGGAAACCATATGTTTCTTTTAGAAATAAAATAACACAAAATCGAAATCCAATCCTAGCCAGTTTTATTTTTTAGGGGTTACAATGTACCCTCACTCAGTCTTGTTCATATCCTGAACTTCATCAAATGATTCAATGTACTCCATTTCCTCATAGTACTCATATAAGAAAATATATTAGAAAGAGGGGTGAGCACAACTTTCTTAGTAAAAGGAAAGTATTAGGCCCATCAAGTGGATCTTAATATTTCCCCAACAAACAACAAATGAATTATAAATTTTAAATTATAGCAATTTAATTAAGGAACAATTCCATACTTCATAACAACAATATTAAAGTCCTACTAGCATGCTTAAACTAATATGCATATGCATAATTTCTTTTACTGATTAAATCATATCTTATTGATCAATCATTTAATCCGATACTTAAATGCCGTCAGACAAACCTAGGGTGGTGAGTGTGTACATCACCCACTATCGGGATAACTTTTAAGTAGGGCCACTAGGACTGTCATCAAGTCAGAGTCTCTGGGGATACCTATGCTGAGGTAGAGTTTCTCATAATATCAGCCAAAAGCATAGTGTCCAGTCAGTTATTGTCTGACAGCACACAAATCCTATCTCCATACTCTATAACAATATCAGGTCATGACTAAAGATTGTCCGCTACCACCCTAACATGCCTTTCGGGTTTGAATCGTTCATTTTGAACTTCTCTTCTAAATTTGCGGTTCATCAGGTCAAGTAGATATGGTCTGTCACTAACCTTGCATGCTTCATGTTTTATCTTACTTGTCAAATCTTTTGCTTAATACAATCTTGTGTATGACAAACATCAATCATATGTAACAGCAAATTGACGCATGATGGTAGCACATTTTATGTTAGCCATTTTTTAGTAGAGTGTCATGATTTTAGTACATCCTATTTCTTTTATCTTGTTATCTTAACTTAGTGTTACATGATGATATGACAATCAATGATATCTTTTTAAGTATATTTATGATAAGTGTTCATTTCATCTCTTATGAATTCTTTCTAAGTTTATTATTTAGCATTTACGCTCTTAACTATTTATTTACCGGCTTATAGTAGCTTATTACGGCCCTAACATGCCACTAGTAGTTACTTTCAATCTCATCTGCTACTAACGAACTTGTCGGCTCTAAACATGGTACTAGAGGTTTTTGTCTTACTGGCTCTAAACATGGTACTAATAGGTTTATTTAAGCAGTCCTAACATACTTTTAACTTAATTATTGTTAAAAATGGTCCTAGTATGATGCTAGCGCCAAGCATACATCATATATCACATTATTACAGCCATTCAACCAACCAACCAAAATTACATCTCAATGAAAAAGAATTACAATAAAATAAAATAAATTTCTAGAAAAGTAATTAATTACCCTACCCATGTTTCTCACGCATTTCAAGAGTTTGTTTACCCTAATTGTTTATTTAGAATTTATTATTCAGGTTGATGTTTATTTTGGGCCCAAGAGGGCTCACGAGAAATAACCTGCTCTTTCCCCTTATCTAGTATGGAATAACACAGCGAATTAAGGTGATTTCCTAGAACAGTCTTACAAAATATTAGTAAGATTGAAAATTAGAAAATATACTAAAATTTGAAATTTTCCTAAATGGTACTTGGAAGATTCACATTCTTGATATCCAAACCAAAAATTTACCTTGTGAGCAAAAATGGTTTTGAGAAGTCTCCAGTGTCCTCATAACTGCTTCGAATTGCATTGGAAGCCTTTCTTTATGGAGATCCTAAAATTACAGAAGTCAACACAATGAGTTATATGATCATTTCATAGCTATAAAAATCAAACTTGCAAGGACAAAGTTTCATTTCAATTACAGATGTGTTTTTGGGGTCTCTAACACTCCAGGAGTCCAATGAAGTGCTAAACCCTTCAGTAAGCATTTCCTAACCTTTTGTAACAACATGCACAGCAAGGACAATAGACTTACTAGGGTTGTAAGATTTGAAATTGGCAGCCAAAAGAATTTTAAAAAGGCTACGGTGGCTTACTAGGGCTCGGGTGCAAGTAGGGGTTTGATTGCATTGGAAATGAGTGCATAAGCCTAAAATTTTGAATAGGGAAGAACCTACCAAGGAAATACATCATAAATTTAATGGATTTAGGTACTAGAAATAAAAATAAAAGAGTTATACAAAAGGATTTAGACTCACATAAATGAATTCGGATTCACCGGTATGCGTAGGACCATTTTTGTGTCCTGATAGGGTTTCTCTTCAAGCTAATGAACCTAGGCAAGATTAGGGCATAAATTAATGTTCTAATAATCTAGAATAAAAAGTAATCAAAGCATGAAGGGATGTACTTACACCATTTTGATGGAGGAATAAGTGAAGACAAACAACCTCACGAACAGTAGCAAAGGTTGTCCATGGCCTTCTTGCCAAAATCACTTATTTTTGTGGTTATTGTTTAAGCGGACATGGTGGCTGTATTGCAAGTAGAATGGAAGAGGAACAGGATTCTTGGAAATTTAAGATTGAATTAAACTCCAAGGCGATTACAAGTGTGGCCAAGGAAAGAATAACAAATATAGTAATAGGTTAACGATGACCAATGTAATTAAATAGGAAAAAAGATTGATAGGGTAAGTTTTAAAATTAAAGATTGTAAGAATTATACTAGGAGTATACGGCTGGAATATTTTATAAGATGGAAATTAGGTTTAAGTGAGAAATTATCTCATGCAACAAAAACACGAATCTAGTTTAAACCGTGCACGTGCGTATGCTAAATTTTAGAAATCTAAGCGAATGAATTTACAATTGAGTGAGACAAATTTATTTTGATTCATTTTCGTAAGAAGAATCCAATGGTGCTATTAAAATTTTCCATTTGTGCTTTGTTGGAAAAGGACAAAAATGCCCTTAACCTAAAGAAGATGACTTTGAGTTTTCGGCTTAGAATTTGACATAGTGACCACTAAAGGAATCATCTAAGGATCAAGATTCTTAGTTTTACATTAATTTTCTAAATTGATAGGTAAAATTATAAAAATACTTTTGAAGCAAAATGGTAATTTTCATATTTAGGGTAATTTGGTAATTTTTTTTCTTAATTTCTAGGGTTATTACATATTCGAGTATCGAGGGAAGTATCGCCAATAAACACTACCACCTTCAAAATCTATTATTATATACTTGATTTTGAATACCAAAAATAAATGAGATTGAGGGCTTAAATCTCTTCTTCGATTAAACCCTGTACAGTTCGGTCGCATCTCTGAAATCGACAAGCAAACAACCAACTAAACGAGCACAGAATACCTACAACCAAAAAAATTGGAGAATAAAAATTTGACTCATAATTAGAGCAACAACACATACATTTAAGCAGGGGCAATTGCCCGCACTTAATTTTCAGAAAATGATACATATTATACATAAATTTACAATAATTAAGTAATTTGATCCATAATTCTTTAAAATATGTAGGTATTTGTACTCATTGTTTTTAGTACATAATTCTTACCCTTATTTAAGAAATTTTTTAGCTTTGCCTCTGTCCATAGTTGTTGAGAAAGGTTGTAGCTGTAGGTACTTAGATGTAGAGGTGTTCATTGGACTGGGTTAACCAAGACTGGCTTGTGGTCAAATCTAACATAGCCCGGTCAAGGCACATCCGCATAACTAAGGGAAAGACAAATTTGAAGTCAAATGTTTGATAAGGAATCCATTAATGCTGAAATCATGGTAATTTAAAAAGTCAAGGGCACAAATAAATCCGAAGGAGAAGAAAAGTAGTTTTACGGAGCATGTGGTAATTGGAACGTTAATGTAAAAGATGATAGGTGGCAACATGAGATTAAAATATACCAGATATGATCAATTAAGGAAAAAAAAATGATATCAACGATTGATATGATCCTACTTTATATATTAATAGTAAAGTGCTGTTATTTTTTTTTTTTTGCCAAATTCCTCTTGTTAGATTTCACAATTTATGGCAATTATTTAAAAGTTTAACACTAATTAGTTTTAGGAAAACTATTGTACAATATATCTTTACAAATATATAAGTTCAACTAATTAGAAGGGCCAAAATTCTGAAGTTAATCAAAATTTAAATTTATTTGAAAATTCAATCTTTTTAACATATATTTACATAAAGATTACACAAAAAAAAAAAAATCAAACTCCCATTTATAACAATCTTACCCTCACATTTACAATGTAATTCCATAAATGATCATTAATTGTTCTTCTCAATTTTGAATACATTTTGAATATAAAATTCTTATATGTTATTTTTTAAATTGTGTCCGTCCAAGCATACTTAGAATTGTTGTTGACCTTTTTTTTTTTTCCCAAATCTGCTATTAATTTATAAAGTAGGATCATATCAAGGGTTGGAATAGTCTTTTCCTTAATCCAATCTAATGTGTTTTTACTTTCATGCTGCCACCTCTCATCTTTTATACTGATGTTCTAATTTTATCCTTCCATTAGCTATAGAATTACATTTCTTATTTTTTAATTACCATGACACTTAAAAAGAAAGTCAACTATATATTAATTCTGAAATTTATACACATTAATTGAATTTGAAAACTCAATCTTTTAATTATATAACTTCCATAAATAAATACTCTATTTATTTTATTAGCCATATGTTATGTATCATATTTTGGAAAATTGATGTTTTTCCTTTCATATTTTTCTCCTTATATATTAACACATCATAATTTTACAAACCCTATACAAATATAAGCATCTCTCCTATTTTCATTTAGAAAAATCATATTTTTCAAGATTGAAATTATGCATTATTCTTTGTCATTGAGTCTTGGATTCATGCTTCTTTTTCTTTTTCTTCTTCTTTCTCTATGTGTGTGTGTGTATGTATGTATGTATGTATGTATTTATACATGTATGTATTTGGAAACCTATTTTGATTGACACAATATTATTGTGCAGTGATACATTTTAATCCTATGAAATACTATTTAGTCAGTTTAACCTATGATAAATATAATTATGTAAAGCCAATAAATGTACAATGGTCATGCTATCGCTGTAAAAGACATTTTTCTTGTATACTTTTTCATACTAATTAATATCAAGATTTTATAATTTTGGTACCGAAAAAATCCATCAAAATACTTTTGGGAACATTTTTTTCAATATTCTCTTGTTGTCTTTGCGATCTCTCACAAATTAACATATTTAAAATATTTTTTTAAAGTTTATTTTCGCACATTAATTTCACATGAAAAGGGAAGCTCTTCAAAATCCTATACATATAATGTAATTAGTAAGAAAACATTAATTTTGGCAATAATATCATAATCTTTAATATTTATTCTAAAACCTCCATACTACTTCTCTATTATAGAAATTTAATAGGTAAGAAATTTTACGTAACAAGAATAATTTGTTCACAAGGAAATATTTTATTGTCTAAAATTGAAAGACCACATCAATTAGCACCTATTTTCATAAAAAGAAAACAATTAATTTTTCAAATAATTGTAAATTTGAATCACTTTCTAAAATAAATGAGAATGTCAACATTAATTGTTTCCAAAATAAAATCAAACTGACATTTATTAACATTTAATTAATTTTAAAAAAAATATAAAAAATACTTTAACACTTACCAAAAATATTTTTATTATTCTCAATGGTAAAAGGTATTATTTTTTTTATTTAATTTTAAAGGCTTGAATTCAATCTAAAATTCTTGTATGATTTTCAAAATTATGCTTTTTTTATTGAACCAATACATCAAACTAATATCAGCATTTTTTTTATTTTAAGTTAATATTGTCAACTATGCATTATACAAAAAATTTAAGCTGCATTATGAAGTGTGTTAATGTTATTACCTTTAGCACATCTTAAATTTTTATCTTAAAATTTTCACATTCCTATTATAAATTTTCCTAAATATATGAGTACATATTGAAACCAAATCTAAACTAATAAACAATAGTAGAGATGTTCTTTGTTCCATTTTTTTCTTTTCATTTAATATTTTAATTTTTTTTTGTTGTGTGGTTGGTTACTAGCTATGAAATGTTTTTCTTATCATTTATTTTGTTAATTGTTATTGTATCTTTTCATTTTAACTTCATAAATATATTTTACATTAGATGGTGTGATTATTATTTCCATCACTTAATCATGTTAATTTACCAAAAATATATGACTCTTGATTGGAGTTTTTTATGTTAGCTTCAAATTATAACTTTCTTCCATTTCCTTCATTATTTTTTCTTTAAATGTTTTTTTTAAAATTAATAATTAAAGAAATAAGCTAGCACTATATTAAGGGTTAATTAATAC
The DNA here is from genome assembly GCA_005392925.1 of Aquilaria sinensis. Taxonomy (NCBI): domain Eukaryota; kingdom Viridiplantae; phylum Streptophyta; class Magnoliopsida; order Malvales; family Thymelaeaceae; genus Aquilaria; species Aquilaria sinensis. The sequence goes on from SMDT01000330.1 coordinate 297,814, forward strand.
TGGCTAATACTATATGAGGGAGATGGTTGAACATAAAATGTAACAAAAAAATTAATGTTAAGTTAAATATTTTAGGTTAAGTCATTTTCTTTGGTGAATAGGTCAAATTCTTTTATTTCTATTTGTTAATTATAATGATCTTTATTAGATTAATTTTACTCTAAATATTATTAGCTTACAAATTTATTATTAATACTAAATGTCTAGCTAAATATTTATATCCTAACCATAGAGTTCGAAATTAACGTCCCCCTTATTTTTTCATGAGCCTATTAATTGTTATTATTATTAAATTTTTGAAATAGAAATTGTCCAATAGTTGGAATTCACCTAATATATGATTGTTATCAAGCTGTGATATTGATAAAAAGTTTCAGTCAAGCTTGAGCTAAAGGTGTTTGGGTTTGGCTTAACTCAATTAGAACCTTAAACTATGTAATAGATAATTGGTTTTTTAAACAATCATCTAAAAAAGTAATGAACATTTTTTCTTTAAAAAAAAATAACAACAATTTCATTAGAGTGCAAATATTTTGATATAAAGTATGTATTTATTCTGATAGAAAGTTTTTTTTTAAGTGTTCGTTGAGAGGGTAGGTTAAGCCGGTCATGGGTCATTGGTCTTCCTTGATAGATTTTGATGTGAAGAAGATTCGGGAAAGATATTACTAAATCCAAACAATCTCAACATGTAAGTAAGTTCATTCCTGGCTCCCACGGGTAGATAGGATATATATCATTTTCTCTATATATTTTATGTATGTTTAAAAAAAAAAATATGTATGTCTACAAATAATTAATAAATAAAAATGTATGAAATAAAGTAACATGGAAAATTTTACACTAGATTATAAATTTATTTTAAAATAAAAAATTTAGAAATAAATATACTAATTTATGAGGGGTAGGATGCAATAGAATTAGTTAAACCCCATAACTTTCCTAAAGCTATGTGGATAGGGTCAAGTTAGAGTGGCCTGGTTTAGGAAGGATAGGGGCAATAGGGTGATTCCATCATCCTTATTGGTAGGGGCTAAGCTCAGCCAATCATCCTTAATCTTATATTTGATTTATTTTATGCCAAAGCTTATTATTTGAATGTCTTGAGATAGCTATGTTCCTTTTCGTAATAAGTTGTTGTAAAGTATGATAGGTAACTTGCTGATTTCCCAAAACTTTGACAATATATGAGAAAAAATTGGCAATTTGAGAGAATGGCAATTAAGTTCGTGTCCCTAGGTGGTAGCTGTGCTAGATGGCCGAGACTACGTTCCTGAAATTAATACTTAAAATACTCATACTCATATTTTTATTTTTCTTATTTTTTCATATATATTTTAGTAGTTTGATGCTTTATAGTAAATTTATTTTCTTGCATTTCAGGTAAAATTAGTTAAAGTCATAACAAACTTTGTGGATAAGGTCAAGTTTAGGTGGCTGGGATTGAGTAGGGTAAAGCCAATAAAGTTATTTTTGCCATCTTCATTAGTAAAAGTAAGCTGAGTCAATTGTACTTAGTCTTACCTTTGATTTAGCATATACCAAAACCTAAAATTTGAATACCTCGATATAGGTATGTTCATCCTTTTAATAAATTGTTATAAACTATGTTGGCTACCTTACATGTTTTTCAAAACCTATAGGAATACAGGATAGAATTGATAGTTTTCGGAGTGTAGTCGGTTCAATGTCTTCTGGTGGTGTTAGGGAGCTGGGACTATGTTTGTAGAACTAATATTTAAAATATTTATACTTATTTTTTTATTTTTCTTATTTTTAGGAGCTGAGACTAAGTTTTAGTAGCTTGACACACCATAGTAATTCTACTTTTTTTCTGAAGTATATATTCTTCTCACTTTCCAATCTAAAATTTTGTAAACAATGCATAAAGATAAAATTTTGTATCACCTCTTGCTAATGTGTAAACTATACTCAAGGATTTGTTAATTGTTAAAATTATTTTGTAATGTCTTACATATTCTATAATTCCTTATCTAATTTATGTTTTATTACTACTACGAACAATATAAAAATTAAAATAATATGTAATATTAGTAGAATATTGTATTCATTTTAAATATAATTTCTTACTAATTTACCTAATAACACATGTTTATTAATTGTATCAGCATGTATTTTTATTTAAACTATTGCATATACTATGAAGACACATATTACTATCACTTTATTTTACTTGTAAAGTGTTTGTGTTGGTGAATAACATTTTTATCTATTATTTTATTTAAAATTATCATTGCATTATATTTATTAGTTCTAACATTTTTTGTTTTTGTGGCTATACCGAATATTTAAATTATTTTTTTGATATCCATATACTTTGTATTTTAGATTCTACCAAAATATCTTTATAATTTAATCTCAAGGTAATGCCGAGTATTAAAGTCAGTTCCTCTTTATTGTGCTTCACGATTTATGAATAAATGAAAATTATTTAAAAGTTTGACGCTAATTAATTTTATGTCCACAATATACCTTTACATAAGTCAACTAATTGGAAGGGCCGAAATTCTGGAGTTATCAATTTCCAAATTTGTTTGAAATCTCAATCTTTTTAACACATATATTTACACAAATATTATACGAAAAAATATATCTATTCAAAATCAATATACCATATTTTAAAAAAATCAATATTCCTGATTAATGTAATTTCCAATTTCCATATATAAAGGAGTAAAATTAATAATTGAATTTCATCTATTTTTGGAATTTTTTAAGATTTCGTTGGACAGAGATAAAACTGGTTCTAAATTTGAAGCCCACTGCGTCGATAAAAAAAATGTTGATTCTTTCCCAATATACACTAAACTTCTGTCCTTAAGCAACAAAAAGATGCCTTTCTTCACAGATCAGTTCTTTCCACCAGCAGCCAAGAAAAGAAATCCTTCAATCCAACAACGACCCTGTTAAAATGATCTCCCCAACAACCAAACCCAAACCATGGCTGCCGCCTTTCGGCTTGGACATAGCCGTCATCCCAACCTCTCCCTCCACTTCTCCTCCACCGCACCAAAACTTCATCCCAACTTCAGCCGCTGCTCTTCCATCTCAAACCCCTCGTGCCATCCAAATCGTCCGCTTGGCTGTTCATTTAGCCCGTGGCCTCGTGCACCCGAAGACTCTTCCACACCTCCCACGAACCAAAAAGGTGACCAGGATGTGGTTAAGGGTGCAATAGGTGCCTCTATAGTGTTTGCTTGCGCCCTAAGTGTTATAACTTGTGGTTGGAAGATGAATCCTAGAGCATTCGCAGCAGGGCCTAGGCTTATTTATCAGAAGTCTCCATCTATATCAGAATCAATGCCATCATTTGGGAAGATGGCACTAAGCTCATTGCTGGATGTAACTGTTAATATGTGTTCGAGAAAATTGGAGCCACCTAGAGGCAGAGTTCTTGAACAACTGCCCAGATTGCCATCTAAGCAAGATATTGATGCCCTTAAGGTTAATTTTCTGCCCATTCCTGCCCTCTTATGATTCACAATTTTATAAGGTCTATTAATCTTAATAATTGTGATTCCTTTTTTTTTTTTTTTGGGTAGATGGAAGCAATCAGACTAATGAAGTATGGAAAGCCTGGTGAAGCAGAGGAACTTCTGCAGAAAGCTTTAAGAAAATATAAGAATGAACCGGAGCCGGCGTACAATATAGAGATGGCTTTAGTTGAAGTTCTCATTTGTCAGGTAAGAGCAAGAAAGTTTATTTTTAGTAGGTGGGAGAAAGGTTAGGAGTTGACTTGACCGGTTACAACTTTAGAAGTAACGTATGTTGATACATGTTCAACATAATCGTATTTGGTTGGAGTTTTCGGATGATTTATTGGGTTAATGCAATAACTCCCCAAGGTTTTTTCTGAAATTGCATTGTGACTGTATTATTTTTGAAAGCTACATTTTGTTCCTGAAGTAAGGGGAGAAAAAGATTGTTCTATTAATAGGAGAAAAATTGATAATTGAATTTGTTAAGTAACCGTCAAACACTTACTAGATAATTTAAATCTAATACAATATAAATGTTGTACAGTTTAAACTAAAATTTAAAGACATACTAAAAGGGGTTGAATTTAGGTGACAAGATGACATTGTGATGGACATGCCTGTGCTATTCATTGCTGTACCATGGGAAGAAATAACACAGACATGTTTCCCGCATCTATCTTCTGTCATCTAAGGATTTTCCTGAAAAAAATGCTAACATTCAATAAGGCCAATTATGAGTTTTGAAACAATGAGATAAATTGTTATTTCACAAAATCCTAAGCTGTTTGTAATTAGCGCTAAGTAAACAATGATCTTAATTCATTGTAGAGATCGATTAATGGAATGATAAATGAGTGCAGGGAAAATACAGAGAGGCGTTGGATCGTGAGTGTCTCCAAGATGAGCAAGCACCATTTTCCGACCATAGGAATCTTCTTTACAAGGTTTGTTAAAGTACAATGAAATTCATAAATAAGCTTGAAAAATTTTTTGAAAATTTTGGTACAAAAGCGATTTATATGTTGATTTAATTTCATTTTTACAGGCTATTATATATACCATGTTGGAGAAAAATAAGGAAGCAAAGAAATTGTGGAAAATGTTTAGCAGCTCTGTTGGAGAAAATTAAAGGACCCTTATAAGAAACCAAAGAGTTAACATAGGACCTTTCTTTTCCTATGTCCAGCCTTTTACTTTCGAGTGAAACATCTATAATTTGTACTTCATATTGTTACAGTATGTAAATTTTTTCCATGTAGGCTAGTACGTCTAAAGTGTGTGTGTACCACGAAATATTTTCATTAATGGAGAATGAAAATATCCCACAGTTCGTGGAAGTGTGTCTGCTGCCGATTCAAGGGGGTTTTAAACTAATACGCTGATCAGATTTCAGCTCAGTCGACATGAAGACCGTTTTATGTCACTGGTCATGGTTCGAATTATGTCTCGTGTAAGATATTTCTTTCGTTTGGAGTCGGTGATTAGGTTTATGTTGAGTGGGTAGAGTATAGAGTAGATTTGCTTTGTTATTCTATATTTTATACAATTCTTTTCTATTTTTCTATTAAATAAACTAATAAATCTTGGGAACTTAGAATTTGACAAACTGGTGACTCACATTTTCATAGGAGGTTTGTATAGGAGGGTCAAGCTGGAGACAAATTGGGCCATGGATGTAGTTGGATGACAGATTAAGGTAGAGTAAGGGGCTGAAATCCCGCGTATAGCTTCAACCACTCGCATTGCATTCTCAACTGTCAACGACGCACTTCTCCACCTCTCGTCCTCCCTAAACGTTCTTTGGATTGTTGAATTGGATGCCTCTTTCATCCTCTCCACTTCTTCACTTCTTCCTTCGACGGCCTCGTTCACGTGAAGGGACAAGATCCTGTTCAAAAGACTCTAGTAATAGTAATGCTCATTGTCCAAGTCGACTTGTTCTTTGGAATCCTCTTCATCCACTGCGGCAGCAAATTCAGGATTCAAGTCCGAATCACTTCCATTCATTTATGCGAAATCCACGAAAAGGATGATGAACTAAAAGTAAAACACAAAATAAAATCAACTAAAAACAGAAAAAAGAAACGAAAGAGATGCGAAACAAACAGGAGCAAGAGGTGTTTACGATAAAGGGGTCACATGATGGGCACAAGAGTTAAAAAGGGCTAAAGTGTATCATTTTTGTAAGTTTAAGGGGCGAGGTAGACGTAGTTGATGTTGAGGGGGTTAACTGTCCGAGTCATCTAAGTTTGAGGGCTGAAAATGGCTTTAGGCCATTTATCTAGGATCTCTCATTAGCTCAGTGTGCTTTTTTTTTTTTTTTCTTGCATTTGTTCCTCTCTTTTTCACTTTTTATATGTTCTTGCAATTGCAATTGCTTTCTTTTCTTCTAATTCTGGTTGTTTCTATTCTTCTTGTTCTGAGGTTTCGCTTACTACAGATCATATGTGTTGCTTGAGGCAGTTCCTGTATCCATCAAAAAAGTTGAAGCCGTATTGAAGGATCTTACACTCAGGACTCAACTCCCTTGGTCATCCTACTCCACATCCGAAGATGCATCCCTTGCTTATGATAAATCTTGCATAGTAGACAATTTTATCAAGTATGAGGTATTTGATGAAGTTACTGGAAACCATTCAAGTGCAGGAATTGAACGTTCAGTATCTCCATTTTCTGATGCAGCTGACCAAAAAGATGATAGGCATTCTTTGACTTGCAAAAAACTAGGGGAGTAGTATAGTGCAGGTGTGTACTTGAGAAATGTAAATTTGTGCACTTATTTTTCTTTAAAATGGTTGAGATGTATTCAGTTTGTCCAAATTGGAAAATTTTTACATTTATCATTAGAGGTTTTTCCATGGAGCAGTAGTAATTTGTGTAGAGTAATGGCAAAAAGGATACACAGTCTATAACCAACCTCACTCTCCCCAACCCTCTTTCTCAGGCAGTTCTCTCGTAAGTTTGCCATTTCACCAGATGGGAAATGAGGCTTAGAAGTTAAGTGAATAGGAAAAAAAGCAGAAGGTGGAAATAAGTGCAAAGATTTTAGAATTGCAGCACGTCGACCAAGAATTGAAACAGTTGAAGATAGCTGATAAAAAGGCTTTTGATGATCTTCATATTGATGATCATATGGAGCAGGTCCAGGACAAGTATATGTACAGAAGCAAGAAAATTCTCATAAAATGATTGCCATAATATGCTCGCTCTGTATCTCTTTCTTTCCCTTTTCAACTTGAATGTGGCCAGAAATGGGCATTTCGTGCCGTAGTTTCAAGACATACGCTTTTTGTCCTGCATTTTTTTAACCAAACTAATCATAATAACTTCATTAAGAATAAATCAATAGAGCCTCTGTCAGCGTTTCCAAATTGATGTTTCTTTTTGTTTATATTTTTTTACTCAAAATACATTAAAAAAAAATATAAGTTGAGTGGGGAATAAATAGGGGACTACCCATTTAAGCGGTTAGGTAAATTTGCACTTGCAAATTGCCATTCGGTTACTCTGTTTGTTTATAAAAACATATTCAAGCGTTATTACATAGAAAATAAGGGAAAAAGGCTAATCTACCCTCAAAGTAAAGAACAAATAAGTGTAAAGAACCTAATTTTACCATCTACTGGTACATTTGTATATAAATTTAAAGTCTCTGGTAACATTTTAAAATTTCTAATAATGTTCATGACCCGGAAAAAAAAAGGGAAAGGAAAAAAATCTTATGCCTAAGGGATTTATCCCTTCATGCCGCCGCTTAATCCTTTTATCTGGTTTGATCATCTCATCTTGCCCATTACATTAACTAAAGCCATAAGGCTTGATTTGACATTAAGAACAATAACTTGCTTTTGACATTAAGAACAATAACTTGCTTTTCACATTTGCTGCATTTTTTGTGCTGAGTTCGGCCCATTTATTTGCTCTGTTGGACCTATTTTCCCAGTTTCTTCCTCCAGTCCAAACCCAACGCCAGGCAGCTCTTCCAGTATCATAAATAGAGTGATTGCATCGATCTGTTGACGTCAAGATGATCAAGACGTGGATCTTGATGAAACCAATGGTGCAATTACGAGCCCATCTGAATGTACTGGCGCTTTGTTTCCTTATTTTATCTTTTTTTTTTTTTTTTTTTCTATTTCATCTATTCTTTCGATTGAATTGTGTGATTTTGGGAATCCTAGGGGCATTTGCAGATCCCGAGAGGCTGGTCCTGTTGGTGATAGCAATAACCTGATCTTTCGTCATATCTGTGGATTAGCAGGAAAACACTCAATCTTCGTATCTATGTTGTTGTTGCTTCTGCTTTCTTGACAAAAGCTCTACATATTAAGCCAAAACTTAACTCGGTTAACAAAATTTAGAGTAGTCATGATTAAAGTCCAAAATTGGAATTCATTGCTTTGTTTGTCATATTGAAGGAAGATAACCAGATTGCAGAACATGTTTAATAGATTAAATTTTGGGTGGAACTGCAATTAACTGTAGCTGTAATCTTTCATGCATGCCCTTTATATCCCCGTAACTTATTGCCAGCTTGTTTGTTTCGAAGGATGAACCTGCCACGTATATCATAACTGATACTTTGCGACATTTCCAAGATCATAGATGGATTTAGTTTGCTTGAACTTTTCTGAGTTCTCCCCCTCAATGATTTAGGCGTATATGTGGTATATGATAATCATAACTTAGAATGAGTGTATGAAGCATCGAATATGGTGAGGATATTCTTGGAGTATAGAGAAGGTTTAGGCCAACTCTTGTTTTCCAGGAACAGATCCAGCAACTAAGAGCATGAGATGTTTGAAGATTCTTGCATCCCAAATAGCTTCTTAGACAGTTAGACTAAGGGTGATCATTATTCGGTTAAAACCAAATAAGCCAAAAAAATGAAATAGTTCAAAAACTTTGGATCCGTTATTTTGGTTTTCAATTCAGTTTCAGTTGAAATTGAATAGAAAGAATATCAACTTACATTTGGTTTCAGTTTGAATTATCAGTCATTCGGTAACTGAAAAAATAAAATATTGGTATATGTATTTATAGTTTTGTTGGGTAAGTTGATAAATTTAAAATTCTATGGATATCATAGAAATATGTCTAATTAGATATAGAGGTTATTTTACAATTTTACCCCCTAAAGTTTCTATTCTCAATTGGTTCTTCTCTCTCCCTTTCATTGCTGCCGCTTTTCTACAGCTAATCACCACACTTTTCCTTCCTGATCAAGTTCACAATTGTTGGAGTAAGGAAGTGCACTTTTCCTCTTTCTACAAGTGGAGCCTCGCATTGTGCCATCACGCTGCTCCTCTTCCATGGTTCTTTCATCTCACCTTTCCTCAGATCTCCAGCGTCCTTAGCTTGAATCACCTTGGATCTTAGCCGATTCACACCACGCACCATTGCCTTCGTTGCACCATTGTCATCATCATGTTGTGTTTCATCTCTTTGAGGGAAAGGGAGTTGGCCATCGAGCAATTGGTTTGAGAGCAAGAAGCGACAAGGAGACTTGGTCAAGGGAGAGAAGCGATGAGGAGGTTGGTCGGCGAGGAGGCCTACTTAGGTGACGAGCAGCAGAGATGGCTAGAGGAAGTATATCAAGTGTCCAAAAAATTTGTTATACATATTGTTTACATTCATTTTAGACACTTTGACTTATTCTTTTAGACACTTTTAATTTGAAAGCTAATAAAGTTTACATACAGTTATAGTCATTTTTATATATTTTGTTAGACATTTTTACATAGTCATTCAAACACTTGTTGATTTAAAAACTTTCATTTTTTAAAATAAGAAATTATTTGAATATTACTTAGACATATTTAATTATTTCTATAGACATTTTAACATATTTATTCAGACATTTCTACATGTTTACATATTATTGAAGAGAACAAATAGTCTGTATATTATTTTAGATACTTATACGTACTTGTTCACACACTTTTCTTGATTGCTTTAGACATTTTGCATTTTTATCTTTGACACTTATGCAGATGCAAGTAAAGACAAAATTTAGTGGTGGCGGTGGAATTAAGGTAGGATTTCTTAAGGAAGAGAGAGTGTTTTGGTGAGGGGCAATTTTGTCAATTTTTTCTAATGAAAGTGGATTATATATAGAGAGTTAAGGGTAGGTTAGTATGTCTAATTAAACATAGGTGCATAGAATAATAATTAGATTTAAAAGAAGTAGGGTTGAGTAAAAGAGAAGTTGAAGGTTGATCGTATGTATTGGGGTTTGGCCATCAGAAAAACCACCCAACGAGAAGCACTAGAGCCAGGCTGAAAATTTGAGCCATTTGTTTTCCTCCATTTCCATTTTTCTCTCTTTATCTAATGGAAGAACCTATTTTCTCCAGCTGTCAATTACCCGAACCCAATTTCCTAATCCTTACCTCCACCGGCCACTACATAATTGTCCACTCAATGTCTTGGTTATATTGCTTGAATTTGTTTATATTATTAGGGGCTTATGTTTTGTTGTTAGGCATTGGCGTCATTGGTGCTAGAGAATGTTATTAATGTGTTGTGGAAGCATTGAAACTCCTCCAAAAATGTCATTCGGATTCTTGGTGCCTCCACCTGTGGCTCTTCTCTCTTCGGTTCATCTCTCTCTTTCTTAAAGTAAGGCTGATTCCTTTATTTCTTAATTTTTACTTAAGCAAGACTTAGTACTTTATTTCTCATTAAATGGTTAAGAAAGATACCCATATCCTCTATCTTTCCATTCGTTAATTTTTCTTGTTATCATTGTAACCAAAAAACAAATTAACCAAAAATTTTGTTTCAATTTTAACCAAATTAACTAAATAATCACTCATATATAGGACCAATTCTTTACAAGAAAGGTTCTTTGTTGGTATATTGATCTTGATCTAAGTTTGTCATGTAATAGTGGATTGTATGAGATACCCAAATGAACTCTGGCCCATTATATTGTACGGCTTATTGAGGGTCTAGCACGAGCTTGACCTATTCATTCTACACCGGGTGTGTTGACCTTTAAGGGTAGTGCTTCCAACTTGATCATTTCCATATCAACTTGGCACCATTGGTTAGAAAACCGGTGATGGTGGAGATTGGGACATCACACCTCAATTCCGACACCAAGCAAACACCCCCTATACACTACTAGAATTTCTGGAACATGAGACAAAAAATGCAACCACCATTTGGTTAGTAAAAAACCAGTCGCGTTATGGTCATAAAGAAAGGATGAGCAAAATAAATCATTAAATTACGACCGAACTAAGACCCAAAATCTAGTTTCCACATATTTTGTCTGTAAATGATCAATTCTTTTTTACACAAACCTCTCCCATGTAAATTTTGGTCGCATAATGGTCTTAGACGCAAAAATATAGGTCCTTTTGCTACCAATAAGAAGCCAAAGTACTTTCTGTCGTACAATGGTCTTATACTTTTGGCAAGAATTTTTCCTCCCAGCTAATGAGACTAGTTTGAGAGCAATTTTAATTTGGTCTCTAAATGGTGGTATAATAGTGTTATTTTTTCTGTGGGAATTGTTCCCGCCAACTAGGAGACTAGTTTAAGACCAATTTTAATTTGGCCTCTATATGGTGGTATAATAGTCTTATATTTTTTGTGGGAATTGTCCCTGCCAACTTAAGAGACTAGTTTAAGAGTAATTTTCTTGGTCTCTATATGGTCTGATGTTGGTTTTATGTTTCAGCAGGAATATTTCCCGCCAAGTTAGACATAGTTAAGGACCGTATTGAGACCAGTTAACAGCCGATTCTTAGTTCAATATTTATTTGGTTTCAACTTGGTTGCTTATGGTTAATGCAACCAAACTACCACTACACTCTATTATGAATCCTCTCACAGCCCATAAGTGCAAAAATTTTGTTTCCATTTTTTCACACACATTAGGACTCAAGTTAGTCATGCAATTCAATAGTTGAGGTATTTTTTCTTTTTCTTAATAATTTATAGTTTAAGAAGTTTGTACTTAATTTTTCTATTATAGGTTTTTTTTATTTATCATGTAGTGTGAACCTTATAATTCTTGTCTTAGATTATGTGATGTACAACATTTGTAAACATATGTTTGTTCATCATAATTGATGACTACACATATGGGGCAAAAGTTGTAATCACAATAATCATGGATTGTCTAAAGTGGACAGTTCAAAATTGCATAGTCATCATCGCTTTTAAATTTTAGTGTGTTTATTTCCATGTGAGAAAATGTTGGATTGTGTAAATCCCACATTTGTTCCTCGGATGCATGATCTGGTGTTTTAACATTAGAAAGAATGTATCTGAAGAACTAAAGGGAAATGCTGCCGACATTTTCTCAACGGTGGACATATACACAACATATGTAAAGTGATGAAAATAGAGGCTGCGCAATTTTGAATGGTATAGGGCCATTACCTTTTAGGATCATGTGTTAGGTTTAGGTAATGTTGGGTTTTAGGATCATATGTTAGGTTTAGGTAATGTTGGGTTTATCATCCATTGATTCATATAAGTTACTTACTTTTTTTCATTTATGCTTACACACACACACACACATTATTTTTTCTATTGAATTTTGTAGTGTGCACAAGGATGGATAAAAAAATTGGATGTATGGAAGTCGATGTGCTACAGATGGGTTTGCCAATGTTAGGTTCTTAGAGGGTTTTACAGAATTTCTGGGTTTTGCTTATCTTTATGTTCCTGAAGGATCATCAATTAAGTGCCCATGTAAAAAATGTCGAAATAGACATTATCATGGGAGAGATACAGTGTCAACACATGTACTTCATTATGGATCTATGGAGGATTATTATATTTAGTGATGTCACAGAGAATCCTTATTGAGTGTTCCATATACAGGTGAAACTTTGATAGACTCAGTGTGTGGGAATCTTGGCACTAGTAATTTGGCAATAAATGTAAACTCATATGAACAAATGGTTTATGAAGGAATGAGAACATCACAGTATAAGAATAATTTTCCAAGTACTTCTATTTTTAGTGGTACAGAGGAGCAACATGAACAAATAAACTTTGAGGCAGATGAATGTAGAAATATATTTGACTTTTCTAAGGTTGCAAAAAAATTACCAAATGCAAATGCACAAAAATTTTTCAATATGTTGAAAAATACTTTCAAGCTATTATGGGATGGGTGTGAGAAGCAATCGACATTATCTACTACAACTTGATTGCTCAATATTAAATTAGAACATAATATGTCAGATGTTTGCTACAATGATGTTTGTATCAGCTGTGAACTCCATGTTACCAGAAAGTTCATGTTTGCCTGACTTATGTTATAGTGCAAAACGGATGTTGAGTGGTCTAAGACTTCTTCAAGTAAAGATTGATATGTGTGTTAATTATTGCATGATATTTTATGGAGGATCATAAGCACTTGACCCATTGTGTTACTTTTGGAAAATCTAGATACAAAATAAATTAGAAGGAAGAAAGAGTCATCATCTAGTGCCAAGAAAAGTCCTTTGATACCTACCAATCACAGAACATTTGAAAAAGATTATATATGTCATAAAAAATTGCAATTTACATGGCTTGGCATCATAGGAATATGGAAACAAATGATGGTAAAATGTGTCATCCATGTCGGTCTCCAACTTGGAAACATGTCAGCTAGAACTTTTCAAAGATTTTAGCAAAATCAAGGAATGTTCGTCTTGGAATGTGTGCTGATGGATTTAATCCAAACAGTAATTTTAGCACTGCATATTTGATATGGCCTGGTTTCATTATTGTTTACAATTTACCACCAGCAATGTGCATGAAAGATCCATATATTTTTTTGAACCTATTGATTCCTAGGCCATGATCACCTGGATGAAACATTGATGTTTTCTTGCGACTATTAATTGATGAATTGAAAACATTATGTAATGAAGGTGTTGAAGTGCATGACACATCAAGAAAATAGAATTTCATCATGTGAGCGCTTCTGATGTGGACGATAAGTGATTTTTCAGGGTCAGGCATGTTATCTGGATTGAGCACACATGGTAGATTAGCATGTCCTTATTGCATGTCTAAAACAAAGTCATTTTATTTAAAGCACAGTCGGAAAAACTCCTAGTTTGACTGTCATCATCAATTTTTACATCGAAATCATCCATTTTTCCTTTCAAAAACTGCATTCTTTAAGAATAAGTGATAAGAAGATGTTGCTCCACCTTATTTAATTGGTAAACAGATATTTGATATGCTTTGACACAAACGATTTCCTCCATTTGAGGCGATTGATAGAAGACTAAGAGCTATTGGGTTTGGGAACACACATAATTGGTTAAAGTTCAATATCTTTTGGGAGCTACCATATTGGAAGCATCTATTAGTACAACATAACTTAGATGACATGCATATTGAAAAAAACTATTTTGATAACTTGTTCTATAAATTGATGAATGTGAAAGGGATGACAAAGGGCACAATCAAAGGTAAAAAATATATTGCATAACACTGTGGAGTTAACAGAAACCACAACATTTACAACCAGATGCCAAAGGTAAATTGACAATTATGCCAAAAGTATCATATAGTTTGAGCAGTGCTGAAGTAGAGACAATATGCTTGTGGATGAAAAATTTGAAGCTTTCAAATAGATATTCTTCAAACATTTCACAAACTGTTAATGTTGAGAATGTTGTTTTTACTAATTTTAAAAGTCATGATTACCATATATTCATGCAGAGGTTGCTTTCAATTGCCTTTCGAGGGTTCTTCACTAATTCTATTTAGGATGCCATTGTTTTGCTAATTCTTTAGACAAATTTGTACAACCGTGTTAAAGATTGATATTCTTAACTAGTTGAAAGAGGATATTGTTGTGACTATATGTAAGCTCAAGATTTCCTCCATTTTTTGATTCAATGGAGCACCTTCTTGTTCACTTCATACATAAGGCAAAACTTTGTGGGCCAGTTCAATACTGATGGATGTATAAGTTTGAAAGGTTAGTTCCTTAATTTATCCTTTAACTATTCTTTTATTGTAATAATTTAGTAGGTTAAATAATTTAATAGAACTAGTTGGCTATATATATAAAGAAATGCATGGTCTGAAGATGAAGGTTCGTAATAGAGTATCAATGGAGAGCTTTATTGTGGAAGCTTATTTAATTCAGGAAATGTCAACATTTTGTTCACATTATTTTGAAGATGAGATCCCCACTCATTTAAATTGTCAGCCATGCAATGCAATGGATTGCACTGAGGATTTTGAAGGGAGATTGTCAATTTTTAACAAAACATATCACCATATGCCGTCATCCGAACGGCGTCGTTAAACTTGATGCTGATGAGATTCACCTCGCTCATTTATATGTATTGCTTAACTATGTTGACGTTGATGAATTTATCAGGTAAGAATTTGTTTACATAGTAAGCATTTTTTTAAATTAAATTATTCTAAAGGTATTCAAACCATTCATTTAGTTTTTTTTTTCGTAATGGTTTTAATTGTCCAAATATTGTAGATTGTTCAATGACACTATGAGGTTGAAGTCACTAGACATTAGCGAGGAACAGCTCAAACCAATTTGAGACCAACAATTTCCTAAATGGTTTAAAGAATATGTAAGTTGAATCAATGATTCAATTATCTCTTGAGTTAGTAGATTTTAATTGTAGTTTATTTTCACCCATGTAGTGTGAACTAAACATCAACACAATTGATAAACGTTTGTATATACTATCAGTAGGTCTTCTATTGCTAGCAACTTCTTATGATGGATGTTTTGTTAACGGATTTAAGTTCCACACTTTCTCACATGGATATAACAAAACAACAACAAACTAGGGTGTTTGTGTTTTGGGTGACACATGGAGCAATAACTACATTGACTTTTATGGAATCTTGAATGAAGTGTTTGCATTGAATACCATGGTGAAAATGTTATTGCTTTATTTAAATGCACTTGGTTTAATACTACACGTGATATCACATGTCACCCAAAGCATGATTTGGTCGACATTGATTACCATTCTTGGTTAGGTTCAAATGAACCATTCATACTGGCAAGTCAGGCACAACAAGTTTACTATTGCACTTATCCAAATAGTAAATATGCAGGTAGAGTGTAGGCTGTCATTAAAACAAAAGCTTGAAGCATAGTCCAATATGCACCATCGCTATCCGTACCAAATAATGATCACTTTATAGACACTTCAATATGCCATGATGAGGACAAGGATGATGTTGTGTTCCAAGAGCCAGACATTCCAAGACCTTCAATTGTGACAGTTGATGTTGAGCTTGACAATCCATCAATTTTTGTTGACTTAAGATATTTATTGTGCAAAATCCTCAACAAGATACATGTGACGAGGCTAACAGTGATATTGAAGATGACAACCACTGCCCTTTATCTGAATATGATAATTTTGAGAGTCAACCTTATCAACATCTAAATGCTTCAGATGATGATTAAGGTTATGCAAACTTTATTGAAGACTTTTATGACTGATTTAATACTGTAAACAAGGATATGTAAACTTTATTGAACCCTATATAAATCATACTAAAGACTTATATGGGATGTAAATTTTATTTAGTACCTATGTGATGGCCTACAAGATAGAAATCCTTAGAAGCCTTAGGTTGTTTAAGTGTGACCCCTAGAAGCCTTTGAACTAAATTGCATGTTTCTGAAAGCTGAGAAATAGAAATATAATTAAAGTGAAGGAGCAAATTTCATGAATGGTCCTTAATCTCTAGTCATTGTTTCCTTTTAGTCCATGATCTATTGAATCTTTTGATTTAGTCCCAAACCTATTAAGAATGTTTCATTTTAGTCCTAAATTTATTGAAAATGTTTCATTTTGGTCCCAATTTGATGAAATTTGTTAACTGAAAGTATCTATATGATAACAGTTGTTTAGATCATAATTTAAACTATCCACTAACTATCTTATAATAAATTTAATTTGCATAATAATTTTTTATAGTTAATGAAAAATTCAAATCACATTTTTTCTCTATATAAATTGAACTTATTTTATTCAAAAAGAAAAACTACTAATTTAAATTGTTTATTTACTGTCAACAAATATTAAACTGTTTAAATTTACTGGAAGATAGTTACCAAATATTTAAATTAAAATTTCATAAGTTTCTGTCAAACAATTGTTTTGAGTTAATGATTTTCATCTGGTGAGGGACCAAAATGAAACAACTTTATTAGGTTTAGGACCAAAACAAAACATTAAATAGGTTAAGGACTAAAATGAAACAATGACTAAATGTTAGGGACCATTTATGCAATTTTACTCTAAAGTGAAGAAGGAATGACGTGGCTTAATACTAGATTTGGTCATAAATGTTTTCTTTTATTATAACTAATAAAAGAAAAAAAACTATTGAAGCAGTTTTTAGTACTTCATAGAAGTAGTTATGACCTCTTCATATAACCGCTTCTACAGGCATTTGCCTCAAATAAATATGAAGCAGTTAGAAACCATTTCAATTTTTGAAGTGGTCATTTTTGAAGCGGTTAACTGCTTCTAATGTACTGTCCGGCTCTCAGTATTGCCTCTACCCATTGACGCGGTTAACTGCATCAATTTTGAAAAGAAATCGAAGCGGTTAACTACTTCTAATTGGAGTTGGTGCTTCTTATACATTAGAAGCGGCTAACCGATTCTAAGACTACAAACTTGTCCAATTACTTAAAGCGGTCGACCACTTCAATATGTTGCTTCTGTGATTGTCTTTTGTTGATCACTTCTAAGGAATTATTTGTATGTTTTTCAACTTCACACTGTCAACTATTTTGATTTGTATATAATTTACTTGTTTAAAGCTGGATTCTCTATACCATTTTGCATGTATTATAATAAATACCTAATACTTTGTGTAATAAGACCACTTAAACATAGAAAAATCAAAACTAAATCATGATTAATAGAAATAACATTCATCATTAATATGTAGCATTCAATGTCTAGAATGTTCAAATAATCCAACAAAACAAAAGATTTAAACCGCATAAGTATTAAACATAAGATATAATATCCAAGAAATGTCAACCTAAGTTCACAAGTACCGCATATAATATCTAATCATCTTCATGGGTATCATCATCATCGCTCAATTACGACGAATGGAAAGCTTCTCTAGCACCGTTCTCGGGATCAATAGGAAAACCTCCAACTTATAATAAAAAATGTATGATTATGTTTTATAAAGTTAATCTACTATATATATATATGTGTGTGTGTCAATCGGGAAATGTATTTAGAAAATGATGTTACGGATTGTACTTGATTTGAGTTATCCTTTTTTGCAAGAAGATAGAATAAAGCATTGAATCGAGAATCGATCTAAGCAGCAAGCTGTTGAAGTCTTGCTTTCGTTGCTACTTGTTCCCCAAGCATATTAACCTGGGATAAATAACCCCCTGAATGGTTTGGCCCAAAGTATGTCGTGGGGGTAACTCCAAAACCCATACCTCGAGCACGCCCACTATGCTTAACACTAAAAACTTTAGTAAAAGCAGCATCCAACGTAGCGCTAGAACGGCCAGAAGAGTCTACTATTGTTTTGGTCCTAACCTGTTTTGAATCAAACATAAATCTGTTTATTTTTTTTCCCAAGATTTGAAGCAAATATACACACACACACATGCACAAAAAAGGCTACAAATTACCACTCACTCTTCAGCATCTGGATGCAAACTTCCAACTTGACTCTTTTGACACTCTGACCATAATTCTATTCGAGTGGGATCCTTGCCACTCTTTTTTCTTTTAAAGCAAATAAAAGTTAACATTTTTAGTCATTTTATTCCAATTCTTAGTGCATGTGCGGATGGGGAAAACATGGCAAACGACAAGTCAATTACCAACTAACATGGTCGTAATAAGCTACAATTAAAGAAACTATATTTATGAGCAATGAGGAAATCACTTTTTTTCAACTTTTTTTCATCGCCCTTGATCACAGGGAATTGCCCAACAAATAACCAAACACTAAAAGTTGAAGCTTAACAATCAAATAGATAATTGTGCATGGGAAAAATTGAACCAGAAACTAAAAGCATACATATATGAGGAATATAGCTTACATGCTATTTGTTTCCTCTTTTGTGCATAACTTTTTCTTCCCATGGTGTGTGGAGTGGTTATCTTCTTCCTATTTTCAGTGTTTTTAGCACAAACTCCCTGGGATTACGGTTGAAAGTTTAAGAGTAAATAACCAATATGTGGAAATACTTAAATCATTTTAACTATTGGTAAAATGCCCGATACTCTATATTAAACCATCTTGCCACTAGCGCTGCCCATTGTGATGCTTCAACATGTTCTGACTTCTCTCTTATTTTGTCATCCATACTCTTGTCCTATGGTTTATAGTATTTCCTTTTCAACTTTGCCTTATGTGCCCTCCAAGAATGACCCACTTTTTGCAATATATAAAGTGAAAAGCCTAGAGGGCAAGAAAATATTTTCTGGAAAACAAAAAATGAAATAAGCAAAATTAATATTTCATTGCAAGGCTAATATGCTTTCATACTCAAAACAGTACTTACATATACAATTGTAAGAATAGCCTCATTGAATTGGCCAAATCCTTTAGCATTCCAATTAGGAAAGTTAAATGGGCATAAAGTAGAATTCTGAGTAAGAGTTCCAATAAAAGTTGACATGACAGGAGCCGAATAATCCTCCAGCTAACCAGTGCACTCATAAGTCAACACCTCTATCCTTTCATTTTCAGGCAAGTTAAATACATCCACGGTTTTCATTTTCCCTTTTCTATATCGATGATTACCATTTTCACTTACATAACATGACAATTAATAACTAAATTTACTAGAATATATCCTAGCACTACACAATTCACGATTCACAGTTTCAGATAACTTACCTAGAATCCAACATCCTTTTTCCTCAAAATTGTCATCGACAACGACTTCATTTTTTATGCTGTCATCACTATTTGTTGCATTTTCATTTTGCCCTTCCTGCTGACTTCTATTTCCAGCTTGCTCGTTAATTATTTCCTGACTTCTTTGTTGTTGTTGCTGCACCTTACTTGTTTTTCCGTTGTTGCAAGCTATTTCTCTGTTGAAACAAATTTCTTTGCTATTGACCTTGACTTGCTTACTATTCTTGCATTGCTTACATGGACACCTTATAGTATCATCAATACTCACATTCCTAAATGCAAACTCCAAAAATGATAAACTCCACGCTCATACTCTTGAGTGTTTCGAGGTTTTGCATCAACTTTTATCCATTGCCTAAATTTAATAGGAACCATAAAGTTTATATTATATTGAAAAGTTAATCAACAACTGGTTTGAAAAAAACCATGTTATAAGATGAAAATTCTGTTCTTAATTGGTTTTAATCAATAACTATGTAAAACATAAAAAAAAAAACCTTGTCAACCTAAGAAAAGAAAATTTTAGACAATAGTTAGAAGAGGGCAACCTAATCTATAATCAAAGACTAGTCTTCGACAATATTTCTAGCAATATATATGAAAATTACATTAGTAGATGATATTCTAACCACAAAGATTCAACAGAAGGCAGCAGTCTAGAGTGTTAGTAGAAATGAAGCGGTTTTTTTAAACTAGTTAGGAATTTTATTTTATGTCCTGTGTTTTTTGTAAACCAGTTACCTCATCCCTTAATTTCTCAAGTATTAAAAAAATAGGGTAAAAAACTTATCACATTTATAGAAAGTTGCACCATATTAGTGCAACAAAAAATATACTCACTCTACACATCTTAAGAAATAACACATGAGACCAAAAAATTTCACAACAAAAAAAGTAAGAATCACAATTGGACAACAAATAAAAATTCACAACAATAGAAAAATAAAGAATGACAACAACAACAACAGCCGGCATTTATGCATAACTACAAACATTATCTCTAAAACAAATATGCTAAAAGAAAGCTGCTCTAAAACATAAAAGGGCAGTAGAAAGCAAACCTGAAAGTATATGATGGGATCCAATTCACTTCTCCAAATGGTTCACAATTGAAGTATCAAGTAGCGAATCCAGTAACCTAATTTGTTCAAGAAAATTGTGAATAAATATATATTGTTGGCATTGTATTAGCAGTAAACAATAACATAAATAAAAAATTACTTCAATAGTCTAAAACCGGCATATTGTACATTGACAAATAAATAATTAACATGACAAAACATATGCTCCATTTTCTCAGAAATGAAACAGAAATATAACCAGAAGCCAAGAACCAAGAACACACCAAGGACAAGAGGCTGATAGAAAAACTGCCTCTATTCCCTAATTGACAATCAAAACATAGCCACCAAAAAGAATCAGGTAAATAAAAGAAATGCTGATCAATTAGACCAACCAAAGCAAGAAAATTATTTACTCAAGCTTAAAAATTTAGGCATCCAAATACGCAAATATGGGCAAAACTAATAAATATATCCTTCCCTAGCAGCGAGAAGAGGAAAACTTGTCTTAACTTAACACAAAAAAAAAAAAAATCAGAGAAGCAATACTTCAGGATTGTCAAACCCATTAATTTTGCACTAATTTCTTTACCAACCCTACAAAATCAATAGAACAAAATCGAGTATACCTAAGCTTCTGATACTGGGATTCACCGAGCAAATGGTAAGAATCGGAGACTTCGAGGATGAGACGGGGCATGAGATGAACGCACAAAATGAGAGGATGGTGAGGGTGAATAACAAAGACGGTGAGTGAGGAGCATAAAAAATAGAGACACGAGGGAAGAAGAGACGGTGCGTGCGGAGAAGGAGGAGTTCTGGAGGCAGAAAACGATAGAGAACCAGGGAGGTGAACTAGGAGAGCAAGAGGTGGTAAATGCGGAGGTGAACGACAGACAGCCAGGCATAGCAACTAGATTGAAAGAAGGCAGCGACAACCAAATCAAGATAGGGCAAGTTGTGAGGTGGACAATCAGATCGAGAGAGGGCTAGGCCTGGCGAGATTAGAATGATAGAACTTACACATTTTAGGGTCAAAATTTTTTATTTCGTGTAAGAAATTCCACAATTCTTTTATTTCGTTTTCAAATATTCCCTAATCTTACATCACTTTACAGTTTGGCCATTATTATAAATCGACATTTGAAATAGTCATGACAAACTGTTTCCAAGTGAAGTGCGCCCCATACAATTGAAGTAGTTTTAAGTGACCGCTTCAACCGTTATGCTTCTATGAGCTTGTGTTTTTGTAGTGAACTAAGGTCCAATAAATGAAAAAGTGACAAATAGGACACCAGGTTTAGCACACTTGTCTGTGATGTGTGAAGCAATGATGAATGCAACCAAAATAAAACCAAGATAGAACCAAAATGAGCAAAGGGTGGGTAATTAGTCACAAACATCATAGAAAATTCTAGAATTTTTGAGCCACCAAAATATGTAATAAACAAATGTGGGTTGCATGATGGTTTAATAAAAAATGGTTGCTTAAAATTTTGGGGGGAGCTTGAAAATTTGGCAAAAGTTGTGGCGGTTAGTTATACGTATTGGAGACCAAATACAACAATTTTAAGGCAAATTAAAATTTGGCAAATACCACCATTAAGAGACCAAAATGGGTCCATTTGAAACCAATAGTCATTTTGTAGGCGAGCGGAATTTGTTTTAAACAAAGTATAGACCAATTTGTAATTTAATTGGAGGCTATCGTGGTAAATTGGCTAGTATTAGGTGAATAAAAATCTCATTCCTACGCCACTCAACTACACCCCACCACAGACCCACCCACAAAAGTTAGCTCTTGTCATGTTCTGATCCTTCAGACATCCGGCTTTTGAACGCTCTCAATGTCCTAAGTGGAGGAGCTTGCCATCTAGGAGCCTGCAGCATCCTTCTCTGTCATCGGCTGTGCCTCATAGCAGATCAATTCCTTCATCGATTAGAATAAAGTAATAGGAAAGAGGTAAAAATTAGACAAGTTTCTAGCCTTTTTTTAATGCTCATCTATTCGACTGGAAGTTAAAGTCTTAGGCTGGGACTAGTATTTTTTTTTCTTGGGTTTTTTTACTGGTTTTTCCTGGTTTTTCATGCTTAAAATTTTAGTATCAGTTGCTTAGAGTAAAACCTATCTATTGCATTATTAACGTAATCCAATTCCATGGCCCAACAACTAGGTGTTGTTGGCACTACCCTCTTGGGTGCAAGAAGTTGCAGACCCTATTCCAATTTTTCCCTAAAAGAGTGCATGGAGTAATAGACCAAGGAGATCATAGGTCAGATACACTCTACTTGTACCAGGGTGTTTCCAAATGCAATTGATAACCTAGTACAATTATTAAAGTTAATTTACCTTTTCACGCCTAGAATCTTAGTGCACACATGATAGGACTACGACAAAAAATCTCATGATTGAAATAAAGTACATGAAAATAATATGCATTACAGTTGTGTTTATGTTTTGAAGTTTCTTGTCTGTGGTGGAATAAGAGATATCTAAGTTTCTTTTTACTACTATAATGGTATAAGATATATATGGCAATGCTCGAAGTTTACTGCTTATGTGGATAAAAACTAATGAATTTGCACTAAACCACTATGTCACCATTCAATAAATTCCAACATCATCAATGAAGTGGACAAGAGGTTTATGAAGCAATATATTGCCTATTTTCTATTTTTTGGTCCATTTTATTTTATTTATGTTGATTTTTTCACTATCTATATGAAGGAAATCAAACAAAAAAAAACTTGTATCCAAGTCTAGCTTGCTTTTGTATAATTCTGATGCTACAGATGTTCAAGGCACATATTTACATTTCTAGGTCTAAAGCTTGTTTTCATTTATAATTTGAGTAAAGAATTTGTCTCAAGAGTTAGATTACTGATGTTGCACAACATGTTCCCTGTCCTTGGTCAGCACGAAAGGTATTGGTCGTTATAGTGGTTCAGGTGGACATGGTCGGGGCAAAGGACATTTATTCAATCCAGATGATGCCTCTAGTAATGATTATAGAGGTGTCAATAGAGCTAATGATCGAGAGACAAATGAGATTCAGTCACCAATTTCAGCTAGACAGCAGACCTTTGTGTCTCCCAATACAACTCAGCAACGTACCCAACCTCCACCGACCATGCATCCTACCCAAGCTCTACCCTCTAGTTCTTTTATGCCTTTAGCCACAAACCCACCTGACGTTCAAGTTCCACATATACCTAAGACTCAGCCTTGTGCTTTGCGTCAACGTCTTACTATTACTCCATATTGGTAAGTTAATTTTATTTGTCTATATATTACATATCTTGTTTGTCTTTTCATATGTTACACAAAGAAATAGGGGGGAAAGCAGGGGCTATGATTCTTGTTTGTTTTGCATGCGATTGGTAAATAACTGGCAATAGCTCATTTTACAGTTTTTGGTAATGAGCAATGAGCTTAACTTCCCTACACTATTATTTCTTTTTATTGTCTTTTAATATTTAATTATTGTCTTTTTAATTTTTAATTTTATTTATCCATATATTACATATCTTGTTTGTCTTTTAATATTTAATTATTGTGATGCATCTAACCATTCTTTTGCTTTTTGGCTCATTATAAGCATTGATGCTTATCCACGTGTAACCCGGAAGGTTTTAGATTGCGTGTGGTTCATCTACACTAAACCTTGGCCTACTTGGAAAAAGATTCTTGAGTCAACTCGACAAAAGGCTTTTGATCAATTTGGAATGAGTGTTCATTTTTTATACACAAGGTTAATTTTTTTAAATTTAAAATTTTGTCATTAATTGAGATTATTGGTTGTTTTAATTATAAACTTATTTTCAATGGGATGCTAAGTATCGCATAAGGATGGAAAGTGTTTTCAATCATCGGGCACGGAAAAAGCTGAGGACAGCATTTCACAATGCTAGGCAAGCAACCATGGACTATTGTCCCAAATTCTATAATAACAGAGACCACAATCTCCTTCGTCCCCATGTTCCCATGTGGGCAACTCAAGAGATGTGAGATGCCCTTTGTGTGCATTGGAACACAGAATGCTAGAAGTTAAAGTCTCAGGCTAGGAAAGTAAATCATTACATGGTGCAAGAGCATGGTAGCCTAATCAAACACATTGTTGGACCTAAGCCTATTGGCTTACCCTGAGCAAATATTAATAAGTACATTTCATTTATAAATGTAGCTCACAGTTTATGCTTCATACTTTCATGAATTAAAATGATTAAAACTTTCTATGTTTACTTTTGCTTGCATTTTTATTTGTTTCTCATGGTACTGGAATTGCTATGTAGCTTATGGAATTCTAGTGTGATAAATTGTATATTCTTTAAAGATGTAAATGTGATAGTATATTAGGCAAATAGCTTATGTCGTTACCACCAAATAAATCCTGCCCCTAGAACAAGAGTAATATACACATTATAGTTTTTAAGTTATGTCATTTTTGAAAATTTTTTCCATGTTATGTGGCTTCTGAATTTTTTTTTAAGTTCTGTGGGTTCTAAATTATATAACTTTCTTCTATAGGACATGATAATTTATATACATGTAATGTGCTTCTTTTAGTTAATTAATGAATCCTTTTTATAATTTATATTTTAAAATTACAGTAACTAATGTTTCTTTGTTTCTTTTTTACATTAATAGCGTGAGAAGCTGGTTAGGCAACCCACCAACTTGAGCTATTCATTCACACTCATGTTAGGAAATGGAATGGAGAATTCATTGACCCCAAGTCAAATTGGGTTACAGTATGTTTTGGTAAATAGTGTTTACTTGATTATACTTTCTTGTATTTAGTAATAAATACAACAAACTTACGGTACATATGAGACTAGGGTCATTGAAAAACATGGCCCTAACCAAGATAATTATCCAATCATTGACGAAGAGGAGTGGGAGCGGGCTGTTGGTCATCCTCGTACTCACTCTTGGTACGGTGTTCCACTATCTGAGATTCCTGACCTTCATTTGATTCCTGCATCTCAAGTTAAATAAACTACACTTAAGTTAATCTTTTGTTTCTTAAATTTGTTGTTTTCTACATTTTACTAATTACTTAATTTCAAATTTTATTTGTAAAGGTTTCTATTCAAGAAATGGAGGAAAGGTGGAGGCATTCCCAACACCAACATGAGGAGACACAACAAAAATTAGTGGAGGCACAACGACAATTGGAGATGCAGCGTTGTGAATTTGGTGCACCGATTTCTACTATGTGGGCTACGATTCAAGCGAGTGGTCTCCTACCATATGATTCAGTACCTCCTAGCATGGTCTTTGGCCCTTCCTTTGGTTCAAGGCATTCAAGGACAGAAGGCAGTGGGAACTTAAATGTAAATGATTCATCTTTTAGTTTATCTCTAGGTACTGTAAACCGTCGACCTACTGACCTTGCAAATCTAACCTCTTAGTTTTGTCTTCTGGTTTCTTGTGTTTAGAGGGTAGGTCCATCTTAGTTATGTTTGGTGGTATTTTGTGGTCTGAGAGTGGATGGAACAAAAAACTATATAGGCATGTGTTTTCCCTCACTTTTGATTCAAGGATTAGGGCATGACCCCGCAACGTTCAATGTGGTCTAGGGGTGGCTGCATCTAATCATAACTTATGGTGTTTTTGTGGTCTGTAGGTGGAAGGAAGGAAAAACCAAATTATGCACAAGTTTTCCTTCACTTTTGGCCAATGATTCAAGGCATTGATGTATGTTTATAAATTAGCAACCAAATAATTGTTTATGTTATGTACATGGATTAAGGCCGATCAATGAATTGTACAAGGATTTAGTATTTATATTATGTTATGTTTTGTATTTACAGAATTTTTGCCTTGCGATTACTTAATTGATTCTAACCAAGCAATTATGAAATAATCCAATAAAAAAAATAAATAAAGTAATTGAATGGTCTAATATTGTTACTATATCTAAATAGATTTGGTCTTATGGGACTCATAATGGTTTTAAGTTATGGTTTGTTTTTAGTCTCAAAGAGAGCCTTTCATGCTTCACGTATTTGACTCTCTTTGCTTGCTAGAATTTCACACTTTGTGACCAAACTTTGGTTGCTGGATTTTCAAATAAAGCGACCAAAAATTGGTTGCATATTTCAAACTTTGCGACCACTTATAGTAAAAGATACCTTGTAACTATAACAACCAAAATTTGGTCACTTTAAAAAAATTTGGTCGTTAAGATGGTCGCACAATGATATGTGACTTTGGTTTTTATGACCGAATAATCTGGTCTCTCATTAGACTTATTATGCAACCATATTAAGACAAGAAAATGATTGCATTTGCCATTATATTTTAGTAGTGATAAAGAGGCCACCATGAGGAGAATCTCCCACTAGTAGATTAACATCCATCTTTCTGAAGCATCAAGATTATCATTAGGACTAAAGGGGCATCCAGAAGAAAGAGAAAGAAGTGCAAAATTGCACAAGGGTTGCGCATACCCTGGATGGGCGATCGATAGGGAGGATGGCTCTTAGGTCCTGGTTCTACACACTAACTCATTACTGATCACCTCCAGGATAGCGGGATGTGAGGTAAGAAGTATTTACATTGATGAAGGAGCCAACATCAATGTTATCTTTGGCTGTGCCTTGGGACCTCTCAAAATACCAAGATACTTGCTAATGTCACCATAAAGGTCTATCAATGAGGTGGAAAGTGACAAGATGCAAGCCTGAGGAATCACCAATTTGCCCTTAATGTTAAAGGGGCCAACCGAGAAACCATATAAGATGTCCAACACTCACAAACGGTAGAATTTTGGGGCATGAAATTTCCTTCTCATACAATGCCGTGTTAGGGAGGCCTACACAAGTACAGGTTCCATGTTGGTTATGATATATGGCTGCTAACCCTACCTTTTGCCAGGTTACAGGGAGATTTAAGCCTATACATGTAATAAAAAATAGCTCACAGGGCCTACGTTGTGAGCCTTTGTAGCACTCATCTGGGTGGGATAGTAAGGAAGGGCCACATATAACCCCAAGGTGCCTGAATGCTAAAAAACCCTAGAAAGGGACTATGGCCTTTTCCCCAAAAGTTAAGGCAGAAAAGGTAGAATTAGCCACTAGTCGAAGCACCCAGGTAGTGAAAAACTTAGTCGATGAGGTAAAATCCTTCATTGTTGGTTTTTTAAGACTAATATAGTTGTCTTTGCCTGATCCCATAGTGATATAATAGGAATAAATCCTAAGATGTCTTGCCACAAACTAGGGATCAAGCTAAAGGGTCAACCTATAGAGTAAAGGAAGAAGGTAATAGGCATGAAGTGTAAGGAGTTCGTTCACGTTGAGACATAGAGGTTGCTGAAGGTGGGGATCATATGTAAGGTGACATACATAGAGTGGCTAACCAATGTAGTTTTGGCTTTAAAGGAAAATGCATAATGGAAAATGCGTGTGGACTACACTAATTTAAATATAGCTTGTCCTAAGCTGTTAGTGTTGTGCCCAAAAGCAAATTATGAGATGGTTATATTTTACACATTGAGTCATGATATTCTATTGAGGTATTATTTCAATAATTGTGTTTATTGTTTGTTTTTGTATAACAAAATCAAACATAATTATAACCCTAGAATAATAGTATTCTTAAATGTCTCTGGTCAAATATTATTGTGGAGTTCGTTCCAATAATACATAAAAACTAACATATGTGAAGACAAATATGAGATATATAGTCTATATAAGCATACAAGTTAGAGAACTTGTGTATTGGAGCGATGTCTGGCAACATATGATTATTACCCAAGTGACAAGATAGTTTGTTATTCAACTAAACCTCTATGATCATTACCCATATATGCTTTCATCACTTTGTCCAAGATATTAAGATCGATAAAGGAGACATGGAGTATGTCACTCTCGTATAGCCCAACCTATGGCTACTTGATTCCCAAGTGAATTGACTAAAATTGATAACATTGATATCTTATATCAATTCATCCGAGCATGATCATGCATTTTCTCAGTCTTACTTAGTCAAGGGGCCCAGAGATATCATTCTCATTATATATGAGAAACAAATCCCATCTTGAACATACAAATCCTTCCACATGATATGTGACATATCTAATAACCACCTTCATGTTCACTTAGTTATAAGCAACAAGGAATAATATCAAAGTACATGACTCACATGTAGGGAATCTTGATGATCTCAGGTCAAATGACTACATATACCATGATTACTATGAGAATCGCTTATGACACTCATTTGACGATTCATGAAGCGTTCTCATGGCGGGTCGGTCCACTACACAAATTCTCCAACTTGTACTCATATGTAAACTACATATCTCATATTAGTCTCCACCTATGATAGTTTATACGTATTATTGTAACCCATTCCACAATAATACTCTACTAAGGACATTTAAGAATACTATTATTATAGGATTATAAATATTTGACTTTGGTACATAGAAAGAACCAAAAAATACAATTATTAGAGTAATGTCTCAATAAAATATTATAACTCAATGTGTAAAATGCAATAATCTCATAATTGGCTTTTGGGCATACAACACTAACACAAGGACCTATATCCTTTGTCATCCATCAATTAATTGGTGAAATCTACTATTGAATTTAAAATCAGCTTTTTGGATGCCTTTAGTTGCTATCATCAAATCTCAATAGACCCTGACATTGAATAAAAGACTGTCTTCATTCTTGGAGAAGAAGTTTATTGTTATTGGAGGAGGATGCCCTTTGGGTTAAAGAATATAGGGGCCACGTATCAATGACTCATGAAGAAAATGTTTAAGGGCAATTTGGGGAGGAATATTGAGGTCTGCATCGATGATATGATTGTTAAGAGTAAGACCTTAGAGTAGCACATTGGAGACCTTAAAAAAACCTTCTAGTGATGTTGGTAGTATAACACGTGCCTTAACCCAACCAATTGCCTCTTCGATGCTTGAGTTGGGAAATTTTTGTGATACATGGTCTTAGTATGAAGGATTGACACCAACTCGGAGAAGGTAAAGGCAAAATTTGACATGCCAAATCCTGAGTTAACAAGACAGCTGATTGTCCTCGGGGGGTTTGTATCCAGGTTTAGAGATAAATGTAGGTCTTTCCCCAATATCCTCAAAAGGAAAAGGGCCTTCAAATGGGATGATCAATGGCAAAAAGCTTTTTAGGGGATCAAGGACTCCCTAAGTAGGTTTCCTATTCTTCGATTGTCAAAGCTAGGGGAGCCTTTGTTCCTGTACCTTGTGATGTCCCTTATGGCAGTCAGCACGGTGTTGGAAAAATGGCCCATCTAGTATGTAATCGGCTAGACCCTCCAGGGGGTAAAGTCTAGATATCTCTTTACTCATAAGGCAGTCTTGGCATTGATCATCACAAGTAGATGGCTTAAGCATTATTTTTAGACGCACAACATCGGGGTATTGATAGGTTTGCTCTATCAAGGGCTTATTTGAAAGCTAGATCATTTAGGTGAATCAACAAAGTGGTGTGTCAAGTTGAGTGAGTTTGATATTCATTATGAGCCCCGACTGGCTATCAAGGCAAAGGTGCTAGCATGCATAATATCAAAGATGTACTTGGACTTGCCCAAAGTAGGTTGTACCTCAGACCTTTAGCCTTAATAGCAATTGTTCCTAGACAAAGCCTATAGAAAAAGGTACTAAGGACAAGAATTGTCCCAAAATGACCCTTAGGGATGGAAGCAGTAAGAAAAATCAAGTTCATTTTCTCTATGACTAATAATGTAGCTAAATATGAGGCCATGGTTTTTGGACTAATGCATGGCATGACAGGCAAAGGTTAAAAACCTAATTGTACACAACTGCTCCCATATAATAGACTGGTAGACTAATGGTCTATGTGGTGCCAATGAACTTTGCTATGTAAGTTCCTAGCCACTGTGAAAAATTTAATGGTGTAAGCTCCGCAAGGTCCCTTTGGCACAACATGTGCATATGGATGCACTATTTGAAAATGTTACCGAGGCACCTAAAGAAATCATAGAGACCCTTTCCATCAACATCCTAGAGGTCAGGAATGAACCAAAAGGCAACAGGAAAAAGCTAATCCAATGATACCTTGAGACAAAAAGAATACCTACATTGACTACTCGTCAAGATGAGGGTAGCTCAACTTACCCTGATCGGGAGATAACTGTACTGACAAGGAGCAGAAGTATGTTATTTAGGTTTTTTTATGTAAATGAAATTTACTCTGAAATATAAATAGTAATATAATGAAGACATTTTTCATGATGCTTTTATATATGTACATTTTATAAATAGATGCTTTCTTCCTCCTACACCTACTTTGTGTCACCTAGGGGCCAACTTTGGTTTTCTATTTTGGGGGAAGGTTTTGTTTCTCAAGTCTGGGCATGGAATAGATGGAAGAGTGTTTTAAAACGGCATAGTCATGGTTGGGCTATTGTTACTCACACCATCATTAAGTTCGGGATGACTAGTCATCATTAAGGTTCAGTTTATTTAGCAATAATTATATTGTGTTATTATATATCATTCTTATATGAAATGTTTATTTACAAAATAAATTATCAATTTATTCAAGCTCTACACTGTAACAAGTTCGAGAAAAATAGCTTTACAACATTTTTTTATAAAAAGAAAAATATTTTTATTAACATTTATCTTTTTTAGGTTGGTTAAGTTAAAAAACTAATAAAACATACTTACCTTGGACAAAAAATTATAAAATTACTTTTTAAACTTCCTAATGTGCACAGTTTCAATAAATTGATAATTTGAGGAAAACACACTTCACATAAGAAAAATATACAATAATAACTTAAATTAGTGCTAAATGAAAGACCTGAGTGGCAGCTAGCAGTCATTGACTTGGTGATGGACAACGAGCTATCACTAATAGTGATTAAGTTAGTGATGGCCAAACATCACTGACTTGTGGCAATCATTGATTGCTAGAGGCCAGTTTGTTTTGTATCACTTTTAATTCATTATGGTAAATTATTCTTATATAAAATGACTACTTACACAATTTTTTAAAACTCTATACTTTGACAAGTCAAAAAACTTTGATATTTTTATAAAATTAAAATATTTTTTTATTAATGTATCACTTTTTAAGTTTGTTAAGTTGAAAAATTTATAAAAAAAATACTTAGCTTTGGGCAAAAAAATATCTTAAAATAACTCTTTAGGCTTCTTAAAATGAAAAGTTTCCATAAATTAATAATTTGGGTAAATAATCACTCCAATAAGAATAAAATATGATAAAAGATTAAAATTTATGCTAAACGAACTAGGCTATGACGGCTAACAGTTAGTTGTTGCTCACTTAGTGACCCAGCCGCCACAAACATGTGACTAGTTTGTTTTACATTAATTTTAATCCACTATTGTACATTATTCCTATAAAAAGTGATTATTTACAAAAAAAAAAAAAAATATCAAGTTATTGAAAATTTGCACTTTAGGGCCATTCTTTGCCAACATTTAAACTGGCACATAGTAGTGCTAGTTAGACCATCACTATAGGTTGAGCAGAGTTAACAGTAATGAACCATCACTCATGTTTAAAGTTGCTTATTAGGGCTAGCCTTCTATCATTGATTTTGGATCTAGCCTGTAGCAACAGATAGCCACTGCTAAAGATAGTGATAACTACGCATCGCTACTAATCGCAAGAATTTATTGTTAATTTGCGACGGTTTTAAGCTATCTCTAAAAATTTTCTGCTATTTATACATTTTCTAGTAGTGCCCTCATAGGTTTGTCCTATCTTACGGTTGCTCCCTATTTTAAAAAGTATGCTATTGTTTTTCTAAAACCTACAATTACACCCTTATCATTCATATTATGATATTAAAAATCTGCAAACAAGTTCCTGTAATACCGAAGAAAACATATTGTTGACCACAAAAGGTGTTTTGCCAAACACATATGACTGAAGGTAACCGTTTACAAAACACAGAACTAAATATAATGATTTACTAATGGCAATTATGTTTTCCAACTCCGAAAAGGCACTAGATTAGTTCTATGTGTTTGGCTAAATACTGTTTTTGGTCAATAATATGATCTGTTCAATATTTTAGGAACTAGTTATAGTTTCTTTTTTTAATTCTAAAATGACGGAGTAAGTGTAACTATAGATTTCAAAAAAAGGGAATGGGACAATAATAATATGTTTCTCAAAATAAAATGGGGTAACTGTAGATTAGGGAAAA
The DNA here is from genome assembly GCA_005392925.1 of Aquilaria sinensis. Classification (NCBI taxonomy): domain Eukaryota; kingdom Viridiplantae; phylum Streptophyta; class Magnoliopsida; order Malvales; family Thymelaeaceae; genus Aquilaria; species Aquilaria sinensis. The sequence goes on from SMDT01000330.1 coordinate 330,459, forward strand.
CTTTACAATGGCTTTTTGTAATTTGCCCAGCATAATAATAAATTAGGCAAAAATACAACATGAGTCCTAAAGTTAGCTAGACTGAACGTGGATGTGAGTACTAAAATTCTTCCAAAACAAGTAAAGTCCTGATAGTTAATGAATCGTTCAACCTGAGTCCTAAACCTCGCTGGCGGATGAAAATTTGGTTTCTACAAGTTTTTTTCGGGCAATAATAGGGGTGAGTATGGGTCGGGTTGATTCAGTTTTATGGTCGAACCGAACCAACTTGAAATGACATCGGTTTCAAAATTTTATACTCAACTCGAGAATTAAGAACCGAACAGAACTAGAACCATAGTTCTGGGTTTTTCGGTTTATACCATATACCTATAATAACATCAAAATTCAATAAAATTGCATCCATAACTAGTTTTATGAAATATTCAACATAATATATAATTAAATAAATATTTAAATATATGTACTTAGACATATTCAAGAGAGTTTAAAATGTTGTTTTTACCAAAATGATTCAAAAGAGTTACTTGTGGAGTATCTTTCATTTCAACCAATTTACTTTACTTCATTCCTGTAATTTCAACATTGGTATGATATTCAATATAGAAAGATGAGTTTTTAAAACTAAATTTTTCAATATCAAAACCTAAAATGTATAGATGTCATAAATTTTTAGTTTTGCATGACTCATAAATGAAAAAAAAATGTGATGATTGTGTCGTAGAAAATAGCCGGAAATGAAAGATTGAAAGTAAAATGACCCAGAAATAATGGGTCTAGGAAGCGAAGTGATTTAAGTGAATATGGAAAAATTCTGTAAATGATCCCACAACTTTCATACTATTTCAATTTGGGATATCAATTTAAGAGTTTAATATAAAAACACAAAATGACCATTATAATTCTTTAAAGAAATATATATATATATATATATATATATATATATATATATATATATTCTTGGGTTCAGTCCCATCTCGGGTTGGTTCCATATGGAACCAAAACCAACCAAAAAACCGTCAGTTTTTCTATATGTAGAAACAATACACGAACCATGATAAATTTTTACTCAACCTACCACAACCGAATGGGGGTGGTTCGGGTAAGGTTTTGAATTTACCCAACCCATGCTCACCCGTAGGTAATAACTTAGGGTATATTTTTGTACCACCCTTAAACTATTCCCATTGCGCACTTTTTTTTCGAACATTCGTTAGTGTTGAGATTTAGGTGTATAAAATTTTTAACTTTTTTCTATCATTTTTTCCCTAATAAAATGTCGATAACTAAACAATCACTTTCAAAATTTAATATCTCACTTAAAATTCTTATCAAAATTTTGGGGGTAATTTGTACATTTTTAAAAAGATAAGGACTAAAATAAAAGTTTTTAGGAAGCATATATATAAAATTGAGATTCTCTTTTTCTTTTTCTCCCTTTTTTATGAAAAATTGAAAATGTTCGAAAATAAGAGACTTATAATTTCAGAATAAATTTTGAAATAAGTATAGCATGATAACTTGACAGTAAAAACCTTAAGTATAAAATTTACTACATATAGAAATGCAGTGAAGATTTTATAACCGTAGAAAATAATAATTATTGCAAGAAAAAAATAGGATAGATGAAGTATTATTTATTTCAGTTAACATCTTCCAATCACACTACTTTGTCGAATGATGATATGGCGATGATGAATTGAATTGAGAACCCTAGATAATTTATTATTATTATTTTGAAATAATTCTTTCAAAGATAAGGGGGTATATATATATATATATATATATACACACACACACACACATACACGCCTACCTTATGAATTTTGCTATCATAAAAAAATATTATTACTAGAGATGCTATAAAATCCAGGGCACATTGTCAGCGGCATCATTTTCAATTAGATTAATCAAAGTAAACAATTTATATATAGTTTAAGGCTGGTATAATATAATACTTTAACAGCTTACCCAAGATTTTTTTTTTTTAACGACAAAGATAATTGATTATTTGCTAACAGTAGGGTTACAATACAGAAGCCCCAGATGGGAACTGGAGCAATGCACCTAAGCTTACGGCCTACACCAAACATAAGAACTCTGCTTACATTCTTTGAAGTAGCAAGAGGTGGACAATGGCACCAAAAAGTTCCACCAGCCTTGGACTTCTCCTAGTGAGGATGGTAGCTTTGCACGGTGAATGCATTTATATGTTCTGGAAAATGGAAGAGCAAATCTGCAAAAACAAGTTTCACTCACCTAACTCCCTACCCTCAACAGCCTGCCACAACCCAAGACCAATGTCATTGATTCCCTAGAGACAACACCCAAATTTGATTCCAGTCTAAACAGTCTAAACTCCATTCTCGACCCAAGCAACCTTCCAAAACCTCATAATTTCGCCGCTGCCCATTCTCCAATTTGTTGGTGTCAAAAAAGACACTCCAACCCTTTCTATGTCTCTGCTCCTACCTTTAAATTATTTGCCAAAGTTTGAACACCCTATTTTGAAATTACTATTGCCACCGAACTTGCCGTCCAGCCAATATACACTTAATATCACCGAACGCCACAAAATCCCCCCTCTCAATATTAAACCGCCCCACCATTTTCCTAAAGGTGCCAAGTTTTTACCCTACAAACTACTCACCCCCCCCAAAAAAAAAATCTTTATCTGAGAACTCTTTCTTCCACTTAACCCAGCAAATATGTCTACCCTGCCTTTACCCCCTAGAAAATATTTTTCCAAAGTGCTTCAAACTCTTTTAAAATGCTCAGGGGGGCTCAGAATAAAGAGAAGTAACGTAGGGGTAAGCTATAGAGAACATATTTTACCAAAGTAAGCCTCCCACAGACAAACAAGGACTAACAAGACCAGAATCAAGCCTTGCTTTCAACTTCCCCACAATTGACATCCAAGCAGATAGTCCGCCCATGTTAAGTCCAACAGGAAGTCCAAGATACTTCAAAGGAAAGAAATCTACCAAACAAATTAAACTCCAGGCAGCATCTTCAACAACATAATAGTCAACTATCTGATTCCATAAAGTCTACTTTTGTTCATATTCACCTTTTGACCCGAGATAAGTTGGCAACATTTAAGTACTCTTTTTAGAGTCGATAGATTTATCTCAATTCAATCACTGGAAAAATCGGTATCTCCATTTTTATCGTTCGCAACCTAAAGTCTAGAGAACAGATTTCTTTTCCAGAGCTCCTAACATCATCACATTAAGGCGTTTCGCTGCTAATAAGAATAAAAATGTAGATAACGGGTCTCCTTGAAGAAAATCCTTTTCATTTGTCCCTACTGTAAACTTTTGGGCCTTGGGACATTCATTTTAGGCAACCGATGTTCTAATGCGATGGGTTTTAAATTATTTTTTATGGGCCTTTTCAATTCAGCCTAGTTTTCAAAGCCGAAATTTGCCCATAAATTTTTTATGGACTTAATCCAACTTTTTAACTCCTTCTATCCACTGTTTATACATTTAATAATTGTACCATTTTTATATCCCTTGCCTGTGTACGTTTTTTGTTTGCCCATATTTCAATTAATCGGCCTAATTTTTCTTTCGGCTACATAAAAGGGCCCATGTATCATATTGACTAGGCCCTTTTACATAGGGCCACACTTCCGTTTAATGCTTTGTCCTTTGGTTTTTTCTCCACTACCCCAAAAAACATTGGCCTTAAATTATTTGCTCCACTTTATTGGAATTGTGCCTTCATTTTATTGGGTCCCCTTTATATGGGCGCACTTTTGTCACGTGTATTACGGCTAAATTTTTTTGGATCAAGCTGCACATTTTCTTCCTTTTGCTTCGGGCAAAAGAAGAAATTACATAATATGATATATTCTTGTACTCAATTGCTTTGTTTTAAAGAAGATTTATTGCTATTTTTAAGTTATATTTCTTGCTTTCCTTTGATTTTGTAATCTATCTGCATTTGTTTTACTTGTAATTTATTATTTCCCCTTTTGCAGCAAAACAATTTTATCATGGATTCATTACCTGGAGAGATTATTGTTGTTATTCTCTTAAAAGCTCTACTTCTCAATCCCCGACAATCAAGAAATCCTGCATCCATCAATCATGCATTCGATCTGGCTTGCCCTGGCATATTTGTGACACTAGATTTTTCATCGCTCATTTGAAATTGGTACCTAAATTGATCTTCTTGTAGATTCTAAAAGTTTAGAGATTTTGGCCATCCTATTGTTGTCTTTGTCCATGATGTTATTCAATAATTCAAGTTTGGATTCTTTGTTGAGGGAATAAACTTCATTCATATTTCATCCATCCATTAGATCCTAGTGGTGAAGTACCTTTATGTTATTCTATTAGCTAACCAGGGCATTTATTCATGATGTAAAGCTTATTGTAGTTCCAATCATTGAAGAAAGAAGAGGGTCAAGGTTGGGGAGATGCTATTCCCAATCTATGCAACAAGTTGATGACATCATTGCAATGGTTGTCGAGAGGTGGTATCCCCGATCGTTCACTCTATCTATTGAACCTATCAATCCTTATTGTCAATGTGGATCCTGTGTACGTAAAATCCTTTAAGCTCTACGTGCTAGCAACTAGGAGCAAAGCTATTTATGAGATTGATGATCCAAGAATGTGTAAGGAATGTGTAGTGGAGGATGAGTTGCATTTTTTTTTTAACTATAATGCTCCTAGGGTTCGAGTAGACTTTGCATTTACTTTGTACTTATCTTTTAGGTGTTACTGAAGTATGATCACGGAGCTTTTTCTTGTGTCATATGGGTTTGAAAAGTTATAGTATTGGTAAACCATATGGAGAAGAAATTGTAATGGCCATGTTAAATTAATGAAATCATTGTCTCTATAGCATAGTTTCTTCACTGTATTAACCATAAGCTATCATATAATAACAAATTATATGACCAATGAATTCATTTAACCTACTTACTCCAAAATCTGCATTAATAAATATGTTCCTTTATTTCTCTATTGTTACATTTTGTTTATTACCTATTATTTGTCCTTTGATTCCATATTATTTTATCTATTTTTTTCCTTCTCACTATATATAATGTACTTGCTTTTATTTTTATTATATTCATTACGAATTGCCTCTAGTATATTATTTCCTCCTCTTTGTCTTTCCTGTATTCAATGCATCTGCTTTTACTTTTGATGGCCGAGGTGCCCATCACCCTCCGAACCCATAGGTTCGGACAAAGCATCAACTCGGAGGAGAAACCACCCGTCACGGAAAGAAGGATGTTCGACCTCCGAAATCCGACCTCGGCAATTCTCCCTTCCAGAAAACAACAGTACCAGCCTCAGGGGACGATTAAACCACCCTCGGAAATGAGGATATCCCTAAGAAAGACCACCTTCGGGAAGTATACTGCTGCGGTACTAAAATAACCTCGGGAGACAAGCCCTTCTCCGAAGAGGTCTCTTCCACCGAAAGGCACCTCGGGAGTACGACATGAGTAATTAAGGAGCCTTTGACACATCCCTGACACGCCACTCCCAGACACGTTCTGACACGCCTCTTGCAGGGATACTCTTGCACGCCACTCTCGAGTCACCTAGGCTCCTAGCCCGGCAGCCTATGATCGGCTAAGTGACCCCCTATTCCCCGAAGACGTGGACCGCATCCCACCGAACACGTGTCACGATCTGAGTCGGCCACATGAAAAGGACTGCTACTGTTCGCTCCTCTATAAACACTCGGAAAACACCCCAGGCAAGGGGGTCTTTCGAATACGAGGGACTATACTTCTCCATTATCTGTCACTACTTTATCTCCTAAATACTGACTTGGGCGTCGGAGGTTCCTCCCCGGAAACATACTCCGGGGACCTCCTAACCTCTATTTTCTAGACATTTCAGGCACCCTCCCCTGGGAAACCTCCTCCTGAAGCGCTCTCCTCCACCGAAAGGCCCCCTTGCTCCTATCATGTCACATGACGAGACTGCCACCGGCCACCATGTGGCGCCGTCTGTGGGAACCCCTTCCCATGTTGCCTTCGTAGAGACTCAGCACTCAAAGGACAAAGGGATTCCTAAGTCTCCCTCTGCGCCCGAGGCTCAGTGAGCGACCGTTACGCCTGTGGCAGAGACTTTCGTGCCGGAGGACGATCGTCTTGTAACGGTGATGGTGGGCTTTCTGCGAGACTTCCAACGCTCCATCATCGCCGAAATGACCCAACAGCTTGATCAGAGGTTGCCCCAACCTCCTTTGGTCCGAAGGGCCTCGCCCCCCGCCGCTCGCCGGGAAAGGAGTTCGAAGTCCACCCACCGAAGTTCAGGAAGTGGGAACTCCCTTGATTCCTCCTCAACAGAAAACGAACTCGTTGAGGTATAGCCTACTAGGAAGGGAGCCCTAAAAGAGACTAGGGCCTCCTGCCAACGGAGTGCGTCCCCCTACTGAAGGTCCCCGTCTCTTCCCCGCCGAAGTCGCTCCCCAAGGAGAATGAGGAATTCGCCATTACCGGCGAACACGCGACAGTAGGGAGAAAACAACACGGCTGTCCTTATGGAAAAAATCCTGGGAAGACTGGAGAAGGTCGAGAGACAAATCTCCCGAAAACCGATCTGGTCCAGACTATCTGACTCTTACACCGAGGAAGAGTCACCTTTCGTACGCGAGGTGGTGGAGGCACCCATGCCCAGTGATTTCAAGGTACCTTGCTTAGAAACGTATGACAGACGAAGTGACCCTCAGGCACACCTGATAAAGTACAAACGAAGCATGGTACTCCATGGCGCGGACGACGCTATGCTCTGTAAGTGCTTCGAAGTAACACTTTCGGGACCAGCAACGGCGTGGTATAACTCTCTGGCCCATGGAAGCTTGCTAAGTTTCCAAGAGCTATCCACTGCCTTCACTCAGCAGTTCATTGGCAGCAGGCCAAGGGCTAAAATGCCAGTACAAATGTTTGACATAGCTCAGCGAGGAGGGGAGACCATTCGCGATTACGTTGAGAGCTTTAACCGAGAAGCGTTGAGCGTGCCCGTTCGCCCAGAAATTCGCATCTTCACAATGGTCAGAGGACTTCGGAGGGACTCCTAACTATTCTATGAGTTTTCCAAAGACCCCCCAGAAACTCTTAGGGAGTTTTATAGAAGGGCCGAACAACATATGACGACCGAAGAGCTCAGAATGGGAGGGCCCAAAGGAGAACACCCCCGCACCGAAGGGCCCAGCCATCAGCCCCGACATCAGAACGAAGGAGAAAGGTCCCGAAAGCAGAGGGGGAGAAGGCCCATGGCATTCACCCCCTTAAACACCTCAAGAGCTAGCATCCTTATGGCGCTAGAAAGGCAAGGGACCACAGTCCCAAGACCAAAGGCCATAAGCTCGGAAAACAAGAGAAACATGAAGAAATTTTGCCAGTTCCACCGAGACCATGGCCATGACACCGAAGATTGTTTCCAGTTGAAGAAATATATTGAGTCCCTGATCAAACAGGGTCAACTCCGTCGATACTTGCGGATGCCTTCCCCAAAAGGAAGAAAGGAAGAGCAGAGAAGAGGGGACGATGAAGAATATGACTTGGACAGATGTCGGGATAGAAGCCCTCGGAAGAATCTACCACCATCAGTAGGGGTTATCCAAACCATCACCACTGGGATACCCTCGGCTGAGAGAAAGAGGAAGAGAAGAGAAATCTCCGTAATGGAGTACGGAAGCTCCCCAAGTAGACTTACTCGTAGAGATGGGTCTACAGTAAAGTTCCCCCACGACGATCCACTTCTTGTCATGGCAAGGATAGGAAACTGGGATGTCAAAAGGGTACTCCTTGATGACGGCTCAAATACCGATGTCATCTTTTCCCATCTGCTGCGTAAGTTAGGCATTCCGAGGGGTGACCTCAGCCCAGTCAGCTCCCCCACCTTCGACGTCAGACCCTCCGAACTTCTGGTCCTTGGGTACGTCGACCTACCTTTGATGCTAAAAGGGGTTTCCCCCCATAGCCAGGAGGAGTTAATAGCTTCCGTCAAGACAAGATTTATTGTCATTGATGTGCCATCGGCTTACAATGCTATCCTTGGAAGGCAAACCCAGGGCAACTTCCACATTCGTCCAGACATAAGGTGCCTAACAGTCACCTTCGCCACCAAAGATGGAGACACAGAGATCTTCATTGACCAAGCCGAAGTCAGAAAGGTCTTCACAAGGGCCAGGCAAAGCCCAGCAAAGATCCAAGTACAGACCTCGGCAAAAGAAAAAACAGTCTCGGTGGGCAGGGAAACAATGGAGAAGGAAACTAAAAGCCTCGCAAAAGTAGAAACAGAGGATGTAGAATTAATCCCCGGCCGAAACATCCGAATTTGGAAAAAATTGGCCGTAGACGACAAAAAGAGGCTTGTATCCTTCTTATGTATGAACAAAGATCTATTTGCCTACTCGCCGAAGGATATGCCTGGGGTCGATCCCAGCATAATCCACCACGATCTCAGAGTGCAGCCGAATGCCAGACCAGTTCGGCAGAAAAAATGAAGTCTATCAACTCACAAAAATTCCTTTGTTAAAGCCGAAGTTAATCGCTTCATTAAGGCCGGGGTAATAAGAGAAGTAAAATACCCCGAATGGCTCAGCAACGTCATCATTGCCACGAAAGAAGGAAGTCAGAAGCTCCAAATGTGCATTGACTTCCGAAATTTGAATGACGCTTGCTTAAAAGATTCTTACCCCTTGCCAGCCATAGACCAACTGGTAGATGCAACCGCCGAATACGGGCTTCTTAGCTTCCTCGACGCCTTCAGTGGATATCATCAAATTCGGATGAACCCCGAGGATGAAGAGAAAATAGCCTTCATCACGGAAACAGGCACCTACTGCTATGTCAGAATGCCCTTCAAGCTGAAAAATGCGGGAGCTACCTATCAAAGGTTGATGAACAAGGTATTCGATTCACAAATCGGGAGAAACATGGAAGTATACATTGATGATATGATAGTCAAGAGCAAAATGCCTTGTAATCATATCATTGACCTCGCCGAAACCTTCCAACGACTTCGGGAGTACGACATATGTCTCAATCCCAAAAAATGTGTGTTCAAGGTAAGTACAGGAAAGTTTCTCGGGTTTATGGTATTAGAAAGAGGAATAGACGCCAACCCTGAAAAAGTCAAAGCCCTGCTAAATTTCCGAACACCTACATCCATCAAAGATATACAAAGGCTTACCGGGAGAATCACTTCCATTAGTAGATTCATCTCCAGGTATGGCGACCGATGTCGACCATTCTTCAAAGTACTCACTAAAGTCCCCAAAGGTGAGGACAGCTTCGAAACTCAAGAGCATCCATGGAACTCAGAATGCTAGAAAGCCTGGGACAAGCTTAAAAACTACGTGACCAAGTTGCCAACACTCAACCCCAAGAAGGAGAACCCCTCATCCTTTATCTCGCAGTAACCGAAAAAGCGGTGAGTTCGATGCTAGTAAAAGAAGAAGGTGGGAGGCAATGGCCAGTATATTATGTAAGCAAGTCCCTACATGGCGCCGAGATCAGGTACCCATTGCTCCAAAAAGCCATCTATGCCTTAGTACTCGCGGGCAGAAGGTTGCGACCCTACTTCCAAGGGCACGCCATCACCGTCCGAAGTAACCTGCCCCTACGCGACGTAATGAAAAGAGTAGAGCATTCGGGAAGATTATCAAAATGGTGTATCGAACTTGGGCAGTACGACATTACTTACGATCCAAGGAGGGCGATAAAAGCCCAGGCACTAGCAGACTTCATTGTTGAAATCCCAGAAATAGAGAATGCCAGAACCACTGAGGAAGACTGAACAAAGGTTAATCCAGAATGGAAGCTCTTTGTCGATAAAGCATCAGGCACAGAACACCGAGGCGCTGGAATAGTCCTTCGGGGACCCGAAGGCATGGAAGCCACTAAGGCAATTAAATTCGGTTTTGATGTTACCAATAACATCGCCGAATACGAAGCCCTTATAGCAGGACTAAAACTGGCCAAGAAAGTCGGCATAAAAGACCTTATGGCCCACAGTGACTCACAACTAGTAGTCCGGCAGACGAAGGGGGAATATGCGGCAAAGGATCCAACCTTGGCAAAATATCATGATCTCGTCAAAAAACTCATTGGAGAGTTTGACTCGGTACAGATCGAAAACGTACCCCGAAGTGATAATGCTCAGGCTGACTCCTTGGCCAAATCAAATGAACCCACCCGAGGTGCTAAAGCAACCTAGCACAGAACTGATGTGCATAGCAACCTCGGGGGAAGGATTGCGAGATCCCATCAGGAAGTATCTAGCAACTTCAGAACTCCCCGAAGATCCTAAAGAGGCCGCAAAAGTAAGGAAGCGCTCAGGAAGGTACTTCCTCATTGGAGAAGAACTATACAGACAAGGGTATGCGAGCCCCCTACAAAAATGTTTATGCGAAGATGATGTCAGAACAATACTTGAAGAAGTCCACGAAGGAGTGTGTAGCTCCCATGTAGGAACAAACGCTCTTGCTTGGGTACTACTCCGCCAAGGTTACTTTTGGCCTACCTTGAGGAAAGACGCAAGGCAATTTGTCCGAAGATGTGACAATTGCCAAAGGCACGCCAACATCCAAAAGTTACCTTCAGAAAGAATAAACTCAACAGATTATCATTGCCCTTTCGCCGTATGGGGCATTGACCTCATCGGACATCTTCTAAATGCTCTTGGAGGAGTAAAGTTCTGCATAGTCGCAGTAGACTACTTCACTAAGTGGATTGAAGCGGAACCACTGGCGTCAATCTCGGCAAAGGATGCCCAAAAGTTCGTATGGAAGAACATTATATGCCAATTTGGCATACTAAAGGTTATAGTGGCCGACAACGGAACCCAATTCACAGATAGAGGATTCCAGGAATTCTCGACCGACCTCGGCATAAAAATGCATTTTGCTCCAGTAGCCCACCCCCAAAGTAATGGGCAGGTCGAAGTATCCAACAGGACAATAAAGGATGGCTTGAAGAAAAGACTAAAAGAGGCAAAAGGGAAATGGCTAGGAGAGCTCCCAAGCGTGCTATGGAGCTACCAAATGATTCCCCGAAGAGCTACGAGGGAAACTTGTTCCTCGCTCGTGTACGGGACAGAGGCCATTATTCCTATTGAGGTCAATATAGCCTTCGATAAGAATACAAATATTCGATGAAGGAGGAAATAATCTCGGCTTGAGGACAAAACTAGACCTCGCCAAGGAACATCGCAAAATGGCCGAACTAAGGAGAAAGGCTTTCCAACAAAGAATAGCTCGCACTGCTAACATACATGTGAGAAGAAAAGAAATCAAAAGGGGAAACCTTGTTCTTCGAAAGGCCAAATTTGAGCCACGAAAGCCGTCAGAAGGGGTACTTCGGGCAAATTGGAGTGGACCTTATTTAGTCCTCGACGAGGTGCGACCAAGGGTCTACAAACTAGGCGATACCGAGGGAGTAGAGTTGAAAAATACTTAGCATTCAGATTCTGTGAAAAAATTCTATACTTAGACATTTTTTCAAATGAAGCTTGTAACTATTCCTCCCCGAAGTCATCAATGAAAGTACATGCCGAATACGGTCGTATTACTAGAAAAGAGTTCCCCGATGGTTCTCTTTGATGGAGTCTAACCACTCGGTAGGATGAGAAAAAAGTCTAAAAAGACTCTCTCCAAAAAACATAGGTGCAGGCGTTCGCCAAAAATGCATACTTAGGATTGCACTAACTTCTGATGACTCATATTCGGAAGAAAGAATAGAGATTGGAGAAAAAATCTTCATTAAAAATCCTAAGGCAAAAAAGTACAAAGCAGCAGGAGTACAAAAAAGAAAAAAAAGAAGCCTATGGCTGAGCAGGGGCATCCGGTGTCTCTTCGGCTTTATCATCTTCAGATGGCTCAGACGCAGGCACAGGCCCAGCCGGAGGAAGATTGAGAAACTCGATCTTAGACCATGTCTCCCTGGACTCTTTGGGAAAGTCTAGGGCAGACAGGTAAGAAAGGTCGAGCTTAGGGTGCCAAGCAAGGACTTAGTGGCGTGCCAAGCAGAAGCCGTCTTAGTAAGACACTTTCGACATCTGCTCGGTCTGATCCTTCTCGGCACGAAGAGCCACCAGCTTGGCCTTAAGCACATCAATCTTCCCCTCCAGCTTCTTCTTTTTTTTTGCTCTTGGTCTCCTTCTTCTTCAGCGTATCAACCTCAGCCTGGAGCTCGGCATTCAAAGCAAGAGCCTTCGTAAGGTTCTCGCCATCTTGAGCATTTGCCTACCAAAGGGCCTCGTTCTCTGAAGAAAGAACGGCGCACCTTAAGCCGAAGTCCTCGACCTTGGCTGTGAAGTCAAGAAGAAGTTCCTGCTTGCTTGCCGCGAGTTTGGCCTGAAGGTTCACAACGTCCTCCTTCACAATCTTATTGAGCTCGTCGTATTTGAGGACGTACTTGGCATAAAAGTTCTTTGTTTTGCGCAAAGACTCTTCGGACCGAGAACGAGACTCCGTTTGCTTTGCCGCCCAAGAACGGAAGTACCCGTTGTATGCCAAAAGCTGCAAAAAATGGGGTCCCGAATGAATATCGGAAGAACGATAGAAACTTAGAAGAAAATTTTCTAAGTAAAGAAAGAATAGAGAACTACCTGAGCTGCATGCTGGGTCATCCTCGCCACGAGGATCTCTTCATTAGGACATTCGGTGACAAGCAACTGGAAGGTGGCATTGGTCATCACCCCCGTCGCCATCTGGGGAGCCATCATCTGGCCTCCTCAGAGAACAAATCCATGTCCTCTGTGAACGTCCAGAAGGGCTCCCTCGGCACCTTGTCTTGTGGGATCTGCCTGTCCCGAAGAGCCCTGCGACGGGCATGAGTCTCCACCCAGGGAGCAGCAGGCATGTCCTCTACAATATCATGCCGAAGTTCCGTCAGAACATCATCCCTCAGCCATTCATCCAAAAAATCGTAAACGTGAAAAATACTGAGATTCCTAGAAGAATGGCTAAGGAACCAACCTGGTGGAAATTCGGCAACGTCATCCTCAGACTCGCCTCCCCGGACTTTGACAGGAACATTTTTCCCTTTCCTTCTTCTGCTCTCTTCGAGCTCCTGTGCAGACCTCTGCTCGGCCGAAGTCTTGGTAGAAAGAACAAGGCTCAGTGCGGTCCCGAGGAGGGCAGGATCGAAGGAGGATCCACAGGGGTTGAAGGTAGGCCAGGGGACCAATCTGGCACCTCGACCACGTGTTCGGGAGAATGAGGAGGGGTGGCAACCTTAGCTTTCTTGGACTTGGAAGGACCGGCGCCGGTCATTTTCTTTCTCTTGGCAAGCACCTTCTTGCGCGTCTGCTCCCCCCTCTCAGCCTGGCCAAGGAAGAGGGACTTGTAGAAGTCAGCAGATTGATCGCCCATCTCTGCAAAAGGACAAAATATCAGTGTAAGTCCAAAAGGGAAAACAGATATCAAATCCTGAAAGGTGACTTACTCTCGGCAAACGCCTCGTACGAAATTTTGCCCCGAAGGAGCATGACTATCCAAGCTTTCTTCCCAGGAAGAATGGGCACGGGCATATCGGGGTCACTTTTGTGCGCGTTCACCACTCCCAGTTCTCGAAGGACCTCATCGTTCATGAGGTCCCACTTGATGGAAAAGGATAAAATGAACGCGGAGGAACCTCGGGGTCCCAGTCCGCCACAGCCCGGATAAGTCTGTCAAATGTATCGAACTCGGAAAATAGCTCTGGAGTTAGGAGCTTCCGGGGTCGATGACGTCCATCTTCAGGGTCCCCGAGGCCCGCCTGATCGGCACGTGCCTCCAAAGCTCAGGGATCTGCAGGAAGAAAAACTTCCTCTGCCACCCTCGCCAACTGTCTTTATTGTCGAAGGTGAAGGTAAACTTTTTGCTCCTGGACCCTCGGGGAAGCAAGAAATAAAAGCCGCCCTTCGGGACCAGGTGGAGTTTGTAATACTGCATGAAGAAAAGAAAGTGGGGCTTTATTTTAAACACCCCACACATGCAGAGAAAATAATTGAAGTAAGAGTAAGAATTTGGGGGAAGTTGGTTCACGGCGATCCCGTGGAATTTACAAAACTAGCATAGCATGCGGTGGGGAGGATACCGAAGACCGGCTTTCAGTTGAGCTCGGTAAACGGTAACCTCATCTGAAGAGGCCATATAGCCGTACGTACCCGGGAGAGGCAACCTCGGGACAACGTAGGAAGGAAGGTAATATTTGGCCATCCACTTCGTCATGTTTTCCGAAGTGGTAGAGCAATGATGAGAGTCGAGAGGAATGAAGCTTTCAGGGAGAAGCAGGACAGTCATCAACAAGGTTGGATTCAACATCTTTCGAAAGAAGGAAGAAGGAAATAAAAGGACTTTGGAAAAACAACCTTAGAAGAAAAAGAACTACAAAAAGGGAACACCCACCAAGAACTTTGCCGAAGTCGGGGTTAATGAACGCCACCGTAAAAAGTTGCCGGAAGTCGCTCCGCCGTAGAAACCGCCGCCGGAGGAAGAAAAAAGTCAAGAGAAAGCTCTGAGCAGAGGAGAGCAAAAGCAAAGAGTGAGGCAAAAAATGAGGTGAGAGGTGCTTATATAGACCGAAGAGGGCAAATGAAATGTCGTCATTATTATCCCTCGAAGCCGCAACAGCCTCATTATTACTTCTCGAAGGCGAAGAGACGCAATTAGCGTAACCGGCGTAACTATTTCGCCATCCACTAGCGGCCACGTGTCAGCCAATGCGAAGACCTAGGGCACGACCCTCTGACATCGTGAAAACCCAGGCACGCTTATCCATAACTGACACGTCTGACCAAAGGATGCGATGGTTCACAAACCTGCAGCAGAAAAAATGAAAACAAAAGCTACACGTGCCCCGAGGTCACCCAAAGAACTAGGGAAGGGTACCTTAGCTATGAAAGGACGTCTTCTGGAGAAGAACAACCTCTTGAGTGGAGCTCCGACCACGAGTTCGGCAAAAAAGCCTTGCCGGAAGCATAAAGCCGAAGTCTCCACTTCAACTTCTCGGGAGGGGGCATGTGATGGCCGAGGTGCCCATCACTCTCTGAACCCATAGGTTCGGACAAAGCATCAACCTCGGAGGAGAAACCACTCGCCACGAAAAGAAGGATGTTCAACCTCCGAAATCCGACCTTGGTAATTCTCCCTTCCAGGAAACAACAGTACCAGCCTCAAGGGACGATTAAAACACCCTCGGAAATGGAGATATCCCTGAGAAAGGCCACCTTCGGGAAGTATACTCCTGCGGTACTAAAATAACCTCGGGAGACAAGCTCTTCTCCGAAGAGGTCTATTCCACTGAAAGGGACCTCGGGAGTACGACATGAGTAATTAAGGAGCCTCTAACACATCCCTGACATGCCACTCCCAGACACGTTCTGACACGCCGCTTGCAGGGATACTCTTGCACGCCACTCTAGGGTCACCTAAGCTCCTAGCCCGGTAGCCTATGATCGGTTGAGTGACCCCTTATTCCCCGAAGATGTGGACCGCATCCTACCGAACACGTGTCACGATCTGGGCCGGCCACATGAAGAGGACTGCTACTGTTCGCTCCTCTATAAACACTCGGAAAGCACCCCCAGGCCAAGGGGTCTTTCGAATACGAGGGACTATACTTCTCCACTATCTGTCACCTCTTTATCTCCTAAATACTGACTTGGGCGTCGGAGGCTCCTCCCCGGAAACATACTCCGGGGACCTCCTAACCTCTGTTTTCTAGACATTTCAGGCACCCTCCCCTGGGAAACCTCCTCCTGAAGCGCTCTCCTCCACCGGAAGTCCCCCTTGCTCCTATCATGTCACATGACGAGACTGCCACCGGCCACCAACTTTGATGTTGTTGTTTATGAATTAAATTAAGTTCTTATGCAATTTGATTCCCTTATTGTTATTTTTATTATGATACTTTCATTGCCTTATGTTTTTAAAATATGAATTCTTGTGCTTGAAGAGTCACCGCATTGAACTGGGACATGCTAATCGACAAGCTTGCTACTCAACCCTAAATACTAGGATTTGTAGCTGTCACTCCTAAATTATGAAAAACAACTCTCAAACATTTGTAAGCCACATCATTGGAGCTTATGCCTCATGTCGACATTAAGTTTCCTCTCAACACTTGGCTCACTTCAATAATAATTTTCAATTAGCTAGAATGTCATGGATGTTCAATTAGATAGAACATTGCTCACAAATTTATCTAACATTGTGCCATCTGTGGTCCATTTTCCTCATCTTACTCCACGTTAAAATCAAGATGCTTCCTATACTGCCAGTTCTGTGCCACCTCATCCGCCACTGTGACAACCTATCTGTAGAACTTTTAAAGTAGGTGAAAGCTCATCTACTATAGCAAATTGTTCTAAAAGGGAGTGTAGGATGCCACACTACTCTACACCAAAACCAATTGGTTCATTGAATGATGTTTCAGTGGACATTATAGGTACAATAATATACATTGTACACAATTTTCCCTACCATATCATTCATTGCATTCCTTAGAAGACCACACGTCATTTATTCTTATATTACTCTTATATAGATGTCTCTGATGTTGTCCATGTACATCAATCTGGTTATGGCAACCAAGACTTTTGGTCAAGTGGCCATCAGCGTATGCTTTCTTATCTATTTTAGTATACCTACTTCTCATTTTTCTTTGTGTTATCTTTAATATTAGATTTCAACTCAGGGACATGTTTTGAATATGAAGATCTTGGTCCTCTTACATGTGTTTGCCCCCATTCTTCTGCTATTATGTAGTACAAAGAGAAAAGTAATGTCATAGCGGACAACAAACCCTAAACTCTTCTTGTGCTATTGGAAAGAGAAGGTTTCTATTCCTTATTCTCTTGTACCACCCAAATTTATATATAACTTTTTTACTACAATAGGGATCAGTTATCAATGTACTTTTGGTGGTATATACAGAAAATTAATTCTAGATTTTCTTTTACCTTTACTGGTGTGTATGTGGATTCGAGTACACATGATGGATAATGTCACAGGCCTTTACCCTTAGTCCCATCTAAATTGTATAGGGCCCTAAGAACCTTACACTAATTCAGTGTTAGGACTATGCAAATTTGTCCCTTAGTATGCCTGTTAATTAATTAAATCATTAATGCAATATTGGTTTATATGATGCCTTACTATGACTATCGATTAAAAACCATAAAAATAATATACATACGGTACAGTTGCAAGCATTTCAAAAATATGTATTTGTATAAAACATACTATTATGCATTGTGGATCTATACAAACTACTAGGCAACATAACCAATAGTTGCATAACATTTACCAGAGGCACAAGTTTCATGTACATATATACATCATATACAAAAGTGCTGTACATATGCTGAACACTTAGAATTTTGGGGTCCAATCCCATCTGATTTACACTACCAAAAAGGGTTACTACAGTGTCTAGGTATCCCCTGCTCTTTGCCTCTGTATAAGAAAGGCTAGTAAGTTAGTATTCTAAGTAATTAGGAACCTGCAAGAGAGAAACATAACAACAATGTACCATAGTAGTTAACTTATTCACACTTGGTACCAAAATACTAACAACCTTTCCTTCTAATGGTTGTTAGCCCTAGATATACTAGTATTTGCACACAAAACACGTAAGGGATGTGAGAATCAGAGGTTTCCAATAAGGGTTGTAAGCCTGTAGAAAACAACATTCATATAAGACCATGCATATTATCTATGAAGATACTAATATATCCCTTATGCACTTGAGTTCAAATCATAGTGCTAGGAACTAATATTTTTTTGTCCTCTATCCAACCATGAAATAAAAATATGTCACCATGTGAAATCACCAAAATGCCATTCTTGGTCTGGCATTGTTTTAAATAACCGATTTCATATTTTTTAAACTACTGGACCGTCTAATACCAAAACTTGGCTTGCAAATAAATTTTCTAAAGTGTTAATTTATTAAATTAACTAGTTACCTAGTAATCTGAGCCTCCTGTAATTACCTTGTCAATAAGACCTATAGCTTTAAAGGCTATCACAATCTTCTTCTCTTAAGCCATTTTGTCATCTAAATCTTGCTTAAGCTTGACAAAATTGTTGGGTTTCGGGAGCCAAACAGCGCAGCGGAATTTAACCGAAACCCTCCAGGATCCAAGTGAAACGGGGTAAACCGGGTGTTCGAAAATTTCATACCTAATTTTCGGTTGAGATCTCTCACTCAACTGTAGAGTCGAATCACAAAACCTGAACAGTTGACGTGTTCAGGCTCTCTATGGTATCCACACGAGCCTCTCGGGATCACCACGCTTCCACCACGTCCCGGCAGATGCGTTTCTCTTGCGCTCGCAGTGCTAGCTTGCGTCCTCCAAGGAATTGCAAGAGAAGAGTGTGGCTGTCCTTTTGGGAGGCTAGGGCAAGGAGACCTACGAATTTCTCACTTAAAAGTTGTATTTATAGTGAGACTCAACTTCCAGGCCTAATGGGTTTCAAAGCCCTAATCCAATTAGGATTTAATTTCGGGCTTAATAATGGCTCAACTCCTTGGGCCCATTATTAATACGAAATTAAAGTGAAACCATAACCCAAATAATTAGCCCATGCACTCTAATGATCCAAATAGCTCTATGTGTGCGACCCAATAGGCTCTTGCCATGTTGGCAATGATCATAAATCACATTTATGATCATAAGCAATGAGCGGTGTCTAGCAACACATCATTGCTACCCAAGTGACAAGATTGTCGGTGAATCGACTAAACCTTTATGATCATCACCGATATATGCCATTGTCCCTTTGTCCAAGATATCAAGACTAAGCACGAGACATGGAATGTGTCACTCTCGTATAGCCCAATCTTTGGTTTCTTGATTACCGAGTAGACCAACTTAAACTGATGACATTGATATCGTATATCAACTCATCCAAGCATGGCCATGCATTTTCTAAGTCTCACTCTATCAAGGGGCCCGAAGATATCACTCCCGTTACATAGGAGGGACAAATCCCATCTTGATCATACAAATCCCTCCGCATGATATGTGACATACCCAATGACCTCCTTCAAGTTCACTCAGTTACGAGCAACAAAGGAAAGTATCAAAGTATGTGACTCACATGTAGGGAACCTTGTTGATCTTAGGTCGAAGGACTACATATACCATGATCACTATGAGAATCACTTATGACACTCATATAACGATCCATGAAGTGTTCTCATGGTGGGTCGGTCCAGTACACAAGTTCTCCAACTTGTACCCATATGTAGACTAGATATCTCATATTAGTCTCCACATATGCTAGTCATTATGTATTATTGCAACCCGCTCCACAATAATACTAGACTAGGGACGTTTAAGAATATCATTATTCTAGGGTTACAATTATGCTTATTACGTTACGCAGAAACAAAACAACAAACATAATTGCTGGATTAATGCCTCAATAAAATATCATGACTCAATGTGCAAAAATACAATCATCTCATGATTGGCTTTTTGGGCACAATACTAACAAAAATCATGAGGATACTGGGTCATTATATCCTGCTCTGTCTCCCAAGTAGCTTTCTCTTCCATATGGTTAAACCCCATGATCTTAACCATGGGGATCCACTTGGTTCTTAACTTTTTGACCTTTCTATACAAGATTTGTACAGGCTTTTCCATATAAGTCAAGTTATCCTGAATAGGCATATCAGGAGTAGTCAGTACCTGTCTTGCGTCTATAATGTATTTTCGGAGTTGACTCATGTGCAATACATTATGAATGTGAGACAAGTTAGGTGGTAATGCTAATCTATAAGTTGACTCGCCCACTCTCTGTAAGACCTTACAAGGTCCAACATACCTTGGGGCTAGCTCATTTTTTCTTTGCCTAAATCTCATTACACCTTTCATAGGAGACAGTCTCAAGAGCACCTTATCCCCTATGCCAAATTCCAATTCTTTCCTTCTAATATTGGCATACTTCTCTTGCCTATTAGAGGCCGCATTGATCCGTTCTTGGATTTGTTTTATCTTAGTTATGGTCTCTGCTATGATTTCTAGGCCTATCTCAACTCTATTTATAGGCCCTGCCCAGCAATGTAGAGTCATACACCTTCTCCCATAAAGGCCTTCATAAGGTGCCATGCTTATAGTAGTCTGATAATTGTTATTATAGGTAAACTCCAACAATGGTAAGTGCTTATCCTACTTACCTTTAAGGACCATGGCACACCCTCTCAACATGTCTTATAAGGTTTGGATTATCCTTTTTGATTACCCATCTGTTTCTAGGTGATAGGCAATACTAAGACTCACTATACTACCTAATGCCCTTTGAAAGATAGTCTAAAACTTAGAGACAAATCTAGGGTCTCTATAAGATATAATCTGATTAGGTATGCCATGTAATCTGACTACCTCCTTGAGGTATACCTGTTCCAGCTTATCCATAATATTACTGATTTTGATATGTATAAAGTGATTTGATTTTGTTAGCCTATTAACAACTACCCATACTACATCATTATGGGTTATCATCCTTGGTAATCCTACTAAGAAGTCCATAGTAATTGAACCCTATTTTATTTTAGGTGTGGGTAAGCTCTAAAGGGTTCTAGATGGTTTCTGATGTTTTGGCTTAACCATCTGACAAGTGAAGCATTTTGCCACATGTTGCCTAATGTTTTTCTTTAGGCCAGGCCACCAGAAATGGGTTTCTAAATCATGGTACATCTTTTCAACACCAGGATGTACACTCAACCTATTATTATATACCTCTCATAAGATTTGTTCCCTTAAATCATCTAAGCATGGCACATATAGCCTGTCACCATAGTGCAACATTCCATCCTTATTCCAAAATTCTCTGCTAAGAGTACAATGTTTTTCTTCCCTACTAATATTCTAAAAGGTAAGGTCATTTTCTTGTGCTTTCTTTACTTTAGCCAACCACCCTGATTTCGCCTGCAGTTGGTACATTTGAGCCATTTCCCAAGCTTGCCAATAGTCATGCAAAGCTGAAAAATGTTCTACAGATGCATCAAACACTTGGTCTTATGAAAAAACCACACCTATGTACCTTCTGCTCTGGGTATCAACCACTACATTACCTTTCCCTACACAGTACTCAATGCTATAGTCAAAGTTTTTTGTATACTCAATCCACCTTCTTTGCCTCATGTTCAAGTTTTTTTATGTAAATAGATACTTGAGGCTTTTGTGGTTTGTATATATCATAAAAGATCTTCCCAACAAGTAATGTCTTGACTTGAGGGCAAAAACTACTTTACCTAGTTCTAAGTCATGCACTGGATAGTTTAGTTCATTAGGTCTTAGCTTCCTTGACCCATGTGCAATGACTTGGTGATCTTGTATCAATACACGTCCAAGTCCTGTCCCTAATGAGTTAGTGTAAATGGTAAAGGCCTTTTCTAGGTCAGGTAAAATAAGGATAAGTGCCTAGATCAATTTCTGCTTCAGCTTTTTAAAGCTATTTTCACAATCTGTTGTCTATTCAATCTTTTGGGACTTTCAAGTCAACATAGTCATTAGTAATGCTATTTTAGAGAAGTTCTTAATAAATCTCCTATAGTAACGTGCCAATCCTAAGAAACTCCCAAGGTCATAACTGTAGTTGGTCTGGGCCATTTTTTCACTGCCTTGCCCTTTTCTAGGTCTACTTTTAATCCCTGGCTAGTAATAATATACACAAGGAAAGAAATTTCATTAGCCCAGAACTGACGCTCGGACAACTTTCCATAATATTGATTTTCTCTCAGTATTTGCATCATCTTAATTAAATGTTCTGCATGCTCCTGATCAGTTTTGGAGTATATTAATATCTTATCTATAAATCCTTTACAAACTGATCCAAATAAGGCCTAAAACTTTTGTTGATGTTATCCATGAATATTGCAGGAGCATTAATGACACCAAAAAGTATCACTGTGTACTCATAATGCCCATATCGGGTCTTAAAGGCTGTCTTAGGTATGTCCTCCCCCTTCACTTTTATATGGAAATATCTAGACCGAAGGTTTATTTTAAAGAGCACTCTTACCTCTTTAAGTCTGTCAAGAAAATCATCTATCCTCGGCAGGGGATATTTGTTCTTGACAGTCACAGCATTAAGTTTCGTATAATCAATACAAAACCTTAAACTACCATCCTTCTTCTTAACAAAGAGGATTAGTGCTCCCTATGAAGATACATTTGGGCATATGAAGCCCTTTCCCAATAACTCTTCCAGCTGTTTTTTCAGCTCATCCATATTAGGTGCTGACATTCTATAAAGGGGGATGGATATAGGTGAAACCTCCGGCTACAAGTGAATGGAGAATTCAATATCACATTGGGAAGGTAATCTTAGAAGGTTTGTAGGAAATACCTCTAAGAACTGGTTTGCTATTGGTATATCCTTCAATGTTTCTTCTATTGATACCTCATTTAAGGCATCGAGCATCATTTCATCGTCATCTACTATAGGGATAGACTTTAGTGCCTTAAGGTGCAAACTTTCCACCCCATCCCCAAACCCACCAGTACAAGTCACAAGTTCCTTTCTAGGGTCTATGGAAGTTACTTTTTGCTTTGTACAATCTATATGGGCCTAGTATTTCCTTAACCAGTCCATTCCCAACACAACATCAAACACTTGCATATGCATAACCCATAACCTAGAGTAAATTTTGCAACTACCATATTCTAGTGGACAGTTGTTCATTATAGCATTTGTAAGGATGATCTATCTTATTGGAGTCCTAATCAGCTTTAGAGTGTTCATTTTTGTGCATATCATACCTATCATATCCACCACTTTAGAGGCAATAACAGATATAGATGCATCAGTATCAAACAAAACTTTAACACTATGTCCTAAAACTATAAAGGTACCTGGATTACGGGCTTCCGAGCTACTTGGCTGGTGAAGGTAAACATTCTAGGTGGTGGTTGTTGCAGGGGCTGTGGTACTGGTGCAGGGGGTATTGCTTTATGGGGTACAGGTCTTTAGTCCCTTTGGGGACACTCCTTGGCCTAATGCCTCAACTGGTTGTATATTAGACTTGTATCACCAGTAAAGTTGTAAGGCTTCTTATTGTGGAACTTTTTACAAACGTTGCATGGTCCCTTCCCAACCTTCTTGAGCTTTTTGATACCACTTGTGCCCTTTCTAGTAATATCAAGATGTGGCTTCTTCTGCCTGCCTGACTACCTAGATGATCCATTTTCATTAGCTTTACTGCGCCTCGCCTTATCGGCCATTATATCTGCCTCTAAGGCTAAGGTTATCTAGATTACATCATGGTAGGCCTAGACTTTTGCTGCTATGATAGGTTACTTGAACTCTTGCCTGAGTCCCTGCAGGAGCCTCTTCACTCTAGCATCATCGTGGCCTTCCATGAAGAGAACATATCGTATAAGTGTACTGAACTTGAATTGATATTCAGCAATACTTATCTACCCTTGTGTTAGCTGCTCGATACTTATTTGCCCTTGTGTTAGCTGTTTGTACTCTCTCTTCTTTCGGTCCTGCACAGCTTCATTGATAAATTCATCTCTAAAAAGCCTCTCAAGCTTAGTCTAGGTCAAAGCCCTTTGTCTGTATTCAGATCTTCCTTCATTCTCTTCCTCAAGCTCGCTCTGAACTCTCCTCCACTATAACTTTGTTTTCCCAGCAAGTTAAAAGGATACCAGTAACACTCTCTCCTAAGAATCCATTTTCAATGTCTTAAATAGTGTATTCAACCTATTTAGAAAATAATTTGCAGCATCAGCAATTCTAGATCCATCAAACATAGGAGGAGTAAAGGACTGGAAATCTTGAACAATCTCCATTCACCTAGGTATATTTCTCCTCATTCGCCTCTTAACCTCCTATTACTGCCCATGTCTAGGTTGGTCATATACTTTAGGCTCTCCTCCATGGGCTAGGTGAATATCAACATGAACCTTGGCTTGGGCACCTGGTTCAGCCTAGCCACCAGTAGGATCTATTTATGGTTGTAGGGGTGGAGGTAGTGGTGGTGCCTAACTTGTAGACTGAGTCTACCTTACTGCTGCCTATCTCTATAGTAGGATAGTCATACCTTCAATCATCTATCTCAGGGCCTAGTTGATGCCTTAGAGCAACTGAGACATCTGGGCCTCCCCTAGGTTAACTCTGAACCCTGCCCTAGATCCTGGTCATTGCCCTTCCTAGTGTTCACCATGTTATACCTGCCAAGTCCAGAAGACATTCACAGATTCTATTCTCTGGTAATATAACAATGAATTACTAATTTTGATCATATAGGGGTCTTATAGATTCTCAATGTTTATGCCTCTGGTAACCTATTCTGATACCATTATCACAGGCCTTTACCCTTAATCCCATTTAAATTGTATAGGACACCAAGAACCTTACATTAATTCAGTGTTAGGCTTATGCAAATTTATCCCTTAGTGGGTCTATTAATTAATTAAATCATTAATGCAATATTAGTTTATACTATGCTTTACTATGGTTATAGGTCAAAGACCATAAAAATAATATACATACGGTGCAACTACTAGCATTTCAAAGATATGCATTTGTATAAAACATACAATTATGCAATGTGGATATATACAAGCTGTTAGGGAACATGCCCAATAGTCGCATAACATTTACTAGAGCCACAAGTTTCATGCACATATATGCATCATACAAAAAAGTGTTGCACATATGTTGGACACTGAAAATCCTAGGATCCAATCTCATTTGATTAACACTGCCAAAAAGGGTTCCTACAGTGTCCATGTATCCCCTACTTCTTGCCTCTATACAACAAAGGCCAATAAGTTAATATTCCGAGTAATTAGCAAACTGCAAAAGAGAAACATAATAACAATGCACCATAATAATTAACTTATGCATACCTGGTACCAAAATACTAATAACCTTTCCTTTTAATGGTTATTAGCCCCAAACATACTAGTATCTACACATAAAAAAATGTAAGGGATGTGAGAACCAAAGGTTCCAGTAATAGTCATAAGCCTTTAAGAAAAAACATTCATATAGGACCATACATATTGTCTACAAAGATCTTAACATATGCCTCATGCACTTGATCTCAAATCATAGTGCTAGGACCTCTTATTTTTTGTCCTCTATCCAACTTTGAAATGAGAATGGGTCGCTACATGAAATGACCAAAGTGCCCTTCTTGGTATGGCCTTGTTTTAAATGACCGATTTCATCTCTTTTAAGCTACTAGACTATCTGATACCAAGACTTGGCTTGCAAATAAATTATCTAAAGTGTTAATTTATTAAATTAACTAGTTACCTAATAATATGAGCTTCCTGTAATTACCTTGTCAATTAGACCTATAGCTCCGAGGTCTATCACAAATAGGGTCCACTGGTGTTCAAATATTGTGGCATGAATTTCCATTGGATTTGATCCTTATATCCTAACAATAAAGATCATCCTTAATTTGCTCAGTTGTACATGTATGACACTAAGCATGAGACATTCAATCTGATTATGAGCTTTGGTGATGAAACTTACATAGAGTATGATCAACAAATCATAGTTGTGCTAATTTAGGTGTTTGATCAACATAATGAACTAGTTAGGTTTTTTTGAATGGAAAAAGATTGTTTGAATAACAGAAACTTACCTCTTACACGTATATGACCTTTTAGTGGTAGGGGAGGGGATAGAAGATAGAATTTACTTATTTTAAATGAGATTGCCAGACTGTTTGATGGTATTGATAAGGAGAATAGCAACTATAAGGACATTTTAGTGTACCCGTAAGATTCAGAGCCCCATACAATTGTTTTCTTCCATTTGAAGTGGTGTGCCATATGGTGAAGATGGTTACCATTTAAAATTAAGCCATTTTATAGAGGATGGTTAACATTTTTTTATAGGGACTATAACTCTAAGGGAGTTTTATGTGTTTCAACTTCAACGGTGTTGCAATGTTCACTCACTTATCTTTTTGGGAAGTTGAGAATAGCATGAATACGTTATTGATGAATATTGTATAACCCTTGAATTTCAGTTTCACTAGCTTAAGAGTAACATATGCCATTTTTGTGTTGAATTATTATGTAGGCCACAAAACGCAGTGAATAAAGGTGACACAAATGCTTTTTAATATGGTAAACGAATCATTCTCTTATCGTCATATATTAGAGGTCCAAAATATATACTGCAGAATTATTAGGATTCAATGGCTATATGTAAAGTTATGCGATACCCTAACTTATTCATTACTTTCACTTGTAATCTAAAATGGCCATAGATTCAGCAATTCATTAAACTAATCCCTGGACAATCTGTAAAAGATAGACCTGATATTGTTAGCTGTGTATTCATGATGAAAGTTTAGAACTTTATAGAAAATATAACAAAATGAAAATGCTTTGAACTTGTCGTTTGAGGTACTATTCCTTTCGCACATACTTAGTATAGTTGTGCACAAATAGAAACATTTCTTAATCTTTTCACCATTGCCCTTATTAAGTTATCCTTATGTTATAGATCTTTAAACAATTGAGTTCCAAAAAAGAGGATTGCCTCTTGCACACATTATGTTTTTTCTTCATCTCAAGGGTAAGATTAACACTCCTCAGAAAATTAATGATTTCATCATTGCTAAACTTCTAAACAAGGATAAAACCTTGTTGGATATAATGCGATTGTGATGCACATGCTTCATGGTCCATGTAAGCTAGCATACCAATGTTATCCATGCATGGTGAATAATTGTTGCTCGAAGCACTACCCACGTTCCTTTTAGAATGAGATAATCATCAATGAGTATGATTCCCACTTTACTGTAGGAGGTGTGACAATCATTTTTCAATTTTCATGGGGCGCCATTGGATAATCGATTGGTAATTCCTCATACTTGTTACTTATGTATGAAGAATAATTATTCTGTTAATATCAGGTTGATTAAAATGGACATGTGTGTTAAATACCTATGCAAGTATGTTTGTAAGGGGTCAGACATGTCATCTGTTATTGTTAAAATTGATCATTTAAGTGGAAGTAATTCGCACAGATTGGATGGTATTCAGCATGATAAGGTAAAGCAATACATGGACTATAGGTTTGTTTCAGCTTCAAAAGAAATCTGGAGCATCTTTGGCTTATTTTCCAATGAGCATCATTATTCAGTTGAATGAATATCTTTCCATTTACCTGGCAAGTAATGGTGTGTAAAGAGAGTGATGACCTTCATAATGTCATTTGTGAATAGGAGGTTAGCATGAAAAAATTTTCAAACTTGGATGCACTGTAACTATAATGACAATCTCACTCCTACCTTGACATATGTTCAGTTCCTAGAACATTTTGTTTGGAGCAGGCAAATGAAAGTGTAGACATTTTAGCATAAAGGACACAGTATGGGTAGATTATAGTTCATTCATCTAACCAAAGGTGAAAGATTTCACTTATGAATGCTTCTTAATGTAGTCAAACATCTAACGTCATATGAGGAAATTCGTATTATCCATAGAGTTCTTTATGACACATACAGGGAAGCCTGTTTCACTCTTAGTCTTCTTGATGGTGATGGAGGATGACATTAGTGCTTGTGTGAATGCAATTGAGTGAGCATCAAGAAACCAATTATAGCAGTTATCTATGTCCGTTTTATTCTTTTGCAAGGTCGATGACCTACTCACGTTGTGGGCACATAATGCCACTTTTTTATATGAAAATTTCTTATATCACCATTGCAGTGTGCTAAACAATTCATAGTTCACTATAATGGATGAAGAACAAAAAAATCATGTACTTTATGAGATTAAACAAGCTATAAATAAAGTTGGAAAAAGTTTCAAGAAATTTCCAACAATTTTCTTCTTGTGAGTTAATCGAAGGATGATGTTACAAAACGTTTTACTAGTGAAAGAGTTGAACAATAACAGGCTTGGTTTTGATTTGGAACATGCTGACTTAGTTCAGCATCTTAATAATGCTCAACAACACGTTTACTCACCGTTGCTTCGTGTAGTTAAAGGACGTATTAGTAGTTTCTTATTTGTCCATAGAAGTGGTGGTGCTAGTAAGGCTTTTCTTTGGTGAATAATTATTTCTATGTTGCAATCTTCTAGTCAAATCATAACTACATTAACGTCTCCTAGAATTGCATTGCTCATACAACCCAAAGGGACAATTGTTTATTCCCGGTTTAAGATACGAATCCATACAAAGAATACATTTTTATTCAATATTAAGAGATCCATTCTAGTGGGAGGCCTTTATTGTAATACAACCTTGGTAATATGGGTTGAAGCTCCAATGGCACAATGATATATGTTAAAGGTTGTCGATTGAGATTTGCATGATATCCTTTCTACCATTGACCCTGCTACTAGTAGGAAGGTATTTGGGGGAATCATTGTTGTTGTTGGTGGTTATTTCATACAAATCATGCCTATTATTTCACATGGTAGTTAAGCAAATATAGTTGGAGCATAATTATTGTGATCCCCATTTTGACGCTATTCCTTTATGAAAAACATGATGCCCCAAAGTTCCATATCATCTTGTGCATCAAAATTCAATAAATGGAGTATAAAAATAGGGAATGGTTCAATACTCGTACATCAAGTATCAAATGATGACGATCAATCCACACGGATTATCATCCTTAATGATTTCTTAATCCATCCATTTGCTGATCTGGCGGCTGACATTACTCGTTCATTTATCTAGATAAATTGCCAGGTTTGAAGATGCCAATTACTTGAAGGAACAACAATTTTTTTCATTTATTAATGATATTGTTGACTTTGTTAATGATGGTATCATTAATATTCTCCTTGTCAATATGCACACTTTTGTTAGTGTGATAAAGTTTTACCCATTTTAGATAAGTTCGAAGGACACACATTACTATACCCCACTAAATACCCTAATACATTTAAATTCTCTAGTTTCCCTAACCATGAATTGTCCTTGAAGGTTAGTGTTCCGATTATGTTGGTAAAGAACTTGAATCAATCTCTTAGGTTATGGAATGACACAAGCATGGTTGTAATAAGGTTGGCACATATGGTTGTGAAAGAAAAAATTATCACAAGTCTTAACTCTAGATGTTGGTTCTTAATGCCACATGCGGGAATCATCCTTTTTGATGGTGACTTGCCATTCATGTTCTGTCGAATGAACTTTCATTGAAGGTTTGTTTTGCCATGATGATAAATGAAAGTCAGGGACAGAATTTTGACCATATCGGCCTATATCTATGATTGCTAGATTTCAGCCAACGGTAACTCTATGTTGCTAAATCACATGTCACCTTCTCCTTCTGGTTTTTATATCCTTTTGGAAATAGAAGATCCTAACAAGTTATTAATATGAAATATCATGTATTATGAAGTCTTCTAGTGTGTATACTAATCTTCCTCATTGATGATTAAATAATATATGCTATATGTCATTCTAGATTTATTATGTAGTAGTGATTCTTCTTTCAATTGCATTTGACACATACTACTGTTTCTTTATATTGTAGTTTAAAATGAGACCACAGTTCACCTATGCCAGCCAATTGGCTCCACTGAGTTATAGATGGACAATCAAAGTGCATGTCATGTGTCTATGGAATGCTATAAATATTAATACCTTCCAGTCACATGGAATTACAATGACACTATTGGATGAAATGATATTACTTGCTCTTACTGTTTCCCATTCTACATTATAATTTTGTTACTATATATTTTGTTAAAAACATTAATTTGTTTAAATGATATTTGGCTTCCTCCATGTTTACTGTTGTCATTCGGTTAAATTTTCCAGTTAGAATAATCACATCCATGCAATGGCTTCAAAATGCATTACTTTTATAATCAAAACTATGCTAGAAGAAGGGAACATCTATATCATCTCAAACTTCTATGTTTTTAAGGTTGATAAAGGGTATAGACCAGTGACTAATGAATATGTGATTCATTTTAATGGCTAGACAAAAGTCAGTTTAGTCTCTGTCTCTATACCAAACATTGGCCACTTCAAGTTTGAGTTTTTTTTCCATTCAAACAGATTCATACTCTTGAAATGTGCAGCTATGTAGTATGATTGTCCAAGCTTAAGATCTTATAATTAGGCTCCTATGATAATTCATAAACTTACATTACTATTTTTATCATTCATAGATGTTGGTAGAAAAGCTCATTGGAATTGGTACTACTAGTGATATCATTAGATTTGATGGGGTAACAATGCATCTGTGTATTATAAAGCTTCAAAATTTAAGGTCTTCCTATTTACCCATATTGTGTTTAATTTTTTCCTACTTTTTTCCCCTATTAACTACAATACACTGCTCCTTACATTTAAAAGTGTGATTTAGTGGCTCGACATTGGATATAAATTTTTGGGGAGGTCAAGCAAATTTGTTGGATTATATTGTATTGGTAGGGCATGGGCCCATTGTTAGGCCTACAACGAACAAACCCATAATAGATGAATCATAGTTAAATGACCTAATAGGCCAAAGAGGCAATCCACTTAAGAAAGAAAAGAATCCTAATATTGCAGGATTAACCAAAGGATTTACATCTAGAAGCGATCTTCTTGAATATTTCCTTGGCTATATAAGCCCATCTCATTCATTAATCTCGAGGTATGTGATTTCTATCAGACATTTTTTTACTCCCTGGAAACTAACTTGATCGTCAAAAGGTTTTCCCTAGGATATTCTAACATTGTTTTTGTGCATAGGATCTCTATTCACCACAAGCCATTGAGCTGGGTCCAAATAACCCCATTGCTTATCAAATTTGTGCCATTTGTGGGAACCATGCTGAACACCTGAAGATCTCACATGGATACGTAGGATCCACTATGGAACAGCCTTGAAAGCCATTGTATGGTCCAAACCAATCACCTCATGATGTCCATAGCATCCCCAAGAGAGGAGAATGACCCTCAGCATTCCAGAAGGACCTTTAAAAAGGGGGAGGCCCTTCACCATTAGACGATGATCAATTTTAGGCCCTCCAACATGCCCTGTTTTAATAGTTATGATTAATTGTTCAACAAGAGATCTGTAAAGCACTACCTAAGGTGCTCGAGAAAGCTGTAGAGAGCTACTTGGTCCCTAATGAGCCTCAACATGTCTTTCCTTTAGATCAGCCCCTGAGGGCCTATGTTGTCAACCCCCTTTCATCTTTAGGGCAATCCAAGGGCCCTACTAGCAATGATATAAGTGTCATTCTGTAGAGACTTGATTAGATGGAACAACATATGAGGGTGCATGGGCCTTTTACAACATGGGTATGCTCTGCCAACGATATTGATTACATGGATGAGATAATCAATGCTCCAATTGTCGATGGATTTCACATGCTAAAAATTGATCCTTACAATGGCCTCATAAATCTTGTCAATCATCTACAGTGGTATATTACCTCTAAGAGATTGAAAAGAGGCTCAGATGCAATAATGTGTTTAGCTTTCAGCTCGACCTTAACGGCAACAACCGCGTCTTTGTCTGGGACCAATAGGGGCAATATTTTTTCTTGTTCATATATCTTTCCCAAGTATTTCTTTGCCTACTTCTTGGGGACTAGGCCGACGCCTAAAACAAAGGCCTATTTATTAAAAATTTAGGAAGACCTAGATGAGCCCTTAAAGGACTTTATGCGAACGTACAAAGCTGAGACCATACAACTGCATGGTTTACCTTCTGAATTGCATTTGGTGGCCATCACCCAAGGCCTAGCGTGCGACTTTAAGTTGGTCTGGGATTTTCATGAAAACTTTGTAAAGGACATGGAAGAATTCCTTGACCGAGCTACTTGCTACGTGTACACCAAAAAACTTAATCGGCCCATAGCATAAAAGGAATAGCCAAAAGCCAGAGAAGGCAGGTTAGCCTCTAAGAATAGAGGTAGAGGAATAGAACCTTCAGCTTAGATGCTCTTCTACCATCCCTAAAAGAAGCAAGGTGAAATATCTTGTATGCACTGGAAATGAGAAACTAGGTGCCCAGATGGCCCCCACTAATGCACCCTTCAAATAAGAAAGATTTGCAGAAATATTGCTGGTGTCATAAAGAAAAAAGTCACGACACTGAGGACTATTGAAAGCTAAAGAGACTTCTAAAGGACATGATTCAAGCAGGAAAACAAAAAAAAGACTTAGCTAGACCGTGATCCCCTTGTTGAGGACAAGAAAAAAGGGCTTAAAAGAGGGATGAGGATACAGATCACAATCGAAGACAATGATCAAGAAATCGACTATACCCATTGAGGGATCACAGAAATCCAAGATCACCTTCGGGGGTTGTACACATGATCAGCAAGGAATAATCTTCGGCGGCCCACAAGCGCCCAGAGCATGAAATCAATCAATTGGACATAGCTGACCACTGTAATGTCCTAACAAGGCTAGATGGGCCCCGTGTTGTTGTACCCCATGTAGATCCAATCATCATTACCGCTAGAATCAAGAATTTGGATGTTGAGAGGGTTTACATAGATATCGGTGCTAAGTTCAACATCATCTTTGCAAGTTTGCTAGAAAATATTCGAGTCAAAAGATCTTTATTGGCCCCCATTATAGGGTCTACATTTGGAATAGGTAGAGAAGAGGCTTTCGGTGTTAGTGATGACCAAGTCACCTTTCTTGTTGATAGGCACAGAGAAGGGTGGAAGAACCATCAATGACTTTCATAACTCAAAATTTTTTATCTTCTCCGTACCCTCACCATATAACGTCATACTTGAATAGTTGGCTCAGGTATAGTTTTATATTAGAGCCAAAATTAATTGGCTAATGATGGTTTTCATGACTCATATCAGATATGCTATAGTTTACATAGACTAGGCAGCAGTACGGTGAAATTATGTGGCTAACTTAAAGGGACCTAGGGAGGAAAGACTGGCTCTATTGGAACCAAAGAGGAAAAAAGAATAGCTAAATGAGAATGATCTTTGTGTATCCCTATCCAAAGAAGCTCAGCTGATAGAGATATCCTCTAGAAAAACTGTGAAGAATGGGAAGGACCTCCTCCAAGAGGTAAAGCAATCATTCATTGAGTTCTTATAGGTTAATATGGAAGTTTTTGCATGGTCTTTTAGTGATATGCCAGGGATAGACCTAGAAATCATCACCCACATGCTGCAAGCCAAACCTCCACTCGACCAATCCAACAAAATAAGTGGAATATGACGCCTGAAAGGTGATAATTCATTAGAGAAGAGGTTGAAAGACTATTGAAGGCAAGTATTATCTGAGAGGCATCATACCTTAAATGGCTTGCTAATTTGGCTCTAGTAAAGAAGAAAAATGGAGAATGGCACATGTGTGTCAATTACACAAACCTGAATGATGCCTACCCTAAGGATTCTTACTTGCTTACCCTCCACAGATTAGTTCGTTTATGCCACTTTGGAGTTTAAAATCCTGTCTTTTATAGATGCTTTTAGTGGGTGACATAAGATCCACATGGATCTTGAGGACAAAGAGAAAAAAAGCCTTTACCACTGAAGAGGCAGTATACTGCCATGAAAGGATGCCCTTCGGTCTAAAGAATGTTAGAGCTACTTACCGAAGGTTTATGAACAGGATCTTCGTGGAATAGCTTGGAAGAAATATGAAAGTCTATATAGACAATATGATAGTTAAGAGCTAAAAGATAGATCACCACTTTGATGATTTGCACAAGAGCTTCCAAGGAATGAGACAATTCAACATAAGGCTAAACCCTAAAAAATGTACCTTTCGGGTCAAAGGTAGAAAGTTTCTTGGCTACATGGTTCTATAGAGGGGCATCAACACCAACCTTGACAAGATCAAGGCAATCATGATGATGCCTAAACCCCAAAACAAGAAGCAAGTTTAGAAGCTAACATGCAAGTTTACAGCCCTTTGGTGATTTATATTGTGCTTTGGTGATTGCCACTAACTCTTCTTCCAGATACTCAAGAAAGAAGAAGCATTCGAGTGGGCCAAGGAAAGTTCCAAGGCCTTTAAAGAATACTTATAGTGCCTTCAAATGCTGGAATAGTTAAAGCCTAATAAACTTCTTGTCCTATATTTAGCTATAATGTAAGGATCTGTTAGTACTTTGCCCATAAGCGAAGAAGGATTCCAGCAATGGCCTATCTATTACATTAGCCAAACCTTCCAAGGAGTAGAGTCTTGATTTTCCATTATACAAAAGGCTGCACTAGCCCTCGTAGTAGTCTTTCGAAAGCTAAGGCCAACATCTAAGTGCCCTAGATTATCATCTATACAAAATTACCACTTTGGGATATTTTCCAGGAACCCAATAAATAGTGAAGGTTAACAAAATGGCATATAGAATTTAGAGAGTTTGATATCCACCGTGAACCCCCGCAGAACAATTAAGGTACAAGCCCTAGTAGATTTTGTTGCAGAAATGAGTCCAGCAAAGATGACCAAGGAAAATGAGGAAAAATGCACGGAAGAAATGCTACCTTAGGAAATGTACATTTATGGGGTGTCTGGCCCCAAATACCAAGGTGCAAGCATCCAGCTATGTGGGCCCATCAGTATGGAAGCAATATTCTAAATAAAGTTCTAATTCCTAGTCATAGATAATGTTGCAGAATACAAGGCCCTCCTAACAAGTCTACAAATGGCTAGTCAGGTAGGGATATGACACCTACGAATATACAATGACTCCCAGTTAATAGTGAGCTAAGCTGCCAGAGCAATCCTTTTGTAATTATTTGAATATGGCTAAAAATTTAATGAAGACATTTGACCACGTGTAGGTCTAAAATATACTGAGGCCTAAAACGTGAGAGCAGAAGTTCTCTCGAAAGGCCAAGAAGAGGCATTAATGGAAGAACTCCTAAGGCCATCAATATAACTGCTAGAGCACTAACATCTTGACAATGACTAGAGGAGGCCGATCATGCTCTACCTTGAGATTGAGGTCCTGAGCGGGACTCCTGAGAAGAAAAGAAAGGCCAGGATTTGGTTAGGAAGGTTCATCATTATTGGAAAAGAACTATACAGGCAGGGATTTGCTTCCCCTCCTGTAACGATACCTGACACCTTAAGAAGGGTAAAAGGTGCTCTGAGAGATTTACCAAAGGGATTGTGGAGAACAAATTGGCTCTAACTCCTTAGCTCATAAAACATTATGAAAAGGATATCTCTAGCTCACAGTCTAAACGAATTCATAAAGCTTCATCCAATGATGCCACCTTTGTCTACTAAACTCCTGGGTGCAAAGATTACCATCCTCTGGAGCATCATTTGTTGCTAACCCATGGCCCTTCGCTATGTGGGGACTAGATCTTTTTGGAGCACTTCCCATGGCCCCTAGCCAAGTTAAATATTACATCATAGCCTTGGATTGTTTCACCAAGTAGTTGGAGGTAGAACCTTTGGCTTCAATAATAGGCCATCAGATTATCAAGTCCCTGTGGAAGAACATAATTTGCTGATTTGGATGCCTTTGGGCCGTCATCACAAATAATGGAAGGTAGTTTAAAAACTAGTATGTCTGTCAGTTTACATAAATGATTAACTTTATTTTATGCCTATAGCTCATCCTTAGTCAAATAAACAATTAGAAGTCACCAACCAAACTATCAAGGAAGGTTTGAAGAAAAGGTTAGGAGACGCCAAAGGGAAGTGGATGGAAGAATTACCCAGTGTCCTGTGGGATTATAGGATGACACCACGAAAGCCGACTGGCAACTTCCCTTTACCCTGTCCAATGGAACAGATGCACTCATACCCATGGAAGTTACACATCCAACCTCATGGGTCTAGACATTTGACTTAGGAGAAAATGACAAAATAATAAAAGGCCAACTGGACTCACTAATGGAACTAAGAAAAGACGCTAAAATCCATATGAGGGCCCTGAAATAGCGAGTTGCCTTGAACCTTAATAAAAGGGTTAGGAAAAAGAACATCCAAGTAAGGAGTATGGCTCTCGTAGAAGCGTAATTAACAAGCAAAAATCCTTGCCATGAGGCATTAAGGCCTAGTTGGGATGAACCCTACATGGTCAAGAACAAAATTAGAGATGGAGTTTTTGATTTAATAGATGCTGAAGGAAGAACGATGCCCAAGGCATACCATTAAGATGATATGCTACCTTACATTGTAGGACAATGATGTTATTTACTATTATCGAGTAGAATGAAGGCTCTCATCTTATTTGCTTTTCTCGTGGGTCAACTTGTCTTTTAGAGTGTTATTATTTTATATAAACATAGTTAATGAAGGCCTCCATTCCTTTAAACTTATCTTATCGACAAATTATCTTACAAGGTCCTTAGTTTGGCCGCTAGACCAATAAAAACTATCAGTAAATTGAGGATTAGCCATTAAGGGAACAATCGACTAACATATTTGAGGCTAACCAGGACTTATTGAGGCAAAAACCCAAAATAAAAAAGGCAACAAAAGCCAAAATTGTGAAGACAATAAAAAAAAAAAAAGAAAATGGGGCTGAAAACTTCTAAAGATGGCTGACCACTTATAGCTAACAACCACTAAGCATGTGACTATTAAAAAATTAAATTTAGATTAATGCGACAAATGAGTTTGAAATCCATGCATAAAAAATAAGCAATGACCACTTTATTAACATAACCCTAAGAAATCTTTCCAATAACAATTCGGCATACAAAAGTCATGAAGGGAAAATTATGACCTAACTGCCGAAGGCAATGTGCTGTCTTGTAGAATCATACTAGTTAAGGGATTGAAAGATTTCAAGGAGATACTGGGCCAAGCCATCAAAGGATTGAAGGATTTCAAGGGGATACTGGGTGACATGGATCATATGGAGGCCTCAAGATCAAGAAGAACTTTGTTAAGCCCATCCACAACTATTGGTGCCCTTCCTAAAAAATGGTTGTGGAGGTACCTTTATTCAGTATCTTGGTTGCTTCATTGGCACCCCCTTTAAAAGAAAAACCGTGGATAGGGCCACCTAGAATTCATCTTCAAAAGGCACTTCCGTGGTGTCCGTCACTGACGATTCCTCATTGAAGGGTGTCACTCCTACTTTCCTCTCCTTCGGCCATGCATCATAGTCCGAACCTAGCTCTTCATAAGTTGATAAAGAAGATCAGTCTAGCCTTAGATGGGGCCATTCATCCTAAAAGCGGCAGGTAAGAAAACCTTCCTTGAATTTGCTGAAGACCTATTTACGTAGCCCTTTCTCTGCTTTTCAGAGAAACGAGATGAGCTCTTTCATGTGGGTGTTAGTCTTGGCCCGAAGCCCCTAATATACCTGGTGCCCCTGACATCTAATGATGCCAACCTCATGATCCGCTCCATAGAGGGCTTCACAATAGTAGTTGAGCTTGAGCTGGTTCGCCTTAAATAGTTAGAGGGCCCAGTGAAACCAGTTAGTCGATCGGTAAACTTAGCTATACAAGCCCTATTTTGTCTTTGGTGGCTTTCAGGAGAAAGCCCAGCCGCTAGATGTCAACCTTATCAAGAGCCTCTATTTGTTTGGCTTTCATAAGGACCTTTGCTGATTCCTTCAACTTCAGCACCAGATCTTGGTAGTGAGCCTCGGTCTTCTCCTTGTTAACCTTCAAATCCTACACCTCTTTTGCCAACGCCTCCCTAACAGCATGCTCACTCTCCAACTCCTTCCTTAGAGACTCATTTGAAGGCTTTAGCTTCTCAACTTGAGAGGTCAATGATTATATGTTGCTGTCACAAACAACACACCTTTCCTTGATGAAAAAGGTAATGATGGCCTATTGTAGATAAGACCAGTCAATAACTTAACACGTGTTTTGCCCAACATAGAACAACAATGAATATACTTGAAGAAGGCTGGAGGCAATGCCGATCAACTAAGACCCACCCCTTAAGTAGGATGGGTAAAAAGGTACCGATCCCTGGAGTCCTTAACTACTCCAATATGTTGTGGGAGATGTCCATATTGTGGCGAAACAGGGCCCCAATGCCCTAAATTGCTAATACTAGTAGGCTTTTTGGGAACTATGATCCCACTTAGGTTACAGTTGGCTAGTTATTACTCATAAAGTATCTTAAATCTTTACATGCAACTAGTTACTTAGCCTACCCTGCATAGGAAATATGCATTCATTGTCCTGGCTATGCGATAACAATTAAATTAAAATATAATTGAAAACAATGCCGGGGCAGTTAACAAAACATAATTCAAACAAGCCAAGACATAAAAACTTTAGTTGTTTTAACTACAAGTAACAACTATGTGCATACATCTCAAACTTATATACACCCAAAAGTAACCATAGTGTTATACACACCAATAGACACTAGTAGAGGTGATCCATGTATGAAATTACCATACATATGAAAGAAGCAGCTTATATCTACTATGATCCATCCTTAGCTCTTCACCCAAGCAAGCTAGCTTCAAGTGATGAGCCACACTTTCCTTGTACTCACTTAGCCTCAAACTGTAAGGCAAACACTTTGGTCAGCACTAGCTTATGCCATAAGTAACTTAGAAACTTGGAGTTTTTTACTTAGAGAATACCTTTGAACCAATAAAACTTAGCTTTAACAGCTGCCTTTTACCAACTATTAAGCCCGACTAGTTCACTTAATACCTGCACAATACTTAAGGGGTGAGTACTCTAAAGTACTCAGTAAGGGATTTAGTACCTGCAGGGAAAAACAATGCAAGCATACAAAATATATGCATATATATAAAATGCAAACAAAACAAGCAAGCAACCAGCATAACCAAAAACAAGAAAAGAACAACAATTAATGCAAATGATGGATGGATGGATGGATGGATTGATGGATTGATGGATGAAATATGCGCATGCACATGCACCTCGGACTTCCTTACACCCGTAGGTGCTAGACTTGCCGTGAGCTCTTACGGCTGGGGTACTTGGATACTGGTCTTCGTATCCTATGCTAGTACTTAAATAACCCCATGAAGTCCTCTTACGGGAACCTTAGAGTAAGTCATCACTTACTCAAACCTTGCCCACCTTGAAGGGCTACTTAGAGTAAGCCACCACCTACTCCCTCTTTACCCGTCTCTTCCTTTAACTTATTGTGCAGGGTAACTGCCTTATGTGGTTCAACTTACCAAGCTCTTCAAGCTTAGCTTAAGGCTCCTTAGTGGCTTAGTTACCAAACCATAAAGTTTGGTTGGGATCCTCTTAGGTTTCCTTTTGATTGGTCAAAGGTCTAAGACCTCCCACTTAGGCCAACAAAGAGTCTGAAACCTGCCTTAATCTCCTTAGTGCTCACTTGGCAACTTGAGCACTTTAACCCCCTTAGCCACCATTACTTACCCTTCCTTAACCACACCACTTAGCTACCACATAAATAATGCAATAATGCATAATTCCCAACATAAGATTGAGTTCTATACCCAATTGAGGCTACGGAACATCTTAAAGTAGCCTAGGGATGATAAACGAGAGTTTGAGGCATCCTTAAGATGCCCAGAGCTTAAGGGACTAATGCCTTGGCAGCGCTGTCGGTGACGCATCACCAAAGGCATCAATGCTCTAGAATCCTTACATCTAATGGTGATGTGTGTCCAATTCGTGTCACCACTGGTGACGCGTCGCCAATGCATTTACAGCATTGCCCGACAGTTTGCGAACTTGCACGAAACCTACTCAAACTTTCTCATCCCAAGTCCAATTCACATGGGTCTTGTATCTACTTCATTCGCACACATAACACTACATTTCTATGCATTATTTGGGGCTAATTAACTTAAAACCCTTACCTCAAATCATCTTAAAAGCAAGAAACGAGCAAAGAGCACAATCGACCTCCAACAAGTTCCTTTGAGTTCTAAGCTTGAAATCAACCAAATTGGACACCAAGAGCATGGAGTTAAGACCATTTCTAACCATTTAACAAGTTTAGAACTAACTGAAAAGGATCAAATTCGTTTACCTTTGGGTTTGAACCAAAAACTTGCAAGAACAACTCCGAATACACCAATTCCACAAAAAATGAGCTAAGGGCTTGTTGGGATGGCTTTGGGACCTTCAATTTCTATTGAAACTTGAGTGATTTGGGAGGTTTAAAGGTAGAGAGCTATGGAGGAAGGAGAGCTATGAAAATAGTGGATCGGGGAGATGATGAATAGTTCTATCTCCTCCATTTATAATCAACTTAGCCAAACTCTGTTCCACTTGTCACCTTGGCCTTCAAACTTAATTTTGAATCACTTAGGCCACTTAAACACTCCATACTCCATCACTCCTTGGTCCCAAAGAAAGGTTTTTCTTACCCAAACACTTTGCCCTTAGTCACTTAAGCCATTATAAAACATAATAGCTTAATTTATCACTTAGTGCATTTTTCACCCTTAGCTTTTGCTTTTGGTTCAAATGTATATAAACACTTATGGTCCTAAATCAACTAGCTCAAAACACTTGCATGAACCTAATTTTACCAAAATTACGGTCATGCCATTAACTTGGGCTAAAATTACCATTTTACCTTTTTTGCCCCTTATGTGCCAATTACTCTTTGGAACTCAATTTAACCTTACTTAGCTTGCTTAATAAAACTTATCTGAGGGAAATAACTTGGGATTTACTTACCTCAACATTTAATGTAGAGGAAATACTAGGAGAGCCTTTACACATATGATCCTCCAAGATCGACTCAACAATTCCCACCACCCATTGGGATTGAACACGTTGCCTAGCACGATCCCTTTAAGCGTAAAAATTTGGCTTTGAGCCAAGCTCTACTCAAGAAGCAGGTTATAGGGTTGGAGGCGATCATCCACCTCGAGCTCAAAGAGGCCTTGGTGAGTAGGGCTAGATGCTCAAAAGGATACCTTATTCGGGTCAACCCCGGCAAGCATAGTGGCAGGAAGAGGGGGAAGTGAGCCGGGTGCCTTCTGCTTTTAGGAAACCACCTCCCCAGTGGGCTTTCACTTCTATAATTCCTCCCCAAGCACCTTTTGCTTCTAGGAGACCCCGGAAGCCTTGGGTCTTCATCGATGTAGGGCTTATTCCCCTTGGATCACTTCACAGGGGAAGTTGGATGAAAAGACTGACAATCAACACAGAATAACATCAAATTGACAGAATTAAAACCATGGAGGGAAAAATCATAAAAAATAGGACATATTGTCATTCCTACCTAGAAAGGCTTCGTCACCCTTTGGACCTGAAGGGCGTAACTTCTTCCAAACGAACTAAGCCTCTAGAGGAAGGTCATCCACTTTCACTACTTGAAAGGCGGCCTTTGGAGCCAAAGACTTACCAACCCTAAATGGGAGGGCCGCATCGATTGGAAGGATTGGGGACTTACAAGCATCAGCTAGCCCATCAATGATGCTCTTCTGCCATTTTAGGAACTTTTAGCCTGGCTACCCATCAATGCAAAAACAAAAAAACTACCAAATGTCCAATTTGCTCCAAGGCTAAGTGGGCAAGGTTTAACATACCTAGGTAGGTCAGGTGGGCTCTATTGATCCCTACCCACTTGAGCGATGTCTCTCCAAACTCCATGTAGTCGAGAGGGAACTGGTTCATGAAGTTGTCATTCTACACCACCGACTCCAACCAAGAAAGTAGCCTAGTTTATGCTTGATGGCCGTTAGAGTCTTCATACAGTAATGGCCTTCTAACCAGGGCATGCCGAGGGGGGAAGAAATGAAGGGGTTTTGGCGAACTTACAGGGGAAGCTCCACAATGGCTCTCTCAGTGTATAGAAGAAATGCTCCTTCCATTCATTGAAAAATCCTTGTAGGTGGCGAAAGTGAAGGGTTTGTTCCCCCCTCAGTTAATGAGGGTGATACGGAAGAACAGGGAACCTTTCTTCAAGTTAAGCAAGTAAAACTGGAGGAAAACCTCCAACAAAGGGACCATCACCATTATCTTGCAATAGAGGACGAAGGCATTTATTTGCGTGAAAGAATTTGGAGTCAACTGTGAAGGCAGAACCTAATAATGTCACAGATCTGTTCTACTAGTGGGTGAAAGGGAAACCGAAGCCCCGCTTGTAGTAGATCGACAAAGATGGTGAGGATTTCAGATCTCTTTTCCCCCCTTGTAAGACCCCTATCCTCTAGCGCCTAACTGCTACTAAGGGCGGCCACAACCTTATTTGGCCAGAAATACTGCTTGAGATTGGTCGGGAGGGTCTCCATTGTGACCAGTGTCCTCATCCCCCTCAGGATAGATAAATTATGGGCGAACAACCCCTTCAAAGTTTTAAAATCCCTTAGAGAATAAAGGACTTGGCCAGCGGTAGCCCTTAAGAATGATCTTGAAAGTGCCATTTAAAAAAACTAATAGAGATGAGGTAAGGGTTACCGCCAGCATATGATGGGGCAACGGAAGGACAAAAATGCTAGCAAATAAGACCTGGACCAACGATATAAAAAATAACTACTAAAATTATACCACAAAAACATATGAAAGAGGTTGAAGTTTGCTACCTACTTATGATTACTCAAAGGAAAGCAAGAAGTAAATAGACAAGAAGAAGCCCGACAGCAGTGAAACTTCAAATAGAAGTAAACCTTGAAATAGAAGATAAGTAAAGATAAGAGAAGGAGCAAGGAATAGAGAATGGTTAAATGGTGAAAAAGAAGGGTAACAAAACCCTACACCTTATATAAGAAAAAAATGTGACTTTTGAGCGACCTCATCAGAAACTGCCACCATGATGGTAAACCTTGAAGCCATTGAAAAGAGAACACGTGGCAAAAAGCAGCCACCAAAGAACCACCCCCAATCACATCTTAGAGAGGTGCATTTAATGGGCATCCCTTCATCTCCTTACCTAACCATTGAACTTTGCACATGCAGCAAGGATTACAGAGTGGTGAGCACTTATCTGAAAATGACTATGTTTGAGCACCTTCCTAAAAAAGATGCTGGCGTGGGCATCATACCAACTTTTTGAAATGACACAGCGCAAGGCAGGATAGCAACGCGAAAAGAAGCAGGGGTTATACCTCCTTTATAAAAAGGATTAGCCCTGAAGAAACGCTTCGATGGATACAATAGTGTTTCAGCTTAATTTAGAAAATGTCGAGTCCCAGCCCACATTTTCTCAAAGAAGGGAGTTATTGGTAAAGCACAGGCCCAATGTTAGGTCCATAATGAACAAACCCACAACAGATGGAACATAGTTAAATAGCCTAACATGCCAAAGAGGTAATCCATTTAAAAAGAAAAGGAATCCCAGAATTTGGAAATTAACAAAGGGATTTCCATCTAGAAGCGTTCCTCACGGATCTTCCTCGGCTATATAAGGCCATTTCATTCACCAATCCTGAGCTACGAGACTTCTACCAGACATTTTGTCATTTCTTTACTCACCATAAATTGACTTAACCGCTGGAAGGTTTTCCCCAAGAAATTATCCAGGGGCTTTGAAATTATATTTATGCACCAGATCTCCGTTCACCATGAGCTACTAGGCTTGGTCCAAACAAGCCCGTCAATTACACATTACATTGAGGGATACACCCACGATTTACATTCTATTTGTTACTTCAACTTCTGTTAGGTTATGCCAAGGAATGTTCTTAAATTACTTTCATTGTTTCATTTCTTCCATACTATTTCACTATCTTACACTATCATCAAATTCCAAGGAAATATAACCTTGCATTAACACTAGGGACCAAATTTTATGTTAATATTGAGATCGATGAAGTCTATCAATTTCTTCAATCGTATGCCCTTCTTATTCCTTTTTTTCCATTTTAATTCCTCTTTTGTTACAGCAATTTTTTTGCATTCCTTATTCGTCTTTTCTTCTAAAAAAAACCCTATTCTTTCTTACCAGGTCATCTATTGGAAGTGATGTAATACGTGACTATGTTCTTTCCTTGGTTGAACAGTGGCCTAAGTTGTAGGTCCTTTATGGCTGCTGGAGGACTATAACAGAAATTAAGGACTTGCTTCCCTGTGGCCCCTTTATTTATGAGTTACTGAACTTTCATTGATTTATATTAAGCAATATGGGTAATTAAAATTTTCTCAATGCCACTTGCTATAATTTTTTTCAATGCAATATCTACCCTATCCGTGCAATTGTGTCTAACCTCCTCATTAACCGAGGATGGTGGTATTTTACCTAAAAAAATGTTGTAGAAAAGTTAAACCAATTGGATTAACTTACATCTGCAATCAATGCAATATAGTGAATCGATCACCACCTATATGGTATTCATTTCTCACTACACCTTCACTTATTACATTCCTAATATTTCATTTATTACAATACTAAATTATTATGTGATTCTTAGATCCTAAATTACAAGTATAAGGCAACTGTCAGAGTATTCAATTTTACTGGCACCATTTTATTGATTTTGCTTGGCCGATAGTTGCTAAGTTCTTTGGTTCTTTAGGTTCAATTCTCTGTTCTCTCAAACAATTGGTTCACCCCTCAATTGCTAATCTTCAATCCTTTATACTTTATAGGTACATTAAAAAATATATTTATTCATTTATTTCAGGCCATTAACTACCTTCTTCAATGTTCCTCTCAAATCCATAGGATAATAGGCCCAAAAAACTTGAAGAGCAATTTCATGAGTCATTAAATTGTGAGCCAATTCTGGAGCTCGAGCTTATTTCATTTAACTTCCAAAATCCTTCTTCCCCTTTCACTCTTAGAAAGTTTTACATAATTAACCATGAGGAGGAAGAGCTTTCATTTCAATTGAAACAATAAATTGTATGGTTATCCAATTTCGTCTTTTTAATATTTCCTTGTTATTTCCCTCTTCAATTCCAATTGATGATTCTTTTGATGCTTCAGTAGCCAAGATAGCCCATACAAAATGTCTCACTCTCACTCTTGAGATCGACGGCTTAACATAACTCTTCCAGTAGTTTTGCTGTCTTAATTTGTCCATGCATATGTTCTTTTCCGTATTTTGCATTACTACTACAGCACTCTAATTTTGATTGTTATTCTTTTTCATTCATAATTGTAATGCAGTGGGCCAAATACTTTAAATTATACTTTTGTTTACATGTCCTACTTTAGCACATTATCAACTAT
Source organism: Aquilaria sinensis (assembly GCA_005392925.1). Lineage (NCBI taxonomy): Eukaryota > Viridiplantae > Streptophyta > Magnoliopsida > Malvales > Thymelaeaceae > Aquilaria > Aquilaria sinensis. The sequence continues at coordinate 375,390 of SMDT01000330.1, forward strand.
TGAAGTTGAAATTGCTTCTACTTTGCAAGTACTATGCTTAAGCTATTTTCTCTAATTATTACCGTATATAATTCACTCTTACCTTTATAATTGAACATTTGATAGGTTGGACCATAAGAATAACTCTTCACCTTCTCATGCTCGAAATATGCCTCATGAGTTTACATGCCACATGATTGCGGCATATGAATAGTACCTCTTATCCCTATCATCTTACTATTTATTTAAGTCCATCCACATATCCTATAATTTAAATTTAAGCATCTATATAAACTATTACACGTTTAACTAACACTTCCTGTGTTACCAAGAATGAACTTGGAGGGAGCTTCAATGTTGCTACAAAATTTCTAAAAATAGAAGATCCTTTTAATATACGATTTTCCCTTTTTCACATATGCTATAATGTACAAATGTTTACATTATCGTGTTCAAACAAAGTTGTTTACATCCTTTGCAAACAACGAGGGTGACACATTCTTATATGAACTACTATTTCATTCTTTAAACAGGCTGTAAAAATAGTTTATATATAGTTTAAGGTGGCAGAGCACAATTCTTCAAGAGCTTACTTGAGATGTTTTTTTTAAAGGTAAAGAAAATTTATTTTTTGCTAAAAGGTAAGGTTACAATACAAAAGCTCCAGATGGGAATTGGAGCAAAGCACCTAAGCTTACTGCCTACACCAAGCATAAGACAACGAGCTTACATTCTTTAAAATTAGCAAGAGATGGACAATGGCATCAAAAAGTTCCAGCGGCCTTGGACTTCTCCTGATAAGGATAGTACTGTTGCACGGTCAATGCATTTACTAATCTCCTTGAAAATATATGTTCAGGAAGAGCTACGCCACCAACAAAATGTGTGTTTCCTGTTAGGGGCTGGAAGAATGGAAGAACAAATCTACAAAAACAAGTTCAACTCACCAAACTCTCTACCCTCAATAGCCTACGACAAGCCCAAGACCAATGTCATTGATTCGCATCCTGAACACCTCTATCCCTGAAGACAACATCTACATTTTATTCTAATCTAAACTATCTAGGGAACTTATACTCTAAACTCTTATTTCCAACCCAAGCATCCTTCCAAAACCTCACATTTTCCCCGTCCTGCACTCTCCAATTTATTGATTTCAAAGAAGGCACTCTAACCCTTTTTGAATCTGCTCCTACCTTTAAAATATTTGCCCAAGTTGGACACCATATTTTGAAATTACTATTTCCACTGAACTTGCCCTCCAGCCCATATATACTTAATATCACCGAACACCAGAAAGCCACTCTTTCAATGTTAAACGTCCCCACCATTTTCCTAGAGGTGCCCAGTTTTTACCCAACAAACTACCTACACTCAGCCCCCCAAAAATCTTTATCTGAGAATACTTTCTTTCATTTAACCTAGCAAATAAGTTTACACCTCCCCTTTACCCACTAAAAAATATTTTTTGAAAGTGCTTCAAACTCTTTTAAAATGTTCACAAGGGCTCAGAATAAAGAGAAGCAATGCAAGGGTAAGCTTGAGAAAACACATTTTACTAGAGTAAGTCTCCTATAGATAAACAAGGACTGACAAGACCAAGAATCAAGCCTTGCTTTGAACTTCCCCATAACCGGCCTCCATGTAGATAGTCCACCCATGTTAAGTCCAATAAGAAGTCCGAGATACTTCAAAGGAAACACATCTACCAAACAAATTAAACTCGATGCAGCATCTTCAACAACATAATCGTCAACTTTAATTCCATAAAGTCTACTTTTGTTCATAGTCACCTTCAGACCCAAGGTAAGTTGGAAACATTTAAGTACTTTTTTTAGATTCAATAGATTTTCTCTCGGCCCAATCTCCAGAAAAATCATTATCACCATTCTTATCATTCTGAACCTAAAGTCTAGAGAACACATTTTTCTTCCCAGAGCTTTTAACATCATCATATTAAGGCCTTCTGCTGCTAATAAGAATAAAAATGAAGATAACGGTTTTCGTTGAAGAAGACCCTTTTCATTTTAAACTCATCAGTGGGACTGCCATTCACAAGGACTGCAACTATAGCAATTTCAAGACAAAATACAATTCGATTCCTTTACTTTTCACCAAAACCCATTTTCAACATTACAAAATCAAGAAATCTTCAATTAATATGATTAAAAGTCTTCTCAAAATCAACTTTAAATAACAGTGATTTTCCTTCATTTTTAACGGATAATTGAGGACCTCGCTAGCTACCACGACCCATCATAAATTTACCTCCCTTTAATGAATGTTGTTTCAGAATCACATATTAGAGAAGAAATAACAAATTTGAATTTCTTAGCCAAGCTTATTAGCCTATATAATCCCAAGGACTCGCAAGATTTGAAGTTTTAGTAACCAAGGTTATAAAAGAAGAATTTGTACCATTTTCAAGCCCTGCAAATATTTCAAAATCAGTAACCAAGTACATGTTATCATCCTTCAAGATGTCTCAATATCTTTTGCTGAAATTGAAGGTGAATTTGTTAGGTCCTGACACCTTATAACTGCCACAAGTCCTGTGATCAATAATTTATTTTTTGTTGATGACTACTAAATGTTTTTCCATTTGTCTCGAGAGGCTATTTTGATGTTGCAGCATACCCTCCATCTTTATTCAATAGTTGCTGGTCAAGAGGCAAATTTTGAAAAATTAGAAGAGTTTTTTAGTAAAAATGTTCCCACAATGCAGAGACAAGAAAACTGCAATATTCTCCCACTTCAAATAAGTTCAAGTATTCTGCATTATCTTGGTGTTCCCCTGAACCAAGATCTCTCTATGAAAACTACTTTTAGTTTTTTAGCTGATAAAATTAAAATTCAATTAGAGAATTGGAAGTGGAAGCTGCTCAAAGGTGCAAACAAGTTAACCCTTATTCAATCTACGTTAACTTCAATCCCTCTGTACATCATGTCCCTGTTTAAAGTTCCAATTACTCTCTCCAACTCCATCTCAAAGAACTCTATTAGATTTGGTGGTCGGGTAACAGGGATAAGTAAGGGATTCATTTGAAATAGAGAGTAATCCTCACTTTACCCAAAGGTCTTGGCAAAATAGGGATCAAGGATCTTAGGATATTCAACCAAGCTTTATTAGAGAAAACATTCCAGAGAATTTTTACTGGTAACCTAAATAGTTTAGTCTGTAGGGTTCTGATGGCGAAGTATGGCTTTAAGCATTCTATATGTTCGGTAGAAGTAAACAATTTGGCCTTTTCCATTTAAAGAAGTCTTTTATATGGTAGGGAGATATTTATAGACTTAATTTGTTGGAAAATTGATAATGGTACATTGATCAGAACTTGGGAAGATAAGTGGATTCTGGGAATCCTTATGGCTACTCTCTCAGAGATGGTTCCTCTAAACTTTAGAAGTGATACTTCAAGAGTGATAGTTTTAAGTCTCCCTTAAGGTACTGGTTAGAATATGCCATTCATCCAAAGTTTGTTTCTAGCATCAATTGTTAATTAGATTATCAATTTGCCAAGTCTATCTCCTAATAGAGGTCAGGATCAAATTTATTGGATAGGCTCTCCAAAAGGTATGTATTCTACTAGGTATGGTTACTTAAGCCTTGTTACGAGTCAATCGGCTTTATTGTATAACCCTAAAGGATTTTTCTTAGGAGCTCCTTAACACACTGATTTTTTTTGCATTATGAGGAAGATTTGGGGTTTGCAGTTACCTTAGAAATTCAAAATGTTTTTTTGGAAATTTCTTTCAAATGCTTTTCCAACAGTGAGTAATCTAGCAACCCATAGCATGCAATCAAGAGGAAGAGACAACTTTACACTTATTCTGGGGACGTGTTGGATCTAAACATATTTAGGGGAATTTTTGGCTCCCTACCACCTTTAGATAATTTGGTCTCCTTTGAAGGTTGGCTTACTTCTATGCTGGCAGTTACTCCTAAATGGCCTTATGATTGACTAGTGTTCTTTGTCATTACTTTTTGGGTTATTTGGCTTGGCAGAAATGATTGTGTCTTTCGCAATGGACATTTTGACTATTGTTCATTGATATCCATAAGTGAATATATAATTCAGCAGATTGTATCTTCCAAAGATTACCTTTCTGCACATTGGCATTTTTTTGCTTATCTGCCTAATAATCTATGCCACAAGTGGGGATCAAAGAAGCTTATGGCTCCAAATGGTAATCCGGTTATCTTTAAGGTGGATGGTGCTTGAAAGCAATCTTTGCGACTAGGAGTAGTTGCATGGCTTCGGATGGGATTGAATGCCCCTCTAAAGTATCAGAAGTCCAAATCTTGGCAAAACTGTTCATCGGCTTTGGAAGTTGAGCTGGAGGCAATCTCTGAGGCGGTCTCCCTATCTAACAAGCTTAAACTTACAAGTATTATTGTCAAACAGCTCATTAGCGCTTCAGGTGCTTCGTAGGCTTCGTACTCTACAGTTGACTTCCATGAGTCTAGCTAAGTAGATTATTGTCGACATGGAAAAGTTTTATCACTGTTCATTGGTCATTGTCCCACAATAGAATGTTTCTTCTGCTCGCAATCTAGCTACTTCTCTACTCTTTTAATTTTATGCATGTCTATTTTTTAGTATCCAGGCTGCCGTTTTTATCTTCTTTTTATAGACAGGTAGCTCAAGCTTCGAAATCAATTCACTATTTACTTTTCAAAATTTCTGACTCAATAACTATGGCCTATCAACATATCCTTCTTGAAATTTGGTCTTGAAGAAGTTCAAAACCTCAAATTTCACTAACACTAGCTCCTCAACTTCTCATCACTACAAGAGAACAGGCTATTTGATATAGAAAAAATTATAGGATTATTGTAGGAAATGCTTATTTCCTACAATAAAAGTCATAGGACAAAACTATAGGAAATACTTGTATCAGAAATACAAAGCGTATGAGAAGTGTATGATAGTCCTACGGTTTTCTGACACATAACTTGTCCTATGGTTTTCTGGTGCTTTTTGTCCTGCAGTTTTGTGACAAGCAGTGTCCTACGCTTTTTTTTATATAAACTGTCCTACGATTTTGTGACACCTACAGGTCCTACGTTTATCTGACGCCATATTAGTTTTTTTTAAAAAAAATTAACATACATACACACACACACACACACACACACACACACACACACACACACACATACACACATATATATATAGAAGCAGTGAATACATATATATAAACTAATAAAATTATACAAAAAAAGTCAATTACAATTAACTAATAAACTAAAACATTTATATTCTAATGAGATCAACTAACAATAGTCAACGGGATGCAGAGGCCGGTTGAGCATCAATATCTCGCAAGGTATTGCCAACATCATCACATGGAGTAGAGGATCCGATCCAAAACTCAGCTGGGATATATAGCTAATGAGGGTATGATATCACGCTGAATTAATGTGTTCATCACAACATTCACTGTAGTGTCGGTGTCCTGCTGGCTATGCTGACAAACCTTCGCCTGGAGTTGGGTCAAATTGTTGCATTAATTTTTCATATTTTAGCTAATTTTTAAAATTTAAGTAATTTAAATATTTTAACTAATTTTCATATTTTAGCTAACTTTCATAATTTAACTAATTTTCATGTTTTAACTAATTTTCATATTTTAACTATTATAACCAATTTCCACTAATATTCACACTAAACTAATTTCCACTAATTTTAGCTATTTTAACTACTTTTCATATTTTAACTAATTTCCACTAATCTCTGGACTAGAACAACCAAACAAAACCATAAACTAGTAGCTAAAATCAACATCGTCATCATCATATTTTTTTCTACTTGGTTGCAAATAAAGAAATAAGTGAGAAGGAGAATCAGACCTGGAAGTGAGGAGAGAGAGGGACCGGCAGTAAGTTAAAAGAGTCCGGCGGTGAAGGTAGCTTCACCGACGATGATCAAAGAGAGTTGGAGGGTGGCCTGCTAATGACCGAGAACAAATTCAAGTACCTGAAGGTGATGTTCGACGGTTTTTAATTGAAGCAAAATCATAGGATATATAGCTTCTTATGAATCTGTGACAAGCTTCTCTAAAAAATCAAAATCGTAGAAAAACTGTAGGATAGTTGATAGCCGAAGGACTATCTCCTCTCCCAATGCGTACTTCCTGCCGAAAGTATGATCAGGAAGCCTGGCGTCACCCGAAAGAGACACTATCATTGACCTCGGAAGGAACGAAGCCAAGCACCCCGAATTTGGAACTTCGGCAAGAACGCCAGAGATCGCAAAGATGGTGCCGGCTCCCTCGGGGGACCGAACGGATCGCCTTCGGATGCAGAGAATTAGCTATCGCAAACAGAAGGGAATCTCCCCGAAGGTGGAACCTCCGAACAAGGGAACCCCCCAAAAGCACGAGCATAACTTCCGAAGAAGGGCGACCGTGTCAAAGAACGACCTCGCCCAAAGGACCTCGGGAGTACGGATGAGCATTTAAGGAACCTCTGACATGCCGCCCACAGACGCTACATGTCGCCTCAAATAGGCGATTTGACACGCCGACGTCGTCCAGGTCTTGTCACGACCTATCTCGGTTCAAGGCTCAAGGAGCCTGTTACCGGCTACTCGCCCCCTATGCCCAGAAACTTAGAGAACATCCGACCGAACACGTGTCGTCATCTGAACGGGCTGGGCTTCTCTATAAATACCAGGGAACAGACCCTGGCAAACGGTTCGACTCCTCCTCCTTGAGAAAATGCAGGCAAGCCCACTAAAAACTCTAGTGCTTCCCCCTTACCTTCTCAGGAAACTGACTTGGGCGTCGGAGGCTCCTCCCCGGAAAAGCACCCCGGGGACCTCCTAACCCTCTTCTCTGAGCTTTTCAGGCACATTCCCCTGGGAAACCTCAACTCCAGACGCTCTCCCTCACAGGAAGTCCTCCCGGAAGTCACCATGCCTTCCAGTGAAGATGTCTCAGGGCATCATTTGGCGCCGTCTGTGGGAAACCATCCTTGGGTCGCCGTCGTTGAGACTCGGCGTTCTAAGGACAAGGGACTCCCGAGGTCCCCGTCCGCGCCTGAAGTCCAACCGGCCACTGAGCAAGCCCTCCCAGGGACTTCCACGCCTGAGGAAGAGCGTCCTCTGGTCATAACCATGAGCTTTCTGCGCGACTTTCAACGTTCTGTTGTGGCTGAAATGACACAACAGATAGACCGAAGGTGGCCGCAACAAGCTCAAGCCCAAAGGCCTCCTTCGCCAGCACACCCTCGGGAAAAAAGTCCCAAACCAACCCATCGTAGTTCGGGATGCGGAGACCCACGAGAGGAGTCTTCAATGGAAAACATGCCCCTCGGGGCACGGCTCGCGGGACAAGCAGGGTCAAGATGACCCAAAATCACACACAGGAGGAGCCAGTCACCTGAGGCGAGGTCCCCATCCCCTCAGCGCCGAACTCACTCTCCGAAGAGGCACGACAATCTCCCCTCCCAGAAGAAGAACCTAGCGCCACGATCCTTATGGAGAAGATATTGGCGAGGTTGGACAGAGTGGAGAAACAGGTGGCCCGCAAACCCGTCTGGGCTAGGCTGTCTGGAACCTTTTGTGGGGATGAGTCCCCATTCACCCAAGATGTAGTTGAGGCAGCCATGCCAGGTGACTTCAGAGTACCTCGGCTGGAAACTTATGATGGCCGTACTGATCCACAGGCCCATCTGACCAAGTACAGACGCAGCATGATGATGCACGGTGCCGACGACGCTACCTTGTGCAAATGTTTCGAGGTCACTCTCACTGGGCCAGCAACAGCCTGGTATAATTCATTGGCCCCAGGAACCATCACGGAGTTCCAGGAGTTATCCACAGCCTTCACGCAGCAGTTTATCGGAAGTCGGCCAACGGCGAAGATGCCGGTTCAGATGTTCGACATAGCGCAAAGAATTGGAGAGACCATCCGCGACTATGTCGAGAGATTTAACAGAGAGGCCTTGAGTGTCCCAGACTTTCGGCCCGAAGTACGCATCCTCGCGATGACACGGGGCCTTCGGAGGGACTCACAGCTGTTTTACGAATTCTCCAAGGACCCCCCGGACACGCTGGGCGAATTTTACCGAAGGGCCGAACAGCACATGACAGCCGAAGAACTGAGAATGGGCGGACCGAAGTCCGATCACACCCGGGCCGAAGGGTCCAACCAGCAAACCCGGTATCCCACCGAACAGGCAGGCCGACCTCGGAGAACGAGAGGAAGGAAACTCCCCATTTTCACACCCCTGAACACCACAAGGACCAACATCCTCATGACAATGGAAAGGCAGGGAACTCAGGTTCAGCGGCCACGGGCCATGACCGCCGACAACAGAAAGAATATGAAGAAGTTCTGCCAGTTTCATCGCGACCACGGCCACGACACCGAAGACTGCTTCCAATTGAAAAAGTATATAGAGTCGCTGATAAAACAGGGCCAACTTCGGCGTTATCTGCACATGCCTTCCCCGAAAGGGAGAAAAAAGGAGGAAGGAAAGGCAGAAGATGAGGACTACGACTCCGACAGGCGGAGAAACCGAAGTCCGAAAAGGCGCCCCCCACCTCCAGCGGGAATCATACAAACAATTACGACGGGACTGCCATCCTCGGAAAGAAAGAGGAAGGCCAGAGAAATAGCAGTCATGGAGTATCAAAGTCCAACAAAAAAGCTGGCCCGAAAGGATGGTTCCACCGTCATTTTTCCCCATGACGACCCATTATTGATCATGGCGAGAATAGGAAACTGGCGAGAATAGGAAACTGGGACGTCAAGAGAGTGCTGCTTGACGACGGATCAAATGCCGACGTCCTGTTTTCACACTTGCTGCCGAGGTTGGGTGTATCTAGCAGCAACCTCAAGCCCGTCACCTCGCCTACCTTCGGGGTAGGTCCGTCCGAACTGCCCGTCCTCGGATGGATCGATCTCCCTTTGATGCTGAAAGGGACTTCGGTGATTGGGACAGCAGAGTTGTACGCCTCCACAATGGCAAGGTTCATCGTTATGGATGTCCCTTCATCGTACAACGCCATCCTTGGAAGACAGACACAGGGAAACCTGCACATTCGCCCTGATGTCAAGTACTTAACCGTCACTTTCGCCGCCAAGGATGGAGATGCGGAAATCTTCATAGATCAAGGCGAAGTAAGGAAGGTGTTCGTCAAAACACGAAAGGCTCCAGCAAACAACTTCGCGCAAGCTGTGGAAGCAAAAGTGCCAAAAAAGGGCGAGGCAGAGAATCCCGCGAAGGCGGAAATGGAAGAAGTAGAACTTGTCCCAGGCCAAAATACCCGAATAGGGAAAAACTTGGCCGAAGGTGACAAGGAAAAACTTGTATCTTTTCTACTGACAAATAAAGATCTGTTTGCCTACTCGCCGAAAGACATGCCAGGGGTAAACCCTGACATAATTCAACATAGCCTCAAAGTAAGTCCGGAAGCAAAGCCTGTCCAGCAAAAGAAGCGAGGCATCTCAGTTCATAAAAGTAACTTTGTCAAAACCGAAGTCCAACGACTGTTAGAAGCCGATGTCATCAGGGAGGTCAAGTACCCTGAATGGTTAAGCAATGTGGTAGTTGCCACAAAAGAAGGAAGCAGCAAACTCCGGATGTGCATCGACTTCAGAAACTTGAACGATGCTTGCCCGAAAGATTCATACCCTCTCCCACCGATAGACCAATTGGTAGACTCAACTGCCGAATACGGGCTCCTAACTTTCTTAGACGCCTTCAGTGGGTATCATCAAATAAGGATGGACCCTGAAGATGAATAAAAAACCGCCTTCATCACCGAGGGAGGAACATACTGCTACATCAGGATGCCCTTCGGGCTCAAAAACGCAGGAGCCACCTACCAGAGGTTGATGAGCAAGGTCTTCAACGACCAAATAGGGAGAAACATGGAAGTATATGTGGACGACATGATAGTCAAAAGCAAACTGCCTGGCGACCACGTCGCAGATCTAAAGGAAACTTTCCACCAGCTCAGAACCTTCGGGATCCGCCTTAATCCCGAAAAGTGCATCTTCGGAGTGACCTCGGGAAAGTTCCTTGGGTACATGGTATCAGAAAGAGGCATTGATGCCAACCCAGAAAAAATTAAGGCTCTACTCGAGTTCCGAACTCCTGCCACAATAAAAGATGTGCAGAGGCTCACCGGAAGGATAACCTCCCTCAGCAGGTTTATTTCCAGATATGGAGACCGGTGTCGACCATTCTTCAAAGTCCTCACTAAGGCAGCAAAAAAGGAGGACAACCTCGGGAGTAATGACCATCCTTGGGGTGAAGACTGCCAAAAGGCCTGGGAGGAACTCAAAATCTACTTAGCCGGTCTGCCCACTTTGCGGCAACCTCGCGAGGGAGAGCCCCTCGTGTTATACCTCGCCGTCACAGAAAAAGCCGTAAGCTCAGTCCTTGTGAAAGAAGAGGGGGCGAAGTAATGGCCAGTCTACTACGTAAGCAAGTCCCTGCATGGCGCCGAAGTCAGGTACCCTCTGTTGCAAAAAGCTATATATGCCTTGGTGCTAGCAGGAAGAAGGCTGCGACCATATTTTCAGGCTCACCCTATCATCGTCCGAAGCAGTCTACCTCTGCGCGATGTCATGAGAAAAGTTGATCATTCGGGAAGGCTTTCCAAATGGTGCATAGAGCTTGGCGAACACGACATCACTTATGAACCTCGAAAAGCCATAAAAGCTCAAGCTCTGGCAGACTTCATTGCCGAAGTACCCACCACCGAAGATAGCCATCCAGATCCAAGCGAAGGTGAGCCAGAGTGGACTTTGTACGTCGACGGAGCCTCGGGGTCCGAACACCAGGGAGCTGGGGTAATTATCAGAGGTCCCGAAGGCCTTGAAGTAATGAAGGCTATTAAGTTCAGCTTTAACGTCACCAACAATGTGGCTGAGTATGAAGCCCTCATAGCAGGATTGCGCCTAGCCAGAAGAATTGGCGTGCGAAATCTAAAAGCCCACAGCGATTCCCAGCTAGTAGTTCGGCAAACGGCAGGAGACTATGGGGCGAAGGACCCAATCTTGGCAAAATATCACGAACTGGTGACAAAGCTCATTCGAGAGTTCGACACCATACGGATCGAAAACGTACCTCGATGGGATAACGCCGAAGCAGACTGCTTGTCGAAGTCAAAAACATACACCGAGGTACTAAGCCGCCCGAGCATTGAAGTACTGAGCATAGTAACTTCGGAAAAAGGCTAGAAAGACCCGATAAAAAGGTATCTTGCGAACAACGCGCTCCCCGAAGACCCCATCGAGGCTGCAAAAGTGCGAAGATGCTCCGGGCGATTCTTCCTAATAGGCGAAGAACTGTATCGGCAGGGATATGCAAATCCTTTACAGAGGTGTGTTGGCGAAGAGGATACTGAAATGATCCTCGAAGAAGTCCACGAAGGCGCTTGTGGTTCACACATTGGAACCGACGCCCTGGCGGCAGTAATACTGCGCCAAGGATACTTTTGGCCTACCCTGAGAAAGGACGCTAGGCAGTTCGTCCGAAAATGTGGTAACTGCCAAAAACACGCAAATATCCAGAGGACACCCTCGGAAATGGTGACTTCGGCTGACTATCCCTGGCCCTTCGCAGTCTGGGGCATAGACCTCATAGGACCACTCCCAACAGCGCCTGGAGGCGTGAAATTCTGCGTAGTAGCAGTAGACTATTTCTCCAAATGGGTCGAGGCAGAACCGTTGGCTACTATCTCGGCAAAAGAAGTGCAGAAGTTCGTATGGAAGAACATCGTATGCAGATTTGGCATACCAAGGGTACTAGTAGCTGATAATGGATCCCAGTTTATAGACAAAGGGTTCCAGGAATTTATCAGTGACCTCGGAACAAAAATGCACTTCGCCCCAGTAGCTCACCCCCAAAGCAATGGGCAGGTAGAAGTATCTAACAGGACCATAAAAGATGGTCTGAAAAAGAGGCTGGGGGAAGCAAAAGGGAAATGGCCAGGAGAGCTCCAAAGTGTACTGTGGAGCTACCGAACAACACCCCGAAGAGCAACAGGGGAAACGCCTTTTTCACTCGTTTTCGGTACAGAGGCCATCATCCCAATCGAGGTAGTGCAACCATCAATCCGAGTACAAGTTTTTGATGAAAGTAGAAATGACCTCGGCCTAAGAACCAAGCTCGACCTCGTCGGCGAACACAGAGAAATAGCGGAGCTGAGAAGAAAAGCTTTTCAGCAGAGAGTGGCCACGGCTATAAACTTGCGTGCCAGGCCAAAAGGAATAAAGAAAGGAGACCTCGTTCTCCGAAAGGCTGAATTTGCACCTCGTAGGCCATCCCACGGGGTATTTCGCGCGAACTGGGAAGGTCCTTATCTGATCCTTGCCGAAGTACGAAAAGGGGTGTACAAGCTCGGCGATTCCGAAGGTATAGAATTAAAAAATACGTGGCATTCGGACTCCTTGAGAAAATTCTATACTTAGGATCTCGGCGAAGAAGATTGTGCTGTACAAGTTAGAAAAATTCTCTAAGTACGAAAGTTTCTTAGCCAAAAAGTCTTAAGCATAAGAGGTGCAAAATTCCGCAAAAGTGGCCGACCAGATAAGGTTTTCCGAAGTCTCTTGAGCGAACGTGTTCGGGACAATGGAGAAAACCTGGCAAAAGACTTAGCCAAAATTCTTGGGCATAAGTTGTACAAGTCAAGATTTCGCGAAGAAGGTCGCCATGCTAAGCGCAGATAAGGTTTTCCGAAGTCTCTTGAGCGAATGAGTTCGGGACAAAGGGAAACGAAAAATCTCGCAAAGATACTTAGCCAAATTTTCTAAAAAAGTCTTTTATTAAGATAAATTTGCTTACAAAGAAGGAAGATTGCCAGAAGAAGAAGTACAAAAGAGAAGGAAAATAAGGCAAAGGGCCCTAGAACAAACTAAGGATTCTCGGCGTCCCGGGAGCCACCAGCTCCTGCGTGCTTCTCCACAACCTTCGGCGCCGAAAGCGAAGGGGGCAGGTTCAGATGCTCAATCTTGGACCAAGACCACCGAGGCCCCTCGGGAATGTTCAGAGCCTCCAAAAAAGAAAGGTCCAAGTCTGGGAACCTTTGAAGAACTTGATACCGAGCGAGGCAAAACCCGTCCTGAAAACCAACTTTGGTCATCTGGTCGGATTTGTCCTTCTCGACACCGAGGTCTTCAAGGTCCTCCTTCAGATCCGCGACCTTCTTCTTCAGCGCCTTCATCTTCTTCTTCTCCGGCTCCTTCTTCAAAGACTCGACCTCGGCTTGAAGCGTGGCTTTCTCTTCAAGCACCTTCGCCAGGAGAGCCTCAGATTCCGACTTCTCCTTTTGAACTGCCTCGTTCGCCGAAATCAGCTCCGCCACCTGGGAGCCGAGGTCAGAAATCTTCTGGGAGGAGTCCTTCAAAAGTTCTTCCTTTTCCTTCAGGAACTCCTCCCGAACGGCAGCAACCTCCTTTTCTGCAGCTTGAGCCAGCTGCGCGTTCTGTGTGGCCAGTTCCGAGCACTTGGCCTTATATTGGTCTATGGTGCCTAAGGCCGAGGCTCGGAACAGCGCCTGCCTCGCCACCCGAACTCTGAGGAAACCGGCGTACCCCAGCAGCTGCAGAGAAACAAAGACAAAGTTAGTAAGGCAAAGAAGAAGAGGCAGACATTTAGAGGAAATCAAAAGGAAAAACACAAAGGCGAGAGGCGTACCTGGGCAGCGTGCTCAGAGACCTTCGCGGCAAGGGAGTCATCGTCAGGGTGAGCCTCCGCGATGGCCTTGAAGGAGGCCTCAGTAAGCACCCCCTTTGAGATCTCCTTAGCCATTTGCTGGCAGTCTCCGGAGTACAAATTCATGTCCTCCGTAAACGTCCAGAAAGGCTCCTTCGGGACCTTCCCCTTCGGGATATGGGCATCCCGAAGGGCCCGCTTTCGGGCGTGCTCGGCCACCCAACCCGGAGATGATATCTCCCCTGCATGGCAAAAACAAAAAATTGGTCAAGGCAAGAAAATCTCAAAACCCACAAAAAATAAGGCACCACAGTTTGATAGAAAAACAAACCTGCTGGCACCTCAGCGACGTCGTCGTCGGAAGCCCGAGCCTCCTCGGTAGAAATCCCCTTGCCTTTGCTTTTACGTCGCTCTTCAGCAGAAGGGGCCTCTACCAAAGCATCCAGAAGAGTCGCCGAAGAAGTGGGACTCTGAGCAGTGAGGTCAGCAACGACCTAGGCCGGCGGGACAGCAGCAGCCTTGGGCTCTTCGCCCACCTCCTCGGGAATCTCTGGGAGAGGAGGGGGCGCATCCTTCTTCGCCCGTTTGGCCACAGATGGCCCAGCCCCAGACATTTTCCGTCTTCGGGAGACGGCCTTCTTCGTCTGCTCACCTTTCTCGGATTGCCCGAGGAAAAGCTATTTGTAGAAGGCAGCGGTGTCATCACCCATCTCTGAAAAGGAAAGAAGACATCAGTGTGAGTCCAGGGTGAAAATATAGAAAAGGGATTTGGAGATAACTTACTTTCATAAAAACTTTCGTAAGACTCTTCCTTCCGAAGAAGCTTCACCAGCCAGGAGTCTTTCCCGGCAATGGCAGGAGCCGGCATCCCGAGGTCCGTCTTGTGCTCCTTTACCACCTTTAGCTCCCGAAGGACCTCTTCGGTCATCAACTTCCAGTTAATGGGAAAGGGGTAAAGAGGGCGCGAAGGGACCTCGGAATCCCAGTCGGAGACTGCTCGGATCCGTCTGTCGAAGTCCGCGAAGATAGGTGCCAACTCGGGAGTCAGCAATATCCTCGGGTCAACGACGTCCATCTCCAGCTTTCCCCGAGCCCATTTGGTCGGAACATGCGACCAGGCCTCCTCCTTCTTCAGAAAAAAGAACTTTTGTTGCCACCCTCGCCAGCTGTCCTTGTTGGCAAAGGTGAACTTATATTTTTTGCTCCCTGATCCCCGAGGTAGCATAAAGTAGAAGCCACCCTTCGGGACCACGAAGAGCTTATAGTACTGCAGAAAAAGAATGAAGTGGGGTTCTATTTTGAAAACGCCACACATACAAAGAAAGGCGTTGAAGTAGCAGTACGAGTTCGGTGGAAGTTGGTTTACGGCAATGCCATGGAAATCGCAAAACTCGCAAACCATCTTCGGCGGAGGGTACCGAAGTCCGGCCTTCAGCTGGGCTCGGAAAACGGTAACCTCGTCACTACGGTTTGAAAAACTGAATTGGTCAGAACGTGGCAACCTCGTAGTGGCATAGGAGGGAAGGAAGAACTTCTTCTTCCATTTCTCTAGTTTTGCAGGAGTGGTGCAACAAGGGTGAGAAAGAAGAGGCTGCCAGCTCTCGGGGATAGGCATGATTGGCTGAAAAATGAGTTCGGAAAAAGGCAAAAAATGAGTTCGGAAAAGCTTGAAAAAGCAAAAATCAGAGGACTCTGGAGATCAAAAACCCACCGAATGATTTGCCAAAATCTGGATTTGAAAACGTCGTCGTGAAAGGTGGCCGGAAAAAAACCCCGTTAAACAGCACCGCCGCAAAAAGCAAGGAAGAAGGCAGGAGCACTTGAAAGACAGAGGAGAGCAAAAGGAGAAGCAAAAGGGGTTATGAAGGAACAAAAGTATATATAAGCCGAGGGGGGATAAGCGAAACGGCGTCATAAATGCTGCACGAAGGCAAAGAGTCACCATAACTACTTACTAAGCATAAAAAGGCACGCCCGCTATAACCGATGCAACCCCAGCCAATAAAAAGCTGCCACGTGTCAGCCATCGCGCCAAAAGGGGGACACGCCTTCTGACAGACAGCACGCCGCTCCAGACTGACACATCTGGTTACGAGACGCGACGTTTCACAGACCTACAAAAGTAAATAAGTAGGTTACCCCGGAGACACCAAAAGACGGGCTATGTTTGAACAACCCGTGTCTTCGAACAAAAGGTACACCTTCGGCAAGAGTGCTATACCCAAGGCCCCGAAGTACTCCCTTTGAAAGCTGCCAAACCGAAGTTCCCACTTCGGCTTTCTGGAAGGGGGCTTGTGATAGCCGAAGGACTATCTCCTCTCCCAGTGCGTACTTCCTGCCGAAAGTATGATCAGGAAACCTGGTGTCACCCGAAAGAGACACTATCACTGACCTCGGAAGGAATGAAGCCAAGCACCCCGAATTTGGAACTTCGGCAAGAACGCCAGGGATCACAAAGATGGTGCCGGCTCCCTCGGGGGACCGAACGGATCGCCTTCGGATGCAGAAAATTAGCTATCGCAAACAGAAGGGAATCTCCCCGAAGGTGGAACCTCCGAATAAGGGAACACCCCAAAAGCACAAGCATAACTTCCGAAGAAGGGCGACCGTGTCAAAGAACGACCTCGCCCAGAGGACCTCGGGAGTACGGCATGAGCATTTAAAGAGCCTCTGACATGCCGCCCACAGACGCTACATGTCGCCTCAAACAGGCGATTTGACATGCCGACGCCGTCCAGGTCTTGTCACGACCTATCTCGGTTCAAGGCTCAAGGAGCCTGTCACCAGCTACTCGCCCCCTACGCCCAGAAACTTAGAGAACATCCGACCGAACACGTGTCGTCATCTGAACGGGCTGGGCTTCTCTATAAATACCAAGGAACAGACCCTGGCAAACGATTTGACTCCTCCTCCTTGAGAAAATGCAAGCAAGCCCACTAAAAACTCTAGTGCTTCCCCCTTACCTTCTCAAGAAACTGACTTGGGCGTCGGAGGCTCTTCCCCGGAAAAGCACCCCGGGGACCTCCTAACCATCTTCTCTGAGCTTTTTAGGCACATTCCCCTGGGAAACCTCAACTCCAGACGCTCTCCCTCACAGGAAGTCCTCCCGGAAGTCACCATGCCTTCCAGTGAAGATGTCTCAGGGCATCAATAGTTTCCTATGATTTTTGGCACCCAGGAAACCATTGGATAAAATTTCCATCTCCTACCTTTTTCTATCTATGAAAAATTTGCAATTCCCACCCACCCTAGTGACAAATTTGTGACAATTTTTCAAAAACTACAGGAAAATCATCATTATAGAAATTTTTGTTTTCTAGTTAATGTTTATACACATACACACACATTTAAACATATGCATACATACATACATACAAACACACACACACCTAAACCCTAAACCCTAAAACCCTATATATATATATATACAAATAATACATTATATGTTTGTGCGTGTGTGTATGCACTAACAAATGTAGAAATTGCTATACCCTAACAAAATTATTAAACTTACTAAATATGAAAATTGCTCAACATGAAAGTTACTCCATATATATATGCAAGCCTCCAAATGAGGAAAGTAATTACTAGTATAACCCAAATATGGAATTGCTAAGCATAAGTTTAGGGATTTTAGGGGGGTTTAGGGTTAGGGTTTTGAGTTTTAGGGCTTGACTTTTAGGGATATAGGATTAGGACTATAAGGCATGAGTTTATATAGAAGGTTTGGATTTAGGGTTAAGATTTAGGTTTTAGGGTTAATAAGATTTGCATTTAGAGTTAGGATTTAGGTTTAGGGATTTAGGGTTAGTGTTACATGTTTTAGGGTTAGGGTTGATAAAATTTGCATTTAGAGTTAAGGTTTGGGTTTAGGGATTTAGGGTTAGGGTTAAGGTTAATAAGATTTGCATTTAGAGTTAGAGTTTGGGTTTAGGGATTTAGGTTTATATGATTTAAGGTTAGAGTTTTTTTAAGGTTTGGGTTTAAGGAGGCTTTGAGGTTAGGGTTAGTATTTAGAGATTAATTTAGGGTTGGGGTTTAAGGTTTTAAGGTTTGGGCCAGCTTAGGGTTAGGGTTTGGGCAGGGTTTGGGGTTTCGGTTTGTGTTTAGGGATTTAGGGTTAGGGTTGGGGTTTGAATTTGGATTTAGGGATTTTAAGATTGAGCTAGGGTTAGGGTTTAGTGATTTTAGGGTTTGGGTTTAGGGAGAAGATAAGGTTTGGACAAATCATAGGATAATTATCCTACGAATTTGAGACAATTTATTTTGCTACTATTTTTGTCATCAAACTAGTGTAGGAACTAGGATGCAGGAAAACCGTAGGACAAGTTTTTGCCTAAAAGCCCTAGGAATTAGCATTGTAGGAAAAGCGTAGAACACAAATCCACCTCAAAAGCGTCCGACAGATTAGGCCCAGTGCACATTCCAACAATTTTGCTTCAATTCTTTTGTCCTACGATTTCTTTCATAGGAACTAGGTGTAGGAAATAACCTCCATCCTTGTAGTGCATCTCCCTCTTTAACCAAGGAACTCCTAGATTTCTGCTTTAACATATTCTCTTTTATGGCAGCCCAGCTCCAGAAATTGGACCAACAAGCAGTCCTCAGTTCGCATTTCTGGAAATTAGACCAACTTGCATGACTCATGCCAACATTCAATCAAACTATTAGAACTTCTACGATATCTCTTGGGGAGGACCGTACTCTAGAATGCATGGACCGGGAGTAATTCAATGAACTATCAACTAAAAGTATGATAGCTGAAAGGAGCAACGAGGAATAATTTCCATGAAAACGACCCCCATGACAACGAGTGGTACTAGTTTTTCTTTAATTTATTATCATCATTATCATCATCATTATTGTTATTATTACTCTCGAATCAATTTGACATCGGATCACAAAAATCTTAAAAAAAATCATGAAGACTTTTGAATCTGCTTTGCTCGGCAAACTATAACTCTATTTTTTTGGGCCGAAAACTATATAGTTTTTTTTGTGCATATGTTACTGAGCGGTTATAAAAATTTAGAACAGGTCAAAATTGGTTCTAGTAGGTACTTAAAACTGGTTTTAATTGCCTTTTTAGTTGTAGTGTACAATTCTTTTTACTTTATTAAATTAATTAATTAATTAGTTGGTTCCATGCCTAACATATACTTTATCCCCTACTTTCTTATATTATTTGACAACAACTTTTAAAGCTTGGTAACTGTGTTTTAGTAATTTTAAATTTTTTTTTATATTTTTTATAGTTATTCAACATTTACTGATTTACATTTATATTGAGGAAAATACATGCATAAATAAGAAAAATTAATAATTTAAAATATTTATTAATTATGAAAAATATTAGATAGATAAAAATTAGTGAAAAATTATTACCATACAATTTAAATTAAAGTTCCAAAAATTATTTAAGGGTAGTGTATATAAAAGAAATAGGGAGCAAAGTGTTTATTTCCAAAAACAATGTTAAAAGTGCAGGTTAGTCAAATCATATGAGATTATTTAGGTTCCCCCAGCCACATAAGATTATTATAAGGGAAAGTAGCACCAATGGTTACAAATCTTTAATTCCAGTTACAAATCAGTTTCTAACCTTCCAATTGTTACAAATTGTTCCCAAATCTTTATAATTTATTGTATATTGGTCACCAACCCTAGGCAGGCACCAAAACTTGATTTATAGAAAATAAAAATTGATAATTTAAATTATCCATTAATTGTGAGAAAATTATTATATATATAGTTTGACTTTATTGGAAGACAAAGGCCGAACAGTTTGAATTCGTAAACTCTCATAAATTATCTGGCTTTAACTTTTTGCATTCTAATTTAAACTGTTCAGTAACTGTTTTCTCATATATTCAAATAATGTCATAATTTTTTAACAATTAACAGATAATTTAAACTATCAATTTTCTTTTCTATAAATTGAATTTCTGTGTCTACTAAGGCTAGGGATCAATATGTAACGAATTATAAAGGCTTGGGACCAATTTGCAATAAAATGAAAGTTAGGGATCGATTTGCAATGAAAAAGTAAATATTTGGGACCAATGGTGCTTTCACCCATTATGTAAGTTTCGCAAAATATTTTTCTAATTGTTCTTTCCTTTAATACGTATATGCAATGAAATAAACTTCCTGACAATGCGGAGAAAAAACAAATGAACACGAAGAGTTAGCCATTTTAAGGTAACGGTGCTCAAATTGTAAAGAACTAGCTTTCGGAAAAGTTTCATGTTTAAAGTTGTTTTTTCGGCTCTTTACTGATAAATGGTCAAATTCCTTATCTATTTCATATTTCTATTATCTCTGCCCCTTTAGTTCTTAAACTTCTCCTTCTCATGATCGGGTCTTTTGTTTCAATCACAACTATAAAGATAAAAGAAATACCCTATCCTCCTTGAACCTAGCCGCTCCAACCCAAATCTACCCTTACTTGCATAGCCATGAAGAAAATACGGGTTTAACTAATCCTACCTACATCCCTTCCACACTAATATAATTGTATTTAAAATATGATTCTATTTCAAAATTAAATTATAACAACATAAATTACCATATATTATTTTAGTTTGTGATTTATTATTATTATTATTAATTGTGAATATACATATTCTTTTAAAAATATACATAAAATATTAAAAAAAAAGTCTAAAAATTAAACATATGTCTTAAATGGGTTGGCGAGTAGTACCCCTCCCATTTAAGAGATAGATACTACGTGCACCCAATCCATTAACATCACTAACAGTAAACCAACCCAAAAACTCGATCTTCACATGAAGGAGTTTAGAGACTAGAATGTTAGAAATAATATACTTAGAAATTGAAATAAAAACTTGACTATAATCGGAAAAAAATGTAAAAACAAAAAGCAAAAGAGAGTAATTGGCCCTACGCCATGGTGAACTTGGTAATTCATCATTAGGTTTGGTTAAAATGTGGTCGATAACGTGAAATCAACAATGTATAATGTATTTGCACAATTAGAGTCAGAATCAAGTAACACACCTAAGATGACGGTCAACTACCAAGTTGTCGAAGAGACAGCTCATATAGCCAAATTTTCAAAAAGCTGAGTAATATTCTTTGTAACTCAAATTTTGAGTTAACCACACAATCGTAATTCATAATAAATATATTTATACCATACCCGATAGCAAAAAGTTTATTAGTTTTCTTTTTTAATAATTTAACATCTCTATCTTCATCCTATTTTGGATGAAATATTTGTGTTTAATATAGAGATTAAGAAAGAAGAAAAAGTTTGTGTTTATTTTTATTTTTATCCTTCACTTTTCATATACAAATTAAGAAAGATGCAAAAAGTGAATATTAAAATAATATAGTTTGAAGGGTAATATGATAAAGTGATTTAATATAAGAAACATTGCAAAGTTTTGGGACAACCCATAATTGAATATGTTGCATCCTTTTTGGGACACAGAGAGTACTACTTAAAATTGTTTTAGAACTTTGTAATATTATTTTCATATTTAATAAATTCTTTTACGATAATACACTTTATGCTGTTATTTTAATATTTTTTTTATTTTCCTTAACTTATATTTAAAAAATTAACCAAATGAAAATGAAACAAAATATTTTTTTCTTTCTTAATTTCTTCACTAATTTCATATTTATCAAAAATACAAAACCCACCTGGCAGGAATTTCATTTTTTTCAGTGGAAAGAAGTGCATTAATAGAAAAAGAAAGGCTCCCAAGAGCTTACAACAAAAGTTGTTTACCCTTATCAAAAGGACGGATTACAGGTCCAGGAGAAATTTTTACTGAGGATCCACTAGAACTACCTACATCAACATTAGCCATAGAAACAAAAGTAGTAACCTTATTCACTCCTCGTGGTCTATGTTGAAGACGAGCCACTCCTACCATGTTCATCAACCACATGCACTCCAAAACAAAATTATAAGCCGGATTGGAATCAAGAATATTAGAAAAAAAATCCTGACAAATAATTTTTTACAATCAGATTCAATATCTAGCCTAGTTGGCCCCATAGAGAAACCATATGAAGAGCTTCATAGAGGCCTCAAATTTTTGCCACCAAAGGACTAGTAAAACCAATTTTGTTGCAAAAGCAATCACAACTTGACCCTTATGATCTCTTACAAGCTCTCAGCCGTCACTACTTATAGTTGTAAGATTTGAATATCCATCAAAGTTCAGCTTAAAGGAGCCTCCACTTGGTGGTGCCCAACCAACTATTAAAGAAGCAGCTATTCCCTTGGGTTTTCGAGTCCCAATCAAAGTCGTAAATTCAATGGCTTGCTCTTTGAATTCAACTATTAAAGGAGCAACTATTCTCTGGGCTTTAAAGAAGGCCCATTCACAAATTCTGGCCTTATATCTTAGTGAAAATGAATAATGGGCTCATTTGGTGTGATATGCTATCATTTTTATAATAGGTTTTTCTCCACCACGTTCAATAGATAGTTTGTAGCTGTAAACTTATCCACGTTGCTTAATGGTTACAATTTATCACAGTTCATGTATGTGGTCAAAGAAATAAATTGTCATAGGGTCATTTAGTAAATTATTTAAGCTTTTTTTATATTCTCTACTTTTTCCGGGTTCAATGTAAAGCAACTGGCCAGATTCGCCAGACCTCACTCATTTCTATATGGTGCCACCTAATCCTTTCATTTTGACAACAAGATTTAGGGGCATGTAGAGTCTCAGGCTTATCTTCGACTGCATTAGCGTGCTGCAACAGTTGATGTTACCTGGTTTGATATGTTTCAACATTTCTGGTGTGTCAAATTTGGCTCATTTCATTAATTACTAAATTCATAAGCTATGACTGTTGTGGTTACTTAATCAATTTCTGATAAATTTTTTAGCAATAGTAACTGTGTCAAAACATAATTTATCCTGTCTATTCCATACTATTTGCTCTATTTATGATTAACGTAAAGATTAAGAATTGATGAAATTATGTACTTTTAGACAAAATTGCCTCTGAAAATAGCAATCAAAGTAACATGTATTGGCGGCAAGTTTGGTTTTTCAAACGTGTTTGAGTGGAGAGCTTCAACTTTTTGAAATATCGTATGGCCTATGGAATATTTCTTGACTCAAGCACATTTAGCTTTGATAACACTCACTTTGCATACTTAATTGCTTTTTCTTTTTTGTATATTTAAGTTTTAAAGTGAACAATAACATAGGGGTAGTATGATAAATTTGATGGGAAAAACTTGACAAATAAGAATATGGTGTAAATAATTTGGTATAGCTCAAAAGAAAATATGGTGTAAAGAATATGAAACAGATAAAGCAATTATTAGAATTTTTGTTTTTGGCTCACCATACACAACCACGGTTTCATAGCATGTTACTCAAACTTAGCCACTATTCATGGTAGATCTTATCAATGCATCTTTCAGTATGGGTTATGCAATACGTATATATATATCCAGCCATTCCTTATGCTAATAATGCATTCATTTTTGCATTCAACCAGCACACAATCACATATCAAGCATTACTTATAAACAACAATTACCCTTTACATTAAAATCCTTAAGCGCTTCTGGTCCCTTGTAAGCCCTAGCTTGGGTTTCATTTCACAATTGACCAACCAAAGTGTTAAGTGTCCCTAAACAGGGTTGGTGAAGACTTAACAACTATTACCAATTGGTTTTGGGTTAGATAATTATTAATGCTTAGGATTCTTTGTTGCTCCAGCTATTGACAAAATAACTCACACGATAGAGCTAAACTGACTTACATGCGAGGGGCCTAAGGAGAATTTCATATGGCCGAAAAAAGATGTTAATGAAAACTTGGTGATGAGATAACTCCATTTATCGCAAACTGCTTTTGAATTGGATGTTTTAACACAATGTTCCATCACTCTAACACAATATTTATGGTTACATTTGCCTCATTTTAAGAAGCCATACAAGTTTCCAAAATCATAGAATTAAATTAGCACTTTACCTTGTTGCACCCTCAAGGCCATCTCTTTATAAGCACTCTTACAGTTCTCTTTTCCTTGCACCCTTTTAAAGGCATTAGGAACAATCTAATACTACAACAATTGAACACTTCCCAGCACCATTAAGGTCCACTTAACCCAGTAAAATAAAAGATCCATGGCCCCTTAACCCTAGCTCAGACCGTAACTTCTTCCT
Organism: Aquilaria sinensis; assembly: GCA_005392925.1. Classification (NCBI taxonomy): domain Eukaryota; kingdom Viridiplantae; phylum Streptophyta; class Magnoliopsida; order Malvales; family Thymelaeaceae; genus Aquilaria; species Aquilaria sinensis. The sequence goes on from SMDT01000330.1 coordinate 399,221, forward strand.
ACTTTCTTACCCCTCCTTAGCTGGCACCCATATTGCTACCTTGTAATTAACGCAAATAAATCCTTTAAAAATGCCATCAAACTCAATCCTAAGGAACAATAGTATGTGTCAAACCACTTCTCTTAGCTAATTAATTAGGCATTTCATGGGCTGCCTTATCATGGATTTGGATAGGAATTCAGTCGAAATGTCTACTTAGGATCTTGAGATGTGGCTAGGATTTAGATGTCACTCTAAAGGTCTTTCAAAGTGTAGACATCACCAATATTTGTTTTTCAAAAACAATTAGATACCTAGGGGCCATGATATGGACATGCCACATGTGTACTTTTTCTTCCTTTGAACTCATCTATTAACAGATATAGAGAAAGAAGCCTATACTCACATGATATGGATTGTTTATCCTATATATGACCTCCTGTAAGTTTTTAGAACATTAGCAAGTTTGGAATTGGTTTACACTAACTTACGCCAAATTATTTTAACATAAATTAGATTAATACAAAAATATTGTTATGATTTTTTTATATATAATATTATTTGAAAGCTAATATTATATAGGTATAATAATATGAGCTAATGCTTGGGTTGCGGGCTGCTAGTGGGCTATGTTTTGTTTGTTGTTTGTGGAGCATCTTCTATTGTGGGCTTGACTAATTTCTATTACTTTTGTGAGATAAGTCCTTATGTGTTGCGCATCTTCATCTGACCTTTTTAGGTTGGGTTTTTGGGCATTGTTCTCTTTGCTTGTATCTTTCTTTCTAAGATGATGATTGCACTCTTTTGCTTTTAATAAAATTCTTGCTTTTTCCATTAAAAAAAGGTATAATAATCCATTTGATAACATTTTTATAGTGTAATTGAATTTTTATTAACCTTTCTATTTTTTAGGTTGAGTAAATGAAAAATTCATAAAAATGTAATTAGATTGTAAAAAAATGACATTGAATGGATTATTATATCTATATAGTACTAGTTTTGAAATGCCATTAATTTAGACAATAAAACTATAAAAATAAAAATAAGTAATTTTAAATTAATTTAACTTTAGTTAAAATAAATCTAATAACTATAAGTCATATTAGATTAACCATTTAAATCTGATCTAGTTAATCCATGATGATGGCCGGGGGCCTCATCGTTTATAGTCATGGTGACTGGTGGAGAGACTTCTGGGAGGAAGAACGCCTGGAGGATGGATCGCCCAAGGTAGTGTGCCTGAAAGCTCAGAAACAAAGGGTTAGGAGGCCCCCAGAGTGTTTTTCCGGGGGGGGAGCCTCCGACGCCCAAGTCAGTGGTTGGCTGAGAAAAAGGCAAAGGTAATAGCACACAGGGCTGAAGAGTCTTGCCTGGTAATTTTCTCAGAGTGTGGGAGCAGTGTCTTGCCAACCAACCTCCTGCCAAGTATTAATTCCTGGTATTTATAGGAGTGCCTAGCCCGTTCAGATGGCAACACATGTTCGGTCGGATGTTCCTGAATTTCTGGGCGTAGGAGACAGATAGCTGGTAGCAGGTTGCCTTGAGCCATGTGCTGAGATGGGCCATGATGTGATTCTGATGGCGTCCGTGTGTCAGAGCGCCTTTTGAGGCGGCTTGTGACGTCTGTGAAAGGACGTGTCAGAGGCTTCCTTAAATGCTTCCATAAATGCTCCTGCCGTACTCCCGAGGTCCCTGGGTGAGGTCGTCCTTTGGTACGGACAGAGCCTCTTCGGGAAACAAGCCCTCAGTTCGGGGGTTCCCAGTTTCAGGGAGTTCCGCCTTCGGGGATATCATGTTCGGCTCGCTATGTCTGGTGCCGCTTTTCCGAAGGCGATCTGTTCACAACCTTGGGGGGGCAAGTAGTGTCCTCAGGTTTTCCTGGCGTGCCGGGCTCGGAGCTCTTCGGCTATCTCCCGAGGTGCATGATCACACCTTTTCTCGGGTAGCGCCAGCTTCTTCTGGCCATTCTTGTGGCAGGGAGTTCGGCCAGATAGAGGCGATAGCGTTTGGCTATCACATGCCCCCCTTTGGAAAGCCGAAGTGAAGACTTCGGTTTTGCATCTCTTTCCGAGGTTGTTTATGGGAGTCTCTTTGGAAGCTCAACCTGTTCCGAGGTTGCGCCTTTTGCCCGAAGATCATGGGCTCTTCGGCCTTGGCCTGTTCTTTGGTGTCTTCGAGGCGGAGCCTGTGCCGAAGATACACCTCTTGCCCGAAGGTCATGGGCTGTTCGGCCATAGCCTGTCTCTTGGCGTCCTCGAGTTGGCCTGCTCTTTGTTTCTGCAGGTCTGTTTGGCCAAGCGTGTCAGTCTGAGCGGCGCGTCCCAGTTTTCCAGGGATGTCAGAAGACGTGTCCCAGTTTTCAAGGGACGTTTGGAGGACGTGTCCCCCATTTTTGCGCAGCGGTTGACACGTGGCGCTTTGCCATTGGAGGAGAGTCGCGTCGGTTACAGAGGGCGCGCCTTTTCAGGTGCAGAGAGCAGTTACGGTGACGGTTCGCCTCCAAAGGGTACTTATGACGATGTTTCGGTTACCCACCTCTGGCTTATAAATAGCCCATTCCATCATAAGTTCCTTTTGCTTTTTCTTCTGCTCTTTTCTCTGCTTTGCCCCTGTTCTTGCACTTTCTTGCTTTCTGTGGCGGAGCTACCTTAATCAGAGCTTTTTTCCAGCCAACTTTCACGACGGCGTCCTCAGATTTTGGCAAATCTTTCGGTGGGTTTTTGTTTTCCAGAGCGTTTTGATCCCTCTGTTCTTTTGAGTTTTTCTCTGGAAACTGTTTTCTTCCGTTTTCAAACTCGTTTTCATGTCGAAAATGCCCATTCCTGAGAGCTGGCAGCCTCTTTTAGCCCATCCTTGTTGCACCACCCCTGCAAAGTTAGAGAGGTGGAAGAAAAAATTCTTTCTTCCCTCTTACGCCATTACTAGGCTGCCTCGTTCTAGCCATTATGCTTTTTCAAACCATAGTAAGGAGGTTACCGTTTTCCGAGCCCAGCTGAAGGCCGGTCTTCGGTATCCTCCCCCGAAGATGGTGTGCGAGTTCTGCAAATTTCATGGCATTGCTGTGAACCAGCTTCCCCCGAACTCGTTCTGCTATTTTAACGCCTACCTCTGCATGTGTGGCGTCTTCGGGATAGAACCCCATTTCATAATCTTTATGCAGTACTACAAGCTCTCTGTGGTCCCGAAGGGTGGCTTCTATTTCATGCTACCTCGGGGATCCGGGAGCAAGAAATTCATGTTCACCTTCGCCACTAAGGATAGCTGGCGGGGGTGGCAACGGGGGTGGCAACAGAAGTTCTTCTTCCTGAAGATGGACGAGGCCTGGTCGTACGTTCCGACCAAATGGGCTCAGGGAACACTGGATGTGGACGTTGTTGATCCGAGGATGCTGCTGACCCCAGAGTTGGCTCCCGTGTTCGCGGATTTCGACGCCCGCATTCGGGCTGTCTCTGACTGGGATCCCGAGGTCGCTCCGCGCGCCCTTTACCCTTTTCCAATCAACTGGAAGTTGATGACCGAAGAGGTCCTTCAGGAATTAAAGGTGGTAAAGGAGCACGAGACTGACCTCAAGATGCCAGCTCCTGCCATCGCCGGGAAGGATTCCTGGTTGGTCAAGCTTCTTAAGGAGGAAATTTCTTTCGAAAAGCTTGTCGAAAGTGAGTCATCTTCTACTCCTTTGCTGTTTTTTCCTCGGACTTACGCTGATGTTTCTCTCCTTTTTCAGAGATGGGCGACGGGACTGCCGCCTATTACAAGTCCCTTTTCTCCGGCCAAGTGGAGAAGGGGGAGCAGACAAAGAAGGCGGCTTCCCGAAGGCGGAAGTCCGTTGGTGCTGGTCCCTTGGCTAAACGGGCGAAGAAGACTGTTCTTTCCTCTCCTTTGGAAAGTATTGGGGAGGGAAACGAGGACGCCGAGGTTGCTGTCACTTCGCCGCCTGTCGATTCGGCCGAGGTCCCTGCTTCCGCCGACGTCCCTCCAACCGACGTCCCTCCCCAAAGTCCTACTGCGTCGCAGGCCCTCCTTGATGTAGTGGTAGAAGTACCTTCTGCCGAGGAGCGGCGCAGGCGGAAGGGCAAGGGCATTTCGACCGAGGAGGCCGAGGACTCCGAGGACGTCGTTGTCGAGGTTCCACCAGGTTTGTTTCCAGACAAAGTGTACTTCCTTTGTTTTTTCTGGATTGGCTTCTTTGTCTTTAATCTCCTTCTCATTCTTACCATGCAGGGGAGTTGACTACCCCTGACTGGGCGGCCGAACATGCTCGGAAGCGAGCTCTTCGGGACGCCAAAATCCCGCAAGGGAAGATACCAAAGGAGCCTTTCTGGACGTTCACGGAGGACATGAATTTGTACTCCGAGGACTGTCCTCAAATGGCGAAGGAAATTTCGAAGGGGGTGCTTACTGAGGCCTCCTTCAAGGCTATTGTGGCGACCTATCCGGAGGACAACGATCTCGCCGTGAAAGTTACCGAGCATGCTGCTCAGGTATACTCTTCAGACCTATTTCCTTCAATTTTTTCCTAAGTGTTTGGCTCTTACTGACCTTGCGTTTATCTTCTTCGCAGCTGCTGGGGTATGCTGGCTACCTCCGAGTTCGGGTGGCCAGGGAGGCTGTGTTCCGAACTACGGCCTTAGATACTTTAGAAAAGGCGAAGGCCACACGCCTGGAGTTGATCGCCAAAAACCAGCAGCTAGCGGATGCTGTGAAGGAGAAAGTTGCTGCCCTTCGGGAGGAGTTCTGGAAGGAGAAAGAAGAACTTGAGAAGGACTCCTCCCAGAAGATTGCTGACCTCGGCGAGCAGATAAATGGAATGCTGGCCGCCAACGAGGAGCTTCTAAAGGATAAGTCAGAATCTGACAAGATCATACTGGCGCTGACAGCTGAGAAAAACATCCTTGCAGCCGAGGTCGTGTCCTTGAAGAAGGATCCGAAGGGGAAGGAGCAGATAAAGGCGCTGGAAGAGGAGATCGCAGATCTGAAGGACGAGCTTGACGACCTCGAGCTTGAGAAGAACAAGTCTGATCAAATGGCCAAGGTCGCCTTTCAGGACGGCTTCTGCCTTGCTCGGCACCAAGTCCTCCAGAGGTTCCCAGATCTGGACCTCTCTTTTCTAGAGGCTCTAAACATTCCTGGGGGACCTCGGTGGGAATGGTCCAAGGTCGAACATTTGAACCTTCCTCCTTCAATTCCAGCGCCAAAGGTGGTGGAAAAGGGCGGGCAAGCGAGTGGGTCTCGGGACGCCGCGAACCCTTAGGCTATTTTAGGGCCCCTTTTCCTTCCCTTCTATTTTGTATTCCTTCTTCGGGCACTTCTCTATTGTAAAGCAGCTTACTCCTTAATGAAGACTTTTTTGGCTAAGTGTTTCTTCAAGTTTCTTTATTTTCATTGCCTCGAACGCATTTGCTCAAGAGACTTCGGAAAACCTACAATCAAAGAAACTCTTTTACCTTCCCTTGGCCGAGCCTGTTCGCTCCAGAGGCTTTTTGGAAAGTCTGAAAAATTTGACTAAGTCTTTTTGCAGGCTTTTGCATTTCCATTTTGTCCCGAACACGTTCGCTCGAGGGACTTCGGAAATTCCTTAGTCAAAAAATTTTCCTTCTTTTCCTTTTGTCCCGAGCATGTTTGCTCAAGAGACTTAGGAAATCTTTCGAGAGTTGTTTTCCATTTTTCCCGAGCGTGATGGCTCAAGGGACTTCGGAAAACTGTCTCTGCGCTTATTTCGGCGAGTACTTCTGCGACGTTCTTGTTTCCCATCTTTCCCGAGCATGATGGCTCAAGGGACTTCGGAAAACTGCCTCTGCGAGATTTCTCCATCTTTTCCCGAGCGTGATGGCTCAAGGGACTCTGGAAGGTCAATCTGCGCTTTATTACGGCGAGCATCTTCGCGGAATTCTGCTTTGCACAATTTTGGATACTTAAGAACTTTCCTTAAGAGCATTCTGTACTTACAATTCCTCCGCTTCATCTTAGGCGTAGAATTTTTTCAAGGCGTCTGAGTGCCAAGTATTTTTCAATTCTACGCCTTCGGCGTCGCCAAGTTTGTACACGCCTTTTCGTACTTCGGCGAGAACCAGATAAGGTCCTTCCCAGTTTGCGCGAAGTACTCCGTGGGACGGCCTTCGGGGTGCAAAGTCAGCCTTTCGGAGAACGAGGTCTCCCTTCTTGATTTCTTTTGGCCTGGCCCGTAAGTTTACAGCCGCGGCCACTCTTTGCTGAAAAGCTTTTCTTCTCAGCTCGGCTATTTCTCTGTGTTCGCCGACGAGGTCGAGCTTGGTTCTGAGGCCGAGGTCGTTTCCACCTTCATCAAATATTTGCACCCGTATTGATGGTCTGACTATCTCGACTGGGATAATGGCCTCTGTCCCGAAGACTAGTGAAAAGGGAGTTTCCCCTGTGGCCCTTCGGGGCGTCGTTCGGTAGCTCCACAATACGCTTTGGAGTTCTCCTGGCCATTTCCCTTTTGCTTCTCCCAGTCTCTTTTTCAGGCCATCTTTTATGGTCCTGTTCGATACTTCCACCTGCCTGTTACTTTGGGGGTGAGCTACTGGGGCGAAGTGCATCTTTATTCCGAGGTCGCTGATAAATTCCTGGAATCCTTTGTCTATGAATTGGGATCCATTATCAGCTACTAGTACCCTCGGTATGCCAAATCTGCATACAATGTTCTTCCATACGAACTTCTGCACTTCTTTTGCCGAGATAGTTGCCAGCGGTTCTGCCTCGACCCATTTAGAGAAATAGTCCACTGCTACAACGCAGAATTTCACGCCTCCGGGTGCTGTGGGGAGTGGCCCAATAAGGTCTATACCCCAGACTGCGAACGGCCAAGGATAGTCAGCCCGAGACTTACCGAACTTACCGTCTCCGAGGGTGCCCTCTGGATGTTCGCGTGTCTCTGGCAGCTACCACATTTTCGGACGAACTGTCTTGCGTCCTTTCTCAGGGTAGGCCAGAAGTATCCTTGGCGAAGTATCACCGCTGCAAGGGCATCAGTTCCGATATGTGAGCCACACATGCCTTCGTGGACCTCTTCAAGGATCATTTCAGTATCCTCTTCAGCCACGCATCTCTGCAGCGGGTTTGCATATCCCTGCCGGTATAACTCTTCACCAATCAGGAAGAATCGGCCGGAGCGTCTTCGCAGTCTCGCAGCGTCGCCGGGGTCTTCGGGGAGCATATTTTCTGTGAGGTATCTCTTTATGGGATCTTTCCATCCTTTTCCCGAGGTCGCTATGCTCAGCACTGAGATGCTCGGATGGTCTAGCACCTCGGTGTATGTTTTCGACTTCGCCAAGCAATCCGCCTCAGTGTTATTCCGCCGAGGTACATTTTCGATCCATACGGCGTCAAACTCTTGGATGAGCTTTGCTACCAGCTCGTGGTATTTTGCCAAGATTGGGTCCTTCGCCCCATAATCTCCTGCCGTCTGCCGAACTACCAGCTGGGAATCGCTGTGAGCTTTTAAGTTTCTCACGCCAATCCTTCTGGCCAAGCGTAATCCCGCTATGAGGGCTTCATACTCAGCCACATTGTTTGTGACGCTGAAGCTGAACTTGATAGCCTTCATTACCTCCAGGCCTTCGGGTCCTCTGATAACTATTCCAGCTCCCTGGTGTTCGGAACCCGAGGCTCCGTCAACATGCAAGGTCCATTATGGCTCACCCTCGTTCGGATCTTGGTGGCTGTCCTCAGTGGTGGGTATTTCGGCGATAAAATCTGCCAGTGCTTGGGCCTTTATGGCCTTCCGAGGCTCATATATGATTTCGTGCTCGCCAAGCTCTATGCACCACTTGGAGAGCCTTCCCGAATGATCAACTTTCTTCATAACATCCCGTAGTGGTAGACTACTTCGGACGATGATGGGGTGAGCCTGAAAGTACGGTCGCAGCCTTCTTCCTGCAAGCACCAAGGCGTATATAGCTTTTTGAAGCAAAGGGTACCTGATTTCGGCGCCATGTAGGGACTTGCTGACGTAATAGACTGGCCATTGCCTTGGGCCTTCTTCTTTCACGAGGACCGAGCTTACAGCTTTCTCCGTGACAGCGAGGTACAATACGAGTGGCTCTCCCTCCCGAGGTAGTCGCAGAGTCGGCAGGCTGGCCAAGTAGACTTTGAGTTCTTCCCAGGCCTTTTGGCAATCTTCATCCCAAGGATGATCATTCCTTCCGAGGTCGCCTTCCCTTTTTGCTGCCTTTGTGAGGACTTTGAAGAAAGGTCGGCACCGATCTCCGTACCTGGAAATAAACCTGCTTAGGGAGGTTATTCTTCCGGTGAGCCTTTGCACGTCTTTGACCGCGGCAGGAGTTTGGAATACAAGCAGAGCCTTAATCTTCTCGGGGTTAGTGTCAATGCCTCTTTCGGATACCATGTACCCAAGGAACTTTCCCGAGGTTACCCCGAAGATGCACTTTTCAGGATTGAGCCGAATCCCAAAGGCTCTGAGCTTTTGGAAGGTTTCCTCTAGATCTGCAACGTGGTAGCCAGGCAGCTTGCTCTTGACTATCATATCATCAACATATACCTCCATGTTTCTCCCCATTTGGTCCTTAAAGACCTTGTTCATCAACCTTTGGTAGGTGGCTCCTGCATTCTTGAGCCCGAAGGGCATCCTGATATAGCAGTATGTTCCTCCCTCGGTGATGAAGGCAGTTTTTTCTTCATCTTCGGGGTCCATCCTTATTTGATGGTAGCCACTGAAGGCGTCTAGGAAACTTAGGAGCCCATATTCCGCAGTTGAATCTACCAGCTGATCTATTGGCGGCAGAGGGTATGAGTCTTTCGGGCAAGCATCGTTCAAATTTCTGAAATCGATGCACATCCGGAGTTTGCTGCTACCTTCTTTTGTGGCGATGACCACGTTGCTTAACCATTCGGGGTACTTCACTTCCCTGATAACTTTGGCTTCCAACAGTCGCTGGACTTCGGTTTTGACAAAGTTGCCCTTATGGGCTGAGATGCTTCGTTTCTTTTGCCGGACAGGCCTTGCTTCCGGGCTTACTTTGAGGCTGTGCTGTATTATGCCAGGGTTCACCCCCGGCATATCTTTTGGCGAGTAGGCAAACAGATCTTTATTTTCCAGCAGAAAGGATACAAGTTTTTCCTTGTCACCTTCGGCCAAGCTCTTCCCTATTCGGGTAGATTGTCCTGGGACAAGATCTACTGCTTCCGTTTCTGCCTTTGCGGGATCTTCTCCTTTGCCTTTCTCCTGCGCCTTTGCCTCCACCGTTTGTGTAGAGTTGTTTGCCGGAGCCTTTCGTGCTTTCACAAACACCTTTCTTACCTCGGCCTGGTCTATGAAGATCTCTGCATCTCCATCCTTGGTGGCGAATGTGACAGTCAAGTACTTCACATCAGGGCGAATGTGCAGGTTTCCCTGTGTCTGCCTTCCAAGGATGGCATTGTACGAGGACTGGACGTCCATGACGATGAACCTCGCCATTGTGGAGGCGTACAACTCAGCTGCTCCACCTACCGAAGTCCCTTTCATCATCAGTGGGAGGTCGATCCATCCGAGGATGGGTAGTTCGGATGGCCCAACGCCGAAGGTGGGCATGGTGACAGGCTTAAGCTCGCTGCTGGAGATGCCCAAGTTCGGCAGTAAGTGCGAGAATAGGACGTCAGCATTTGATCCATCATCAAGTAGCACCCTTTTGACGTCCCAGTTCCCTATCCTCGCCGTTATCAGCAGCGGATCGTCGTGGGGGAAGACGACGGTGGATCCATCTTTGCGGGCCAGTTTCTTCGCTGGTCTTTGATATTCCATGACCGCAATCTCTCTGGCTTTCCGCTTTCTTTCCGAGGATGGGAGCCCCGTGGTGATTGTTTGTATAACCCCTGCCGGAGGTGGACGGCGCCTTTTTGGACTTCGGTTTCTCCGCCTGTCGGAGTCATAGTCCTCATCTTCGGCCATTCCTTCCTCCTTTTTTCTACCTTTTGGGGAGGGCATCCACAGGTATTTGCAAAGTTGGCCCTGTTTTATCAGCGACTCTATGTACTTCTTCAGCTGGAAGCAGTCTTCGGTGTCATGACCGTGGTCGCGATGAAACTGACAGAACTTCTTTGCATTCTTCTTATTATCGGCGGTCATGGCCCTTGGCCGCCGAATCTGCGTCCCTTGCCTTTCCAGCGCCATGAGGATGTTGGTCCGTGTGGTGCTCAGGGGCGTGAAACTTTGAGGCTTCCTTCCCCGCATCCTCCGAGATCGTCCTGCCTGTTCGGTAGGATTACGGGCTTGCTGATTGGACCCTTCGGCGCGGTGGTTGTCTGACTTTGGCCCAGCCATTCTCAGCTCCTCGGCTGTCATGTGCTGTTCGGCCCTTCGGTAAAATTCTCCGAGGGTGTCCGGGGGGTCCTTTGAGAACTCGTAGAACAGCTGTGAGTCCCGCCGAAGGCCCCGTGTCATGGCAAGAATGCGGATTTCGGGCCGAAAGTCTGGGACGCTCAGGGCTTCCCTGTTGAACCTTTCGACATAGTCTCGGATGGTCTCTCCGTTTCTCTGCTCTATGTCGAACATCTGGACAGGCATCTTCGCAGTCGGCCTGCTCCCGATGAATTGCTGCGTGAAGGCCGTGGACAACTCCTGGAACTCAGTGATGGTCCCTGGAGGCAATGAATTGTACCACGCAGTTGCTGGCCCTGTGAGGGTGACTTCAAAGCATTTGCACATGGTAGCGTCATCAGCACCGTGCATTATCATGCTGCGTCTGTATTTCGTCAGATGGGCCTGTGGATCAGTGCGGCCATCATATATCTCCAGCCGAGGCACTCTGAAGTCACCTGGCATGGCTGCTTCAGCAACGGCACGAGTGAAAGGGGAGTCATCTTCGCAGAAGGTCCCCGAGAGTCTGGCCCAAACAGGTTTTCTGGCCATTTGCTTCTCCACTCTATCTAGCCATGCTAGTATCCTCTCCATAAGCACTGTGGTACTCGGCCCTCCTTCAGGGAAGGGAGACTGTCGGTGCCTCTTTGGGGAGCGAGTTCGGCGCTGAGGGGATGGGGACCTCGCCTCAGCCGACGAACTTCTTCGCTGCAAACCCCTTGGTCGCTCAGAACTCTTTCGTCCCACAGGCTGTTTCCCGATGGGCGTATTTTTCGTGGATGATTCTTCGCGCGGATCTCCACTTTCCGAGCTGCTATGAGTAGACTTAGGGCTTTTCTCCCGAGGGCGTGTTGGTGAGAGGGGGCTCTGGGCCTGCGTTTGCTGCGGCCACCTCCGGTCGATTTGCTGGGTCACTTCAGCCACGACCGAACGTTGGAAGTCCCTCAGGAAACTCATGGTGATTACCAGAGGGCGGTCTTCCTCAGGCGCAGAAGTCCCTGGGAGTGTTTGCTCAGCGGCCGGTTGTATCTCAGGCGCGGACTGAGACCTTGGGAGTCCCTTGTCCTTAGAACGCCGAGTCTCAACGACGGCGATCTCAGAGCGGGTTCCCACAGACGGCGCCAAATGATGGCCGGGGGCCTCATCGTTTATAGTCATGGTGACTGGTGGAGAGACTTCTGGGAGGAAGAACGCCTGGAGGATGGATCGCCCAAGGGAGTGTGCCTGAAAGCTCAGAAACAAAGGGTTAGGAGGCCCCCGGAGTGTTTTTCCGAGGGGGGAGCCTCCGACGCCCAAGTCAGTGGTTGGCTGAGAAAAAGGCAAAGGTAATAGCACACAGGGTTGAAGAGTCTTGCCTGGTAATTTTCTCAGAGTGTGGGAGCACTGTCTTGCCAACCAACCTCCTGCCAAGTATTAATTCCTGGTATTTATAGGAGTGCCTAGCCCGTTCAGATCGCGACACGTGTTCGGTCGGATGTTCCTGAATTTCTGGGCGTAGAAGACAGATAGCTGGTAGCAGGTTGCCTTGAGACATGTGCTGAGATGGGCCATGATGTGATTCTGATGGCGTCCGTGTGTCAGAGCGCCTTTTGAGGCGGCTTGTCACGTCTGTGAAAGGACGTGTCAGAGGCTTCATTAAATGCTTCCATAAATGCTCCTGCCGTACTCCCGAGGTCCCTGGGTGAGGTCGTCCTTTGGTACGGACAGAGCCTCTTCGGGAAACAAGCCCTCAGTTCGGGGGTTCCCAGTTTCAGGGAGTTTTGCCTTCGGGGATATCATGTTCGGCTCGCTATGTCTGGTGCCGCTTTTCCGAAGGCGATCTGTTCACAACCTTGGGGGGGCAAGTAGTGTCCTCGGGTTTTCCTGGCGTGCCGGGCTCGGAGCTCTTCGGCTATCTCCCGAGGTGCATGATCACACCTTTTCTCGGGTAGCGCCAGCTTCTTCTGGCCATTCTTGTGGCAGGGAGTTCGGCCAGATAGAGGCGATAGCGTTTGGCTATCACATGAGTTGATCATATCCATCTAGATCATGAATCTGGCAAAACGACAATGCCCTTTTACAAAAGCGTTTACCATACTTTTAATAAAAATAATGAGCCTTTCATATAATTTGTTAAATATACTCTGTCAGATCATTTCTAAGGAAAACACTTCGCATGTAACTGTAACATTTTTTGTGGATGTAATCCATATTTGGTAATTATGAACTTGGTGACTAATGGCTCCCTAAACAAGAGCAAGAAAGTGTGAGTATAACGGAGAAGTGTCATATTTTAAAATTTAAATGAGTAAGAATATTATAAAAATGATAAGGAACAGTAAAATTGAGAGTAGAAACACAAATACGAGATAAATAGAGGAATGACATCCAAAATAAAATGATTATATGACATAAATTACCAATCAAATCAAAATCATTTGTGCAGAAAATGAAATCCCGTCTCAGTTAATTTTATCTCAAACGCATCACTTGAAGTTAGAATCATGTGTCGAGCAGTAGAACCTGCTTTAGTTTATTGCTAGGCCACATATTCATGTGAACAGATTTAGATCATGTCGAACAGTAACTGTCACTGTTAATTTTGGTACGGTTCAACGTTTAAGTGGACAGATAATTTGCTGAAAGATACCACTAATTATCAGCCAAATTCCTTTTGTGGGGATGAAATAAAAGCATTAACCCTAAAAAAGCTATGTAAATCATTTTAACGATAGAGAATACTTGTATTTCTCCCTCAGTCCAGGAAAAAAAATAACTATGATTTGCCTTCTTTCCACTTTGACATTAAGTTGTTGTTTCTTCATTCAAAAGAAACATTTAAAAAAAAAAAAGTTGTTGCTTGTAATGCATGTGTCTAGTGTTTATTTTTATTTCAAATCACACTTTGTCTAGTGTTGCTTAACGGGGAAAGTCGACATATGATGCTACTAGCGCTGAGTTGGCTAACAATTTTTTATGTGATATGGAATCTTTGAATTGCCATATGGTGGTAATTCATCAACATGTGACACTCACTCATTAGGTGGCAACTTTTTTATTATTGTCTTCTCCTATTATTTAATACTTTGATTTTGAGTATCAAAAAAACCACACTCTGATTGTTGATGCTTTTTTTTTTTTTTAGGGATTTTCCAACTCCTAAACTTTAGGTGGAACTGAAATTTGTTCATTTTATCTTAAAAGGAGTTACTTGATTCACTACGTATAAATATTTCTTTTTAGGATAAACTCCACTAGGGACCCTTAATTATTTATTCGGTTCGGTTAATTCGGTAATTCGGTTCTGTTTCGGTTGAAGCCGAATAACAAAAATTTCGGTTTTGGTTCGGTTTTGGTTTTAGAATTCGGTTAATTCGGTAACCGAAATAACCGAAATTTTTTATACCAATTTTTTTTTATTTGTTTCATGAACAATAATGCTACCAAGTAACCCAAATTAGCTTAAATTCTTATTTTCTTTCTTTCCATGGACAATAAATCTTCTATATTGAATGAAATTTGAAAAGAAAAACAATATCTTTATCTCATTTCATTTTTTTATAGAACTTAATTACCATTTTTTCAGTTAATTCGGTTTAAACCGAACCGAACTGAAATATTTCGGTTCGGTTTGCATTCGGTTTTATGGACTAATTCGGTTATTTCGGTTTCTTAGTATCCAAAACTGAAAAATTTGGTTCAGTTTGAACCGAACAAACCGAATAATCACCCCTAGTTCCTCCTCCCTTGACAACATCAAGCAAACATCCTCATTGTCATCCTAATTTCTCTCCATTATTGTTTTTTTTTTTTCAAATTGCTACATATTGTGCCTCCTCATGGTCACTACCTCCACCATCTCTCCTGAACTTTGACCACTATTTCCTGAGCCACGACTATCAATCAAATGACTATCTCCCTCAACTTGCTCCTAATTTTTACGTTCTTGTCTATTACTCATAGCTCCATTGCCTTTGTGATTTCATGGGATGGCTTTCAGTGGCACATGCAAAATTGATCGGAGAAGATGTTAACAATCAATGAGTTGCACCTTTTTTGGGCTAAATGCCATGTATGATGCCTTCAATGGCAGAGGAGACATCTAAATCAACCACTATCAATTTAGGATCAGATCTAGCCATTTAGAGATGGCAACAAGGTCAAGGCAGAGGCAATTATACCTGACCACCATTATTTGCCAGATGAAGTCCAATATGGAACACTAATAGATCTGATAGCCTTGAGAGAAAGTCTTGCACCTAACCTTAAGAGTAAAGAACCATGTTGCTGGTGAAAGATCTATGATGATGGAGTTTTTCTAAGAGGAATAGCTTTCACATTATTCATCAGGATGGGCGATAAAGCAATTAAAGGGGTCAATGGAGATGATGCCATATATGTTTTTCTTGATGGGCTTGTTATTGATTCACAGGTCCTAGGAAAAAAAATGGTTATTTTTTGACACTCTGGACTAGGTCATAGAGCTAGTGGTGGACAAGGTAACGCAACAGAAGCAAAGAAGAAAGGGAAGGATTAAAATTTTAGTGTAAACAGTAAATATATAAGTTTTTATTTAATGACAACACACTTTATTAAAAAAGGAATAATACAAAAAACTCTAGCTAAGAACTAGAGCAAGATATATGCCCAAATCATAACATTAAGCCAAAAACCCTATACACTCTAAAAGCCCTCACTTTTGCTTCCTAAGATAACCCTGCTTTAATACCCTTAAAAAGCCCTCAACCCTACTTTTTAAGACCTATTTTCATATCCAAAAAAATGCTCACTAAACCTTAGCAATCTTTAATATCTCATTTCAATCTTCCTATTTCATTTTGCAAGGTCAGTTTTTTCCTATGATCACCCACCTTATCGATGCTCTTTTTCCAGCCTTTAACATTATACAACTCATCATAGATTTCAAGGGGTAACCCTTCAAACCCTATCCCTAAACCCCTACCAATTAACAAACTTTATCAACCCGTCTTTTTACCCGTGAACCTTTTAACTTTATCATTAATGGCTTTTTTTTCCGTCAATTCAAAACTCCTCAATTCTTGACTACCTGACTTATCTAAAGCCTTCAAATTTGGTGAGACACTTAGAAAGATTAAATGACAATCATCATTATCAATAGCATTTATAATCTCCCTTCACAACCAAGAATTGCCTCACAATTCTTACCCACAACAGAAGCATTACCTGAACACATCTTCTTTTGAGCTGAGTTTGATCCACCAATTTCCTCCTATGCTCCTTTGACCGAATCCATATCACCTTCTTCAACACAGATATACTTGTGCCTTTTGACCCATTTGAATTTGGAAATCGTCAACTGAAATTAGATCCTCACCCCAAGGCTGATATCCGACAAACTAGTGGGGTCTCCTCTACAATCTTTGATTCATATGAGACACATGATTTTCCAGAAAAAGTAACCAAATTAGGTATAGAAGGTCACTCCTCCTAGTCTCGAATACAAGAAGACTCCACTTCAACCTTGCTTAGGACTAGATTTCAAAATAGCCCGATGGTAGACATATAAGTTTTAGGTTTAGAATTTGTTATTGAAAATGTTTGGCGAACAAAATATATCTTAAATTTATTTTAATCTTAAGTAATGCTATGTTTGTGATTTTTTTTCTGATTTAACAATGAAATTGATAGAAATCACTCAATTAAGACACACAATATAAGGTAAAAGATTTCGACATAACAACTTTAAGGTTGGGTACCCATTTAGGACACAAAAGCTTGTAAAATTTACACCTTCTTTTTATAAGGTTTAGATGAAATAGCAATACTCTCTCTATCTCATTTTTTTTTCTCCATTTCACTTTTTCTGTTTTCCTTAAATTTAACTTGAATTTATTCATACTGTTATTTGCTAGAAAAAATTTGAGAAAATTTATTTCATTAACTATAATCTTCATTTATCATTTACACTTAATAGTTTTGCATTTATATACTAAAATGTTGAAGATAAAAATAAAATTATAGATTAATTATCATAAATAGTAAATGGTGTTATTTTATTTTGGAATCTTATCCTTTGATCCTAATATAAGCACTTTTTAAACCTGGGTAACATTAATGTCTTAAATCAAAATTTAATTTGTATATCACCCGTCTTCCAGTGATTTCAAATTTCTAATAATAGTTTTAACAGTTAATAAACAATTTCAATTACTATAAAATTTTGTCTATCTAAACATAAAACAATCTCTTTTTCCCCATTTCGAATAAAATTTAAGATTCTAAAACAAAATGGGCAAACGATAATCTCAACCAAACTTTAGAGTTTTTTTTTTGTAAATAGCATTATTTTTAGATCTTTTTTTTCATAATTAAGTTTTACTCAATAACATCCCTTATCAATTGCAAGTGTCCAATAAACCACTTACAATCATTTTTTATCCAGTGCACTTATCGTCTTTTCTTTTAATTTATTTTACTTTCTCGAAGTCTAACGGAAAAGAGAGATGCTATAAAAAGATAGAGCATAATAAAATTTGTCTTAAATTTATTGTTATGCCCTCTCAGTCTATGCCTAATCGGGATCATAAAACAACATAGAAAGTAAGCATAAGCACATAAGGAAAAGCTAATTATATGTAAATCTAGCATTAGAGGCCAAAATAGTGTAGTTCCTTGGATTGGGGTTCTAAAATCCACTGTGCACTAAATTTCCGGGAACTAACCCTTTCCAGTCAAGTATGATTTAGGAAAAAGAACCAAGCACGCATTTGGTTGTAGATTCTCCAAGTCAAAATTTTTGGCAATTTCCTAATGGCTAGTCTTTGCACTCAAATTTGTTTAACGCTAAAGCCTTAGTTTACAATTAAGAGAAATTAAGGAGCATATGTAAGCTCATAACTCATGTTTGAAAATAAACTTTAGAATTGTTCATAATCCTATAAACACATCCTACTATTTTTTAACCAGAGCTATGGATAACATTCATAGGCAAACATCATTCCATTGCCAGATCCTTGTTCAATACATAAACATCAATTTCATAACAATACATGTGCCATAAGTCATTAAGACATAGTCATACTTTGTGGTTACAAAACACAACTTAACTCTCATTTCATGTGCATTGTGCAATTTTATACAATATACACAGGCTTAACCAAACCAAGCATAGAAAGAACAAGCCCTAGGTCTCAGGCATCCTAGCCACACATGTTGATAGCCAAAGGGCTATTACCCATAAAGAACTCCCAAGTGGCCTGTTGAGCACTACCCTCGGTGAATATATGCGACCAACTTTGGAGAATGGGTGCCCTAACTGTCCTCGGAGCGAACATTGCCTGATAACCAAAGAGCGACAGTACCTGAGGTCTCCTGATTAGATAGCCAGAAACCACCCTTGGTTAGAGCCTAGCCCCGACCTCGGGGAACGCTCATACACCACCCTCGGTGAGGTAACATGACCAACTTCGGGAAAAGGTATCTTTCACTACCCTCGGATCTGCGAACCTGCCAACCTCGGGAAAGTTAATCCACCATCCTCAACGAAGGAAAACGTCTCTCGAAAATGACCCACTCTACCGAAGAGCCTTCCCCAATAGCCCTCGGGGAAAATCTCTGGCTGAAGGGGTCTCATGCCTCGAAGGGGCCTCACGGAGATATGACAAAAACGGTTAAAGAGCCTTTGAGAAAGAGACCTCGCACACACCTTTGCCTTCTGGCCGGAATGGCCTATGGCCAGCTGAAGGTACCTATCTCGAAAGGTACGGATCAAATCTAACCGAACACATGTCACGATCTGAACAGGCTATGTCAAACGGCCTTCTTCCTCCGCCCTCTTATAAATACTTAGGAAGGACCTTGGTAAGCACAGGACACAGAACTCTCACTATTTTCCCACTCTTTGTTCATTGCTACTATTACTCTCACAAACATTGACTTGGGCATCAGAGGCTCCTCCCCCGGAAACACATTCCGAGGAGATCCTAACCCTTGTTCTTCTAAGCATTTCAGGCACCTTCATACCGGAAGTCTTTCCTCGAGGCCAACAAGTCAACGAGGATGCCGCTGGGCATCATTTGGCGCCGCTTGTGGGAACTCATTCTCAGGTCACCGTCGTTGAGACCCAACGTTTTAAGGACAAGGGACTCCCGAAGCCCCCGTCCGTGCCGGAAGCTCAAACGACTATTGAACAACCTGCAGTAGAGACTTTATTGCCTGAGGACGAGCGACCTCTGATGGTCACAATAAGCTTTCTGTGAGACTTTCATTGCTCTGTTGTAGCTGAGATAACCCAACAACTTGACCAAAGGTGGTCTCAGCCACCCTCGGGGGTAAGGGCCTTTTCCCCAGCTACCTGCCAAGATAAAAGTCCTAAGTCACCATACCGGAGTTTAGGAAGTGGGGATTTCCACGATGAGTCCTCAACGGAGAACATACCCCCCAGAGGATGTCGTGTTGGAGAAGTGCGTCAAAAGGGCCCAAATTTTCTCACCCGCGAAGTCCATCCCCGGATGGGAAGTCCTAATCCTCCCGCCGCCAGAGTTACTCTCTGAAAAGAAGACGATGCTCTATGTTGCCGGAAACCACCAAGCAACGAGCAGAAGAAAGCACTACCAGCCTCATGGAGAAGATCCTAAAAATGTTGGAAAAGGTAGAAAGGCAGATATCTCAGAAGCCTGTTTGGTCAAGGTTGTCAGAGACCTTCACCGGAGATGAGTCACCCTTTATCCATGTAGTAGTAGAGGCACCTATGCCAAGTGACTTCCGAGTACCACGTTTGGAAACGTATGATGGGCGCAGGGACCCCCAAGCTCACTTAAGGAAATATAGGCGCAGCATGGTGTTGCACAGCGTTGATGATGCCACCTTCTGTAAGTGCTTCGAAGTCACCCTTTCAGGGCTAGCAACTGCATGGTATAATTCCCTGGCTCCCAAAACCAAAATGGGTTTCTAGGGGTTATCCGTTGCATTCACTCAGCAGTTTATTGGAAGTAGACTGACGGCGAAGATGCCCGTCCAAATGTTTGACATCGCCCAAAAGAATGGGGAGACCATTCGGGACTATGTCGAGAGATTCAACCGAGAAGCCCTGAGCATGCCTGACTTCCGCCCCAAAATCCGCATCCTCGCCATAATCAGGGGACTTCCGAGAGATTCACAACTCTTCTACGAGTTCTCCAATGATCCCCCTAACACCCTCGGAGAATTTTACCAAAGGGCAGAACAGCACATGATGGCCGTAGAACTGAGGATAGGAGGGCCGAAGTCTGATCACAATCACTCCGAGGGTCAGAGTCACCAACCTTGGTACCCAACTGAGGGCGGGGGCAGACCTTGGAAACCAAAGGGGAAGAAAGCGATGTCTTTCACTTCATTGAACATTACAAGGACAAATATACTCATGGCTATAGAAAGGCAAGGAACCGCTATCCAGCGTCCGAAGGCCATGACCTTGGAAAATAAGAAAAACATGAAGAAGTTCTATCAATTTCACCGGGACCACGGGCATGATACTGAGGATTGCTTCCAGTTGAGAAAGTACATTGAATCTTTAATTAAGCAGGGGCAGCTCAGGCACTACCTGCGGATACCATCCCTGAAAGGAATGAGGGAAGAAGAAGAAAGGAAAGGAGAATATGAGGACTACGATTCTGACCGACATCGGAACCGAAGTCCCAGAAAGCATCCACCACCTCCGGCCGGAGTGATCCAAACAATCACCACTGGGATACCACGACCGAGAAGAAAAAGAAAGTCTTGGAAATCTCGATGATGGAGTTCGGAAACCCATCGAATAAGCTTGTTTGAAAAGATGGATCTATTGTGAAGTTCCCTCACGATGACCCCCTTCTAATTATGGCAAAGATAGGGAGCTGGGATGTCAAAAGAGTGCTCATCGATAATGGCTCCAATGCCGATGTTCTATTTTCCCACTTGTTGCCAAACTTGGGCATCTCAAAAGGGGATCTTAAACCTGTTACCTCCCCTACCTTCAGAGTAGGTCCGTCCAAACTCCCTGTGCTCGGATGGATCGATATACCATTAATGCTAAGGGGAACTTCGGTGCAGGACAAGAAAGAGCTTTTGGCTCCATAATGACAAGGTTCATTATCATAGACGTTCCCTCTTCTTACAACACTATCCTTGGAAGGCAGACAAAAGGAAATCTTTACATTAGCCCAGATGTGAAGTACCTAACGGTCACCTTTGGCATAAAGGAAGGGGACGCAGAAATATTCATTGATCAAGCCAAAGTAAAGAAAGTCTTCGTGAAGGCAAGGCAGAGGCCGATGAAAGTTCATGCACAGATTTTGGAAGAAAAGACCATGGCTGGAGAAGAAGCAATGGGATGAGAAGTAAGCGACTCTGAAAAAATAGAAACTGAGGATGTACAGCTTGTCCCAAGCTGAAGTACCCGAGTTGGGAAACAATTGGCCGAAGGTGGCAAGGAAAAGCTTGTATCCCTTCTATTAATGAACAATGATCTGTTTGCTTATTCTCCGAGTGATATGCCTAGGGTGGATCCGGGTATAATCCAACATTGTCTTAAAGCACGCTCGGAGGTGAAGCTTGTTCGGCAAAAAAAACATAGCCTTTCGGCGCATAAGATCAATTTTGTTAAAACCAAAGTCCAACGGTTAACGAAGGCGAGCATAATAAGGGAAGTCAAGTACCCCAGGTGGCTCAGCAACGTCGTTGTTGCCAGCAAGGAAGGCAGAGTCCGAATGTGTATCGACTTCCGAAACATAAACAACGCCTGCCCGAAGGACTCCTACCCTCTGCCACCAATTGACCAATTGATAGACTCTACTGCCAAATACGGTCTACTTAGCTTCCTCAACGCCTTCAGCGGGTATCACCAAATTCGGATGAATCCCAAAGATGAGGAAAAAACCGCCTTCATAACCGAGGTCGGTACCTACTGCTATGTAAGAATGCCCTTCGGCCTTAAAAACGCGGGAGCAACGTACCAAAGGCTGATGAACAAGGTATTCAGCTCCCAAATTGGAAGAAATATGAAATTATACGTTGACAATATGATAGTCAAGAGCAAACAGCCTGGCATTCATATCGTAGACTAAGAAGAAACCTTCCACCAACTTCGAAAATTTGGGATCCGTCTTAACCCCGAGAAATGTGTGTTCGGAGTAACGGCTGGCAAATTCCTCGGCTTTATGGTATCCAAGAGAGGTATCGATGCCAACCCAGAAAAGGTTAAGGCCTTACTGCCCTACTAGCATTCTGAACTCCCACGACAACCAAGGATGTACAAAGGCTTACTAGGAGAATCACGACCCTTAGTAGATTCATCTCCAAGTACGGGGACTGGTGTTGACCATTCTTCAAAATGCTCACCAAAGAAGCAAAGAATAAAGGCAACCTCGGCTCCAAGGAACATGTTTGGAACAAAGACTGCCAAAAGGCCTGGGCCGAACTCAGGAGCTACCTAGCCCTCCTGCCAACACTGCGGTAGCCACTGAAAGGAGAACTTTTCACCCTTTACCTCGCCGTTACCAAAAGGGCCGTAAGTTTGGAACTAGTAAGGGAGGAAAGAGGAAAACAGTGGCCAATACACTATGTAAGTAAGTCCTTGCACGGTTCCGAAGTTAGGTACCCTCTCCTGCAAAATGCCATCTACACTCTAGTGCTGGCAAGTAGGAGGCTGCGGCCTTACTTCCAAGGACACCCTATAATTGTCTGAAGTAACCTACCTCTTCGAGATGTCATGAGAAAGGTAGACCACTCGGGAAGATTATCAAAGTGGTGTATTGAGCTCGGTGGATACGACATCACTTATGAGCCGAGAAAGGCAATAAAGGCCCAAGCATTGGCAGATTTCATCGCCAAAGTACCAAAAACTGAAGATACCCCGGAGGACCTCAGAAATGATGAACTAGAGTGAACATTCTTTGTTGATGGAGCCTCTAGTTTTGAACATCAACGAGCTGGAGTAATCCTCCACGGGCCCGAGGGTATGCAAGCCATGAAGGCCATCAAATTTGGATTTAATGTCACTAACAATGTCGCTGAATATGAAGCCCTTATAGCAGACTTGCGGCTGGCAAAAAGAGTGGGTGTGAGGAATCTAAAGGCCACAGCAATTCTCAATTAGTGGTCCGACAGATGGCGGGCGACCACGGCACCAAGGACCCAAACTTGGCAAAGTACTATGACCTTATGAAAAAGCTCATCGAGGAGTTTGACACCATACATATAGAAAACGTACCGCGATGAGATAATATGGAGGCAGACACTCTGGCCAAATCGAAGGAAGCAATAACTTCGGCAAACTATCATTGCCTCTTCACTGTTTGGGGCATTGACCTCATTGGGCTTCTCCTAACAGCTCCAGGAGGAGTGAAGTTTTGCGTAATCGCAGTAGACTATCTCACCAAGTGGATTGAGGCAAAGCCTTTAGCAGCAATATCAGCAAAGGACATATAGAGATTTGTCTGGAAGAACATCATATGCAGATTTGGCGTGCCGAGGGTGGTAGTAACTGATAATGGGTCACAGTTTGCCGATAAAGGTTTCCACGAATTCGCAGCTAACCTCGGGATAAAATTTCACTTTGCCCTAGTCGCCCACCCTCAGAGCAATGGACAAGTTGAAGTGTCCAACAGAACGATAAAAGATAGTCTGAAAAAGAGGTTGAAAGAAGCAAAGGGAAAACGGTCAGGAGAGCTTCCAAGTGTGCTGTGGAGCTACCAAACCACTTCTAGAAGGGCCATGGGTGAGACACCCTTCTCACTCGTCTTCGGTACAGAGGCCATTATCCCTGTCGAGATTATACAACCATCTGTTAGAATACAGGTGTTCGATGAAGAAGGGAATGACCTCGGGTTACGAACCAAGTTGGACATGGTTGATGAGCATAGGGAGATGGCCGAACTTAGAAGAAAATCTTTTCAGCAAAGGGTAGCCGTTGCTACGAACTTGCATGTCAAGCATAAATGAATCAAAAAAGGAGACCTCGTTCTTCAAAAGGTTGAATTCGAAGCCCGAAGACCATCTTATTAAGTACTTTGGGCAAATTGGGATGGACCTTCTTTGGTCCTCGAGGAAGTTCGGCCAGGAGTCTATAAACTCGGTGATACTGAAGGTGAAGACTTGCAAAATACAAGGCATTCAGACTCTTTGAAAAAATTCTACACTTAGAAAAATTTTCAAGGCGAAAATTGTACTGTTTCGACCGAAGGTGGCTAACCGAACATGGTTGGTGCCGAAGGAGGAAAAACCGAATGTGGTTATTTCCAAAAGTGCAAAACTAAAATTGACCAATTTTCGTCAAAGGTAGTCAACCGAACATGATTTTTTCCGAAGGTGGAAAAATGAATGTGCTTGTAACTGAACATGGACAATTCCGAAGGTGCTTAACATTTTGTTGCACAAACTAAGTTTAACTAAGGGTGATCGACTGAACATGGTTGGTGACAAAGGTACTTACCTATTCTTAAAAGCCAAGTTCTCCAAAGAGGGTTGACCGAAGATGGTCGTCAAGCCTTCAAAGGGATTATCTTCCTAAGTCTTTACAAGAATAGTATGACTCATGGTTGAATATGGCCAAAATGCCGAAGGACGAAGACAGTATTAGAGGTCATATTAATCAGGGACTTAGCCAAAATTTTGAAGAAAGAAAAGTTTCATTTCATTAAGAAAAGTATAAGGTATGGGACTCCCCAAGCAAAAAAGAAAGAGGGCAAGGAAAAGGAGGCGCCTATTATTAATCTTGCCCATCTTCGGGGTCTCTAGCATCTTCGGCTGGGTCTGACTCGGCCTCTTCATCCACACTGACTTCGGTCGCTGAAGGAGGAGGAATGGGAAGGTTAAGAAACTCTACCCTCGACCATTCCGAAGATTCTCCTTTGGGAATGTCCAGAACCGCCAGGAAGGAAAGGTCGAGGTCGGGAAAGTTGGACAAGACCTGGTGGCGAACAAGGCAAAAACCATCCTAGTAAGAGGACTTAGTCACCTTATCAGACTTAGCCTTCGCAGACTTCAAGTCTTCCAGCTCTTTCTTGAGGACCTCGACCTCCTTCTCTAGCTTCTTCTTCTTCTTCTTCTTCTTTTTCTTCTTCCCCTTCTTCAGCCGATCGACCTCGGCTTGGAGTTCAGCGTTGTGCCTCAATGTCTTCATGAGGCCAATAATAGTTTCCTCCTTCTCCTTTTGAAATGCCTCATTCGCCGAGGTCAGTGATATCACCTTCGCGCCAAGATCCAACACGTTGAAGGAAAAATCCTCCATTAATTCAGCTTGGCTCTTCAGCACTTCCTGCCGAAGGTCGTCCAACTCCTATTTGGCGATTTTATTAAGCTTGTCATATTTGACGGCCGAGCTGGAAAAAAGTTCCTTGGGCTTTGCCAAGCTCTCCTCCGACCGACTTTGGACCGAAGATTGTTTAGCTGCCCAAGCCCGAAGGTACCCACTGTACGCCAACAGCTGCAAAAAGAGATGATTTCGAATAAAGGTCATAAAGCAACAAAGGCTCAGAAATTCTCTACGTACTAAAAGGTTAAGGTCTACCTGGGCAGCTTGTTCGCTCATCCTTGCCACAAAGACCTTCTTATTTGGGCACTCCTGTGTTAGGGGCTGAAAGGTCGCATTTGTTAGAATGCCCTTCGCCATCTAAGGGGCCATCTTTTGGCTATCTTCGGAGAACAAGTCCATGTCCTCCGTGAAAATCCAGAAAGCCTTCCTTAGAACCTTGTCCCTCGGAATTTTGGAGTCCCGAAGTGCCCTCTTCCGAGCATGGTCCTCCACCCACGGAGCCTGCACTCCTTCATCTGTAAAATCACATTGAAGTTCCATCAGAACGTCATCCTTTAGCCATTCATCTATAAGGTCTAAAATACCAAAAATTCCTAAACTCATAGAGGAATGACTAAGGGACAAACTTAGAGGAAGCTCGGTGTCGTCTCCCTCGGAGTCGTTGACGTTAAGGACCTCGGTAGGAATACCTTTGCCCTTTCTTCTTCGGCACCCTTGTAGTTCTTCGGCCGAAAGTTCCTCGATCGAAGTCGCCAGCACCGCAGCAGCCGCATTGGGACTCAAAGGGGTAGAACTGATGGCCGGTTCCGAAGGTGGGTCAACGCGAATGGGGGTCTGATCCAGCACCTCCACTTCCCCTTCAGGCAGAGGGGGAAGGGAGTACTCCTTGGCTTTCTTCGACTTCAATGCCGAAGAAGCACTACCCGGAGCCTTCTTCCTCTTGGGCGTTGCCTTCTTCCTTTGCTGCTCCCCCTTCTCGGCTTGGCAGAGGAAAAGACTTTTGTAAAAAGCAGCAGACTTGTCACCCATCTCTGTAAACAGAAGAACACTAGTGTAAGTACATAATGATATAGATGACAAAATCTGGGAAGGAGCTTACTCTCTTAAAGTGCTGAGAATGTGAGTTCTCCCCGAAGGAGCTTCACCAACCATGCATTCTTCCCATCAACTGAGGGCTTCGGCATCCCTTTGTCGGTAACATGCTCCTTAACTACCCTAAGTTCCTGAAGGACCTCTTTGGTCATGAAATTCCATCTGATGGGAAAGGGGTATAAAGAACATAGAGGGGCCTCGGGGTCCCAGTCCGTGACAGACCGAATACGGCTATCAAATTCTTCAAATTGAAACTCTAGCTCTAAGGTTAAAAGCTTCATCAGGTCTACTACATCAGTGTCAAGAGTCCCCGAAGCCTAATTGGCCAGCATGTGCTTCCATCGCTCATCGAACTTTAGAAAAAAGCTCTTCTGCCACCCTCGCCAGCTATCCTTTATTCTGAAGGTGAATGTATATTTCTTGCTCCTCGATCCCCGAGGGAGAAAGAAATATAACCCCCCCCTTCGGAACGGGGTGGAGTTTGTAGTATTACATAAAAAAGATAAAGTGGGGCTCTATGCCGAAGACCCCACACATGCAAAGAAAAGCGTTAAAAGTAGGAGTAAGAGCTCGGGGGAATTTGGTTCACCGCTATGCCATAGAATTGGTAAAAGTCGAAAACCATCTTCAGATGGGGATACTGAAGTCCCGCCTTCAATTGAGCCTTAAAAACGGTAACCTCATCCAAATGAGGAGCATAGCTGGGCATACCAGGACTAGGTAGCCTGGTGACCGAATAGAAAGGGAGAAAAAATTTAGCTGACCACTTCTTCACTTTTTCTGAAGTGGCACTGCTCGGATAAGAGTTAAGTGGGAGCCAACTCTCATGAATGGGATGAGCTTCAATATGGAAAGAAGACATGTTCAGAAACTAGACCTTAACCTCGGGAAGAAAAAGGGGAAAAAATTGAAACAAAAAAAGGCACTTCGAAAGGAGAACCACCTAGTTCGAAACGAAGGTAGTAACCTCGGAAACCACCACAAGCTTGCTGGAAATCGCTCCGCCGTTAGCACCACCGCCAAAGAGGGAAAAAGCAAGGGGAAATCAAAGAGCAAAAGAGAGTGAAAGTTGAGACGTGTGGAGAAATTTGAAGGGAGAAGGGTTTATATAGACCGAAAAAGGCTAGCAAAGCATCGCCATAATGACCCTCCACAGGCGAAGGGATGTAACGGACCCGACCGTTCGCCAGTCACTTGGTGACACGTGTCACCTGACGTGAGAAATAAGGGCACGGCTTCTGACAACTGGCGGACCTATGCAAGTCTAGCCTGAAATGACGCATCTACCTAGTCAGAAGATGTGATGATTCATTGGTAGGCATCTAAAAACGCAAAAGGAGAAGACACTACTTCGGAAACGTCAAAAGTTCGGTCAAAGATCCTCCTTCGGCCAAAGGAGGCAACTTAAACCAAAAATAATGCCCATTCCGAAGAAGGTGACCTTGGTCAGAATTCGGCTATGCTGACTCAGACGTCTGCCACCTCCAACAAATATTTTCACATCCCTTTTGCAAAGGCTTAATGGTAGAGACATAACTTTGGCTTCCCGAGGGGGGCATGTGATAGCCAAAGGGCTATTACCCTTAAAGAACTCCCAAGTGGCCTATTGAGCACTACCCTCGGTGAATATGTACGACCAACTTCGAAGAAGGGGTGCCCCCACTGTCCTCAGAGGGAACATTACTTGATAACCGAATAGCGACAGTTTTCAAGGTCTCCTGATTAGATAGCCAGAAACCACCCTCGGTTAGAGCCTAGCCCCGACCTCGGGGAACACTCATACACCACCCTCGGTGAGGTAACATGACCAACTTCGAGAAAGGTGCCTTTCACCACCCTCGGATCTGTGAACCTACCAACCTCAGGAAAGTTAATCCACCACCCTCGACGAAGGAAAACGTCTCCGGAAGGTGACCAACTCTGCCGAAGGGCCTTCCCCAATAGCCTTCGGAGAAAATCTCTAGCCGAAGTGGTCTCATGCCCCGAAGGGGCCTCATAGAGGTATGACAAAAATGGTTAAGGAGCCTCTGACAAAGAAACCTCACACACGCCCCTGCCTTCTGGCCGGAACGGCCTACGGTCAGCTGGAGGTGCCTATCTCCGAAGGTACAGATCGAATCTAACCAAACAAGTGTCATGATCTGAACAGGCTGTGTCAAACGGCCTCCTCCCTTCGCCCTCCTATAAATACTTAGGAAGGACCTTGGTAAGCACAGGACATAAAACTCTCGCTATTTTCCCACTCTCTGTTCCTTGCTACTACTACTTTCACAAACACTGACTTGGGCGTCGGAGGCTCCTCTCTTAACCCTTCTTCTTCTTAGTGTTTCAGGCACCTTCATAGCGGAAGTCTTTCCTCTAGGCCAACATGTCATACGACAAGGATGCCGCCGAGCATCACATGTTACCTTCATGAAACCCATGCATCATGAACACTATACACTATAAGCCACTGCTAGAAGAGTGTCTTAGTTATATAGTCATATACTCATTAAATGGCTTGACAAAAATGAGAACATTACTTGCATAGAAACACCTTCAAGCTAGAATACAAAAAAATTAGTGACTTATCTCCCTTTACCTTGGAATAAATAAAACAAAATAAGTGAGTTCTTGGAATCTTAGAACTCAGTAAGGGGTTTCACTACTTTTATTCCTAAAACTTAAAACACGTTAATCCAACACATAATATATATATATATAACAATGTAGACTTTATGATGAATGTTTACTAATAAACCAACCAAAACTGTGAGGCCGAAAGCCTCCTATGCAAGTAACCATCAACAAGTAAACAATGAGCTCTAGAAGCCTATCATGGTTGACCTAGCCAAGCTGCTTCCTAGTTACTCGTGGTTCATTCTCAAAGCTAGCATTTAGGTTCTTTGGTTTGGAATCATAGACCACAGATCATATTCCCAGCATTTAGGAGCAATTCATTTGGCCTTAACCCATCTTTGTCCTAGCTTACTAGTCAATCACCACAACCAAGTTTATAATGGCAATTCTAACTTGGAACTTAAGAAGCAAGGTATAGGAAACCCTTACCTTAAGACCTTGAATTTGTTGGGTACACTAGTCTTGCCCTTGGTTTCCACTTTACTAATTAATCTTCTAATTAGCTTCTAATTTTATCACTAACCACATAACTTTGATTAATCAATACCCAATATCAATCCAATATTA
The DNA here is from genome assembly GCA_005392925.1 of Aquilaria sinensis. NCBI lineage: Eukaryota > Viridiplantae > Streptophyta > Magnoliopsida > Malvales > Thymelaeaceae > Aquilaria > Aquilaria sinensis. The sequence goes on from SMDT01000330.1 coordinate 428,023, forward strand.
ATTAGTAAATTAATTTAAGAAACCATTCCAAAATTCTTTCAGTTTGGCTACAAGCTTTCCACCGAATTTTTTTTCCAAGCCTTACACTGAAATTCCATATTTGCTTGCTTTGCTTTGCGTTGCTCCCAAGCTACCTCTTCTGTAGCTTACGGCACCTTTCCCTTTCAGTACATCTTTTCTTGCCCAAGACATGAGCAAACCATAGTTATTTATAGTGTGATAGCTCACCATGCATTATGACACCTCAATGCTTTCTTTAATTCTTAGTTTGACACTTCAATGCTCACTAGGCTCCATATTTGTAGGACGCCTAGCAAGCTTGCCACTCAAGCAAGCATAAGGACGCCACCTATCTTTATTTCTAATACATGCCACCACCTTATTTTTTGCACATGCTTATCCTTGTTTCATGTATCTATTTTGCCATCAATTGCATGTTTTATGCCACCTAGCATTTTTCCTTATCTTTCTTTCAAGCCGTATGCATGCTTTCCATGCACTACTTTGCCAACAAATAATTTCCATGCATGCTTTTTACTTGAAAACGCCACCTAGCTTCCTTTGCTTCCATAGGACCGCCACCCAATTCCACTTAATTTCTTACCAATTAAACCTCCAGGTGTGTTCCATGTACACCCTGTTTTTTCTTCAAATGCTATGCACGTATTATGCATGCCACCTTGCTTGCTTCCCACGGCACTTCCATATTTTGTTGCCATGTACGTATCATGACTTTATCATGCCACATATGCTTAACAAAGACACCTCAATTCATCATTTATCACAAGTCCGCCACCCAAAAGCCATATACATATTAATGAGCCCAATTAATAAATTTTAGCTCATTAATCCTTGGCTTAAGTTATAGGTGAAACATTTATATTGCCAAATTTTTCAGTATTAGCAGCCTTGTTACATACTATAAAATATGTATTGGTAATTCAATCCAAGAATAAATACGATGGGGATTATGAAAATGTAATATCTAAGATCAATAGTGTGAGTGATGCACCACTTTAAGTTTTTATAGCTCGTAAAAATTTATAGTGACAACACTAGCATTGCAAAATAGTGACTAAAAAATAGTAGCTATGATGGTTCAGTAGCCCTTTAATCACCATTCAGAATGGTTTTAATTTGAGCAACTAAGAAAGTGACTAAAGTTATCAATTGCCAACTTTTACCGATAGTCAGCCACCCTAAAGCTAGTGTTTTGGCCCTTTAGTCTTTCTTCAGTGGCTATTTATATTTAAGTTATTATGCTGTATTGGGCTTGTTTTTCCTGCTCGAGCTTGAAAGAGCTCGACTTGAAATGTCTCAATTCGAGCTTGAGCTGTCCGAGAAAGGCTCAGTGTGTGCATGAGTAATTTAAGGCTTGGCATTTAGAGGCTTAGGCCTTTAAAGTATTGGGCTAGTTGGTTTTTAGGCTCGAACTAGAGTTTGAGCTCAATATATTAAGGTTTAGAGTTTAAAGTTTAAGGTTTATGGATTAGAGTTTTAGGGTTTGGAGTTTGGAGTCTATGTTTAGGGTATATGGTTTAGGGTTTTAATGTTCAAGCTTTGGAGTTTATGGTTTAACGCTTAGGGTTTTAAAGTTTAAAGTTTAAGGTCCTTTAAGGAATCAAACTCAATTGCAGATTTAGGCTTGACAAAGCTCAGCTTGAAAAGTCTTAATTTAACCTCAGTTGAGCTCGGCTATCCAAGAAAGACCTAACTCATTTACACTCCTAATATCATTACTTGAGTTGTTTGTGTGTTTAGGTTTAGGGTATTTGGCTAAGTTTCAAGCTTAAGCTTAAGCTCAATAGAGCTCGGCCCAATAAGTCTCAATTTGAGGTTGTTGAGGCTTTATAACCAAGTAAAGCCTGATTCATTTACACCCATAATATAATCACATGAGCTATATATGTGTTTAGGGTTTTTTTCCCTCTATAGAGTCATATAATATTATAAAAATTGGGAGTAATAGTTGAGAGCGGCTTGTCTTTCACTTTTGTGAAAGAGAAAATAGTGGAAGCATAAACCCAAAATAGAAAATTATATCACTTGGCTCCTAATCAATCGTAACACAATAACATGACATTTACAAAAATGGGAATTTTTAAGTTAAAAGAAAAGTAGTGTAAAAAAATAAATAAATAGGAATCTAAGTGAAAAAAATCATTCACATTTATTTAAAAAATCTACAAAAAGGATGAATTTGGTGACTGAAATCATCACTCTACTACTACCTTCTATGGGTAGTGACTAAAGAATTCACTCACTAAGCAAAGGTCAGGAGGGCAAAGTGACTAAAGCCTTCAGTTGCTGACCCTTGTAGAATTACGATTCAGTCTAATGGGCAATTCTTTATTCAATCACCATTTAAGGACTTTCTTGACTTTTTCGCCACAATGACTATAGTTTTAGTTACTATTCAATGGCTGTTATCTCTAAAATTGTTTAAACTCAAGATTCGGACATTCAACTTAACGCTTCTCATTTATCTCTAATATATACTCTGGTTTCTTTTTCCACCTTTAGTCATGACAATGTCACCGTCTCTGCTTCTTTTTGTCGCTCGCAATTTCTCTCTTTATATTTATGTGTTTCTGTATGAAAATTCTTAGAGAACACAAAAAATTTTACCATTGTATTTTGATCTTGCCTTTTAATAGGCAATTTGCGAAGACATTCAACAAGAAAAACTAGAAATCAAACAAGAAGCAAAAGCAAAATCATGCCTTCTCGTTCGGTTTTGAATGTGGTTAATGTTATTACCAAGCTTCAAATGAAAATCTCATATTTTTGTTCTCATTTTTCATTGTCCTAATTGCACTGATAACTTTGATTCTTCTCTCTATGATGGATCCAGCGAGACCGTTGACCATTAATTGGCTCCCACCTCACTCCTTAGTAGACATGCGTGGTTGGATTATGTTAACCCAATCTTGCCGTTAATTAACTTTTGAATTGTTTTATAGTTAAATTAATTTTAATTGTCATTTTATTAAATAGTTTGAGTTAAAATTATTTTATATATATTTCTATTTATTATATTTACAATTGTATAAACTGTTTTTCTAATAAAAAAAAACATAATCCAATGACTAAGATTTTAGCCACTACTATCAGCAATAGAAAAGTTCAGACACTATTTTTTGCACAACATCACTAAGCAAGTGATTCAGTTGCTCCTCTATAGTAACCAGGATTCCTGCGACTGAAGATCGACTAAAAATTCAATCACAAAAAATGGTCATTTTCAACTACCTCCTAACTGAATTTTTTATCACCATTTTTCTTTAATATTGTAGTGGTGATTTAGAGATGATACTAGTGATTGTGTTTAATTAGTCTTACTTAGTAATTGCTACTAAAAGATTTGCCTATAATTAGTATCAATAAAGTCTACTTTTATAACTAATGTTTTGAGAAATGTTCTTTTACCTTTGTGGCTTATAAAGCAAAAGGAAAGTTCAATGTCTAGATGTAAATGAGATAAGATATTTGTCAGTCTTAAAACTTTTCACATTTTGCCAACTTAGTTCTAAAACTTATCGACTTGCCAAAATAGTCATAAAACTATAAAATCGTTAGCTCTATTGGTCATAATTTGAATGTCTCGTTAGGTAATAGATGAAAAAGTTGATGTGACATATGACAACCATTAAATGTTAACTTTTTACCATTTTTTTTTATTTTGAGGGTAATTTTACAATCACACATATAGTTCAAGGACCAAATCCACCATTTGCACATTTACAAAAATGTATTATTTTAAAAATTTACTCATTTACAATTAACACAATTTACTTTATTTTTGTATTTAAAATGTATTATTTATTTATTTATTTCCTTGGGTTCCTCCACGGTTAAGTCTAGGGGTGTAATTTTCGGGTTAGGTTCGGGTCCCAAAAAACCAACTAAGATAGTCATCCGAAATTTAGGACCCGAACCGACCCAATTTACCTCTTCAACCCGAACCGATCCTAACCCGAAAAGAAACAAATCAGATCGAGTTGGGTAGGGTCTGAAACTTTGAAAAATGCAAAACAAAAATGTATAAAAAAAAATGCACATTTTACACCTAAATGCAACTTCATAACACATAATAGTCAATAGGAGGGCTTAAAAGGATGGTTGGGGGATGCTAAGGTTAGGGCTTATGAGAGTTGGGCTTAGGTAGTGGGCTTGGGTTCAAGTTATTTGGTAGGGAGTTAGTTCTTTGGGATGAATTTCGGGTCATTCGGGTTAATTCGGGTTGGACCCGAACCAACCATATTTTTTGTCATTATATCGGGTCGGGTTCGGGTTAACCCGAAGTGAACATTTCTTACCTTATGACCCGACCCTAACCCGATATTTTGGTTCGGTTTCGGGTCGGGTTTCGGTTATTTACTTACACCCCTAGTTAGGTCTACCTGCCACTCACTCACCAATCGGGCTCTCTTTGGCCTCGCCTCCATCTCCTGCCCCACGTCCTCGTTGTCACTGAGGTCGACCTCCATGTCCCCCAGTGAGAATATTTGAGGTTTGGGAATCAGGGATTGAGATCGAGTTCATCATCCAGTCGGAGGGAAAAAAGAGAATCTAACTACTCTGACTGCTTCTCCTTCCACTACGGCAAACCGAAATGAGCCAGTAGGGATCGGTCGTCGCGCCTTGGACGGTGGGGATTGGTAGCCACGGCGATCGGCCGAGACGAAACACTCGACGCGCTCAAAACAGCCGACTGACTCTGTTATCGAAACTTCCACCACCATCCTCCCAATATAAATCGTACTTCTGGCCGCTGACTGGGCATATTCGCATGGGTGGGCAGCAGCAACAGCGGCCTCTTCCGCTGCCATCGATGTCCGGCAGTGGCGGAGCACACAGCACGAAGGATTGTGTTTGCGATTTGCCGGTAGGGATGGGAATTTAGTGGGCCAGGTTGGGTTTGGGTTAGGTCATGTTGGTAGGATCAGAAGCATTTAAATTATATTATCACTTTGAGTTATAATTTTTTAGGAATTTAGAATAATTAATTAGGATAAAAAGAGGAATTAATTTAGTTTAGGTACTAATTTGGAGCCCTAGAGGTCATTTGAGGTTAGGATAGGCGAAATAGAAGAATTTGAGTGTGAATTGAAGATTTTTAGAAAGTTTGGACAAAATTGAAAATTTTGGAATAAAGTTGTCAACTCTAGAGAGTTTGAGGTAAATCTGACAATTTTTTAAGACAAAATTTGATGATCTTATGAAGTCATGAACTAATTCAATAAATCCTAGAAATCAGGTCTTGTCGGATTTAGACTCGGGTCTTTTCAGATTTGAGTCAGGTTAGTCTCGGATTTAGGTCATTTCAGGTTTGGGTTATTTTGGGTTTGGGCCAATTCGGGTTTAATCCAATTTAGGTTTGGGTCATTTTGGTATTGGTCTTTTTCAGGTTTCACTTTAATCGGGTTCGGGTTCAAGTCGGGTTGGGTACAACCATGTTCAGGTCATTGACTTTTCTGGTCAAATTGGGTCAGGTCGGGTTTGGATTTGAGTGGGTCGGTCCAGGTTTTCGGGTTTGGTCAAATTTTTCCACTCCTATTTGGGGTAGCTAGGGGCAAAGCATGTAAATGCAAGGAAGATGAGGGTGAGGTTCGAGTCAACTACACTTGCTGATCGATCAAACACAAAAACGATGACAAGTGGGGAAATTAGGATTTTTGTCACTCTTGTTTTTCATTTTAAACAATTCAATCCCCATAGTTACCAATTAGATAAAAAAGAGTCAACAAGTTAGAATTTAACGTCTATTATGTGACACATCAACTTTTCCATCTGCCACCTAGTGAGACATTCAAATTATGACTAATAAAGCTAACAATTTTATAGTTTAGAAACTATTTTGGCAAGTTAATGAGTTTTAGGACAAGTTCATAAAAGTGTGAAAATTTTTAGGACTCACTAATATCTTATCTCAATGTAAATTGAGGAACGTTCAAATAGTCAGAAAAATAAAAGTTCGATGGCTTACTTGGGATTTTTACCTTAATTTTTTAAAAAAATACTATTTCCAAGTTCTAATATGGGTTTCCAAATGATGCTAAAGGGTAGTTCATTTCAATTTAATGCAATTAAATAGATCTAATTAATAGCATGTCAGGTTAGGTTTTTACGCAAGTTTGGGTTATTATTTGAAATTAGCCACAATTTTTTGAGTATTTACAAAGTGTGTCACCCTACTCCTCAGAAATTTCTGCCTGCTGACGCCCACATGACAACTCTCCGCAAACGCAAAGATGACATCGAAGATCCACCAGTCAGAGAACGCCGTCTACGGCTAGGAATCAGAGAATGCATGCAACAACCCTCACGCAGATGCGATCATGACCTTTTATGGCTTGGAATCAAAGAATGCCTTCAAGGATGGAGACAAACAAGTAGATCTGATGGCCACCAAAACTCGGATCCAGCTATGGGTCACCGGTCCGAGGTCGACGACCATCATCGAAGATGAAATAGCGGCAGAGGAGAGACTGAACTTACTCTATGACGCTTATTATAATTAAGTCCAACCTTATTCCTAATTTCTTATCCCGTTTTTTACTGGCTATTGACTAAAGAAATAATGAGCCCAGATTAATTGAATTAATTCTAAATGAATAACCCCTAAATTTTGATGAAGCGAAAAATACTTATAAAAATAGCACTAGAAAAATATTTTCCCTTTCTCTAATATATTTCTCTTTAGCCAACCCAAAGGAAAATTAAAAAAAAAAAGGAAGAAGAAAGAAAGAAAGCTTCCAGATGCAACTATCCATCTTCAGGCTGGTCTCAAAAATAAAATTTCTTTATCGATCAAGAAAAAGAAAGAACAAAAGCTTCCTTGATGCCAACCCTTGAATCAATTAAGGAGTTGGTTCAGAAAATTATAGATATAGCAAACAAAACTTGTGGTCATTTGTTTTCCAAGAGTTGCCCCCTGGCATCCACACAAGTTCAATGAAGGATTTGACAAGATTTTTCAAATTTGGCTGTGTTCCATGAAGTTAGAATCATGTGCCGAGCAGCAGAACCTGCTTTAATTTGTTGCTCGGACCACATATTCATGTGAACAAATTAGATCATGTCCAACAGTGAGCGTCACTGTTGAGTGGTACGGTTCAATGTTTAGGTGGACAGATAATTGGCTGAAAGATACCGGTAATTATAATTATCAGCCAAATTCTTTTGGTGGGGACGAAATAAGAGCATTAACCTTACATTATCAAGCAACATCATTTCAACGACAAAGGATACATGCATTTGTCGGTCAATCCAAGAATTTTCTTCTTTTCTTTTTCCTTCTTTCCATTTTGGCATTAAGTTGTTGTTTGTTTATTAGGGGAAAAAAAGCTGCTGTTTGGCATGCATGAGTCTAATGTTGTTTCTTTTTTTTTTTTTAAATTGACCTGAAGCATTTATATAAATTAGAAGAGTTATGAGTTACTCATATATAAAAAATTAAAAGAGCCAATCAGTATTATATTTTCTTCATAGATAAAATTCTCTTCTTTTGTTCTGGGCTTTGGCTCTTGGAACGACAATTGGGCTTATACTTTTGGGTGGTAGGGTGTTTTGTGGTCTAGAATTGTACTTTGTACTTGTTTTAGTTTTTCAGCTAGGCTTCTTATTTTGGGTTTCATTATCTTTCTAATTATTATACTATGTATTTATGTCTAATTAGACATTCTAACCCACCCTTAACTCTATCTATATAAGATATTTTCATAAATAAATAAACAAAATTACCCCTTACCAAAAGTCTCTCTATTCTTTTAAAAATCCTACCCTCAATTCCACTGCAGCCGCCGGCCCCACCATCGCTGCTACTGCCATCCCTATCAGATCTTTCATCGTTACTTACATCTGTATAAGTGTCAAAAGATAAAGGTGTAAAGTATCTAAAGAAATTATGCAAAGTGTCTAAACAAATATGTACAAATGTCTGAAATAATATACAGACTATTTGTTATTTTCAATAATATGCAAACTATCTATTCTCTACCAAAATAATATGTAAAAGTGTCTGAAGTAATGAGAAAATGTGCCTAAAAATTATTTGTAAAAATGTCTAATGTAGTATTTGAAAATATCTGAAGTAACTTACAAATAATTTATTATTATCAAAAATAAGAAATATCCGAAGCAATAAGAAAGTGTCTAATTAGAAATCAAAAAGTGTATAAAAAATTATTTAAAATTATCTAAATAAATACTTAAAGATACATAAAAATTGCTATTTTTAAATTTAAAAGTGTCTAAAAGAATAAGGAAAAATGTCTTAATGAAAATGTAAAAGTGTCTTAACAAAAGTACAAAAATGCAAATACCTATGTAAACCCAAAAAATTACAAAAAAAGGAACAAAAGCATCATTGGTTTCTTGCCGATCAAAGAGATTTTTTTGTGTTTCTTAATCGTGCACAATCTGATTTGCTCTTTTAATTGCTCACTTTCTAACATCAATTCTACTGTTCTGAGGATCCGAGGAAGTTTCATGTTTGCACCATTGATTTGCGCATGAACCCAAGCAATTTGTGTATGAACTCGAGTTGCCGGCGTGCGTATGGAGATCAGAGATGCGCAAAGCAATGATGAAATCCGAACGTGATGGAGATCGGTGATGTGTTGGAGATAAAAAATGGCGATGGAGATTGGTGACATGACGAAGATCGTAGATCGGTGACGTGACAGAGTTTTGCTTAGTAACAAAGAATGGAAATGGCGATGGAGCAACAAAGATCGGTGATGTGATGAAGATCAGTGACACGATGGAGTAACGAAGATCAATGACGTATCAGATTAGAAGTGTGCAATGGAGATCGGAGTTTGCAATGACAATCAATGATCAACAGCGATGGCCATGAAAGAAGGGTAGAGGGAGAAACAGTCTGAGCGGAGTCACTAGAGGGAGAAAGAAAATTGCTTGAAAATAGGAAAATTAAGTTAAGGGGTAAAAATGTAAAATTAATACTATGTCTAATTAGATATATGTCTATTGTATTCATACATTTATCTTTCATCCTAGGATGATGTTTGTTCTCTTTTTCTTTTAATAAAATATGACTTTTGCTGATTAAAAAAAAATATGCAAGGGAATGGAGAAAATATCCATCTTTTCAAAATATGGAAGACATCCGAACTAACATAGAGAATTATGCAGAAGAATGAAGAGGTTGGGATTTGAACCTCTAACCTGCCCAAATCCTCTCTCTGCTTACCCAGTGGACCAAAGGGCTGATGATTGTGTTATTATGTTGAAAAGCACACCTCTAATTCATTGTAATTGTTTTTGTGGGATCTTTTTTCTTAAGAGATTATTCATTATATTACACAAACTCCCCCAAGGTTTGGATAAAACTAAAATTGCCCATTGTATTTTAAAATATACACCCTGATTCCTAAATTTAAGCACTTTCACCCCGAAGGTTTAGGTGAACTATTTTTTTTGATCTATAAGAAAAATTTTATTAAACACCAGCAAGAAACTGGGAAAATTACAAACTGTGAAGGTAAGGAGAGGCTGAAGCCATCCTATGCCATCCAATCCATATAGAAATTGAATAGACATAATCAGATTTAAACACCAAACATCGAAAGATTGGAGTGCCCTTAATTCCTGACTTCTTTGAAATCCAGAAGTAGGATCGAGATTTAATTGACGAACTAACTCCAAATGATTTTTTGTTGAAGATCATATTTTTCCATGCTGTCTATAAAATTCAAAGCATTGCCTTAGCCTGAATGCCCCAAGCCTTGCAAAAGATGGAATTCCCAGTAGAGAAGGGCGGCTGATTGAGGAGCTGAAGAACTTATAATTAATACTATTCTATTTCAGAAGCCTATTCTTCAATCCCAATACAAGCACTTTTTAACTTTGGTAGATATTAATGTTTTAGATTCTAATTTAATTTGTATATTACCCGTCTTCCAATGATTTCAAAATTTCCAAATAATAATTTAATAGTTTAACAATTTCTACCCCTATCAAAATTTTTTCTACGTATGTAAACGTAAAAACAATCTCTTTTTCCACGTTTCAAGAAGAAATACAAGATCCTAAAATAAAATGGGCAAACTATAATCTAAACAAAACCTTAAGAGATTTTTTTTTTTGTAAATGACCCTATTTTCTTGAAAGCATTTATTCTCATAATTAAGTTTTATCTGTTAACACCCCATTTCAAGTGGAAGCACATTTTAAGTCACACAAATCGTCCCAAAAGTGGGGTAAAGAAGGGGTGTGGGTAGGAAAATATCACTTTTTAAAATTTAAGTAAAAATTTTATAAATATGAGAGCAGACAATGATAGCTGAGCGCGAGCACAAGCATGAGAGCGGAAGCGGTAACCCAAACTATAAGTATATATAGATGGATTATGGGGACCACTTAGAATCAATTTTTTTTTAACAGAGCCATTACTAAAAAAAATCCATTTTCCAATTGCCATATTAGCCATTGATAAATACCAACTTGTAGAACCATTTGTAAGACATTTAAATTTAACCAATGGTTTTGCGTTGGTAAGTGTTTTTTCTAGTTTGGTATAACCTGTGGTAGCTCAATTACCAATTGGCAGACCATTAGTAAATGTATTTGATAAAGCATCTCCTCATTCTTCCAGTGCGAAACCATTAGTAATGGCCTTTGGAAAACTCTCCCATTTAGTACTGAGTGCTTATTTTTTTTTTGTCTTTTTGTTTATTTCATTTTCTCTAAGTTGGACCGGGAAAAGAGAGAGGCTATAAAAAGATAGAGAATATTAAAATTTGTCTTAAATTTATACTAGCAAAATTTTTTAGTATTAGCAACTTTGTTACATACTACTATAAAATATGTAGTGCTAATTCAGACTAGGAACAAGGGGGACGAAGAGTATGAAACTGTAATATTTTGGTTCAATGATCAAGTACTGATGCACCAATTTGATTAAAGGCTAATTCATTTTAACTTAAGTTGACTGACTTATTTTTACTTATATATATATTTTTTACTTAAAACCAATTTTATTTGAAAACCAATATTATATAGATACAATAATCCATTTGAAAATAAATTTTCATAATGTTGTCAAATTTTTAGGAATTTTTCTTTTTTAATTCTTTAAACTAAAAAAAAATTCATAAAAATTTAGTAAGATTACGAAAATTGTATTTTCAATGGATTAATGGGAATCTTATTGTGAGAGTGATTTTTTTGATAAAAGATTTGCCTATAATAAGTGTCAATGGAGTCTACTTATTTTACTAGTAATGTTCGGAAAAAATATGTTCTTTTACCTAGTGGCCTACTGGGCAATTGGAAAGTTCAATCGCAGATGTAAATTGAGGAATGTCCAAATAGTCTGAAGAATGAAAGTTTGATGGCTATCGGAATTTTAGCCTTTAAGAAATTTTTCTTAAAAAAAAAATTTATTTATAAGTTCTAACATGGGTTTTTATAAGGGTGAAAGTTTAGGGTTTGGGCCAAAACCCGAAATAAATGAGTTCTTTCATGATAAAAAAAAAACAAACTAGAACCAACTCGAAATTGAGGGAGGACCCGAACCGACCCTAAACCAATTTTTTAGGGTTGGATTCAGGTTAACTTGACCAACTTGTTTGTGATGCGCTCTGGTGAGGAGATTGACGGCGGGCCAAGAAAAGAAGGTGATAGGAGGTAGGTGAGCAAGGCGGGGTGAGGTCTGAGGTGTGACGGATTGACGTGAGAGGAGGGACGAGGCCGTGCAATGTAGAAATGAGGGAGAAAGAGGGCGTGCGATGGAGAAAATAGAGAGAATGAGGCAGTGCGATAAAGGGAGGAGGGAGGAACGGACAACGTTGAGGATGACGGTGTAAGGGATGACGGAGAGTTGTGAGAGGTCAACGGCCAAGGTAGGACGGCGACGCATGGGCAGGATGAGGCAATGGCAGCTAGGCGGTGAGGTGAAGAGAGGGAGGAGGCACGATGAAATTGCCAAGTTGGGACAGGAGGTGAGTTAAGCAGGGCGGAGTCAAATAGAGGCACAAAGCGAGCTTCGAGAGGCAAATGGTGAGAGCAGATCGACGATGAAGGGCAGTGGAGGCTAGCTAGGGGGGAGGTCATTTAGGGTTAGACTTAGGGAATGTGAAGGGTTAGGCGTAAGGAATAGGCCAAGCAAATTAGGGAATAGGATTGGGTTGGGCTGGGTATAGGTATTAGGAAATTTTAAGACAGACTTAACATTCAGGTCAATCGAGTTGGTTTTGGGTTTAACCCGAACCAGCCCGAATTTTGCATCTTGTAATAAGGTCGGTTTGGGTTGACCCGAATACACATTTTCCTCTTCACTGACCTGACCCTAACTTGACCCTATATGTCGGGTTTCGGGTTAGGGTTGAAACCTTTCACCTCTAGGTTTTTAAATGACAAGTAAAATGCTGAAAACAAAAGAAAAAAAAGAAAAATTATTGAAAAATAGCATTGGAAAAATATTTTCCCTTTCTCTAGTATATTTTTATGACCCCCCCCCCCCCCCCCCCCCGGGCCAAAAAAAAGAAAAAAGGAAAAAAGGAAAATGAGAAAAAAAAACAAAGCTTACTTGATCCCAAACTTGAGGCCCAATTCGTTTAACTTAAGTCAATTAACTCCAAAATGACTTATTTTATTCTTACTTTTTCTTACTTGAAACTAGTTTTAATTAAAAGTTAATATTATGCAGCTACACTAATCTATTGAAAATATAATTTTATTAATCTTACTAAATTTCTATAAATTTTTCTAGTTTAGATCATAAAAAAAGAAAAATTCATAAAAATTTAATGACATCATGAAAATTGACTTTCATTTCAAAAGAACTATTCCATCAACATAATATTAGCTTTTAAATGAAATTGATTTTAAGTAAAAAATGTGTAAAAGTAAAAATAAGTCAGTTGACTTAAATTTAAATGAATTGGCTTTAAAACCAATTTGTTTTAACTTAAGCCATTTGACTTATTTTTAATGCCTTAAAAAAATTTAATTTGAAAGCTAATATTATATAGATACAATAATCCATTTGAAAGTAAATTTTGATGATGTTATTAAATTTTTATGAAATTTTCTTTTTTAATTCATTAAACTAGAACAATTCATAAAAATTTAGTAAGATTAAAAAAAATATATTTTCAATGGATTATTGCAACTACATAATATTTGGAATTTACTTAAAATTAGTTTCGGGTAAAAAAGACTTAAGAATAAAAATAAGTCATTTTGTAGTCAATTGACTTTAACACCCTGTTCGTTTTAAATTAAGTCAATTGACTTTAAAATTATTTATTTGTATTCTTACATCATTTTTATTCAGAATTAATTTTAATTAAAACTTAATATTATGTAGTTGCAATAATCCATTGAAAATATATATTTTTTTAAATCTTACTAAATTTTTATGAATTTTTCTAATTTAAGGCAATAAAAAAAATTCATGAAAATTTAACAACATCATAAAAATTTACTTTCAAAATAAATTATTGCATCTACATAACATTAACTTTTAAATGAAATTAGTTTTAGGCAAAAAAGATGTAAAAATAAACATAAGTCAGTTGACTTAAATTTAAACAAATTGGTTCTAAATCAATCAAGGAGTTGGTACATAAAGGCTTGGATATAGCTGATTAGGTCTTTGTCCAATTCGCATGTAAACCACTATATCACGTGACTAGTCAAAGTTCAAATATAGGGTATGTTAAATTGTAGAATATCTCTTATATCCATTAGTTTTTTTAACATTTTGGATAAAAAATATATAGATACCTTGAAGAAAACTTGTGTGGTCATTTGTTTTCCAAGAGTTGCTCCCTACTATCCACACAAGTTCAATGAAGGAAAAACGAAATGGACCTTACAAATTCGCAGTGCGAATTGACAAGATTTTTCAAGAGGTTGTGTTCCAACTTAAAAGCACTAGCTACGCCTACATTTGGCCAAGCAACTCCTACTTTCCCACTCCCCGTCAAGCGGAACATCAATTATAATACGTACCTACAGGTCCTTTCACTTTGATGTTCTGTGAACGATGGGAGCTGTGCCAGCTGGGAATTGACTTAAACCGGATTTTGGTCGTCTCAATAACTTGAGTTGGATCTGATGATGGTACCGAAAGTTGGTGGTCCGCTCCTAGGTTGATGGAGGCTTTTGGGACCTTCCTGCAACACAGCGCATCTCTTTGCCGACGCATATGATGTCAATGTTATCGTGCAATTCTCTTGTAATTTTTTCTTTTATACTTAGAATCTTTACAAATAAACAAGTTATAATGGTTAGAAGAACACAGAGAAAAGTTAAAGTTGAAGTATCTACTGCATAAAATCTTAAAAAATTTCAGTTATAATTTAACCAATTTTAACTATATAGTATTTTGTAGTGTAGTATCACTCAAAACCACGTGTTCTACCTGGGCTGTCCCTTCTCGTTACTAGCCAAGTTGGAAATACAGAATGAGTCTCTCCTAATTAGAAGGCTCATCTTAAAAAATGACTCATGTAAAAAGCATCATTGGATAAATAGCACCAATAGTCGTAAACCTTTAATTCTCATTGAAAATTGACAGCTAACTTTCATTTTGTTTTAAATTGGTCCCAAACCTTTATAATTTATTGCATATTAGTTCCTAACCTAGGTAAATGCAGAAACTCAATTTATAAAAAAAAACTGATAGTTTAAATTATCTATTAATTATGAAAAAGTTATGACACAGTTTAAATTTATTAAAAAATAATTACAAAAAAATTTATACTAGTTAATTCAAATAAGTTATTTGACATTAACTTTTTAAATTTTAATTTAAACTATTCAGAATTATCCTCTTCCACTTTCATGTTTTACATAAAAACACATGCTTGCTGCACAACAAAATATAAATTAGATTTTTCTACCAACTCTTGTTTTTTATACTCCATGGTATTATCTAATGTATCATAGTTTTTAGTCTGTCCCATATTTTTTAAAATATTTAAATTTTTTGGATAGTTTGATTTGAATTTATTTGTATTATTATTTATTAAAAATCTAAAAAAATATATTCAAATACTATAGATATTTATCTATCATTTATATATAAAGAATTTTTATTTACATACTAAAATGTTGAAAATAAAAAATTATATATTAATTACTAAAAAATGAATGTTGGAAAAAAAAAAGTGACTGAAAGGAGTATTTATTAACTATAAATTCTAAAAACTTCATAAGTTTTACAATAAAGGAAAAAGCAATTCTCAGATTTTGGGGCTGACTTTGTTGCTTGAGCCCCTTAACATTAGTACAACACCGACGTGCGCTAGATGTGTGTTGTGCCACGTATTGCTGTGTCTTGACACGTGCCTTACCCTCGTTGTGAACCTGCTGGCGCGTGCACCACTTCCACGCCACTACCGTTACCTCGAAAAGAAGTCAATAAGGACAGCTGCCTAAGTCTTGCCCTGCATCGTATGGGCACCGGAAATGGTGTTCTCACAAGGCAAGGCGTGGACATGTGTGGGGCTGAAGATACGGCCCTATAATGACTCCAACATTTGGGTCGTCTGAGAGTGACCGTCTCATGCAAAGTTTACTCTGTATGTTTTAAATTAATTTTTTATCTAAAATTAATTTTATTTGAAATTTAATATTATGTGAGTGTAATAATTTGTTGAGTATAAATTTTTTATAATCTTATTAAATTTTTATAATTTTTTTCTTTTTTTACCTAAAAAATAAAAAATTTATAAAATTTCAATGAAATAATAAAAATTTTGCTTTCTATGTATAAATAGACTTATTTAATATCTTCTTTCAAATAAAATTAGTTGCACGTAAAAAAGATGTAAAAATAAAAAAAATTTATTTTTAATTAAGCTGACTTAAATTAAAATAAATTAAGTGTATAAACAATGATTTATTTTTATTTTTATATCTTATTTATTAGGAACCAATGTCATTTGGAAGTCGATATTATTTAGCTATAACAACCTATCGGTTGTAAACTTTTATGATATTATTAAATTCTTATAATTTTCTTTTTTTATGCATTTATAAATAAAAATTCATAAAAATTTTATACGTTTATAAAATTTTCATTGTGAATAGAATATTACACTTATATAATATTAATTTTTAAATAAATTTTTTTCAAAAGAAAGATATAAAAATAAAAATAAGTCATTTTCTTCTTAAGTTAACTTAAGTTGAAACAAATTAGTCGCCCATTTTCATTTTTTACGAAAGTTTCAAAAGGTTCTACCTTTTTACGTAAGATAAATGAAACAGTACTATTCACTACTATTTACCATTTTTTATATAAAAAATTCTAAAACATAAATTCTTCTGTAACTACCTGAAGGTCAAAGTAACTAATTATACGAAGAGAGTATTAAGTTTTACTAATGAGAAATTCACAAAAAGGTCCTTGGGTTTGACTTAACTTACAGCTTGCCCCATTTTCCTAAAACCTACACTTTGCACTATTAAACAGAAATTTCTATAACCATAATTTAAATTTAAACAGTAATTTCAACGTCTCTAATATTTTTTTTATATTTATTAGAAATTTTAAATTTTTTATATTTTTCTTAGTAAATTCATTTTCATTTCTGTAAATTATAATTCATATTTTTTAAATGTCAATTAAATATAAAAAATTTATAAAAAATTTTAAAATTTCTAAAACATAGTTACTACATAATTTAAATTAGGGTTTCAGTCATTGTTTTAAATCTCGTATCGTATCGTCTGGTAGTGTCTCATACTGGCCATACCGGTTAAAAAAGGTACGAGATGAGGAAAATAGGACAAGACAAGGAAAATGCATTTTTTTATTTTTGTTTTTACTTTTTGATAGTTTTAAGTAAAATATATAATTATTATTTTTAACTGAATGCTTTTATAAATATTTTTTTATATTTGAAATAATTTTATATTTTTATTTTTTCTATGCCCCTTAAAGTTATATTTTTATTTTATAAATATATATTTATGTTTAAAAAATCTAGATACATGTCAAATAAACTTTTAACCTGCACACTTGCTATGTTCATATATATATATATATATATCAGGTACATTTGAGACATGATAACACAATACTGGTACTGTATCATACTGTTAAAAAAATGGTACGATATCTGACACAAGATTTAAAACCTTGGTTTCAGTAGTTGTTGTTAAATAGTCTAAAGAAAGTATGACATAAAGTGTAAGTTTTTAAAAATATCAGAAGCAAAGTGTAGAATAGGCTGAATCAAAGTAGAGTTTCTGTAATTTCCCCTTTACTAATTGGGCAATATTTTTTTACTGAAAAGTATTTACAGGTAAAGATTTTTGGATTATTAGGTTAAATTGGATATGCAATAAAAGGCCTAGGCGTACCAATTAGGTTTAAATTGGATCACTCTAACATTGTACGAGCTTTGCCGTTTCCTTAATTGTTGCTAAAATATAACCTACATAATGGAATCGTGCCAAGGGGTGTATTAGGTAAAAAAATCCTACATGACTAAGAAAAGTTAGCGGAGATTTTGTGCAGTGATAAAGCCCCTTTGCCCATTACTCAGAATTTTTGGATACATGATGATACGACTTGAAAGCCAATTTAAAAGTCTTCTCGGGGATGGAGTAGCACCTTTTGACTCAAAATTCTCATACAAATGCTGGTCAATAGAATTCGTAGATATTTAAGAGTAATATTTCGTCTGTCGTCTACATGTAAAATGTACTGATGATATCATGTCTCTTTTTTTATTTCACAATTTGTTCTTTCCTAAAAGATTGTGTCCCCATTGAGTTTTAGAAAGTTAAACGCTTTTTTCGTCAGATACACATTTTTTAGTCTTCCTTTTACATAACAATTCAGAGATGATTTTAAAATAGAACTTTGCTAGGACCATCACAATCCGTCAAATGGTCGTATCACAGCCACTAAATGAGCAATAGGTAATATAGATTTAAGCGGCTATTAGTGCATTGAACAACACCTAATTAAGATCGAATCAACTGGACCACATGCATCCCTGGTTCCCAAACTTGGCACACAGAATAAACAACGCTGGGAATACTCCTAAATCTCAAGTCAAAATCCGTAGGCAATTATAGTGAAAAGCATCATGCATTATTAATAGAAGAAAGACTGAATTTGTGAAGGCACAACCCTGGCCTAATTGGATTATCAGTGATGATTTTTATATAATATAATTTACTTCAACTATATAGAGTTATTAAGTAATTTTTTTTTTCAAAAAAATTGAGTAGCTATCTGGTGCATCTGGTGCACTATTGTATATTTCACTCTCATATTTTATATAACAGCATATTTGTTTGAATGGAATAGCACACCTTACTAAATGAGCACCATATGATAGAACAATACATTTGTGTTAATAAAATAACGCTTTCTACAAAAAAGAATAACAAAATTTATGAACTACATATCTTTTGAAATAAATAACATATTACAGAACAACACATTATGTACAAAAAATGTCATGCGCTTAAGTAACAATGTTACAAAATGAATAACATTTCTTATTAAATGGACTAACATATTACAATATATTACAAAACAGCACAATTGTATAAATAGAACATCACTTCTAACTAAATAGAATAGTATTATTTACAAGCAGCACATCTTACCAAATGAATAATACAATTATATGAATTTGAACAACACTCCTACTAAATGAAAAAACATTATTTACAAACATCATATCTTATGAAATAAATAGCACATTTGTATGAACAGAAAGACACTTCTTCCTTGACGAAATAACATTATTTATAAATAGCACATTTTACAAAATGAATAACATATTATAGAACAACATAATTTTATAAATGGAACATCATGTCTTATTGAATGGAACAACACTCTTTGTAATCAACACATCTTACAAAATGAATAGGGTATTACAGAACAACACATTTGTATGAATAGAACAACAATTCTTACTGGACATAATAGCATAAATGCCACCAATTCTTCTTCCTATGGAGCACAAATACCGCCGAAGGTAGGGACAAACGATGGAGCATATTATACAATAGCACATTTTTGTAAATGGAACACTACTTCCTATTGAACAAAACAACACAGATGCCGCTAGAGGCAGGGATGCTTGTTCTTCCTCAAATGGGGCATAGATGCCACCAAAGGTATAGGCGAATGATGGAGTATATTACAGAATAGCACATATGTGTGAATGGAATAACACTTCTTATTAAGGGGAATAGCATAGAAGCCGTCGAAGGCAGGGACACTAGTTCTTCCTTTAATTGGGCATAGACGCTGCCGAAGGCAATGACGAAGGGAGATCGATGGAGGAAGTAAGGCTTCTCCACAACTTCACCTTCCTTATTGCCATTGTTGGAATCATCTTTGACTGAAATAGATCCATTGGTGTGCAACATCCTCCATTCTCTTATGACGATGACAAAGAATTGAAGATGTGAGATTTGGAGAAAAAAAACTAAAAAAGATGAGGAGAAATAGGATAAGGATTTGAACGAGCTTGTTGTTCTGAAAAGGAAGAAGAAAAGAGAACAAATGGAGAAGGAGGAAGTGAAGGTAAGAACTGGAGAAGGAAGATGCATGTGGCAGAAATCATAAATAACTTGAAAATAAGGGTGTGCCACGCGGTCTGTGCTTATTTTAGCCTTAGCCCTTTCCAAAAATTTGTAATTGATATTTGAAGTACTTATTGAGATGCTTGAGACCCAAAGTGATAAACCTAAAAAAAAAAAGTCAGAAGGCCCTAGAGTTATGTGTCTAAGAAAGACCCTTCTATAACTTAGTAGAAGCTTAAGAAGATTGTATAGTATAGTGACATCTATGATCTAGTGGGTGGCACTATACCCCCTATTGCCCTTAAAGAGAAGTATTATAAGCTTTGGAAACATGGTGGCCATAGGAGGAAACTTCCTCATTACGTGATCATCCCCATGATCATGGGGATTCCCACCTAATTATGAGCTAAGCATACCTAATAGCCAAACCATTAGTCCTTAGCCCCTGAATGATGCTTAAATGGGTTTCCTTATGCCTGATCTATGATTAAGTCTTTAATGAGCTTCCTAAGCAATAGGCCAAGCCTAGGAAGGTATTAATGGGCCCTTCCATTCAAAGCCAAATGGAGGGAATAGGGTGCCCTACATTTTGAAGTCCAAAGATGAACAAACATCATTGATGAAGCTAAACACATGTCATTTCACGATTGGCATAGGATACAACTTCCTAGAGCAAATGTTATGTCAATGCCCCAAAACTAATCCCAGGTTATTTTTTCCTAATCTAGTGATAACTTCACACAGCATGCACTTTCTTTGCATCTTTAGCATTGTTATGGAATTTGTTAGTTGTAAGCACGAGCCATCAAAGAAACATCAAAATTTCTACCTATGGTAAGAATTTGTCTTTCCCGGGGTTTTATTAATAGTGACTTTATTCTTTTAGTTTTATCTTGCTAGACTAGGTCACTGGCATATACTAGTAATGGCATTGCCTGCTCTATTTAACAATGGATGTGCATTAGTATTTAAATACCACTTCTAATAAATGGAAGGCCACTGTTAAGACTTCTTATGAAGGAGGCTCTAAGATTTCTAAATCACTTTGATGGTTCTCATTTCAAGAGCATCATGACTCCTCACTTTGTTGAACTCCTAAAGAAGGCCATTTTCATCCGTCGATCTGTGAATCTTGTGGTTCTCAGGTCCCATGATAGGTCCAGTACTCCTAGGTACTACCTTACTATACTACAACATAAATGCAAGATAATGAATGAGAAAATAGTTGCTTTCAGTCTCTAGTTGTGATTAACTAGCAATTGAATGTGTTAATTCTAAAAACCTTAGTTGTTAGGTGGCTAACGACTGAGTAGTGATTGAAATTAGTGACTGAATGACTTAGTCGCACAATCTTTAAATTGTAGCAATTTTAGTTGCTATCAGTGACTGAAGTCTCAGTCACTAGTACCAATTTAAACATTTAATGGCTGAGATGTTTATGTGTGTTTGTGTGTAAGTGAAATGTACTAAATGCGGCAATGAATTGTAATAATAAAAAATTTTAATTAAAATAAATATAGAATCTAAACATAATATTATTAATTAGAAAATGAGGAGGAAGACGAAGGAAAAATGAAGGAGAGGGCAGAGTTAAGGAAGAAGAAGGAGAAATGAATGCGGAAGAAGAAGAATGAGAAGGAAAAATGAGGAAGAAAAGGCTGAAGCTGAAGGAAAGAGAAGAAGAAAAAGAAATGAATGAGGTAGAAGAAGGAGAAACGAGGAAGAAGAGGCTGGAGCTAAGGAAGAAAAATGAGAAATGAGGAAGGAAGAAGGAGAAATAAGGAAGGAAAGGTTGAAGTTGAGGAAGAAGAAAAGGACGGAAAAATGAAGGAGGAATGAACAGTAGAAATAAGGAATGAAAGGATGAAGTTGATGTTTTTAATTTGTTTTAACGAGTAAAATAGCAGTTGAAGTATCTTAATGACTAAATAACAACTGATTCAAAAAAATAATATAAAATGTGTGACTGACTATTGGTTAAAAATTTAAAATTAGCGACTAACTAGTAACTGGAAACTAATGACTGAAATTTTCAGTTGCTAGTTAGTCGCAATAATAACATGGCACACAAGCTAGCAATTGATTAGCAACTGAAATTTAGTCACTAGTTTCAGTTGCTCTATCACTTCTTTCTTGTAGTGTTAGTTTAGTCGATCAATGTCATGCCAGCCTTAGGTTTACCCTACATCCCCTATAAACCAATTATGCATTGAATTTAAATTTTCTCCTTTTTAATTGGTGCTCAATGTTTTCCTACACCTATGGAGAAAAGCTCCCATTTTTTTTTAATTTGAAGACTAATCCCTTCTATTATAACCTTGCTTTCTTATTTGCCTTCAACCATAAGAGCTAGAAAGAACAAAAGGAAAAGCACATCTATGTGGCCTCTAAGTAACTTTTCCTTTAGAATGGATGGATAACCCTATTCATGATATATAGACCTTTCGGAGCTTGTACTAGGATCAAATGCCTTTAAAGCTACAAAGAAAATAGTAACCTGCATTCTGAGGGTTGTAGAGAATGATACAAGGTGGAGGCTATTACCCCGTTTAAGTAGTACCTTAATGAGACCACCCTCCATGCTTTTGCTATTAGCCACCTTTATCTGGGTAAGATTAAGCCTTACTTCTAATTTCCAAATATGTAGGGGTTGCTTATAGACTCATTTAGTAGAGTGGCACTCCCTAGAAATGAATCTACTTGCTTTTCTTTCCATGAGTTGCTACATAGTACCAACATCTTTTCTTTATGTTTGTAGACTTAGGCAAAGTGACCATTGATGCCCTTTAAATGAAGTTGATAATGTTGGGAGCCTTCAACCTTCCAAGGTACTAAGAGGGTCCTTGAGCAGAATGAAAAGCTGCCCTAGTAATGGGAGTCCAGCAAGTACCAAGGATCCCTTAGAAGAAGGCCAAGAAGCTCTAAGGGCTCATTAAGGGGACTTTCAAGACAACCTAAGCTAAGAAAGATAACCCAACATGTTACAACCATGAAATGGAGCATAAGACTATCTAGATCAATTTTCTAAAGGTCCAAGAAATAGCTAGAATCATTTGACCTAGGCACACTATGAGACCCCAAGTCATGCCCAGGACACATGATGGCTACTAAGGTGCACCCCAAAGGGTCAATGCAGGGTTCTTATATTTAGGACATTTTGTTCTAATCATTCTAGATTATTTAAGTGTGTTTAAGATATTTTAAGCATTTAGGAAGAATTTGGCACATGTTTCAATCCAAACATGCATTAAACACGATTTAGAGCTCTTTTAGTGTGATAAAGGCACTCTTTTAGTCCAACCTGGAGTTTAGTGTTATATTTTATTTTGGTTTGTAACTTCTGGCCACTTAAGGCTTGGGAAACCTTATTTATGAATAAATCATGCTTGTAACTACTGAGATTTTTTATATACAACTATTGCTTTATGTAAAATTATCTTTTTTGTTCTTATTGAACTTCTAGGCATTTTGGTGCATTCTATCACTTTATCAGTTACTCTTTATCCAACTTGCCTTCTTAAAGCTTGGAACAATGGTTTTCTGTTGTGTGGGGACTTAGAGGATCCCTTTGAATTAAACAAATCTTGGGCATAGAATCATATCAAGTGGTATCAAAGCAAGGAACTCCAAGAATATAAGGTGTTATCTTTGCTTTCACCTAATTTTTTTAGTTTCATTATTTTTATTTATACCTAGAAATTCTAATCTATTTATGCTCTTTCTTCTAGATTTTGTCCAAAAAATTGTCCATCCTTTCTAAGTTTCTTCCATTTCACCTGGGAAGTGTCTTTACACCATTTGTGATTTTTTTTGTTTGTCGCATCTAATACAGAAAGAAGAAAAATATATTTTTCCAATTTTGTTTGCTTCTTTATTTGCTACAACTAATCATCTCATATTATTTTCCTTTATAGCAAGGAAAACCCACTTGGAAGCCTTGAAACTTTTGTGACCTGAGAGGTGTTCTTTTTCTAACCCGAATTGAACTCTTGTAAATTTACATAAAAAGTTGTCAATCCCAACAAGGACAAATAGTGATTCTGGACACTTATTCAAAATTTCAAGCCAGGCTTTAATTTAAAAAAATTTCAGTTGTGTCTTGTCCAAATTTGGTTACAATTATTCTTGTTCTTGCAATCTTACATTTCTATGGATTTTTTTAATGTTTTCATAAATGTCTCATAAAAATCCCAGCTTCTTTCTGATGGCTTCTTTCTTTTAAAGAAATGTTGAAAACTTTAAAGTGTTCTAAGTGAGTTCATTTAGAACTTGTGGAAAATGGTTGGATATAGAAATTTCACAAACAATAGTGAGAGAGTGCTGGACAAAATTGTTTAAGTGTCTTTAATTTTTAAAACCATTGCAGAAAAGGTATCTTAATAAGATTTTGGAAGTCAATGTAAGCTGAATTCACCAAGATGAGGCCAAATTGGATGAAAATAAAGCATGCTTAGTGGAAGGAATACCAAGGCAAGATAGGATGCATTAGGAGGTTAGTTCATAACTAAACCACAATAAGGCATATTTCAGTGAGGTCTAAGAGGAGAACCACCAAGGAAGGTTGCAACTTAAAGTGTAGGAAGATATGACTTTGAGGCTGAGGAGCATGAGAACACTCACCATCTAGCTCTTAGGAAACTCATGAAGGGGCAACTTAAAGAAGAACCAAACCCCAACATCATTAAGTTGGAAATGCTTCCATTCAAAGGAATGAGTGATCCTGAATGTTATTTGGAGTATGAGGCTAAAGTAGAGAAGCCTTTTGAATGCTACACCTATTATGAGGATAAAAAGGTAAAATTTGTCACTTTTGAATTCATTGACTATGCTTTTATGTAGTGGACACAGTTAGTGGTGGTAAGACGAAGGAGCCCGTACAAACTTGGAAGGAGTTAAAAGCTCTTATAAGAAAGAGATTTGTACCAAGCCACCACTATAGAAGCTTTATTAAAGATTACAAAAGATGTCCCTGATAGCTGAGGTGCCTATCACCTTTCAAACCCGTAGGCTCGGGTAAGGCACCACGCTCGGAAAGAGAGGCATCAACTTCGGGAAGAAGGATGTCCGGCTCCTCCCACATCCGACCTCGATAATTCTTCATCCTTGGGGACGACAGTGTCAACCTCGGTAAGACAACCGAACCGTCCTCGGCAAAAGAGAACGTCCCCAAACAGGGCCACCCTCAGCAAGGATATTCCTGGGATACTGAAGTAACCTCGGGAGATAGTCCTCCTGCTCCGAAGAGGTCTCCTTTACCAAAGGGACCTCGGGAGTACGGCAGAAACAATTAAGGAGCTTCTGACACATCCCCGACACGCCGCCCCCAGACACGCTCTGACATGCCACCTGTAGAGACGCTCTGACACGCCGCCCTCGTGTGGCCTAGGCTCTTAGTCAGGCGGCCTGTGGTCTGCTAGATGCTCTTTTTCTCCCCGAGGATGCGGGTCGCATCCGACCAAACACGTGTCATAATCTAGGCCGACCACGTCAAGTGGACTTCTACTATTCACCCCTCTATAAATATTCGGTAACCATCCTTGGTAATGGGAGATTGGACTCTAGAGAGAAAACTTCCTTACTTATTACTTTCTCTTCACCTCCAAAACACTGACTTGGGCGTCAGAGGCTCCCCCCCAGAAAGAGACTTCGGGGACCTCCTAACCACTGTTTTCTGAGAATTTCAGGCAGATTCTCCTAGGAAACCTCCACTTCAGGCGTTCTTCCTCACTGAAAGTCCCTTCATGCCTTACCATGTCACACAACGAAGATGCTGCTGGGCATCATTTGGTGCCGCCTGTGAGAACCCGCTCCCAGGTCGCCGTCGTTGAAACTCAGCGTTCCAAGGACAAGGGACTTCCGAAGTCCCCATCCGCGCCAGAAGTTCAACCGGCAACTGAACAAACTGCAGCAGGGACTTCCTTGCCTGAAGATGAACGCCCTCTGACTATTACCATGCGCTTCCTGCGCAAGTTCCAATGCTCTGTAGTGGCGGAAATGACACAGCAGTTAGACCGAAGATGGCCACAGCCAACTCCAGGTCGAAGGCCTTCTTCACCAGCACCTCATCGGGAGAAGAGCCCCAGATCAACTCACCGGAGTTCGAGAAGCGGGGATCTATGTGATGAGTCTTCGATGGAAAACATACCCCTCAGGACGCGACCTACGGGAGAAACGGGGCCAAAACTACCCAGAACTCTCCGTCGAAAGAGTTCTTCACCTGAAGAAAAGTCACCATCTCCTCAGCGCCGAAGTCACTCCCAAAAAAGGAGACGTCAGTCTCCGTTCCCAAAAGCCTATAGACAGTAGGAAGAAGAGCCCAGTGCCACACTCTTCATGGAAAAAATCCTAAAGAGGCTAGAAAGGGTGGAGAGACAGGTAGCTCGGAAGCCCGTCTGGGCTAGGTTGTCAGAAACCTTCAATGGAGATGAATCACCATTCACCCGAGCGGTGGTTGAAGCACCCATGCCGAGTGACTTTCGGGTACCTTGATTGGGCACCTACGACGGCCGGACTGACCCCCAGGCTCATCTGACCAAATATAAGCGTAGCATGGTATTGCACAGTGCTGATGATGTCGCCTTATGCAAATGCTTTGAGGTCACCCTTACTGGCCCAGCAACGGCATGCTACAACTCACTGGCTCCTGGAACCATCATGGAGTTCCAAGAGTTGTCCACTGCCTTCACGCAGCGGTTCATCGGAAGCCGGCCAACGGCGAAAATGCCAGTCCAAATGTTTGACATAGCACAAAGAAATGGGGAAACCATTCGCGACTATGTCGAAAGGTTCAATTGGGAAGCGTTGAGTGTCCCAGACTTCAGGCCAGAAATACGTATCCTGGCCATGACACGAGGACTTCGGAGAGACTCTCAGTTGTTCTATGAATTCTCCAAGGATCCCCCCGACACGCTTGGTGAATTTTACCGAAGGCCGAGCAGCACATGACTGCTGAAGAACTAAGAATGGGAGGCTCAAAATCTGATCACATTCGAGCCGAGGGGCCGAGCCAGCAAACTTGCTACCCAACCAAAGCAGGGGGATGACCTCGGAAGCTTAAAGGAAGAAAGCCACTGGCTTTCACTCCTCTGAACACCATAAGGACGAAAATCCTTATGGCGATGGAAAGGCAAGGAACTCAGATTCAACGACCGAAGGCCATGACCTCGGACAACAAAAAGTGTTAGTGTTGTGCCCAAAAAGCCAATCATGAGATGATTGTATTTTTGTACATTGAGTCATGATATTTTACTAAGGCATTAATCCAGCAATTATGTTTGTTGTTTTGTTCCTGCGTAACTTAACAAACATAATTGTAACCCTAGAATAATGATATTCTTAAAAGTCCCTGGTCTAGTATTATTGTGGAGTGGGTTGCAATAATACATAATGACTAGCATATGTGGAGACTAATATGAGATATGTAGTCTACATATGGGTACAAGTTGGAGAATTTGTGTACTGGACCGACCCACCATGAGAACACTACATGGATCGTTATATGAGTGTCATAAGTGATTCTCATAGTGATCATGGTATATGTAGTCCTTCGACCTAAGATCATCAAGGTTCCCTACATGTGAGTCACTTACTTTGATACTTTTCTTTGTTACTCGTAACTGAGTGAACTTGAAGGAGGTCATTGGGTATGTCACATATCATGCGGAGGGATTTGTATGATCAAGATGGGATTTGTCCCTCCTATGTAACGGGAGTGATATCTTCGGGCCCCTTGATAGAGTGAGACTTAGAAAATGCATGGCCATGCTCGGATGAGTTGATATACGATATCAATGTCATCAGTTTAAGTTGGTCTACTCGGTAATCAAGAAACCAAAGATTGGGCTATACGAGAGTGACACATTCCATGTCTCGTGCTTAGTCTTGATATCTTGGACAAAGGGACAATGGCATATATCGGTGATGATCATAAAGGTTTAGTCGAATCATCGACAATCTTGTCACTTGGGTAGCAATGATGTGTTGCTAGACACCGCTCATTGCTTATGATCATAAATGTGATTTATGATCATTGCCAACGTGGTAAGAGCCTATTGGGTCGCACACATAGAGCTATTTGGATCATTAGAGTGCATGGGCTAATTATTTGGGTTATGGTTTCACTTTAATTTCGTATTAATAATGGGCCCAAGAGTTGAGCCATTATTAAGCCTGAAATTAAATCCTAATTGGATTAGGGCTTTGAAACCCATTAGGCCTGGAAGTTGAGTTTCACTATAAATACAACTTTTAAGTGAGAAATTCGCAGGTCTCCTTGCCCTAGCCTCCAAAAAGGACAGCCACACTCTTCTCTTGCAATTCCTTGGAGGACGCAAGCTAGCACTGCGAGCGCAAGAGAAATGCATCTACCGGGACGTGGTGGAAGCGTGGTGATCCCGAGAGGCTCGTGTGGATACCATAGAGAGCTTGAACACGTCAACTGTTCAAGTTTTGTGATTCAACTCTACAGTTGAGTGAGAGATCTCAACCGAAAATTAGGTATGAAAATTTTTGAACACCCGGTTTACCCCGTTTCACTTGGATCCTGGAGGGTTTCGGTTAAATTCCACTGCGCTGTTTGGCTCCCGAAACCCAACAGTGGTATCAGAGCTACTGGTGAAACCCTAAATCGGGATTGAGTGTTGAATCGCATGATGCTATGTGTTCGGTTGCTTTTCGGCCATGATTAATTAGATTGATTCATGATGCATGAAACCGAAACTCGTAATGAACATATGAGATATATGAAGAAACGACACAAATTGGTTAATGAGATTAACCCGAAATTGAATAGGTATGAGATACCTATATGGATTAGGATTCTTGCAATAGTTGCAAAAACCCTAGCTTTGTTCGGATTCGGCCTGTTCGGGCACCGAAAGTAAGGTATTTTTGGTGGCTCGAATAGAGGAGTCTCGGGTGCCTACTTGCTCGAAATAGAAGATTTTGGGCTAAGCAATTGTAAGACAATTTTTTGTGTTGGGGGGCGCTGCCCCCCATTCCCCCCGCAAGGGTGGCTCCCCTTAACCCCGTTCGTTGACCGGTCAGCGGAACCACCGCCCGCTGACCGGCCAGCGGGACCGCCGTATGCGAAGCGCCACATAAATAAAAACTGGTTAATCAACGCACGAAAATTGGCATGCATCTTTGTTGAATGAGATTTGACATGATATGCTGATTGGTGTTTGAAGCATGGTGCATGGTTATAGCCCTTGATTGGTTGTACTTGTAAATACGGCCTGCGAGTCGTGCCTTTTCTTATCACTCTCATTGTACATTCTCTTCTCACCTTACTCCCCTCGAATGTAACTCGAGGTTTCTATTATTGATGTAATGGTGCATTATGGGATCATCCAAGGTTGGTATGTCCAAGGATCATCCAAGGTGGTATGTCCAAGGAGGTGACAACAAAAGGGCAACCAAGAAAGGAAGAGAAGGAGCTTGTGAAGACTCTTTTCTTTTCTTAGGCTTTTATGATATTCTCATTGGCTTGAGAATATCGCATAGTTTGGGCTATAACCATGTCACATTTATTTTCTTGTAAGCATGAGATGCATGTTTTATATTTGTATGTGATGCATGTATAAGACAACCGGAGATAACAAATTGGTGAGATCAAAAGAAAAAATCCCTCAAACAAATATTAAGTCATTAAATGTGATGCCTTCCAAATGTTGGCACTCGTCAAGACTTTGATCAACATTAGGTGGGTTTGCCAAAGCAAAGCACCTATGTTCATCTTGGTAAGGCGCGATGGGATAATAGTGATATCCAAATTGCTAACTTTGGGTTCGACTTAACTAAGTCATCCTAATAGGATTAGGGACTTAGAGGCATAGAGTTGGGCTTAAGCTCATGAGATGAGCTTGGACAAGTGTTGTTCACCCAACTATCCAAGAGTTGCATAAGATGCAATTGGCAAGGAGTTGCCTACCTAAATAGCTGTAACTTGAGAGAAAAGCCAAAGCTGACTCAGGTTGTGGTCAAATATGGATCTTGGCCCACTAGAATACCTTAGCGCCGAGGTGTTCCGAAATAATATCGAGGGTTATTATTTTGAGGAAAATAGTGGGAGTATCGTTTAATAAAAGTCCTTATTAAATGAATTAAAATACATGACTCTTACACTGCATATTTACTGTTGTAGATAACCATGGCACAAAACACATCGACACTTTCGTTGCGATCGATCCTTGAGAAGGAAAAACTGAATGGGACCAACTTTCTCAAATGGTACCGAAACTTGAGGATAGTCCTCAAGCAAGAGAGAAAGGCTTATGTCCTAGAGCAGCCCATTCCGAATGAGCCTGCTGCCACTGCTCCAAGAGCTGAAAGGGATGCTCACAAGAGGCATTCTGATGATGCTTTGGATGTTGCATGCCTCATGCTTATTACCATGGAATCTGAGCTTCAGAAGCAACATGAGAACATGGGGGCGTTCGATATGATCGAACATCTCAAAATGCTTTTCCAAGAGCAAGCTAGGCATGAGAGGTTTGAGACCTCTAAGGCATTGTTTCAGTGCAAGATGTCTGAGGGAAGTCCCGTGGGTCCTCATGTGCTCAAGATGATTGGGTACATTGAGAATCTTGAGAATTTGGGATTTGCTCTTCAGAAAGAGTTGGCTATTGATGTAGTCTTGCAATCGTTGCCTGAAAGCTACAGTCAGTTCGTCATGAACTATAACATGAACGACCTTGACAAGTCCCTCCCTGAATTGCTCAACATGTTGAGAACTGCTGAGCAAAACCTTAAGAAGGCTAAGCCCATTTTGATGGTTCAAAAGGGCAAGGGAAAGGGAAAAGCCAACAAGAAGAAGGATAAAGCTAATGGAAAGTCCAATGCTAATTCTTCTTCAGCTGCACTGAAACCAAAGGGTGGTGTGGCAAAGGAAGGGGAGTGCTTCCATTGTAAGCAACCTGGACACTGGAAGCGCAACTGCAAGCTCTATCTTGAAGAACTTGCTAAGGAAAAGGGAAGTAAGACTTCCACTTCAGGTATTCTTGTTATAGAGGCTAACTTTTCTACTTCCTCATCTTGGGTATTGGATACTGGATGTGGATCTCACATTTGTGCAAATGTGCAGGATCTAAGTAGAAGTAGAAGATTGGCCCGAGGTGAAGTGGACCTACGTGTTGGAAATGGAGCAAGGGTTGCTGCCTTAGCCGTAGGGACTTATGTTCTCACTTTACCTAGTGGATTAGTTTTAGAATTAGACAACTGCTACTTTGTGCCTACTATTAGTAGAAATTTGATTTCTGTTTCTTGTTTGGACAAGAAAGGTTTTTCATTTATAATAAAGGACAAATGTTGTTCTATTTATTTGAATGAAATCTTTTATGGTAGTGCTCAACTTAGCAATGGGTTGTATGTTCTAGACCTCGAAGATCCAATCTATAATGTGAATACCAAGAAGGTCAGATTAAATGATTCAAACCCGACCTATCTCTGGCACTGTCGCTTGGGCCATATAAATGAGACCCGCATATCCAAGCTCCATAAGGATGGACTCTTGGACTCATTTGATTTTGAATCATATGAGACATGTGAGTCATGTTTGTTGGGCAAGATGACCAAAGCCCCATTCACAGGGCAAAGTGAAAGGGCTAATGACTTACTAGGACTCATACATAGTGATGTATGTGGCCCTATGTCTACACAAGCTAGAGGAGGTTTCCAATACTTCATTACTTTCACTGATGACTTCAGCAGATATGGCTATGTGTATCTCATGAGACACAAGTCAGAATCCTTTGAAAAGTTCAAAGAATTCAAGAATGAAGTAGAGAATCAACTCGGGAAAAGTATCAAAGTGCTTCGATCAGATCGAGGTGGAGAGTACTTGGATCGAGAATTCCTTGACTATCTGAAGGAGTGTGGTATAGTATCACAACTCACTCCACCAGGTACACCTCAATGGAATGGTGTATCTGAAAGGAGAAATCGAACTCTGTTAGACATGGTTCGCTCTATGATGAGTCAAGCTGACCTTCCAAACTCCTTTTGGGGACATGCTCTAGAGACAGCCGCTTTTACACTAAACCGAGTTCCATCTAAATCGGTTCAAAAGACACCATATGAGATATGGAGTGGGAGGCGTCCCAATTTGTCTTTTATGAAGATTTGGGGCTGTGACGCTTATGTGAAACGTCAATCCTCTGACAAACTAGGGCCCAAATCTCAAAAATGCCTTTTTGTTGGGTATCCCAAAGAAACAAAGGGTTACTATTTCTACAATCCTTCTGAGCAAAAAGTGTTTGTTGCTCGAACTGGTGTCTTTTTGGAGAAAGAGTTTATCTCTAAAGAAACTAGTGGGAGGAAAGTAGAACTTGAAGAAATTCAAGAACAACAAGGAGACATCGAACCTGAAATGGAACCTGAACAGACACCGCAAGATGTTGTTCAAGAGTCTGTTCCTGTAGCACAGAGCCCACGTAGGTCTAGTAGGATTCGGCGTGAGCCCGAGAGATATGGATTTCTCGTGACTCACACCGGTGATGTGATGCTCATGGATCAGGATGAGCCCACAACCTACCAACAAGCTATGTCAGGGCCTGACTCTGAGAAGTGGCTAGTGGCCATGAAATCCGAGATGGAATCCATGTATGAAAACCAAGTATGGACTTTGGTTGACCCACCTGAAGGGGTAAAACCCATAGGGTGCAAATGGGTTTTCAAGAAGAAAACTGACATGGATGGTAATGTGATTACCTTTAAGGGACGATTGGTTGCAAAAGGTTTCAAGCAAATTCATGGTATTGACTATGATGAAACTTTTTCACCAGTTGCTATGCTTAAATCCATCCGAATTTTGTTTGCTATTGCTGCACACTATGATTATGAGATATGGCAAATGGATGTCAAAACTGCATTCCTAAATGGAAAGCTACTTGAGGATGTGTACATGACACAACCTGAGGGTTTTGTCACTCCTGAGAATGCCAATAAAGTGTGCAAGTTGCAAAGGTCCATTTATGGACTGAAGCAAGCTTCTCGAAGTTGGAATCTTCGTTTTGATGAAGCAATCAAAGAGTTTGGTTTTATCAAAAATGAAGATGAACCTTGTGTCTACAAGAAGGTTAGTGGGAGCACTATTGTCTTCTTGGTGTTGTATGTAGATGACATACTACTCATCGGGAATGACATTCCTGAGCTACAGTCTGTGAAGACTTGGCTAGGGAAATGTTTCTCTATGAAGGACTTGGGTGAAGCAGCCTATGTGTTAGGCATCAGGATCTATAGAGATAGATCTAGAAAGCTTCTTGGCCTAAGTCAAAGTACATATATTGACAAGGTGCTAAAGAGGTTTAGCATGCAAGATTCCAAGAAAGGATTCTTGCCCATGTCACATGGTATCACTCTTTCTAGATCTCAGTGTCCGAGTACAACTGAGGAGAGAGAGCGCATGAGTAAGATTCCGTATGCCTCAGCAATTGGATCTATCATGTATGCCATGATATGTACTCGTTCCGATGTCTCATATGCTTTGAGCATGATGAGTAGGTACCAATCAAACCCCGGTGAGAGTCACTGGACAGCTGTTAAGAACATCCTTAAGTACTTACGAAGGACTAAGGATGCATTCTTGGTCTTTGGAGGTGAAGATGAGCTCATTGTAAGGGGTTACACCGATGCAAGCTTCCAATCCGATAAGGATGATTTTAGATCGCAATCTGGTTATGTGTTTTGTATTGGTGGTGGTGCTGTGAGCTGGAAGAGTTCAAAGCAAGAGACAGTAGCTGACTCTACAACAGAATCTGAGTACATTGCCGCCTCTGATGCTGCGAAGGAGGCAGTTTGGATCAAGAAGTTCATCACTGAACTTGGAGTGGTTCCAAGCATTGCCGACCCGATAGAGCTCTATTGTGACAACAATGGAGCAATCGCACAGGCTAAGGAACCTCGATCTCACCAGCGATCCAAACACATACTCCGACGCTATCATCTCATCAGGGAGATCATCGAGAGGGGTGATGTAAGGATATGCAGGACTTCGACAGATAGCAACATTGCTGATCCACTGACAAAGCCCCTTACGCAGCAAAAGCATGATAGCCATTCTAGGTCCATCGGTATTAGATACATGGATGATTGGCTTTAGTGCAAGTGGGAGATTGTTAGTGTTGTGCCCAAAAGCCAATCATGAGATGATTGTATTTTTGCACATTGAGTCATGATATTTTATTAAGGCATTAATCCAGCAATTATGTTTGTTGTTTTGTTTCTGCGTAACTTAACAAACATAATTGTAACCCTAGAATAATGATATTCTTAAAAGTCCCTGGTCTAGTATTATTGTGGAGCGGGTTGCAATAATACATAACGACTAGCATATGTGGAGACTAATATGAGATATGTAGTCTACATATGGGTACAAGTTGGAGAACTTGTGTACTGGACCGACCCACCATGAGAACACTACATGGATCGTTATATGAGTGTCATAAGTGATTCTCATAGTGATCATGGTATATGTAGTCCTTCGACCTAAGATCATCAAGGTTCCCTACATGTGAGTCACATACTTTGATACTTTCCTTTGTTGCTCGTAACTGAGTGAACTTGAAGGAGGTCATTGGGTATGTCACATATCATGCGGAGGGATTTGTATGATCAAGATGGGATTTGTCCCTCCTATGTAACGGGAGTGATATCTTCGGGCCCCTTGATAGAGTGAGACTTAGAAAATGCATGGCCATGCTCGGATGAGTTGATATACGATATCAATGTCATCAGTTTAAGTTGGTCTACTCGGTAATCAAGAAACCAAAGATTGGGCTATACGAGAGTGACACATTCCATGTCTCGTGCTTAGTCTTGATATCTTGGACAAAGGGACAATGGCATATATCGGTGATGATCATAAAGGTTTAGTCGAATCATCGACAATCTTGTCACTTGGGTAGCAATGATGTGTTGCTAGACACCGCTCATTGCTTATGATCATAAATGTGATTTATGATCATTGCCAACGTGGTAAGAGCCTATTGGGTCGCACACATAGAGCTATTTGGATCATTAGAGTGCATGGGCTAATTATTTGGGTTTTGGTTTCACTTTAATTTCGTATTAATAATGGGCCCAAGAGTTGAGCCATTATTAAGCCCGAAATTAAATCCTAATTGGATTAGGGCTTTGAAACCCATTAGGCCTGGAAGTTGAGTCTCACTATAAATACAACTTTTAAGAGAGAAATTTAAAGGTCTCCTTGCCCTAGCCTCCAAAAAGGACAGCCGCACTCTTCTCTTGTAATTCCTTGGAGGACGCAAGCTAGCACTGCGAGCGCAAGAGAAACGCATCTACCGGGACGTAGTGGAAGCGTGGTGATCCCGAGAGGCTCGTGTGGATACCATAGAGAGCCTGAACACATCAACTGTTCAGGTTTTGTGATTCGACTCTACAGTTGAGTGAGAAATCTCAATCGAAAATTAGGTATGAAAATTTTCGAACACCCGGTTTACCCCGTTTCACTTGGATCCTGGAGGGTTTCAGTTAAATTCTGCTGCACTGTTTGGCTCCCGAAACCCAACAAAAAGAACATGAAAAAGTTTTGCCAATTCCATCGGGACCACGGGCACGATACCGAGGACTGCTTCCAACTAAGGAAATACATAGAATCGCTGATAAAGCAAGGTCAACTCCGATGTTACCTGCGGATGCCCTCCCCAAAGGGAAGAAGAGAAGAGGAGAGGAAAGGAGATGACGAGGAGTATGACTCCGATAGACGTCGGAACCGAAGTCGAAAAAGGCGTCTGCCACCCCTGGCAGGAGTAATACAAATGATCACAATAGGACTGTCATCGGCAGAAAGGAAAAGAAAGGCCAGGGAGATTTCAGTGATGGAATATGGGAACGCATCAAAAAAGCTTGTTCGGAAAGATGGGTCCACCGTCGTATTTCCTTATGACGATCCACTGCTGGTTATGGCAAGGATAGGAAGCTGGGACATCAAGAGAGTACTGCTTGATGACGGATCAAATGCAGACATCCTATTTTCACACCTGCTACCGAGTTTGGGTATATCAAGGCGTGACCTAAAGTCCGTCACTTCTCCCACTTTTGGAGTGGGACCAGCCGAACTCCCCGTCCTTGGCTGGATTGATCTTCTTCTGATGTTAAGGGGAACTTCAACAAACAATAAGGATGAGCTGCTTGCCTCTGTAATGACAAGGTTCATCGTCATAGATGTCCTTTCATCATAAAACGCCATTCTTGGGAGGCAGACGCAAAGGAGCCTCCACATCCGCCCGGATGTAAAGTACCTAACTATCACCTTAGCCACCAAGGATGGAGATGCTGAGATCTTCATCGACCAGAAGGAGGTGAGGAAAGTGTTTGTCAACGTGAGGAAAGCCCCAGTGACGAGCTGTGTGTAGACTACGGAAATGAAGGTCTTACCCAAAGAAGAATCAAAAGGAGAAGAAACAGAAGACCCTGAGAAAATAGAAATGGAAGAAATAAAGCTTGTCCCAGGCCGAAATACCCGGATAGGGAAAAAATTAGCTGAAGGTGACAAGGAAAAACTTGTATCTTTCCTACTAATGAATAAAGATTTGTTTACCTACTCACCGAAAGGCATGCCTGGGGTAGACCCTCGCATAATACAGCATAGCTTTAAAGTGAGCCTAGAGGCAAAGCCTGTTCGCCAAAAAAAGCAAAGCCTCTCGGCACACAAAAACAACTTCGTCAAAACTGAAGTCCAACACTTGATAGATGCAGGCGTAATCAGGGAGGTCAAGTACCCCGAATGGCTAAGTAATGTGGTTATCGCCACAAAAGAAGGGAGCGACAAGCTCTGAATGTGTACTGACTTCCGAAACATAAATGAGGCTTGCCCAAAGGATTCTTATCCTCTCCCACCAATAGATCAGTTGGTAGACTCGACCGCTGAGTATGGACTCCTGAGCTTCCTCGACGTCTTCAGTGGGTATCATCAAATTAGGATGGACCCCGAAGATGAGGAAAAAACCACCTTCATCACCGAGGTCAGTACATATTGCTACGTTAGAATTCCCTTCGGGCTTAAGAATGCAGGAGCTACCTACCAAAGGCTAATGAACAAGGTCTTCAACGATCAAATAGGGAGAAACATGGAAGTCTATGTCGATGACATGATAGTCAAAAGTAAATTACCTGTTAGTCATATTGAAGATTTGGAGGAAACATTCCACCAACTTATAGCATTCAGAATTCGTCTCAATCCCGAAAAATGCGTCTTCGGCGTAAGCTAGGGCAAGTTCCTTGGGTTTATGGTATCGGAAAGAGGTATCGATGCCAACCTGGAAAAAGTCAAGGCGCTGCTTGAATTCTGAACTCCTGTTACAACAAAGGATGTGCAAAGACTCACGGGGAGAATAACGTCCCTTAGCAGATTCATTTCCAGGTATGGGGATCGCTGCCGAGCATTCTTCAAGGTCCTCACCAAGGCAGCAAAAAATGGTGGCAACCTCGGAGACGACGACCAACCTTGGAATGATGATTGCCAAAAGGCCTGCAAAGAGCTCAAAGTTTATCTAGCTCACCTACCCACTCTTCGACAACCACGAGAGGGAGAACCCCTTGTACTATACCTCGCCGTTACGAAAAAAGCACTAAGTTCGGTTCTCATAAAAGAAGAAGGGGCGGAGCAATGGCCAGTATACTACGTGAGTAAGTCCCTGCATGGTGCCGAAGTCAGGTATCCCCTACTTCAAAAAGCTATCTATACCCTGGTGCTAGTAGGCAGAAGACTGCGTCCGTACTTTCAAGCTCACCCTATTATCATCCGTAGTAACCTACCTCTTCGAGATGTCATGAAGAGAGTAGACTACTCGGGAAGGCTTTCCAAGTGGTGCATAGAGCTCGGCGAATATGATATTACTTATGAGCCAAGGAAAGCAATAAAAGCTCAAGCTTTAGCAGACTTCATTGCTGAAATACCCGTTACCGAAGGTGATCAATCAGACCTCAACAAATGTGAGCCAGAATAGACTCTGTTTGTAGATGGGGCCTCCGACTCCGAACATCAGGGAGCTGGGGTAATTATTCGTGGTCCCGAAGGTTTGGAAGTCATGAAAGCCATCAAATTTGGGTTTAATGTCACCAACAATATGGCATAATATGAAGCTCTCATAGCAGGGTTACGGCTAGCTAGAAAGATTGGTGTAAGAAACTTAAAAGCCCACAGCGATTCCCAGCTGGTGGTGCGACAGATGATAGGGGACTATAGCGCGAAGGACCCAACTTTGGCAAAATATCACAAGTTCGTATCAAAGCTCGTCCAGGAGTTCGACGCAGTACACCTTGAAAATGTACCTCACCGAGATAATACCGAAGCAAACACTCTGGCCAAATCAAAAAGGTTCACCAAAGTGTTGAACCACCCGAGCATAGCAATGCTGAGCATAGCGACCTTGGAAAAAGGGTGGAAAGAGCCTATAAAGAGGTATCTCACAACCGCAAAACTTGCCGAGGATCCTCATGAAGCGTCAAAAGTACGAAGACGTTCCGGACGATACTTCCTAATTGGGGAAGAATTATACCGACAGGGGTATGCGAGTCCGCTACAAAGGTGTGTCAGCGAAGAGGACGCTAGGATGGTTCTCGAAGAAGTCCACGAGGGGGCTTGTGGTTCCCACGTTGGAATTGATGCCTTGGCGGGAGTAATACTCCGCTAAGGATATTTCTGGCCCACCCTAAGAAAGGACGCAAGGCAGTTTGTCCAAAAATGTGACAATTGCCAAATACACGCTACCATCCAAAGACTGCCCTCGGAATTAATAACCTCGGTAGACTACCCCTGTTCCTTTGCAGTTTGGGGCATAGACCTCATTGGGCCACTCCCGACGGCACCTGGAGGAGTGAAGTTCTGCGTAGTGGCAGTAGATTACTTCACTAAATGGGTCGAGGCAGAACCCCTAGCAACCATTTCGGCAAAGGATATACAAAAATTCGTCTGGAAGAACATTATATGTAGATTTGGCATACTGAGCCGATAATGGTTCCCAATTTGCGGACAAGGGATTTCAAGAATTCATCACCAACCTCGGAATACGAATGCACTTCGCTCCGGTAGCTCATCCTCAGAGCAACGGACAAGTAGAGGTGTCCAACAGAACCATAAAAAAGGGACTGAAAAAGAGGTTGGGGGAAGCAAAGGGAAAATGGCCAAGAGAGCTTCCTAGTGTGCTATGGAGTTATCGGACGACACCTCGAAGGGCCACGGGTGAGATGCCTTTTTCGCTCATCTTCGGCACAGAGGCCATTATCCCTATCGAGGTAGTACAGCCATCGGTCAGAATACAGGTGTTCGACGAAGGAGGGAACGACCTCGGATTGAGAACAAAGCTCGACCTAATTGACAAACACAGAGAAGTGGCTGAACTCAGAAAGAAGGCCTTTCAGCAAAGAGTGGCCACAGCCGCGAACCTGTGCGTTAGGCCAAAAGGAATGAGGAAGGGAGACCTCGTTCTCCAAAAGGCTGAGTTCGAACCCCAGAAACCGTCTCATGGAGTACTTCGCGCCAATTGGGAGGGACCTTATCTGGTCCTGGATGAAGTTCAGAAAGGAGTTTACAAGCTCAGTCACTTTGAAGGTGGAGAGCTGAAAAATACTTGGCACTCGGATGCCTTGAAAAAGTTTTACGCTTGAAAGCCTGTCTGAAAATTGTACAGTTAGAAATTTTTCTCTGAAAATTGTATAGTTAGAAATTTTTCTAAGTACAGAATTTTCAGAAAGACTGACTTCACTTAAGAAACCTTACCGAACGAGAAGTAAACAAGCACTTGAGAAAAGGGCATTTTTTCTTCAAAGTCTGTTGGGACATTTTTCCTAAGTACACATCAACCGAACACGTTTGCTAAGAGTGGTTCAATTATTGATTTAAGGAATTCGCCAAAGTTAGCATTCTCCGAAGTTAGTGTTCTCCTAGAGATAGTTGGTAAAAAGCGCAAGAGGTATACTAGGGGTCCCAGACCTAAAGTGGTCAAAACAACCCTGGGGGATGAAAATTATTGAGGAATTAGCCAAATCTTGAAAGAAAGAATTTCATTACTGAGAGTAAAATTACAAGGTTATAAGAGCAAAAAGAAGAAGAAAAAATTCTAAGGTTGAGCAGGAGCATCCTGTGCGTCGGCATCTTTTCGGACAGGCTCGTTCGGAGGCACAGGCGCAACAAAAGGAAGGTTGAGGAACTCCAGCTTTGACCATGTCCACCTGGGCTCCTTGGGAAAATCCAGAGCGGACAGGAAGGAGAGGTCGAGCTCGGGGAACCGAGAAAAGACCTGGTGTCGCGCCAGACAAAATCCATCCTGATAGGACACTTTCGCCATTTGGTCTGACTGGTCCTTCTCGGCACTTAGTGCTGCTAAGTCAACCGTAAGTTCAGCAACCTCCTTCTCTAGCTTCTTCTTCTTCTTGCTCTTGGCCCCCTTCCTCAGCGAATCAACTTCGGCCTGGAGCTCGGTGTTCAATGCAAGCGCCTTCGTAAGGTTCTCAGCATCTTCTACTTTTTCATTCCGAAGGGCTTCATTCTCCGAAGAAAGAGCAGCGCATCTTGAGCCAAGATCCTCGACCTTAACTGAAAAGTCGAGGAGGAGCTCCTTCTTGCTCTCCCTGAGCTCGGCCCGAAGATTCACTACGTCCTCCTGAATGATCTTGTTCAGCTCGCCATACTTGAGGACATATCTGGCGCAAAAGTCTTTCATCTTCTTGAGAGAACCTTCGGACCGAGAATGAGCCTCGGCTTGCTTCGCTGCCTAAAAGTGGAAGTACCCGCTGTATGCCAAGAGCTGCAAAAAAGAGAGCCCCGAATAAGGGTCAAGAAGCAACAAAAACAGAGGGAAATCCTTCTACGGAAAAGAAGAAAAACCTACCTGGGCGGCATGTTCGGTCATCCTCGCCGCGAGGATCTCCTCGTTAGGGCATTCCTCGATGAGCGACTGGAAGGTGACTTTCGTCAGCACACCCGTCGCCATCTGGGGAGCCATTAACTAGCTGGCCTCAGAGAACAAATTCATGTCCTCTGTAAAGGTCTAGAACGGCTCATTCCGCACTTTATCCTTTGGGATATGCCTATCCCGAAGAGCCCTTATTCGGGCATGAGCATCCGACTAGGGAGCCTGAACCATATCCTCTGCAAGATCGCGCCGAAGTTCCGTCAGTACGTCGTCCCTTAACCATTCATCTAAAAAATCATAGATACGGAAAATACTAAGATTTGTAGAAGAACGGCTAAGGAACCAACCTGGTGGAACTTTGGCCACGTCGTCCTCAGGCTCGTCCACTTCCTGGACTTCGTCGGGAATATTTTTCCCTTTCCTCCTTCTACTTTCTTCGAGCTCGCGAGCTGACGTATGCTCGACTAAAGTCTCGGCAGCAAGGATCAAACTCAGCTCTGCCCCGAGAATGGTAGAGTCCGAAGAAAGGTCAACAAGGGCAGGGGAATGGGCAGGCGACTTACCTCCGCCTCGACGACGTCCTCGGGGGGAGGAAGGATATCCGCCTTGGCTTTTTTAGCCTC
This sequence comes from Aquilaria sinensis, assembly GCA_005392925.1. Classification (NCBI taxonomy): domain Eukaryota; kingdom Viridiplantae; phylum Streptophyta; class Magnoliopsida; order Malvales; family Thymelaeaceae; genus Aquilaria; species Aquilaria sinensis. The sequence continues at coordinate 469,061 of SMDT01000330.1, forward strand.
AGACAGTCTGCCAGTCATCTTCTTCCTCTTCGCAGCCGTCATCTTACGTGTCTGCTCCCCTTTTTCGGCCTGATCGAGAAAGAGGGACTTGTAAAAATCAGCGGATTGGTCGCCCATCTATGCAAAAGGAAAAAACATCAGTGTTAGTACAAAAAGGAAACAGATAGCGAATCCTGGAAGATGACTTACTCTCGGCAAAAGCCTCATACGAGATCTCAGCCCGAAGAAGCATCACTATCCATGCCTTTTTTCTGGGGAGAACGGGCATGGGCATGTTCGGGTCCAACTTATGTGCGTTCACTACCCCCAGTTCCCGAAGGAGCTCTTCGGTCATGAGGTCCCACTTAATGGGAAAGGGGTACAGAGAACGCGGAGGGGCCTCAGGATCCTAATCCGCCACCTTCCAGAATTCGCCGGTCGAGCTCGTCAAACTCGGCAAACAATCCCGAAGTCAGGAGCTTCCTAAGGTCGACGACGTCGATCTTAAGTGTCCCTGAAGCCCATCTGGTCGGCACGTGGCTCCAAGATTTGGGAATTGACACGAAAAAGAATTTCTTTTGCCACCCCCGCCAACTATCCCTATTGTCAAAGATGAAAGTAAATTTTTTGCTCCCGGACCCTCTAGGAAGCAAGAAGTAAAAGCCACCCTTCGGGACCGGGTGGAGTTTGTAGTATTAAAGAAAGAAAAGAAAGTGGGGCTGTATCTTAAAAACTCCACACATGCAAAGAAAAGAATTAAAGTAAAAATAAGAATTAGCAGGGAGCTGATTCACGGCAATCCCATGAAACTTGCAGAATTCGCATATCATCCGATGGGGAGGATACCGAAGACTGGCTTTCAACTGAGCTCGGTAAACGGTAATTTCACCCGAATGGGCCATAAAGCCGTACGATCCCGGGAAAGGCAACCTCGGGACGAGGTAAGAAGGAAGGTAGAATTTGGCCATCCACTTCGTCATCTTCTCTGAAGTGGTACAGCACGGATGAGACTCGAGAGGGAGAAAGCTTTCTAGGAGAGGACGGACGGACATCAACGAAGTTGGACTCGACATCTCTTAAAAAAAAAAAAAAGTGACCTCGGGGAAAATGAAAGAAGAAGATCGAAGGACTTCGGAAAAATGAAACCTAAACAACCTCGGTAGAAAGAAAGAGCTATAGAAGGAAAGACCCACCAAAGGTTTTCCCGAAATCTAGATTCCTGAACACCATCGTGAGGGGTTGCCGGAAATCACTCCGCCGCTAAAAACGCCGCCGGAAGAGAAAAAAATAGACGAGATAGAGCTCTAGAACAGATGAGAGCAAAAGAGGAGTATAAAGAAATGAGGAAAGATGCGTTTATATATAGACCGAAGAGAGTAAGCGAAACGTCGTCATTATTACTCTTTGAAGACGCGACGTCCTCATTATTACTTCTCGAAGGCGAAAAGATGCAATTAACGTAACCGACGTAACTATTCGCCATCCATCAGCGGCCACGTGTCATCCGACGCGAGAAACTAGGGCACGCCCCCTGACATCGTGAAAACCCAGGCACGCCCATCCATAACTGACATGCCTGGTCACAAGATGCGACGGTCCGCTAACCTGCAGTAGAAAAAGTGAAAATAAAGGGAGTACGTGCCCCGAGGTCACCAAAGAACTAGGAAAAGATACCTCAGCCAGGAAGGGACAACTTCCGGTGAAGGAACACCTCCCCTAGCAGTGTCCCGAACTCACAGTTTGGCAAAACGTCTTCCAAGAGATTAAAGCCGAAGTCTCTGTTTTGACTTTTCAGGGGGGGCATGTGATAGTCGAGGTGCTTATCACCTTTCAAACCAGTAGGCTCGGGTAAGGCACCACCCTCGGAAGGAAAGGCACCAACTTCGGGAAGAAGGATGTCTGGCTCCTCCCACATCTGACCTCGGTAATTCTTCATCCCTGGGGACGACAGTGTCAACCTCGGTAAGACAACCAAACCGTCCTCGGTAGAAGAGAACGTCCCCAAATAGGGCCACCCTCAGCAAGGATATTCCTGGGATACTGAAGTAACCTTGGGAGATAGTTCTCCTGCTCCGAAGAGGTCTCATTTACCAAAAGGACCTCGGGAGTACGGCAGAAGCAATTAAGGAGCTTTTGACACATCCCCAACACGCACTGACATGCCACCTGCAGAGATGCTCTGACACGCCGCCCTCGCGCGGCCTAGGCTCCTGGTCATGCGGCCTGTGGTCGGCTAGATGCTCTCCTTCTCCCAAAGGATGTGGGTCGCATTCGACCGACCACGTGTCATAATCTAGGCCGGCCACGTCAAGCGGACCTCTACTGTTCTCCCCTCTATAAATATTCGGTAAGCATCCCTGGTAAAGGGAGATTGGACTCTAGAGAGAAAACTTTCTTACTTATTACTTTCTCTTCACCTCCAAAACACTGACTTGGGCATCGGAGGCTCCCCCTGGAAAGAGACTCCGGGGACCTCCTAACCACTGTTTTCTGAGCATTTCAGGCACATTCTCCTGGGAAACCTCCACTTCAGGCATTTTTCCTCACTGAAAGTCCCTTCAGGCCTCACCATGTCACATAACGAAGATGCTACTGGGCATCAGTCCCAATGATCCTGGGTGGTGGAGGATTATTTCAAGGACTTAGAGATGACTTTGACGAGGGCCAATGTGGAAGAGGATAGGGAAGCAACAAATGGCTAGGCTTTTACATGGTTTGAATTCGGACATTGCCAACATTGTTAACCTATATCAAGAAATAAAGGACATGGTATACATGGCTATCAAGGTGGAAAAGTAATTGAGAGGAAGAGGAGCCGTAAGATACCAACAATGAGTAAGCTTTAATTAGTCTCAAAATCAAAGCAAGAAGCCCCAGAGTGTGGCCCCTAGGCCCAGACTCAAGACCCCCATCAACAAAAAGAGCTTACCACAATCAAAGGAAGATACTTTTAGCTTTAAAAGTAATGTTAGAAATCATGACATAGTTTGTTTTAAGTGTAGGGGTAAGGAACATTATGCGATTGAATGTGTTAATAAAAGAAATATGGTCTTGAGTGATAAAGGTGAGATAGTGACGGATGAAAAAATTTAGAGCCTAATGATGAATTAATGCCATCATTGCATAATTGTAGTGATATGGAGCCTTTTGAGAAAAAAGATCTATTAGTAGCCAAAAAAGCCTTGAATGTACAAATTTAGGAAGAGGAGGATCAAAGAGAAAGTATTTTCCACACAAAGTGTAAATGGAGGTTAAGGTATGTAGTTTGATCCATAATGGTGGAAGTTGTACTAAAGCTGTTAGTACCACTTCAGTTGAGAAACTACAACTACCAACAACTCAACATTTGAGACCCTACCATTTGTAATGACTCAACAATAAGGATGAAATTCAAGGTGCTGAGGTAAGTTTTGGTGTCCTTTAAGATTGGGAGGTATAAAGATAGGTATTGTGTGATGTTTTACCCATGCAAGCAAGTCATATCCTTTTAGGTAAACTTTGGCAATTTGATAGAAGAGTAACTCATGACAGCTTTAAGAATTGTTACTTTTTGTGTTTAAAGATAGGAACATTACTTTTGCACCTCTAACACCCCACCAAGCAATGAAACACCAAAGAGGTTACATGATGAGGCCGAGAGGAAACACCATAAGGGGAAAATGGAAACAAGCTTGAGAGAAAAAAAATGAGAGGAAAGGTGAGAGAAAAATATAGAGAAGGAAAAAGAGCGAAGATGAAAGGCAAGTTGAGAGAAGAAGGAACCTGAGGGAAAAGAAAGAAGGGCAAGTTGAAAGAAGAAAAAAGTGCTTTCATAGTAAAATAAAAAAATGCGAAGAAAGCTTTACAAGCACAAAGACCAACGCTTCTTTTACTTTTTAAAGACTCTTTTCTTGCTATAAGTGACCTTACTAACATTCTTCCAAGTGTTTTCTTTTTGTTGAAGGAACATGAAGATATGTTCCCAGAAGAACAAAAAAGCTTACCTCCCATACAAGGTATTGGGCATCAAATAGGCCTTATTCCTAGTGCGTCTATTCCTAATAGACCTACTTATAGGAGCAACCTTAAAGAGACCAAAAACATCTAAAGGCAAGTTAAGGAGTTATTGAACAAAATCTTTGTAAAGGAGAGTCTATACCATGTTGTTGGTGATAAAGGAAGATGGCTTACGGAGAATGTGCATGGATTGTTGGCCTATAAAAAAAATAATTGTAAAGTTTCATCACCCTATTCTTAGATTAGATGATATGCTAAATGAATTGCATGACTCTAGTATCGTCTCTAAGATAGACTTAAAGAGTGGCTATAATCGAATTAGAATAAGGGAGGTGAATTAGTGGAAAATAGCCTTTAGGACCAAGTTTGGCTTGTAAGGATGGTTGGTTATGCTTTTTGGTCTCACAAATGTATCAAGCACATTCATGAAATTAATGAATCATGTTTTGAGTGAGCTTATAGGTAAATTTGTTGTTGTTTACTTTGATGATATCTGATAGCCGAAGGACTATCGCCTCTCTTAAAATATACTCCCTACAAATATGATGGTCGAGAAGCCTGACGTCATCCGAAAGAGACGCTATTGCTAACCTCGGAAGGGACGAAGCCGAACACCTCAGACGCGTGACTTCAGCTAATACGTCAGGAATCTCAAGTATGTCGCCGGTACCTTCGGGGAACCAGACGAATCACCTTCGGGGAAGAAGGACCAGCTACTTCAAGCAGGAGAGAATCTCCCCGAAGGAACAGCTCCTGAACTAAGGAAACCTCCGAAGGGCAGACATGATTTCCAAAGGACGACCTCATTCGAAAGACCTCGGGAGTATGGCAGAAGCATTTAAGGATCCTCTGACATGTCGCCCATACGCGCCACACGCCGCCCTAAAAAGTGGTCTGACGCACCGACGCCATCCATGTCTTGTCATGACCTGTCTCGTTTCTTGGCCCAAGGAGCCTACAGACGGCTACCTATCCCCTATGCCCCGAAGTACAGGTCACATCCGACCAAACACGTGTCGTGATCTGAACAAGCTGCGCACTCCTATAAATATCAGGACAAAGGGCCTCAACAGGGGATCGGACTCCTCCCTGAGAAAACACAAGCAGGCGAGATCATTCAGCTTCCTTGTACTTTCTCCTCTTTCTCCCTTTCAAAATACTGACTAGGGCGTCGGAGGCGCCTCCCCGGAAAGATACTCCGGGGACCTTCTAATCCTCTTCTTCCGAGTGTTTCAGGCACATTCCCCTGGGAAGCCTTTGTTCCAGATATTCTCCCTCACTGGAAGTCCCTCCCGAAATCACAATGTCAACTGCCGAAGATGTTGCTGGCCATCATGCCGACCATCATTTGGCGCCGTCTGTGGGAACCCACCCTCAGGTCGCCGTTTTTGAGACTCTGCGTTCAAAGGACAAGGGACTTCCGAATTCTTCGTCCACGCCCGAAGCTCAACCGGTTACTCAGCAAGCCCTTCCAGGGACATCCTCACCTGAGGAAGAACATCCTCTGGTTATAACTATGAGTTTCCTGCGCGACTTTCAGCGCTCTATTGTGGTTGAAATGACACAGCAGATAGACCGAAGGTGGCCGCAACCAACTCAGGCCCAAAGGCCTTCCTCGCCAATACTCCCTCAGGAAAAGAGCCCTAAATCAACTCACCGTAGTTCGGGAAGCGGGGATTCGCGTGATGAGTCCTCGACAGAAAATATACCCCTTAAGGCACGACCTACGGGACAAATGGGGTCCGAGCGACCTAAGACTCCTCACCAAAAGAGCTCATCACCTGAGGCGAAGTCGCCATCCCCTTGGCGCCGAGGTCAATCCACGAAGAGGCGCTGGCAATCTCCCTTCCGAGAGGCCTACAAGAACCAAGATGAAGAGCCCAGCGCCACGCTCCTTATGAAGAAAATATTGACAAGATTGGAGAGAGTGGAGAAACAGGTAGCTCGGAAACCAGTCTGGGCTAGGCTGTCTGAAACTTTTGGTGGGGATGAATCGCCGTTCACCCGAACAGTAGTCGAGGCAGCCATGCCAAGTGACTTTCGGGTGCCTCGGCTGGAAACCTATGACGGCCGAACTAATCCGGAGGCTCATCTAACCAAATACAAACGTAGCATGGTGTTGCACGGTGTTGATGATGTTACCCTGTGCAAAAGCTTTGAGGTCACCCTCACAGGACCAGCAACAACATGGTATAACTCGTTGGCTGTCGGAACCATCAGGGAGTTTCAGGAGTTATCTACGGCCTTTATGCAGCAATTCATTGGAAGCCGGCCGACGGCGAAGATGCCTGTCCAGATGTTCGACATAGAGCAGTAGAACGGAGAAACCATTCGCGACTATGTCGAAAGATTTAATAAAGAGGCCTTAAGTGTTCCAGACTTTCGGCCCGAAATACGTATCCTCGCCATAACATGGGGCCTTCGGAGGGACTCACAGCTGTTCTACGAATTTTCCAATGAGCCCCCGGACACGCTTGGCGAATTCTACCGAAGGGCTGAGCAGCACATGACAGCCGAAGAGCTGAGAATGGGCGGACCGAAGTCTGATCACAACCATGCCGAAGGGTCCAGCCAGCAAATGCGGTATCCAGTCGACCAGGCAGGACGACCTCGAAGGTTTAAGGGAAGGAAACCCCCAACCTTCACACCCCTGAACACCACAAGGACTAATATCCTTATGACAATGGAAAGGCAGGGGACCCAGATTCAGTGGCCAAGTGCCATGACCGCTGATAATAAGAAGAACATGAAGAAGTTCTGCCAGTTTCACTGCGACCACGGGCACGACACCGAAAACTGTTTCCAATTGAAAAAGTACATAGAGTCGCTAATAAAACAAGGCCAACTTCGGCGATGTCTGCGAATGCCTTCCCCAAAGGGAAGAAAGGAGGAAGAAGGAAAGGCAGATGATGAGGAATACGACTCCGACAGACGGAGGAACAGAAGTCCGAAGAGGCGTCCTCCACCTCCGGCGGGAGTAATACAAACAATTATGATAGGACTTCCATCCTCGGAAAGAAAGAGGAAGGTCAGGGAAATATCAGTAATGGAATATCAGAGTCCGTCGAAGAAACTGGCCCGCATGGATGGTTGCACCATCATCTTTCCCCATGATGATTCACTGTTGGTCACGGTGAGGATAGGAAACTAGGACGTCAAGAGAGTGTTACTTGACGATGGATCAAACGCCAACGTCCTGTTTTCACATTTGCTACTAAACTTGGGTATATCCAACACCGATCTCAAGCCCGTCACTTCTCCTACTTTCGGGGTAGGACCTCCGAACTGCCTGTCCTTGGATGGATCGATCTCCCCCTGATGATGAAAGGAACTTCGGTTGATGGGACAAATGAACTGTTCGCCTCCACAATGACAAGGTTCATCGTTATAGATGTCCCTTCGTCATATAATGCCATCCTTGGGAAGCAAACGCAAGGAAATTTACATATCCGTTCGGATGTAAAGTACTTGACCGTTACCTTCGCCACCAAGGATGGAGACGGAGAAATCTTCATTGATCAGGGCGAAGTAAGAAAAGCATACGTCTAAGCGCGAAAAGCTCTAGCAACCAACCTCGCACAAACTATAGAGGAAGAGGCTTTGTCAGAAAGAAAGCCAAAAGAGAGAGAAGCAGAGGATCCCGCAAAGGTAGAAATGGAAGAAGTAAAACTTGTCCCAGGCCGAAGCACCCGAATAGGGAAAAATCTGGCCGAAGGCAACAAGAAAAAGCTTGTATCCTTTCTACTGATGAATAAAGATCTGTTTGCCTACTCGCCGAAAGATATGCTTGGGGTAGACCCTGGCATAATACAGCATAGCCTCAAAGTAAGTCCGGAAGTAAAGCTCGTCCGACAAAAGAAACGGGGTATCTCAGCACATAAAAACAACTTCGTTAAAATCGAGGTACAGCGCCTGTTGGACGCAAACGTAATTAGGGAGGTCAAGTACCCCGAATGGTTGAGTAATGTGGTTATTGCCACAAAGGAAGGGAGCTGCAAGCTGCGAATGTGCATCGATTTCAGGAACTTAAATGATGCTTGCCCAAAAGATTCATACCCTCTCCCACCAATAAACCAATTGGTAGACTCGACTGCTGAGTACGGACTCTTAAGTTTCCTAGACGCCTTCAGTGGGTATCATCAAATAAGGATGAACCCCGAAGATGAGGAAAAAACTGCCTTCATCACCGAAGGCGGAACGTATTGTTACATCAGGATGCCCTTCGAACTTAAAAACCCAGGAGCAACCTATTAGAGGCTGATGAACAAGGTCTTCAGTGACCAAATAGGAAGAAACATGGAAGTTTATGTTGATGACATGATAGTTAAGAGCAAACTGCCCAATAACCACGTCGAAGATCTGAAGGAAACCTTCCACTAGCTCAGAACCTTCGGAATTCGCCTTAATCCCGAAAAATGCACCTTCGGTGTAACCTCGGGAAAATTTCTTTGGTACATGGTATCAGAAAGGGGTGTTGATGCTAACCTAGAAAAAGTTAGGGCTTTACTTGAATCCCAAACTCCTGTCACGATAAAGGACATACAAAGACTCACCAGAAGGATAACTTCTCTTAGTAGATTTATTTCCAGGTATGGCGATCGGTGTCGAGCATTCTTTAAAGTCCTCACCAAGGCAGCAAAAAATGAGGGCGGCCTTAGATGTAATGATCATCCTTGGAACGAGGACTGTCAGAAGGCTTGGGAAGAACTCAAACTCTATTTGGCCCATCTGCCCACTCTTCGGCAACCTCGCGAGGGAGAGCCCCTCGTATTGTTCCTCACTGTTACAGAAAAAGCAGTAAGCTCGGTCCTTGTAAAAGAGGAAGGACTGAAGCAATGGCCGGTTTATTATGTAAGCAAGTCCCTGCACGGCGCCGAAGTCAGGTATCCTCTGCTACAAAAAGCTATATATGCCTTGGTGCTAGCGGGAAGAAGACTATGGCCATATTTTCAAGCTCACCCAATCATCGTCCGAAGTAGTCTACCTCTGCGGGACGTTATGAGGAAAGTCAATCAGTCGGGAAGGCTTTCCAAATGGTGTATAGAGCTTTGTGAGTATTACATCATATACGAACCTCGGAAAGCCATAAAAGCTCAAGCTTTGGCAGACTTTATTGCCTAAATACCCATCGGCGAAGCCAGCCATTCAGATCCCGGCGAGGGTGAGCCAGAGTGGATTTTGTTTGTAGACAGAGCCTCAGGCTCCGAACACCAGGGAGCCGGGGTAATTATCCGAGGTCCTGAAGGTCTACAAGTGATGAAGGCCATCAAATTCGGCTTTAACGTCACCAACAATGTGGCTGAATACGAAGCTCTCATAGCTGGATTACGCCTAGCCAGACAAATCGGTGTAAGAAACTTAAAAGCCCACAGTGATTCCCAGCTAGTAGTTCGACAAACAGTAGGGGACTATGGCGCGAAGGACCTGACCTTTGCAAAATACCATGAGCTTGTAGCAAAACTTATCTGAGAGTTCGACACTGTGCAAATTGAAAATGTGCCTCGCCGAGACAACACCGAGGCAGATTGCCTAGCAAAGTCAAAAACATGCACCGAGGTGCTGAACCACTCGAGCATAGCGGTCTTGAGCATAATGACCTCGGAAGAAGGTTGGAAAGATCCTATGAAAAAATATCTCACAAATGACGAGCTCCCCAAAGACCCCAACAAAGCGGCAAAAGTACGAAGACGTGCCGGCCGATTCTTCTTAATCGGGGAAGAACTATATCAGCAGGGATACGCAAATCCACTACAGAGGTGTGTTGGCGAAGAGGATACTAAGATGATCCTCATAGAAGTTCACGAAGGCGCTTGCGGTTCACACATTGGAAGTGACGCCCTGGCAGTAGTGATACTTCGTCAAGGATACTTTTGGCCTACCCTAAAAAAGGATGCAAGGCAGTTTCTCCAAAAATGCGGTAACTGCCAAAGACACACGAATATCCAAAGAACACCCTTGGAATTTGTAACCTCAGCAGACTATCCCTGGCCCTTCGCAGTCTGGGGCATAGACCTCATCGGGCCACTCCCAATAGCGCCTGGAGGCGTGAGGTTCTGTGTGGTCGCAGTGGATTATTTCTCTAAGTGGATCGAAGCAGAACCTCTAATGACTATCTCCGCAAAAAAATGTGCAGAAGTTCGTATGGAAGAACATTGTGTGAAGATTTGGCATACCAAGGGTCCTAGTAGCTGACAATGGATCCCAGTTTACGGACAAGGAGTTCCGGGAGTTTATCAACAACCTCGGAATAAAAATGCACTTTGCTCCGGTAGCTCACCCCCAAAGCAATGGAGAAGTAGAAGTATCTAATAAGACCATAAAAGATGGCCTGAAAAAAAGGTTGGGGGAAGCAAAGGGAAAATGGCCATGGGAGCTCCCGAGCGTGTTATGGAGCTACCGAACAACACCCCGAAGAGCCACAGGGGAAACACCTTTTTCGCTTGTTTTTGGTACAGAGGCTATCATCCCAGTTGAGGTAGCACAACCATTAGTGCGAGTACAAGTGTTTGACGAAGGGGGAAATGACCTCGGCCTAAGAACCAAGCTTGACCTCGTTGGCGAACACAGAAAAATAGCCGAACTCAGAAGAAAAGCTTTCCAGCAAAAAGTGGCCATGGCTATAAACTTGTGTGCTAGGCCGAAGGGAATAAGGAAAGGAGACCTCGTTCTCCGAAAAGCCGAATTTGGACACCGAAGGCCGTCCCATGGGGTACTTCGCGCAAATTGGGAAGGCCCTTATTTGGTGCTTGGCGAAGTACGAAAAGGAGTATATAAATTGGGCGATGCCGAAGGCATAGAATTAAAAAATACATGGCATTCGGATGCCTTGAAAAAATTCTATGCCTAAGATTTTGATGGGAAAATTGTACAAGTTAGAAAAATTTCTAAGTACAAAAGTTTCTTTTCACCAAAACAGTCGTCGCCGAGCACAGCTCAAGAAAGTTTATTTACAAAACTTATCTGCCTTTTCTGAAGGTACAGATTTGCTTAAGAGAATTTAGCAAAGGTGATTCCAAGGGTGATTGGCGCAATAGGCGTAAACATGATTGTCCAGAGTCTCTTGAACGAACGTGTTCGGGACAATGGGAAACAAAGATCTTGCGCAAAAGACTTAGCAAAAAAAAATTCACAAAAGGAAGAGGGAGTTCTATTATGCTGAATCTCATTACAAGGAGAGAAGGTTGCCAGGAGAAGAAGTACAAAAAAGAAGAAAAGGAAGGCAAAGGGCCCTAAGACAAGCTAAGGAACCTCGGCATCTCGAGAGCCACCAACCCCTGTGTCCTTGTCTACCACCTCCGGCGCTGGAGGAGGAAAGGGCAAGTTGAGGTGCTCGATTTTGGACCAAGACCACCGAGGCCCTTCGGGAATGTTTAGGGCCGCCAAAAAGGAGAGGTCCAGATCTGGGAACCTATGCAAAACTTGATGCTGAGGAAGGCAAAAGCCATCCTGAAAACCGACCTTGGTCGCTTGGACGGCTTTCTCCTTCTCGACCGCTAAATCATCAAGTTCCTTCTCCAGATCAGCGATCTCCTTCTTCAGTGCCTTCGTCTTCTTCTTCTTCGGTTCTTTCTTTAAAGACTCGACCTCCACCTGGAGTGCGGCCTTCTCCGCAAGCACCTTCGCCAAGAGAGACTCAGACTCTGACTTCTTCTTCTAATAAGCCTCGTTCGCTGAGGTTAGCTCCACTACCTTGGACCCAAGGTCGGACATCTTTTGGGAGAAGTCCTTCAAGAGCCCCTCTTGGCCCTTCAAGAACTCCTCCTGAACAGCAGCAACCTCCTTCCTCGCAATTTGAGTCATCTCCGCGTTCTTGACGACCAAGTCGGCGCACATGACCCTGGACTTCTCCAAATGATTTAAGGCCCAGGCTCGGAACGCGGCTTGCTTGGCTGCCCGAACCCTGAAGAAGCCAGTATACCCCAGAAGTTGCAAAAAAGAAAGCACAAAGTCAGTAAGACAAAAAATAAGGCAAACAAAAGTGAAAGAAAAAGGCCTGAAATATGCCTGGGCAGCGTGTTCGAAATTTTTCACAGCAAGGGACTCGTCATCCGGGCACGCCTCGGAAACTGCCTTGAAGGAGGCCTCAGTGAGGATCCCCTTCGAAATTTGGTTGGCCATTTGTTGACAATCACCGGACTACAAGTTCATGTCCTCCGTAAACGACCAGAAAGGTTCCCTCAAAATTTTCCCCTTCGGAATGTGAGAATCCCGAAGGCCTCGTTTCCGGGCGTGCTCGGCCACCCATGCCGAAGGCAGCAGCTTTTCTGCACAGCAAAACAAGAAATTTGTTAAGGCAATGGTCCTCAAAATTAAAAAAAAAAGGAACAAAAGTACTACAATCTGTCTGAAAGACGAACCTGGTGGCACCTCGGAGACTTCGTTGTCGGAATCCCTGACCTCCTCAACAACGACAGGAATTTCCTTGCCCTTACTCTTGCGGCGCTCCTCGAGCTCCTCGGCAGAAGGGACTTCCACCAAAGCGTCCAAGAGAGTCACCGAAGAAGTGGGACTCCGGGAAGGGACGTCGGCAACCACCTCGGTCAGCTGGGTGGTATTGGCGTCTGCCTCCCCACGCACCTCCTCGGGAATTTCCTGGTAGGGGGGAGACGCGTCCTTCTTCACCCGTTTGGCCGATGATGGCCCACTCCCAGCCGTTTTGCGCCTTCAGGAGATGGCCTTCTTTGTCTGCTCCCCCTTCTCAGCTTGACCGAGGAAAAGGGACTTATAGTAAGCAGCGGACTCGTCGCCTGTCTCTGAAACAGAAGGAAAACATCAATGTGAGTCTAAGACGTATCTATAACAAAAAAAATTTTGAGATAACTTACGCTCACAAAAGGTCTCATAAGTAACCTCCTTCCGAAGGAGTTTTACCAGCCAGGAGTCTTTCCCTGTGATGGTAGGAGCCGGCATCTCGAGGTCTGTCTCGTGCTCCTTCACTACCCCTAGCTCCCGAAGGACCTCCTCGGTCATCAGCTTGCACATGATGGGGAAGGGGTAGAGGGAGCGTTAAGGGACCTCGGAATCCCAGTCAGAGACCGCTTGGATTCGTCTGTCGAAGTCCGCGAATTTGGCCGCCAACTCAGGAGTCAGCAGCCTCTTCGGGTTTACAACATCCGTCTCTAGCTTTCCCCGAGCCCACTTGGTCAGAATGTATGACCAGGCCTCCTCCATCTTCAGAAAAAAGAATTTTCTTTGCCACCCTCGCCAGCTGTCCTTAATGGCGAAGGTGAACATATATTTTTTGCTCCCTGATCCCCGAGGTAGCATAAAGTAAAAGCCACCCTTCGGGACCGCGTAGAGCTTATAGTACTGCATAAAAAGAATGAAATGGGGTTCTATTTTGAAAACGCCGTACATGCAAAGGAAGGTGTTGAAATAACAGTACGAGTTCAGGGGAAGTTGATTTACGGCAATGCCATGAAATTGGCAAAAGTCGCAAATCACCTTCGAGGGAGGGTACCGAAGTCCTGCCTTTAGTTGGGCACGGAAAATGGTAACCTCGTCTTGTGGTTCATGAAACTAAGTGTTTGGGGGCCAGGAAGCCTGGTGGTGGCGTAAGAAGGAAGAAAAAATTTTTTAGTCCACTTATCCAATTTTTCTGAAGTGGAGCAGCAGGAGTGGTGAAGAAAGGGTTGCCAGCTTTTTGGGATAGGGGAGACAGTCATGAGAGGAGTTGGTGAAGACATCCTTGATGAAAAAGGGGGACTTCAGGAGAAGAAAAAGCGACTTCGGGAAAGCCTTAGAAAAAAATGGGGCAAAAAAGCACAGAAAATCAAAAGACTCTGGAAATCAAAACCCACCAAATGTTTTGCCAAAATCTGGGTTTGAAGCCGCCGTCGTGAAAAGTGGCCGGAAAAACACTCCGTCAATAGCACCGCCACAAAAAACAGGAGAGAACGCAAAAACAGTTAAGAGCAGGAGGAAAGCAAAAGCAGAAGCAGAAGGAGATTATGACGGAACAGCGTATATATAGGCCGAGGGGGATAGGCGAACCGGCGTCATAAAGTGCTCTGCGAAGGCAAACAGTCGCCATAACTGCTCTCTACGCATAAAAAGACGCGCTTGCCGTAGCTAATGCAGTTCCCTCCAATGACAGCGTGCCACGTGTCAGCCGTTGCGCCAAATGAGGAACACGCCTTCTGACACCCTTAAACCCCCGGCGTGACACTCCAGACTGACACGTCCAGTTACGAGACGTGACGCTGCACGGACCTGCAAAAAAGGAAAAAAAAAATGGGTTACCTCGGGGACACCAAAGAACAGGCTGTGGCCGAACATCCTATATCTTCGGATGACAGGTGCATCTTCGGTACAGTTATCACACCCAGGGCCCCGAAGGATGCCCTCAAAAGGTCTATAAGCCGAAGTCTCCACTTCGGCTTTCCAAAAGGGGGCATGTGATAGCCGAAGGACTATCGCCTCTCTTAAAATATACTCCCTACGAATATGATGGTCGAGAAGCTTGGCGTCATCCGAAAGAGGTGCTATCGCTAACCTCGGAAGGGACGAAGCCGAACACCTCCGATGAGTGACTTCGGTTAGTACGTCAGGAATGTCAAGTATGTCGCCGGTACCTTCGAGGAACCAGATGAATCACCTTCGGGGAAGAAGGACCAGCTACTTTAAGTAGGAGAGAATCTCCCCGAAGGAACAGCTCCTGAACTAAGGAAACCTCCGAAGTGCATACATGATTTCCGAAGGATGACCTCGTTCGAAAGACCTCGGGAGTACGGCAGAAGCATTTAAGGAGCCTCTGACATGTCACCCATACGCGCTACACGCTGCCCTAAAAAATGGTCTGACGTGCCGACGCCGTCCATGTCTTGTCATGATCTGTCTCGTTTCTTGGTCCAAGGAGCCTACAGACGGCTGCCTGTCCCCTATGCCCCGAAGTACAGGTCACATCCGACCGAACACATGTCGTGATCTGAACGGGCTACGTACTCCTATAAATATCAGGACAAAGGGCCTCAACAGGGGATCGGACTCCTCCCTGAGAAAACACAAGCAGGCAAGATCATTCAGCTTCCTTGTACTCTCTCCTCCTTCTCCCTTTCAAAATACTGACTAGAGCGTTGGAGGCTCCTCCCCAGAAAGATACTCCGGGGACCTCCTAACCCTCTTCTTCTGAGTGTTTCAGGCATATTCCCCTGGGAAACCTTTGTTCCAGACGTTCTCCCTCACTGGAAGTCCCTCCCGAAATCACAATGTCAACTGACGAAGATGCTACTGGCCATCATGCCGGCCATCAATATTCTAGTTTATAGTAAGTTCTTAGAAGCTCATGTAAAACATCTTAGACATGTATTAAGCAAATTGAGAGAACAAAAAAAAATATGCTAATATTAAAAAATGCTATTTTTGTACTGACCATGTTATCTTTCTGGGAAATTTGGTTAGCTCACAAGGAATTGAGTTAGACTAAGAGAAGGTAAAGGCCATTTAAGAATGGCTAAAGCCCAAAACCATTTTTAAGGTAAGACCTTTTCATGGGTTTGCTAGTTTTTATCGATGGTTTATGAAAAACTTCTCAACTATTGTCACATCACTTATTGATGATATGAAGAAACATCTTGACTTTAAGTGCAAGAAGGGTCAAAATTGAGAATTCATGATGTTGAAAGAGAAATTGAGCAAAGCACCATTATTAGTATTACCTAACTTTGATAAAGCTTTTGAAATTGAATGTGATGCTTTTAGTGTAGGTATTGGTGCGGTATTAATGCAAGAAGGTAATCCAATAGCTTATTTTAGTGGGAAGTTGAATGAGGCAACTTTAAACTATCTCATTTATGATATGAGGATGTATGCATTGGTGAAGGCATTGAAGACTTGGCAGCTTTATCTTTGGACTAAGGAATTCACAATACGCATCAATCACCAATCTCTCAATCACGTTAAAGGTCTAGATAAATTGAATGGGAGACATGCAAGGTGGATTAAGTTCATTGAGTCTTTTTCTCATGCCATCAGGTACAAGCTTTACAACGAAAACATAGTAGTGGATGCATTACATAGGAGGTATGCTTTGCTTGCTACATTAGATTCAAAATTGCTTTGTTTTGATTTTGTAAAGGATTCGTATGAAAAATCTCCGGATTTGGGTAAAATTTGTGCAAATTCTTCAAAAATAGACTTAGACAGGTTTTTCCAACAAACTGGCTTTCTTTTCAAGGAAAATAAATTATTTGTGCGTAAAAATTCAATTCGAGAGTTATTTGTTAAGGAGGCTCAGAGTGGCGGCCTTGTAGTGTGTTTTGGCATTACAATTACCCTTGAAATTTTGAAAGAACATTTTTATTAGTTTTATATGGAGTGTGATGTAGAGAAGGTTTGTGGAAGATGATCTGCATGCAAGAGAGCCAAAACAAAGCAATCTTTTCAAGGTATGTGTACTCTATTACCTCTACCTACATATCCTTAGGTTGACATTTCAATGGACTCCCAAGGACAAGGAAAAAAAGTGACTTAATCTTTGTGGTTTTAGACTGATTCTTTAAGGTGACATACTTCATTCCTTGTCATACCCTTGTCACACAACTGATGATTCAAGTAAGGTGGCAAAGTTGTTCTTCAGAGAGCTTATTTGGCTACATAAGGTGCCAAGAACTACTACACTTATCAAGAATCAAAATATTTAAGACACTTTTGGAAAACCTCATGGGGGGTAAGCAAGGCATCAAGTTTTTATTTCTTACCTTCTGCCATTCATAAATAGATGGGTAAACTGAGGTAATAAATCACACCATAATCATTAAGAACAATTTGAAAGCTTAGGAGGACTATTTGTCACATGTTCAGTTTGCTTACAATAAAGTAGTGCATTCTTTTATCATATTTCCACTTTTTGAAATAGTTTATGGCTTTGATTTATTAACCTTTATGGATTCAATGCCTTTAGCTACTAGTGAATTTTTTAAATAGATAAAGCAGAAAAGGCTAAATATGTGAAGAAGTTGCATAAGAAGGTCTGATGAAGACTAAGCAATATGTCACGCAAGCCAATCAAAGGCATAAAAATGTAGTCTCTAGGTTAAGAGACTAGGTTTGGCTACATTTGACACAAAAATGGTTTCCTACATAGAGAAAGCTGAAGTTGCACCTTATAGGAGATGGCCTTTTCTAGGCCTTAGAGGGAATTAGTGACAATACTTACAAATTGGATTTGTTGGGTGAGTACAACGTGAGTGATACCAAATGTTGCTAATTTATCTTTATTTGATGATCCATATTTGAGGGTGAAGAAGATATAATAGGACTCCAGCAAGCATTAAGGATTCCTTGAAGATCATGGTTGGACCCATGACCCAAAAAGAAGCCATGGAGCTCTAAGGGCACTCCAAGGGCTCATTAGGGGGCTTTTTCAAGATGATCAAAGCTAAAGAGGACATCCTAGCATGTTACAACCTAGAATGGAGCCTAAGACTACCTAGATCAATTTTCTAATAATCTAAGAAGTAGTTGGAATCATTTGACCTAAAGAAGCCTAAGACCCTAAGCCGCACCTTGAGACATGTAAAGGGTACACAGGTGCACCTCAAAAGGTTTATGCAAGGTTTTAGTATTTAGGACATTTTACTTTTGTTCATTCAATATTATTTGGGTGTGTTTAAGATATTTTAAGTTTTTAGGATGAATTTGGCATATATTTAAAGCCAAACATGCGGTAAACACAATTTAGGGTTGTTTGGTGTGATAAAAAGCATTTTTCTAGTCTTGGCCAAAGGTTAGTATTTTATTTCATTTCAGTTTGTAACTTTTGGCCACCCTAAGGCTTAGGAAACAATATTTATAATCGGATCATGCTTGTAACAATTGAGATTTCTAAAATGCAACTATTGCTCTATGCAAAATTATCTCTCTTATTCTTCTTAAACTTTTTGGCACTTTGGTGCTTTCTATCTTTCTTTCAATTCTGGTCTGACTTCTCTTTTTTGTTCTTTTCCTCCCTCAACTCTATATCCAACTTCCCTTCTAAATTCTTGGAACATTGGTTATTAGTTGTGTAAAGACTCAAAAAGTCCCTTGGAGTTAAAGAAATCTTGGGCATAAAATCATATCACACATGAAATGTCCTATAAGGATAATCACAATGCCACCTTCTCCACCTTAGTGTGCAAGGTAAAAGGAAATAGAACTTAGCCTTTGTCATTCAGGATATGGTGTAAATCATTGAAGACTACTCTCCATTTGGTCAACTAGATGTAGACACTAGGACCATCATCCACTTCATGGTCGCTTTTCATTATTGGTTCCCTGACCTAGTTGCCATAGAGGTGCCCTAGGTACATTTTCTTATCTTGATGTGTTTTACTTGTCCAAAGTGATGAGCTTCTTATTTTTAAATTATTGCTTGGCCTAGTTTTCAAGTTGTTTTATGTGTGTGGTGTCTTTTTCCGTTACCCCCTTTATTGGCAGGGGCATTTGATGGCAAAGTTACCCTTTCTGCCAACTAGTATGGACGAGCATTAGGAGTTCCTTCCTAAGGCCATAGTCCCCTCCTTGGAGAAATGGCTGCAGGTGCCTAAGAGTTTTCAATGAATTCCTGGGGCAGTTGATTAGCTCCAACCGAAGGTGCTGAAGACAAAAAGGAATAAGACTTAGGAGGCTTATTGCATAACCTATGGAGTGATCCATTAGGGCCTCTAATTCTTTACCTCAGAGAGGGAAGCAATCATAGGGGACCATGGTTACCTTTTTCAAGCTCTATAAGGTTTTATCTTTTACCAATATCATCAATATATAAAAATTGATTCGGTGGACTCAACAAAGGAAGTTAAGGCATGTTTGAGATAGTATCTCTAGGCAAGTTTTCTAGGGCCCTTTCTGCCTCCCTATAGCCAACTTTAACCATACTAACCAATGATTTTTGTATAGGCTACCATCATTTTAAGTGGCATTTTTTCTAAGTAGGCAAGAGAGGATGCTGGAGCTTGACCAAATGCTTCACTCCAAGAACTGGGCAATAAACAAAGGGATGGGCCATTTTCAAAGTAAAATGGTAGTAATAGAAAAGGTGTAGGGTCACTTAATGGATCAAATATATGAGCAGAATAAGGCCATTTGCTTTTTACTTCCTGTCTAGGGGCCATCAAGGATGTAGCCTTATAGGTAGAAAAGAGCTGTAAGGGCCACTACTCCTTGCTTGAGGTGGTAACCTGCCAGAAAGTAGAGCTTCAACTAATAGCTGGACCACTTACAACAAGATTGCTAAGGTTTGCACCAGGGATGTAAGGCTACCAAAGTGAGGGTGCATGGTGAACTTGACTAATGGCTTATTGAGGAACTTTTTGACAGGTTTGCATGGTGTCATCATCAAGTGGAAGACCATCATAGACTAGATCTCCAATGGGTTGACATGCTAAATAAATTCGTTGATGATCAGACCCTCGTAGTAAGGAAAGAAAGTGGTTGCCAAGGCAATGTCTTTTATAAAAGGTGGCAGCCTCAAGGCCATTCTCCTAAGGGAGTAGGCCATTTTAGAGTTCTTCCTCTATGAACTTAACAAAAGTGTAAACAATATGAACATTATTTATTTATAAGTTTTACCTTTTACATATGTTTGTTTCTTTGTTAGCCTTTTTGTCTTAAGAATAATGTCCCATAAGCCCTAACCTTGAACTGGAGGACTCTAGTCCCAATCAAATCATCATGTTGAGGCCGAAACCTCAATGTAGGAGGCCTTAAGGTCAATGTGGGAGGCTCTAGCCCCAATGTCATTATAACCCAATGGTGGACTCCTTGAGGTCTTATGGGTTCCAAGCAATTAATAATTACAACAAGCCATATATGCAGAACTTTAGAATTTCACTAAGTATCATAACTAGGAGCCAAGTAGATAAGAGATAATAATCCAACCTAAGTACACTAAAGTAGCATGTTGTGCTAGGAATAGTAAGCCAGAAGTTCATCTCAATGATAAAGCCTGGGAAACATTCTTTTAGAGGACTCCTTATTATCAAATACTCTCACTCAAGGTTCTCTGGTGACTACTTGTGGCCCCTTTTAGTCTATCTTAAGGTTATTGTGGTGTGGATCTTGTCTAGAGTGTTCTTTATTTATAATAGCCGGTCCACCGATTCTAATTTCTTTAGGCATGACCATCTGGTTGTGGACATTGCCATCATTTTTTAAACTTTGATGTGAAGTCTAGCATCTTCCCAGAGCTCCTTCAAGAAGTCCAGTTTTACATGAAAACTTTGGATGTTATACCCTTCATGAAAGATCTAAACTTAAAGTTTTAACTTTACAATTTTTATAAGGATGAGGGCCTTCAACCCATACATGAGAGAAAAGGTGTTTCTTCTGTATCCTCCCAACATAGTGCAATAATCCCAAAGGGTAAAAGGTAGCTTGCTTAGCCATCTTCTATTTGTGCTTGAAACTATTTTCCTAAGGCCATCCTTGATGGTGTGGTTGGTGACTTCTACCTGAGTGTTTGATTATGGGCAATAAATGGAGTTTAATTATAGCTTCATAGTCCACCTGTAATGAACTTTTTGAATAAAGTGCTATCAAATTGATTTCCATTTTGTACCACCAAGGCTTAGGTACATCCACATTGGGAGAGAATGGACCTTTATATAAAATTTTTGAATGTAAGCCTTAGTGATTGATGTTAAAGGCTTTGCTTTGACCTATTTAGTGAAGTAGTTCATGGTCATGATACAATACTTCATTATACCGGGCATGAAAGGGATAGCTCCTATCAAGTTAATCTCTCAAACTATGAATAGGCATGGATAATCTAAAGGTTCACCTCTTTCTGATGGCAACCTCTACACCTTCATGTTTAGCTGGCATGAGTGACACTTTCTCACATATTCCTTAGCATCCTTCTAAAGTGCAGGGCAAAAGTATCCTTGTTGGAGTGATTTATGGGCCAAGGGATTGTACCCTAGGTGGCATTTGCTACACCACTTGCGCATCTCTGTAAAGACTTGCAACCATTCCTTTTAATGAAGCACCTCTGCAAGGGGCTAAGTACCATCAGTAGTAAAGCTTTCCTCTGACCAAGGTAAATCAAGTTGCCTTTATCTAAACAAGTAGTTCTAAACATTCTTCAGTCTCTAGATATTGATAGATTAGTTTTCTTCAATCATTTTATAGATTATCTTTGGTGTCCATGAAATTGATGGAAGGAATATTTGGGGCTTGTTCTGGAGACTTCAGCCATATTTTTTGACAGGGCATATACTTATAAATTTTGCTCGTGGGGTAGATTGTGAACCTATACGGTATGAAAATTTGATATCAAGCATTTTATGATAGTTAGATAGTTACAAAGCAAAGGTTCCTTGGTGCCGCAGAATCCGTTAGTCTTCTGGATCTACAATTTGGGTGTCAGTGTATAAGTTCAGGTTATTAGCTTTTAGTTGTCATGTCATGCATAGTCCATTAGCTAGCGCTATATGCTTGGCCATATTATTTGTCACCAGAAACTCAAAATTTATTTTCATTACTATTCCATTTCCATGGCGTCTTTAGTGTCAACCT
This sequence comes from Aquilaria sinensis, assembly GCA_005392925.1. Classification (NCBI taxonomy): domain Eukaryota; kingdom Viridiplantae; phylum Streptophyta; class Magnoliopsida; order Malvales; family Thymelaeaceae; genus Aquilaria; species Aquilaria sinensis. The sequence goes on from SMDT01000330.1 coordinate 490,532, forward strand.
TAGCCCCTTTGTACTTTTTCCCTCATACTCCATCCATAAACATCCATCCAAGCTCAGGATTTATAGCTCGGCTTACCTTAACTAGGTCTTGTCATATTTATACAATAAAATCTAGTAGTAGCTTAGCTTTGATGGTCATTCAAGGCTCACAGTGGACATTGAACTCACTCAATTGGATATACCACTTTGCTAATTGACCTGAGTGATCTAGGTTATAGAGGATCTCTGAGAAGGGCAGGTTGTCCTTGCCTTAATGGTATGCATCTATAAATAAAGCCTTAGCTTTCTACTAGTGATGATTAGTGCCTAGACCACCAGGTTCATATGACATAAAACCAGCCACTGCTGCCTCTTTCCTTGTTGACTATGACTGTACTGACCATCTATAGGGAGATAGCCAAAACAAGAATAATGGCTCCCTTAGTTTCAACAGTTGTAGTGTTGGTAGGTTATGCAAGTAGTCCTTAATGCCTCAGAAGACTCTCCGGCACTTTTTTTCCCATTTGATGGCCCCATTCTATTTGAAGGTGTTAGAGAAGGGACAACATTTGTCTTCAAACTTGGAGACAAATGTATTGAAGGCCACTAATCAACTGGTTAACCTTTGAATGTCCTTTTGATTTTCCAGGGTAAAGATATCCAAAAGTGCCTTCCCCTTGTCTAGGTTAGCTTTACTTCCTTATTTTAAGACCATATACCCTAAGAACTTTCTTGCTCTAGCCCTAAAAGATATTTTGCCAGGTTAAGTCACATATTGTATTATTGAAAACATTGCAATGCTTACCAAAGGTCATCAATTTATTATTGCAAGGCCATTCTCTTGGTGACCATATCGTCAACATAGACTTCAATGTTTTTACCGTGGTTGGCCCTCAAAGGCATTATTCATGAGTCGCTGGTATATGGCCCCCATATTTTTCAAACCAAATGGCGTCCATCGATAGCAGTAGACCATTTCATGGTCTCGAATGTTGTCTTCTCTTCATCCTCTAGAGCAATTAAGGTCTGATGATAACTATTGAAGGCATCCATGAAGCCCAGGCCTTAAACTCAGGAGTTCACTGTTTAGTTAATCGACGGGAATGCGTACGGATCCTTAGGACCAACTTTATTCAAGTCAATGTCGCTGATGCAAATCCTCCATGATATATTCCAGCTATGACAACCCACATATGATCTACACTTTTAGTAACTTTTGGACCATCACACAAATGAATTTTGCCACTCGGTACTTCTTACCCTTTTTTCCTACTTTATAGGCAGGGCATCTAAATTCCTTCTGACTTGTTAGATATCACCTTTGGGTTGGTTACTATCATATCACTTAGAGACAATGTGAAGATATCTATATTAGTTTTCAAGAAAGCTATAAGGAGGCCTTTTACCCTGCCAGATAAATCTTTTGTCCCCTAGGTAGTTTGCCCGGTGCTAATTTCATATTCTCCCGCTCAACATTTAGGGCAAGGATGATGCAGTTTTGTATGGCCTCTTTCAAGGCTAGGATTGCCCTATTGCTCAAAATGGCATCAATTTGGTATATTTACTGCTCAAGGGTCTTAATGACTAGTGACATATAGCTTTCAGGATACCTTTTTTAGTACATATATCCTCTCATCTCCTCACAGGCTTACAAAGATTAATCTTAGCAACCAAATATCTATTGGAATAAAAAACAACACCTGAGCAAGTTAAGCTCAGCAATACATTATAATGTCAAGGAAGATCCTGCACCAAGAATTCCATAGTTTGGGTGTAACATATTTCTTCCCTGGAGCTTTGCATGATCCTTGTCAACATTGAAGGTAAACAAATCATTCCCTAAGTTAGAACTTCATCCTTTCCAATTTTGTAAGTGGATGTTTACGATAGTAGGAGGGAGGACATCTGTATGTTGATGGGATCCAAGCTATGGCTGAAAATAATATTGACATTAGCCTTTCCATCAACATAGACCCTTCTGATATTGTTAATTGTTGATAATTGTTGTAATCAGCAGTTGGTTTGTGTGTGAGGCTAGGTTGTGAGGTCCATCTTCCCTTTCAAATATGCGTCTAGGGTATATCCTTTTTATGTTGCCAATCTTGTGCTCATTTCAATTCCTGTCGGCAGGCAATTTAGTTATTGTAACCATTCTGATGACCCCAATTGGTGTGACAAAACCCTTGTCATTTATGTAAGAGGTTATCCTCAATAGCCTGTACCATCGTTGTGATTTCTATCGCAATCCTTTTATTGTGGTTTTTGTGCCTCCTCTCTTCTACGACTATTGTCTTTGAAAAACTCTCTCAGTTTTCCTTTTGAGCCAAATCCTTTTGGAAGACACCTTGAGCTCTTGACAGATATCTTTGTTGTGCCCGTAATCCCTGTTTTGATACCTATAGTACCTTGTTCGATCCTTCAGGTATTTGGTAGTGATGGGATAAAGCCACCCAGTCACTATATTCCTATGCTCGAGGGCATAAAAAATGTTTACCCTGGTGTCTTAGAAATGTGTGTAGACTATGGTTAGTAGGCTCTTCTTCTTACTAGCCCCCTACTGCTTGCTGGGCTGGCCCCTCCTCATCACAGCAATTGTCATCCTCTGCTTGGATGTAATGGCATGCCCACTTGTAGAACTATTCCATTCTTTCAGTGGGATTTTCCTGGCTGGCCCAGGGCAACCTTGACTTTGAGAAAATTCCCTCAGTTAAAGCCTGCAAATTGATGTCTGTGGGCAAGTTAGAATATGGAGGGTGTCCAAGTTAAACATAATTAAGAATTCTTCGATGGGTTCAATTTTTTTTTTTATTTGGCATCCTGAATCTAGTTGGGACTTAGGAGTTTTCATGGAAAGTGGCTTTCCCATGAAATTCCATAAAAACTCTTACTACAACTCACTGGGCTAGCTAATTTATACCTCTTTATTCTCATGAATTAGGTTAATGTTGCTCAAGGAATTTTATAGTTGAAGGTGGAAGCCATGGGGAGTTGGCATATTCTTAATCTTTTTTGTGAAGGGCTAGAGACAAGGTAATCAAATTCAGACTTCTACCTATAGTTATTTTTTTTTTCTATACTCATAAGGTTGCAAAAAATTGTAGAATCGTAAAATTTTATCAAGTAGCTATTAGAATGAAATAAAGAAAAGTATAACAATCCAAATTACTTTAGGAAGTGCATGTTACAAAATATTTTGACTTACTAATGCCATAATACCATAAAGAAATGTTATCCACAAACATACAGTATAAGAAAAATAAGCCCTAGAATTCATAATTCATAATGAGAAGTTGAGAACATCTAAATTATCTAATAAACAACAAGTAACATCATGACTAATGGTAGTATTAATATTATTATTTTCAAAGTACATATCTTTACCTTATTCTCTTATCATTTCATTATTTCAGAAATTAATCTCAATTTGCCAACTACTTGCACATCATTGGCATTTTTTTTTTCATTTATATTCACATTTATATTTGATAAGCAAGGTTATCAAACTCATAGTGAATAAGAGCAGTCAAGTGAGACAAATTTTAATTTTTTATTATCATTTTAGCTTAATTTTAGAAAATCTAACCTAACAATATAGAATCATAAAGTCTTATCATTTCTAAATTTTTAAGCATAAAATCAGAGAATATCTAATTCTGCCTACATACATGTTTTTGGTAAAACATGACACATTCTTTTATTCTAGAAATGTAGAACCATAAATTTTATAAAACTCAAGTCTAAACTTTAATAAGCATGGCTGGAAGTGTATGTAGTTGATATCTAGCAATGGCTTCTTCAAGGTCCTACACTCTTCCTTCAATCGCTCCTCATTATGCCTTTTTTCCATCTTATGCAGTCATCGAAGGAAGGTGCCACTGAGCTCTAGCTTATCCTAGATTTTGCTCCTTCATCGATTTATGGTGTGTTTGTTGCTCCACGAGGCACGAAGGCTTGCATAATAATGTCTTTGTGGTATCTCTCCATCTTTTTTCTGGTGTCTGAGGGAGAGCTTGCTAGATCTCCTACCATAGTTATTCTCATAGATCTTATAGTACAGTATGATTATGAGCATTGAATAGCTTTTTTCTCATTGCTATGAAAGTCTTTGCTCATGTCAAATCATGTGACAAAGGAGGGTAAGTCTACCACTGGATCTCTAGAATGATGGCCAGGGCATTCAAAATTGGCAAGAGGTTTTTTTTTTCTGCCTCTATCAAGGCAGTGACTGAAATCTCCGCTCAATTGGTCTCATTGTTCAAATGCTATCTCTAGGTCTCAATCATGATTAGTTTTCTCATAAATGATGCCAAGTTTATATCCGAAGTACATGGTAGCATATTTGAGACTCTGAGATATGGCTGCACCAAAAAGCAAAGACAATGTTGGGGGGCCTTAGACTTATGTGTCCAAGAGAGACCCTTATAGACTTAAGTCAGTAGAGGCGGCTTGAGAAGAGTGCGTAACTTAGTAAAAATTGTATTATAGTAGGTGAAACATACCTCATAGTGCTGTCAAGAAACCCTAATATTGGCCTAGAAAACATAGTGGTTATAAAAAAAAACTCCTTTCCATTATGTGATCATCCCTGCAATTGTGGAGATTCCCACTTAATTGTGAACTTAGGCTCTTTAATAGTCATCCACTTGTTAGTCCTTAACCCATGAGCTATGCTCTAATATGCTTCTCCAAGCTTGGCGTGTGAGTAGATCTTTAATGGGCCTCCTAAATAATGAGCCAATGCCTAGTAAAGTATTAGTTATTCAAGTGATTGTTATGCTTATATAATATTAACTTTCAAATAATGTTAATTTTCAATGAAACAAGCAAAAATGGAAATCGTCATTTTGAACAATAGGAAACGAACTATTAGTAAAATCTTTATAGCTTTCAACTGAATTGTTTGAAAAAGTTAATAAGTTATTTAATGCATTATTCTTAATGTTGTTAATTTTTTAATTAACTTGTATATTATTTTAAATTCTAAAATTTGGGAAGGCCAAAAAATATTTTTAAAATATAATTTGAAAATATTAAAAGCATTTTTTTGTTAGACTTTCTTTTTTCTTACCAGGAAAAATATTCATAAAAAATTAATTAATTTCTTAAAAATTTTATTTAAGTGATTTTTATGGAGTAAATTGTGTAAATAATCCATCACCTTTAATTGTCATTTCATTTTAGTCCCTAACTTATTCAATTTTCTTTTTTGGTCCTAAACTTATTAAAATTATTTCATTTTGATCCCTCACTGGATTAAATTCATTAACCCAAAAAAGCTGTCTAACATAAACCTTTAAAATTCTAATTTAAATATTTGGTAATTATCTTTCAGTAAATTTAAATATTTTAATATTTTTTGGTGGCAAATAAAAAATTTAAATTAGTAGTTTTTTATTCCTAAATAAATCAGTTCAATTTACAAAAAGAAAAAAAATGATTTAAATTTTATATTAACTATTAAAAATTTGTTATACAGATTAAATTTATTGTAAGAAATTTAGCAGATAAATTAAATTATGATCTAAAAATGTTTTATTGGACGAATATTTTAACTTAACATATTTCATCCAATGGGGAGCAAAATGAAATATTTTTAATAGATTTAGAACCAAAATGAAACTTTTTGATAGGTTTTGGACCAAAATAGAACATTCAATAAGTTAGGGACTAAAATGAAATAATAGTTAAAAATTAGGGATCACTGATACAATTTACTCAATTTTTATGTAAAGATAGTTTTAACTCTCAAAATGACTTCATTTTTTTTTTGACAAAAATCAATAAATTGAAAATAATAAGTATTTTACTAATATTTTGAATTGTAAACAAAATATCATAGTGTGAAGCTTCATCTTTAGTCCTCTATTTATATACATTAAGAAAAAGTATCCTTAGTAATATCCAGAGTGCTTTGGCCTGATGACCAAGGCACTTAGAGATGGTTGAACCTATAACCAAAGATAAGGTTAGGGGCCTAGAGTTTTTGTGCTTGGTGAAGAATTTCTGATGCTGAAGTCAATATTTCTTTGACAAGAATGTATCAAGCTTAGTGAAAGCTATAGTTTGGTATGCTAAATCTACATTACAATGCCATCAGGAGGCCCTAATATAGTTATAAAAAACATGGTGGTCGTAGTGGAAACTCCTCCGTGATCATGGAGGATTGCTTCCTTGACTTGAGCTGATACACCTAACAGTCAACCATCAGTTTCTAACCTATGATGAAAGCTATAATAGGATCCGTCAAGCTTAGTTCATGAGGAAATTTCTAATGGGCTTTCATCAACAACTTGCCCAAAATAATATTAACAGGCCTCCCCAAAATAAAATGGAAGGAATATGGTGCCTCTACATTCTGAAATTCAAAGTTACAAGGACATTCATCTCCAAGTGGATGCATGGCACTTTATGAGTGGCTTAGGGTACAACTTCGTAGAGCAAGTGCATAGTTAATGCCTTAAAACCACTTCTACATTTCCATTTCTTGATATGTTGGCAACCCTATTCCTCTATAAGAATTTCCTTAGTGTTTCTAGCTATGCTTGAAACTCATTTGTCACAAGTGCAAGCCCTTAAACAATGGTGAAATCTTCAATCAAATGCATGAATCCTAATCCAAATTTAGTTCTTCTGACAGTATCTTGTTTTTTTGTTTTATCCTGCACAAATGGATCACTGGCACTTTACGCAGATGATAAGGTTGTTTTCCCTAACTAATGGTTGATATGTGTTGACATTCGAAAATGGTGTCTACTTGAGCGAAGGCTATTACTAGGACTTCACATAAGGGGAGGTTTTAATACACGTGAACTTCTTTAATGCTTTTCATTTCAAGAGTATCATAACTCCCCACTTTCTATTAAAATATCAAGAGAAGGGCAATTTTATCCCTTACCCCATGAATCATGCAACCATTTGCTCCCAAGATAGGGCCTGCACTACTGGGGATGAGCTCACGGTCTTTGCTATCCAATGTCAAAGCTAGTCTCAGGTTTTCCCAACACCCTTTTATGAACCAGCTTTATAACCACTTTAAATTTCATCCTTCCTAATGGGTCCCAAAATTTTCATATACCCATTTGGGTTTTTAATTGCCCATCCTCTAGTGATGATAAGCTTTTCCTAGACTCTCTTTTCCTTTTTCTATTCATTGACTGTCATTGTGCCCATGTATTGTTTCTTATATATAATGCATAATCTCTTCAGATACAACCTTGCTTTCCCCATTGTGTTCCTTGCCAAGAGCTGGAATGAGTGAAATAAGTGTTTATTCTTTATGACATTTGTTTTCCTTTTTTCTTTCCCTTTGAGTGGATGGATAACCTAGTCCATGAAAACATAGACCCTCCAGAGTTGGTAGTAAGGTTTGAGGCCTTAGTAGTGGCCTACTTCCTAAAGTTATGGAGGATGACAGGAAGTAAAGGTATTCCCCTTCCATAGGAATTACCTAGATAAGACTACCCTCAATGCTTGTGGTGTTAGTAGTCCTTATCCACAAAATCTTAAGCCTGACTTATGGTTTCTTTTGATGTAGTGGGTTCTTATAGAATCCCCTAATAGTGGGGCACTCCCTGGAGATGAATCTAACTATTTTTTTTTTTTTGCTTATGAATATTGTATTAGTCTTTTCTCTTCCATTGTAGATTTAGGAAATAGATGGTGCTTTTAGCCTTCCAGAGGTCCAAGAGGTCATTGGAAAAAAAAAAAAGAAAAGAGCACTTTTAAAGGTATTTGCTTGCCTGGAAGATGATGATAATGCAACCTTGTCAATGTTGGAGTGCTAGGGGAAAAACAGATGAGTTCGAGCCCAAGTGAAAAAGATGTGGTTGATATCCCTACAGTCTATCCTCCATCTAGGGAACAAGTGGCAACCCATGGGCCATCATTCCTATGGATGCTAATGAGCTTCCTATTTTGGAATACTGTGTGGCTGGTCTAATAGTTGTTCTGTAGGTGAAGTGCCTCTTGCGATGCCTATTACACATTCCCTCATCCATGGTGGGGTGATTTGGTAGCAAAGTTGTGTTTGCCTCTATTGTTATGGATGAGCATTAAGAAGCCCCACCCCCCAAGACCCTAGACTGATCCTTTAAAAAAGTTCCTGGGGACCTGAACGCCTCCTACAGATTCCACTGGTAGTCGATTAGTTTCGAGAACCAAGCATTAAAGGAGGGGATAAATTCATTTTTTGGCAAAATGGCAGTGATGGAGAAAGAGCAGGACTACCTGAAGGACAAGATTGCTAGCAAGATGAGGGCCCTCTGTAATTCAGCTTCCTACTTAAGGAATATAAAGGATGCAACTCTGGATGTGGAGAAGAGCTTCAGGGGCAATTGTTACTTACTAGAGAAGATGGCCTACTCAAAGTGTTAAAGTTTTAGTAAGCAGCTTAACATCCCAAAATAGAACAACCTAGGCCTACATTAAGGATTGAATGCTACCAAAGCCAAAAGGTCTAAAATGGAAAATAGTGTTGTTGCCCAGGATGCTAAAATTGCTAGGCCGCAAACATATAATGAACTACTCTAAATGGACATAGTTAGGGTGTAGGATGAATTAGACTACTAACTTATGTAGCAATGTTTTGATGAGTTCGCTTATTGTTACCACCATGTGTAACAAGACCACCTTAAGCTAGATCTCCAAAGATTTCATGCCTTAAATGACATCCTTCAGGACCTAAGCTTTTAGTACAAGGAAGAGAAATTGGGTATTGAGGTAATGGCTTCAATCAAGGATGGTAGTTTGTCGACAACCTTCATCCAAGGGATCAGCGCCATTGATATGCTTTATCTATAGTCTTAAAAAGAATTCAGAAGTGTAAAAAATAGCATGATTTATAATGTTTAACTTTATTTCCACAAATGTGTGTGCCCTTTTCCTTATTCGCTAGCCTTATTGCACTAAGGCTAACATCCATGAGGCCTTAGCCTCAATGTAGGATTTAAATATTATCAATATTATCTGGAGACCCTAGAGTTAATGCAGGAGACCCTAGTCTTAATGCAATTCTAACTAGTCCTGGACTCCCTAAGGTCTAATGAGTTTTAAATAGTTAATAATTGTAGGGTTTCAAGGGTTAAAACAAAATAGTGGAAATTAATAGAATCCACTCCAAGATCTATGTGAAATAGGGTAAATTGGGTGTTTGAAAATTTTTTGTACCTATCAAGTCAAGATCTTTCACCCAGCCGTTGAGTAAAATCACAAAACCTAAACAGTTGACGTGTTCAAGCTCTCTAAGATATCCATATGAACCAGTTGAATCATCGTGCTACCTTCAAGTTTTGGCAGAAGCGTTTCTCTTACTTTTATAGTGCTAGTTTGTCATCTAAGGAAAAATAAGAAGAGAGTTCACTGAGATTTTCATATCAACCTCTTGATTTTTCTAGAAGAGTTCTCTATAAGAAAAACCTCAATTTTGTATAGTATAGACCCATATATATAGAGAGGCATAAATCCCAAGCAAAACAAGTTTCAAAACCATAACCGATTAGGCCTAATTTTAGGCTTAACAATGGGCTTAACTTTTGAGCTAATAATTAATTTGAAATTACCATGAAGCCATAGCCAAAAAATTTGGCCCATGTGCTCAAAGAATCCAATTGGCTCTAAGTATGCAGCCTTATAAGTAATTATCATGTTCACAATGATTATAAATCACATTTATGATCATAGACAATCAGTAGTGTCTAAAAACATATCATTGCTACCCGAATGGAAAAATACTTAGTGACTTGAATGAACCTCTATGATCATCATCTGCATATGCCTTCGTCCCTTTGTCCAAAATATCAAGACTAAGTACGAGATGTGGAATGTGTCACTCGTGTATAGCCCAATCTATAGTTTCTTGATTCCTAATGGACTGATTAAAACTGATGAGATTGATATCCTTTATCAACTCACCCAAGCATGGCCATGCATTTCCTTAGTGTTACTTAATTAAGGTGCCCAGAGATGTCACTTCCATTATGTTGGAGGGATAAATCTCATCTTGATCATACAAATCCCTTCGCATGACATGTGATATACCCAATGACCACCTTTATGTCCACTCAGTTACGAGCAACAAGGAGCAGTATCAAAGTATGTGACTCATATAAAGGGAACCTTGATGACCCTGAGTCAAAGAGCTATTTAAACCATGATCACTATGAGAACCTCTTATGGCACTCGTATAACGATCAATGCTTATGATGAGCCGAGCCAGTAGACAAGTTCTCCAAGTTGTACTTATATGTAGACTACATATCTTATATTAGTCTCCACATATACTAGTATTTATATATTGTTGCAACCTACTCTACAATAATACTATATTAGGAACATTTACGGGTACTATTATTCTAAGGTTATAATTATGTTGGTTTATGTTACATAGAAACAAACAAAAAACACAATTATTGGAAGAATGCCTCAATAAAATCTCATGACTCAATGTGTAAAATCCATCTTCTCATGATTGGCTTTTGGGCACAACACTAACTATAATTGAAATAATCCATATAGGTAGAACTTGGGAATTTCATTAAGTCTCACAACTGGGAGCCAAGTACAATAGACAATAAGATTAAACATAAGTACACAAAAAGTAGCAACTTGTGCTACGAATAGTAGGGCTGGAGTTCATCTAAATGATAGAGCCTAGCGAGCATTCTCCTAGAGGCCTTATTTAACTCAAATACTCCCCTCTAAGGCTCTCTATGACTAAATATGTCCTCTACCAGTTTGTCATAAGGACACCATGGCCCAAATCAGATCCTACCCAAAATGTTCTGACTTCGTAAGAGCCAGTCCACAGGCTCTATTCTACTTAGGTCTAACCTTCTAGTTGTGGATATTTGCCATCCTTTGCCTAAAAGCTCTGGCAAAAAGCCTACAATCTTCACAGATTTCCTTTAAAAGGTCCAGTTTTGCATGGAGGCTCTACTTATTCTAGCCCTAATCAAAGATATGAACTTGGAGTGTAGGTTGGCTGATTTTCAAAGGATGACAGACTCTGTCCCATACAAGAGAAAGATGAGGATCTTTGTTGTTGCCTCTCGAGGTGTAGTTTGAAAACAACAAAGGATAAATGGTAGCTCACTTAACCATCTTCCTTTAGAATTCGAAACATTAAGCCATCCTTGATTTGACTGTCGTTGGTTGGCCTAGGGCAAAGTATAGCTTGATACCAAACTTTTCTGTAAGGTTATCGAAAAGAGCATTATCTATTTTTTTCATTATGTACTACTAGGAGCAAGTAATAAACCATGGACCTCCTTATGAACCTTCAAATATGGGCTGTTGTGATAAATGCTAGGGCCTCTACTTCAACCCATTCGGTAAAGTAGTGCACGACCATGATCTAATACTTCACTTTCTAAGCATAATAGGGAGAGCCTGTCTTAAGTCTAGCCTCTATGCTATGAATAGAAAAGGATAGTCCAAGGGTTCAATCCTTTTTGACAATAACCTTTACAGCTTTGCGTTCAACTAGTAGAAGTGACATTTCTTCATATATTCCTTGGCATCCTTTTAAAGTGTGCGTGAAAAATATATCTGTTGAAGTGCTTTGTGGGTAAGGGAATCATATCCTAGGCAAGTTTCTTAAATTTGCCACTGGATCAGGTGAATTCAAATTGAGCGCGTGAAATGATACTTTGTATGCAGACTTGCACTCGGAGTGCTTACTCTACTTTACCATTTCAAGACTAGATAAAATTTTGTAAAATAGAGACGTATGGTCTCAAACCTTCATTCATGGGCTTCGTCTGTAAGCTACAGGCTAATTGTCACCAAGCCACTACCAGTGTTCTTGTCACAAGCAAACATTTAAAAACTTTTATTACTACCAAATTCGTTCTCATAAACATTTGATATAGTATAATTACTCCAAAATTAAGAACCTCTCACCACATTTCGAATTCTTCTTTCATTGACAACAAAAAAAGTGCTTTTTCATTAGTTTCTCAACACACTGCTTTTAAATATTAAACTTTTTTATTTCCAATCACTAAAATATTCTAAAATACACATGCTTTTTAGCCACTCCTGTTTTCTACAATGTTTTTAATTATGACAAATTCATGCTCCCATTCCTATTATTTGTAAATAAGATCCTACTTAAGATGCACAGCATCCTTAAGCATCTCAGCAATGAGCTATTGCCATTCCTCATTTTTTAAGAACCTCAATAAGGGGCTAAAAACCCCCACCAATATAGTTCCCTCAAACCTTGATGAATCAAGTAAACCTTATCTTAACAAGCTGATTTGGACAATCGTTCACCTTTAGCTACTGGTGGATGGGCTCCCTGATTGTATTCCCTTAAAAGTATGGCCTTAAATTTTTACTATTGATAATTAGGGCCAAGACCACCTTCTCAATGACTAAGCACTTAGTCTTCGCCCCTTTGGAGGGTACACCATTTAAATGTAGGTAGCTCCCACAAACTATCTTTGATGCGTTGGAATGCCCTTCAATACTCATCTTTCCATTGAAAGACCCTTTTCTATTTAAATATGTTGAAAAATAGCCCACATTTGTCTCTAAATCTATAGACAAACCTTTGAATGGTAGTTAATTTGCCCTATTTGCGTCTGAAAGTTTTCTAGGGTAGGCATATCCAAGAGTACCATCAGCCTGTCTTGGTTGGTATCAATTCCTTACTCCAAGACCACATACCCCAAGAACTTTCTCACTCCTACACCAAAAAGGCATTTTGCCCGGTTGAGCTATATATTGCATTAATAAAAGCACTGAAAAGTCTCCTAAAAGTCCTCAATATACTACTTTGAGGCACTCTTTTAAACATCATATCATCAACATAGACTTTAACCTTTCTTCCTAGTTGGCCCTTGAAACCTTTGTTGATGAGGCGTTAGTATGTAGCCCACGCATTCTACAAACCAAAAGCTCTCCTCCAGTAAAAAATAGATTGTCTTGTCTATTATGAAGGTGGTCTTCTTGTCCTTTGTATCCATTGAGATTTGGTAATAACTACTAAAGGTGTCTATGAAGCTTAGGACCTTAAACTTTGTTGAAGAGTCCAACCGTTGATTAACAAATGGAAAAGGGTACAAATGCTTAAGACAGTCCTTGTTTCAGGTCCATTTGCTCAATGAAAATCATTTAAGATCCATTTTCCTAAGGCCAACATAAAATTGGCCAACCATTCTAGATATGACACCTCACAGATAATCCCTACTTTAATAACTTTTGAACCTTCATGCGAACAAGGCAAACTCTTGTTGCTCAGTACTCATCATCCACTTTTTATGTTTAATAAGCCGGTGTCTAAACTCATTTATAACTTGTAAGACATCACTTCTAAGTCACTTCTTATTGTATTACTAAGGGAACACATGAAGACATAAATTTTAGTTCTTAGGAAAATGAGCTGTATTGTTAACTCATTAGGCAAATCTTCTGGCACCTAGGTGTTTTGTCATAAGCCAGTTCTGCATTCTCTGCCTCAGCCTCCAAGGCAATTTTTTATTTATCTTATTCCTATGGGTATATAGAAACCTATGAAGTGCTCGAAATAGTATAAATGTTTGGCTCTTGAGTTGACTCTTATGGTACATTTGTCTTCACTTTTCCTTATAGGCTGGCAAAGTTCAATGTTAACAACCATATATCTAAACAAAAATCAAATTTCACTTGAGCCTATTGGCCTAACAAAGCATTGTAGGGTGAAGGAACAACCAACATAATGAATTATATTGTCTGGGAATGACATGTTTCCACCTTGATCTCCAAATTGTCCCCTATTAGCATCAAAGGCAATCAAATTATTCCCATAGTTAGGAATTCATCCTTTTTGACTCTATAAGTGGATCCGTGTGTTGGTAGAATAAAGGACCTTCTTAAATTGATGTGTTTTTAGGCATGGTTAAAGATAACGTTGGTGCTGGCATGAATGTCAATGTAAATTCTCTTTTCATCATAATTCACTATAATGGTCGTAATCAGTAGTAGATCAACTTCTGGGAGAAGGATGTAGGATCAGTTTTCCCTCTCAATTATACACTTCGGACCTATCCTTTCAACTTGGATGATCTTACATCTTTTCTCTTTCTTTTGTTGCAAACCTTCTCGACCGTGATCATTTCAATGATCCCAATTGGTGCATTGTGGACATGGTCCTTCATGTAGTAGGAATTTCCTCTAGGAGAGGCAACCCAAACAAACTCTCGTAGTTTATTATCTTGAACCAATTATAGTACAAATGCTTTGGGCTTTCCACATGCCTCCATATCATGCCTATAAACCCAAGGATAACTACAGTACCTTATTTGACCCTTCGAGAATTCAGCATTAATGGGGTTAGGTAACATGATTACCATGTTCCTATGTTCAACGGCATAAAGGATTCTTCGCTTTGATATCCTAATGAGAACATAGATTAGGCTTAGCAGACTCTTGTTTTTATTGGCCTTTTACTGCTTGATGTTTATCCTTTCCCTATACCATTCTCCTCATTATGGCGGTTGGCATCCTCTACCTGAATATAGCGGTATTCCTAATCATAAAATTCCTTTAGACTGTGGGCAAGATTTCCATGAATAGACAAAGAATAGAAGGATTTTGGAAGATTCCCTTAGTCCGGGCCAACAACTTGACATTTGAGGAGAGTTCAAGATTTTGAAAGATTTTCAAGTTAAACACCATAAGTTGTTCCACTGGAGCTCATTCTTAGTGCCCCGAAGATTTTGATTTCTAGGAGTTAGTCAATAGCCTTCTTAAAGGGGTGGCTTTATATGAACTGCTGTAGGAACTCCTATGACAACTCATTGATAGAGGCAAATGTATCCTTCTCCAACATCATGACTAAGTTGACACCACCCTAGAGAGCGTAAAGTTGAAAATATTACAGATGATAGTCATGGCTATAACTATTAGCCAATCATACAAATCAAACTTTAGCATTTGGAAGCCTTGGGGGGTTACTGCATTCTAGATTTCTCTAGTGAAGGATTCAATGTGCATATAGTAAATGTCTAGCAATGACTCTTTTATGGTCGTTTGCTCTTCCTTTAAAAGCTCTTCCTTGAATCTTTCTTTCATATTCTCCAGTCATCTAAGGATAGTATTTATATTATTGACCACTGGTTCCTACTACTCCACTAATCCTCTTACAATTCTGCTTTTAGTCATGTGCAAAAGCTGGTCTGGATGTATCATCTTGGCAGATCCTCATTTCTTTCTCTAATAAATAAAGAGTGCCTTTCAGATCTTTTGATGTAGTTGTTTCTACAACTCTTCTAGCAATGTGTGCTTTAGGGCATTGAACTAATCATTAGTAATCACTATATGGGCCTTTCTATGTGTTCAATCAAGTGGCAAGGAAGGTAAGCCTACTTCGTGTCCCTCGCACCAGTGGCCATGGTGCTCAAAATCAATATAAGGTATTTATTTTGCCCCCATTATCGCAATTGTCTAATTTCTTTTGTACCATTCTCATTCTTTGGATTCCTTATGTCAACCATTATTGGTGGGATGCCCAATTATTAGTGTTGTGCCCAAAAGTCAATCATGAGATGATTGTATTTTGCACATTGAGTCATGATATTTTATTGAGGCATTAATCCAGTAATTATGTTTGTTTTTTTGTTTCTGCATAACATAATAAACATAATTATAACCCTAGAATAATGATATTCTTAAATGTTCCTAGTCTAGTATTATTGCGGACTGGGTTACAATAATACATAATAACTAGCATATGTGGAGACTAATATGAGATATATAGTCTACATATGGGTACAAGTTGGAGAATTTGTACACTAGACTAACTCACCATGAGAAAGCTATATGGATTGTTATATGAGTGCCATAAGTGATTCTCATAGTGATCATGATATATATAGTCCCTTGACCTAAAGTCATCAATGTTCCCAACATGTAAGTGACATACTTTGATACTTCCCTCTGTTGCTCGTAACTAAGTGAACTTGAAAGAGGTCATTGGGTATGTCACACATCATGCGGAGGGTTTTGTATGATCAGGATGGGATTTTTCCCTCCTATGTAATGGGAGTGTTATCTTTAGGCCCCTTGATAGAGTGAGACTTAGAAAATGCATGGCCATGCTCAGATGAGTTGATATATGATATCAATTTCATTAATTTAAGTTAGTCTACTTGGTAATCAAGAAACCAAAGATTGGGCTATACAAGAGTGACACATTCCATGTCTCATGCTTAGTCTTGATATCTTGGACAAAGGGACAATGACATATACGGATAATGATCGTAAAGGTTTAGTCAAATGGCTGACAATCTTGTCACTTGGGTAGCAATGATCTCTTGCTAGACACCGCTCATTACTTATGATCATAAATGCGATTTATCATCATTGCCAACGTGGTAAGAGCCTATTAGGTTGAACACATAAAGCCTACTTGGATTATTTGAGTGCATGGGCTAATTTATTTGGGTTATGCTTTCATGATAATTTCGTATTAATAATTGGCTCAAAGGTTAAGCCATTATTAAGCCCAAAATTAAACCTAATTCAATTAGGGCTTTGAAACCTATTAGGCTTGGAAGTTGAGTTTCACTATAAATACAACTTATAGTGGGAAATTCATAGCTTTTGCCTTAGCCTCCCAAAAGTTCCAATCATACTCTTCTTTTGCCATTCCTTGGAGGACGCAAGATAGCACTGTTGGCGCAAGAAAAATGCATCTACCGAGATGTCATGGGGGTGTGGTGATCCCGAAAGGCTCGTTTGGATACCATATAGAGCTTGAACACATCAACTGTTCAGGTTTTGTGATTCAACTCAACAGTTGGGTGAAAGATCTCAACCGAATTAGGTATGAAAGTTATTGATCACTCGGTTTTTCCCGTTTTACTTGAATCCTATAGGGTTTCGGTTATATTTCGCTGACTGACCAGTGGGACCGCCGTATGCAAAGCACTACGTTAATAAAAACTAGTTCAACAACATGTGTTAATTGGCATGCATTTTTGTTGAATGAGATTTGACATGTTATGCTGATTGGTGGTTGTAGCATGGTGCATGGTTATAGCCCTTGTTGGTTGTACTTGTAAATATGGCCTGTGAGTCATGCCTTATTTTTGTTATTCTCATTGTACATTCTCTTCTCACCTTACTCCCCTCGAATGTAACCCAAGGTTTCTATTATTGATGTAATGGTACATTATGGGATCGTCCAAGGTGGTGTCTCTAAAGAGGTGACAACAAAAGGCCAACCAAGCAAGAAGGAGAAGGAGCTTGTGAAGGCCCTTTTCTTTTCTTAGGCTTTTATGATATTCATATTGGCATGAGAATATCGCATAGTTTGGGCTATAACCATGTTACGTTTACTTTATTGTTAGCATGAGATGCATGTTTTATATTTGTATGTGATGCATGTATAAAACAACTAGAGATAATAATTGGTGAGATCAAAAGGAAAAAAATCCCTCAAACAAAATATTAAGTCATTAAATGTGATGCCTTCAAAATGTTGGCAGTCGTCAAAACTTTGATCAACATTGGGTGGGTTAGCCAAAGCAAAGCACCGATGTTCATCTTGGTAAGGTGCGATAGGATAATAGTGATATCCAAATTGCTAACTTTGGATCCAACTTAACTAAGTCATCCCAACAAGATTGGGGACTTAGAGGCATAGGGTTGGGCTTAAGTTCATGAGATGAGCTTGGGCAAGTGTTATTCACCAAACTATCCAAGAGTTGCATGAGAGGTAATTAGTAAAGAGTTGTCTACCTAAATAACTGTAGCTTGAAAGAAAAGCCAAAGCTGACTCAAGTTGTGGTCAAATATGGATCTTGCCCACTAGAATACCTTAGCGCCGAGGTATTCTAAAATAATATCGAGGGTTATTATTTTGAGTAAAATAGTGGGAGTATCATTTAATAAAAGTCCTTATTAAATGAATTAAAATGCGTGACTCTTACACTGCATATTTACTGTTGTAGATAACTATGCCATAAAACACATCGACACTTTCGTTGCGATCGATCTTTGAGAAGGAAAAACTAAACGGGACTAACTTTCTCGAATGGTACCGAAATTTGAGGATAATCCTCAAGCAAGAGAGAAATGCTTATGTCCTAGAATAGCCTATTCCGAATGAGTCTGCTGCCACTGCTCTAAAAGCTAAAAGGGATGCTCACAATAGGCATTCTAATGATGCTTTGGATGTTGCTTGCCTCATGCTTATTACCATGGAATCTGAGCTTCAGAAGCAACATGAAAATATGGGGGCGTTCGATATGATCGAACATCTCAAAAAGCTCTTCCAAGAGCAAGCTAGGCATGAGAGGTTTGAGACCTTTAAGGCATTGTTTCAATGCAAAATATCTGAGGGAAGTCCCGTGGGTCCTCATGTGCTCAAGATGATTCAGTACATTCAGAATCTTGAGAGTTTGGGATTTGCACTTCAAAAAGAGTTGGCTGTTGATGTAGTCTTGCAATCATTGTCGAAAAGCTACATTCAGTTCGTCATGAACTATGACATGAACACCCTTGACAAGTTCTTCCCTGAATTGCTCAATATGTTGAGAATTACTGAGCAAAACCTTAACAAGTCTAAGCCTATTTTGATGGTTCAAAAAGGCAAGGGAAAGGGAAAAGCCAACAAGAAGAAGGATAAAGCTAAAGAAAAATCCAACGCTAATTCTTCTTCAGCTACACTAAAACCATCTGGTGATATGGCTAAGGAAGGGGAGTGCTTCCATTGTAAGCAACTTGGACACTGGAAGCGCAACTATAAGCTCTATCTTGAAGAACTTGCTAAGGAGAAGGGAAGTAAGACTTCCACTTAAGGTATTTTTGTTATAGAGGCTAATTTTTCTACTTCATCATCTTGGTTATTGGATACTGGATGTGAATCTCACATTTGTACAAACTTGAAGGATCTAAGTAAAAGTAGAAGATTGGCTCAAGTTGAAATGGACCTATGTGTTGGAAATGGAGCAAGAGTTGCTGCCTTAGCCATAGGGACTTATGTTCTCACTTTACCTAGTGGAATAGTTTTAGAATTAGAAAACTGCTACTTTGTACCTACTATTAGTAGAATTTGATTTCTATTTCTTGTTTGGAAAAGAAAGGTTTTTCATTTATAATAAAGGACAAATGTTGTTCTATTTATTTGAATGAAATCTTTTATGGTAGTGCTCAACTTAGCAATGAGTTGTATGTTCTAGAACTAGAAAATCCAATCTATAATATGAATACTAAGAAGGTCAGATTGAATGATTCAAACCCGACCTATCTCTGGCACTATCGTCTGGGCCATCTAAATAAGGCCTACATATCCAAGCTCCATAAGGGTGGACTTTTGGACTCATTTGATTTTGAATCATATGAGACATGTGAGTCATGTTTGTTGGTCAAGATGACCAAAGCCCCATTCGTAGGGCAAAGTGAAAGGGCTAAGGACTTACTAGGACTTATACATAGTGATGTATGTGGCCCTATGTCTACACATGCTAGAGAAGGTCTCTAATACTTCATTACCTTTACTGATGACTTCAGTAGATATGGCTATGTGTATATCATGAGACACAAGTTAGAATCCTTTGAAAAGTTCAAAAAATTCAAGAATGAAGTAGAAAATCAACTCGGAAACAGTATCAAAGTACTTCGATTAGATCGAGGTGGAGAATTCTTGGATCGAATTCCTTGACTATCTAAAGGA
Source organism: Aquilaria sinensis (assembly GCA_005392925.1). Taxonomy (NCBI): domain Eukaryota; kingdom Viridiplantae; phylum Streptophyta; class Magnoliopsida; order Malvales; family Thymelaeaceae; genus Aquilaria; species Aquilaria sinensis. The sequence continues at coordinate 510,171 of SMDT01000330.1, forward strand.
GTGTGGTATAGTATCACAACTCACTCCACCTGGTACACCTCAATGGAATGGTGTATTTGAAAGGAGAAATCGAACTCTGTTAGACATGGTTCGATTTATGATGAGTCAAGCTGACCTTCCAAACTCCTTTTGGGGACATGCTCTAGAGACAGCCGCTTTTACACTAAACTAAGTTCCATCTAAATCGATTCAAAAGACACCATATGAGATATGTAATGGGAGGCGTCCCAGTTTGTCTTTTGTGAAGATTTGGGGCAGTGATGCTTATGTGAAACGTCAGTTCTCTGACAAGCTAGGGCCCAAATCTCATAAATGCCTTTTTGTTGGGTATCCCAAAGAAAAAAAGGGTTACTATTTCTATAATCTTTCTAAGCAAAAAGTGTTTGTTGCTCGAATTAGTGTCTTTCTAGAAAAAGAGTTTATCTCTAAATGAACTAGTGAGAGGAAAATAGAACTTGAAGAAATTCAAGAACAACAAGAGGACGTCAGACCTAAAATGGAACTTGAATAGACACCACAAGATGTTGTGGTTTAAGAGTCTATTCACGTAGCACAGAGCCCACATAGGTCTGGTAGGATTCGGCGTGAACCTAAGAGATATGGATTTCTCGTGACTCACATTGGCGATGTGATGCTCATAGATCAGGATGAGCCCACAACCTACCAACAATCTATGTCGGGGCTTGACTCTGAGAAGTGGCTAGTGGCCATGAAGTCCGAGATGTAATCCATGTATAAAAACCAAGTATGGACTTTGGTTGATCCACCTAAAGGGGTAAAAGCTATAGGGTGCAAATGGGTTTCAAGAAGAAAACCGACATGGATGGTAATATGATTACCTTTAAAGGATGATTTGGTTGAAAAAGGTTTCAAGCAAATTCATGGTATTGACTATCATGAGACTTTTTCACCAGTTGTCATGCTTAAATCCATCCAAATTTTATTGGCTATTGCTACACACTATGATTATGAGATATGGCAAATGGATGTCAAAATTGCATTTCTAAAAGGAATGCTACATGAGGATGTGTGCATGACACAGCTTAAGGGTTTTGTCACTCTTGAGAATGCCAATAAAGTGCACAAGTTGTAAAGGTCCATTTATGGACTAAAGTAAGCTTCTCAGAGTTGGAATCTTCCTGTTGATAAAGCAATCAAAGAGTTTGGTTTTATAAAAAATGAATATAAACCTTGTGTCTACAAGAAGGTTAGTGGGAGTACTATTGTCTTCTTGGTGTTGTATGTAAATGACATACTACTCATCGGGAATGACATTCTCGAGCTACAGTTTGTGATGACTTGGCTAGGGAAATGTTTCTCTATGAAGAACTTGGGTGAAGCAGCCTATGTGCTAGACGTTAGGATCTATAGAGATAGATCTATAAAATTGCTCAACCTAAATCAAAGTACATATATTAACAATGTGCTAAAAAGGTTTAGCATGCAAGATTCCAAGAAAGGATTCTTGGCCATGTCACATGGTATAACTTTTTCTATATCTCAATGTCCAAGTACACCCAAGGAAAGAAAGCGCATGAGTAAGATTCCATATACCTCAGCAATTGGATCTTTCATGTGTGCCATGATATGTACTCGTCCCGATGTCTCGTATGCCTTGAGCATGACGAGTAGGTATCAATCGAACCTTGGTGAGAGTCATTAGATAATTGTTAAGAACATCCTTAAGTACTTACAAAGAACTACAGGCACATTCTTGGTCTTTGGGGGCGAAGATGAACTCGTTGTAAAAGGTTACACTGATGCTAGCTTCCAATCTGATAAGGATGATTTTAGATCACAATACGGTTATGTGTTCTGTAATGGTGGTGGTGTTGTGAGCTGGAAGAGTTCAAAGTAAGAGACTGTAGCTGACTCTACAATAGAATTTGACTACATTGTCGCCTCTGAAGCTATAAAGGAGGCAGTTTAGATCAAGAAGTTCATCACAGAACTTGGAATGGTTCCAAGCATTACCGACCCGATAGAGCTCTATTATGACAACAATGGAGCAATCGAACAGGCTAAGGAACCTCAATCCCACCAACGATCTAAACACATACTCTGACGCTATCATCTCATCAGGGAAATCATCGAGAGGGGTGATGTGAGGATATGCAGGACATCGACAGACAGCAACATTGCTGATCCGCTGACAAAACCCTTTACGCAGCAGAAGCATGATAGCCATTCTAGATCCATCGGTATTCGATACATGGATGATTGGCTTTAGTGCAAGTAGGAGATTGTTAGTGTTGTGCCCAAAAGCCAATCATGAGATGATTCTATTTTGCACATTGAGTCATGATATTTTATTGAGACATTAATCCAGTAATTATGTTTGTTCTTTTGTTTCTACGTAACGTAATAAATATAATTATAACCCTTGAATAATGATATTCTTAAATGTCCCTGATCTAGTATTGTTGCGGAGTGGGTTACAATAATACATAACAACTAGCATATGTGGAGACTAATATGAGATATGTAGTCTACATATAGGTACAAGTTGGAGAACTTATGTACTGGACCGACCCACCATGAGAATGGTACATGAATCGTTATCTGAGTGTCATATGTGATTCTCATAATAATCATGGTATAAGTAGTCCTTTGACCTAAGGTCATCAAGGTTCCCTACATGTGAGTCACATATTTTGATACTTCCTTTTGTTGCTTGTAACTGAGTGAACTTGAAAGAGGTCATTGGGTATGTCACACTTCATGCGGAGGGTTTTGTATGATCAAGATGAGATTTGTCTCTCCTATGTAACAGGAGCGTCATCTTCAGGCCCTTTGATAGAGTGAGACATAGAAAATGCATGACCATGCTCGAATGAGTTAATATACGATATCAATATCATCAGTTTAAGTTAGTCTAGTCGGTAATCAAGAAACCAAATATTGGGCTATACGAGAGTGACACATTTCATGTCTCATGCTTAGTCTTGATATATTGGACACAAGGACAGTGGCATATACGGATAATGATCATAAAAGGTTTAGTCGAATCACCGACAATCTTGTCACTTGGGTAGCAATGATGTGTTGCTAGACACCGCTCATTGCTTATGATCATAAATGTGATTTATGATCATTACCAACGTGGTAAAAGCCTATTGGGTTACACGCATAAAGCCTATTTAGATTATTTGAGTGCATGGGCTAATTTATTTAGGTTATGATTTCATGATAATTTCGTATTAATAATTAGCCCAAAGTTTGAGCCATTATTAAACCCAAAATTAAACCTAATTGGATTATGGCTTTGAAACCCATTATGCCTAGAAGTTGAGTCTCACTATAAATACAACATATAGTGAGAAATTTGTAGCTTTTGCCCTAGCCTCCTAAAAGTTCTAGCTACACTCTTCTTTTACCATTCCTTGGAGGATGCAAACTAGCATTGCAGGCGCAAGAGAAATGCACCTACTAGGACGTGGTGGAGGCGTGGTGATCGCGAGAGGCTCGTGTGGATACTGTAGAGAGCTTAAACATGTCAACTGTGCAGGTTTTGTGATTCGACTTAACAGTTGGATGAAAGATCTTAACCAAATTAGGTATAAAAATTTGTTAACACCTGGTATACCCTGTTTAGCTTGGATCCTAGACAGTTTCAGTTATATTCCGTAGCGCTTGTTTGGCTCCCGAAACCTTACACCATTACTTTCAAAAACAACTAAACTTGTAACAAAAGACAATGTTAAGGGCCCTAGAGTTGTTTGTCCAAGGAAGAACCTCCAATACTTAAGTCAATATAGGCTTGAACAAAGTTTATCAAACTTCATGAAAGCATAGTTTAGTATGTGGAGCACACCTCACAACACCCTTAGGAGCGTAATATAAGTCTAAAAAATGTAGTGGTCATGCAAGAAACTCCCTCCAATATGTGTTGGTTCCTATGATCATAAGGAGTACTTCCTTCACTTGAGTTGATTCCCATAATGGTCAACCCATTAGCCTCTAATCCATGAGCGATACTTCAATTGGCTATTCAAAACCTAGCCTATGTGTAAAGTTTCAATTGATCTTTCCTAGATACAAGTCAAAGACCAATATAGTATGACTGGTATATGTCTTAACAAGCTTCCTCCTTCTTTTTGGGGCTTTCCTTTTATTGTCAAATTATACTAAAACATTTCAAAGGCAATGTAGGTTATTTCATTTTAAGGTCAAGACATCCTACCAGCCAATAGGTCCAGTGTAAGCCCTTCTCTTCTTGTTCTCATCCCTCATTCACCTTTATTTTGTTGACTATGTTTGCTATTAGCCTATATTTTTTCTATGATGGACATGTGTCCAAAATGGATAGGATGTTTCATTCCATTATTGCCCTTCATTTTATTTTTTAATCCCTTAATCCCAAGTGTATGCATATCATGATACAAACTATCCATATCATCCTACAGTCACTTTCTCGACCTTGGCTTTGTCGAAGAAGTTATCCATCTAGTGATTCCTCCAAACATAGCCATTGGTCAGATGAGTTACAATGACCAACAAGGCTTGAAAATGGAGTGAAATTTTAATGGATTGAAATCAGATCATCAACCCTCTGCCATCAAACACCAACCAACACTACCACATCCAAATGATGAAAACAAAGATTGCAAGTCAAGATTCACTTACTAACTGAGGCAACAATGTGAAGAATTTGGAGTAGAAATGGACTTTTACAAGTAGTCACCGAACAAGGAAACCATGTGTGTTTGCCTCTACAATTTATCACTTGGGATGGAGTAGTTCATTTTGATATAAAGAACAAAGAATGTAGTGTTTTTGTTTGTATAGAAAATTTTTGAATGCAATCCCTTTTCTTTATTTTTCATTAGTCACGTATGCATTTAGTGTTTTTAGTATTTCTTCTCAATCATTGTAATAATGTTTCAAACATTAGTCTACTTATGGCTAATCTCTGTCGACCTATGGCTTCTTTAATTTTACTCATTGTACTTGATTTTTGTGATCCATTTGATATGCCTATGACTCCATGTAAAATTCACAATTTGTTAAGGAAATAAACAACTACTTGAAACTCAATAATCCATTCTATCATTTAGAGTTGTTTAATAGACTAATGTGAAAATTTTGAGTTCTGCTACGAAAAATTTATAATATGTCAAAGAATAAAACACCCGCATGAAAGTCAATAACTTATTTTATTATTTAGAGCTATTTACTACACTAATGTGAAAATTGTGAGATGTGTCAAGAAAAATTTTATAATATGTCAATGAACATAACAGCTACATAAAACTCTAAATTATTTTATCATTTAGAGTTATTTGCCAAATATATGTTAAAACTGTGAGATGTGTCAAAGAAAAGCTTACAATATGTCAACAAAAACAATAGCGACATGAAACTCAATAACCTGTTTACCATTCGAAGCTATTTACCATAATAAAATGACAAGTGAGAGATATGTTAATCAAAATTAACAATCTGTCAAGGAAAATACTAACAACATGAAACTCAAAAACCAATTCTATCATTCAAAGCTATTGGTGAGATATATGTGAAAATAATGACATATGTAAAAGAAAAATTAAAAAAAAAGTTTTAATGAAAATGTATAAAATTGAACAACCCTTTTTTTGTTTTCATGCTTTTCAATTCTTTCTTTTTATTTATTGCTTGGCCTAAAAGTCCTTAGAAAGAATAAAAGTATGAGAAGTGTTAATATCAAATATAAAAAAAAGCATGAAAGAGGTGTCATTATAAAAAGAATGTGTGAGATATCTAAATAAAAATTTCGTAATATGTCAATAAAAACATGATGTGAAAATGCATTTTTCCTAGCTAGACCCTGTTATTTGTTCCACTATTTGTGCCCTCCATCATCAACTCCTGCTACCTCTCCTTCACTACTCCAAAAGAATATACGCTAAGCGCTGCTGACAAAAACAGCACCTTTAAATCAAGCCTCCTATATCCTTCTATAGGTCACGACAGTCGACCAATGGTTCATCCAAAGATTTGTGCCTTCCTTTTATTCACGATGGTGATCGCCCAAGGAGAATGATCTGTGCCCACCATTTGGGCAAAGCTCTCTACTAGTGGAAATATGTGAGACTAGTAAGCAATTTAAATAAGAGTTTTTTCTAGATTTTAAGAATTAAAATGATTTTGCCTGTTAGGTTCATCATAGCCTGGAGTTTCATCCTTTTTCATCAATGCCATTTTTGAATTTTAGGAAGATTTGATTGAAAGATAAGATGTGTAAAGCTTCGTATTGAAGTTTCTAAACCAAATTTGGGGTTTCAAAAAGGTAACTTAGGGGGATTTTCTGGTTTTTGTTGTCACAAAATGGTTAAGGTTTTGGATTCTTATTTTGGATATGATGGAAAAGTCTGGAGGAGAAACTGTTTTGCAATGGCATAATCCATAATTTAGAGGAAGTTTAAGTCTCTTTGCCTATATAAGTAATGGTGCACTAGCACCTACTATCATTTATAGGAAGTTTAACCTCATTGCATGCATACATACATGCATAAATCCTATATATATATATATATATATATAGGATGTGCTTTAGAAGTAATGCATCAACTAAGGGGTATTTTAGTGAAGGATGTTGCCATATATTATTTTGGACATACGTCCAACATACTGATGGCTTCCAAATGACACTAATAAAATATTCAATTATTGACTCTTAATGATATAGAACCTTTAAGGCAAATGCACATATTAGTTTAGCATATCATATGGTAAGCATCAAGGTCATGCTTCATGGGAACAGAGTTGTCTACCGTACTCAACTTTTCTCTATTATTTAGCCTATCAATTAAGGAGTCATTTAACTAACTGCTATAAATTAAACTATTATAGAAAATAAAAATAAATATAGGAAAATAAGAAAATAAATCAAATGAATCAACAATAAAAAATGATCATGCTTATATTTAAATCCTCTTAGAATTCCATCACACTACTCTTATTTTAGTTTAATTAGCATATAGTTATCTTGGACCATAGAGAACTCTTAAATTAAATTAGCTTATATCTTGAGACAGCTAAGCCCCTATTCTTAGGTTGATTGATTAGAATTTCTTCTTAACCAAAACTTGAAAAAAAAATGCCATCAATAGTTCTTTAAGTCTCACAACTAGGTTTAACCTTAGTTCAAATGTCTTATGTTGGTCTATCTCTAAAGCTTGATACAATCCCTTCTGCCCACATGATGATCAAATCAAATATATAAGAGGTTAGCATAACATGCTCAAAATCATACATTGAATCAATAGGCTAGCTTCTACCAATTCAAGAACAATGAAACTATATTAAATTAAACCAAAATAATCATAGAAACAATATCATTCTAGGTTATTTTTTTTCCAAACGTCATCCTAAGGCTCATCTGGTCTAAGTATGAGTAGGAGTTCAGCTCATCATCCCGATAAAGAATCACAACGAGAATAAAAGAAAACTAGAGATAAAAGAATTTATCTCTGAATATCTTCTCATCTAAGAAATTCTAGCTCCCTCACGAATCAATCAGTGTTGATCACAAGAATTGCTTCTTGCAACCTTCTACTATGAACCTTAAACCTTATTTCTTGTCCTTGGCCATTCTTTTTTCTTTTCCTCTCAAAACTGGAAAAAAATCTCAAGAAAACCCTGACAACAATAGAACATAGTCATAGACATGGCTTATGTTCTAAACGTGCCTTATCTTTGGATGTGAAAATGTGCAAAATCATTAACATTAATAAAAAAAAAAAAAGACATGCATTTTCCAACATTGAAATTTCAAACAACTAAGCCACTGGAAATTTCCAATGTGAAAAATCGTTGGAAAAAGGGCAAACTATTTTCCAACAGTCGAGAGTTGGAAACTTTGAACATCTTAGTTTGCAATGGCTAACTTAGTTTTCAACGGCCTGGCAATGGGAAATTTCCAACTCATTGAGCCGTTGGAAAGTTTTCAATGGCCAAGCCATTAGAAATTTTAGAATTTTAACTTCCAACTACTTGGTGATTGTAAATTTCCAATGCGAAAGGATATTGGAAAAATGGGAGATTCAATCTCACTGTATATGTTAAAACCATAATTTTTAATATATGAAACATAAAAAATATTCATAAATAATAATAACAATAATATTACACACACACAAACACACACACACACACACACATATATATATGTATATATTATCTTGTTTATATATCATATACATATAAATAATGTATATAGCATATATAAATATGATATATTTGATATATCATATATAATAATACTAATATTAATAATATATATGTCATATTTATATGTCATACACACACAAAAACACATATCATATATATCATATAAAATCCCATAAAATCCTAACCAAGACCATAAAAACCCATAAAACCCTAATCTAGCCCATATAATAGCCCTCATCTCTCATCTCTCAACCCTCCCATGCAATTACCTCCCTCACTTCTCCATCTCATCTCTTCTCCTTCCAACGTCTCACCTTAACCCACCGTCTTCACCCTTCATCCTTACCCTAACATGCCATCCTCAACTTCCATCCTCACCTTCACCCACCTTGCCTCTCCTTCTCCTTGCCATTCTCCCTTGCCCTCTGACATTCTCCTTCGCCATTTGCCCATTTCCCCTCACCTAGGTCTCCTCACTCATCACCGATGATGTCCTTGACCTCTTAGTTGTTCGCCCATTGCCTCACTTCCGGTCACCTCCTCGGCCTCTAAAGTGATTTTGTGTTTGATTTCATTTTTTATTTCATGTTTGATTTTGTAGATCTGATTGTGAGTGTGATGTATGATTTGGTGTTTGGTTTTGTAGATTCATATTTGGTTTTGTGCATTTGGTTTTTTTTAATGATGTGATTTGATGTTTAATTTTGTTTGATTATATATCCGGTATCAATTTTCTGAAGTTTGTGTTTAATTTTGAATTTGTAGTGAATTTCAATATATTTTTATTAAATTTTTAGTAAATTTTAATAAATTTCAATAAATTTTCAGTAAATTTTAATAAAATATTATCAAGAGTTATATATATATATTTAGTGAATTTTAGTAAATTTAATTTTTATGAATATAAAATATAAAATATGTTTTTAGTAAATATAAAATATAACTTTAGTAATATATAAAATATATTATCAGGAGTTACATATATTTTTTATTTTTTAACAAGAGTTTCCAATGGCCTGCCTGTTAGAAACTTCCACTAACTTGGGCAATTGATATTTTTTCCAACAGCTATGGCCATAATCGGCCTGAGGCGTTACAAAACTGTTCGACTGCTAGAAATATTTCTACGAGGTAAGGGTATTGGAAATTTTCATTAGCTCATTTTGTAACAGCTAACACTTGGGCCATTAAAATTTTTTTTCCCAACACATGATTTACCAATACTCCAATTTCCAATGACTTCTTGTTAGGAAATTAAATTTTCTAATGTAAAGCCGTTGGAAAAGATAAGTGAAAATTAGCGGTTTTTTTGGTAGTGTAATAGCATGGTTCCAGAATGAGTGTGTTAATAGACATGGGCATGTTGGTTCGATCACAAACGTGTTTGGAGTTGAAAAAAAAACAAAAGAGTTACACAGTCTCTGGCACAAGTATGTTCAAAAGTGTGTTGAATCTGATTTCTTAAAAAACTTTCATTTTAGCACTAAAATTTCTCAAAACCCTCCTGTGTAACAAACGAGCTAAAAAATAATCTAAAAAAATGAAGTAATTAAGTACTAATTCCTATCAAAACTACTCGAAAAGCAAACAAATATAAAAAAAAAATCACGGTAAAAATATTTATAATTTAGCACATGTCGCATAGCGGGTACTCATCGGCCTAGCCATCACCACGTGTAATGCACTGCTCTACCAGATGAATATAGTACTGCAACTTTCGTGTTCCCTTGTCCGGTGAAATCCAATTCAACTTAAACATCCCATCTCGTCTAGTCCGCTACCACTGTTGAACATGGTTTCATGGATAAAAATATCTTGCCGAGCTGCCCCATTTAGCATAGGGGCTAACAGGCTTTGTGACGGGAAAAGATTTAATTCTTAGCTTGGTGGAGAGGCATTTCATTATTTAACATTTGGAAGTTATTTTTAAAAAATGAGTTATTGGTGGTTATTTTGATTTATAGTGATTATTTGTTAAACTTGTATGTCAACTAAACTTTATACTTACACAAAGAGTGAAAGTTACATCTTTTGATATTTTTTTGCCAAAATATTAGCATTTTTGTTGATTTTTCTATTTCTTGGCAATGTATGGAAAAAATCATAAAAAAACGTTAATTTATAAAAAAAATATTTTCAAATGATTATTAATTATATAAGGTAATAAATATAAGATAGCATTAATTTAAAAAAATCATAGAAAAAGAAATAATGAATTATTTTTAGTTGGAATGGTACGTAGTAGTGCTACCCTTGCTCAAGAATACGGCCCCAAAACTAAAGTATAGGCTTCAGACATGCGGGGGGGCGATGTACGGCACGGAGCCTACATCCTTCTGTCTAGCAGCCTTATACAACTCCCAGACCACAATATTTCCAACACGATAAACTCTAAATGGCCCACAGGGTAGTGGTGTTCATTGGGCCGGGTCAGGACCGGCCCAGCTCGGGACCGACTCGCGTCAAGCACGGCGCAGGCTCGGTCAAGTCCGGTACGGCATGGGCCCGTTTTAAAACCGGTATCATGTGGGCTATTTACGGGCTTGGAAGAGAGGGGGAGATAAGTGGGCTCGACATGGCCTAGGAGGCAGCTGGGCCCGGCACGGCACGGGACGGGAGCGCGCAACGGTCAGGTCATCCCCAACGTTCCGAAATTAGAAAAAAAAAAAGGCAAAATGACACTTTTAGTCCCTATAACGGCTCCCAGCCATTTTTTTACCCCTGTAATTACATTTTTGCCCCCTTCAACAACTATTTTGTAAGGGTTTATTTGGAAAAAAAAAAAAACCTTCCCTTATAAATAGGGAGGTCATTTCCACCATTTTTTCACACCACTCTTAGCAATCTCTCATTCTATACTAATATATTATCTCATTTCTTTCAAGCAGTCAATATTATTTTCTTCATTCTCAATCAATTCTCAATTACTTTCGAAGCTCGTGGTCTGCTCAATTTTGCCTCACACAAATGGCATCAAGAGGAAAGGGAAATGCCTCAAGCTCTTCATCCCGCACCGGTTTGAGGTCATTTTTCCATCGCCTTTCCCGACCGGCGACCCGTGGGACTCATATCCAACAAACTGACGATGATGAGCAATTCGATATGAGTCAATACGACTTGGTGCTCAACGATCAACTTTCTGATGATGATGTTGAGGAGGTGGAACCAATGGCAGCAGGGAATCTTGGTGGAGGAGATGGTTCTGAACAAACCCGGACAAGCCATCAAGCCGAACTTCCGCCACAAGGTAAGACGTCGAGGCTCACCGCATGGGTTTGGGAGCATTTTGACCAAGTTTTTGAGAAGGATAGTCATGGAAACGATGCGAGGTTCGTACATTGCAAACATTGCAAGCAAAAGCTCTCGCACAAGAAGAATGCTGGCACAGGAACACTGAGACGTCACATAAAATCAAAGCATCCGACTTTATGTCCAGATGCAGCTACGAGTACCGGCAATCAGACACAGCTTGTAAGCAGTGCCGGCGGATCAGGTATTTTTAAATTTAATCAAAAAGATTGTAGAGAAGGCATGGTAGAATGGATGATGTTAACTGAAAAACCATTTACACAATCGGAAGATAGACACATGGAAAAATGGATTACTCATACTTAAACCCTGCTTTTAAAATAACATCTAGGACTACCGCTAGGAGTGAGGCATTTAAAATTTATGAAGCTAGTAAATCAAACTTACAAGCATACTTCTCTGCTTTTTATCATTCTATCTCATTTACTAGTGACATGTGGACTTCACCACTAGGACAAGATTATTATTGTATAACTGCACATTGGATTGATGATAGTTGGGTCATTCAAAAACGTATCATTGCATTTAAGTGGATGAAGGTCGATCATACTGGTTGGAACATATTCAATGTAATTTCAGAAAGTTTAAAAGAATTTCTTTTTCATGAAAAGGTTTTTAGCATAACATTTGATAATGCATTAAACAACGATGTCGCGGCTGAGACATTGAAGGAATCACTAGAACTTGTCCGTGATGCCGCATTTTTTCATATTAGGTGTATATGTCATATTTTAAACTTAGCTGTCCAAAAAGGTCTTCAAGTTTTGGGTAATGAAATTACTCCAATTAGGTGGGCAATCCATTATTTTAAGTCAAGAACCAAAGTTTCTAAAAAGTTTAAGCAATATTATCTGCAAAATGGCCTCGATTTTAGTTGGAAACATTTTAAACTTGATTGCCCTACCCGATGGAACTCCACTTACGAGATGTTGATGGATGCGATGCCATTTGCTGCACACATGACATGTTTTATAAATGTCAGAGAAAAGAAAATGATTTTGAAACAAGAGATGTGGGATAAACTGTCAAAATTGGCTGCTGTGCTGCGATATTTTTATGACGTCACTGTTTTTTGCTCCGGTGTATACTATCCCACATCGCACAAAGTTTTAATGCATATGGTCAACATTGCATGGGTTTTTAACCAATACAAAGATGACGAGTTCTTAAAAGACACAATTAATGCCATGAAAGATAAATGGATTTTATATTTCAGTACTATACCCCCAATCTACTCACTTGCATCTGCACTAAACCCGATCGTAAGAATCACGGCCACGCAACAGCTACTTGAGGGTTATTATAGTTTCTTAGAAATGGCACATATTTCTGTTCATGCTATAACTGCCTCTATTGATGAGCACTTGCAATAGTTATTTAAGATTTATGCCGGTCAGCATAAGGATAAGGTTGCAAACACTACTTCATCTACCATCGGGTCTTCATCATTGTTGGGCTCATTGTCATTCAATCCGGCTGAACAACTCCTCAAATAGCCCCGTGCTGCCGCATCCGGTCTTATTGAAGTGGACGCATACCTTAACCTTGTTTGGGAAAATAGTGAGACTGACATTCTAGACTGGTGGAAAGCAAAAAGCAACAAATTTCCAATACTCTCCATCATTGCCAAAGAAGTTCTAGCTGTTCCCGTCTTAACCGTTGCATCGGAGTCCGCTTTCAGCGCTAGGAAGCGTGTCATTTCAGAGAAACGCGCAAGGTTATCACCGGATACAGTTGAAGTTTGTATATGCAACCGTGATTGGGGTCTTGCAGCTTTAAGATTACAAGACAACAAGAGTTCTGACGAGGAAAACCACGATGAGATAGATGCTTAAATCTACTGCTTGCTCATTATTTACTTACTTTGTATTTGATCTAATTTTGCTGTTTAGCACAGATCGTACCTTTTATTTTGCATTTAATTTTATGGAACATTTCGCTATTGAGGAATGTAAAGCCCGTTCCATGGTATGTAAGTGCCGTTTGGCTTTAAAATTAATAAAAGTTCACACCGGTGGTGGTGTTTTACTCTTAAAACAAGTAATTATAAAAATATAAAGATAAGCTTAGAATAACTATTAATTTAGTTCTTTTATTTACTCTGTTGGTCCCCAAAATTTTTTTTTTGTTGGTTTATGTACTATTTTCTAAGGTAAGACATTGATGAGCATAATTTGTTATCTTTAACTCTAATTTTTTTTGTCATTATTTTATTTATTGTCTTGTAAAGTAAAATCTTGGTAATCATGGTTTATTTCTTTAGCATGAAGAAATAACTTTAGCCATTAAGGTTTTAATAATTGACTTAATAAAGGTTAAAAAAAATGGTTTAACTCAAAATCAAATATATCATAGTTTTCAAACTTTTTGGTCAATTTCTTACCTTTTATTTTTATTTTTATTAAGTTATTGATTTAACCTTTGATTAATTAATATAAATTTAACATAATATTGCATTTCGTCATATTTTTTCATTATTGATGATTGAGATTTTTATAATAAGTTATTTACTTTAAAAGATCCATGGTTCAATAAAGTACTTTGGTCCATAATTGTTAAAATTAAAAAATCCATATTATAACTATTACTCTAGATCTTCTATTTCCTCTTTTGGTCCTCAAGCTTTTCTTTTTTAGTTATTGTTTTATGTACTGTTTTAAAAGGTAAAACATTAGTTACCAAAATTTTGTTCTCTTTAACATACCGACAATAATATTTTTATATTATTTTATTTTAATATCAATTTGTAAAAATATAAAATGAAATTAAACTTAAAATTAAAGACTAAAAATTAAAAATTAAAACTAAAACTTAAAATAAAAATAAAAATTTAAAATTTAAAATTTAAAAATTAACGGGCCAGCTTGGATTTGGCCCAACTTGGCACGGGACCGGGTCAAGCCCGGCACATGTCAACCCGGGTTATGCCCGGGCCCAAATTTCTTAAGACTAGGACCGGCCGGTCCGGCCTATTGAACAACATTACCACATGGTACACGTATCCCTTAATCCAACGTTCCCGAACTTTTGAAAGTCGTTGTCAAATTCATACATCCTCAAGCTATGGTACACTATTTTCAAGGCCAATATAATGATTATTACACTTTTATTTATGACGTAAGAGATTAAAGATTTATAAGTACAAATGACATACTTATCTAAACGTCAGAATATATTTTACAAGAACATATGTGATAGCCGAGGTGCCCATCAACGGCCGAGCTCCCAAACTTGGCGAAGTACTGACTTCGGCAGAGGGAAACTACCAGCCGAGGTCAGAAGGATAAACAATCCCCCTGGCCTAATATAGGGAATTCGCTCCCTCAGGCAATGGTAGGACCAACCTCGGTAGAACGATCGAACCCTCTTCGGAAATAGAAGTACCCCTCGGAGGAACCATCCTCGGGTAATATATGCCCCGAGACGTTAGAGTAACCTCGGAAGGTACGGACAAAGCATTTAAGGAGCCTCTGACACCTCCCCATAAAGTCGTCCCCAAAGTACATTTTGACACGCTATCACTGGGACACGCCATCAGAGGGACGCCTCGATATGACGCCCTCGGAATGACTAGGCTGTCAGCCCAGCGACTTTCGCTGAGATACACGTCCCTTTGTTCCCGAAAAAGCAGGGATCGCATCCCGTCGAACACGTGTCATAATCTGGGACGACCACTAGAGGGGAATGGCTTCTGTACTCCTCCTGTATAAAACACCCAGAAAGCGTTTTAGAAGGGTAAGAAAAAAAGTTCTCTTTGAATACACAAAAGAGCACATAATCCAGTTATCTGAAAATACTGACTTGGGTGTCGGAGGCTCCTCCCCGGGAATGCACACCGGGGACCTCTTAACCTGTGTTTTTCTGAAAGTATTTTAGGTATCCTTCACTGGGGAATCTCCTCTCAAAGTGTTCTCCTCCATCAGAAGCCCCCTACTCTTACAATGACACACGATGAAGCCGCCGTAGGCCATCATTTGGTGCCGTCTGTGGGAACCCTGTCCCATGTCGCCGTCGTGGAGACTCGGCGCTCGAAGGATAAAGGGATTCCAAGATCCCCCCTCGCACCTGAGACTCAACAGGTGACCCCTTTGCCTGTGGCAAAAACATCCATGATGGAGGACGACCGTCCAGTAACGGTAACGATGAGCTTCCTATGGGATTTCCAGCGTTCTATCGTTGCCGAAATCACTCAGCAACTTGACTAGAGGTTGCCCCAACCTTCACCCACTCAGAGAGCCTCACCCTCGACCATCCGTTGGGAAAGGAGCTTGCGATCTACTCACCAGAGTTCAGGGAGTGGAGACTCCCTTGACGCATATTCAACAGATGGTGAACCCGTTGAGACGCGCCCCGCCAGAGGAGGAGCCCCAAAAGAGACCAGGGCCTCCTGTCGACGGAGCGCATCCCCTTACCAGAGGTCCCCTTCTCCCCCTCGCCGGAGTCCTTCCCCAAGGCGAAGAAGAAATTCGCCACTACCAGCAAACACACGACGGCAGGAAGAAACCAGCACTGCCGCCCTCATGGAAAGGATCCTGGGAAGGCTGAAAAAGGTCGAGAAACAGATCTCCCGAAAACCAGTCTGGTCCCGGTTGTCCGACTCCTACACTGGAAAGGAGTCGCCTTTCGTACGCGAGGTAGTAGAGGCGCCTATGCCCAGTGATTTCAGGGTTCCTCGTCGGGAAATGTATGATGGGCGAAGTGACCCCGAGGCGCACCTGACAAAATACAAGCGAAGCATGGTGCTCCATGGCGCGGACGACGCCACGCTCTGTAAATGCTTTGAGGTGACACTCTCAGGACCAGCAACAGCATGGTATGGCTTTTTTCCCCAGGGAAGTTTGTTGAGCTTCCAAGAACTATCTACTGCTTTCACCCAATAGTTTATTGGCAGTAGGCCAACTGCCAAAATGCCAGTGCAAATGTTTGACATAGCGCGGAAATGAGGGGATACCATCCGCGATTATGTTGAAAGATTCAACCGAGAAACACTGAGTGTGCCAGACTTTCGACCGAAAATTCGCATCCTGGCAATGGTCAGAGGACTGCGAAGGGACTCCCAGCTGTTCTATGAATTCTCCAAAGATCCCCCAGAAACTCTTGGGGAATTCTACAGAAGAGCCGAACAGCACATGACGGCTGAAGAACTCAGAATGGGGGGACCTAAGGCAGAACACCTTCGCACCGAAGGGCCTGGCCACTAGCCGCGCCAGCAGAACGAGGGAGAACGGTCCCGCAGGCAAAGAGGGAAAAGGCCCGCAGCATTCACTCCCCTGAACACCACAAGAGCTAGCATTCTGATGACCCTAGAAAGGCAAGGGACAGCAATCCCAAGGCCAAAGGCCATGGCCCCGGAAAATAAAAGGAATATGAAGAAATTCTGCCAATTTCACCGAGAACATGGCCACGACACTGAAGCCTGTTACCAGTTGAAAAAGTACATCGAGTCCCTGATCAAATAGGGGCAACTTCGGCGATATCTGCGGATGCCCTCTCCAAAAGGGAGAAAAGAAGATCAAAGGAGAGCAGATGATGAAGAGTATGACTCAGATAGACGACGGGACCGAAGTCCCCGGAAAAGTCTGCCACCCTCGGCGGGGATCATCCAAACCATCACTACGGGGATGCCCTCGGCCGAGAGAAAAAGGAAGATGAGAGAAGTCTCCATCATGGAGTACGGGAGCACCTTCCGAAGGCTCAACCTTAGGGATGGGTCTGTGATAAAATTCCCTCATGACGACCCCCTCCTTGTCATGGCAAGAATAGGGAGCTGGGACGTCAAGAGAGTACTCCTCGATGACGGCTCGAACGCCGACGTCATTTTTTCTCATCTGCTGGGAAAATTAGATATCTCAAAAAGTGACCTTAGCCCAGTCAATTCCCCCACCTTCGGCGTTGGACCATCTGAACTCCCAGTCCTTGGGTACATCGACTTGCCTGTGATGCTGAAAGGGGTCTCCTCCAAAAGCAAAGAAGACTTAATTGCCTCTGGCAGAACAAGATTTATAGTCATTGATGTACCGTCAGCATACAACGCCATTCTGGGAAGGCAGACTCAGGGTAATTTTCACATTCGGCCAGATGTAAGGTACTTAACGGTCACCTTTGCCACCGAAGACGGAGACGCTGAAATCTTCATTGATCAAGCCGACGTTAGAAAAGTCTTCATGAGGGCCAGGCAAAGCCCGACCAAGATCCAGGTACAGACTTCGACAGAAGGAAAAAAGGTCTTGATGGACGAAAAGGCAACGGCAGAAGAAACGGAAAGCCTCGAAAAAATAGAAACAGAAGATGTAGAATTAATCCCCGGCCGAAACACCCGAGTTGGAAAGAAACTGGCCGAAGGGGACAAAAAGAGGCTTGTATCCTTTTTATGCATGAACAAAGATCTATTTGCTTATTCGCCGAAGGATATGCCTGGGGTTGACCCCAGCATAATCCATCACAATCTTAAAGTGCAACCACACGTCAGACCAGTTCGGCAGAAAAAACGGAATCTATCAGCTCACAAAAGGTCCTTCGTCAAAGCCGAAGTTAATCGCCTCATCGAGGCCGGGGTAATAAGGGAAGTAAAATACCCCGAATGGCTCAGCAATGTGGTTATAGCCACAAAGGAGGGCAGTGAAAAGCTTCGAATGTGCATCGACTTCCGAAACTTAAACGATGCGTGTCCAAAAGACTCCTATCCATTACCGGCCATAGATCAGCTGGTAGACGCAACTGCCGAGTACGGACTGCTTAGCTTCCTCGACGCCTTTAGCGGGTATCATCAGATCCGAATGAACCCCGAGGATGAGGAAAAAACAGCATTCATCACAGAGATAGGTACTTACTGCTATGTCAGAATGCCTTTCGGGCTCAAAAACGCAGGAGCTACCTACCAAAGACTGATGAACAAAGTATTTGACGCACAGATCGGTAGGAACATGGAAGTGTACGTCGACGATATGATAGTCAAGAGCAGAGTGCCCGGTAATCATATCACCGACTTAACCGAAACCTTCCAGCGACTTCGAGAGTTCGGCATTCGCCTTAATCCCGAAAAATGTGTGTTCGGAGTAAACGCGGGAAAATTTCTCGGGTTTATGGTGTCAGAAAAGGGGAATAGACGCTAACCCTGAGAAAGTAAAAGCCCTGCTGAATTTCCGGACACCTACGTCTATCAAGGACATACAGAGGCTTACCGGGAGGATCACCTCCCTAAGTAGATTCATCTCTAGGTATGGTGACCGATGTCGCCCGTTCTTCAAAGTACTCACCAAAGTCTCCAAGGAAGGTGGTACCTCTGGAAACCAGGAACACCCATGGAATGCAGAATGCCAGAAAGCCTGGGGAGAGCTCAAGAGTTATCTAACTCACCTCCCAACACTTCGACAACCTCGGGAGGGGGAACCTCTCATCCTTTACCTTGCAGTCACTGAAAAAATGGTAAGTTCCGTCTTAGTGAAAGAAGA
The DNA here is from genome assembly GCA_005392925.1 of Aquilaria sinensis. NCBI lineage: Eukaryota > Viridiplantae > Streptophyta > Magnoliopsida > Malvales > Thymelaeaceae > Aquilaria > Aquilaria sinensis. The sequence continues at coordinate 529,082 of SMDT01000330.1, forward strand.
GGCTGGGAAACAATGGCCGGTGTATTACGTAAGCAAGTCCCTGCACGGCGCCGAGACGAGGTATCCGTTGCTCCAAAAAGCCATCTACGCGTTAGTACTGGCGGGTAGGAGATTACGACCCTACTTCCAAGGACATGCCATCACCGTACGAAGAAATTTGCCCCTGCGAGATGTGATGAAAAAAGTGGAGCATTCGGGAAGACTCTCAAAATGGTGCATCGAGCTCGGTGAATATGACATTACTTACGAGCCTAGAAAGGCAATAAAGGCTCTGGCACTTGCAGACTTCATTGCCGAGATTCCTAAGATTGAAAAGATCGAACCACTCACGGGAGGTGAAACAGAAACTGATCCAGAATGGAAGCTCTTCGTCGATGGAGCGTCAGGCGCAGAGCATCAAAGAGCTGGAATAGTCCTTCAGGGTCCCGAAGGCATGGAAGATTCTAAAGCAGTCAAATTCGGTTTTAATGTTACCAATAACATTGCCGAATATGAAGCCCTCATAGCCGGACTGAAAATGGCCAGAAAAGTAGATGTGAAGAACCTTGTGGCCCACAGTGATTCACAATTAGTAGTCCGACAGACGAGGGGAGAATATGCGGCAAAGGACCCAATTTTGGCTAAGTATCACAATCTCGTTTGGAAACTCATTGAGGATTTCGACTCGGTGCACATAAAGAACGTGCCCCGGAAGGATAATACCCAAGCGAATGCCTTGGCCAAAGCTAAGGAACCCAGCGAAGTGCTAGAACACCGCAGCACGGAGTTAATGTGCATAAAAACCTCAGGGGAGGGATGGCAAAGCTCCCTCAAGAAATATTTGGCAACTTCAGAGCTTCTCGAGGATCCTAAAGAAGCCGCAAAGGTCCGAAAGCGTGCAGGGAGGTACTTCCTCATTGGAGAAGAACTGTACAGGCAAGGGTACGCAACTCCTCTGCACAGATGTATAGGCGAGGATGACGCCAAAAAAGTACTTGAAGAAGTACATGAAAGAGTGTGTGGCTCTCATATAGGGACAGACGTCCTCGCAGGAGTAATACTCCGCCAAGGTTACTTCTGGCCTACCCTAAGGAAGGACGCAAGGCAATTTGTCCGAAGATGCGACAACTGCCAAAGGCACACCAATATCCAAAAGCTACCCTCGAAAAGAATAAATGCGACAGACTATCCCTGCCCCTTCGCCGTGTGGGGCATTGAACTCATCAGACCTCTCCCAACCGCCCCCGGCGGAGTAAAATTTTGCATCGTTGTAGTGGACTATTTCACTAAGTGGATAGAGGCAGAACCACTAGCATCAATCTCGGCGAAGGACGCTCAAAGATTTGTACGGAAGAACATCATATGCCGATTTGGCATTCCGAGGGTTATAGTGGCCGATAACGGGACCCAGTTCACTGACAAGGGGTTCCAGGAATTCATGGAGGACCTTGACGTCAAGATGCATTTTTCCCCAGTAGCTCACCCTCAAAGCAATGGGCAAGTAGAGGTATCTAACAGAACAATAAAAGATAGTCTAAAAAAACGGCTAAAGGAGGCAAAAGGAAAATGGCCAGGAGAGCTTCCAAGTGTGCTATGGAGCTACCGAACGACTCCCCGAAGAGCCACGGGAGAGACTCCCTTCTCGCTCGTATACGGGACTGAGGCCATTATTCCCATTGAAGTCACGCAGCCCTCAGTAAGAGTACAGGTGTTCGATGAAGGAGGAAATGAGCTTGGACTAAGAGCAAAATTGGACCTCCTCGAAGAGCATCGCGAAATGGCCGAGTTAAGGAGAAAGGCATTCCAGCAGCATATAGCACGCACCGCCAATTTACATGTAAGGAAAAAGGAGATCGAAAAGGGAGACCTTCTTCTCCGGAAGACCGAATTCGAACAAAGAAGGCCATCGCAAGGTGTACTTCGGGCAAATTGGAGTGGACCCTATTTGGTCCTTGATGAAGTTCGCCCAGGGGTCTTTAAGTTGGGTAATGTTGAGGGGGTAGAGTTGAAGAATACCTGGCATTCAAGCTCTCTGAAAAAATTCTATACTTAGACATTTTTTTTCCAAGAAAGCCTATAAGATACTCCTCCCCGAAGTCGTCAGTAAAAATAAATGACAAATATGCCCTCGTTACCAAAAGAGCATGCCTGACGATTCTTCCTTACGAAATTCCTCACTTGGCTTAAAAACTCGTCGGAGCAAGAAAGCAGTCCAGAAAGGTTCCTTCCGAAAAAATAAGGTGCGGATGTTCTTAAAAAAAAAAATGGGTAAACTTAGAATTGTACCAGCTTCTGAGAAAGCGTATTCGGAAGAAAGAACAAAGAATGGAGGAAAAAATTCTTCATTAAAAAAACGATAAGTCAAAAGATACAAAAGAGGAAAGAAGAAGAAAGCCTATGACTAAGCAGAGGTATCCGACGTTTCTTCAACATTATCATCCTCGGAGGACTCAGTCAAAGGTGCAGGGCGAGCCGGAGGAAGATTAAGGAACTCAACCTTGGACCACGAAGATCTAGGCTCTTTGGGAAAATCCAAGGCAGATAAATGAGAAAGGTCAAGCCCAGGGTACCGAGCGAGGACCTGATGACGAGCCAAGCAAAAGCCATCTTGGTAGGACGTCTTCGACATTTGCTCGCTACAGTCCTTCTCGGCACCAAGAGCCTTCAGGTCAGCTTTCAGCGCAACAATCTTCTCCTCCAGCTTCTTCTTCCTCTTGCTCTTTGTCTTCTTCTTCCTCAGTGACTTAATCTCAGCAAGTGCCTTTGCAAGATCCTCGCTGTCTTGAGCGGTCTTCTTCCGAAAGGCCTCGTTCTCTAAAGAAAGAGTCACGCACTTTGAACCGAGGTCTTCAACCTTGGCTGAGAAATCAGTGAGAAGCTCCTGCCTGCTGGACGCAACCTCGGTCCAAAGACTCCCAAGGTCTTCCCTTGCAAGTTTGTTCAACTCGCCATATTTTAGGGCATACTGGGCGAGAGACTCCTTCGTCTGGCGCAAGGAATCTTCGGACCGAGAACGGGTCTCTGTCTGTTTTGCTGACCAGGCGCGGAAGTACCCGCTGTATGCCAAAAGTTGCAGAAAAACAGAAGCGTCAAAAAAGTATTGAAAAGTAGTGACAGCTTAGAAGAACAATTTTCTAAAAATGAAGGATCACCTGAGCAGCGTGTTTGGTCATCCTCGCCGCGAAGATCTCTTCGTTGGGACATTCGGTGGTAAGGGACTGAAAAGTGGCATGAGTCAACACCCCCATCGCCATTTGTGGAGCCATCAGCTGGCTATGCTCAGAAAACAAATCCATGTCCTCTGTGAACGTCCAGAAAGGCTCCCGTGGCACTCTGCACCATGGAATCCGTCGGTCCCGAAGAGCCTTCTGACGGTCATAAGTCTCCATCCAGGAAGCAGTAAGGGCGTTCTCTGCAAGGTCACGCCGAAGTTCCATCAAAACGTCATCCCTTAGCCATTCATCCAAAAAATCGTAGATACGAAAAATACTGAGATTTGTAGCGGAATGGCTAAGGAACCAACCTGGTGGAACTTCGGGGACGCCCTCCTCAGAACCGACCTCCCGAACATCCTCAGGGATGTTTTTTCCCTTTCTTCTTCTGCCCTCTTCAAACTCCTGGGCAGACGTTCGCTCTGCTAGAATCTTGGTAGCAGGCGCAGGACTAAGTGTCTCCCCGAGGATGTCAGGCTCCGAAGGAGGATTGTCGGCCGTCGGTAGTTGAGCTGAGGACTGATCTTCCACCTCAACTACGTCCTCGAGGGAAGGAGGAGTAGGAGTGGTAGCTTTGGCCTTCTTGGACTTAGAAGGGCTGGCAGTCGACTTCTTCCTCTTACCGGAAGTCTTCCTGCAAACTTGCTCTCCCCGCTTAGCCTGACTATCGAAGAGCGATTTATAAAACTCGGCAGACTGATCGCCCATCTCTGCAAAAAGGTAAAATATCAGTGTAAGTCCAAAAGGAAAGCTAGAAGCGAAACCCTGGAAGATGACTTACTCTCGGAAAAAGCCTAATAAGAAATTTCACGCCGAAGGAGCATGACTATCCAGGCTTTCTTCCCCGGAAGAATAGGCACAGGCATGCCGGGGTCACTCTTGTGGGCAGTTATCACTCCCAGTTCCCGAAGAACTTCCTCCGACATAAGATCCCACTTAATAGGAAAGGGGTAGAGTGAACGTGAAGGACCCCTAGAGTCCCAGTCCGACACTAACCGAATACGTTTGCCGAAGTTGTCAAAATCGGCAAGCGTTACCAGAGTAAGGAGCTTCCTGGCATCGACGACATCGGCCTCTAAAGTTCCGGAAGCCCATCTAATAGGCACGTGGCCCCAAGACTCGAGACCCGCAAAAAGAAAAACTGCTTCTGCCACCCATGCCAACTATCCTTATTAGCGAAGGTAAACATGAACTTCTTACTCCCGGACCCTCGGGGAAGGAGGTAGTAAAAACCACCCTTCAAGACTGGGTGGAGTTTATAGTATTGCATGAAGAAGGTGAAGTGGGGGTTTATGCCGAACACCCCGCACATGCAGAGGAAGGCATTGAAGTAAGAGTAAGAATTTGGGGTGAGTTGGTTCACGGCAATGCCGTGGAAATCACAGAATTCACATATCATGTGATGAGGGGGATACCGAAGACTGGCTTTCAGTTGAGCTCGGTAAACGGTAACCTCCCACGGAGAAGCTGCGTAGCCATAAGACCCCGGGAGGGGTAACCTCGGTGTGATATAAGAAAGGAGGTAGTACTTGGCCACCCACTTTTCCATCTTTTCCAAAATAGTGGAGCAAGGATAAGTTTCAAGGGAAGCAAGGTTTGCAGAAAGAGGGCGCACAGTCATCAATGGGATCGGACTCAGTGGAGTTGGATTTGACATTTTTCAAAAAAAATAAGAAAAAGAGAGATGACTTTGGGAGAAAAAAAGGGGAACAACAACAAAACCACAAAAAGGAGCACCCACCAAAGACTTTGCCAAAGCCTGGGCTGAGAAACGCCGCTGCAAGGAATCGCTGGAGGTCACACTGCCGAAAGAATCACCTCCGGAAAAAGGAAAAGGGGCAAGAAAAGGCTCTGGAACAGACAAGAGCTAAAGCAAAAGAATAAGACAAAATAGGACGGAAGAAACTTATATAGACCGAAGAAGGATAAGTGAAGCGTCGTCATAATCATCCTTTGAAAAAGAAACCGCCTCATTATTGCTCCTTGAAGGCGAAGGGGTGCAGTTGACGTAACCAGCATAACTGCTTCACCATCCAACAGCATACACGTGTCACACAGCACGAGGAACCAGGGCACGTCCCCCTAGCATCACAAAAACCCAGGCGCGGTCACCCATGACTGACACGCCTGGCCAAAGGACGCGACGATTCACAGATCCGTGGCAGAAAAGGCAAAAAGAAAAAAGTAACAAACATTCCGAGGGTGCCCAGAAAACTAGAAGAGGGGTACCTCGGCTCCGAGTAAGTGACTTCTGAAGCGAGGCCAATTCCCAAGAAAGGATTTAGCCGCCAGACCGGCAAAGGGACCTTCTCGAAAACATAGCCGAAGCACCCGCTTCGGCTATCCGGGAGGGGGCATGTGATAGCCGAGGTGCCCATCAACGGCCGAGCTCCTAAACTTGGCGGAGTATTGACTTCGGCAGAGGGAAACTACCAGCCGAGGTCAGAAGGATAAACGATCCCCCTGGCCTAATATAGGGAATTCGCTCCTTCAGGCAATGGTAGGACCAACCTCGGTAGAACGATCGAACCCTCTTCGGAAATAGAAGTACCCCTCGGAGGAACCATCCTCGGGTAATATATGCCCCGAGACGTTAGAGTAACCTCGGAAGGTACGAACAAAGCATTTAAGGAGCCTCTGACACCTCTCCATAAAGTCGTTCCCCAAGTACATTCTGACACGCTATCACTGGGACACGCCATCACAGGGACGCCTCGATATGACGCCCTCGGAATGACTAGGCTGTCAGCCCAGCGACTTTCGCTGAGATACACGTCCCTTCGTTCCCGAAAAAGCAGGGATCGCATCCCGCCAGACACGTGTCATAATCTGGGACGACCACTAGAGGGGAATGGCATCTGCACGCCTCCTGTATAAAACACCCAGAAAGCGTTCTAGAAGGGTAAGAAAAAAGTTCTCTTTGAATACACAAAAGAGCACATAATCCAGTTATTTGAAAATACTGACTTGGGCGTCGGAGGCTCCTCCCCGGGAATGCACACTGGGGACCTCCTAACCTGTGTTTTTCTGAAAGTATTTCAGGTATCCTTCACTGGGGAATCTCCTTTCAAAGTGTTCTCCTCCATCAGAAGCCCCCCTACTCTTACAATGACATACGATGAACCCGCCGTAGGCCATCAATATGCTTATCTTTAGTATTCATGGCCGAATTCCTAATTCACGCCTTTCAAGGTCCATTATCGAGCATGCGAAAATTATTGAGGATAGTGCATTATCAGTGGCCTATGTTGAGAATAGGATAAACTTAAAACTATATTGGCTTTGACCTACGATGTAAATCGATTGGAGATGGATTTATGAGCTTAAAGTGTATATCCATTGGAGATAGTCATGACATCATAATTCCTATCCATTCGAGTTAGAATGATGGGGTTATTACACATAGGCACATAATAATACTTACTCATTGCAGCAGTCAAGTTGATGAGCTATTGAAAAAAACCCCCTTACTATATTACTAGGATTTGATAAGGAAACAACTCCTAGATATTAAGAAAGAAAAAAATGAGCCCATCTGAAATTATCTGAGATAGTTTAACTTGAATACTTTCCAAATTTTAGACTCTTTCTTGGCAATAAAGTTGCTTGCCCTAATAAAAAGAATTCTTTAAAAATCTCATTTCTCTTAATTGATACAAGAGAACCCTACTTAGGTCTTAGAAAAGCTCTACAATCCTACATATTACCACATCCAAGTGAAAGATGCAAATGGTCTAAATAAGGACGTAGGATCAAGCAAAGACTAATTCTTAAAGCAAGGAATGGGCACCTGAAATAAATGAAAGCATGCCCTAAGCCCAATTTACACACCTCTAATAAATTCCAGTGCAAATATTCGTTTTGCTCTAGAATGCAAGAATATTGTAACCAAGTGGGCACAGCCCATTCTCAACAGGTTCTTAAACGACTGCAATAAATATTATCATTATCATAAGCACTATGGGCACAACATGTAACATGGTAGAGAGTTGGAAGTGTTCCAGGAAGAACTTATAAGAGAAGGAAAGATGTGCAAGTATCTGTAAAGTGTGTAGGATGGCAGATTAGGGCAAGAGATCTCCGATGGGATAACAGAGGCTGGAGCAACAGGGCCGACGATGGTTGCCCGGGAATGTCCCTTGTAGGAAGCAATCTAGAGCCTAGAGACCTGGTGGGCATCATCAAAATGATTATGGTGACTGAGAGGTCATCTAGAAAAAAAAGGAAGGCACAACATATCGCTTGGTTAGAAACCACAAACTCCCGACACATTATTGAAAGAAAAGATGGGTGTTGTACCTTGATCCAACATATGAATCCCCTCATGATAATGGCATGTTAACAAACTATGCAACAAAAATGTATAGTAGATCCAATGTGAATCATCTTCAACCATGCCCTAGCCCTCTTTAGATATTAGACTAGTGGCTCTTACATTGATATGGACTTACTTTTGGAGTATGTAACGTAGAAGCCCCTTGCTTGAAGAATGTTGAATTACTACTCATGCTATTGGGAGTATTGCTTAAGGAATAAAAGCTAATTTGCTACTTTTAGATTGGAGAATTTCTAGCTCTGGATGTTCTTTATGCTTAAAATGTCCTTCTTAAGTGGTCACCCAGGTATAGTTCAACATATAAATGGACAAGATGTTACTTACCTTGACCTCTAGAAGCCATGAGATGATACAAGTATCTTTGTACCATAGGGCACTGCTAAGAAACAGTATATAATGAACCTCGATGGCCTATAACCATTGAGGAATTCAATAAAGTACGAAGATTATAAACCAAGGTACCCAAAAGTGGAGACCACTACGCCGACCCCTATAACACAGTATGAGGATTCAGAGTTAGCTTCATGAAAGTAATTACGAGTTAAAATAGCTTTTGATTACATTATTAAAAGATAATTTGGAGATGTTTGCATTGTTTCCGAGTGACATGGTAGAGATGGACCACAAGATGGCCTTTCCTAGGTTAGGGGTTAATCTGGAGGCCAAGCTTGTAAGGTAAAAAAAGAAAAAGGCGTATGAGTTTCAAGCAACATGAATTTATGCGTAAAGGGATCCAAAACCTGCTAAAAAATGGAATCATTCGAGAGGTTTTATACCCATAGTGGTTTGGCAAATATTGTTTTAGCCAAGAAAAAAATGGAAGCTAGATGATGTGTTTGGATTATATAGACCTTAATCAAGTTTGCATAAAGGATCCATATCATTTGTCTTCAACTAGCCAGCTGGTAGACATTACAGCAGACTTCAACGTTTTGAGTTTTATGGGTGCCTTTAATAATACCACCAAATCTCCATAAGTCTTGAGGACTAAGAAAAGTTATGTTCATGATTGGTGAACAGGTGTACTACTATTGAATGAAGCTCTTCTGGTTGAAAAATATAGGGGCTACTTATCAACGACTCAAGAACTAGATTATTTATGAACAACTCGAAAAGAACATAAAAGAATACATTGATAACATGATTGTCAAAAGTACTGTCTTTGAGCATTACATGGAAGGCCTTAGGGAAATATTCCAACACTCTGGTGGTATTGCATGTCCTTAAGTCCAGTAAAGTGCATTTTGGTGTCAGAGCTGGAAAATTCTTAGAGTACATGGTCTCTAAAATAGGGACTAATGCGAATCTGGACAAAGTGTGAACTATACTAAAAAACTAAGTAAGATAATAGACTACATGAGTAAGACATTTCAAGGTGCCGAACCTTGGTACCCAACTATTTAAAAGCAGTAACTCTGCTCATGATTGACAACAAAAGGTTGAGGCCATACTTCTAGACCTACACATTGGTACATTGAGCACTGTGAATTTGGTATTCATTATGATCACAAAAGGTTATAAAAGCCAAAGCCTTGGTGGATTTGGTCGTGGAAGGCTCTTAAGAATTAATGGGGGCAAGAAACACTTTTAAGTCAAAGCTTGAATTGCAATATTTTGTTAATAGAGCATCCATGCAAAAATGCCAGTATGTAGGAATGTATTGAAATGACCTTTAAGAATAAAGTTTTTTCAAAAATTTTAGTTTAGTTTTCTTGTAACCAACAATGTGGTTTAATATGAAGAGTGATAGCCAAAGTGCTATCACCCCGAACACCTAAGGACCCCGGAAAGGAGGGAGCCAAATGCCTGAGGCACGCGACCTCGGTAGCCCGCCAATACCAACCTCGGGAAACTACCGTATCGCCTCCATCGGGGAGAAGTGCCAGCCACCTCCTGCAGGTGAAAGCCCCCCAAAGGACTAACTTCGGAGCTAGGGAATGCCCCGAAGAACCACTACGACTCTGGGAAAAGGCCCTTTACGCTGAAATGAGACATCAACCAAGGGGACCTCAGAGGTACGGCAGGAGCCATCAAGGAGCCTCTGACATTACGCCCGCACACCTTACACGCCGTCCTCGCAGGCACTCTGACGCGTCGCCACTGCCTACGTCTTGTCATGTAGGGCTATGATTATCGTAGCTCATGGCCCGAGGAGCCTGCAGGCGGCTAGGGGCCCCCCACGCCCAGAAGTACGGATGGTATCCGTCCATACACGTGCCGCAATCTGAAGGGCTCACCCCCTCCTACATATACCAGGGGAGTGGTCACAGGCAAGGGGGGATCTCTCTCCTCCCTCCGCTCTGAATCTTCTTCCAGCCCTCAAAAGAGAACATGGCCAGGCAAGACTCTCTGGTACTTGCTGCTCTCCCTCTCCACCTCTCAAAGCATTGACTTGGGCGTCGGAGGCTCCTCCCCAGAAAAAGACTCCGGGGACCTCCTAACCGCTGTTTTCTAAGTATTTCAGGCCAGTCCTCCTGAGGAACCCCCGTTTCAGATCTCTCTCTCATACCGGAAGTCCTTCTCGGCCTTGCCGTGCCTGCCACGCGAAGATGCTGCCGGCCATCACAGGCAATCCACACAGAGCACCTTCTTTTAGGGCTCGCCTACACCTCCGGAAGTTCCTGCTGCATCCTTCATCCCCATCATTTGGAGATGCTGATGGCCTTCAGCGCCATCTGTGGAAAATAACCCCCAGGTCGCCGTTGTTGAAAACTCGGCGTTCTAAGGACAAAGGGCTTCCGAGGTCCCCGTCCGCGCCAGAGGTCCAACCGGCAACCAAAGAACTGCAGCAGGGACTTCTCGTGCCCGAGGACGAACGTCCCCTGACTACTACCATAGGCTTCCTGCACAAGTTCCCACGCCCTGTCGTGGCTGGAATGACGCAGCAGTTAAACCGAAGATGGCCACAGCCAAATTCGAGCCGAAGGCCCTCCTGACCAGTACCTCGTCGGGAGAAGGATCTCACATCAGCCCACAAGAGTTCGAAACTAGAGATCAATGAAGATGGGTCCTCGACGGGAAACATACCCTTCAGAATGCAACCTGCGGGGGAAGCAAGGTCAAAAACGACCTCGAGCTCCCCGTCGAAGGAGTTCTGCACCTAAAAGAAAAGTTGTCGTCTCTTCGGCAACAAGGGCATATGCCCATTACCCCAAAAAAGCCATCTACGCGTTGCTATTTGCAAGAAGAAGGCTATGACCCTACTTCCAAGGTCACGCTACCACTGGCTGGAGTAACTCGCCTTAGTGCGGCGTCATGAAAAGAGTAGAGCATTTGGGAAGATCATCAAAAGGGTGCATCGAGCTCAGAGAATACTGCATCATGAACGAGCCTAGAAGGGCAATAAAAGCCTAGGCACTGGCAGACTTCGTTGCCGAAATCCCAGGAGTAGAAAAGGCTGAAACTAATGAGGGAAACCGAGCGAAGGTAGATCTAGAATGGAAACTCCTTGGAACCTCGAGCGCAGAACATCAAGGCGCGTGGGTAGCCCCTCGGGAGCACGAAGGCAGAAAGGCCACCGGAGCAACCGGAGCAATTAAATGTGGTTACCAAAGTATTGGGCCATCCGAGCGTGGTGACGCTAAGTATAGCAACCTCGGACAAAGGGTGGAAAGACCCTACAAAGAGGTATCTCGCAACCAAAAAGTCCCGAAAATCCTCACGAAGTGGCAGAAAGTACGAAGATGTTTCGGACAATATTCCCTAATTGAGGAAGAAGAATACCGACAAAGGTGTGCAAGTCCGTTACAGAGATGTATCGGCAAAAAGGGTGTAGGACAATTCGTCCAAGAGGTGTGAAAATCGCCAGAGATACACCAGCACCCAAAAGTTGCCTTCGGAGTGGATAACCCAGGAAGAATACCCTTGCTTCTTTGAAGTATGGGGCATAGACCTCACCGGGCCACTCCCGACAACACCCGAAGGAGTGAAGTCCTGCATAAATAGCAGTGGACTACTTCACTGGGTGGGATGAGGCAGAACCCCTAGCAACCATTCCGGTAAAAAATATACAAAAGTTCGTCTGGAAGAACATGATGTGTAGATTTGGCATACCGACGGTGATAATGGCCGATAATGGTTCCCAGTCTATGAACGAGAGACTCCAAGAATTCGTCACCGACTTCGGAATAAAAACGCACTTCGACCCACTAGCTCAGCCCCAGAGCAACAAACAAGTGGAGGTAGCCAACACAGCTATAAAAGAGGGACTATAAAAGAGGTTGGGGGAGGCAAAGGGAAAATGGCTAGCGAATCTTCCTATTGTACCAAGGAGTCTTCAGACAACTCCCCGAGGGGCCACGGGAGAGACACCTTTCTCATTTATCTCCAGTACAGAGGCCATTATCCCCATTGGAGTAGTACGGCCATCAGTTAGAATACAGGTGTTCGACAAATGAGGAAACGACCTCAGGTTGGGAACTAAGCTCGACCTAGTTGACGAACACTGAGAAATGGCCGAGCTCAGAAGAAAGGCCTTTCAGCAAAAGGTGGCCATAAGTGCAAACCTGCATGATAGGCCAAAAGGAATAACTGAAGGAGACCTCATCCTCTGAAAGGCCGGATCTGAACCCCAAAAACCATCCTATGGGGTACCTCGGCCAAACGGGAAAGGGGCCTTATTTGGTCCTAGACGAGGTCAGAAATGGAGTATACAAGCTTGGCAACGCTGAAGAAGGAAAACTGAAAAATACATGGCACTCAGATGCCTTAAAGAAATTCTATACTTAGAATTTGAAATTGTACAAGTGAGAAATTTCTCTAAGTACAGAAGTTTTCCCCTATCTGAAAGTACTCGCCGAAAAACGGTGAAGTCCATTGACTCCCGAAAGTCTTGTTTTCCTTCCAAAGTTGGTTGGGTTATATGCCCGAAAAAGGTGAAGTCTATCGAGTAAGGCCAACAAAGGCAGGCTAAAAATTGCCTAAGTAAACTTCGGAAACAAAAAGAATTTACCCGAAGGTTGGCCGATGAAACGAGCAGAATGTACCTTTCCGAAGTCCCCTAACCGAAAGTGGTCTGGACAATTGGGAAACAAAAATTGCTCGTACCTTTCCGAAATCTCTTGACCGAAAGTGGTCGGAACAAAAGGAAAAATTGCTCAAAAGACTTAACCAAATTACGAAGGAAAATTCATTGAAAAAGGTCTCAGTACAAGGAGAAGGTTACAAGAAGAAAGATACAAAGGAAAAGAAGAAGGAAAATGCCCTAGAAAATCTAAGGGGCCCCGGCGTCATGGGAAGCTCCGGCTCTTGAGTATTCTGCCACCACCTTCTGTGAAGGAGGAGGGGCAAATGGTAGGTTGAGGAGCTCGACTTTCGACCAAGTCCACCGAGGCCCCTCGAGAATATCCAGGGCAGCCAAGAAGGAAAGGTTGAGGTCCGGATATCTCTTCAGAAATTGGTGACGAGCTAGGCAGAAGCCGTCTTGAAAGGTAACCTTGAACGCCTGAATGACTTTGTCTTTTTCCACGTCCAAGCCGTCAGCCTCATTCTGAAGATCCGAAACCTCCTTCCGAAGGTCCGCAACCTCCTTCTCCAGCTCCTTTATCTTCTTCTTCTTCTTTGAATCCTTCTTCAGCGAGTCAACCTTGGCTTGAAGTTTGGCCTTGTCAACAAGAACCTTCGTCAGGAGAGCATCTTCTTCCTCTTTCTCCTGCTGAATGGCCTCGTTGGCCGAAGTTAAGCTCACAACCTTCTCACCAAGGTCGGACATCTTCTTGGAGAAATCCTTCAAGAGCCTTTCTTGGCCTTTCAAGAATTCATCCCGAAGATTGGCAACCTTCTCCTTGGCTATTCAGCTCAACTTGGAGTTCATCACAACCGAGTTAGCACAGAAAACTTTGGCCTTCGCTAATTTATCTTCGGCGCAAGCTCGGACCGAAGACTGCTTTGCTGTCCAAGCCCGAAGGTATCCACTATACCCCAGGAGTTGCGAAAAAAGAAAGTACTTAGTGAAAATTACACAAGGAAAAGCCAAAACACTTAGGCAAAAAATGTGGGAGGAAAAATGAAGGAGCCCGAAGAAATTACCTGAGCAGTGTGCTCGGAAACTCTAGCGGCAAGGGAATCCTCAGAGGCACACTCCTTGGCAACTGCCTTGAAGGAAGCCTGAGTGAGTACGCCCCTCGCCATCTGGGGAGCCATTTCCCGGCAATCCTCAGAGAACAGATTCATATCCTCCGTGAAAGACCAGAACGGCTCCCTTGGAACTTTGTCTTTTAGGACGTGGGAATCCCGAAGAGCCCGCCTGCGGGCATGCTCAACCATCCAAGCTGAGGGCACCAAATCCTCTGCAAAATAGACAACATGCATCTCATCTGGCAAAACTCCTTGACTGAGAAAGCCATGAAGATTGCGAAAACTGAAAAGGGGATAAGAGATAAACCTGGCGCAACCTCAGCGACGTCGTCGTCGGAGTCCCGGACCTCCTCCACGTCGGCAGGGACTTCCTGCCAAAGAGCCCAGAAGATCCACCAACGTGGCGGGACTCAGAGAAGCAGTAACAGCAACCACCTCGGCAGGAACCTCTGGGGGAGTTTCAGGTTCAGCGAGAATTGCAACCTTGGTGGAAGTTGCAATGGCATTGCCAACCTCCGCCATATCCTCCGAGGGTGGAACAAGGGTGTCCTTCTTTGCCTTCTTGGCCGAAGACGATCCGCTCCCAGTAGTCTTGCGCCTCTTGGAGATGCCTCTCTTCGTCTGCTCTCCCTTTTCGGCCTGACCAAGGAAGAGAGACTTATAGTAGGCAGCAGACTCGTCGCCCATTTCTGAAAAAGAGGGGAAAAATCAGTATGAGTCCAGACAGGCACTTATGCTGAAAACTTGGAAAGAAACTTACTTTCAAAAAAGGCTTCGTAAGTGAGCTCGCTCCGAATGAGCTTCACCAGCCAAGAGTCTTTCCCCTTGGTAGCAGGAGCTAGCATGCCGAGATCCACCTTGTGCTCCTTAACCACCCCCAACTCCCGAAGGACTTCCTCGATCATGAGTTTCCACATGATGGGGAAGGGGTACAGAGAGCGCGGAGGGACCTCGGCATCCCAGTCGGCGACGGCCTGGATACGTCTGTCGAAGTCCTCAAACCTCACCGCCAACTCGGGAGTTAGCAACTTCTTGGGATCCATGACATCCGTTTCCAGCTTTCCCCGAGCCCACTTAGTCGGAACATACAACCAAGCCTCCGCCACCTTTAGGAAGAAGAACTTCCTTTGCCACCCTCGCCAGCTATCCTTGGTAACAAAGGTGAACATAAATTTCTTGCTCCCAGATCCCCGAGGTGGCATGAAATAAAAACCACCCTTCGGGACCGGATAGAGCTTATAATACTATATGAACAGGATAAAATGGGGTTTTACCCCGAAGACCCCGCACATGTAGAGAAAGGCGTTGAAATAGCAGTATGAGTTGGGAAAAAGCTGATTTACGGGTATGCCATGAAATTGGCAAAAGTCGCAAATCATCCTCGCTGGAAGATACCGAAGTTCGGCCTTCAGTTGGGCTCAGAAAACGGTAACCTTGTCGTCCCGATTCATAAAGCTGAAGTGACCAAGGTGGGGTAACCTCGTGGTGGCATAGGAGGGAAGAAAAAATTTGGCTGTCCACTTCTCCAATTTCTCAGAAGTGGAGCAACAAGGGTGAGACATAAGAGGTTGCCAGCTCTCGGGAATGGCCGAAGACAAGGTTGACCAAAAGAGAGACTTCAGAAAGAAGAAAAATGACTTCGGGAAGCTAAAAGAAAAGAAGAAACCGAAAGAAGAACCCACCAAAGGTCTTGCCGAAATCAGGATTCCTGAACGCTGTCGTGAAAGATGCCGGAAATCGCTCCGCCATTAATGCCACCACAAAAAAGGAAGAAAAGGCACTAAAGCAGACGAGAGCAAAGTGAGAGCAAAAGAAAATCAAATGAAGAGTATGCAGGAGGAGACTTATATAGATCGAGGAAGGGTAGCCAAAAGGGCATCATAATTGCTGCGCGAAGGCAAAACGTAACCATAATTGCCCCTCACGCACAAAAAGGTGTGCCCATCCCAACCAGCACCCGCCATGTGTCACCCGTCACGAGAAACTAGGACGTGTTTTCTGACATCTTGAAAACACGGGCGCGCCGCTCCAGACTGACACTCCTAGTTTCGAGACGTGACGGTCCAAAGGGCAGGAAAACTAAAGAGGTTGGGTATCTCGAAAACACCAAAGGGTAGACAGGGGACGCCTGTCCGAACAAGGCATATCCCCTAGGTGACGAAGTGCCTCCCCTGCGAACGTCACACTCCAAGTCTTGAAAAGCGCCCAAAATAGGACCACTAGCCGAAGTCTCCACTCCGGCTTCTCGAGGGGGGGGCATGTGATAGCCAAAGTGCTATTGCCCTGAACACCTAAGGACCCCGAAAAGGAGGGAGCCAAATGCCTGAGGCACGCGACCTCGGCAGCCCACCAATACCAACCTCGGGAAACTACTGTATCGCCTCCATTGGGGAGAAGTGCCAGCCACCTCCTGTAGGTGAAAGTCCCCCGAAGGCCTAACTTCAGAGCCAGGGAATGCCTCGAAGAACCACTGCGACTCCGGGAAAATGTCCCTCACTCCAAAGTGAGACATCAACCAAGGGGACCTCGAAGGTACGGCAGGAGCCATCAAGGAGCCTCTGACATTACGCCCGTACACCCTACACGCCGTCCTCGCAGGCACTCTGACGCATCGCCACTGCCTACGTCCTGTCATGTAGGGCTATGATTATCGCAGCTTGTGGCCCGAGGAGCCTACAAGCGGTTAGGGGCCCCCCACGCCCAGAAGTACGGATGGTATCCGTCCATACACGTGCCGCAATCTGAAGGGCTCATCCCTTCTTACATATACCACGGGAGTGGTCACAGGCAAAGGGGGATCTCTCTCCTCCCTCCGCTCTGAATCTTCTTCCAGCCCTCAAAAGAAAACACGGCCAGGCAAGACTCTCTGGTACTTGTTGCTCTCCCTCTCCACCTCTCAAAGTGCCGACTTGGGCGTCGGAGGCTCCTCCTCGGAAAAAGACTCCGGGGACCTCCTAACCCCTGTTTTCTAAGTATTTCAGGCCAATCCTCCTGAGGAACCCCCGTTTCGGATCTCTCTCTCATACCAGAAGTCCTTCTCAGCCTCACCGTGCCTACCACGCGAAGATGCTGCCGGCCATCACAGGCAATCCACACAGAGCACCTTCTTTCAGGGCTCGCCTACACCTCCGGAAGTTCCTGCTGCATCCTTCATCCCCATCATTTGGAGATGCTGATGGCCTTCAGCGCCATCAAAGAGTTAGGCCTAGATCATGCAACTAGATGCCTTGTTTAAAGATATGGTTAAGGAATCCATTGAGCTCCCAAAGGCATACTCCATCAATTATCATGAATCTATAGTTAGTTTGGTGAGTGATTTGAGGGATTCTATATGCAGATGCCTGAAAACAAGTAAGTTTACAAATTGGCGCACACGGATGGGGCCAGCCTGTTCACCTTGATAAATGATGACTTGTATTGTCAGGAAGTATTCTTCCCCATTAGAAATATGTCCATATAAAGAGGAAGAACAATATATCCTTACAGAAGTACATGGAGGATATGCTGGGTTTCACTTAGGATCTGATTCATTAGCACACAAGGTCCTCTAGTGAGGCTACTAGCCACTCCATAAACGGATGCCAGGGAATAGGTTCCAACATGCCATTCTTACCAACTAAACACCAGGATCCTATGGCTTTCATCTACAACGATTTCCTCCTTAGACTATCTTTCTCCGTTTGCAATGTCGGAGATTGACCGTGTCTGTGCTTTCCATACAATGTTTTAGGGGGAGGATAGGTAAGTATTACATTCAAGATATGAATTATTTTACTAAACGGGTGGAGACAAAACCCCTAGCATCAATCATGGGATTTACCATCCAAAAGTTTATCTCGATGTCTATTGGTTACTGATTCGGGTGGCCTCGAGTACTAGTAGCAGAAAATGGAAAGTAATTTAGCAATGCTTGTTTAACAAATTTTCTGAAGAGTAAGATATCAAGCTATAATTTTCCCAGGTCTATCCTTTCCAATCTAATGGTTAAATGAAGATGACCGGCTGAACTATCAAGGATGATGCTAGAATGATAAAAGCCAGTAGGCCAAGCTTGACGTTTTAGATGAGCTTTACAAAGATTCTCAAATTCCCTTGAGATCTTTTAAACAACTGTTTGTTAACACATATAATTTATGAGCATGGCCCAATGATATAAAGGTTTAAGGACTAGCATTTACGAAGGCATAGCACTCAGGGAGCGATCCGGGTCATGAAGCCTTCTATATAAGCTGGGAAGGACCATTTATTGTATAGGGGGACCCCAAAATGGTGTATTCAAGTAAAATAAAGATTTGAAAAAAAATTCCTAGGCTTTATCACCCAAACAAACTCAGGCCCAACAACTCCTGATAGTATTGTTTAGGTACTTTGTATGAGTTTAAGAATCAAGACTATTTTTTTTGACTTCAGCTTAACAACTTGGTTTATCCAAACATTGGTACAAATATTAAAACCGAGAGGCTTATGGGAGTGAGCTAATAGGTTAGAACCGTATTAAGACTAGGGACCCCAAATTGTCATTTACCAACATTGAAACCTAAAGAACCTCCTGCAGCCTACTATTAGGTTAGAACTATGTTGAGGCTAGGATTTCTAGAAATGAAATTTTTTATTTTAAAACATTGAGAACATATGGGAGTCTAGTAATGTGTTAAAACCATATTTAGACTGAGGCCTTCAAAACTCAAATATGTCATTTTTAATTGAAAAATTGCCAAGACAGATTATGTAAAAATCGTAACACAATATGATAAACTGTTACATAAGTTCTTATACAATGCTTAGGCCCCTGGAAGAGTATCCTCGGGGCTACCTTGCCTAAGTTTATACCAATGGGCTGGTTCTACAAGGACCTCATTCAAGACATCTAGAATGAAAAAATCCAAACATGGATAGCCCTATTCAATTTGGTAATAAAATCGAACAAACTCATAAAAAAAATCTCCTAGATAAGCCTTCAGTTAGCCCCATCTTGCTTCCTACAATTTCATTGAGGAGATGAGCATTCCTATCATCCAAAGCTTCTACATTAACTTCAAGACAAACTATTTCTATCTTATCCAACTCAGTTTTCTTCGTCTTTGGAGCCCATAACAAAAGTGCAACGCTTGACAATCATACTTGACTATGTCAAGTTAACCCTTGCACTGCCACACTTATTCATAGGCTACCTTTTTTGAAGTACTATAGTTGGCGTCCAATTTGTTCACAACCACCATCAGTAGCTTTTCATATAGTTCAAATAAGTGATAGAAGTCAAGATAACCTTCTTTTAGGTGAAGAACTTGTCTCCTAAACCACTTCACTCATTCTTTAGCTTTGCTACATTGTTATTTGAAGCACATCTTTCTCTTGCCTAAGGGTTTTTTGGTAGCAGATAGATCCTTATAGATTTTTTTCCTCTTTTTAGGCTCCAATAGAATGTCATTTAGAGTGAAAACAGTCAAACAACAAAAGAAAGATGCTAATTAGAAATGACAAACATGCATATAAATACAAAAGGATAGGGAACAAAGGGCTTCTTGAAGGTGGTGTGTAGCTACTACCCTTATGTGCTTAATATGTTACCCTACCTTGTGCACAGGCATATGGAGTTCCCTAGCTAGGGCAAGTCAATTCATAGCATAAAACTGGAAAACGTTGAACTCCAAGAATGACTCTTCCTCCACTGAAAGGAAATGGATGTCCCATCAAGTACCCCTACGGGTGGCAAAGTAAACCTCATGTTGCTTCCTTTACATGGCCTTGAGGAACTATGGTTGGAAACTTTCTAGGAGACTAGGAATCTATAGAGCCTTTCATCTAGAAATACTCAAAAAATCTATGTTAGCCTTAGTCCAAAAGTTCCACAACCTTTCTAAACCCCAATATCAACATCCGCGGAGGCGGGGACATCCTTCCTAGAAAATGAACTTGCCAAAAAATGAGGAGGTAGAGACTTCACCAAACCAAAAGCTTCACTAAGGGTAGGGATATCACCTTCAAACTAGTTAAAAAATATGCACTAGATTTTCACAAGCAAAATTTCATCAATTTTGGCAGACATGTTTATTTAGGATATCAATATCATACCATAAGATCAACAAAAATACATAAAAAAAAATTAAGAATTACCTAAAATGTCCATTGTGGAAAGATGGATTGGATGAGGAGTGCAGGAATGATGGCCCTCATGTTCACCTTATAGGGCTTGGAAGAATGAAAGTTATCATCAACTTTATTTCCTTAAGGAGGCTGGACGCTATGAGCCCTCTAGCACTTCCTCTAGTACACTAAATAGTGAGCATAGCCCCCTCGTGATTAGAGTCTAGCTCTTATCCAAATCTTCTATAGATTTCTTGTCTCCTTGAAGAGGCCTCAACAAAATGTAAAATCTTCTTAAGGCCTCAAAGGATTTGTTTTCTTTACTTCCAAAAACAACAAACTAAGGCTAGCATGAGAACTTTTATCATCAAAGTCTAGAATCAAAATACAGAAGCACAGTTAAGCTCACCCATCACCCTCAGGACATTTATCAACTTTCCTTACATCACTTGAAGCCAGAGATCAAATTTATGCTTTCCCTGGCATAGGTGACTAGCCTCAAATGCCTTGACCATGACTTCATCTAAGTACTATCAAGGGAAGGGAGACAAACTCCTTTTCCTTTTATTTTTCATAAGGTCAAGAAAATATGTCATGATCCTTTCAATGGTTTTTAATGTTTCAGATTTGGCCTCAAAAGGGAGACTAGTTCTTTTCTGGACAAGATTGCCTATATACTCAAAAAGGAAGTCCCAAGTTAGGTTAGAGGGCATGAAAAAAAATTGTCTTTCCACTCCTTATAGCTTTTTAGGGCGGTGAAAAATGAGAAGGCCAAGTTATGCCTAAACAAGTTGGGTCTTTGGATGAAGAAACAAGAATTATCCTTAAATAAATGATTCAAAGAATAATGTTGAGCCTACAATGTAACGGGCAAAAGGGAAGAAATTGTTAGTGTTGTGCCCAAAGGCCAATCATGAGATGATTGTATTTTTACACATTGAGTCATGATATTTTACTAAGGTATTAATCCAGCAATTATGTTTGTTGTTTTGTTTCTGCGTAACGTAATAAACATAATTATAACCCTAGAATAATGATATTCTTAAATGTCCTCAGTCTAGTATTATTGTGGAGCGGGTTTCAATGATACACAACGACTAGCATATGTGGAAACTAATATGAGATATGTAGTCTACATATGGGTACAAGTTGGATAACTTGTTACTGGACTGACCCACCATAAGAATACTACATGGATCGTTACATGAGTGTCATAAGTGATTATCATAGTGATCATGGTATATATAGTCCTTTGACCTAAGATCATCAAGGTTCTCTACATGTGAGTCACATACTTTGATACTTCCCTTTGTTGCTCATGACTGAGTGAACGTGAAGGAGGTCATTGGGTATGTCACATATCATGCGGAGGGATTTATATGATCAAGATGAAATTTGTCCCTCCTATATTACGGGAGTGATATCTTCCGGCCCCTTGATAGAGTAAGACTTAGAAAAATGCATGGCCATGCTCGGATGAGTTGATATACAATATCAATGTCATCAGTTTAAGTTGGTTTACTTGATAATCAAAAAACCAAAAATTGGGCTATATGAGAGTGGCACATTTCATGTCTCGTGCTTAGTCTTGATATCTTGGACAAAGAGACAATGGCATACATCCGTGATGATCATAAAGGTTTAGTCGAATCACCAACAATCTTGTCACTTGGATAGCAGTGATGTGTTGCTAGACACCGATCATTGCTTATGATCATAAATGTGATTTATGATCATTGCCAACGTGGTAAGAGCCTATTGGATCGCACACATAGAGCTATTTGAATCATTAGAGTGCATGGGCTAATTATTTGGGTTATGGTTTCACAATAATTTCGTATTAATAATGGGCTCAAAAGTTGAGCCATTATTAAGCCCGAAATTGAAGCCTAATTGGATTAGAGCTTTGAAACCCAGTAGGCCTGGAAGTTGAGTCTCACTATAAATACAACTTTTAGTGAGAAATTCATAGCTTTTTGCCCTAGCCTCCCAAAAGGACAGCCGCACTCTTCTCTTGTAATTTCTTGGAGGACGCAAGCTCGCACCGCGAGCGCAAGAGAAATGCATTTGCCGGGATGTGGTGGAAGTATGGTGATCCCGAGAGGCTCGTGTGGATACTATAGAGAGCTTGAACACGTCAACTATTCAGGTTTTGTGATTCGACTCTACAGTTGGGTGAGAGATCTCAACTGAAAATTAGGTACGAAAATTTTCTAACACCCGGTTTACCCCGTTTCACTTGGATCCTGAAGGGTTTTGGTTAAATTCCACTGTGCTTGTTTGGCTCTCGAAACCCAACAGAAATTTATGTCAAGGAAAGAGTTGGGGGCTAATTATGATATAAGAATCTTATAGTGGTAACATATCTGAGACACTAGAGGCTTAGGCAGGAACCTAAGCCCTATCTTAGCTTGTTCAATGTACAAAGACATTTGGTTTTCTTCAGTTTCATTCATTTTTCCTTGTGCCTTAATTGACCATGTTTATGGTGGAGGGAATAAAGGTATTTTGTAAGAGATTTTTTAAGGTCTATGTTTGATCTCCATGGTCATCTTCCCCTTGGAGCTCAACATCTACATGCATACCAAGGAAGGCAAGAAATTAGAAAGGAAAGGAAACTTCACTACCAACAACCTACTCTCAACAAGATGAAATTGAAGATAAAAAATAATTGAGAGAGAAGAGAACTTGATCTTCATACATTTTTTAGCATTAACAGATGAAAAAAATCTACTGGAAAGAAGAATTTAATTGGTAAGACCATGAATGACAGTGGGGAATTTTTCTTCAAAACTCAAAAAATAAAAGCAAGAAAATGGGAGTTTCAAACAGCAACTAGACTAGACTTTTAAAGATTCTCTCATGAAAAGAGGTCTTCTAACCATCCTGAAATAGCCACGTGTCTCACACATTAAAAAAGAGAGCATTAATGAATGGTTCTAAAATACAAGGCATTTATTTCTCTCAATTTCATTTAACGGAGGTAGCCCACTAGTATAGTATTAGGCTTTGGCCTATGATACAAGCTTAATCAAGATGGTTCCATGGGATTATAATGTACGCCCATTGGAAATAGACACTTGGGATTATATTTCATACCCATTGGAGTTAAACTCATAGGATTACTAAAAATAGTATAATCATAATATATACCTATTAGAGGGGTTAAACTCATGGAACCATTGAAACTGTGCTAATAAGAATAAATAAAGGGACAGGATCTATGGAATCACCAACAAAATAAGACTTGTTGGCTTAACTAACAAACCAAGAATCCTAGGAAGAGAGTCTGGTATCAAATCAAACATATACTGGTTACTTGAAACGATGAGCCCTAATCCTAGATTAACTTAAGCATTAAAGGATTTTTCCCAGACATGCAACTTCGAGAACCCTTAACCTTGTCTTGATTTTAGGTTCCATTCCTCCTTAAACCATATAGCAAACTCAATATTCTACTTAAAAATCTAGGCAGGACAACAAGACTAAAACACATCTCTTTGTGCAGCAGATTAAGACTGAAGTATGTGTCTCTCCCAAGTTGGTGAAATCAACAAGGGTTATCCTTTAACTCTTATGCTGATCATCTAAAATATAGGAAAGCACATGGCCCAAGGCCCAATTAGTGATGGAGGTCGACTTAAAACCTATGTAGGCTCAGAAACCAATGTAAAGTGCATAAAGTCCATCATTTGACTATTTATATAGGGAGTATTTTTCACATTTTGTATAGGTTGCCTACGGTCGTCGTTACCAACTACAGTATCAAATGGGCCTTTTGAGGTACCATTACAGGTTTTTCCTAACTTTGTCTTATGTCTTTGGATGGAGGTGATCTAAGTTGATAAGTAGCCCTCCTGTGTCCGTCACTCATTGAACCCTAAAAGGGCTTCCATTGTCAAATAGCAAAGTTTATAGGAATGAGAACCCTTCTATCACCCATCATGGTAGTGTTAACACCGCCCATCATTAATGGCATAGTGGCCAATGGCTCTGAACATTAACAAAAATGGATAGAACAACAACATAATCACTATGAAGTCTTTTCTGGAGTAATCATCATCATGGCTAAGTTATCAAATCTTGAGTACAACACTAAAGCTAGATTGAACATTCTCCTAAGCAAGAAAGGTCAAGAAGGCAAAAAAAAATCACCATTAGAAATCCTTCCCAAATGGTATGGATGGATCCTTGATAAAATTTCATTTGAAATGAGGCAAGGCAAGAAGGAAACTCAAAATAAGGATGCAACAAAAAACTCCTTTATCTATCATCGCCTCTTCACCATCAAAATTTGAATTATATCATATATACGCCCACCTGCATGCATCGATTTATATTTAAGATCCTTTAACAATATTTAATGTAGGCTACCAAGCCTTGTGGCTTTCAGGATTACTATTTTGTTGACCTGATTAAGCCATGCAAACCTTAAGTCACCTGGAAGCTCTATCTAACCTAGGCACATGATGGTTCATGGATGCAAAAGTATTGTTTGCTTGTGGATGCTCGACAATAGCTGATGTATGAGGAGCACTCTCAACTACACTTATTTGAGGTGGCTAAAGGTGCATTATACGATGTCATTCACACTTATGTAAAGAGGCTAGTGAAGCTGAGGCATCATGGTGTGGTCTACGAGGGGCAGGCGCTGGATGAAAACAGAAATCCATTGTGGTGGTTATTGTGCCATTGTTCAAGTAAGCGAATAACACCCTTAGGATTGAGGCGATTAAGGTGCCAACGAAGGCGTTGCAGTTTTACTGAAATTAGGGAAGATGTCCTGGGTTGTAATAGGCAAAAAATGGGGCCTGGCATCTTGGGAGGTGACCCCAGGTTGAAAGACTTTCCTAAGGACATATCCTCTAGGTTTTCTGCCTTTTAGGAGTGGTCTTGGTGTAGGAGATGGACCTATTCAATTTTGGCTCTCGTGTGGCATGCAACTAGCTAAGTCGTCTTGATGCTAGAGGTAGGCATCTTAAATTTCAGCCCCCAAGTGGCATGTGACCCCTAATAAATGATCTTGGCCCTTGAGATGGCATATGCCCCTTCATGAGTAGCCTTAGCCTGGAGGTAGGCTTGGATTTCAACCATCGGGCATAAATGATACCCTACCGAGCTACCATGGCCTTGGAGGTAGGCCTCTTAGATTTCAGCCCCCAATGGCATGTGACACCTAGCGAATGGCCTTAGGGCTAGAGATAAGCCTCTTTGATTTCTTTTAGGGTTAGAATGAAACCCTCAGCGAGTGGTATTCCATATAATGGCCTTCGGGAATCTAACTTCCAAAAATGCTTCATGGAAGAGGGACTTGTAGCAATCCCCCTAAAGTAGGACTCAGGGTATTCCTCAAGAAGGTTGGCCTCGAGGTAAACAATGGCTTAAAATCCAAAGCACTACAGGAGATTCATTACTAGGTTACCATATTGAGGTTAGAGCATGAAGGGGGTTTTGGGAATCATAAACTTGCTACACAAACTTTTCCACAAAGGGCAGGAGTTTGAAGGTTCCTCCAATTGACTGGCTTTACGTACACTCCACTTACTAACACCAAATTGTTCACTTCATGCATTTTCTTTAAGGACACTCGAGAAAATGTTCATATACAAGTAACACCAAGTGCTATAGGTACCTATTTAGAATCCTTCAAGGCTCATCTATCCTACTGGAGTAACTTGATAGTTACTTGAAGATAGACATTTTCCAGATATGTACATTAGAATGCTAGGAACCCTCAAACCCAACATTCACTAAGGACAAGGACTAGTCGATATGTATTATTTGAATTACATGTGAAGGTACTGAGTCATTAGGCCCAAGGCCTAATTGACGATGGAGGCCCATCTAAGGCCTATGTAGGCTAAAAAACCAAGCATAGGCCCATAAAGCTCACAATTTAGCTTTTGTACGAGTATTTTTCACATTAAGGCTGTATGCATCATCATTGCTGACTTTAGTGTCCAAGCAGCTTCCCTGGAGCTCCTCTTGACCCTCTTTTTATGTCTTTAGATGCTAATGACTTGAACCAGCCAAACACTCCCACATGTTTGCTGCTTGTTGTATCCTAAAAATATTTTGGATACCAGAACCTAATCACGAGATTGACGGGTCAAAGAATAGAAAATTAAAATGAAAAAAGTTAGGATTGTGATCTTGAATATAGGCACTTGAACTTTGCTGGTCAACTACGAAGTCCTCAGAAAGGCTGAGAGCGACTAGGCCTCTCCACTTTTAGCCTTTAATTTTTAGAATCTTCTCTCCTACACACCCTCTCTTGCACTACCCATATTTTTTCCCAAAACCTGACCCAAGGCATTGAGATGTTGATGTGATATTTATGATTTGTGACTTTCAAATGCAGTCTCCTCAATCCATTTATAGCAAATTTGCAGGGAAGAATCTGTTTCTTTTTAAGTAAAATTGTGGTCACCAAGTGAAGAGATTTGTTATTTTTCGGGGAAAAAATTACAAACGATCTACTGATTTTCACGGTTTAACCTAAGTTGGTTACCCTTTTCTTTGTTATGGTGTTTATCAGAACTAGCCGGGGCTCTACTCAGGGTAGGTGACTTCGATGGAAGAGAACTTCAAATTTCTTCTGATACTAGGACTTCCGTAACCTTGACTGAGCTAACTGGAGTGGTGTACGCAATATGGGTTGGGCAAAGGGGACTATGACATGTGTATCTTCTCCTTCCTACATAAAAAATATCGTTGTCAAAATTGAGTTGAGGCAATACAACTTGGGGAGCCCCTTGTTACACTTCTTAGGTATACAAATGAAACACTTTTTAGCCGATGCAAATGCCGAAGGTACTAAAATTTAATACTAGTCTTTACAAATTTTTAGTGCAAAATCTTAAACTTTCACCACAAGTTCTGCGATTTCCGGCACTTTTCTATATTAGTCTTATATGTAGCACATCAATCCAGTTGGTAAATGTAAAAGTTAATATTAAAAAATAATTAGATATTTCTCGGAACAGTATTGAAGATAAATATTTTTTTTTTACTTTTTAGACAAAAGCGTCAAGTATTTTGAAACTCTTTTAAGGAACAAGGCCACTAGTAAATTGAAATAGATATGTTTTTCTAAGTTTGACATTTTATATTTCCTCGCACGGCCTCATTTTATCTTACCTTTCTACATTTGATAGCTAGAACAAGTATCATGCAGCTCAAAATACACAATGAGAATTTAGAAATTTTAGCAAATTTTCAAATGATTAATTAATATTAGAAAATTCCAATCTGACATAACACTAATAGACGGCCTCTATCCGTAATCCACCCATATATAACCCACAAATTAGTAAAAAATTGACTAATTTGTTCTTGGACCAAAACTCACCCTCACTTCTGAAAAACCTACCTCCTTACTATCACTACATTCGCTGCCATCGACACTGCCTCCTCTAATTAGTCGTCACTGCCTCCAGAACTTGCGGTCATCATCCGCCTCTAGATCTCACAACTGCTCGCCTCTAAATCTCGTTGTCACTCGCTGCCCCTTGCCTCTAAATCGCATTGCCGCTCGCATTTGGATCTTGCATTGTCGATCACCTCCAAATCTCGGTGCTATTGCTTACCAGATTGCACCAATTGTTGCCTCTGGGTCTCGTTGCTCGTTGCGTTCAAGCCACAAAAGTGTCTACAAGAAAATGTAAATGTATTTAATATAGTATGTGGAAGTGTTTACAAAGTAATATAAAAGTAATTTATTATAATGAGAAGTTAAAAGTGTCTAAAGTTATAAGAAAAAGTGTCTGATTGAATATTGAAAAGTGTCTAAAAAAATATATAACTGTATCTGAACAAAAAATGTTTGAATCAAGTTGTGAATAATTTGTTATCTTCAAAAAATCATAGTTTGAAAATAATAATAAAAATGTCTGAAGCTATAAAAATAAGTGTCTTATAAAATATTGGAAAATGTATAAAGAAATATATAAAAATGTCTGAACCAAAAAATCTAAATCAACTTGTAAACAATTTGTTATTTTCAGAAAATGATTTTTTCAAATAATAAAAAAAAGTGTCTGAAGTAATAAGAAAAAATGTTTAATTGAATATTGAAAAATGTCCAAAGAAATATGTAAAAATATATGACTAAATAACTTGTGAACAATTTGTTATCTTTAGAAAATAACTGTCTGAAATAATTAAAAAGCTGTCTAACTAAATATATAAAAATGTTCAAATAAAAATATAAAAGTATCAAAACATTTAAAGAAGTAATAAAGGTATATGATTCAATGAGTAAATAAGTGTCTAAATAAATATTTAAAAATGTCTAAAGTGCAATACAAAAGTGTCTAAACAATAACTAAAAAAAATTATTTCTCTTTTGGAAAACAAATGAGTCTTTCATCTGTCTCCTCTCCTTCTCATCCCTCGCATCTTATCTCTTCTTTTCCGTCCTCCATCCACAGCCGCCCTCCCTCAACAGCCCGTTCACCTCGCCCCATCCGACTCCTCGTTCCACTTGCCACGCCACTGCTCATCCTCTGGTTGCCACTCCAATCTCTCTTTTTCTACCCTTTGCTCACCAGCTCGTGATCTCACCTGTCCTCCTGCATCTTATTCACCTCTACACTCTCCTTCCACACCCGTTCACCTCGCCTGTCCGCCTCATTGTTCTTCTTGCCGCACCTCACCATTCGTGGTTCCTCGGCGTTCGTGGCTTTGTCACTCATTGTTCTTAGCAGCATCGCTTGGTGTCATTCAACCTCCTATCACTCATGTGGCGTCACTTGACCTCATCGGCTTCCTCCCCGTAGCTGGAAGAGATGGCTCATCGATTTCAAGTTGGATCTTGTAGATATGTTGGATTTCATGGGTTTTGTGAATAGCGACACCAAAATCAAGAGAGAGAACATTTAGGGAGGGGAAAGTTTGAGGGTAAAAATGTAAAATAACAACTATGTCTAATTAGACACATACTCACCATATTCTTTCATGTCATGATAATAATTTGTGATTTAGGACCTAATAATATTCCTGGGTTAATTAATATTAACTTTTAGCACTTTTCACACTTTTAAAGCAGAATTTTGGATATCACCTAAACAAATTATTGCTTAAAAATATTACTACCTTTGTCCTGTAAATGATGAAATGTTTATTTGGGCTCAGAGATTAAGATTTATATAACTTATGGTATTCCTTTTTTTTTTTTCAATTTTCCCCTAAAACTAAAATTAAAAAGGTTCCTTTTTTGGTTTTGTATAGCAAGAGTATAAATAATGATTAAAAAAATTTCCTTTTTTGTTTTATGAAATGAGAGTTTAAATGATGATAGTAAATTAAATTATATGCTAAAAACTTTCTAAAAGGAGAAGTATTTCAATTTTTTACGACAGCCCAAAAAGAAATATGCTTACTCCATTGTAAACGGATGAAGTATGCCTCCTTTTTATTGATATTGTCTTTGCTAGAGTTGTTGTTGAACTTTTTTGGAGTATTTTAAATTGCTTCTTTTTTCGTTAAAGTGTTGATTTTTAAAAATAAGTTATTAGCGCTTAGTTTGATTATAATAATTATTTTTTTCAACTTTTATACGAATTAAAACTTTACTCAAAATTTATTTTTTTGATTTAAGAAATTATATCATTTAATTTATTTTTTTTATTGGTTGGGTAGCGAAAATAATACATAGCGCTGAGATATTTTTTGGAGCAGTCGCTGAAATATTTTTTAATATACTCAGGCTGAAATCTTGTGGTTTTCTCTTTTTCACGGAAAGAGGTTACGGATCCTATGGAATTTAACCAAAAGGTTGAAATCACTTAAATCAAGAGATCGCGATTCGGTGGATTAGACTGATATCGAACGATTTGATTTGGTCGAGATGGAATTTTGATTTGGTTGAGATGGAATTTTCTTTCGCCAGTTTTTTTCAAACCTGGTATGATTAGGTTGTATTTCCGTTTCAATGGTGATGATGACGATTGGGACTGAGGTCACACGACTCAAATGACAAGAAATGTTCTGATACGTGTTATGTATATACATAATATGGATTTTCATGAACACCTTATGTAAAACGTGTGTAAATCTTGAAATTTTCTGGCGTAGATTTGTTTGGGTTTAATTGGGGAGAAATATCAAATTTGTCATTAATATTTTTTATAGGGAGTGGATATATTACTATAATTTTTTTTTTTTTGCCCAATTTTTTCACTAATGTTTGAAAAATAAACCAACTATGCTATTGTCAATTAGAAAATAATGGTAAATGGTAAAAAAACATATTTTAGAATCTTGGAGTTATTATGCATCATTAAAAAAATATCAAGACCTTTGAAATTTTTATCAAAAGAGGGATCTAATATTTGCCATTAGCACTTCAACCTTGTTGCTGTCTCAATTACTAGTGCCCCAACCCTATCATCGGCCTCCCTCTATCTCTGTTGTTTAATCTCCTCACCGGCATTTGAGAGAGAAAGAGTTTAATTATAATAGTATTTAAAGTTTGTTAAAACTTGTATTATCACCATAAAATTTCAAAACTTAGCGGTCAGCAGCTTATTCACTATTAATTTAAAACTTCAGTAGCATATCCAACTCATTTTAAAATAGTAGTAGGAGATTGGGTAGAAAAAAAAATTATAGTGACACATCCGCTTCCAACCCAAAGCATTAGTGGCAAATTTAATATTTTTTCTATTTAATATTGTCCTATGGCCTTATTGAAGTTTTGCTCTGTTCGCCTTAGTATTAAAATATCAGGTGACTAAGTAGAGTTCAAATCCTTAGTTTCACTACAATACAAATGCAAAAAAACAACTAAATAGAGTAAATAAAAATCCTTCACGAAACCTCTTCAATCACCCTTTAATCACTGCGGTGTAGGGCTCACTAACTAAGTGATCGAAGATTTTTAGTCACCTAAGCAGTAGTCACCTTTCAATCACCCCTATCAACAAATAATACCACCAACATCTCACTCTTCTTCATTCTCTCATTTTCCATAAAGAATATCAACATTGGAGGAATTCTTCTTCTTGAAAAAGAATAGATCCACTACAAGAGGAATTATCAGCTTCTTCTTTATACTTACCTTATTTCTCTTACTCCCTACAAAATATTCCTTGTTCTTTCCACTCATACTCAAAATCTCTGCTAGAGTTTGGTTATCCCCTTCCATCCTCTTAATCAGGCCCCTCATCTTTGCTTTTTCCTCGCCAAGTCCTCCCCCTTCCCAACTGCATAACTCACCACCCTTGTCACCACATTCACATTTTTCACCGTTGCCTCCGTCTTCGCTAACTTCAACATTTTATTGTGCAAATTCCTGCTAAGAGTGGGCAAGGTGTTCACTGCATCAGACGGCCTCTTCTTGAACTGCTTTAGCTCCATCTTTGCCTCCTCCAGCTTTTTTATTAAACTGTCAAAATCCCTCAATCTTGGAGCTACACTTAATAACACTTTTTACATATTTTTGTTTGAAAAAAACATAATTTTTCTTTGAATAATTTAATTTCATTTGAATTTAAATACTAAGAATTAAAATAAAAAATGGATGAAGCAATTGAAACTTTAGTTGCTATACTGAATGATTCATAGCTTCAATCATGACTAATCCAATCACTTCTTAAAAGGGAGTAGATAAAAAAAGATTGAATGAGCAACAAAACTTTTTGTCACCCATAAATAGTGTTTTCCGATTGGATATGGCAATATCTTTTTTGCATCCATCTTGTAGTGTTATACAATACATTTCTTCTCTTTAATTGTAAATAGGTTTAAGTAGGGCGTGGATGTGTGTAAGGTTAATAACTAGTAGTTACTGTTGTGCCTTTTTCTCACCATGCTTTGAAGTGTCAAAACCAAAAGAAAATGACAATGTGAGAGACTATTATGTGAATTGCAAGTCCCACACATCTAATGGCTTAAAGCCTCTCACAAGCATAACAATATATGAAGTATAATACCACAAGAGAATACATATTGCAATGTCCAACAACAATTTTTAAAATCACAAAATAAAATCATTACAAAAATGTCACAGTAAAGATCACTAACTAGCTAGCAACATAATATTGTGACTAATATATGATGATATATTTTTTTATGATTAAAATCAACATATTATCATTTGATAAACAACATAGAAAATTAGGCAAGAAAAACTACCATTATTCTGTGACAATTTTACAGGTTGCAATAAATTGTTACTATATCATAGCAATTTTGATACAATTATGAGACAATTTAGTTCGCTATGACTTTTGAAAATTCTTTGGTGATAAAGCAATTTGACTCTCCTCTATTCCATTTTACTTGTTGTTTCTTCCTCTAACTCTTCTCTGTATTTCTAGTGGTTAATTTGATAGTATGTGGTGGTGTTCAATTGTTGTTTCATTTTAAGTGCTATTGCAGTTTTTTTTTCCTTTTTGAACAACAACAATGAATTTATTGATAAGAAGTGAACAATACAAAGGCTTTAGCAGAGTACTGGATCTAAAGTCTAAAGTCTAAAGTTTAAAATATCTAATTAGAGATTACAGCAAAAAGATCATGACACTATTCATACCATGAGCAATTTAACTTCCTACACCTATTTACAATCCACAAAAAATGATAGGGCATTTACTTTTTTGAACACTTGAAGTGGGGCATAATCGTTAGCTTAAAATACATTCATGTTCTTTCATTGCCAAATTAACCAAATAGCTGTGTAAAAAGTAGCTTCCCAAACGAACAAATGATCTTTCTCTTTTAACAAAGCTGGATGAACACTAAAAAGTTCACTAAGCTGACTAAAAAAAGGATAGGTTAAATCCCACCATTTAAAAACGTTTTTCCAGACAACTAAGACAAAAAGGCACTTGTAGAGAACTTGATCTCCATTTTCTTCCTAGCTATTGCATAATTGAAAAAGTATATCTTCCAAAAGCAGGCCTCTGCTGTGAAAATTTGCCTTGCTTGCTATTTGGTCTTGAAGGAAATTCTAAACAAAAAGATTTACTTTTAAAAAAACAAAGACATTCCACTTGGTGCTACTATTAGCACCTGTGTGAATGGACTGAGTGAAATGTTTCTCCAGCAACCATTTGAAGTCTCTAACAACATAATCTCTATTGTTGCTTTGCTGCCAGCGAATTGCATCCATCTTGCCAGGGCAAATATGCATACCATGAGCAAAGAGACAAGGTTTTGAAGTTCAAGAAGTTCCCTACTTCTTAGTGGTCTTCTCCAGCTTTGTTCCCACCACCACCTATCTTCTGAAACTAACAATACCCCTCTTTCACATACTTGCAACTAAGGTTTGGATCCAACCCATATAGCCTAAGGAAACTCTCCTTTAAACTAGCCTCCCCAACCCAAAAATCATACCAAATTTTTTATTTCTTTCACTGTTACCCACCTTCCATTATAAAGATTTTTTAAACTCTTGACTCTTCTATTACAACCCCTATATTGATAATATTCCCCCACACTTTTTCTTTCTTAGCCCCAACATGACCTTCTAACAATCCCCCATCAACTCCATAGATTTAGATTAAATTTACAATTCCCTTCTATAAAGCATCTTCTTCTGTCTAATATCTCTGTCACCATTTTCATAATAGTGCTAAATTTGACACATTGAGACTACCCATGCTCAAACCATCCTCTTCTTTTCTAGATATCACCTTTTTCTATGCTACCCATGCTAGAACCTCCCTTGAGCCCCTTCAGGAAAAAAAAAAAAGAAGATTGAAGACTTTCAAGCTAGTGAAGAACACTTACTGGGATGCGAGACAACGAGAAGAAAAATAAATGGAAGCTATTAAGCACAGATTTCACCAAAGTTAATCATCCACTAGTAGGCAAAGTATTTGCCTTCCAGTCACAAAGTCTTTGCGTTGAACTTATCAATTATTGATTTCTAGGATGATTATCAGATATTCAAACCAACTAGAAGGCCAACGTATTGAAAGGGCAAGTTTTCAGTCTTACAAAGAAGGCTAGTAGTAGCATTTTGAACCTCCAAATTGCTTACCCCAGTGGCAAAAAAGCTGCTCTTATTCATATTTACTTTCAGCACTAAAGCCCATTGAAAGCATTTCAAAATTTTCATGAAACTCCTCAAGTTGTTACAGCTTTATTCCATAAAAAATATTAAGTCATACGCATCTTGAAGATGTGATAGTAAGATGTTTCCTCCACCCACATGCACACCCTTAAACAGTCCTTCCTTCATCACAAGCCTCACTCATCATTATGCTTAAAGATTCAGGAACTACCAAGAAAACAAAAAGTGAGAGAGGAAACCATTGTCCAAAACCTTTCCCCATTTTGAATTTATTTGACAAACTATCGTTGATAATTATTGAGACTGAGTTCAACTTTAGACATACCTTTATCTAGTTCCTTCATTTGCTTCCAAAACCTATTCATAACTGAGTCAAAAAATCTCTAATTGAAATAGTCAAAAGCCCAATCAAAATCTACTTTAAATAACATTGTATCCTACTACAATTTCTTCAAGAAATCTACAACTTCATTTCTAATTACAGCCCCATCCAATATCTACCTTCCTTTGATGAACGCTAATTGATGTTCACCAATTATAAATAGCATTACTTTTTTTAGTCTCTTAGGCAAAATTTTCGTCATAATCTTGAACATGCACCCTATCAAAGTTATTGGTCTGTAGTCGTTTACTGTCAATGGATTAATTTTCTTTGGGACTAGTACAATGAAAGAGGCATTGCAACCCTTCTCCATTCCCATGAATACCAAAGTCTATTGCATATTTTATGATATTCTGCTTGGTAGGTTCGTAGTTATTCTTAATAAAATTAAAGGGTAAAATCTACCGGGGGTACCTTAGCTTATTTTTTTCCTAATTGGATACATTACCTTTAAGTTGTTTTAGCGATACACCTCTTATCACGTATCCTATCTCAGTACTTTTCGTTAATTTCAGAGTTATATCTGATGGAAAATGCTGATGTGGCATAAAAAAATTAAAATAAATAATAAAATAACACTTATGGCCCTTATATTTTTTAAAAAATCACAAAAAACCCCAAAAACTACTAAAATGCTTTTAAATCCTATCACTCATCTGTTGCCCCATTTTTCGGCATCGATCTCATTGAATCTGGACAAATCAAATCAAATTTGGTGGCGGCGCATCTCCCTTAGGTGCAAGTCTATTTGTCTTCCCTAACCCTTTAATCGAGGTTTGAGTGAACTTAGGATCATCAAATTTGCGAGCGAAAATCGTCCTAGTCAGTGGAGATTAACTAAATCATCGGCAATTGTCTAAATCATTTGAACATCCAACAAATAAAACTTAAGTAAGAAGAAAAGTTGAAATTGTCGGGCTTCTATGGCGAGGCTTAGAAAAGATGAGACCGAGGAGGGATCTGAGGAAGGAGAGGAAGATGGATTTGAAGAAGCATCCAATTCGAGGGGAGATGACTTGATCGATGTAGAGGAGCGAGTTGGTCTTGGGTATAATAAAGTTGAAATGCCTAGAGAGGGAGCCGGCAGCTGATGAGAGTCTTGACGTTAGAAATTCGATGAGATCAATACCTAAAAACGGGGCAGCCTGGGGGGGAGGGAAGGGGGATATGGGACGGTGATCTCTTCCTCCGATATTTTGGGGGTTTTTTTAATTATTTTCAAAAATATAAGAACCAAAAGTGTTATTATATTATTTATTTTAATGTTTTTTATGTCACATCAGCATTTTCCGTCAAACATAACTTTGAAATTAACGAAAAGTACTTATATAGGACACGTGATAAAAGGTAAGACATATTGCTAGGACAATTTAAAGGTAGGGTACCTAATTAGGACAAAAAAAATAAGTTAAGGTACCTCCGGTGGATTTTACCCTGAAATTAAACATAAAGCCATCAGGCCCAAGATCTTTTGGTCCACCACAAAACCATACTGCATTCTTGATCTAATCTTTTATAAAGGTTTCTTTACCATAAGCACCAAATCTATAGGGAGACATTTGACTTTGTTGTTTTAAAATTCAGGCCTCCAAGCACACTTATTTTTTTAAATACCAAAAATATTGTTTGATCTTCTCTTTCCATTTATCACTATGTAAAATAGCTAGAATTCTCATCACCCTCCATGACCTATTTATCTCTTGATTTTTGTTTCAATATATGATATGAAACCACTTGATATTGAGTTCAAGAAACCCTCTTAAGGTTTTTCAAGCTCCAAAGGACAAACCTAGTATGCCAACCTAACAATGTAGATTGAAATAAGAAATATAAGAGAAAACTTGCACAAAGGTTAGAAAACTCAAGTAGCAAAATAGTTCAATAACAGTAAAGAGATAATATGCATAAAACAAATTGTGATTATATTACCTGAGTTAGAAGAGGGATCGAAGGGCCCTATTTATAGTGTTTAATGGACTTGATGTCAAATTAAAAAAAATTCTAAAAGAACTAGAAGTCCTAAACTAGGTGAAAGCACAACTCCCCCTAGGGGTGGAAACGAGCCAAGCTAACCCTAAACAACCTTACGCTCAAAGCTTGGCTTGTTAAGAATTCAGTTGGCTCAAAGCTCGGCTCGAGCTCGACGAGCTCGAAAAATGAGGCTCGAAGCTCGGCTCGAAAAAGTTCGAGTTCATCTTGGTAACTTGATAGGCTTGAAGCACAAATCAAGCTCGTTTTGAGGAACACATAGGTCTTGATATATTATTCATATATAAATGTTTTTCATTTATATGCTAAAATGTTGAAAATTAAAAATCATATATTAATTCCTGAAAAGTGAATGGTGCAAAGAATTTGGAATAAAGGGAGTATTATATTAATTTCCTTACCAGGCTCGTTAGGCTCGATAATGGTTTGAGCCGAATACTACCCGGCTTGAAGCTCAGCTTGTTAAGGATTCAAACTTATCTTACGACTCAAAGCTCAACTCGAGGCTCATTAGGTTCGGCTTGATAACAAAAAAATCGAGTTCAAGCCTGAACCGTTTGATAAATGGCTCAGCTCGTTTCCACCCCTAACTCCTCTTAGGGTCAGGTGAAAGACATGCAAAAAAACTCATAAACCAAGTACAAACCATGTACTTATTTAGCACATGAAAAAAATGTTCCATTCAACCTAAATGTATGAAATAATAAAGAAAAAATCTGGGAAATTGCCTGGAGCCCCCGGGTTGCACATGGGGTTCTTTCTAGGTTCGCCCTCCATGTGCCGAGTGTGTGACCGAGTGCCCCCTGGATGGCTTGCTCAGGCCCCGGAGGTTCTCCATGTTCCTAGCAACTTGAACTTCAAGAGAAGTAACATAGGCATCTAGATTTGAGTTATGAACGCCCCTAGACGTGTCCTCAAGCCTGCTTGCCTTGTTTACATCAAAATACTCCAAGATGAGTCCTTAAAGGGCTTGTTACATCTCATTAGCTTTCCTTATTGTGATTGGCCCTAAAGTGATCTTCAAAGGGTCATTTGTTGCACTTGAGGATTCATATCAACTTTCCCTTCCTCAGAAAGATTTGCCCTCGAATCTACATCATGTTCAGACAAAGAAATATCAAAAACATTAAATGTTGCTCTTACATTGTACTCAACTGAAAAGTCCAACTTGTAGGCATTATCGTTAATCATCTTGAGTACTTGGAACGGCCCATATCCTCAACGATGAAATTTGGTATGTCTCTTGGCTAGAAATCTTTCTTTTCTCTTGTGAACCCAGACCCAGTTGTTAGGTTCAAATACAACTTTCTCCCTTCATTTGTTGGTAGTTGTGGCATATTGCTCATTCTTCGTCTCAATTTGTAGCCTCACTTTTCATTCAATTTCTTTACCAAATCTGCTTTCTTTCAATATCTAAACCAGCAAACTTATTAGTAGGCATAGGTATAAGATCAAATGGTGTCAAAGGATTGAAACCATAAACAATCTTAAAAGGTGAAAAACTAGTAGTAGAATGTACAGTCCTATTGTAAATAAATTATATATTAGGTAAACAATTCTCTCAACGCTCCAAGTATCATAGTCAAAGTTCTACTTGTTACCTTGGTTTGGCTATCAATTTATGGAAGAAAGCTATCTCTGTCCTTAATCCATATAAGTCTAGACAAAAAATTTATGAAATGTTGGATGATTATGATTTTCCCCGATTTGGCAAGGAATATGAAAATGATTTAGATGTAGCATTTAGATAGTGCCATAATTCGTTGAAATGTTTTATTTTTTAGAAGTTACCATATGAGAAGCATTTGTTAGTGCACTACATTTTGGACATCATGCACATTGAATTTTTTTAAAAAATCCTTTCTATACTGTTACCAATATTTTTGGGAAAACAAATGAAATTATGAATTCTAAGCTTGACCTAGAGGGCTTGGAGAAGATGTACCCTAAACTTCATTTTTGAAAAGTTTTGGGCAATACCATAAAATTGAAAGCATTATATAGCATTCAAAGGGAACATGGAAAAGAGGTCCATTTGTTGCTAGAAACAATTAAGACACCAGATAGGCATGCCTCAAACTTAACTCACACAATTAATCTATGTACCTATAGATTTTCTAAAAGTTTAATTTTTGATTGAGTATCATGGGTTCATGCATCACTCAATGTGAGAAATAATGCCAAAATTCTATGCATATTCTCAAATGTTAAGCAAAAAGAATATGTGTTAAAGGTATGAAATAGTTAGAGTGGAACATAGTGGTAAAGATGTGTAAGTTGGGAAGATATTGCCACCATCAATTTTTTATTCAATGCAATATCTAGTTATCCACCTTCAATCATGAGTTGATATTGTATTGACCCATCTAATTTTGATAGATATATTCTTTTGGAAGATATTGATCGTTCAGTGGACTTCAACACCACCCTTGATAATTTAATTACTTTAACTGTTTGGGCAAAACACAATGAATGTGCTTGTGTTTCTCCTTTAGATTGATCTAGTCAACTAAATAAAAGACACAAAATAAAGCTAAAATTCAAGGAGCAATTTTCAAAGCGTGTTTGATTGAAGATATGTCTATATTCTGCAAGCATTACTTTGAGGCGATACTCTTCCAAGGCTAAATAGGATACATAGAATAATAAAATCAATCAAATCTGGATCATGCTAATGATGGCCAGTTATTCCTTTTAAATACTTGATGTCTTAACATTACTCATCATGGTTGACAACAATTTCTAAACAAATATCTGAGAGACATTAACTTATCACATAAACTATATCTAATATCTACTTGTTTATCATCATCATGGAACTTTCGACCAAGCATGTAGGAACTCAAAATAAAGAAAAACAATAAAGGCAATAAAT
Organism: Aquilaria sinensis; assembly: GCA_005392925.1. Lineage (NCBI taxonomy): Eukaryota > Viridiplantae > Streptophyta > Magnoliopsida > Malvales > Thymelaeaceae > Aquilaria > Aquilaria sinensis. The sequence continues at coordinate 568,037 of SMDT01000330.1, forward strand.
TTTACCCTTGAAAAACAATAAAACATATCATTAGAACACTTGCCTCTAGAAAAGAAGCCTATTGGTTCAAAATGGATTTCTATGATAAAATGCAACCTTCATAAATCTATTATAGTAATTGAGTTAATGAAATTGATTAGATATAAATATCTACCCTAATAATTAACCTCATGGCTACTTGTCACATCAACTTATTATTCATGATGCCTTCCTTCAAGGGACTTCAAAAGAGAAATATATATGATTTTAACTTATAGATTAACTAATTATAATGATAAACAAGTTTCCAAACTGAAAGAGTCCTTTATAAATTCAAATAGGCACAAAGACTATGATTTGAGAAATATTCTAGTTCTCACATTCAACTTAGTTTCATTCAATCTTAGGGTTGATTTTTTTTTCCGATAACATGGTTTATAAGTGATTAATTTACAATTATTTTCATTTATGCAGATGATGTTATGATTATAGGAAATGACTTCAATTTTATTTGCATCTTGAAGTAAAGCCTACTTGCCAAGTTCCATGTTGAGAATCTTAGTAAACTCAAGCTTTAACTTTGGATATAATCAACAAGGTCTCTTCAGGGTATTTATTTCAAAAACTAAATGTACACTTAACTTTTTGAATAAAACAAGAATGATGGTATGAAAACCAAATTGCTTTGTCATTCATTGACAACACTAGCTTGACTTGATATATGGAAAATCCTTAAAAGATCTAGGATGGTATTGACACTCGATAAGGATGCTAATATATTTCACATTACTGGGCCAAAAATGACATGTTACAAATTTTCTCCATCTATTTATGCAATTTCAATAATGATGGAAGATAGTAAACCACGTTATGGCGGTGGTGGAGAGCAATGGGGGAAAACTTGAGAGAATTTTGGGATAAGAAGATGAGTGGGAGTTTAGAGAAGATGATCAGGATAAATCTTGATTATTGCAATAATTTTAGTCATTGTTGTCCACTTTGATGGTTTTGTCTTGTTTTCCAAGGAAAAATCATTGCAGTTTCTTGGTAAATGATCTAATTGTTCTATGTTGAAGAAGATGGATCAGAAGATGTTCTATTGAGAAAGGTGGATCACAAGATGTTCATCTTATGACTAGTATTGATCATAAGATATTCCATTGAATAAAGAGATATGGTGGGAATATCTTCTTCAACTTACACACCATTACCACTATGTTCTATTTTAAGTATTCCATATCATAAACTTGAGTTACACTCATGCATAGCATTCTCAAAAGCACATAGAATATTGATGTTATTCCTACATTAAGCAATGCATGAGCATATGTAATGTATGAACCTTTTAAGAACATATGGTAATCGTAACTCTTGAAATTATCTAAGGTATAACATTCAGGTTAACCATCAAAATTAACTTTATAACATATCCATTTGGCATCGTACTCCTTTTAGGCCATAAATAGACCTCATTGTGTGTTACCTTTGAATGACATAAGAAGCTTTTGATTTTATGATACTACCCCTGATCTTTCATTAGTGGAGTTTATGACTTATCTTCTCTAATTCTTATAGGTTAAGTTGGGAATGTTGTCCTTTGTTTTTTTAGAAACATCCATAAAAATATTGAAAATATTTTTAAAAAAATTTTATTTCAATGTGCATGAGTTTGATTTGTGGCACACTAAAAAAATACTTACAGACAGTTATTCCTAGAAAATAGAACACTTCAACAAGTTATGTCACTCTTCAAACTAGGGAAAATGATAACCGTTCAACATCTCATAAAATTTCAAACCAAACTTATACAAATTGAGGAAACAAATAACCTTGTTCCCTAGGATAACCGACACCATATTAGATTGGAATGTATGACTACACAATAAAAAAAAATCCACTGACAATTGAACCAACAAGCTTTCATATGTTAATTTCTTTTCATGCAATGTGGACACGCTAGCTTACTATGTGTACTCCAACCTAGTAGGCTCCCAAGCACTGGAAAATCATTAGTTATTATATTATTTGACAATACCTTATGCTATCACTTATTCAGGAAATAAAGTTTTAAGCTCCTCAATCAATGGATGCAAATACATATCAATGTTATGAAATGTTGCTTTTGGTTTAAAGATAAATACTGCCACAAAGATGCATGGGCTCTTTATATAAGATTTTGTTGACTAGCAAGAAGAGATCAGCCATATCATATATGTGTCACCAATATCATTATTTGGATTGGATTCATCTATACATAATCCAAACATAACATTCTTAGTTCCACAAGAAAATTATATATAGCCACATGAAATTTGAAAGTTTATGATAATTAAGTTCATTTCAAAAGTTTATGACTCAAAATTTAACAAATAGTTTACATATATAGACACATGAAATTTAAAATTTTACAATAATTAACTTCAATTCAAAAATTTAATTTGAAATTAGTAGTTTTTTCATAAATGAAATCAGTTCAATTTATGTAGAGTAAGAATGGTTATTTGAATTTTCTATTAATCAAAAAAAATATTATATAAATTAAATTTATTATACAATAGTTACCAGATAGTTCAAGTTATGATATAAATTTTTTTTATTAGACAAACGCTTTAGGTTAACAAATTTCAGGTAATGGAACCAAAATGAAACATTTTTAATAGATTTAGGACTAAAGCAAAATGTTTTAATAAGTTTCAAACCAACAGAGAATGTTTAATAGGTTAGGGACAAAAATAAAAAAATAATTAATGGTTAGGGACTATCACGCAATTTACTCAACAAGAAATTGAGAAATTGCAGTAAGACCTTAAAAACAAAAATATATACTAGAGCCCCTTATTAATTGTAAATTTTATGCATAGCAACCTAACTTTAGTTTTTCTATAATTTTATTACATATTCAATAACCCAATGAAAATTTTTTAAGGTTTAGTGGGGTGCCACCATCCTTCCCTAGGTAGCTACACCCTTGGTTTGGTTGATGTACTATCATAGTTTCAACTTAGAAAGGTGCTCGATGTTGCCAACAACTGTTTATTCGTTGGGAGCTTTCCATATCATGTAACTTGCAATTTTTTACGACAAATACAATAACCTCAACCTATCGGTTATTGGAAGATAGAAAATATTTTCTTTAGAGTCAATTTCATTCTTCTACTAGTTTATTTGAATCTTGAACTCCCATGCATATGATAGTGTGTCATGTCTTTTTTCATGATAAAATAATATACAAGTATTATCATATGCATAATTTTTTTTATATCATAGACCATGTCCCCTTTTTCCCTCATCACTGGCATTGTATCATACAGTAGCTCAAGAAGTTTATAATTTAAAAGAAAGCACTATTTTGTTAGTGAGAACACTTAAATCAATAATCATACATGTTGCACTCACTTTTACGGCTCAATAGTTAGGTCATCACAAGCAACTATGCATCTTTCATGCACTTGTCCCTTAATGGTGCATTTGCATCATCTAACATATTATAAAAAAAATTTCTGCATTTAGGTTAGAAAATATTTATCCTAATTCACTCACATCAAATACATTGTCGACATTAACGTTGCCTACATCATCATTATCATCATTGATATCCTCTGCATTATCGACATTGTTACTCATTTTCCAAAGGCTAATTGATTCCAGAATCATTTGTTTTCACATGTATTTCAGCCATTTGAACCATTTACATCATATGCATAATTTATATTTTTTTATAGTAAATAGTTATAATCATTATTCGTATTATGTACTATTTGCACATGTGACTCTCTCAAATATAGTAGTTCAGCATAAAGCCGCTTTAAAACAAATGTTCTATATTTTTTAACTTCTCTTTAAAATATCTATTAAAACATATTTTGCATAAACATTTGAGCATGTCTGATTTTGATATACTATAAGCAAATTGCAGAAACTTGTTAATGGTTTCATGATTATAGGATTCATAAATCTTAATCTTTTGTCCTTTACAACATTCAATCACACCCACCTATATCCACCTATTATCCCTACAAAATTGTAAATAAATATTCCTTACTTTACAAAATGAGCAATTTTTCTTAATTTAAGATTTTATTGAGCAAATTTATTAGTTTTACCTTTAAAAATTAAACACAAACTTGTTTTAAAAGTTTCTATCAAAGATGATAAATGTAATAGTTAAGTTAAGAATTTTATTATGAAGATTATGGCTTAATGATTTCTCAACTAAGAATATGGTCTCTATCTAATTATTTAAGCTTCAAAAAAATTAAGGACTTGATTGAACATTTTAAAAAATTGGTCATCTAAAAAAATTCTTACTATTTAAGACAATCAAGTTACTAGATTGCCCTACATAAGAAAGTTTGATGGCTTATTCGACAAGGAGGCCAAAGGGCTTATTTACTAGAATTGAAAGTTAAATAAAGCCTGGGATGGATATAAATTTCACGTGCCACATATTTCCACATTACTGCAAATTTCTCTGATATAACTACTTTATTGATTCTACTCATCCTCCTTAACAACTATATCTTATAAACCTTCATGCACCTAATGGAAGATGAACTCCACCCATTTACTCAAGAAATTGTCAAAATTTCTTGCCCCATTGTTATTGAATTCACAACCTTTCTTTTCACAAGCATCACGAACTACATTATAGTCCCCTAATACAACACCACAATTTATCAAAATTTTGTGTTATTATACACAAATTTTCCAACAACTGTCTCTTTTCAACTGATTTTTGTAGAGCATAGATATTGGTCACCAATATTTGCTATTGTATTATATTATGATATCTAATTACTCCAAAGTACCCATCTCCCTCAAAATAATCAGCCATCACAAAGCTCTCAGCATTCGATACACATAACAATCCTTTAAAACAACAACTAGCATTCTTTTCAGCCCATCCCACTCCACTTCCTCTCCACAAAGATTGTATATTACTATTGAGAGATTTCTTTACCATTATTTCTTGTAGCATTAAGAAATCAATTTTCTCTTTAAACCCCACTTCCTTAATCACTATTTTTAAGTACTTAAACACGCCTATAATATTCCAACTTCAAATCTTTATTAATATAAACTCTTAGCTCCATTATTTTCATGAAGCTACGAGCTCAACAATTCATATCTTTTCTTCCAAATTCTGCTTCTGCCAATTGATCAATCATTTCCTGCTTATCCTTATGAGACTTAAAATGATCTTTAGGGGTTGAAGGAAAACCCAAAATTTGATTATTGACTTGAACCAGAACTGAAAATGGCTAATTCGAGTTAGGTTTGATAGCTAGATTAACGTGAAAAATCTTAGACCAATTAGAGTTGACTAAAATGCACAAAACTTAGTTCAGTTCAAATTCTAACTCAACTAACCTAACTCATAATCCCAAAGCCGAAGACCAAGCCCACACTTAGATTTTACTACCCTTATTTTTATCCTTTTGTCCTTTTCATTCACTAAGAGAATGCTACCTACCATCGCTATCGTCATGTTTTCTTTGTCTTCACCACCACGAGAAGTCTAGAGAAGACTGTCATAGTCAACTTGCATTCTCTTCCACTATCGCCTTACTCCTCTTCCGTTGTTATCGCATCACCTCTGCATCTACCTCCTCTAACCCTTGACCGCTAATGTTGCCCCACTGTCTATCTTGTCTAGTCTTCATCTCCTCGTCTGCAATGTATGTCTCCATACTACCCCGTCTGTCTCCCTGATGCAATTTCATTGATTTTCTTGGTTTATCCTAATTCTATTGTTATTTTTATTCCATTTCTTTTGGTGAATTTGAAACATTTTTTTTTTCCAAAATTTACAATTTTTTTTATACATTTGAAAAGAAAATTGACACAATTTGTAAAGTTGAGAGTAAGTCCAAAACAAATTGTAGTTGAAATATCATTGAGGCATATGTTAGTATCTTTATTGTCTTCCTTAACTTGCAACCATTTCATTTTGTGACTTGTATAAATTTTAATAGTGAGACTAAAATCCCCTATTGGCATCTACATCTCTAAACTTTCTTTGTAGCTATAGCTATCTGTTCTATGGCCTTAAACTAATTATCAACAAATTAGTTTTCTTTTTTGTTATCTATTTATCCATAAATATCTATTATTATTATTATTATTATTATTATTATTATTATTAATTTTTTATTTGTGCAACATCATGTACCTGTAAATTATTTTTTTCAGTATTGCTAACTAGTTTTGAGAAAAACATGATATGCCATGGGAACCTTGGAAACTTAACTACTTTTGTTAAATAAATGTGCATTTGTTACTATTGATTATCTGTTTACTATTGTTAATTTGCTATTGTCTTTTGCTAATGGATTGTTGAAATTTTAGATGGCATCCAGTACTAGAGGTGACACAATTATGAGTGAAGCACCATCTAAAGAAGCATTAACCCGCACAGATCTAAACATAGATGAAATTTTAGCTACTGGTATTGTTACTACACCAGAAAAGGAAAGATAGGCTTTGAGGAAAGGGATAGATTTTTGGGTACACTTTAAGTTTATCAATGGCATGAATCAAACCAAATGTAAGTGCATTAATTATGGTGAAGTGTGAAAGTGTCATAGTAAGAACTAGTTGAGCAACCCATACAATGCATGAGAATAATTCCTTGAATTGAAATTGGGTTAATATGTTTGAATGCAAGTTGTTTTTTCATTTTTTGTTATATGTAGTCTAGTTATGTAATACAAAACTTTTCGAAACTCTTCTTTTCTATTATTAGTATTTTATTCGATGTGGAACATTACTCCTTGTAAAACCAATAATTGTACAAAAATAGATCCTAGATGCTAAGATTATAAATCTTTCATAATTTTGTCTATATAATCTTGTAATGCTTTAACTATTGCTTTGGCTTTGTCTAGCTCTGTTATGATTTGCTCATGTGATTTGCTCCATTTGTTTCATTAGTTTCTTGTATTATTGTTCCCATTTCGTGTTTTCATCAAGCTCTCAATCATAAGCTGTGATATAATGATTTTTTCCTTGTGGGTGGTAACAGTCTATCTCAAATTTATGGATTTGTTGCAGCACTTAAATCATGTCTTTTGCCACCCCATTTCTACATCTTTCTCTGATGTTGTTGAGCATTTTGTTATCTAAAAGTCTTATTGATCTACTTTATCTCTCGATATAGTAATCGATGAATGGAAAAGACCTTTAATATTTGGTGTAGTTTTATACTTTGGCTTATTGTATCCATAGTAGGATGCATTGATCGTTATAAGTTGTTTGAAGCAAACTATGAATACCTTGGTTGGTGTGTCTATTTCTTACTAAAATGCAAAATTTGAGCAATGTTAGAGAAAAAAGTAAGAAAAAATTTTTGGAGATGAGAATAAAGCTACATGAATAATATAATTTTAAAAAATGGAATATTACTTTTGTTCCCTTCAATAATTACACATAAGTCATTGTAAAAGGTGAGGAAAGATGAAATTGTTTTTGTTTTCCATTATAGTGAATGGAGTGCAGTTTTTAACAAAAAATGATTATTGCATGGTTAAAAATACTCAAGAGTTGTAAAAGTCATGGGAGGAAATTGGTTTTTAAAACCAAGTTAAAAGTCATATACAGGTATGAATAATGATTTGTGTACTTAAATTGTGTAGTGGGAAAATGTTTTGAATATGAATACGGATTTTGCATAGTTGCAATTTATTTTTAAGATCATATCATAATGCAAATCTAGCTAACAGAGAGCAAGGAAAGCATGAAACCAAGAGGAAATATGAAAACTTTGTTGGATTCCTCATATAGTTTGCTGTTATTCAATAAAAAGTAATGGAATTGCTTATGTTTGTTGTATTTTGTGTACTCAAATTGTGTTTGGGGAAAAGGTTTTGAATATGAATAAGTTTCTTGTGCAGTTGTAATTCTTTTTTTATTTTTCCAGCATATCATAATGTAAGCCTAGCTGAAATGGAGTAAAGAAAACAAGAAAAGTAGGAGGAAACATGAAAATTTTGTTAGCTCATGTTGCAGTTCTATCACTCGGTTCCTATTATCTTTCTTTTTGGATTTCATTGTGTGTGTGACATGAGTATTTTCTAGAAAGAACATCTTCAAACTTTGTTGTGCAATTTGAATATTCTATATGAATATTGGCGGCGAGATCTTTGTTAGCCTACAATACATACATGAAACATTAGTAGAATATATATACACATACATGTATATATGTGTAAGGTTTCAGGAGCCAAATAAACACAGTGAAAAGTAACCGAAACTCTGCAAGATCCAAGTGAAACGGAGTAAATTAGGTGTTCAAAATTTTTACCTAGTTAGCTGAGATCTTTCACCCAACTGTTAAGCCGCATCACAAAAAACTTGAACAGTTGATGTGTTTAAGCTCTCTATGGTATCCATACGAACATCTCAGATCACTATGCCTCTACCATGTCCTGGCAGATGCGTTCTTCTTGTGCTTGTAATGCTAGCTTGGGTCCTTTAAGGAAGGAGTGCGGCTGGAATTTTTAGAACTTTTCTGATTTCATCTCTTGAGAGGCAGCTCGTGAAATTCTCACTACATTATGTATATATAGTGAAGCTTAACTCTCAAACCCAATAGGTTTCAAAACCTTAATCTGAGTATGGCTATTTTTGGGCTTAACATTGACTTAACTATTGGGCCAATAATTAATCCAAAATTAGCATGAAACCAAAAACCAACAATTTAGCTCATGCACTCAAATAATCCAATTGACTCTAAGTGTGTGAGCCTATAGGCTCCTACCAAGTTGGCAATGATCATAAATCACATTTATAATCATAAATAATGAGCGGCGTCTATCAACACATCATTGCTATTCAAGTGATAAGATAGTCAATGATTCGACTAAACCTCTATAATCATTATTCGTATATGTTATTATTTCTTTGTCCAAGATATCAAGACCAAGCACGAGACATGGATGGTGTCAGTCTCGTATAGCCCAATCTATGGTTTCATGATTCTCGAGTATACTAACTTAAACTGGTGACATTGATATCGTATATCAACTCATCAGAGCATGACTATGCATTTTCTTAACCTCACTCTATTAAGGAGCTCAAAGATATCATTCCATTATATAGGATAGACAAATTCCATCTAACCATACAAATCCTTCCGCATGATATGTGAGTTACCTAATGACCACTTTTATGTTCACTCATTTATGACCAACATACAGTAGTATCAAAATATGTGACTCACATATAGGGAACCTTGATGATCTCAAGTGAAAGGACTACATACACGATAATCAATATGATAAACACCTATGACACTCATAGAATGATCCATGTAGCATTCTCTTGATGAGTTGATCCAGTACACAAGTTCTCTAACTTGTACCCATATGTAGATTACATATCTCATATTAGTCTCCACATATTTAGTCTTTTTAGATTATTGCAACCCATTCCACAATAATACTATAGCAGGGACATTTAAGAATATCATTATTCTAAGGTTATAATTATGTTTGATTAAGTTACGTAGAAAAAAACAATAAATACAATTATTGGAACAATGAATCAATAAAATATCATAACTCAAAGTACAAAATACAATCATCTCATGATTGGCTTTGAGCACAGCACTAACAATATGTATGTATGTATGTATAAAAGATATTTAATTATTTTGACCATATTGTATACAAACATACCAGCATTTGAGGGAAATCAAGTTGTTAATTGTTGGTGGTAGGTCACCTTTTAGCTTGGACTATTATAACGTATTTAATAATTAAGTTTTGAGAAACTTTTCATAAACTATTTAATCTAGTAATGACTTATTTTTTCTGTAAAACACTAAAGATCTAGTTGATTACATTTTCGTCCTCATGAACAACTGCTTTTGCATTGACCCCAATAACATTGGCTGCTTCATCATCAAATAAGATAAAGCCAATGTGGCCCGCTCAATCTTCAATTCATACTTCAACCCGATATCTTTAAGGACAAAATGTTAATACATACTTGAGTTTGGAGGGAAGAAAATGAATAACAATATAATCTTATATCTCAACTTTGGGGAATCAACAGGTGCACAGCATTCCTCACAAAATAATCCAGTTTGTAGGGAAATTAGTTTCCATCGATGCCATGACAATTGACATGATAAGTAGTATCATCTCAATCTCATGATTATTTTAGAAATGGTTCCAATCAAGCAATAGACATTGCCCTAAAGTAGGTTGGAAAATGCTTACGTATTAAAAAAGGAATAGACCAAATAGGCTAAATGTGAAATAGTTTTATAGGACACACAAATTCACCTTGTTATGTGCGCAATCACCTAGCGCAAAAATTTCACAAATATTCTTACATTCTATTTCTTTCTTTTAATTGCTATTATTTTTCCTATCAATAACCAAACTTCATATTTGGAACTTTGAATTTTTGGCACTACATTAGAATATATAATATAAAATCATGGGTGCTAAGTTATCAATTAATGTAAGACATGTATTATAAACTGGTTTTAGAAACCTATATAAAATCACCCCTTATAGTGTCAACCTCAAAAATTTGAATATTTAAGTAAATCTTGCTTTATCTTGAAGTTCCTAAGCTTAGTCAACTTATACACAGAAACAATATAGTTAATAAGTCTATAATACAGTAGACTGAGAGATAAAGCTAAATGTGGATGTGAGAACATATAATTTGAAAACCTTGAAAATTCTTGTCAACCAAAGAAATGATAACTTCTGTAACACAAGATAATTCATTTTCCCCTTCTTTCGCAAAATTTTTTTTTGGAGAACTCTGACCATAGTGTAAGTAGAATTTTATTCTCACTATTTAAAAAAGATAAAAATTAGTAGAAAAATAAACACAAATGGTCCAAGGGAAAACATTAAACATCATGGTGTAGAAAATACCCCTAATCCTATAATTTAATAGTTAAGGTTTCAACTGAATCACCATTTTTCTCAATTGTACTAATCTCTACAACAAGTCTCATAACATCTGGCATGGAAAAACAAATGGTAATTATGATTATAGATAGTACATACAGTATCCGATTATATTTTAAAAAAATTTTAGAGAAATATGTAAGGAGTTCTTCTTGGTCAACATATGTGCTAAGTTGATCAAAAGCAACAATCTCAAATTTGTGCATGGGTAAATCACGAGACTCATGATTCACATCATAAATTTGTGTATTATAAGTAATATGGATCATAAATAGGTGTATATCTACGATCCGATAAGTTTACTTCTTTGGAACAATAATGAAGTTCTCGAAGATCTATATACTTCTTTCATGAAGCTTCTCTTTAAACTTGTATTTTGAAAAACTTTTGATAGACCCATAAATTGTCTCATCCTTTATATGTAAACAAAAAACATAGTAGCCAATCATAGATCATGTATGTATATTTATAGTAGGGAGGAAAAAATAAATTGTAAAATTCATTAGAATAAAGAAAAAGAAGAATACCTTTCTATCTGTAAGAACAAAATTGGTACTAATAAATTGGTCATCTTTTTGAAAATTAAAAACATCCTATAAATAACACACCCTTACTTGAATACTCTAGTCAATCCCTTTAGAAGACAATTCCTCCAATATAACATGTTTCATCAGGAGACTATAAATATAAGAAAAGATTCATAAAAGAACATATTCGTCCATTGCACATATTCAAAAACAAAGAAATTAAAAAAAGTAAGAAAATCTATCAGTTTTTTTAGCAACTGCCTTATCTTTTGCATTGATGAAATTCTAAAAATACAAATTAGTGAAGAAATGAAGATAGGTAGCAAGAGACTACAGAATGAAGTGAAAGAAATGAATGATAATATTGAGTGTGTGTTGAATGCAAGTGTTAGAACTTATACATATATATAAGAGTTGCTTGGACAATACCCTTTAAACCAAATAAAATTGTAATCAAAGCAAAAGTGCATAAGAAGTCTTGGGGAATGAATGAATTTTGGAATGAGAGCTATATAAGGACTTTAAGTATTGATTATTACAAATGAATTCTAAAATTAATTGTACAAATGTACTATAAAGTTATTGCTAAAAGAAGTTGTCTTGGGGAAGTTAGATGGACAATATTAATACCATCAAAGCAAATAAAATTGTAATCAAAGCACTCTAACGAAAATTAAAGCTACTAAATTGCTAAGAGAGATGAAATTTATTTAAAACAATTGATTAAAGGACAATGATATTAATGAGTCATTAAGAAGGAAATAAAAGCTAATGATATTTTAATATATTAAGAGGATAGGAATTTAAATTCAAACGTTAAAATGTTTCAAAAATAGAATTTTAAGTGCTCTTTATTATGGCATAAAGAGCCGTCCAAGAATTACAATTCAAAATCTAAATTTTGGAGTTATGACTATTTGAGGGCCTGAGGTATTAAACAATATAAACACACTATGTAATTAATGGTAAAAAAAAGGTGGGGAATGGGTGAATTTTGGAGTGATGGATATATAAGGACTTAATTATTAATTATAACAAATAAAATCTAAAATTAATGCTACAAATGTAGTATGAAGTAAATGCTAAATGAATTAGTCTTGGGGAATGTGTGAGTTTCTCCTTTATATAGATATATATAGATCATGGCACAACTTATATGAGGACTACATAAAAAGGGTAATTGCAAGGGTCTAGTTAAAACTAAACAAACAACTATTAACTTAATGAATGGTGGAGGCAGTGATGATTTCTCCAACCCTTCATTTAGCCTTTCTACAGACTTTTGGGTCCTAACAATTCTCTTGTAATCATTCATTTTGTTTCTGCCACACCATTGAATTCTTATGTAAACATGTTAGCAGTTGCACCTTTTTCTCTAAATATTTCCTAACTTTCCATTTCTATCATATAATTTTCTTTTCTTAATTCTTAAGTCATTAACACCCTCCTGAGTCTGAAAATTCTCCAAAAAAATACAACCCCTTTTACTAACAATGTCTGTACCACCAAATGACTATTTAGATACCCATTCATTAACCTCCATGTTTGTTTCTGGAACAAAAACTAAACTTGAGTTTGATTTGAACTCACCCGCAAGTCAAACTCATAAAAATTGATCTTTTTTTATTGATTGGAACCTCATACACTTTTACATCCTCCACCTCTCGAACATCCTAAACTTTATTATCAACTTAATCTTTACTTCTACTAAAATAAAATTCATGTCACTTGTCAGAACATGCACATATCCAATATGTAATGAAGATTTCTCCTACATTTGCCTATCAATCCCAATTATCTTTCTCCATCAAATTATGGTGGTTGAGAATATTTTGGTTTGGCCATGCATGTAATGGGAATCTTTCGATGTTCAACAATAGCAATTCTCTTGGCGCATTCAAATCCTTCCTCCAAGGCATAATCCATCCAAACCATTGTTCTAACCATTCCCAACATTCCTTCAGCATTACCCCCACAACTTTCTTCAAAGAGCATTCAAGAACGACTCTTAAGCCTCCAACATGTTTTTATCTGACATGTGCAAATCCCCTATGAGTCGTGTATACCTTGTAGCCCCTAAATCGTCTCTACATGCTTGAGTTTTTAATTGTACACCTCGGTAACTATATAAGCTTGTCCTTAAATTCTATTTCTGTTCCTACCTATTCTTCACTTCTCGATACTTATGTCTGTTTTCTTTGAAATCGTGACTTACTCCCGCTCACCATTACATCCCTAAATGATTTGTCAAAGCTATTAGCATTCATTAGCTCATGCACTAGCTTTTTTTTTGTTCTCCACATTCCTATTTTGAGTTCCTGTCCTATATCTGGAAAGCTTAACCCGCAACTTGAAGGATCCTTTCTAGATGTTGTTCGATCAATTCTCCAACAACTCCACCTTACCAATATTCTTAAATCTTACAAACCCGAAATTACATCTTGATCTTGTTTTTTTTTTACACATAAACATCAAGAACAAACTCATATCTTTCAATTATACTATAGATGTTTTTTCATCCATTCTTTTAGGAATTTCATGTACAAAATTGTCGTTGTAACCTTGCCCATTACTTTGTTGAAATCCCTGTTGAAATTTTCATCCTTAACTCCTTTCTTAGGATTGACACCCTCTACTCTCACTCTTTCTCTTACTTTCTCACTTACTTGACTCTTATGGTTTTTTCATGTTTAAATTAGTCTACAAGATTCCATTTTTATTTTTACAATTGTTTGGATTTGTTTTTCCATTGCAGCCATGACTTAATGTAGCTTCTTCATATCCAACAGGCTTTACTATAACAACACTGCACTTTTGATACATATAAAAAAGAGATCTAGTTCCCCTAGCAAGTGGATTATCAACGTTATCATTCTTCTCTTAAACTTTGACTTTTCATTATTGTAAAAAATACAACTATTTGCTTCAAAAAATTGGACATCTCTATTGGTGATCAACTTGTTACTTATGGTAAGTAGATTCTATAGCTCTTTGAAACTGAAATGTAGCTTTAAAAAATCTATAGTTCTAATTTCTTATCAAAATTTTCTCTCATCCTATGAAATATAAGAGAAACATGAGCTATCAAGTGTCATTAAATTTATTTCTGATTAAAAAAAGTGTCATTAAATTAAAATTTTTTATTTGTACCCATACCATGCTTCTAACAAAGTGTTTTTATGCACAACTTATATTGGTAAACTATTTAGTAGAAAAAATTGTTATAATTACTACTTCAACCTAAAACTTCTTTGGTAACCATTTTTCATATAGCATGCATGTTATCATCTTCATGATAGTTCTGTGTTTTATCCTTAAAATGTTTTTCTATTGAGGAGTATAAGGTTTTCTTAGCTCGTATTCAATGCATGCATATTCATAGAGCTTGTTGAATTTTTTGTAGGTGTATTTAATCACCTGTAATTTGCTTATGTGTTGAATTTCCCAAGACTTGAACTTCCAAAAAATGTCATGTACCTCAGATTTATAGTCTAGAAAAAAATATTTAGCACATTCTTGTGTAATCATTAGTGAAATGAATATAGTACTTAGTGCCATTTAAACATGATATTGTTTTAGGTTCCCCCCCCCCCCCCCAATGTGTGTACAAGTTGCAACTTATGTGTAGCTCTCTAAGCCTTATTTTATGAAAACGAGACTATTGCTTGCTTCCATAATGACATGTAGCAGAAGTAGGAAGCTCCTATCCTAAATGAGCCATGCTTCCACAATATTTGCTTATTTTCATGAAGAGTAAGGCAACATGATAAAAGTTCCCTAATCTTCTACACCAAAAACAAAGCAAAATTTTTGTTCTTCATTTACAATCTTCTCTATGTACTAGAAATTACTTCTATTCTTTGAATTAAAAAAAAAACTTTCATCTTTTATTATAACTCTAAACATTTCTCTACCTTCTGCATATTTAATCAATGTAGCTTTTGTCCTCAACCAACACCTTAAATCTTTTTTTCATCAGCAACAAACCAACATTTAAGACTAGTTCTTCTACCATTAATGCGTTGACATTAATGTCTTGATAGTCGGGTCACAGTGAATGCACAAGTGACACTTAATCCACTTTATGTGAATGCCAAGCTAGCTTTGAAGTTCATCCTTTCTACTATCATCTATAGTGGTAGAGGGGATAATTTTACTAACTTACCTATTGATTTTTGTTAATTACCAATCAGGTCATGTGTAACCCATGCATCTACCTCAACTTGACCTTTTTAATATGTTAAATACCAACACGTGCATGTCAGTTGAACTACCTCATTGAAGACTTTCAATGATTTTAGAACATATAGAACATCAAAATTAATTTCAAACATAGGTGCCATTTGATTGCCATTGTTCTTTTGCCTTTCACTGTAATGTATCCTCAATTTCAAAGTCTAACCTTGGAAACCACAATTTTGTTGAGCTTTCTGAAAAGTTCTTGATTATAAGTCATGTGGTTTGGACAACCGCTATCTATTAGCCAACTTACAGTTGAGCTACAGGTGCTAATGACACTCCAAACAACTACTACTTCTAAAGTTGATCCTCAATAGCCTTTGCTTCTCCTTGGTGTTGTTGACACTTGCATATCATCTACATGTGCCCTAACTGGCCACACTTATGAAAAGTTGCATATGGCCTCATCGAACATTTTTTTTGTGTGGATGATTTGTCCTTTTACAAAAGGGAGAAGGTGGAAAAGGTTGGGTATGGTTGCGGCTGTTCAATTTAGTATTGTTTCCATAACGATAATACTTGTAATTATATTTCTTTGTTTTGTTCTTTCCACCTTCCTTTTTTGTTTTTGGAATTTGGATTGAAAAGCACCTTCTACATATCCTCCATACCTCATATACCTATTTTTTCTTATGCCTTTAATGCACTTAAGAATTGTACCAGAGTAATTATTGATAGATCTTTCTTTTTTTCAAAGAAAATATTGTAAACCTCAAATTTTTTTAGGATTTATATTTAGAATGCTTTGGATTATACAAAAATCATTAAGATCAATAACAAAAAGAAGTGGGTACTTTTTTTGCAATACCAAAGACTTTGTCAAAGTAGATCTTGATTGTGTCTGAAATTTTCATCTTTTATCGCATCTTAAATTTTCAGATCAAATTTAGTGCCTACTTCCTTTTGACCCTTTTATTTCCTTTATACCTTGCTTCATGAAATCTGAGCATTTTTGCTGGATTTCAATTTCATTATTTTGTTGAAAATGGTGGAAGAAACAATTGCAAAAATACTTACCTTTTGTATTTGGTTTTCTTTGCTTCTCTTTGTGACTCTTAATTTATGGAAGAGTTGGATTATTTGAGAGTGGAAGGACTTCATAATCTTCTAAAATATTTTCCTATAGATCATTGACTTCAAGAGACGTTTCCAATCAAATAGCCCATCATTGATAATTTGTTTTATGAAAGACTGAGGGTGAAGGAGCGTTACATGAAGGATTTTGAATCCATTTCAGATGGTTTGTAAATGTTTGTGTGTTGTGAAGGATAGGTTACATCTATTTAGAAATATGATTAGGCGCACCTAATCATACAGATCCCTTAGGAAAATATTTTTTATACCAATTTGTTGGCTTAAAAAATATTACGTAGAATAAGAGGACATAATAAAGACAGGAATGATCTATTTTATTAAACATAAAGACAACAATTTATACAAAAATATGTGAAGCTGAAATGCAAAGAATTAGATGAAAATCTAAAATCTACTGCATATCATGTAGTTGCTCACGCAAATATGGATAAAACTAACTAAAGAAACTACTTTGGCTTGATCGAATCCACATCATTAGCTTCACAGTCGCATTTTCAATAGATCGATTATGCCTTTGAATTACTTTGTGGTGACCAGTGATGAAAAATTTATAGACTTTCCAATACTTTCATGGTTCACATCCTTTTGTTGTGCTCTATAGGTTTTATAAAATTACCAAATCCAAAATCTTAGCATATCACCTATAAATTTTTGTTGAAACTTTCAAACTTAAATGTTTTCAAGTTTGTGGTGCAATCAGTTTCTTAGACCCTTATTTTAGTTATTTAATTTCACCCATTTTTTAGTGACAATACTAATGAAAGATAATAATGGAACACGATGATAGTATAAGATGATTGATGCAATAATTTGTCTTTGTAGGATAAACAAGTAACATTCGCCATAGTTTAGAGACATTTGATGCCACTTAGCATTTTTTCTACACTCAAACTATGACACATGAACTTACAAACATGTTACACAATTTTACTAACTTTTAACATTATGTATGAGGTCTTACATGAAATTTTCCTAAATACAATATCAACATAGTTTTGTAAATGACACAAGTAGCTAGACAAGTGCTATATTCGACGATGACTATAGTGACATGGAAAGAATCGAAGACATGATGACATGATGACATAAACATGTCAACCATGAACCATCTATTAGTACTCAAGAAATGAAAAAAGCTGCACGAATTTTCTCCTTTTCAGAAAACTGTATACTTATCTAAACAGGGCAGACTTTCAACTCTCGAGTTTGACCATATACATATATAACCACATACATCTAACTAATACCACTTGGAAGCAGGGGTTATGTTCTCAAAGTTGCCAAGCCTGTAATCAGCCAGCTTTGACCTGTACGCAGCCTTTTTGTATTCACACCATGTGAACTCTTTGTACAAGCTCTCTTGGGCCTCCACCACTAGGGACGGCAAAGGCTTTATCCTCTCGCTCAAAGGTGGCCCGCCGAAGTATATCATAGAGATCCTCGACTCCCCACTCTCGGCCACCACCCTGTGCCTCACGCTCTTGAACCTCCCATTAGTCATCACCTGTTACATGTAACAAACCTGGATAAATTAGATGTACACTATTAAAAAATGGCTATTTTCCAACTGTAAAATTTCTGACAGCAAAAACAGCTTGCCATCGGAAAAACATTGGTCAATATCTTAATGTTGGGAAAACTACTGTATCAACACATTCTTTTAATG
Organism: Aquilaria sinensis; assembly: GCA_005392925.1. NCBI lineage: Eukaryota > Viridiplantae > Streptophyta > Magnoliopsida > Malvales > Thymelaeaceae > Aquilaria > Aquilaria sinensis. The sequence continues at coordinate 586,477 of SMDT01000330.1, forward strand.
ACTTTGGTCAATAGCACAAAATGACTCTTTGCCTTAAATACTGAAGGAGTGATGGCAAAAAAGACTTTATTTATACCATATAGTCCTTGGTGAATTTAAAATGTTAAGAAACTATTAAGAATTGAATTATTAAATTGTTAATCAAGGGAAAAATATTTCTTTCATTGTTAGCCGATTAGTATTACTAGAAAATTATAAAAAAAATGTAGGATGAAATCTGAAGAAAAAAAAAGTGTGCCATGAACTAATGCTAGTTATATTTTGTATGGAAGTTTTCTGTCGATTATGTCTACTGTCAAAAACAGTTACTTTCTCAGCAAGAAATCTAGCAAAAATTAAGAAAAAAAAAAAAAAAAAAAAAGAAGATGAAGTCGGCTGGCGCTAATAAAGTTCTTCAAAGGAACTAATTTTTGCTAGGGGACAAGACGGTACCACATTGAACTAATTCTAGACTATATCCTTTCCAATAACTTTTGAATATGCGTGGTGTTTTGCTTTCTGGGCAGCATCGTAATGTTGCTTTCTGCGAAATCGTTTTCGTTCTAAAAACATTCAAAGCATCCTTCAATCTTTTTTTCTTTTTTGCCCCACGAAGATGTCCCAATCAGTTGGGTCAGATTATTTCTCGTTCCTTCTTTGAGCCAGCCACTAGCTTCCGAGGGTTTTCCTTAGACAGCATGAGATCAAGGTTTTCAATACAGTTACATTATGTCTACTTCACTTTAAAAATTATAGGCATACCATTTAATTTACTGTATCACATATAATTACCATTTTGTAAAAATATATTAAAATATTATTTTTTAAAGAATAGTATTTTCTTTTTACCTTGTATATTTTTATATGTGTACTCTAATCATTTTTATTATAATTTTTCTAACATAAATAAAATATATATGAAAGAAGATATTTTTTTATATGAAAAACAAAAAAAATGGAATATATAAAAAAATAAATATTATTCACTAGAAAAATTAACTTACTAATACATGAGAAAAAAGAAATATTACTCTAACAATAACAATAAACTTTCGAAGAATACATTAACCTCCTCGATGGCTCAAAACATTATGCTTTGATTTCGTTATTTTGTTATTTTCAATATGTATATATGTAGTACATTAATGTAAATAATAAAAAAGGAAAAATACTATAATTAAGCTTCAAAATTAGGGTAGTATTTGAAACCGAGAAAGGTTCATGTCTTATTTCGTTCTTAAATTGAAAAAAAAGGAATGAAAATTAACTTATTTAATAATGGTAATAAAAACTCTAGCAACCGTGACAAAAAAAAATTACGTAAAAGATTTTCTGGTTAAATTGTGAAACATTTAGTATTCAAAATAAAGACCCGATTCCTCTGACATGTGACTATTCCACTATAAATAGTCAGCACTAATGAGGAGAATTTCCCCTTCTTCCTCTTTTTTATTTTTCCAAAAATAGCACTACCATCTCTATCCCATTTTAAAATAAATTTTTAAGATCACCTGACATCACCTTACTATTCTAAGATCAATTTAATTCTTTATATCTTAATACATTATTTTCGTTTAAATATAAAAAATTACTTTATTTACATCTTCATAATTTAAAATACTTTTATATAATCTCCTATCATATAAAAACAAATTTTTTATGAAGAATTACTATATTTTGAAAAAGTTTATATTAAAAAGTGTAATAATAAATTTAGGATAGAGAGATCCCAGCTGATTGGGAAAAGTGGCAGAGGAACACGTCCTACTCCTGCCTTCCTCATTTCGATACAATATTATTCAGCACTAGTTTTGGTACTTTTAGGTCTCAGAAAAGTAAATATTTTATCATCCCTATATCATAGAATATTTCTCATCCTATTTAGCCTTGTAAAAACACTTATGTGTATAAAAAAAATATAACTTAAACAATTAATTCAATTTAAAAAAAATATTGAATGGGCAATTTTGTGTTTGTGGTACCTGAAGGACGTCACCAACATTGATGAAAAAGGAGGAGTGATCAGGTGGGACTGAAACCCAAGTCCCATCCCTCAGACAAATTTGGAGACCCGACGTGTTGTTAGATCTCAGCACTGAGATTATCTGCGGGTCTGTGTGTTCCCCAAACCCCATAAACTTCCGGCCGACGCCGAGGCTCAGCTCAGCCTCCGGGCACGGCGGGTAGTGGTTAAGCCTGAAGCAAGAGTCGCTCTGCTCGTCCTTCACCAGCCGGCTCAGCACATTCCTAGGCTCTATCTTCAGCCCCTCGGCCATCAGCTCCAGCAGCTCCGCCGCCATCCTCTTCACCGCCGTTATGTAGTCCCTCACCGCCGTCCTGTAACATTCGTTGCAGATATCGAAATTCAGTAGCTATCATTAACGACTAAGACTTAGTTTGACAGTTAAAACTTTTCATTGGTACCAAAAAGTCACAGGTTCAAACCTCCACGCGTTAGAAAAAGTGGGGTCTATTAAGAGAATATCCTATCCAATAGCTCCCTACTCCGTGAACAGAGCAATGGCAGAGCGAGAACTTGGACCTTAGAAATTGTTGCGGAAAACATCAATGACTTGTTTTTGAAATCAGGGTATATTATTCTCACCGGAATCCTTCTGGGTTTTCCTGGAAAATGGTGGTGGTCTTGAGGGAGGTGACTTCAGGATTGGTGTTAAGAAGGAGGTATTCGATCCAACCCACGTCGCCAGAAAGGCCAATCCTCTTGCTGCCGTACCCGAAGGGGTCTGGAGGGCCTGCGCGGTCCTTCTGCTGCTGCGGTAGCCTGAAGAATCTCGCAGCTTCATCCTCCAACCGGATCATGAAATCCAGAGGAACGCCATGGTTAACGAGCTTGAAGAAGCCGAACTCCTCGCAAGATTTCACAATCAAATTCTTGGCATCGGGGTCATTCAGGTCGATCACGGGAATCCCCTTGATGACGACAGAGGGTTTGGTGCATGTTTCGATGAGTGGGAAATGGTCAAATATTGCCGGCTGCGAGAGAACAACCATTCTCGATGGCTTGCTCTGTTTTTCTTTGTTTTTCTTTTTTTGGAATTTCTTTCTCCTCTCTTTCTCTGCAAAGAAACAGGGATGAGAAAAACAGGGGAAAGCAGAGTGAGAACAGAGTATGAGAATTGGAAGGGGATTGGAGAGCGGTTTTAAAGAGGATTTTTTGGCTAGGTGACGGGTTTGAGAGGGGGAGTAGGCGTTACTAACTGTGGGTAGCCATCTGGCCCTGGCCTTGTGCGCCTGCTTAGCATTAATATCACCGAGGGAGAGGAAGTTGGTTTCAGATTTTCATCCGCTTTTTCTTTTATTTTTATCTTCAAAATTTTCTTCTTTTTCTTGGAACCTTCCATTTCCTTTTCCTTTTTATTAATCCGTCTTAGTAGCCGATTCCATCTTAACGCAATTGATATGCAAATCATTATGTCCCATAGTAGGTCATGTAAAAGATTGCTTTTCTCTTCGGTTAATAGGTGAGTGTTTAGGTTGGGATTAGAGTATAAGATAAATTAGGTTGTATATTATCCTTTATATCTCTTCTGTTATAACATTTCTAAGTACAAAAAAAATCCATCTTAGTAAAAAACATTCACTTTAACTTATTCCTTGGTCTCAAAATTGATTGAGCTGTTTAGCCTTTTCAACTTAAATTTGATTTAAATTTATTTTTTATTTTTTAAAAAATAGAATTATTTTTAAAAACTAAATGTTTCCTAAAAGAAAATTTTAATAAGACTGTCCATTTCAAAACATGGGTTGAATTCTCTAACTCAATCTATCCCAGAAATTAAAAAATAAAAGAAAAAGTTATCCTAATATGCACAATGTACCCTTAGACAGTAATGAATATTCCTGCGAAAGAAACTGGCTTTATCTTCATATTGAAAACAGCCTATTTAGAGAGCCAAAAATTTTTGGAAAAATACTACACATACGGACACTTTACAAAAACTTTTCTTGCTTTAACAAATAATTTTAGGGGAGAGGATGCTACATGGGGTCTGCTTGAATGTAAGTGCCCAGTAACTATTTGTAATTGGGGAAAGGCTTAAATGCAGCAACAACCCCTGAATTTTGAAAATTTAATGAGTTGGTCCCTAAACTATAACTCGGTCAGTAGCAGCCCTTCAACTTTGCAATTCTATATGTTTTAATTCAGCTCATTAACTTGGCACTCATTTTTAATGACTTAAATATATTAAAAGGCCTCAAACTTTGACAACTCATTTAAGTTGGTCATCAAATTAGAATCTGATCTGCATTAGGTCCTAAACTTTACGATAAACAACGAGCATTATAAAAATTAATTAAAATTCATTATAAATTAATTAGAATTGATTTTTCTAGGTTAAGTAAAGAAAAAAATCATTAAAATTAATTAATTCATAAAAAATATTATTCAAGTGCTTATCTAATAAATATAGAATTAGCTATAAAAATGATCCTGGTCATTGATAAAAAAAAATGTAAAAACAAAAATAATGTATCTATTTGACCAATAGGAAGTAGGACAGTTAAGGCCAGATGGAGTAGTCAATTTCACCAGAGTTGGGAGACGTCGTTGGTGGCTACCATATATTTCACCAGATCTTGCATTGTTTTCCAGAATTGCTCTGTCGTCTCTTCTTTGTGATTAGGTCGATTGGGTTGATTGGGTCGATTTTTCTTTGTTATTTAGGTCAATTTCACCAAACCTTTTTGCAACACCCCTGTCTCGCCTCGCTTGCTGGTGAACATTCCTTGCAATTCACTTTGCTTGCCTTGCCTTTTCTCCCGCATCATCCAGATCATCAAACTCAAAGGGGACCTCTCTGGCCCTTTCTTCATTGATTCATCCTATTGGTTCACCACTTTCATCCTTTGATTCATCCCATAGATTCATCCCTTTGTTTCTTTAGCGTGCGAGGTGTGGAAGGAAGACGCAACTAATTGTGTTAATTAGTGTTGTTTTGTTTCTTTCCAGAAGATAGAAAGATTAGAGATTAGGGATATAAACCTTAGCTTCAGAATTTCGTGGTTTAGAATAATTAATTGGAAAAGTTTGAGAATGAAAATTTTTATTTTATATTTATTTTAATGTTAATTAATGTCACCTCAGCAATTTTTATCCAACTTAATGGTAAAATTGATGGAAATGGCTCAATTGAGATGTGAAAATGAAGTAGGGTACTTTGGTAGGACAATACATTTTTCTAGGTATTATGTTATATTTTCATTATTGGTATAACATTTTTTTTATTTTTACTTTTTCTTTATCTAGGACCATGATCATTTTATAGCTAATCTTATATTTACCTAACAAGCACTTGGATAATAGTTTTTATGAAGTAATTAATTTTTATGGTTTTTTTCTTTACCCAACTTAAAAAATCAAATTTAATTATTTACAATGAATTTTAATTAATTTTAATGAATTTTTATAATGCTTATTTTTTATTCTAAATTTTATGGTCTAATGCAATCCAAGTTCTAGTTTGATGACCAACTTAAACGAGTCATAAAATTTTGAGGGTTTTTCATGTATTTAATCCATTAAAAAAAGTAGTCAAGTTAATGAGCTGGACTAAAACATACCGAGTTGCAAAGTTTGAGGGCTTCTGCTAGCTGAGTTAAAGTTTGAAAACCAACTTGTGAAAGTTGGGAGAGTTCGGGGCCTGTTGCTTAATTTAGGCCTTAAGGAAATTTTTGTAGAGTAGAAGTGTGAAAAAAAAATCTTTAAGATATTAGGATTGTTATAATAGGTTGATAAATTCAAGGATTAACTTAGAGAAACTTGAATGTCTTTAGAACAAGAGGTAGCCAATAGGCTGAGCTATTAATGAGCTAAGAGAGGGAGGGTGGTAAAATCAGGCCTGGATCGGCACAGAACCGCCTCAAACACAAGAACAGGCACAAACCAGCCTAGCTCAGTGGAGCTGGTTTGGACTTAGGTCAAGCTCATTCCTGCCATACTATTGGAGCATGCGGGAGGCAGCCAAAAAATCAAAAAAAAAAAAAAGTGGGAATTGCCAAAATTAGTCCCCAAGGGCTCCAAATGGCTATTTTAGCCACCAATATCCATTTATCCCCATTCAACCCCAAGAAACAGCTTTTTTTGGGTTAGCTTGGTCTAATGAAAAGTTTGGCTCTTTTATAAATAGAGAGGCTTGTTTCCACTATTCCTCACTCCAACTTCTACAATCTTTCTTCTTGATGAATACGCATAGTTGTATAGCTATTAAGTGTTTAAATTATCATTATATATTTTGAGTATAATTAATTTCTCTAAATTGAGCAGTTTTTATAATTTGGAGATGGAAAACATTCATTTACAAATTGAGTTCAATGACTACTTTTATGTAGGTGTATAAAATCATGATACCTCTAAACTAAAAGTCCAAATAAAACAATTTCATAGACCAATGATTGGAGCCTTAATCATTTACAATCTTTGGGTTCACCATTCACGCATTTTGGCAACATTTTAGATGAAAATTTATATCTAAAGCTATGGACATAATTGAGTGATTCTAAAGTCATATGAGAGCCAATATAGAGATCTTCAACTTTGCTTCATATGTCAAGAACAATTTGATCAATTTCAATGCCGATATTTGGTTAGAATTGAGACTACCTATTCTACCACATGCTGAAGAATAGTTTTGGCAGAAAAATCATAACTTGAACTGTAAATATCAGCTTTGAATGATCAAGATATGGTTTTAAAGCTAGGAGAGAAATCTATAAATCTCATTCTTTGAAGAAAAGCTGAATCGATGTGCATGATGGTCAAAAGTTTGAAAGAAATCAGTACCTCCTTTGTTGATCACTTGTCATCTACCCTTACTATTTAACCTACCCCTATCCTTAAGATCCTATCAATAGACATTCGCAAAAGCACAACCTTAAGCTTGTTTTCTGACAGAGTTAGAGTTGTTATATCAATGTCAACACTTCTTCTTTGATCTTGTTCTTATGTTTCTATCTAGAAGTTATGTTCAGGTTACTTTTTTCTTGTTATTTATCTTATACTTCTTTTGATAGTCCAATCTATGTGTATTTCCTTTTTATACATGTTGTTTACTATTGTGATGTCTAACTTTTTTTTTTATTTTACTAAGATGAAAAGATGAAACTTTTGGAATAAAGGTTATAAGTAATCCAAATGGATCTTCATGTTAATTGTATTTACTTTTTAATCAGTTTAGCTTCCTACTTTGTTAAATGGGACTTTTGATTCATCATAGACAAACCTTGGCACAAGAATTACTTGATTTCTCTTTATAGGGCATGGCTCAGTTAGCTGTGATATGATGAAATGTTGAATTGTTGTAGACAAAAATTGGCATAATGAATACTTGAACCCATTTACAAGTGTTGGTGTTAAAGGATTATTAAAAAATAATACTAACATGTGCCTAATGTTTATTTAAATTAATTGTAAAGTTCCCTAATTGAGATGCCCTTTATGTATGATTCCCTATTTAGTGACAAAAAAAAAAATTAACCATAACTAATATACTAAGAGTGGAACCCCTAACTTTAGCTACTTTTTTTTGAATTTGAGCTCTAATCTACATATGTTCACATCTTACATTAAATCTTTCTTTGTTAACATCTGTGATTTATATTTCTTAATTCACTTCCCTGAAGTTCAACACATAGACTTTCAAGATTTTACTATTTGCGATAATCTATACTTGGGTTATAACTCCTAAATTGCAACACTTCTACATCTACGATATTCTCTCACACCTAGCTCTTTGCTCTGAACTATTTTTTTACTTTTTTGTCAATCTATTCTCAATTTCTTTTAAATCTCTACTCTACTTATTCTCTTTTACTAATGGCATCATAAAAAAAAGTGCTAGCAAGGGTGTGGAGAGCACATCATCCCATACCACCAATACGGTGGGGTTTTTTTTTTTCATTGCTTTTTTCATTGCATCACTAACCATTCCTCCCGAGGCCGAGGGATCCACATCTTATACGATGGTGGCAATGATGATCTTAATATGGTGAATATTGGTATGGGGCTTGAGGAACAATTTTTCAACGAGAATGTGGAGGAGGTGTTAATAACCGCATCAAATGAGGTTGGAGAAGATAGGTCACCAGCGACATCACAAAGTGAACATCCCAATGGCACATAAGGTATGTTTTAGAAAACTACCTTGGTGGCATGGGAGTACTATCACTACTAAATATTACCTAATTACCAACTGCTCATACCAACGTGTAGAACCATTGGTAACTTATTTCCAACATGCACGCGTTGGTAGATATTGAGATTTGGCCTGGCTTTTTTTCCAACTGCGTAGCCGTTGGTAAATACTAACAGGCTTGCCGGTTGGTAATATTTCCAACGTGCACGCGTTGGTAGTTTGGTATCTGGAAATGGGCCTGAAAATATACAAATAAAATGCTGCATTTCATTTGTTTATTTACCATCGGCTGGGCCGTTGGTAATTGAAATTTAAAAGTTCATCTTCTTCCTCCAGCCGAAGCATTCGCGTCATTTCAGAAAATCGTCCTCCATTTGCTCTCTGCCGCCGCGAAATCGCCACTGCTTCCGTCGGATGTCGGTGACCACTGTTTGACCCGTTTCGAACCCCATTTCACGGATCTAGTACCAGTTTAGCAGGTAAACATCTAGATTTACTTTTTTGTTTCATTTTCAGAAATTTCTTCTATTTTCGTTGATATTAAGTTTTTTTTCCCCCATTTTTTCAGTTTCTCCCTTCATCTGTGAGCTTGAAGATGTACCCATTGTTTTTCCTCTCCTTTGGAAGTGGTTAGAGGTAATTTTCATTTTTTTTTGCTCCGAAATGAAAATGGGATTTTTGAAGGGAAATTGTTTTTAATTATTAATATTGATAATAAAACTTATGTGTTGTGACTATGGTTCGAACATAGTTGTTGGTATTTGTCAATTCATCTATGTTAATTATTTGTTATCTGTGGATATTTTTTGTGATGGAAAAGGTGAATATGCAATTTCTTTGTGCGTTGTATTTAATTATGTTAAAGGTAGATATTTTTAGTTTATGATATAGATTATTTTATAGAATGATTATTTGTATATTTTGATGCTAATTGGTTTAGTTATGGTTTAGTTGGAGTCATTTAGTGTAAATGGTTATATTATGTCATGGTGTAATAATAATAATAATAATAATAAGATGTACCAATAATATAAAAATAATAAGAGTAATAATAATAATTAATTAATATGTGTACGAGAGGAGTAGTAGTTACTTATAAAATAATAGTAATGAACCTAAGTAATTTTAATTAAGTATGATATGTTCAATGTTATAACGTTAATACTAAGAACAATAAGAATGTGAATAATAATAATGTAATAATACGTTTAATAATAACAATAATATGAATAATAATAATAATAATAATATATTATTATTATTATTGATGATGATTATAATAATAATCATACTAAAAAATTAATTTTACTATATGCATGCATGGAACATCATAATAATTTTTACTTATAAGCACGGCACAGTCATAACAATAATAATAGCATAATAATAATTATAATAATAATAATTATTTATAATAATTATTATTATTAACAATAATAATATTAATAAGACTTAAAAAAATACTAATACTAATTATACATAATAATTAAAATAATTATAGAAGCATGTACAATAATACCCATAGTAATTAAATTTCACTAATAATAATACCCATAATAATAATGATAAAAATAAAGTAATTAATTAATTATTATTATTACATCATAATAATTATACTTATATGCATGGCACAGTCATATTAATAATAATAATAATAATAATAATAATAATAATAATAATAATAATAATAATAATAATAATAATAATAATAATAATATTATATTTATTATTATTATTATTATTATTATTATTATTATTATAAGAATAAATTTTAAAATACTTAAAAAAAATACAAATACTAATTATACATAATCATTAAAATAATTATAGAACCAAGTACAATAATACCCATAGTACTTAAATTTGAGTAATATTAATACCCATAATAATACTGATAGTAATAATGTATGCAATTATTATTATTACATCATAATAATTATACTTATATGCATGGCACAGTCATAATAATAATAATAATAATAATAATAATAATAATAATAATAATAATAATAATAATATTATTATTATTATTATTATTATTATTATTATTATTATTATTATTATTATTATATAAGAATAATATTTATACTACTTAAAAAAATACAAATAGTAATAATACATAATAATTAAATTAATTATAGAACCAAGTACAATAATACCCATAGTACTTAAATTTCAGTAATAATAATACCCATAATAATACTGATACTAGTAATGTATATAATTATTATTATTATTATATCATAATTATTATACTTATATGCATGACACAGTCATAATAATAATAATAATAATAATAATAATAATAATAATAATAATAATAATAATAATAATTATTAATAAAATAATAATAACTTTGAGAATACTTAAAAAAATTCAAATTGTAATTATGCATAATAATTACAATAATTATAGAACCAAGTACAATAATACCCATAGTACTTAAATTTGAGTAATAATAATAGCCATAATAATACTGATAGTAATAATGTTTATATGCATGGCACATAATAATAACAATTATAATATCTGGGAAGGGTACGCCTGATTATGTATAGTTTCGTGATTGCGTTCTTTGATGACTATATATGTCTTTTATACGATTAGGAACAGATTTAGTTTGTAATGGAGTCGGTTCGTAGTTGGATGTACAGTAACCGTTTCTTGCCTGACCGAACGGGGTACACACAAGAGTGGGAGTCTAGGGTTGATGAATTTATATCATTTGCTATCTCTCATCCTGAAATAATGAGCAGGTTATGCATTCATTGTCCTTGTTGGAAGTGTAAGAATTTGCGATTTAAAGAGTGTGACGAGGTTAGAGTTCATCTGTACAAATAGGGGTTTAAGCCTTTTTAGTTGAATTGGACGGCTCATGGAGAGCCATTTAATGTAGCATCAGATACAGACCCGGGTGTGTGTGGCTTTGATCAGTTTGACCAGGGGTCTTCGACGAATCCATACAAAAGGATGGTATTAGATGCCGTTGGGCCTAATTTCTCACAATTTCCGGAAGACAATGTTGCGCAGCCGAATGAAAGTGCACAAAATTTTTTTAATCTATTGAATTCAGCATCAACCTCTCTATGGGATGGGTGCGAAAATCATTCTGAGTTATCTGCTGGTATCCGTCTTCTTAACCTTAAGTCTGAGTATCACATGTCACGAGCATGTTTTAATGGCATTGCCCAACTGATGAAAGAGACTCAATCTATAGATAGTAAGATGCCATCAAATTGGTTTGAAACCAAGAAATTAGTTTCACAGTAGGGCCTGTCTCACCAGAAGATTGACGTCTGTGTTAATGATTGCATGTTGTTCTGGAAAGATGAAAGTAATCTTCGTGTTTGTAAGTACTGTGGAAGTGAGAGATATAAGCCAAAAAAGGGTGGTTGAGGTAAAGATCGATCTAGAAAAACCATGCATTACTTACCACTAAGCCCTCAGCTTCAACGCTTATTTGCGTCAATGTCAACAGCAGAGCAGATAAGGTGGCATAAGGAGCAAAAACAAATCCCAGGTGTTATAAAACATCCATCAAATGGTGAAGCCTGGAAACATTTTGATTGGACATACCCATGGTTTGCTTCGGAAGCACGAAATATCCGATTGGGGTTGTGTGCCGATGGATTTACCCCTTTTGGACCATCTGGATACTCTTGTTGGTCTGTTATCGTTACTCCGTATAATTTACCCCTTTGGATGTGCATGAAAAAACCGTATATGTTCCTTTTGTTGTTGATTTCAGGTCCACGTAGCCCAAATCATAAGATTGATGTTTATCTACAACCTCTAATAGAAGAGCTAAGGCATCTGTGGCTTGATGGCGTTGAAACATGGGATGTGTCATTGAAAGAAAATTTTATTCTACAAGCAGCATTAATGTGGACCATAAATGACTTTCCGGCTTATGGCATGCTTTCAGGATGGGTGACACATGGGCGATTGTCTTGCCCTATTTGTATGGGCGAAAGTAAGGCATTCCAACTTAAGTATGGCAGAAAAATTTCTTTTTTCGACTGTCACCAGCAATTTCTTGGCCGTAACCACCCATATAGAAGAAATTGTACTTGTTTTAAGAAGGGGAAATCAAAGAAGTCATTGCCTCCCAAGCGCTTATCAGGTGAGGCTATATTTGAAAGAATCTCCTAGATTTCATCAATTGGTAAAGATGGTCCACAACATCGCCCATACGATTATGAGAAATCACATAATTGGACGAAGCGAAGCATTTTTTGGGAGTTACCATATTGGGCCACGAACTTAATCCGACATAATCTTGATGTCATGCATATTGAGAAGAATGTGTTTGAGAATATATGGAATACTGTGATGGATGTTAAGAACAAAACGAAAGATAATGTTAAAGCACAGAAGGACCTCGAAATTTTTTTTAATCGGTCGGAGTTAAACATGGTTCCTCTTGATGATGGTTGTTCATTCAAACCAAAGGTGAGGTTCACATTTGATGTTAACCAAAGGCAAGATGTGATCGCTTGGGTAAAATCTTTACGACTCCCTGATGGATATGCCCCGAATCTTGGGAGATGTGTTGGTACCTCTGGTTGCAATATGTATGGCATGAAGAGTCATGATTGCCATGTTATGATGCAAAGGCTTCTCCCCATTGCCCTTGAAACGCTTCCCGAGAATATATGGAAGCCATTAACGGAGTTAAGCCTATTCTTTAGAGACTTGTGCTCTGCAGAGCTTCATGATAATCACTTGTTGGCGTTGGAGGCCAATATTCCAATTATAATTTGTAAGCTTGAGAGAATTTTTCCTCCCGGGTTTTTTGATGTCATGGAGCATCTACCAGTTCACTTACCATATGAAGCAAGGGTTGGAGGACCTGTTTAGTACCGATGGATGTATAAATTTGAGCGGTGCATGCATGACCTAAAAATGAAGGTTTCTAATACTGCTCATGTTGAGGGATCGATATGTGAAGCATACCTTATAGAGGAGACTTCCATCTTTTGCTCTCATTACTTTGAATCCCATGTTCCCTCCATGATAAACCGAGTACCGCGAAATGATGATGGTGGTCCTGTCCCATGTAATGGTGAGTTGTGGTCCATATTCACCTTTTCGGGACATCCATATGGTGCATGTAGATATAGATTCCTCACGGACGATGAACTCAGACTTGCAACCATATACATTCTTCTAAATTATGCTGAGATCAGGCCATATCTAAAGTAAGTCATCGTTAATGATCATCCAGTACTTTGATTATTTTGAAGTTCAGTACTAATCATCTAACGAAACTAACATATTTTCCTCCTTTCTGTATTTGCTCACAGTATGTTTGTGGACATGGTAAGGGAAACTGCACCTGATATAACCATGTCTGAGATGGATATACACATTGAAAACAATTTCTCAAGCTGGCTCCGACACAATGTACGCAAAATTTTAGTCACTATGTATTGCAATATGTTAAGTTATAAACTTTTAGATATATTGTCCTAAAATGAAAATTTTTTACATAGGTTGATCATCCAGGTAACAACATTGTCGATAACATCTTGTGGGATGTTACATGTGGACCCTCATGTCGGGTAGAGACATGGCCGCTTTATTTCACAAATGGGTACAAGTTTCACATAAATGAATGGGGCAAGGACAAATCAACATTTAATAGTGGAGTCTGCATACGAAGCACGGGTTTAAGCGAAGTTGAATGTGATTTTTATGGTATATTAGAAGAAGTCATTCAACTCGAATATCCTGGCTATCCACATAAGAATGTTGTCTTGTTTAGGTGCAACTGGTTTGACCCAACACCTGAACGTGGAACTCGAATGCATAAACAGTTTGGGTTAGTTGAGATCCGGGATAGCCGCAGATATCAGAAGTTTGATCCTTTCATTCTAGCATCACAAGTTGACCAAGTTTACTACACACCATATCCGACAAAGTCACGTGACAAAAACGGGTGGTCAGTTGTTATGAAGATAAAACCTAGGTGGATAATCCAGTATGCAATTGTTGACAAGGATGACGTTTATCAAGATAGTGGATCCGTGAGTTGTCAAAGAATTGAAGATGACCCAGTTGAGGAGTTAGCTGACCCGGGTGTCGGTGATGATATTGAAGAAGATTTACTTGAGGAGGGGGGTTCTAATGACGATACAGATGATGATGAGGAGTTTCTATCCGATGACAGTGACACTGAAGAAAATGAGGAGTTTCACGATAATGGAAGCACTGGGTCAAATGAATGAAGATAATAGTTACCATGTGTAAATGATCACGAGTCATTAGTAATGTATAGAACATATTTGGTAAATTTATGTACCTCTAATACTCAACAATTCATGTCAGTAAACATATGTTATGTTTAATTTTCTTACTTAGATAATAATTAGTACAGATGCCGCGTAAAGAGGATAACAGCTATAAGCACCGACCTGGGAAAGGACCATTTGCGCAGTTTAAGGAGGTCATGGAGCCAATACTTAATGCTCGACAGAGGATGGGTTCTTCATCCCGGGAACAAGACGATGTCGGTGTAGAGACGCAGGACACAATAGTGCCAACGACGCACGTCCACTCACATGAGCACCAATCTGACGGCGGTGGAGGCACGACATCTGCACATGGATCTGGTGCGCGCCATGTTCGGCACCCGATACTGACGACTCATCCATCAGATGAGGATATACATATTGATGACATCCTATCATCGATGTCACAGACACCAGCCCGAGCGCGGATGAGGATATCCCCACATGGTAACACGTAAGTGATGAATATCCTACAAACGTTCTAAAAATAGTAATGTTACTTACATTACTGTGAATCATCGACATATAACTAAGTAATCATTAAAGATGTGCAGATTCATTCCAGCTGCAGCGACACGGTTAGTGACACCATGTTGCACCACACATTTCAAACCCTATTCTGATTGGTCCTCCGTCTCTCCATCAGACCTTCAGCAATGGTGGCGTGTTTTTGAGGTATAACACGTATATTAGTATGATAATGATGTATTAATGTAAAAAAAAACTACTTGTTTTTTTCATGCTAATAGTTTACAAATATTAACCTGTACAGAGGAGCTGTGAGTGGGATCTGATACACCATAATGAGGTGTATCGGGTGTGGAATATCTTGGGAGCACAACATTACAGAAGCATGATGTCAGAAATCCGACGTGTCAAGGATCCTGTTAAACGTCGACCAAAGGAAAACTTTATGTCGGATGCTGCATATGCGAAAATGGAGGCATATTGGGCCAGTCCGGAGTTCATTAAGAAGTTCGCTAGATTCAAGGCAATGCGAGCAATAGTGAATGATGAGGATTCACAGTCTGGCTCTTACAGCGTGACATATGTAGGGGGATCTATCTCGATGTCTGCACATCGAGACCAAATGGTATATATCTCGTAAATGTTCTTTCATTTTACATTTAAGTAAATAATGAACTTAAATTACCTATTAATCTTACGTTTCATTCAATTAGAGAGAGAGAGATCCAGAAAAGAAGGACCCTGGCTTGTTTAAAGTCCTTCAAGCAACACATAAAATGAAGAACGGGAAATATGTTAGTAAGCGCCGTGAAGAAGTTGCTGTAAGTATTAAACCTTTTTGTTGTAAACTATTCTTAAGATACTTACCATGTTTTACCAATAATGTCTGGCTCAAATGTGTTAATATGTTTCTGTAGACTCGTATCAGTGCTGAGATTGAGGAGCAAACACAACATGAGGATGGATTAGAGCCAATTGATGAACGTGCAATAATTAGTACTGCATCTAGCGGGAGAATGAGAGGGCATGTTTTTGGATTAGGATATGAGCAGTATGTTATAATGGGCCGTCGACTGCCAGGTGCCATCCCACCTCTCGACATCACACAGACACCGCAATTCAACGAGCAAGTACAGATGATGATGGTGGAGGAGAATGCGCGAAGGGATGCCGAGTACGAGAGGAAGCTCGAGAGAATTAAGAGGAGATAGAGATCAGAGATGGAGGCGAATAGAGCCGCATTGGAGGCGAACCGGGCTCAGTTGGAGATTATTTGTCGTTTGCTAAACCTTTCGTGCCCGCTGGCTCAACAAGTTCCACAGTATCCTGATGACTTGGACTCGGAGAATGAGGAGATAGTCGGGACTCCGTGATGGTCGTCTTCAACTGGTAAATCATTTCATAATTTCTTGTGTTATCAGACTTAGATAATAATTGTTAGACCTAATTAAGACTCAGTTGAAATTACTGAGATGTGTAATCTGTTGAATGTTGTATGGTTTGTTCCAGACATATATGTACTTATTTTAATTATGGTGTATTAGAGAATATTTGATGGAAATTACGTGTGCATATCTGTGTAATCTTTATTGCTGAGCAAGGCTGGGGGAACTTTGGAATTGGTATGTCCGTTTCGAATTTGTTTCAAACAGGGAAAAACACGAAACAACCACAGCCTGGAACTGAAAATGTACATTACCAACGTGCAACTGCCATTTACCAACTTGCACTAGTTGGTAATTACCAACTGTCATCCGCGTTGGTACTTACCAACATTCTTACCAATGTGTATGCAAGTTGGTAATTACCAACGGCTTGCTACCAACTCGCACATGTTGGTAATTACCAACTTTGATGCATGTTGGTAATTATCAACCCTCTTACCAACTGCTGCAAGTTGGTAATTACTAACGCGGTCTCCTACCAACTGCCATGGCAATTGGTAATTACCAACGCGGATGACAGTTGGTAATTACAACTATGCGTTGGAAACAAATGCCGGTTTCTGACCGTTGGTAATTACCAACGTGCATTTTATCAACGTGCAGGCGTTGGAATTTACCAACGTGTTAATTTTTGCGCGTTGGTAAAAAAATTTCCAACAAATCGAATACCAACGTGCGTTTACCAACGGCTCCGCGTTGTAGTTGGTAATTGCGTGTTGGTAAACTGGAGAATTTTAGTAGTGTATGATTTTGTTTGGGAAGGAAAAGAGACGTATGGAAAGTGCAAGCATTTTAGCAAAAGATATTATTCCACACCTCAATTCACCCTAAAAGGAGGTATCTGCTAAAAAAACCTTTTCTCCCCGTTTTTATTCCTTTTAGTGGTTGAAGCTTTGAACATTATGATGCTGGAAGCATGTGAAACGGGTTTGTTTAAGGTGTTCATATCGATGGGGGTGGACTATAAATATCTCACTTGCAATATGCCAACGACACATTATTTATTGGTGAATGAAAAAAGGCTAACATTACAAATTTAATTTGATTGCTGAAATGTTTCCAATTATCCTCAGGTCTTAAGGTTAACTTGGTGAAAATCAAATTGTTTGGTGTTGGAGTTGACCATATGAAGGCGGAGAGAGTTGCTGCAATTATGGGTTGTAAAGCTGAAAAAATTCCATTCACCTATCTAGGCCTTTCGGTTGGCAAAAATATGTCAAGGTGTGATTCATGGTAACCTGTGCTTGATAAATTCCAGTATAAACTAAGTTCTTGGAGTGCTTGGTTGCTATCTTTTGGAAGGAGATTAACCTTGGTTAAGTCGGTGTTGGCGAGTATTTCCCTATACTTCTTATCTTTGTTTTATGTCCGTGTGAGTGTTTTAAATTCTCTTGAAAGCCTTCACAATAAATTTTTGTGGGGGAAAGCAAAGGAGGGTGGGAAAATTTCATGGGTGGCTTGAGGTAAATTTTAGGTGGATAAAGAGTTAAGAAGGTTGAACATGGGTTGTTTGAAGAGTAAAAATTTAGCTTTATTAGGTAAACGGTGGTAGAGTTTTTTTTTGTTGAAAAGGGTGCTTTTTGGTAAAGAGTTAGATATAGTATTTATGGTTTAAGTGGTGGTCTAAATGTATCTACAAGAAGGAGGAGATATGGAAGTGTGTGAGCGGCTATTGTTAAATCGGGCTTTGATATTGAATCTTTTGGGTTTGACTTTATAAATTCCTTTAGGTGGAAAATAGGAAATGAGGGCTGCTGTAAATTGTGGAGAGTTGTTTGGGTGGGTAATGTAAGTCTTGAAGTGTGATTTTCTAGGTTAGTTTAACTGGAAGAAAACCTAGATTGTAAAACAATTGATAGAGGAAGGTGGGTTGATAGAGTGTGGCAATGGGTTTGGTGCTGGAGGAGGTCTTTGCGTGGAAGAGAAATCGAAGAAATGCAAGTCTTGATGGCTATTTTGCAGGGAATTATACCACATCCTGGATCAACTGACTTTTGGATCTGGTCTGGAAGCATTGATGAAGTCTTCTCTGTCAAGTGGTTGAGCAAATGCTTGGATGTATCAATTTTACAGCCATATGCAGCCTCAACATGTACCTGGTAGAACAAATGGGTTCCTAAGAAAATAGCCAGGTTTATTTGGCACGTGCTCAGGATCATGTTTCGACGTGGCTAAATCTAATCAGTAAAGGAGTCATCCTTGAGAACTCAAGTTGTCCATTCTATGGTGAAGAACTTAAAGACACAAATCATGTTTTGATACGCTGGCAAAAGTCAAGCCTTGTGTGGCATTCTATATTGTGCTAGTGCAACATCAATAAGCAAATTGGTATAGATTTGCAAGATTTCTTGAGTTTCAAACCTTTTGAATGTAGGTCACAGTTTTAGCATCAAGTTTGGCAGGCAATCATCCAGGTTTCAGCATGGCTTATTTAGAAATGGAGGAATGATGTTGTGTTTAATAGCAAAATCTTCCAAGTAGTAGGTATCCTTTCTGAAACTCAAGTGTTGTTTTTCTTATGGCTGAAAAACAGGTGTTCGAAGTTTTTTTGTTCATGAAATGATTGGTGCATTGCCTAATTATTAGCTAGAAATAGTAGTACTTAATTGAGTTTAGGTTGTTTGAGGTCTCTGCCAGCCATTTGCTACTTGCTTGTTATGATGTAATTTACAGGTTTATCTTGCTATTTTCTATTTCTTATCAATAAAGCTTTCATGGTTGCTATTAAAAAAAAAGCATTTTAGCAAAAACTTGGTGCATAAGCTCAATTCTGGGATGAGAATGTTGAAATGCCACTTGGAGAATGTCCTTAAAGATCTCTATACAGAGAGTTCTTCTGAACAAACACAACTAATGAGGATGAGGAGCAATGCCAGTCCAGATATTTTTTAGTTTGGCCTAAAAACTTGTAGACAATGTCTAATTAATTGGATGACACTTACTAGGAAAATGTTTAAACAGGATGAGGATAAATTTTTAGAAACTTTTATTGTTTAAATCCTTTAGCCTACTTTTGAAAAGATGTCTAGGAAAACTACTAGAAAAGAAAGTTTTAAACATTTTGAATCTAGGAAATCTGACTTGCAAGCTACATTTTTAAAACCTACCGTTGAATCCATGAAAAACAAGTGCCTTGCTTATTTCCAAAAAATTCCTTGCATTTATTTAGTTACATCTGCACTTGACCCCAATGTAAAAATTACGGGTATATTACAGTCACTTGAGGCATATCACCACCAATTCTTAAAGCAAAAGTAGTTTCTACACTTAATTATTCTATTACTACTAACAATCAATTGTGTGAGACAAAATATACCATATGCATCATTCGGATAAGTTAATATCCACAGCACCTCAATCTGTTATGTTTTAACATCGGCCTCATCATAGCATTTCAACCATGCTGCCTAAATCCTAAAATGTCCCAAAGCTACTACCTCGGGACTGGTTGTGACACGACCTTTCATGGGCCTGCCCAGGAAACCTATGGGAATTGGTCTCACACTAGTCACAATTGGCTAATTGATTACGTGCGCACTAGTTAAAACCTTCATGCTTCTAGTTATTTAGTCCTATTATGCAATCATGCATGAGTTTATGCTTTGACTAATCAATAAAATAAAGAAACAATACTTAAAACATTGCCTAGGCATATTTTGATAAAAAATAAATGTCAAAACTATCAAAACATTCAAAGCAATTAAGTGGAATTAACTACACATAATCAATTGTGTGCAAGCACTCAAACAAGAGTAGATTATGCTCACACCCAAGAGTGACTCTAGAGTAAACTACTCAACATGACCATTGGAGGCAAACTAGTGTATGAGAACTATACACTGAATAACTCTACTGAGATCTAGAACTAAGCTTCCACCTTAGAGCAAACTCCCAGTGGCAAGCTTTGAAAGCCCTCCCTTGTGCTTCCCTAGCCTCTGTAGGCTAAAAAGATGACTGCAGTTAGTACCATAACTTAGACAAGCAAACCACAAACTAGAATCATAAAGATTCAAATAAACCAAATACCTGTTCACAAGCCTAGCTCAACAACCTTCAATAGTTGCTGGCTCAACAGTGCCCAAAATTGCACAACAAAAAGTAAGGGAGTGAGAATAAAAAATTCTCAGTAAAGGGTCTTCAACTTGCAAGAAAAATCCTGAAGACTCCACATATACAAGGATATGAAACTTATTGCGTGTGCTTGCAACTTGAGGGTCTAATATATGCGCATATACCTAGGTCCCTTGGGACCTCTCCTCTTCCTAGTCTTCCTCACGGGGCGTCACTCCGTGCCTAGTGAGTTCTGGCCACTAACTTGCTCCTAGTAAGCCTTAGCTTATTGACTGATACAATAATGTAGCCTTTCCTTAGTTGTTGTGTAGGTGAACATGGTGGATGCTTTTTACTTACACTGTAAGAAATCCACTAAGTGTACTGCGCCTCCACAAAGTGCCTCAAGTCCTTGGACTTTCCTAGGTCACTTGTATACTAAGTCTCCACCCATTAAACCTACCAAGGATGCACTAGGCTTTTACTTGCACCTCAAGGCACAACTTAGCTAGGCAACAAATGCACTAAGGCTTCATCCATGGTGCTCCCCTATCCATCATTACTAATGGAGTGGTAATGATCATGGATGGACTCATTTACTAGGTTCTTTGGAACCCATCTAGGTGCATTAAGGCTCCCATAACCGAGCCTTAAATACAAAGGCCCAAACTAGGCTTTCGATGGCACTAAACCTTGCACCCAACTAATGGTGCTCTATTATGGCCAAACATGCCTTTAAAACTTGCCTTCACTTTAAACTAAAATACCTTTAAACTTGGGACATTCTAGGTGTGTGAAGGCATGGAGGTGATAGTACTCCTTCTTAGCTTTGCTTGGAATTTAGAATCATCTCAATCGGACACCCGAGCAAAAAGTTATGAAAAAAACAAAACCGGGTGTCAATGTTGTCGCGGTGACGCGTCGCCATAGTTGTCGACATGTTGCCTGTTTTTTAGGTATTGGCGACGTATCGTGGGAACTGGTGTCGCCAATCCTACGAAACGCCCAGAAAACTTCCAATTTTGCTGCTATGAACTTTGAACACTTTCCAAACATATCAAACATGCATGGATAGCCTTCAAACTTCACATACATGCAGTACACGTTGCAGAGACCATAACGAACCATCACAAGCTTTCCTATGATGCATTATAATATCATTCCAATCAAGTCAAACACACTAGTCCACCATGGTACCAGACCACTAACTAGTGCTATTGCCAAAACTATTTGATTTCATCAAGCATACTCTATCCAATAGCATTAATCAAGCTTGAAAACATAACTCCCTTACCTTGGTTTCAATCCACAAGCAAGAATCAATCAACTCTTCCACCAAAAACTGAGTTCCTCAAAGCCCACCTAAGTTCCAAGCAAACAAAGGCATAAAACACCAAATTACTAACTTCTAACCAAAACCCAAGCATCTAAACATCTAATAAACAAGAATTCACAAAGAACTCAAGTGTTACCACGCATAAAAAACAGGAGATAGTGGAAAACTTAGTTCTAAGCTCCAAAAACTTGAAATTCTACTTGGAACAAGCTCTCTTTGGCATAAACACCCTTGGTGGCTTCCATTTCCACGAAAATCTCTTGATTTTGATATTAGAATCACAAAAATGTGGTAGAGAGGAGGGTGAGCTCTTGTATGAAGGTGAAGATGGCAGCCCTCCCCTCCTTTACGAATTTATAAACTCTTTTAAACCCAAAGCCACCAAACTATTCAAAAAGTTACACATAAGTCCCTTCCTTTAGGTAACTTTAATCAAACTTGGTCAAATTTTGTTTATTTGAATTAAACTTGAGTTAAAAGTAGAAG
Organism: Aquilaria sinensis; assembly: GCA_005392925.1. Taxonomy (NCBI): domain Eukaryota; kingdom Viridiplantae; phylum Streptophyta; class Magnoliopsida; order Malvales; family Thymelaeaceae; genus Aquilaria; species Aquilaria sinensis. The sequence goes on from SMDT01000330.1 coordinate 608,687, forward strand.
TTATGATTTAAAAACTTATTTTCAACTCTCGGGATTTAGCCCGACTCTTCGAGATGCAAAATTACCATTTTGCCCTCGAATCTCATTTGGTGCCTTAAATTTCTCGGAACTTAGTAAACTTTGCCCAACATACCTATTCTTGCTATGTGAGCTTGAAATAAGGTTCCAAATTAGCTTTCGTCTAGGAGATTCATAACAGGTTGAATAAGATGGTTAACTTAACACTTCATTTGAGAAAAATTAGGAAAACATTTTAGAATGGTAAAAGAATATGAGGGCTAGAGTTTCCATATTGTCCATTATTGCCCAAGAGATGCAGGCTATATTGATCTCAGGTGTTGGTTCTAAGTCAGCTTTTAGTGTAGGAAAGAGAGTGATATTAGAGGCTGTTGAGGAATGTGTCTGCAACTACAATTGGGTTTTTACTGACTTACAACTTCAAGACAAACATCTTCAAAGTTCTAATGATGAGGTGCTGCCAAAGAACGAGACATGATTTCTCTTTCTCTTTTTATTTTCACTTTTAGTTTATAATTGGCCTAACTATAGTATTAAGTATAGAGCCTAGGTTTTTAAAGATTGTTTTTTGGAACATTTTGCTAAAATTGCATATGAAACATGTTGCAATTATTGTAAATGCAATTGGACTTTTTACTTAATAAAATTTACACAAATGGTAGTGTTTTCCTAAACCAAAAAATAGTAAGCACCTAAACCAAAAATAGTAAGCAAATTATATTTTAGATAATGCCCATGTCCGCATGACCCAGGCCTAGGTCAATCACTTTTAGCTGGTGAGTGCCTAGGCCTTATCAATGCAAGACCAGGCCTGGCCAAGCTAGGTCAGCCCATTGACCACATCTGTTTAGAACTCACTTGCAAAAACTAGACAACTTTTAGAATAGAAAAAATTAAGGCTAATTACTTGTGAAGTAGAACATGAGCATCTGTATTAGCGATAAGAGCCGGTGTTCATAAAACACTAACACAACTAATGTTTTCAAAGAATTAGGATCGGAATGGTAAGTGAATATATTTAAATTTCAGTACTAACTTGGCAACTTGTATTTTAGCACTATAAGTGTTGAGTGAATTTTTCGGGTTTTTCTACTGTGTTTTTTCTCATACAATCTCTTGATATTATATATCTATGAATTGCTCATATTCATAAGTATTTGACTTCTTTTATCACTCACTGTCAGTGACATAGTAAATTGAGTCTCTCTCCGTGAGAGTGTTCACGGAGTTGTGGTCCAGTTTGTTTGTACCTTCATTTATTCTTCTATTCTCTTCAGTTGAAGTTTCTATAATTGACAGATGGATGATCTAGAGGATTCATGGCATAAATTCTCCTCGACAAAGATCGAATTGGTGGTTTTTGAGGAGGAGATTGATGTGAAAGGTGGAGAGGCTACAAATATATTCTTTTTCATTGGTTCTTTATGGACCAATCGTCCTTCCACCTATCATGTGATGTTTTCAAATTTGAAGTCGATTTGGAGCCGGTGAAAGGCTTGGATATGGACGTGGTTGATGATAATGGATTTCTTTTCGCATTCGACTCCAGAGGTAATTTAGAGATGGTGTTGGAGGGGCTGCCTTGGTTGTTTGATCATATTGTTCTTTTATTGAAAAGGATTTCAGCCGCTGATCAACCATCCGAAGTAACCCTTGACACTACAACCTTTTGGATCCTTATTTATAGTTAACCTATTGGTATTATGAGATCTGATGTGAATGAAAAGTAGGAGGGCAGACATGCAAGTGTTTACAAATCGGGATGAGAAAGGGTGAAATTGTTAGTGAATGGTCATCAACCTCTTCTTAGAGGTGTTTTATTTAAACCTAAAGGGCATAATCAAATCTTTGCCAAGTTTAAATATGAACGTTGATGACACTTTTGTTTTCAGTGTGGAAAGTTAGGACATATAGGCAAGGATTGTGATAATTCTGTCAAGCCTGGGGAGCCAATGCCATATGGGGAGTTTCTCAAAGCTTCTTTGATGTATGGTAAGGGTAATGTCTGGTAAAAGTTCAAACAGGTTGGCTTCGACAGGGTCAGACTTTTCTAGTAAGACGTTGGCAGTAGAGTCAAGTGTTGAAGTAGGGCTAACATGGATGAGTAGCCTACTACGTGGAAGATATGGATGGATGATCAGGATATGCATGGAAATAGCAAGGGAGAAAACGATATTGGCAGGAGCGTAGCTAAGAAAAAAGGATAAGGATGGGAAACTTGAGGCGGATGTGAACGCAAGAAGTGATTCTGAACGTACTAAATCAGATCCGAGTCTCAAATTCATGAGCCAATTGGACAAATTGCTACCTATCCAGCCCATGTTACAATTTCTGAAGTCTGAACGGGCGTAGGGCCAGGCTCTAAGTTACGAAGCATGGAGCTAAATGGAGGCATAAGGCCAAGTCAATAAGACTAGTAAAAGTAAGAAATAAGAATAACGGACATCATCCAATTATTTGCGAATGATTCTTACTTAAATGACTTGAGCCTGACTGGTGGACAATGACCAGTTTATTACAAAGTAGCAGGACCTAAAAGAGCATATCTAGTGGTGAGGCTATGATACGGCCCCAGCCATGACTTTAAATATTTGTGAATTGCCATGGAATGTGAGATTTACGGTCAATTCATAACTTGGCAACTCTCATTTGACAGAAGCTGGTAGTTTTTCTTTTGCTTTGAAAGTTGGCTTTCTTCTACAGATATGAAGAATCTGAAGTTACTCGAGGATTTCGACATATGTTTGCTATTAGTAGTGTTGGCAAGTCAGATTGGCAAGTCAGGAAGCATAGCGTTCATGTGGAGAAAGGATGTCAAGGCTCATCTCTTGAGCTTCTTGAGGTGGCACACACATATGTATGTATGTATGTATGTATGTATGTATGTATGCCAGACTAGGAAACATGTGTTCCCAGAGTCTGGAGTAGTGAAAGATACAGTTTTGTTTGACCATTATGATGTACTAGTTTATTTATGGCTATCTTGCGCCCTAATGAATGCAATGATCCGCTTGATTTAAGGTGACAACTGATGAAGAGTGTGGGTACGTAGATTGTATACAATGTGCAACATAATATCCGATGGGCCCTTAGAATATAGAATGAAACTGTTTTCCGACATGTGCAAAAATAAAAAAGGGAAAATGAGAGGCAACTTGAGTTAGAGGGTATATAAAAGCTGAACACATCCCAATATCAATGGCATAGAGAGTTGAAATACAAGTAGAATGAAGTTTTTATTGCGATGAACAGAAGGTGGCTGAAGGAAAGTAACTAAAATGAAAGAAAAGGTCCGATGTCAGTTGGCTGATGGAAAGGGATTGTAATGTGGCTTATTTCATGCTTATGCTTCCTTGAGGAGATTGAATAATCATATTCAATGAATGGCAGGCATGTGGAGAAAGGAGGTTAAGACAACTTTTTAAGACATGCATCCTTCCAAAGCACCTAGGCTCGATGGCCTCACAACACACTTTTATCAGAAAATCTGGAATAAGGTGAGTTTGAATATTTTCAAATTTTGCCTTGGTGCACTAAATGGCTCTCAAACTATGCGGGACATTGATCAAACCACTATTATTGCTGATTTTAAAAGTGTAGGACCGGGAGACAATGGCAAAGTATAGGCCTATAAGTTTATACAATGTGTTGTGTAAAATTATTTCAAAAGCCACTGTGAAAAGGATGAAGTTGTTGATGAATCTTATTGTTTTTGAGGAGCCAAGTCCTTCTTGAGGGGTAGATTAATTTTTGGCAATATTTGTTAGCATATAAGCTAATACAGTCTTTCAAGAACTAGTGAAAGCAATGAAGGTTTATGTGCAGTAAAATCAGACATTTATTAGCTTATGAGGTGACTGGGGTTTCCTAATAAGTTTGTGGGGCTGGTGCTAAGGTGTATTTCATCAGTCTCTTACTATTTCATGGTTAACTGTAGGCCTTATAGCAAAATTTGACCGCAGAGTGGTCTCCAACATGGTGAACCTACTTCACTAGATCTTTTTCTCATCTGTGCATAAGGTCTTTCAGTGTTGCGTAGGATAAATAAAGAATACGGGAACTTTTGGGAGTCCAAGCAATTAGGTACATGCCTGCAATTTCACCTTAATTGTTTAATCTTCTACAAGGCTAACAGAGTGCAGAGTGCAAGGGGCTACACTGTCTTCTATCCTTTTCTTATATGAGAAGGCCTTGGGATAAACGTTCAATTTTGATAAATCTTGGACATTCTTCAGCTGGAGCATGGTAAAACGACAAGTAAGGCTGATGCAGTATAAGGGAAATAAACAATTATTTAGGATAATTCTTGTATTTTGTGATTTAGGTGATTTCTATAATTATGAGAAGTTTCTATATTTTAGGAATAATAATTATTCTACATCTCGTAGGTTATTTATGGCTATCACCATGTTATATTAATAAATATTGGTTCCCCTGATTAGTTATTATAGCGTTTAGTTTTGTATTAAGATGCCTATATATAAAGCTCTCTATGTTACGTCAACTTTAAGTTTTTGATGAAATAAGAATTTGGTTTTTGTCTTCCCCTGGGTTTTCTTCTTTTCTCATTTGGTTTTATTCTTCTCTCTCATGTTCTCTTTTTTGTTCTAGTTCGCACTTGCTCCGATATCAATTTGGCATCAGAGCTAAAATTCCTACACTTTCTTTTTCTTTGTTGCTTCAAAAAGAAGAAGCAAATCAAAGAAGCTAGTTAACGGGAGGGGAAACTAGGGGAACGCATCTAGCTGCTACCAATTCTTATCTACAAACAGTGGCTTGTGCAAGTTTGGTCACGGATTGTTATTGTTCTTGCTATTTCACAATACCTAGCTTCTTTGGTTCCAGTGCAATTGAACTTCCGCCAGACATCTAATGTAAACACCCAGCTCTTGCTTTGATCCCATTGACTATGCATGTCTCAAGTTAACAAGGTGTTTTTGAACAACTAGCTTTGTAATTTTGTGGCCGACTTCAACTTGGGGTTTCGAAAGCCACTATAGTTTCTTCTCTCGGTAACCATTGTTTGAGTTTTGCTTACATAAGAAGCAAGTCCGTGCACAAAAGTTTGGACCAATTTTATGGCTTTTAATATGGTAAAACCTTTTTGCCATTTGATTGTAGTTTTATTTCAATATGGAAGCTGTGACAAAATAGGGTCCTACGGCCCTAAATTTACTTCCACTAGTAGGCTTATAGGAAACAATGATCTCACTTGGTTACAATTGATTAGTTATTACTCGTAAAGTATCTTAAATCATTACGTGAAAACAGTTGTTTAGTCTACCCTGCATAGGAAATATGCATCTATTATCTTGGCTATGCAATAAAAATAAATTAAAATTACAAAAAAAAATTGTGGCGCGCCAATTCATAAAACATAAGTGAAAACAAGCCAAGAGGTAAAAACTTGAGGTACTTTAACTTCAAGTAACAACTATGTGCATACCTCTCAATCTTATATACACCCAAATATAACCCTAGTGTTATACACACCAATGGACACTGGTAGAGATAATCTCTTTGTATGAAAATATCATACATATAAAAGAAGCAACATATATCTACTAAGATCCATCTTTATCTCTTCACTTAAGCAAGCAAGCTTCAAATGATGAGTCACACTTTTCTTGTACTCACTTCTATTCAAACTGTAAGGCAAACACTTTGGTCAGTATTAGCTTTTGGTTCAAATGGCTAGAAATACTTATGGTCTTTACTTATTTAGCTCACAACACTTGCATAAACCTAATTTCACTGAAATTTTGTTCATGCCACTGACTTGGGCCAAAATTACCATTTTGCCCTCTTTGCCCTCTAGGTGCCAATTACACTTTGAAACTCAACTTAACCTTACCTTGCTTTCCTTATTTAATAAAATTTATTTGAGGGAAATAACTTGGGATTTACTTACCTCAACATGCAGTTTGGTGAAGTACTTGGAGAGCATTTACATTCTCCCCTCCTTAAAAAATTTGGTCATCCGAATTTCGATTCTTAATCGAGCATCACACTTGGATGATAATCCTCTTACATCTTACTTAGTTTTCTTACTCATGGTCTTTTCCTTGCTATGGTTGCCCATAGTTTCTTAACCATGAGCTTATTTCATGTTTTTAGCTTCTTGACTTGTCAATCAAGAAACTTCTTAAGGTACTCCTTAGTAGACCTCTTTTTGGAGACATTACTTATGGGGTGGACACCTTACCTTGGTTTACAAGGCACATCCCCATACTCCTGATTTTTCACTTAAGCCTCTGTTACTTGGAGCTAACTTGCTCCCTTTTGGCCATTATCCCTGTTAGGGTACCTTTAGGAGTACTTAGTTTCCTTTTTAAGTCTTTACCCTTGGTGGGACTTACCATAATCTTGCACCTCACTTAGGCTTTCAAGCCCTACTTAGGTGTTTCTTAATTATCACCGCTTAGTGCTCTTGCCACAATTCAACTTGGCAATACTTACACCCATCTTAAGCATTCAAGCTACCTTGGGTACATCACCCTTGTATTTTCACTTAATGCCCCTTAGTACTCAGGACACATTCTTTGACTTAGCAACTCTTACACCCAACTAAAGCGCTCAAGCCAAAACTTAGGTGCATATTTCTTGTTGCCTTTAATGCCATAGGCACATAGTTCTCATGATAGTTTATCCTTGGCACCACTACCTTTTAGCGCCTTAAGTATGATACCCTTTTGTGGTGACTTATCCTTAGTTTTCTTAGGCAGCTATTCACACTTACTACCTTAGGGTTCCTTAGCCACTTTAGGCATTCATAAGCTTGACACCCTTGCTATTGTATAGGCACCTTAGTTCACATAGACTTTACATTTTTTTCAGTTGTCCTTGGGATAGAACAAACTACCCAATTCTTCTACACTTGACTCCTCTAGGTAATCACTTAACATGCTAACGTCCTTAACTACTCTTAGTCACTTTGCCATTTATTGGCCCTTAATTCTTAAGACACCCCTAGCATGCTCCTTTACTCTTTATTAGCTAGGAGTCTTTCCTTAATCAGCTTGGCCTCCTTTGTCGGTAAGGTATTCTAGGCCATCATAGACTTTTCTTAGGTCTCTTCAAATTACTTAAGACCAATCCTTAACACCATTAATCAACTTTCTTATGTGCTTTAAATACCCTACACTGCCCAAAATGTCACTACCGTACCTTTAGGCCTTAGCTGATTATTTGGCCACCATAGGTGTATACTTGGCATTGAGTTTTCTTTGGCTCCATGGCCATTTTAAAATTTTCTTAGGAATCCCTTAGGACTATTGGCGTTCAACCTTTCATGGTCCTCCCGTAGCTCGTACACTTGGGTACACTTTGTGTCCCACAACTTATGCCACACCCTTGTCCTTATCAGGAATCTTAATTTGCTTGATTCTAACTTAGCATTTGGCATTTTCCCTCATGCTTATCTTGGTCACTCATGGAATCCAACGGGGTCTTTTTTAACACCCTAAACACATTAGGTTAAAAAATCCAATTGCTACCCACGAGTGTTCCCAACATACAAAAGTGCTTGAATGAGACTTACAAATCTTACACCTTACTTGAGGCCCTTTTTGGTACCTATACTTTGCCTCCCAATACTTAGGCACATTCTTAGGTTATCGCCTCATTAGCCCATCCTTATGCATTAAGCACCATGGCTACTTAGTGTGATCTACACACCCATAGCCCATAGTGTGTGTACCCTTAGGCTTAACTGAGACCTACAACCTCCTTATGCCCGAGGAAGTCTTACTTGGCACCTCTTTGACCCACATTTCACTTAGGCACTTAAAGTCTCTTCAAACACTAAATTTAGTAGAGCATTCACTATGACTCATTCTCATGGGCTCTTAGTGATTCTAGGCCATCATTTAGCAGCTCAACTTTAGGGACTTATTAGGTAGTTCCAACTACCTTAGCTTCAACAATCTTACCTCAGGGTTTTCATTATTTTCTTGGCTATCTACTTGTTCAAGAGTCTTTCTTAGCCATCAATTGACCACACTTAGACTTTTAAACTACTTAGGTAGCTTCTTACCCTTTAGGACAATAAAGAATCCCATAAACTTCTTAGTCTTAGAAAGCTTACTAAATGTTTCAACAAACCTCGACTTTTAGTTGCCTTGAATACACTAATGGGGATATTACCTCTACTCACACTTAGCTCCATCTTGAGCTTCTCTACCCGTAAGACTTTAACTTGGCTTTTATACCCATCAACAATAATGCTAATCCTTTCTATTTCATTCAGGACCCTTTGATAGTGGAGGACACTTTGGACCTTAAGGTCCTCTTTCTTACGAATCTTTAAATTAACTTAGGTCCACACTCTTAGCCTTTTGGATTAAAGCTTCCTTAGCTCAATCTAACTCACAATGAGCCCTCCACTATCTAAAATGGTTAAACTCCCAAAAATTCAAGAGCACTGCTCAATCCACTTCCATTCTTCATGAGTAGGCTTAGGTCAACATACACCATAACAAAAATACTATGCATAGTTTACTGCCTGGGGTTCATTCTATCTCCATGGCTGTTTTCATCAACTATTAGGTCTTGGTTTTAATACCATTTAGGACAATTTTTTTTTCAATTTACTTAGGTTGTCCTTAAAGCCACTCGACTAATGGTGCTTTCATGGTTCCCTCTTACACTCCCACTTTGGGTTGTAATTTTTTAGGGATTCAGATGTTACCCTTTTGGTCTTTAAGGCTTAGGTTAACTCTTGAACCTTAACCAACCTACTAAGAATCAATGGACTCCCTTTCTTAAGGAACCAGACATTTTCAGATAACTTCACAGTTTTGAAACTTATGGGTTATGGTTCTCTACCTTTACTTAACCAACTTCTCGCAATTACTGCGAGTCATTAGGGTACCATTTACTTTTTTTCACTAACAACTTCAAGTTCCTAAATTTAACTCTTGGCTTTATAAGCGTTCTTATCTTAGTTGTGGGTGCTTAGAGAATTCAATCTCGCTTTACTTGGTAACCCTCAGTAACTTGTGTGCAACACTTTTTAGAATTGGACTAGTCATAACTATCTTAGAGTTGTCCTTCCTTATACTTTCCCTATAGTGCATAAAGTACTCCTTACACCATAGGTACAAGTTCAATCAACTTAAGGCTCAACTCATGGCATGACTTACCGACTCTCCCGTGCAAGTCACCCTTACCCTTAGAATACTTCCAAAGGTCACTTATGACTTACACGGTTAAGTCAGCTCTTATGCCCTTTAACCGACCCTCTTCCTAAGTATTACCACACCAAACAATAAACCACATCCATAGATCACTACATACCTACTACCCCTAAGCTTCTAGGCAAAACCTTAACCACTCTAAGGGTCTAATCAAAACTTTACCTTTTTTGGGCTTTCATGGGTTCATATACCCACACACTTTCTTCACAATCTTAGCTTTCTAGGTAGGCTAGTCACAACCACAGACATAGCAGTTTAAACAAGAAAACTACTTACTGCTATGTTGTAAACTTAAAGGCACATTTTTTTGTTGTCAGCTTTTTGACCAATCAATTGGTTTGAGTAAGTTCCCATGGTTGCCTTTGAGTACTGGCAGTGCTCCCTCATTGATTGAGGCATTCTTGAGTTTTGCCTTGTTCAGGCATTGAACTCGAGCATATTTATGCCTTTAGTTATTTACCTTCCATGCTTCCAAACACCTATCACATGGCCCATTTTTTTGGTTTGTGTTGTTCTTCCTTTGGTTCCATGAACTCCAAATTAAATGGTCCTTACTTGAGTTCTTACTTTAGGCCGCAACTTACCTTAGGGTGGAGATGCTATTCTCCTGGCCCAGGTGCACATATGGTTCTAGTGCACCTTAGCCTTTATCCCATGGTCTATTACTTTTTTGGTATCCATGTCACCCTTGCCCTTGGGTAATGATAGTTAACTTGGCCTCGGTGCACCCTTAATAACTTAGTGCTCAGTGGCCCTTACCTTTGGGCTCTTCGACTGCTTGGCAAATTCTGTCCTTATCCACATAACTGTAGACATTTCCTTGAGCTTGGTCCTGCCTTTAAGGTGGGAATTCCTTCCTTGGTCTCAGTGTACTAGTAGGCCTTAGCACGCTTCAACCCTTACCCATTAGGCATGAGCCACGGTCTCCCTTCCTTCGAGGGTTAGGTATGCTCCTTGGGCTACTCATGCCATAGTGTTACTGGGATTGTTCAACAAAGTCACCACCTTGCCTATGGCCAATACCATAAGACTACTTGGACCATTGCTCGGTCCCTTACTTTAATACAAATACCTTATCGGGTTCCCGCCGATATACCTTCAACCAAAGCCAAACAACAACCCCAAGAATACTTATAAGTAGTACTAACCACACTCAGTACAAGGACACACTTGGATCTTGGTCACCTATTGCCTCTACTAGGACCATTGACCTGCTCTAATACCAACTATGGCAGAATAGGTTTCTAGGGCCCTGAATTTACTTCCAATTATAGAATCTTAGGGAACTATGATCCCACTTGGTTATAATTGGGTAGTTATTACTTGTGAAGTATCTTGAATCATTACGTGCAACTAGTTGCTTAGCCTACCTTACATAGGAAATATGCATTCATTGTCCTGGCTATGCAATAAAAATAAATTAAAACTATAAAGAAAACTGTGGCACGTCAGTTCATAAAACATAAGTGAAAACAATCCAAGAGGTAAAAACTTTAGTGATTTAACTTCAAGTAACAACTATGTGCTTACATCTCAATCTTATATGCACCAAAATGTAACCCTAGTGTTATACACACTAATGGACACTAGTAGAGACAATCTCTTTTGATGAAAATATTATACATATAAAAGAAGCAACATATATCTACTAAGATCCATCCTTAGCTCATTACCCAAGCAAGCAAGCTTCAAATGATGAGCCACACTTTCCTTGTACTCACATAGCGTGAAACTGTAAGGTAAACACATTGGTCAGTATTAGCTTATGCCACAAGTAGCTTAAAAACATAAGGTTTCCTGCTTAGAGAGTACCTTCAAACCAATTTACAGTCATCCCTTACCAACTATTAAGCATGATTAGCTTGCTTAATACCTACACAACACTTAAGGGGTGAGTACTCTAAAGTACTCAAAAAGGGATTCAACATCTGCAATGGGAAACAAATGCAAGCAAAGCACAACAAGCACAAATATACAAATAACAAACAAAACAAACAAGCAACTGACAATACAACCAGAAACAAGAATAAGAACAACAAATAATGCAAATAATGGATGGATGGATGAGTGAAACATGCACATGCAAATGCACTTAGGACTTTTTTACACCTGTAGGTGTTAGACTTACCGTGAGCTCATACAGCTGGGGTACTTGGATACTGGTCATTGTATCCTCTGCTAGCACTTAACCAACCCCATAAAGTCTTCTTACGGGCGCCTTAGAGTAAGTCATCACTTACTCAACCCTTGCCCACCTTTGATGAGTTACTTAGAGTAAGTCACCGCTTACTCCTTCCTTACCCGTCTCTTCCCTTAACTTATTCTGTAGAGTAGTTGCCTTATGTAGTCTGACTTACCCAGCTCTTAGATCTCAGCTTAAGGCTTTTTAGTGGCTTACTTACCTAACCTTAAGGTTTGGTTAGGATCCTCTTAGGTATCTTTTTGGTGGCCCAAAAGGTCTAAGACTTCCCACTTGGACAAATAAAAAGCCTAAAACCTGCCATATTCCCCTTAGTGCTTCCTTAACATCTTGAGCACCTTAACTTCCTTAGCCATCATTCTTTACCCTAACTTAACCACACCACTTAGCTACCACCTAAATAATGTATAATTCCCAACTTAGGAATAAGTTCCTAAACCAACTAAGGCTACGGAACATCTTAGAATGGCCTAAGAATGATAATCGAGAGATTGAGACATTCTAAGGATGCCTTAAGCTTGAGGGACTTGTGCTTTGGCGATGTGTCACCATTAAGCATTGTTGGTCTTGGGTCACCATTAAGTGTCGCTATGAAGATGCGGCAACGCGTCGACAATGTACTTCCAGCTTTGCGCGATAGCATGCTATCTTGCATGAAACTTGCTCAATCTTTCAATCCCCAAAACCAATTCACATAGGTCTAGTCCCTACTTCATTCCCACATGTAATCTACATTTTTATGCATTATTTAAGCTAAATTAACTTAAATCCCTTACCTCAAATCATCTTTAAAGCAAGAAACAGGCAACAAGCACACTTAAGCTCCATGGAGTTCCTTTGAGTTCCATGCTTGAAATCAACCAAATTGGACACCAAGGGCATGAAATTAAGACCATTTCTAACCATTTAACAAGCTTAAAACTAACCAACAAGGATCAAAGATGTTTACCTTAGGGTTTGAACCAAAAACTTGCAAGAACAACCTCAAGTGCACCAAATTCACCAAAAATGAGCTAAGGGCTTGTTGGGTTGGCTTTTTGACCTTCAATTTTCATGGAATTTTGGGTTGATTGGGAGCTTTGATAAGGAGGAGAGAGAGCCATGAAAATGGCAAATGGAGGAGATGATGAATAGTGCTATCCTCGTTCCATTATAACCAACTACACCTACCTAGCCCAATTCTCTTAAACTTGTCACTTTGGCTCTCAAACTTAGCTTTGATTCACTTAAGCCACTTAAACTCTTCCTACACTAACACTCCTTGGTCCCATTGAAAGGTTTTTCTTACCCAAACACTTTGCCTTAAGCCACTTAAGCCATTATAAGACATAATAGCTCAATTCTTTACTTAGTGCCTTTTTCACTCTTAACTTTCACTTTTAGTTCAAATAGCTGGAATACTTATGGTCTTAACTTATTTAGCTCACAACATGAACTTAATTTCACTGAAATTTTGGTCATCTTTTCCATTTAGGTGACAATTACACTTTGGAACTCAACTTAACCTTAACTTGCTTTCCTTGTTTAATAAAACTTATTTGAGGGAAATAACTTAGGATTTGCTTACCTCAGCATGCAAGTTTGGTGAAGTACTTGGAGAGCCTTTACAAAAGCCAATTGTTTTATACTAGTTAAGTTGCATAATTTCTTATATCCTATTACTAGTTAGTTGCTCTAGAAAGTTTTTGCATCTTATGACCATGTTTAGGATGTTGTTGTGCTTGATGGATTCTATTGTTATTTTGCTATTGTCCAATATGCAAGTTATTGGTCTACATCTCTAGCGGCACATTTCTTACACTTGAAAGCTACTTATAGTGATTGCTAGATAGAAATTATGATTGGTACTATTGAAAATATTCATCCAATCAAGCATTTGACCTTGGAAAAAAAAGGTTCTAAATTTAAAGAATGAGATTTATGGTGATCGAGTATACTTGGTAAAGTTGTTCAACCAAAAGGACATATATGTTGGAGTAACCTACTTTGCCTTGCTTAGATTATAGTACTTAAACCTTAACAATCTAATGAAGCATAAAAAAGGCAAACTTCAAAGGTTGAAACAATAACTTAAAAATGAATAGTGTGAATTTCTATTAAAGGAGTGTCTGACATAAATGCTAGTCTTTGTGGGATTGAACAAGAGCTTTTCGAGTAAAGAAGACAAACTTATGGAGGTCAACAACTCAATAGTTACAAGCAAAAATAGTGTAGAGGATTGTGCTTCTACTAACATTGAAAGTGGAGCCAAAGTAGACTTTTGCCCAACAACCTTTAGTAATTGATGATGGAATTACACATATTCAGCTAGGAATTGAGGATAAACAATTAGAAGATGATGCTGAACTTAATGCATTTGAATCAATTGATTTTAGGCTTCAAGATGCTGATCTAGAAGATGAAGTTGACACCAAAGTGAAAGATTATGGTGTACTTGAAAGTCCATATAATATTCGTATGAAGGGTTCTAAATTGTTTAAGAAATATGGAATTGTTCATAGTAAAGTTGGCATGGAATTGGAGCTTATAGATGACATTAAAAAGGTTCAAATGGAAGTTTTTATGGTTGAACAATATGAGATGGTGGATTTCACATAGTTTTACTCATCTTGAAACATGTTGACACTTAAAGTGATTTTTTCGTTCTTCGCTATTACAAAGCTCAAGGACCACTTGAATGATGTTGCACAAGAAAGTAGACTATTATTTAGGACATTTCTTTTCTTTTGTGATGTGTGATTTCTATAGTTATGAGCAATTTGTATATTTTAGGAATAATAATTATTCTATATCTCTTAGGTTATTTATGGTTATTGTAAGGTTCTATTAATAAATATTGGTTTCCTTGTTAGTTATTTTGGGAAACTTACAATTACCCTACCGAGGTTTACCTTAACATATACTTTGCCTCTGTTTCTTTTATATTGTCTGATAACAACTTTTAAAATCCTAATTTAAATTTTCCTATAGTTATTTTCTAGAAATTTTAATACATTTAATATTTTTTTATAGTTAATAGAAGTTTTAAATTATCAAAAAAAAATTTCTCTATAAATGCAATTTTGTCTCTCTAAATGCATATTAGTGTTTCTTTTTAAAGGTTGTTTAGTTATGAAAAAATATCAAAAATTTTAAATTGCTGGAACATAATTACCAAACAGTTTAAATTAAGGTTTTAGAAGTTATTGTCATATGCTATAACGGAAGCATGAGGTAAAGTATAGATTTTTCAAAATAGAGAGACTAAAGTGTAGGGTAGATTAAACCATATTGGTGCTTCTATATTTTTTTTCCTAGTTATTATGGGGTTTGGTTTAGTATTAAGATGCCTTTATAGAAGGCTATCTATGTCATGTCAAATTTTAGTTTTTTATGATATAAAAATCTAGTTTTTGCCTTTCTTTGGATTTCTTTTTTGTTTTCAGCCTCCGATTCTCTCATTCTTTCTTGTGCTCTGTCTTGGGTTCTAGTTCCTACTTGCTCCTACATTAGAGAGTCTTTGTCTTGATGTTTGGAAAAGGTGAGGGTGGAAGGATTTGTAAACATTTGGGCATCCCCACATTCTGCGGGTAGCAGGAAAAATAAATCCTTTCGTTACTTGAAGGAAAAGGTGACTAAGATGGTTCATGGGTGTAAGAAACAAATTTGTCTCAAGCTGGGCAGAACTTTTGATAACAAATAGAGTCTATTACTATTCTAGTATATTCTATTGCATTTTACAAAATTCTTTTAGGTATTTACGAGGATATTTAGAAATGTTTGAATCGCTTCCGGTGGCAGCACATAAATAGTGGTAGGGCGATGATGGTGCACTAACCGTGGCACATAGCCTTGATACTATAGAATGAGGTTCTTCACAAAAGTACGCCTTAGATAGATGAGTATAGAGACCTGTAAAAGATACTCCTATGCTTTAACTCAGTAAGATTTCTAGTAAGGGTGTTAATTCCAAGAAGGATGATCTCATACCTAATGTATTGTAATAAATGCCTTTATATAGGCTTTTGGGGTTTTATGCCTTAAAGTTTAGGACCGGTAGATTAAATGGTTGTCCTTTGAACTTCTAGATTTAGGTTATTTGTCCTTTTGTGGTCCAAATTCCAAAAAGTATAGGGTTGTAGGCCTAATTGAGTTTGATGAGGCCTGAAACCCTAAATGGGACTCATATCCCAAAAGTAACGTGTGGACCCAAATCCCTAGGATGAGTATCACCAAGGGATTAATTACATGACATGAGACCATGCCGAATAACAGAATGGTGTCTTATGTTTTTTAGAACTCTCCATTTTTACTTAGGCAATGTTTGCAAAGCAGGATTAGAAAGTTGGAAAACTTTCATGTGAAGTACTATGATACTTAATAGAGAGCAAGCGGCAAATAGATTATATCAAACTCAATCCAAATCTGGTAGTAGGCACGGGAGGAAGACTTTTTGTTGCATCAAGGGTAATTGCAAGGCCTTCTAATCGAGCAAATATCAAGCTTAGCTACTGGTTTATGTCAATAGTGAAGCAAATTTGGTTGCTGATGAATACCTATAAGTGTATTGTTATTAAGGGTTTAAATCATCATTATACACTTTGAGTATGATTAATTTCTATATTCTGAGCATTTTTCCACCGAGTTACTGTTCACGCATTTTTACTATTCACATGTCATTATTCACAGACTTACTGTTCATATGCGTAGTCACTGTACATATGCGGCTTACTGTTCATTAATATTAAAATATATATATTAAATAATTATTTTTTATGTAGATAAAAATCATCACTTGGCGGCCTTTCACGAGAAAAAAATCATATCTGGAGCTGTAGACATCAGAACTGAGTGATTCCAAATTTATCTGAAAGCCAACACATAGATCTTGAACTCTGCTTTATTCCGCAAGCAAGTTTGATCATTTTCATTGCTGAAATCTGATTATAGATGAGACCCTTCATTATTTCATATGCTGAAAAGTAGTTTCGGTAAAAAAATCATAACTTAAGCTACAGATGTCCAATTTGAATAATCAAGCTATCGATTTGAAGCTAAAGAAGAGATCTACAACTTCTGTGCTTTGAGGAAGAGCTGATCTGATGTCTACAATGGCCAAAAAATTAAAAGAAGTTGCGGCCTGCCATTGTTGATTTGTATTTACCTACAGTTTACGATTTCACCCACCCCAAAACTCTATAAATAAGCACCTTGTGAGGGGGGTGAAGGAGGCCATTTTCTTAGGCCATTTCTTAGGCCATTTCTATGTTCTTTAGTTTTTATCCTTTGTTTTTGTTTTAGTTTTCAATACCGAAGCTTTGTCCAAGTGTTTTCTCGGTCTTCTTGTTCTTGTTCTTCCTTTGATATTTCAATCTATGTTTATTTCATCTTTCTACATGTTGTTTACTTTTATTTTGTCTAACTAATCTTCTTTTTGCTAACGTGAAAGTGTGAAGCTTTTGGTGTAGAGGTTATGATTGATTTGAATGGATCACAACGTTAACGGTATTTTCTTCCTTAATCTATTTAACTTCCTTCCTTGTTAAGTAGGAGTCTTGATTCACCATAGTCAAATCGTTGGCACAAAAGCTGCTTGATTCCCTTTGTAGAACATGGCTCTGCCGGCTATATTGGAATCTTGAATTATTGTCGACAAAGGTTGGCATGATGAATACTTAATCCCATTAACAAGTGTTGGCGTTCTAAGATCAATGAACGTTAATACTAATTAAATTCCCTGATTGGGAACTCCTTTATGTGTGGATCTCAATTGAGTTGTAATATGAGCTACAAATTAATCATAACCGATATACTAAAAGTGGATCCCCTAACCTTAGCTATTTTATTTGAATTTCAATTTTAATTCACACTTGTTCACACCTTGCACCAAAACTTTCTTTATTAAAACTTCCTTGTGGTTTGACACTTGGACTCTCGAGATTTTATTACTTGCGACAACCTACACTTGGGTTACAACTGCTAGAGTACAGCAGTTGCCCATGAGCTTTAAGGTATGAATTTCATATAAAAAGTTATATTTCTATAAGAAATCTTCAACAAAAAAATTTTTAATTGCTGTTAATAGTAAATTGAACAAGTTTTGCAAGACAGAGGGATATTTTTATTTTATGCTTTTCATGATACTCAAAATCTATTGATCTCTCCGAATTAAATGCTTGAATTGCCTCCATTAATTGGATAATGATATTACAAAGAAAAAAGGAATTTTATAACTCTTTTAATCAGGTGATATTTTTAAAAAGTAATTAAATGTGGTTATTATATTGAAATATGCTTCTGAAACAAACTCATAAAGTAATTTTGAATAATATCTAACAACCAAAGCATCGACATAATAGTTAAATTACAAAAATATCTAAGTTAGAAATGAAAAAAAAAAAGATATAAAAAATAACTGTCTTTCTGAAAGAAAGTTATTCAAGTTTCATATTCCATTAATTACCTAAGCAATTTGATAGGTAACATACTACTACCAGTATGTGTAACATTTTGACGCTAGTATTGCAAAGCTTGATAGTATGAAAATTAGTATTAGGAAATAAGTAGAAACAATAATACATGCATATACACATATCTGTGTGTCTATATGTATAATGGCAAAATTGAAGTCCTACTTTTTATGAGGCACATTGTCTTGAAACCATACCTCTTTTATAATAATGTGTCTATTGGCAAAACAATGCCTTTCGTGGATGGAAGGGGGTAATGACACCTCTTGAGGATAGAAAGGTGAAATAATGCCTCTTAGAGAATGAGATATCCCTATTGACACTTTGATGGGACATGTATCCTTTTCTAATGATATAATAAGAGTTGAAATGACACCTACTTAATGCATGTAATAGACATGACTTGATGGCGTGCGATTTTTTGCGGTAGTCAAATGCCTCATGGCCTGTTGCTTTTGGTGTTTTAAAAAAGGTAATGATGGTGGTAGTTTTCAAGATGGGAAGCAAAAAAGCCCTTTTAGGGTTATAAAAAGATAAGGCCTTTACCATTCCTCTCTTTATTATTCACTTTACTTTGGTACTTCCTAAACCTTTTTCACCTTCTTTGCTTCTTTGCTTTTTAGTCTTCACTCACTATTTCTAGTGATCACACTGGTGTTTCCATACCAATCAATTTCTCTATTGCTTTCATTGTTGTTCAAGCATCAATTATCATGTAAATGTTGTTTGGCTTTTATGATAACCTTGTTCTTCCCCTTTTCATTTCTAATTTCCTCCATGGCGGCCAACTGCCATTTCCAATAACCTCCTCATTCTTTTTTCCTTGTAAGTATATGTTAGGTAGATTTCATGCCCGCTTTGCCACCTGCCACCCTTGTTGGTGGGGAAAACCCGATGCTCTTTTTCTCCCTGACCCTGAAGAAGCTAAAAAAAGTGAAGACTAGCCTCACATGGAAGGTGCTGTAGGTCAACCTTCATCGATGGTGTTGGCTTAATAGGGCCATTGTTGCTCCCAAAATGAAGGAGGTTGTGGATAAATCACCCACCAATGTTGCCAAGGACACCCTCATTGTCTTTATCTCTAAGGTCCAAGCTGGGTTTCATGTCCAACTCCATCACCTTATAAAGCAATTTTGTGAATTCTACAAGGCCCTTAGTTTCCAATTGGTCCCTGATTCTTGCACCCACTTGAATGCCTTTGTTGTCTACTATAAACTAGCAGCGATAAAACCTATCCTTGAAGCAGTTTTTGCAGTTTTACACTTTAGACCTCCAAAAAAATTTAGCCTCTTTCCATGCTTCCCACATGCCTTGCGGTGCAATAAGTCTTTTGTCTCACTCTCTTTACGAACTTTTAGGGCCAGTGGAAAGATTATTTTTTCTTCATCTTTGGTAATTCCCAATGGGAATTTTCCTGCGAATGAAACGATACCATTTAGCATGATATCATTAGATGGCCTCTGTGATTCAAAGGCTCAAAAAGGGAAAAGGCATATAAGGGTCTTCTAACATGGCTAGAGTCAGTTGCCACCAATGAAAACAATAATGGCCAATTACCTCTACCCTACAAAGGATTGGGTGAGATGACCCTTCATTGGACGGGCATAAGTAGTGCCCATTTGACCTATAAGGAAGTGGAAAGCAAAATAAATTGGGAGCCTAAGCGTAAAGAATAATTAATTGAGGCATTTGAGATGGTAGGAAGGCCCAACAAAGGTTGTTGGTGTCTTGGTACTTGATCACCTTGGTTTTTCATTTCCTATAATTATACTACTCATTTTAATGTCCTCGTGTTTGCATTGTCATACTATGGATCTGCTAAAAAATAAGAAGAACTTGGTTGACGGAATAGCCGAGGCTAGAAGGCTTTAGTTTATGCCCCCAAAAGATATGCATCTTACAGCCCTACCAATAAAGGCTCACTCGGCCATTCCACCGCCACAGTTTACAACCTTTCCATCGACTACGATACCTATGGAGATTAGGAATATGGAGGATTCTTTTGATCGACACCCTTCTAAGTCCTGGAAAAGGGATTGGGATCTAACTCTTAAGCCTGTGAGGTTGAGGCTGCCATGTTGGGGAGTAGGGGTAAGCAATTTTCACCCTTATCAAATTTTTTTATTTTTTTATCACAAAGTTTTAGCATCATCTGCCTTTTTCACTTCTCTGTATGCGGCTACTCCCAAAAAAATTGAAGGGGAAGGATCATGCTAATTTGGCCCCACATCAAGTGATCCGTCCTCCTCCCCCCTTGTGCCAATAAGGGGCATTCTAATAAGGGCCCCTGAGGTCATTTTTAAAAGGGCTCATTTTTCTACGGGGTCATTTCCTCTAAAAAAGGAGGGCCATCAAGAAGATCTTTCGGTTCTTCTCGCCTTCCTTACATTCCTAAAAAAAATTGACCCCTATTTTCGAAAAAAGGTCTTACTAGCCAAGCACTCTCAATATGTAGAAGAAGTTGATGGAAGAAAGGGTTATTGCCCCTAGTACATTTTTTGACCACTAGTGGGCCATCACTTGAAGGAAGTCAATTTTAGAAGATAAAAGGGACTTTAACACCATGTTTTTGGGGCTCTCCACTCCCTCAGACCATCATTGCCTGACGCACCTAATTGAGGGAGATGGCATCACACTAATGCTAGTGGTTTGGGGCCTTTTTCAGTTGAGGCTTTGTGTTGTGGCATCATTTTGGGTTTTAAGCTTATATATCATTAAGTACCTGCAAAAGTTTGTCTTGACTTTTTCCATTAGAGAGAAACTTCTCATTCAAGAGAGAAAACTTTGGGAAGCATTTAACCAGATAAAGAAGTTAAACCGAGAGAAGACGTGCCTAAAGCAGAGGCTTGTAACCAAGAAGATGGCTTGCACCCAGGTGGCTACTGAGGCAGACAAGCTCAAGCAATTGTTAGTGTTGTGCCCAAAAGCCAATCATGAGATGATTGTATTTTTTGCACATTAAGTCATGATATTTTATTAAGGCATTAATCCAACAATTATGTTTGTTGTTTTGTTTCTACGTAACGTAATAAACATAATTGTAACCCTAGAATAATGATATTCTCAAACGTCCCCGGTCTAGTATTATTGTGGAACGGGTTGTAATAATACATAACGACTAACATATGTGGAGACTAATATGAGATATGTAGTCTATATATGGGTACAAGTTGGAGAACTTGTGTATTGGACCGACCCACCATGAGAACATTACATGGATCGTTATATGAGTGTTATAAGTGATCATGGTATATGTTGTCCTTTGACCTAAGGTCATCAAGGTTCCCTACATGTGAGTCACATACTTTAAGACTTTCCTTTGTTGCTCATAACTAAGTGAACTTGAAGGAGGTCATTGGGTATCTCACATATCATGTGGAGGGATTTGTATGATCAAGATGGGATTTGTCCCTCCTATATAACGGGAGTGATATCTTCGGGCCCCTTGATAGAGTAAGACTTAGAAAAATGCATGGCCATGCTCGGATGAGTTGATATACGATATTAATTTCATCAGTTTAAGTTGGTTTACTCGGTAATCAAGAAACCAAAGATTGGGCTATATGAGAGTGACACATTCCATGTCTCGTGCTTAGTCTTGATATCTTGGACAAAGGGACAATGGCATATATCGGTAATGATCATAACGGTTTATTCGAATCACCGACAATCTTGTCACTTGGGCAGCAATGATGTGTTGTTAGACACCACTCATTACTTATGATCATAAATGTGATTTATGATCATTGCCAACATGGTAAGAGCCTATTGGGTCGCACACATAGAGCTATTTGGATCATTAGAGTGCATGGGCTAATTATTTGGGTTATCATTTTATAATAATTTTGAATTAATAATGGGCCCAAAAGTTGAGCCATTATGAAGCCCGAAATTGAAGCCTAATTGGATTAGGGCTTTGAAACCCATTAGGCCTAGAAGTTGAGTCTCACTATAAATACAAATTTTAGTGAGAAATTCGAGCTTCTTGCCCTAGCCTCCCAAAAGGATAGCCGCACTCTTCTCTTATAATTCCTTGGAGGACGCAAGCTAGCACTGCGAGCGCAAGAGAAACGCATCTGCTGGGATGTGGTGGAAGCGTGGTGATCCCAAGAGGCTTGTGTGGATACCATAGAGAGCTTGAACACGTCAACTGTTCAGGTTTTGTGATTCGACTCTATAGTTGGGTGCGAGTTCTCAACCGAAAATTAGGTATGAAAATTTTCTAACACCCGGTTTACCCCGTTTCACTTGGATCCTGGAGGGTTTCAGTTAAATTCCGCTGCGCTTGTTTGGCTCCCGAAACCTAACTGCTACAACCAACAAATAAGGATAGGATACTTAGGGAGTAGGAGACCAAGTTCAAAGGCAAAAGATTATGCTCAAGAAGCTTTCTAATGCTACTAAACAATAAGTGCAGAAGGAGGCAGCTGTTAAAGAAGAGCTAAGATCCTTCAATGGCCAACTAGGCCTTTGCTTGTTGTTTTAGGCTCTTAGCCCTTTCAAGTAAAAGGGGTTAGCATCCCTACATTAATTTACAAGTTCTTTAGAATGAGGCCTTGTTTGCATGCGGAGAACGCAAGAAGATAATTTACAGTGATAACATATGGAGGCATATGGAGATTTTCTTGAATAATATTGACTTGGTAAATGGAGATTGAGTAAAGTAAGGTTGTAGTTTTTTGAAACGGTAAGTCCTAGGCAACACTTTATTGTAGGAATCTAATAATTTATAAACACCTTACTTTCACTTCCTTTTTACAATATAGAGGCTGTCCAACTTGGATCTTACGGCTCTATAGCCTAGATTTCATCCTAACAACTCTGATTTTACAAGGAGCATCCTTGCTATCCAAATCTACTTCATCTTAACCTTGGTGTCTTGACTTTAAGCTACCCTATAACTGAAAGCAACAATGTGAAGTCTGGTATCTTCGTTCAATTCATTGACAACATCAAATTTGGTCCCCATGCCTCCATTATTTGTTTTAGCATCGAATGTTAGGAGATGAAATGTTGGTTGATTTAACTCTGTCAGGATGAATCCCTCTATCCTATATACTAAAGCAAAAATATTTTCCCCTATTGGCCTCCGAAAGGTCATACAATAGTCCCATAGCACACTTTATAACACTTTTGCCCACTTTCTCTGGCATTAAGAAGCTTTTTCTTTAGACCTTTTTTTTATGGTTTGATTGGTAACCTATGCTTGCCAATTTGCTTTCTTAGTAGATTTTTTAAGTTGGACATTGTCAAAGTGCCTACCGTTATTTTTTATAATAGCTAGTGAGCAACTAAAGTGGCAGAAAATATTCATTGAAAGGAATTTTATCACCTAAGGAGCTATGATGGTTGCCAAGAGCTCAGCCTCAACCATTTGGTGAAGTAGTTTATGGCCAATATTCAGTACATTACCTATCCAAAAATAGTGGTCATTACCCCCAATTAATTTCAATCGCCATATAGTAAAGGGATGAGGATAGTTGACAATGGTCACTTTGGACAAGGGCAATTTC
Organism: Aquilaria sinensis; assembly: GCA_005392925.1. NCBI lineage: Eukaryota > Viridiplantae > Streptophyta > Magnoliopsida > Malvales > Thymelaeaceae > Aquilaria > Aquilaria sinensis. The sequence continues at coordinate 632,064 of SMDT01000330.1, forward strand.
TAGACAAAAGCATTGAGCTGGCATAAGTGGCATCATTGTATGAGCCCTAGTGCATCCTTATGGATGGTTGGCTGAAAGTATTCCTGCCTCAAAGTCTTATGGCCAAGATATTTAGATCCAATGTGGGCCTTACAATCTCATTTATGAGTTTTATTGAGGCCCTTAAGCTCTTTGGCAATAACTAAGCACTTTTATAGGGGTTTAGAGGATCCCTTCTTATACAGATGTTTAGCTATGATGAGAAATCTTTGTGAACGAACCCTTACTTTTCTCTATTTTTTAGGGGTCATGTCTGGTTTGTTTACAAGGAATAACAATATCAGCTTTTTTCCAGTGATTATTCTCGAGGGCTTGCCACTTTAGATAGTGGATCGATGCTGTCGTAGTTCCTTTATCATGTTTGTGTTCTTATCCCTTAGGACTTTTTCGACTTGCACATAGTCAAATAATTTCATTGGATCCTTAGCCAAGCTTAAAAACTTACAAATAGTTTTCGCCCCCATCATATTGTTTGCTTGGTTATCAATTAACTAGGAGTTGGTGTAAACCATAAGACGTCATACTCGCAATTGTTCAGCCATCTATAATTGAGTTATTAGGGCCTTATGCTTTGCCATGTTATTGGTAATGGGAAAGGAAACCTTTCTTTTAGTGTTGTCTTCATGTCTAGTGTTCCTTTAAAAACAATTATTAAACCCTGGTGATTGCGACCAAAAGCCCCATCAACATGCATTTCCCAAGAGAGGTAGTCTTTTTTCTCCTTGGCATTAAGGTTTCTCCTTTGGTGACATCTTACAATGAAGTTTGCTAGGGCTTGGGCATTGATAGCTCTATGGGGCTCATATTGTTTGTTGAATTCGCCCAATTTGATACAACAATTAGTAGCTTAATAGAGTGGTCTAGGTTTGGGGAATGTTCTCAAAGTGAAGCTAGTTCTGACAATAATCTAGTAAGTTTCAAAGTAGGTGCCCTACTCTCTTACTAAATATAAACTTAGGAGATCTCTAGGACTAAGCTACCGAAGTGTAAGGAATTGTTTTAACTTGTCCTTGATTTTCTCAAAGGTTGTTTTGCACTATTTTGTCCACTCAACTTCATTCCCTTCTTAAAGATCATGAAGAAAGGCTGACATATGTCCCAAAGCTAGAGAAAAATCATCTAAGGGTAGTTAGCATTCTAGTCAGCTTTCTAATGTCCTTCTCACCCTTGGGGTTGGGAATTTTCAAGATAGCACCAATTTTGTCCAGATTAGCATTGATCTCTTTCTCAGAGACTATAAAGCCAAGAAATTTAATTACTTTGATCTCAAATGGGCATTTCTTTGGTTTGAGGCACATGGTAATGTTGCCATATATGTTGGAACATTTCCCTGAGGTTGTCAATGTGACAATCCAAGCCCTGATCTTAACGATCATATCATCCATGTACACCTCATTGTTAAAGCCTAGTTGGTCTATGAAAACCTTATCCTCAAAATTTAGGGTTTTGGGAGCCAAACATGTGAAAAGTAATCGAAACCTTTCAGGATCCATGTGAAATTGAGTAAATTGGATATTCAAAATTTTTACCTAGTTCACTGAGATTTTTCACTCAACTATTAAGCCAAATCACAATGACTTGAACAGTTAATGTGTTCAAGCTTCTATGGTATCTACACGAATCTCTCGGATCACCACGCCTTCACCACGTCATAGCAGATGCATTCCTCTTACGGCCACAGTGCTAGCTTACATACTCCAAAGAAAGGCAAGACGAGAATGTGGCTGGAACCTTTCAAAACCCTTCTGATTTCATCCTTCTTGGGAGGCTAAGGTTAGGGTTTGGAAATCCTTACTATATGATGTATATATAGTGAGACTTAACTCCTAAGCCTAATGAGTTTCAAAACATTAATCTAGTTAGGTTTAATTTCGGGCTTAATAATGGCTCAACCTTTAGGCCAATTACTAATCCGAAATTATCATGAAACCAAAACCAAACAATTCAACCCATGCACCCAAATAATCCAATTGGCTCTAAATGTATAACCCTATAGGCTCCTACCATGATGGCAATAATCATAAATCAAATTTATGCTAATAAACAATGAGCGGTGTCTAGCAACACATCATTGCTACTCAAAGGACAATATAGTTGGTGATTCGACTAAACCTTTATAATCATTGTTCATATATGCCATTGTCCCTTTGTCCAAGATATCAAGACCAAGCACGAGACATGAATGTGTCACTCTCGTATAGCCCAATCTATGGTTTTTTGATTCCTGAGTAGACTAACTTAAACTGATGACATTGATATCGTATACCAACTTATCTGAGCATGACCATGTATTTTCTTAGTCTCACTCTATCAAAAGGCCCAGAGATATCACTCCAATATATAGGACGAACAAATTTCATCTTGACTATATAAATCCCTCCGCATGATATGTGACTTACCCAACAACCACTTTTATATTCACTCAGTTACGAGCAACATACAGTGGTATCAAAGTATATGACTCACATGTAATGAACCTTGGTGATCTCAGATCAAATAACTGCATTCACCATAATCACTATAAGAACCATTTACGACACTCATAGAATGATCTATGTAGCGTTCTCTTAATGAGTCGGTCTAGTACACAAGTTCTTCAACTTGCACCCATATGTATACTACATATCTCATATTAGTCTTCACATATGATAGTCTTTATGTATTATTGTAACCCGTTCCACAATAAACTAGACCAGGGACATTTAAGAATATTATTGTTCTAGGGTTATAATTATGTTTGATTATGTTACGCAAAAACAAACAACAAACACAATTGTTGGAACAATGCCTTAATAAAATGTCACAAGTTAATGTGTAAACTACAATTATCTCATGATTGGCTTTGGGCACAACACAAACACAAAATAAATTGCCCTACATTCTTTAAGCCAAATGGCATCAATTGGTAGTATTAGACGACCTTTCTTATAATGAAGGTGATTTTTTCCTTATGCTCAAAATCCATCATAATCTGGTGATACATAGTGAAGGCATACATGAATGTCTGAACCTTGAACTTTATGGTGTTATAGACAACTAATTGATCAATGGCAACAGATAGGATCCTCTTGGCAGGCATCTTTGAGATTTGTGTAGTTGATGCGCATTCACCAATCATAGCTATCCTTTTTGTCTAAGAGCACATTGGCTAGCAATTTTGACTATTGTACTTTTTATATGATACCTACCTTTAGTAGCCTTTTGACCATTCCCCTGACGAAGTCTCACCTTTTTAGTTCCATATTCCTTTTTTCTGCTAGATTGGCTAAGCTAAGGAGCTGACTTGTAGTTGTAGGTGATGACCTTGAGGTCTATCTTTGGCATGTCACTTGGAAACCACACAAATATATCAATATTAGCCCGTAAAAATTCAATAAATGCATTCTTTACCTTGAGGTCTATGCTTGCACTCATAACATACAGTAGTTTGTATAAGGTCTCATGTGCCTGACCCATCTTTTTTAGATGAGGACCCATTGTCCATTGGCTTTGGTTTCTCCTTTTAAAGGGTTGGCTTGTTGAGTTCCTCTACATGCATGTATAGAGTGGCTTAGTCTAGGAACTCAATGTTTCTTACAGGATTTTCATGCAAGTCCCAAGCTAAACTAGAATTTCTTAACAAGCCCAGGTTAAAACAATTAAATGTATTTCAAGGGACATATTTTGTACCTGGACACCTTGGGCATTGAATCGCTTGATGATGTCCCTTAAGGATTTGTCTTTGCCATGTTGAATATTCAAAAAGTGAATTACATTTTTGGAGTCAGTTGACCCCTCGGAAGTGGCAAAAGAAAGTATGCGATAGGTCTCTAAAAGACTAGAACCAATGATTGGTTCTAAATTGAGCCACTACTTCCCTTATCAAGGTGGAACTAAGGGCTCTGCACATGACAAAATATGTGGCCCTCTTTACTCTCATGGATGTATTGTTCTTTTACAGATGGATGACGGGGTTAGTCAAACTATCATTGGGGTTAACCTAGGACATCCCGAAGCCTTCAGGGATAGACGTGTTGTTGATTTCATCAGTAATGGGGTTAGATCGACATGAAACTACTGTCCATCATGGGTGTCTAGCCTTGATGAGGAGGAATGCTTGTTGCCTTCAGCCACTCCTCCATTTCATCTAGCCTTTCAATGACCACTCTAGCATCGGTTACATCTATGTTGCCTACTTGCATGTCCGATATCTGTGGTAGATCCCTAGCTAGGGGTTTGCCTAAACCTTTTAGGGTAAAGCAGCTTTTAGATCCATCTTCCTTACCCTTGGATAGGCCTTTCTAATCTCTTGTTGAATAACGGCCTTCAATTGTTCAAATGAGAAATCTTGGAGTGCTTGAAAGTAATCATCATCAAGCATAGAAGGCCCTTTACCTTTTTAGGGTCCTGAAGATAAAACGAGTTGTTGCCTCCAACACTTTTTTATTTGTCATCCTGGGCATGGGTTGCCCCCACTTGCTTTTTGGGATTCTGATAAGCATATATGGCATTCTTGCTGTCAGATGAATCTTGGTCATGTTATGATCTTTTAGTGCTTGCCATAATAGTTCCCACAGTCAATGCAAAATTGATAGTAAAACTGAAGTGCTAGGAACCGAACTGGGAGGACTGCTTTTGGAGCTATGCTACTAATGCAATGTGAGTCTAGGAACCTGCACATAGAGACACGTCAAGTCAACAAGTTGTATATCATAGGGAAACCCTCTAACGGTCAAGTTAGCCTCTTATAAGTGTGGAGAAAGGTATGGATACTAGGGTTGTAGAACGTAGAATACACCTTAAAGTGCCATAGGGGTCCCCCTTTTATGGAGCTTGAAATGGATTTATATGAGCTAGGAAGTCTCATGAATGTGGGATTCCTTCATGTATGAGTCTATTTCTTTTTCAACTTACGCATTGGCCCATTGAAGATGAAGAATCAGGCCCCCATTGAATTGCCAAGGGTCTAGGCCGCGGTATGGGATAGTAGATCTGTATGGTATCAACGTACACATACATATATAATTCAAAATATGTTAACTTTGATTATTCTAAAATTTTTCTAGTGCTTTTGCAAAAACAACAAATAGTGAACAATCCAAAATGATGGTATGCTTATTTTATTCATCACAATTTATTATATATATGGAATTAAGATTATATGACTTTGATTTTTTCCGTAGTTTTAAAGATAACACATTTTTTAGTGTTCTTACAAAAACAACAACCAATGCTAAATAATGGTATTTTTATATTACTTGTTATTATTCATTTTTTTTTTATTAATTTACAATTATAACTGAATCCAGGCTTTCGAGGTAACGTGCTGCAGAAGATTGTTGTCAAAAGATTAGAAAGAATAACAATATTGAGAATAAGGCGATCCTTAAAGAATTTGAGTTAATTACAATTTGCTCCATGAGGTTTAAGTAAAATTATACTTTGTGCCTCTCGTTTCAAAAACATACACTTTACCCCTTGTCTTTTTAATATAGTCCAATAATATCTGAAATCTTAATTTAGACTATACGGTTGTCATCTTTAAGCAATTTCAATCTATATAATATTTTTTTATAATTAATTAACATTTAAAAAATATTATTTTAAAAACTAAAAGAAATGTTGAAAGAAAAAACTAATAATTTAAATTGTTCATTAACAGAAAAAAAAAACCATACAGATTGAAATTACTGAAAGATGACTATTGTAATGTCTAAATTAAGATTTCAGAAATTACTATTAGACTATATTAAAAAAGTATGAGGGAAAATGTATATTTTTGAAACAAAAGAGGTAAAACGTAATTTCATTTAAACCTCAAGGGGCAAATTATAATTATCCATCAAAGTTTACTAGAAAGAATTTCAAGAGAAACGGCTATTGAGGGTGCAAAAATGGCGACTTGAATGCTTGAACCTTTGAGGATCTGAGTCATGATCAAAAGATTGTCAACAATTAAGATGTCAATTTCTATCAAGACATGTCAAAGTTTGCCATATTATATTATATTTTAAAGAATGAATGGATTCACTGTTCATCTATAGTGATTACTGTAGATGAATAATACTTTTTTTTTTTTCCTTTTTAACTTTTGCTCTTTTTTTAATTTGATCTTCTTTTAGCAAGGTGCTAACCTTTGTGATGACCAATGTTGCAAATTTCTTGATTTTAGTCTATTTCATGTTTATTTTAGTAAAAAGGCAGTTTCAGTCCCTGACTTTCTAAGTTTTCCATTTTAGGCCTTGAGTTACATCCATATTACATTTTGGTCCCTGAATTTTAGAATTATTTAATTTGATCTTCTATTTGCTCTCTTGATCCCCAAACTTTTTTTTTGTTGTTTTATGTACTATATTATAAAATAAGATATTGGTAATCATAATTTTTTTATTTTTTAGTTAAATCATTTTTTATCTTTATTGAGTCAATTTTTAAATCCTTAATACATAAAGTTTTACCCTTTTTTTTTGTCTTGATTCTACCTTTTTTTAATTGATTTTCTTTATTGTTATTTTCTAAGATGAAACTTTAATCATTATAATTTGTCTACTCTACTCTTGGTCTAGTTATGATTGATTTGGCTTTAGTTAGTTTTTTTTTGCTTTCTTTTCTTTTTTCTTTTTTATCTTTAATAAGTTAATAGTTTGACTGTTAATTGATTAACATCAATTAAACATAGTTTTGTGTTTTGGTCAATTTTTTATCATTATTGATGAATTACATTTTGTAGCATTAATTATTTGCTTCAAGCTCTATAGTTTGATAAAGTAATTTGGCCAATAATTGTTAAAATTGAAAGTAAATTTTTGTAGATAAATTTTTTTATCAATATTAAAATTTAGAGTTTGAGTTAATAAGAGATGAAAATTTTTAGTGAATTGTTTTTTAATTAACAAAAAAAATATTTATTGTTTCAAAACACATACAGTATTTTGTTTCACAATGTTATGTTTCGATCATAACTAATCATTTTAATGATATAAATATAACATGAAAAGAGCCCAACTAGAATTTAAAATAAATAGAAATTGTAATTGATTATCATGAATTTATTGATGATAAATTTTTATTTATTATTAAGATTTATTACAAAAAATATCCGTTATGATATATGGGTCACGAAACATCTGAATTTGTTCTCTTCGCCTCTATTTATTTATTTATTTATTGTCTTTAAAACAAAATCTTGGTAATCATGCTTTGTTTTTTTATTTTTTTAATCAACCATAATAATTTTTTTTACCTTTTTTTTGTTGGTTTTTTTATTATTACTTTTAAAACAAAACTTTAGTTACTATGAGTTGTCTATTTTTTTCTATGGTTAGAGTTGATTTGTTTTAGCCAATGTTTTTTTATTTTTTTTCCTTTATTATGTTAATGGTTAATACTTTAATTCTTGAAATCTTTGCATTTACTTTCTTGGCCTGAAGACCATTTTTTTAAATTTATTAATCATTGAACCCCAATTTTTTTTCTTCTATAAAAAAGCCCCATCTTTTTTTTTTACTAAAATTATACTTTTTGTCTTATATTATTAAATCTTTTATATTATTTCTCTCTTCTAAAATAAAATTTTAACTGTCATAAGTTATCTTTTGATACTTAGATTTTTTTTTCCCTCTCTTAGTCATAAAATTTTACCTTGACTTTTTATCTCAGTTCTTGTATTTCTTTTTTCATTTTATGAAACTTTTTTCCTTCGTTAATGATCATCATTGTTTAAATTCATATCTAATGTTAACATAGATTGAACCACCACCACAACACACGGGAACTATAAACCTCGTTATCTGCTAATTATCTTCATGAGGACCATAAAAGCTATCCATCATTAAGTTGAGACAGTTATTATCTTTTATTAATGAAACATGGTTATTAGTAAACGAATCAAAAGATGTACTCATGCGTTAAAATTGAAGTCGTTAATCTGGTTATGATTTCTATTATCAGTCCAAAAGTTACCAACGTTGACCGCAATTTATAATATTGAACAATTTTAAATTTTATTCTCTCAAAAATAGAAAACGTATTTTTTAATACCCAATTTATAATAAGGTTATTACAATTTGACCAATGTTTAGTTGATATTACACTTTGCCCTCCTATTTTAAAAATATACACTTTACCCCTATTTTTTTACACTAATCAATTGCAATTTTTGAAATCTTAATTTAAATTATACGGTAGTTATTTTCAGTAAATTTTTCCTACATGGTTTTTTTTTGCAATTAATATAAAATTTAAATTATTAGTTTTTTTCTATAAATGTAAAACAGTTTTTTAGTAGGGTTAAGTATAAGGTAGGGTGCAAAGTGTACATTTATGACACAATAGGGGCCAAAGTGTCATATCACCTAAACTTTAGTTGAACAATTTTACAATTTTTTCTTTCAAAAATAAAAACCATATTTTCAATAGAGAAGTCCCTAATTTTTTTAAATAAATGAAATCTTTTAGGAAAAATCATAAATACCATGTCGGTTGACCAAATAGATTATCCATTCATTAACTTTAGAAAAAACAGAACCTTATATTTTTAAATTTGAACAATTTCCTTTATTCACACACAACTTGATTTGTCCAAATCCAAATCCAAATATAAACATCTGGTAACTTGTTCAATTGAAATACCAGTACATGTATACTACACGTTCTCAAAGAAAAAAAAAGGCTGAAACTTCCCACCTTTTCTTTCGATTCGATTGAAAAGAAACAGCCTTAAATTATAATTAAAGTAAGAAAAAGGAAATAATAAAGAATCTGAAAATTGATGTGTTAAAACATAGGTAAACTTTATTTATGGTCCAGACCTTTAATTCTTGCTACATTCTCATCCCTAACCACCAAATTGCTTGAAGTAGGTCCCTGGCCCACAAAAAAATATTTCCTTTTCTCGATGAAAAAAGTTTGTTAATCATAACAGGAAACGCAACATATGATTATAGGTAAAATGATATTTTTCGTCCTCAGTGTTCCTTTTCTATCTTAATTGCGCCATTAACTTTTATTTTATCTCACTGAAATTCATATTTTGGTTAGAAAAAAATATTCTTCAAAACTTTAATTGAATAATATTCAAAACAATTAATTGAATGATGAAAACATAATAGTTCATCTCTAGGCTTCAAAACAGTTCATTGGATACTAATAATGCTTACTTTTCTAGGTCTCAAAAATAAATAAAATTGTGAATTAGATATATTTTGGTAAAAATTAAATAAATAAAAAATTAGTATGTACGAGACATTTTTTAATCAACCTTATTTAATCAATAAGTACTTATTTACTCAATAAAAGTTAATAATTATAATTAAAAAAAATTTAAAAAAAAAAGTGTTGAAAAACTAGTTTTAACTTCTAAAAACTTTCTCTCAACCTCATAAACTTGGAAACTCATTTAAAAAGATCCAGCTGTCAGCTTCACAATTCTAGTCTTATCTTAAGGGTAGATAATTTTTTGAAACTGTACATGTGTGGGAGTGATTACATGTCAGTTTTATAATTCTATTCGTTAGATACACAAAAAGTATGGATTCGGGGGTCTATATACCCTACCCAAACCTAAGCTGTATCCTACTCATATGTAATTTATAATGTTGTAGTGTATATAAAATAATATATTCACCATACTAGTATTTTTTATCTGTTGATGTTTTCTTTTTTATTTTAAAAGCTCTTTGGATGTTTTTAGATATCTTAGTGTTGATTGCAGAAAATTATAGTTGATTACACTTTTTTAATTGATTTTCTATTAAATGAAAGATTAGACAGATAATGCGACTATAATACCCGATCCTTTCTGTCGTAATACGAAGAGAGTTTGAGTGAGAAAACATTACATGCCGCGAGTTGCAGCAAGTGTCTGGGTACAACTATGTATCGTGGGTAGCACTCAAGAATTATTCTTCCTCCCTTGACTTGGCCCATTAACATCCTTATCTTCAATTGTATCAGCTACCGTCAATGTTATTATTTTGGTTATTTACATTTAACCCGTAACTTTGAGATTGCATTTATTCATGAAGGTTTTGAAATATACATTTTTTTTCTGCTAATTATTTATTATGTAAAAAAAAATTATGAATTCCAAATTTAGATGGTACGACAGTTATCTTCCTATAATTTTCAGTATATCTCGTAAATTTTTTTATAGTGATTTGAAATTTAAAGGAAATACATTTTTGCATTTATTGAAGGAAAAAAGATAATTTGAAATGTTTATTAATTTGAAAGGCCTAATATTTTTTATGGTTATTTGATATTTAAAAATTATTTTTTACATTTATGTAGAGCAAAACTTGAAAATTTAAAATATCTATTAATTGCAAAAAAATATGAAATGGATTATGATTATTGAAAGATGGACATCATACAATTTAGATTAAAATTTCATAAGTTTTTTCAAGTATGAAAATAACAGGGGACAAGCGTATATTGTTAAACTTCAGGGACAATTGTAACATCATCGAAAGATTGGATAATTGTAAATTATCCTTATTACATAACATTAAGGTACTATTATACTTTGGCTCCGAATCCGTAAAGACACATGAAGTATAACCTTGCTAGGAACAACTTTTGGCGGGTATAAACCTCCCTTGGAAACATCTTTGCTTTCGTTAACATCAGGTTGTATGCCGTGGCCAAGAAGGCAACACGAACGATCAGCTATGAGAAAAATACTGGACGCATTTGTACTCGATAATTTTTTCAAACCACATTTGATGAATTGTCCAACGATATCATATGGTATGTAATTATCATTTTTTAAGTGTGTAATTATGTTAAAATTGGAGAACATATTCCCGAAGATACATAGAAATTGTCCCTACAAAATTTTTCAGCTGGGGTACCTTGATTCTGTACTTCAAGTTTTTTTGAAAAAAGAAAGAGAGGAAATCTGCCATTGATTTTAATCCATCTTTTCCAAAACATGAGGCACATACCTCCCTAAGTCACTTTTTAAAATTTAAGTAAATAAAAGTGTTTTAAAAATAAGTATGAAAGTGGCGGTTGAGAACTGAAGCAAAGGTAGGATCACAAAAATCGGGAATGAAAATTTAAAATAGAAGGAGTATAAGACTAAGAGTGACAATCCAAAATAGAAGTATTATATGACTTAGACCCTACCTCTCCAAGTAAAATGACAAAAGGGACACCTAAATTGGAGCGAGGTTGGAAGTTAGACCCTTCCCCTCTCGGGGGGGGGGGGGGGGCCCCCCCCCCCCCCCCCCCCCCCCCCCCTCTGCACTTCTCTAAATGATGCTGCTATATTGTTAATTCAAGTGTCTTTTTAGATAAAAAAAAAAATACTAATTAATGCATATGCTATAAGATCTTTACAATTCTTGAACACTTATAAAAATACTGTTATGTACGAAAAAAAAACAGAACATTTAACATGAGGCACCACAATAAATGCAATAATTTTTTTGGCGTGGATAAGTATGAAATAAATGTCACTAACAGTAGTTGGTGAGAAGAGGGAAAATCAGGCAATCATTCTCTCAAGCTTTAGCCCCTCAACACTCTTGTATCCTTCAACACTCTGTCAATATCGACAGATCTTTTACAAGAAGTATTCATTAATTTCATTCATCCTATTTTTATCGTGTGTAGTTCTCCGCCAATAAATTCTTTAATAAAAAGTTAAATATTCTAGCACTAGGCAAAAGAAATCAGATTATAGTAAAGAACAAAAGATGTTCATTGTTTGCTGTAAAAAAAAACAGAGAGAGAGAGAGAGAGAGAATCAAGAAATCTAAGGACATCTATCACCAATGCAAGCGCACCACCTTCCATCAGGCAATTAAATGTAACAGTTTCTTGATCAGACAAAAAGGGACACATTTATCATGGTGACAAATGATCCCAATAATAAATTTAAAAGTTAGAGTTGCAAATTATTACAAATTTCAATGGCTTTTGCAGCATTATCTTTGTGAAATCCATTTTATAAGGTGTGTTTATCTGTTTGCATTGTACAGTTAACCAGTACGATTTCTATGTTAGTCGTTTTGTTATTTTTCGGAAGCCGATGAGATTATTGTTGATTTCAAAGTTTTTCCTTTTGCCTTTCATTTTGAAGTAGTAGTGCAACCTGTGAGGAGCGTCTTGTGGACTTCTGGGAGCCATGGCCATACTAAATTTTGAATAAATATGAGGGGTATGCATGTAAATTATTTATGTGCTGCATTAAATATTGTAATTCTAATAGTATTTGGCGGCTATGAAATCCAATTATTAGGTTAATTTCACACAGAGAATTTCTTAATTTTACCATTATGTCAAACATAGTTATTTCTGTTGGACTTTTGCTAGTTTTTTTTTTGGGGGTAAATTACCCACCCTGAACTATGTTTTCAATTACGGTTCACCCCTAAGTATAGATATCTACACTTTTCCCTTATTATTGCACATTGTTTGACAAAAACTTTTTAATAATTAATCGAAACTGTCTGGTAGTTGTCTTATACTAATTTTAAATTATCTAGTAGTAATTTTATTTCACATTTAATAGACATTTTAAATTTGAAGTTGTATTTCTTCATAAAAGCAAAATAGCTTTTTTACAATTACCACCTAAACTTTACCTGATATTTCACTTGTCTCCCCAAGGTTTGAAAACCTACACTTATCTCAACTTTTTCAATGCAGTCAATAAACCATTAGTTAAAATTACAGCTAGTCTCCTTGAATTTAGTTTAATTTACAATTACACTCAAAGTTTTCAATCAATAATTCCTTCTTATTCCTTCTACCACTCCACTCCCCTATAATTTCCTTTCAATCTGACGAAGCTAAAGTAAAAGGCAATGACACCTTCTCCTCTGGTGACCCCAATCCACCATCTGCGTATGACGCCTCCCTAGTTGATGTGTAGCCACTACCACCTCCAGAACCGTAGACACCACAATTGTCCCTCTGTTCCTAGATCTTGAAGATCTAGTGACAGGATCACTGACGACGTCATCCCCTCTGCAATCTTCCGGTCACCCACAACGCACGCATCATTCATCCTAGCTTGCTCCGTTCCTGTTGATTCTAGACCCATAAGTTTCCTCACCATTTCCACCGCTCCTTACACACAGCCAACCTAGCTTTCTTCATCTATCCTACACAATCAAGCAATCTTCTTTCTCATCCTAAATAAACTAGTAATTGATAAATACAATACTAATCAATATTTTAAATATGAATCTTCTTATGTTCATGAGAATCACATCCTAAATAAACTTGTATTTAAACCCATAATTTTGAATATCTCTCTTCATCTTTATCATCTTTCGATTTTCATCATGTCCTTGCCCATTTTTGGAGCTCTGGGCATTCACACGAATTAGATGGCTTTATTTTCCAAGAACAATTTTTTTAATTTTGAAGGTTTTTAGGTTCTAGGTACGGCTGAATTTAAGAAAAGGAAAACGGACATGGTGGTCAAGATGATAAGGTGGCCATGGCTATTGGTGATTTCTAAGAAATATGAGAAGAGACTAGTTGTGCGGCTACTAGAAAGGTAAGATCCTGTGTTAAAGAGTTCAGATAAATTAGCCATGGAGATTCAGTGGAAGGGTCCGAGGACCTCACTTGGATCTCTCTCTTGGATGGTTAAGAGGAACTTCACCAAGAAGGCGGACGCATAGGTTGGTGAGAATGATGTGTTTTCATGATGAGGAGTTCCAGAGCCTCTACTTGCTCTTAAATGAGCATGCTCGTTGACCAGGTCAACATGAAAAAATTAGTTGCTTAATGTAGCTTAAAGCCAAAATATATTGGCTTGTAAGTTTTCAAAGCTTTGGACATAACTGTAAATCAGGCTAAATTCAATGAGACTAGTTGTAATTTTGACTAACGCCTTATTGATGGTGTAAAAAAAAAAAACAGGCTGTAATTGTAGGTTTTCAAACCTTAGGGAGACAAGTATAATATCACCAACGTTCAGGGTGTAATTGTAAAATACACGTTTCTAAATACTCATTTATAGTAAATAAATTACTAGATTGTTTAAGATTATTAGAAAAAAAATGATTAAATAGTTTAAATTAGATTTTTAAGAGTTATTATTAGGTAATGTATAAAAAGAAATGGGGGAATGTAGGTTTTCAAATTTAATGGAGATAACTATGTTATTAAGCATAATTCTAGAAGTAACTGTAAATTGCTCTTTTTATCAACTTGTGAAGATTGCACTTCCCAAATAATATTTTTATCTTCATTTAGTTTACAAGTTGAAACTTCCCAAGTCTCAAACATGAGTATCCATATTATTATTGTTTGAGTTTGACTGCTCCTTATGGGCTCTGTTAGAGTTTTCGCTTCAGTGTGTGACAACTTCCTTGAGTTAGAATGACTTTTTTGTTCTTCCACATCATGGCTAATTGGCGCTTTTTGCTAATTTGGTTCATTTCAGCTATTAGTCTCCTTGGTGGTTTTACATTGTTTCTTGTCAAGTGCACAAATTGTGGGTGATTTTGGGTGGTGCTCATTGTTGGAGGTGGAATGCTAGGATAAATATTTCACCATGATGAGTTTTACCACTGAGGAAGGACAAGCTTACCATTTGGACATATGAGATGAGACATGCGATAGTTTCTCAGATTTAATGGTTTCATATCCTTTTCACTCTTCATTCAGCTAGCTTAAATTCAGGTGACAGTTTCTTTATTGTAGACTTTAAGAAAGATGAGGATATTTTCGCTATTTTCAGGAATGGACCATGGTCATTTAACAATCATTTCATTGTTCTACGCCAGCTTTAGAGATGAGATAGGCCCTCATTTTACTTTTTTAACAGGGTGGTTTTTTGGGTGCATTTTCTAAATGCCCCATTTAAATGGTTCACAGAGGGGATAGTTAAGACTCTAGGCAGAAGGTTGAGGGTTATTGTGATGAAAAAAATATTTGGCTCTTCACTTTGCATTAGAGTTTTATTGGATATTTTGAGGCCTCTTTAGCATGGATTAATAGCAGGGGAAGATGTGGAGAAAATATTGTTTTACATTAAAGATGAGGATCTTCCAAACTTTTGCTATTGATGTAAGAAGATTGATCATGTTGAGCGCGAGTGTTTGGATTGTTTGGCAGATGTCGAGGGTGGCACTTCACAGTAAGGAGATTGGCTTTGATACTCTATGGCCCAGATAGGAATGAGAGGCTAGCTTGATGAGTGTTAAGGGAACCACTCTGATATGGTTTTGTGAGAGTCTACTAGTAGGTCTTTGAAGGAAGTAACCACTCTGGAAACTAACAAGAATGTGCTGGCAATCTTTGGTCTATCCTCTATGGCACCGATTATGGAAGATGACATCTTGTCTAGGCTAGGTAAGGAAGTGGAACATGGAATATTGACTCCATCACGTTAGGTAATGGAGTGAAGATCACACATAGCTGGAGCTTTGGTTCATATGAAAGCTTCGCTTATCAAGCTAGGAGGCATGACTCCTGTTAGCATAGATTTTGGCTTAATTCCCCTAGCTTGATAACTCTAGTTCATAGTGGTATACATGATGCTAGTGCAATTATGCTTACAATGAGTGGTTAGGCATGGGTGAGAAGAAGTTTGGTGGTTCTTTGACACTATCAATGAGGAAGGATATACTTAGAACCCAGGCTAACTATGTTTTCAAGGCTAAGAAAAATGGTGATGAGCTTTTCCAGGTAATATTGAGGGCTGGCTCTTTTTGCCAATTAGATAAGTCTTGATCAGCTTAAACTATCAAGGGCACGGATTGGCCTGGACATAGATTTTCTTCTTGAGACTTGGAGAACTTCACTTGAGATGGAGAGGGTCTAATAGAAGTTGGGTTTTTAGTTTTGCTTCATGGTAGCTTATGAGGGGAGAAAGCAAGGGTTATCGTTGATTTGGTGAGCAAGAAAGGAGGTTGACCTATTGTCATTTTCTTAGTTTTATATCAATTTAAAGGTTTCAGCTTTGTGGTCCTAATGGAATCTCACTAGGTTTTATAGTAATCCTAAGCATGAACTTCACCTTGAGTTGCAGGATTTACTTAAACCGTTGGTGGAACAACATTCACTTTCTTGGGCTATCATTCATCATTTTAATAAAATTTACTGGGCCTTAGAGAAAGAGCATTGGCACAATTGAGCATCAGGTCAAATGAACCTTTTTAGAGTAGCGATTAATAAGCTTCAATTATTGGACTTAGGTTATAGTGGGTCAAAGTTTACTTGGGACCATGTTTATTTTGGGGTTTCATGTTTATTAACACCTTGATTGGGGATTGGGGATCATGGAATGAAGACATTTATTTCCCCAGGCTCAAGTGCATCATTTTCTTTTTGCATGCTTAGATCATTATGGGCTTTATTTCTTTTTGCTTGGTAAACCTAGTTCCTCAAAGATGCATGTAGGGAGATTCAAGTCAATGTGGAAACTAGTGGAAGATTGTGAAGATTTGATTTACATAGGGCCTAGCCTGGGGGTGAAGATTTGATAAATAAACACCTTGAAAGTAAAGGGCCTTTGATTGATTGAAAGAGGGATGCTGAGAGCTTAAGTCATTAATCCAAGCATTGGAAAATAAACTAGAAGCCTTGGCTTTCATGCATATGGATGAGCAAGTCACAGTCTAGGTGATAAGAAATAAGAAGCCATCAAGGACCCCCCGAAGACTCCCATAGGATCCGTGACAATGAAGTGTGCATAGGAGCTCAATGAGGCCCACCAAGGGCACATAGTAGGACTCTTTAGGCCACTTGGAGAAGTAGTAGAAACTAGGAGCTAGGACTAACTATTTCTTGTGTCATTTGGTGTATGGATCAAAATACTTAAAGCCCAACCCAGGCATGGCCAAAAAAACCTAGGTGTACCTTATAGGCCTTATTGGATACCTTGTAGGCATTATAGCTTAAGGCTGTTGTTTTTTAGTTTTCTTCAATTTCTTTAAGTATGTTATGAACATTATAAGCATTAGGGCATGTGTAAACCTTTGTTTGTGTGAAAAATTGTAGGAGAGGCCCATCAAGCACATAATTGAGCCCTACTAGGACTTTTAGCACCTCGGTAGCTCACTTCAACTAGGATTAGGGATCTTATGAGTCTAGCCCTTGGAACACTATTTAAGCCTATCCCAACGTATGTACCATTTAGAATTCATTTTTACTGATTTCTTGCTAGTAAAGCAGCTATCTTGAGTTGTGGGTGAACTTTTCTTGACATCCAAGGAACTGTGTGATCTTTTGCTTGAAAACCCCTACTCAACCACCTCTAAAAGGTGTTTATTGTAGACTTAAGGTCTCTTAGGTGTGTTTTTTATGTAGTGCTCAAATCAATAGGAGGCTCTAGTGAAGTCAAATCTCTGTCTCTTATATGAACAGAAGGAGCTTTAGTAGAGTTAACGTGCAATGTCAATTTGGTTAAAAGAACATGACAAAAAAATGCGATTCTTCCATCAGGTGGCTAATGGTAAGAAGTTGAGAAACTTCATCCAAGTCTAGAGGAAAGATGATGGTTTTGAATCGTTTGATTTGGACCTTATAATGAAGGATGCAATTAGCTACTTTGAAAATCTTTTTATGACTTCCTGTACATCACGGTTCAAGAAGATATTTCTTGTGGTGTGCTCTACAGTTTTAGATGACATGAATAGATTGCTTTAGAGGCCTTATACCAAGGAAGAAGTGAGAATGACCCTTTTTCAAATGCATCATACCAAATCCATGGAACCCGAGGGTTTGCCCCCTATTTTTTAAAAGTACTAGCATCTTTTGAATTAGGATGTTACCGAGTACGTTTTGAGGATTTTGTGTGAAGGTATTATTCCTAAATAGCTCAGTCATACATATATTGTTGTCATACTGAAGGCCATCATGTGAAAACTATAGCAGACTTCCTACCGACTAACAGATGTAATATGCTCTAAAAAATTGTTTCTATAGTTTTTGTGAATAAACTTAAGCTATGGCTACCTTATTTTATCTTGGATAATCATATTGCCTTCATTCTAAACAAATCATTGATAGATAATGTGCTGGTAGCCATGGAGACTTGCCACTATATAAATGGCATTTACGAACATAAAGGGTGCGTTGGCAATCAAGCTGGATATTGTGAAAGCATACAACCTGGTTGAGTAGTGTTTTCTATGAGCTATGTTGTATAAAATGGGCTTCCAAGACTTATGGGTTAGATTCTTGATGAGCTGCATGGAGTCAGCTTCATTCTCAGTTCTGGTTAATGGGTAACCATCCATGAGGTTACTACCGTTTAGGGGTTTGAGGCAAGGGGATCCATTGTCCCCCTTTCTTTTTCTACTTTGTGCAAGGGGCTTGTCAGTCTCACTTCACCAGCCAGAGTTGAACAATTAGATTCCAGGAATGGTGGTAAGTAGATATAGTCCCTTGATATCGCATTTGTTGTTTGCTGATGATAGTTTCCTATTTCTTTGAGCTAAATTAGAGGATGTAAGGCACTTGTTGGGTATATTAAAGCTTTATGAAACTACCTCAGGCCAAATGATAAATATGAGGAAGCCATAAATTTTTTTAGTCCGAGCTATCATTAGAGGGAGTAGGATCACTTAATAAGCTTATTAGGAATGTCAAGTTGCCCAAAATTTGATAAAAATCTTCACTTTTTTTGGTTGTTAAGCTAGAAAAATACTAGTCAGTTTGAGTTTCTTATCGAGCAAGTCAAGCAGAAAATGCCCCATTGGAAGGCTTTGCTCCTCTCACAATGAGGGTGTTTTCTTTATATAAAAATGGTTGTACAGGCTATCCCCACCCACTTGATGTGTTGCATCCACATTCCAACAGAAGTGTGCAACAAACTTCATTCATTGGCTTTTAGCATTTTTTGGTCCTTGGATATAGAAAGGAGAAAGATGGCATGGTGCAGCTAGGAGTAGCTGTGTTCTCCAAATAGAGCAGGTGGTATTGGCTTTTAGGATGTGAATGGATTTAATCTAGCCCTTGTGAAAACTCTGCAAGTCAACGCTTTGCCTTGACTCAATACCTATGTTTTATTTAAGTATTTTATTTAAATACCTCCAATGCATATCTTATTAAGCAAAAGTGACAAGCTAAGTAAAGTAAAGATGAGTTCCTAAATGTGATTTGGCACCCAAAAGTCACAAGGAAAAAA
This sequence comes from Aquilaria sinensis, assembly GCA_005392925.1. Taxonomy (NCBI): domain Eukaryota; kingdom Viridiplantae; phylum Streptophyta; class Magnoliopsida; order Malvales; family Thymelaeaceae; genus Aquilaria; species Aquilaria sinensis. The sequence continues at coordinate 651,184 of SMDT01000330.1, forward strand.
TGGTAATTTTGACCCGAGCGAGTGGCATGACTAATCTTTTAGTGAAATTAGGGTCATGTAAGGATTTTGGACTAATTTAAGTTAAGACCATAAGTTATTTTAGCTATTAGAACCATCATTTGAAGAAAAAGTGCAAAAATTTCACTAAGTGTTCAAATGAGCCGTTTGAGTCTTAAGGGGCTTAAGTCTCCAAGAGGATAAGTGTAAGAGGCATAAAAATATTCTTTAGGAGCAAAGAAGGATGGTTTCTAGTGTAAGTCTAGTGGCTAAAGTGAAACAAAAAAAAACTTGAGGGCCAAGAGGTAAGAAAGCAAGCAAAATTCCATAGAAGAATGGTTGGAACACTTTGGCAAGGGATTGACCTCCATCATCCATCTCTTTTTCCCCAATTCTTATGGCTTTCTCTCTTTAAGAGCTTGTCTTCTACAAACCTCCCTAATCCCACAAATTTCCAACCAATTTGAAGGTCTCAATGTGAAATCAAGAAGCCTCTAACTCATTCTTGGTGTATTTGCTTCATTTTAGCTCTTTGTTGCTTGTTTTGGGTATAAACCCTAAGGTAAGCTTCTTGGCTTAAATTAAGCTAATTCTAATTTGATTGAGTAGCCAGAAATGGTTTTGATTTAAAGTTGTTGGTGCCATATCACGTTCATTTTAGGTCTAGAACTCAAGAAAGATATGTTGAGCTCAAGTGTGCTTATAAAGCTTGTGTTTTATTCTTGCTTTGTAGATAAATTTGAGGAAAGGTTTCAAATTAATTTAGCTCAAATAATGCATATAATTGTATTTTTACATGTTAGAATAACGTAGGAACAAGACCCATTTAAATTGGCTTTAGGGATTGAAAGATTGAGCAAGTTTTGTGCAAGATAGCATAAGTGCATGAAATGGTGTTAGACCATTGGTGACATGCCATCAACATTCAGGATGCATTGCTAGCAAGCTTCTAGGAAACTAAAAGGTTGTTGCCTTCGGTGATGCATCACCAAGGCCCAAGCCCTTCAAGCTTGAGTCACCTTAAGAATGTCTTAATCTCTCAGTTAATATCCTTAGGCTACTATAAGATGTTCCATAGCTTCGTTTGGGTCTAAAACTCATTCATATATTTAGACTTATGTATTATTTAAGTGGTAGGTAAGTGGTATAGTTAACATGGGGCTAGGTTGCATGGCTAAGGGGGTTAAAGTGCTGAAGTTGCTAAGGGAGCACTAAAGGTATTAAGGTGGATTTCAGAGTCTTCATTGGTTCAAGTGAGAGATCTTAGACCTTTGGGAATGAAGATAAAACCTAAGAGGATCCTAGCCAACCTTGTTTCTTGGTAAGTAAGCCATTAAAGAGCGCTAAGCTAAGCTCCAAGATCTTGGCAAGTTGGACCACATGAAATAACTACCTTGCACAATAAGTTAAGGGAAAGACAGGCAAGATTTGAGTGGAGGTGATGACCTATTCTAGCACCCATAAGTGGGACTTAAGGGAGGTAAAAGATTCTGGATACGAGGCCAGTGTCTCAAATGCCTCTACCATTTGAGCTCACGGAAAGAATAAATCACCTATAGTGTTAGAAGTCTAAAGGATTATGCTTGTTGCATATCATACATTCATGCCTTGCATATATATTATGTTAATTGTTTGTGTTGTTTGTTTGCTTGTTTGTATGCCATATTTGCATGCTTGCTTGTTATCTTCTTTGCAAGTACCCTATAGGACCTTTACTAAGTACGTTCATATACTTACTCCTTTAAGTTTGTTGTACAGGTTCTAACATTTGGCTTAACAACTAAATGGATAGTTGTAGATTAAGTTTCCCCTTTTCGTAGGTACTTATTTACTTTAATCCTTGAGATTCTAAGGTTGCTTAAGACATAAGCTTTGTACTAACTAAGTGTTTATGCCTTTACAGTTAAAGGCTAAGTGTTGTACAAGGACAAGTGAGGGCATTGTACTTAGAGCATGACAGCTCAAAGGTGAAAACCTAAGTATATGATCTTAATAGTATTTTTCCTTTTATATATGGTACCTTGTGTACTAAGACATTACCTCTATTAGGATATATTATGGTGTAGACTATTGGGTTACTTTTGGGTGCATGCTGGTGTTAAACAGTATACACAAACTATTACTTAAAGTTGAAGTAACTAGTGTTTTATTGTCTTGGCACATTTTAAGTATGTTTTATAAGGAATGCTCAAATGATGTTTTCTTTAAATGATTTACTTATTTGTTTTGCATTACCAGGATAAAGCACATGCATATATTTATGCATGGTAGACTAAGTAACTAGTTGCACATAAGTAAGTGGGATCATAGTCCCTAACAGTGTACAAGTTATGTAATTCAGAATGCTGGGAACCCTCTCTGTGATAGTTTGGTATTAGAATAGGTTAGTGGTCCTAGTAAAGGCAATAAGTGAACTAAGATCTAAGTGTTCCTTGTGATAAATGTAGTTAGTATTGCTTATAAGTTGTTTTGGCCGTGGTCTTCTGGCTTTGGTTGTAGGTATCATAGTGAACACTCAGTCAGGTGATGCTAAAAAGGCTCAAGTTCTTGGTGATGGAACTAGTGGCCCCAATAAGGCATATATGAGAGAAGTGGTGGTTTTGTTGCGTAGGCTCAATCACTTTAAGGATTGGATGCTACTTAGCATGGCTATGTTACTTAAGGAGCATGCTCACTCACCAATTAGAGGGGAGAACTTGGATGAACCTAATGGGGTATAGGTTGAAGTGCACCAAGGTTAAGGGAGAAATCCCCTACCCCAAGGGTAAGTGTAAGGTCAAGAGCAAGGGCATCAGCGTGTTCAATTGGACCCAGAGGAGGATAGTGAATAGGAGGATGAAGAAAATATTCACCCCCGTAAGAGAAGGAAGAGACCCATTATTCCAGACTGTATATGACTTCTCTTGATATGTCAAGATCTTAATACTTTTAAGTTTAATGGCATGGGTGATCTTAATACGGCTGAAGGTTGGTTGTACAGAAATAATGATATTTTTTAGAACATGAAGTTGGATGACAAGGCTAAGATGGATTTAGTACCTTTCTTCTTGAAAGGCAAGGCATCCTTATGGTGGAAGGATATCAACAAGAGGCTCAAGTCTTATAATGAGGGTAAACTCAAGCAAAGGCCCAATAAACTTGATTGGGTTGAATCTGAGACGGAATTTTGGAATCAATTTAGTAGTGAGGCTGCCCAAGATCAGAAGAGGATAGAATTTGATGAGTTGGTCCAAGGGAGTATGATGGTGCATAAGTATAAAAGAAAATTTAGTTCTCTTTTCCGGTATGCTCCTCATGTGGTTGGGAAGGAAGAACTAAAGGCAAAGAAATTTGTTGGTGGACTCAGGGCGAAGTTAAAGAGCTTCTAGGAAGTTATTAGGGTTTAAACCTATCATGAGCCATCCAAAAGGCTTTGGCTTTAGAAAAGGACTTGATGGAAGTGAAGCCTAATGACAAAGCCATTAAGCCAAGGATCCCGGTCCAGTTAAGGTTTTCAGGCATGAGGTCTAACCCGAGATAAACCAAGGTCCCTCTAAGAAAGAGAAGAAGATTGGGAAGGGACATTGCTCAAAGTGTCAAAAATTCCATGGTAACAAACCTTGCGCCCTCGGGATTGATCTCTGTAATTACTGCTGCCATCCTGGACATTGGGCTAGGTAGTGCCCAAGGATTAGGCAATAGTAAGGCCAAGGAAAGGTCTAAACCTTAGGAGCCAGGAATGCACCAACCGGAGCCCTTTCGCAGCCAAGAGTTTTTCCTTTGATGGGCAGACACCTAGGGAGCTGAAAACTACGTAAGGTAACTTCAATATTCAAGATAGTAGTATTAAGATTTTGTTTGATACTAGTGCTACTATTTTTTTCATTTCTTTGGGCATGGTTGTAAATTTAGGGTTGCAAAGAACTTTCATGAATGGAATGAGGTTTATTAAAACTATCGGGAGAAACAATATCTTCTTTAATGAAATGTCTAAGGGGTATCCTTTGGAGTTAGAGGGTCATAGGTTTTTGTGTGACCTTTGGGTTATAGCCTCAATTTGATGTTGTCCTCAAGATGGATTCGTTAACTAGGCATAAGGCCCAAATAGACTGTGCAGGTTTTAAGGCCACCCATAAGGATGCCTCGGGGCTACATGTGACTTACATCAGTGGTCTGGCAAGTAGTGCCAAAAGCTTGCACCTAAAGTTGATGGATTCCATTCTCATCAGGATTGGAGAATAATATAATTCACTAAATTGGGTGGCAGTTGAGGAGCAACTTAAGGAAATCTCAATGACCAATCTATTTCCGGAAGTTTTTCCTGAAGTCCTTCCAAGGTTACCTTCACAAAGGGAGATTGAATTCTCCATACATTTACAGCATGAGGCAGAACCAATTTTCATACCCCTATATTGGATGTTAGCACTTGAAATGGATGATCAGAAAAAGCAGTTAAAAAAGTTGCTTGAGAAGGGCTTTATAAGGTCAAGTGGTTTTCCGTGGGGTGCCTCGGTGTTGTTTGTGAAGAAGAAAAATAAAAACTTACATTTGTATATATATGATAGAAAACTAAATGTAATAAATGTAAAGAACAAATATCCACTGCCCAAGATCGATGACTTGTTTGATAGGTTAGAAGGGGCAAAGGTCTTTTCTAAAATAGACTTATGGTTTGGATACTTATAGATAAGACTAAAGGAAGAAGATATCCAAAAAACTGAATTCAGAACTAGGTATGAGCATTATAAGTACACGACTATGCCTTTTGGAATGACAAATGCTCCAACTGTTTTCATGGATGCTATAAATCAAATTTCACCTAGGTCAATTTGTTGAGGTGTTCATCAATGACATATTAGTGTACTTTAGACTCCCTAAGAACATAAGGAACATTTAAACGTAGTTTTGCAAATGCTTAAGGATAACCAATATTATGCAAAACTATCTAAGTGTCAATTTTGGGCAAGTGAAATTCCATTCCTCGGGCATATCATAAAACCGCAAGGACTAAGTGTTGACCCAGAAAGGTGAAGGCAGTGGTGGAATGGAAATGCCAACCATTATAAGTGAAATCCAAAGTTTTTTGGGATTTGTAGGTTATTACACAAGGTTCATTGAGAAATTCTCTATGATAGCTTTGTCATTAACTGCCTTGACAAAAAAAAGCGCAGAGGTTGAGTTGGGCTTCTAAGTGCGAAGAAACTTTCCAAGAGCATAAGAAAAGTCTAACTTCTACTCCCATCTTGATCATACCAAATCCCCAGAAGACTTTTTTTTCTGTATACTAATGTATCTGGGTTAGCATTAAAATGTGTGTTAATGCACGATAAGCATGTGATTACATATGGGTCTAGGCAGTTAAGGCCTAACGAATTGAACTCCCCGGTGCATGAATTTGAGTTGGCAGACATTATGTTTGCCTTAAAGCTCTGGGGACACTACCTTATAGGAATGCCCTTTATGATCTTTACAGACCATAAGAGTCTGAAGTGTTTTTTTTTACCCAAAAGGACCTGAACATAAAGCAGAGAAGATGGATCAAGTATTTCAAAGATTACGATTGCTTGATAGACTATCATTTTGGTAAAGGCAATATGGTTGTTGATGCCATGAGCCATAAATACTTTGAGGTGATTCTTTTGAAGGATCAAGTGGCTAGTACCTCAGAAGGTTCCAAAGCAGAATTGTTCTTGGTTCTTTTTAAAACTTGGAGAGACTAAGAAATAGCTCAATCTATGGTCCTTGAGATTTAGTCAACATGGTTGGCTAAGGTTAAAAAAGCTTAGGACAATGACCTAAATTTGAAGAAAGTTTCTATGGATAAAAGGCATGGCACCATACTGAAAGAATTTTAGTACAATGATGGGTTGGTTTACTATGGTGACCAGCTCTATGTGCCAAGTGACCTAAGGCAACAAGTGTTGCAAGTGGCATATACGAGTAAGCTTAATGTTCACCCTAATGTGAATAAGATATACCCTAATGTTAAGACTCATTTCTGGTGGCCAAAATTTAAGAAGGATAGATATGAATATGTGTCCAAGTGCCTCACTTGTCAGATGGTGAAGGCAAAGCACCAAAATCCATCAGGAATGTTGCAAAGTTTACCCCTCCTAGAAAGAATGTGGGGATCCATCAGCATGGAATTTTTTGTTGAGTTACCCAATACAAGAAGCCAACATGACTTAATAGGGGTGGTGATGGATAGGTTGAAAAAGTCTTCGCATTTTTTCCCCGTTAAGATTGCATACACCATGGAGAAGTTGGCCCAACTGTATATCTTGGAAGTGGTGAGACTTCATGGAATCTTTGATCAAATTATATCCGATAGAGATCCCCATTTTGTGTCAAGATTTTGGAATGCCTTTCAAAAGGCTATAGGTTCCACTTTAAAAGATGCTTTTTTAAGTTGTGTGATAGATTTTAGACGGGTTTGAGACCAACACCTGACTTTGATTGAGTTTGCTTATAATAATAGATGTCAAGAAGCTATTAAGATGGTACCCAACAAAGCTTTGTATGGGTGTAAGTGTAAATGCCCCATTGTTGGGTAGATAAGGTAGATAAAGGGGGTTGTTGGGTCAAAAATTATTGCCGAGACATTAAAAAAGATTAAGTTGATCCAAGCAAAGATCAAGGTTGCCTCAGATCGGCAAGCCAAGTATGCCAATGTGCAAAGGAAAGATTTAGATTTTGATGTAGGAGACAAAGTACTCCTTAAGGTTTCCCTAATGAAGGGTGTGGCTAGGCTTTGACCGAAGGGGTAAGTTGGCTGCAAGATACATTGGTCCTTCTGAAATTCTTGAAAAGGCGGGTAAAGTAGCTTACTAATTGGCTTTGCCACCAAGTTTGGCCTATGTTCACAATCTCTTCCAAAGAATTTTATTAAGGAAATGCATTATGGACCCCAGTGAAGTATTAAACCCATCTTTCATACCAATAAGGAGGATCTAAGTTATGACTAATACCCCGTTAAAATTTCTTGATCACCAAGTCAAGAAACTAAAAAAAAAATGGATCTCAATGGTCAAGGTACTATAGTCTAACCATAGGGAGGAAGGGGCCATTTGGAAGACTGAGCAGGATACGTAAAATCAGTATCAAAGTGAGTTTGCTCAGTTGAGTAGGAATTTGGGGGACTAAATTTTTAAAGCAGGAGAGGATATGAAAACTCTTCTAGTCAATGCCTTGATTGGACTCAGTAAGTATGTTTTATTTAAGTATGTTTATATAAATATGTTAAATTAGTATCTTATTAAGCAAGAAAAAGAAGCTAAGTAAAGTACAGATGAGTTCTTACGTCTGATTTGGCACCTAATAGTCATAAGGGCAAAATGGTAATTTTGAACGAAGAAAGTGGCATGGCTGAAATTTGGTGAAATTAGGGGCATGTAAGGATTTTAGAATAATTTTTTTAAGACCACAAGTTATTCTAGCTATTAAAACCATCATTTGAAGAAAAAGTGCAAAAATTTCACTAAGTGTTCAAATAAGCCGTTTGAGCTTTGAGTGGCTTACGTGTTAAAGAGGCTAAGTGTAGGAGGCATAAAAAAATTCTTTGGGACCACGGAGGGATGGTTTCTAGTGTAAGTCTAGTGGCTAAAGTGAAACAAAAGAGAACTTGAGGGCAAAAGGTAAGAAAGCAAGCAAAATGCCATAGTGGAGTGGTTGGGATATTTTGTCAAGGGATTGACCTTCATCATCCATCTATTTGTTCCCAATTTTCATGGCTTTCTCTCTCAAGAAGCTTTTCTATTACAAACCCCCTAATCCCACAAACTTCCAGCAAGTTTGAGGGTCTTAAAGTGAAATCAAGAGGCCTCCAACTCATTCTTGGTGTATTTGCTTGATTTTAGCTCTTTGTTGCTTGTTTTGGGCATAAACTCTAAGGTAAGCTTCTTGACTTGAATTGAGCAGGTTTTAAATTGATTGAGTAGCTTGAAATGGTCTTGATTTGTAGTTCTTGGTGCCATATCATGTTGGTTTTAGGTCTGGAACTCAAGAGAGCTAAGTTGAGCTCAATTGTGCTTGTGGAGCTTTTGTTGTGTTCTTGCTTTATAGCTGAATTTGAGGTAAAAGTTCAAGTTAATTCAGCTCAAATAGTGCATAAAGATGTAGTATTACATGTTAGAAAGAAGTAGAAATGAGACCCATTTAAATTGACATTGGGGATTGAAAGATTGAGAAAATTTTGTGTAGGATAGCATAACTGTATGAAATGCTGTCAGGCCATTGGCAACATGTTACCAATATTGAGGACACATCACCAGCAACTTCCAAGAAACTAGTGCATTTTTGTCTTTGGTGGTGCGTCACTAATGGCGTCACCATGGGCCAAGCCCCTCAAGCTTAGGACAACCTAAAAATGTCTCAATCTCTCAGTTAACATCCTTAAGCTATTCTAAGATGCTTCATAGCTTTGGTTAGGTATAAAACTCATTCTTAAGTTAGGAATTATGCAATATTTAAAAGATAGCTAAGTGGTGTAGTTAAGGTAGGGCTAGGTCGAATGGCTAAGAAGGTTAAAGTGCTCAAGTTTCTATGGGGGCACTAAAAGGATTAAAGCAGGTTTCAGAGTCTTCATTGGTCCAAGTGAGAGGTCTTAGTCCTTTACGAATGAAGAGGAAACCTAAAAGGATCTTAACCAAACCTTGTGGTTTGGTAAGTAAGGCACTAATAAGCCCTAAACTAAGCTCCAAAAGCTTGACAAGTTGGACCACATAAGATGACTACATAGCACAATAACTTAAGGGAAAGATGGGCAAGATTTGAGCAGAGGTGATGAACTACTCTAGGACCCATAAGTGGGACTTAAGGGAGGTGAAGGATTTTGGATACGAGGGTGGTGTCTCAAGTATCTTCATCATTTAAGCTCACAGTAAGAATTGATCAACTAGGGTTTAAAAAGTCCCAAAGATTGTGCTTGTTCCATATCATACAGTCATGCATTGCATATTTATTATGTTATTTGTTTTTGTTGGTTGTTGGTTGGTTGTTTGCTTGTTTGTGTGCCATATTTGCTTGCTTGCTTGTTATCTTTTTTGTAGGTACCCCAAAGGACCCTTATTGAGTACATTCATATACTCATTCCCTTAAGTTTGTTGTATAGGTTCTAACATTGAGCCTAACAACTAAGTGGATAGTTATGGCTTATGTTTCCTATTTTGTAGGTAGTTATTTACTTGAATTCTTGAGATACTAAGGTTTCTTTGAGATATGAGCTTTGTACTAAGTGTTTATGCCTTTAAGGCTAAGTGTTGCACAAAGACAAGTGAGGGCATTGCACTTGGGGCTCGACAACTCAAAGGTAGGAGCTCAAGTAGATGATATTGATAGTATTTTTCCTTGTATGTATGGTACATTGTGTACTATGACATTGCTTATATTAGGATACATTTTGGTGTTAGGCCATTGAGTTACTTTTGAGTGCATGCTAATGTTAAAGAGTATGGATAAACTATTACTTGAAGTTAAAGCAACTAGTTTTTTATTGTCTTCGCACTTTTTAAGTATGTTTAACAAGGAATGCTCAAACGATGTTTTCAGTAAATGGTTTACTTATTTACTTTACGTTGCCAGGATAAAACACATGCATATCTTTTTGCAGGGTAGGCTAAGTAACTAGTTGCACGTAAATTGTCTTTATTTATCTACGAGTAATAGTTAGGCAATAGTAACTAAGTGGATCACAGTTCCTAAGAGCATACAAGTTAAGTAATTTGGGGCACTAGGATCCTGTACCATGATAGCCTTTCTTGCTAAACAGGCCTGACGGTTAATGAATAATAATATTGATTTTATGGCTCAGGTATTTAGGGGCTAGTACTACAACCCCACCTCATTCCTGAAAGCTCCTATGTTAGATCATAAGTCAATTATTTCAAAGGTTTATTAGAAGCCAAAATGTGGTTCAGGCAGGTGCCTTCTATCATGATGGTAGAAGATCTCAAATTTCCATCTGAAAATTCTTTCGATTGATAGCCTAAGGCATATAACTACTCCATTTTCAAGTATAGAAGTCGAGTGAATGAGTCAACTTGTTGAGCATCTTGGATTCCATTAGAACTACTTTTAATTAGATGCTTTGTTTCACCGAAATCATGCAGTGACAGTTCAGAGGATCTCACTCTCATCAGAATTTATTGATGGTGTGTTAACTTAGGGAATGAATGATAGTGGGATTGTCACAATTTAAACAGCATATTATGTTGCTTATGCACTGTTATGTAGTTGTGATACTTTGATTCGGTTAGAGTTTTGGTCTTGGCTTCGGAATCTTTTACTTTCATCTCAAGCTAATTTACTTTTATGGCTCGCATGTGCTGACACTTTACCCATGAAAGAAAACCTAAGTTAGTCACCTTTAGAGGTGATATAGGATTGTTCAATGTGCACTTAAGACTAGGAGTCAGTGTCAGATGTGTTGTTTGGTTGTTTGTTTTTTGTTAGGGTCTGAAAGGAGCTTGCCTTGGAGTTGGTAATAGCATTGGCCACACGGAAGGAGGATATTCAGTCAACAATGGTAAAAGACAAGTAGATGGCCCTGAGTATTGTGGTTTATGGGTGGTTTATGTGGGATAATCGACATTGTGTAATGCACGACATATCCTGCCTTACTCCTACTCAAATAACAAAAGTGATTATAGACTAGATTAACTAGTGGAATAAGTTCATCATTCACCAGAAAATAGGTAATCTTGTAGGTGGGCATGTAGTGACTAGATGGCAACCTTCGAGCCATCCTATGGTTAAGTCGAATGTCAAAACAGCAATACCAAAACCTAAAAAGTGAGGCTCGGTGGGTGCAATCTATCGAGATGCATTTGATGAGGTAATATTTGACACTCCCTCTGTCCCAGTTTACTTGAAACATATTCCTTTTTGGGATGTCCCAAAAGGTTGAAACGTTTCGTCTTTTGGAAAAGTTTAAACAATTAAATAATCCTTTTACACAAAACCCAATAAAGACTCTTTTGTTAATATCCACTCAATCTCTCACTGCACAAAACCAAAAAAGAATATTTTCTTTTTTAATCATTATTTTAACTTTTACTACATAAAAAATTAACACAAATTACATACACCTTAATCTCCGTGCCTAGAGAAATGTTTCAACTTAATTGGGACGAAGGAAGTATTTCTTATGGGTAGTCATATGATGGAGATGATGCACTGTACTTGGAGGCTTTTGTCATCTTGTTGGGCTTGAAGGAAGCAAGCAGGTATGGAGTTAGATCGGTGTTATTGGAGCTAGGCTCGTTTCGACTTATTTCGGAGCTTCAAGAAGGGTCTACACCCTCTTTATTTTAGTTTGGTGTGTTTATTGATGAGGCTAATTTTTTAGCTTTCACTTTTGATTATTTGTCACTTTCCTTTGTTAGAAGACCAGCGAATGAGACTGCCTATTCCCTTGCTAGACAAGGTCTTAGGCAAAACTTCTTGAGACTTTCCATTCCTATCTTGGTTGTCATATGTTTTGGATTAGCATTAATTCAATATTTGTATTTCTTTAAAAAAAAATATGAGTCTCAAGATTTAGTTTTCTTTTTTGCTTATATATAATTTCCTTTGTAATATTTCATTTGTGCAAGTAATTAGTATTTTTTTTTCTTTTTTCTTGAAACTAGGATGTAGAAATATGAATATGTTTTTTTTTCTTTTATCCTATTATGCTACAAGAGAAAATGACATATGTGATACCCTATTACAACAATTATGAAAGTCACAAAACCAAATCAACATTGAATTGTCACAATAGAGGTTGTGGACTACTCAATGACAAGTTACAATATTGTGATGATATATTTTGCAATAATTTTAATCATTGCAATATCTTCTAATAGAAAACATAGTAAAATTAGGCTAGGAAAACTGCAATTATTTTGTGATAATTTTATATGTGGTAATAAGTCATTATAGTACCACAGTAGTGTTTGCTATAATTTCATAATGATTTGATCTTTGCTACAACTTTGCCACAATTATTTAGTGATAAACACTTAATCTCCTCTTTTATGAAATGATGGTGTTGGACTATTGTATCATTTTCAAGTGCTATTGTAGTATTTATAGCTAGTTTGTTCGTGATTTGAGGTAAGTGGAAAGTTTACCAAAATTTAAGTATATCACATTCAATTTTTTATATTATAATTTACTCTAAAAGTTATCATGTCATTGTATATACATACATCTAAGTCGTAAAATCCCCATATGTTATTACACTAATGAAAAACATAATATTTATCTCAGACCAATTGTTGATCTACAAATTAGTCAATTTATTTTTTTTATTAACATAATCATGGATTATATAAGTTGGAAAGCTCAAATTTGCATAAAAAGTGTCACAGTCCAAGTGTAGCTTTTTTTTATTGTGCTATGTGAATCTTTGCAGTATCAGCCAAATATGTACCTTCAAGACTCTTGATGTGTATGTAATATCAAGAGATATTATTTACAAGAACTAACAGAAGATGTTGCAAAATTTTACATAGAATGTGATAAAAATGCTTTTGTGGAATATGATATTTACTCATGCAACTTTGGATGGGATAGGGCCATCACCCTATAAGTAATAGTTTTAACATGTATACGTGACATTCATATGTAAATTTTTATTGTGAAGTTATAATTTGAAAGTCTTCATATCTGTTATAAGTTTTAAGGAATATTTATTTACAATTTTTTAAGGATATTAGATAGATATAAAATGTGATTAGATACATTAGAAGATGGATGCATTTGGCTACATGAATCATATGTTTATGGAAGGAGTAACTGAGTTCCTATGGTTTGCTTATAGTAGAACAGAATCACACATGAGCAAATGTCCTTATAGGAAATATGATAATAAATATTTTAGAAAAAAAGTTAAAATTAGTGAACATTTGTATCAGAATGGTTTTAAATTGTATTAGAGATGGTTTAAATTGGACTATTACATATGATATTGTCATATAGAGCCACATGTATAAATAATAAATAATACGAATGACGATTATAACTGTTTAGCATGATCTAGTAAAAAATTTGCATATAGCGGTAATGTTGAAGATTTTATTGGCTTAAATGACCAAAATGCATATGGACAAATGATTATGGAATTAATGGTACCAAGATCTGGTGATGTAGGCTTCAAAAACTATAAAACGATGTCAATAAATGAAGGGGATGTGGATGATGATAATGATTACATGCTATACTAATGACAGTAATGTATTTGATGTGAGTGGATTGGGAAGACAGTAGCCCAATCTAAATGTACAACATTTAATAATATGTTGGATGATGCAAATACAATGTTGTGGGATGGATGCACAAAACATGCATGATTGTTTGTGATGATCCAATTATTAAGCTACAAAAATGAGCTCAATATTTCCAATAATTACTTTAATTAAGTGCTTTGACTAAGTACATAGGTATCACCTAAAAGTGATAATCTTTTGGGGATCAACATATGATACAAACCAAGTGACGAGAGGACTTGGTTTGCTGTATATCAAAGCTTCATACATGTCAGAATAGTTGTATGTTACTCTGCCAAGAAGATGAAATATTAAAAAAGCTATTGTATCTGTGGGAGTTTGAGATACAAAGAAAGCACAACCAGTGGAAGAAAGAAAACAATTCTTAAGTGTTGTGAGTGTCACAAGATTTTATGAAAACTTAACACATTTTAATTGAAACAATGTAAGAAACCATGTTTGTTTGATTGTCATAGGATTTTCTCATCACACAATTATAAGTTCAAATCTAATATGACAACATTCATTTTAAGGAAGAAAGTTATTGGTGTCTTTCAGTCCATATAGTTCTGGACATGAAATTTATGAAATGTTGGATAGTCATCATTTTCTCCTATTTTGATAAGGAATATGTTAAAAACTGTGTTGTAGGATTTGGAGAGGGACACAATTGGTCGAAGCATTCCATTTTTTTGGGTGTTATTGTACTATAGGCATATCTTAAAGTGCCAAAATTTTGATATTATGTACATTTAAAAAAAAAATTTAGACTCTTTTTAATACTATTATGGATGTTCGTGGGAAAAGGACAGATAACACAAACTGCTAACATGACCTAGAGCATTTAAAAAAGATGTGTCTTGAACTTTACTTGTGAAATGGCAGAGGTAATACTAAAAAAACTGAAACTATCCTATACCCTTCAAAAGGAAAATGCAAGGCATGTGTGTTCATAGCTAAAAATGATTATGATGCTAACTTGCTATATCTCAAACTTAAGTCAGACAGTTATCCTAAGTGACTATACCTTCTAGAATTTCAAGAATCACAACTGTAACATGCCTTTATAGTGGTTACTTTTGATTGCATTACGTGGGTTCATGCATTACATGACATGGGAAACAATCTCAAAATTCTATCCATTTTTCAGAACTTTATGGACAAGTATGATATGCATTAGAGAAATGAAATAGTTAGGCATAATATAGTGGTTGTGATATATAAGTTGGAGAAAATATTCCCACTATCATTTTTTATTCAATGGAATATCTTGTGGTTCACATTCCTTACAAGGTAAAATTGTGTGAACTTTACCTTTCCAATTTCGATAGATATATCCTTTTGAAAAATTATGATCATTTTGTGGACTTCAACTCCACATTTGATAATAAAATTATTTTAGCTATTTGGGGGATAATTATGTTTTTATTTTTCATCAAATTGATGCAGTCTTTTAAGCCAAAGGAGTGAAATAAAGCTGCAGTTGAAAGATCAAATGTCAAAGTGTACATGATTCAAAAGATATTTACATTTTGTAGCTGCAACTTCGAGTGAAATATTTCTACACAAAAAATAAGATGTCATAGAACAATGAAATCAATCAACATGCTAATCCAACTGAGGGTGGCCAATTCTCCATTTTCAATATTCAATGCTGCAAAATCACTCATTGTGGTTGCTAATGATTTCTTGACACATTTGAGGGACACCAAGTGTACATTTACACACTTTTTTAACTACATAGAGATTCAACTGATTATCAAGTGTGTGATAGACTAAGTTGTTATATACGGCCAAATATGTATTTACAAAGTCATCATTCTTTCTAGACACTTTGATAATGTTGCATTGTATAGGTTTCCCAATCAGAATGGAGGTTAGCATCAACTTTACCAAGATGAGCACTTCTCTAAATGGTTTCGAGCTTATATAAGTACATTAGTTTTTGTTAACACTTTAATTATGTTGATTTGGTTTGGACAATTGGCTCAAGTATTACTATTCTGTAGGCTAATCAATATTGGGGGAAATTATATCCCCATCTTGTTCAATTTTTCCATGGTCCCTTACACATCACAAGTGCATAGAGTGCTTGTATAGTGAATGAGATCGCTTTGACACCCAAGAGAATGACATAGGAAAAATGATAAAAAATTACAGGGTTTGCATGAAGGGTGTGATGTGGAGTACCGATAGGTGTGATTTTTACGGTCTAATTAATGAGATCATCTATATTGATTCGTATTGTAGCATACATGAGATCTTCACATGGCTTAATTATACTTGGTTCAATTTAATGTGAGGTGTTCAAATAGACACCCATTTTGGGCTAGTCGACATTATGTAGAAATCCCACTTGTCACCATTTAAGACTTTTATCTTGGCATCATAGGCTCAATAAATCTATCACTACAAGTATCTAAACACTGACCTTTAGCATTGGTAGCTTGTTGTGAAAATAAAGCAGTATGCCTTCATTAATTACCTATCTGTCACACCTAACCATCCAGACAAGGGGTTTAAGACTTATTTGCAAAAATATAAAATTGCAACTGCTAAGTTAACAAAATTAGAATTTATAGGGCTTTAGTTGTTCAAAACTCAAAACACAAGACCGTAACTGTAGGAAAATAAAAATAAAAGGATAATTTGTACGAACAAAAAAATAAAAAATTTGTGTTTTTTTTCATAATTTAGGATGAGATGTCGGGTAATTAGATAGACCAGGTTATGCAAAGGTACATCTGATCCTTTTGAGGATTGACACATGCTCAACTCAATCCTTACCCACATGTGCTCAACAGCCATCTAATCAACAATGGTGATGCTATATGTTTCTTTTCACTATGTGTTGCTAACAAAATTACCACCCAAAATATAGTCATGGTCGCATGTGCCACACACATGTGGGGCCACCACCTCTTTGGCACTATCGTACTGGGAAACCCTAGATGGGTATGTTCCAAACCTTTCATTTCTATCCAAAACAACACAATATAGATCGCCAACCTAACCCGGACCAAAGTACATGTTATGCCTCTTCTAGTTGAAGGCTCAAATAAAGAAGGTAAAGTGTTTGAAATTTTGTTTGGAACCTTATTTCAAGTTCACATAGCAAGAATAGGTAAGTTTAGCAAAGTTCACTAAGTTCCAAGAAAGTTAAGAAACTAAATGAGGTTTAGGGGTAAAATGGTAATTCTATGTCCTGAATAATAAGGCTGGGTCCCAAGTGCTAAAAATAATTTTTTATCACCTAAATTTTACCTTTAACCCAAGTCTAGGTCAAATAAACAAGATTTGACCAAGTTTGACTAAGGTTACCTAAATAAGGGGACTTAATTATAACTTTTTAAAAACTTTGGAGGCTTGATTTTAAAAAGGGATATAAAACACGGTAAAGGTGAAGGATGGCTGCCAATTCTAAAGGTGAGGGATGGCTGCCATTTCTACTCCAAAACCGAGCTCATCCTTCTCCCTACCAATTCTTCATCAATTAATGCCCAAAACCAAAAGTTTTTGGTGGAAATTGAAGCTACCAAGGGAGTATATGCATGTTGAAGCTTGTTTCAAGTGAGATTTCATGTTTTTGAAGCTTGGAACCATGTTTTCCATTATCCCCTATTTTTTATGCAAGGTAACACTTGTGTTCATTAGTTGATTAGGAGATTGTGTTTTGGTTAGAAGTTTGTAATGATGTGTTTTGTGCCTTTAGTTGCTTGGAACTAGGAAGAACTTTGTGGAATTTGAGTTCTTAAGGAAGGGTTGCTTATTTCTTGCTTGTGAGTTGAAGTTAAGGTAAGAAAGTTATGTTTTCAAGCTTGATTAATGCTATTGAGTTGTTTTTGCTTGATGAGGTCAAGTAGATTTGGCAATAGCATTAGTTAGTGGGCTAGTTTGACCATGGTGGACTACTAGGTTTGTTGAGCTTGGAGTGATGTTATAATGCATCATAAGAATGTTTGTAATAGTTGGTTGTGGTCTTTGCAGCATGTTTTACAAGTGTATGAAGTTTGAAGGCCATCCAGGCATGTTTAGTATGTTTGGTAAGTCTTCGAAGTAGATAGCAGCATAATTGGAAATTCTAGGTTTTTGCAGGTATTGGCGACATGTAGCCACAAAAAAGTGTCCGAGTATTGACAACTGTGGCAACACGTCACCACAGTTATAATGGCTAAAAATTTCCAATTTTATTAGGGGGTTCGAGGGGAAGTCTAAGGGGGTTCTTAAGGTACCTAGGGATCTAAGTATTCTGGGGTTACTCTGAGACTTCCGAAACTTCTCCAAGACCTAGGAGTTTTCTTGGGCTTCTATGGTTACTTTCACCATAAGCAAGGAAACTAGGTAACAAAGGGCCACAACTAAGTATCACTAGCTTAGATGAAAGGTTTCATACCATCAACAACCTAGTCGTGCAGTTAGCCATTAGGCTGCAATGTGAAACCTTAGTTCACCTAGTGAGTCTTTGTAGCCTAGTCGACTTAGTTCACCTAGTGAGTCTTTGTAGCCTAGTCGACAACAGTCCCACCATAGAACCTTTGTACAACATAAGAGAGTTTCAACTAGTGATTTATCACCGGTTAGGCTAGTAAGCTATGCTTGCGAGAGGACAAGGCTTTTCTTTATAGTTCAAGGACTAAGTTGAGGAAAGGTCCCAAAGGACTGAGGTCTATGCATATAAGTCTAACCTCAAGCTGTATGGGCTCACGGCTGGTTACATATGCTCACATATGTGGAGTCTTTAGTAACTTTTCTTGCAGGTGAAATAAAGACTCCTTACTGAGAATTTCTGAATTTTCACTCCCTAGTTATATTGTGCAAATTCTGTCATTGTTAGGTCGGATGACCATTGAGGGTTGTCATGGTAGATTGTTGTTGCAGGTACTATGTTTGAGAATCTTTATGATTCTTGTCTACTTGGGCTACTTGTTGGTTAAGTAACAGTGCTAACTATAGTGGGCTGTAGAGCCTAGCAGCACGTGGACAGGGCTTGCCGTTAAGACTTACCTCCAAGGTGGGAGTTAGCTGAGAAGATCTCAATCAAGGCTTGTATATTTTTGTATTCCTAGTTGCCTCCCTTGTCCATGATGGAGTCCTAAACTTTAGGATTACCCTTGGATGAAAAACATTAGTCTACTTTATGTTGAACACCTTCACACGGTTGTTTATGTGTAGTAATAATCACATAAATGTTGGTTTTATATGCTTTAACTATTTAAACTTGTTTCCTATAAAAAGTATTTTGACCAAGTGAATGTTTTTATAATTTCCATTTACTACAGTCAAAGCATAAAAAGTATGTATTTTACATATTCTAGGTTAATCAACTAGTTTCATAAAATTTTAATCCAAATATATATATAGCTAGTCAATTATAACTACTGGTAGACCAGTTCTAACAAGCTTTCAGGATAGGGTCATAGACAGCCACGTCAGTACAATGATTTTTGCACCTACTGCAGCTAGTAAGCCCCAAGCTCAAGTCATTCGCAAGGAGACCGAGATTGGCCATGCTTAGATGATGAGTAGATGGACGATGGCCCACTAGGCCCTAGAAACCCATCCAGCTCATGGGATTTAGGTGGTTCAGATTTCAACACCTCCACTCGCAGACCAGCAAAGATTGATTATCCTGCACGAGCACGCATTGACATTTCCTTTTTTTTTTTAAATAGAACCCCTCCAAGTTTAATAATCTTTTCGATCTAATTCATCAAGTTTCAACTATTGTGATATTCTGATGGATGAATATGTCTGATGTACTATCTCATTGATTCACGAGAAGTAATGGGACCTACCATGGGCCTAGGCCTAGGTGCATATTCCTTGACCCACATGGGAGGAGCACATGTCTTGACTGCATCCAAGATCATAAAATCAAACTAAAGAAACTGCATAATTTTATTAAATTAAGCAACATAATTGTTATCATATACACTTTTTCGACTCAATTGAAAATGAACTTACGCAAAAGTACCATCAGTTAGACTGCTGGATTTAGCTGGCATATACTGCCTCAGGGCTTACCATTGCTCGATTTTCCTAAGGAATCAAGTTGTTGTATTTATCTAAAACTACTTATATGATTATTTCAATCGCTAACGCACTACAAATTATTGTAGATGAAGCAAATGAATGGACAGTGGCTGAGATTTAAAGAATGGTGGTTCTAAAAGCACACCAAAAAGAAGTAGGTGCAACCCGTCAATCCAGTTATGGTACATCTTGAGGTAATTCCAAAACCACTTTACCCTTTATTCATTTTCTGGATTATCATTTTCAAGATCTTTAGTGTATTAAATAGAAGTTTTTTTTTATGATTTCTAATTATATTTGATTGCAAGATAAATATGCTGAGCGGATCATCTAAAACTACCCTACCGACGAATGATCCCTAGTTCAATGTTGACACTTGGCATGAAGTACCTACTCTCCAAACAAGACTCGTAAATCGGGTATTTCGCCTTTCGCCTTGCTGATCACTACACCTTGAGCTCCCACAGGGTAATTTAAATTCAATTTTTTTGGATGCTTTTTTCTCTTAATTAAATAATGTCTATTTTGAAAACTGATAATCGCTTTATCCTTAACAATTTGATTACTTCCTCACACTGATCAACCAGTTGACACTGCAGAATTGAGGGCCGAAAATGTTGACTTGCATAGACCCAGATAGGAGCACACGGGATCATCAACTAGCTCTGCACCTAAGTGACTACTGGTAGGAGCAATTAAGAAATTTGTTAAAATTTTACAACTTTTTTGTAGTTTTTAATTAAATTAAAGCATTTCTGTACATATTTATAATGTCTTATATATATTACCCAATTCTTTAATTATTGTTTATTTTCAATTTATTTTTCATAATTTTTAATTTATACTGCAAAATAATTAACCCAATAAATTGCCATTTAAAAATAAAAAACTGTTAATAACCATAGGAAGATTGTCGTATGTAGTAATCATTACAGAAACGTCGAAAAATAATCGTAGCAAAATCGTCCCTTTCATAATTTTCACAAAAGCATCGTAAAAATAGTTAGAGCATAATCATCGCTATGGGAATCATCGCAAAATTGTCAAATATATATGTGCCACCATTGAAGCATTGAAATTCATTGCGAAGATTTAAACATGCATCAATTCTTTGACAATTTTAGTTTGTGACTTGGTAACGATTTTAAATACCATATATTTTGCTTTGTTATGATTCGTCAGCAACTATATAAGACCATACGAAATGCCTTTCTTTCTTATTGATGGCCAAAGGGCTATTACCCTTCGGCACCCCAAGCTCTGACAAAGCATCACCCCCAGTAAGGGCGAGTATCACTCTCGAGAAATACGAGCACCAACCTTGGTAAGACAGGGTCTGCCCTCCTGACCCCTCAACCTCGGTGATCCACCATTACCTTCGGGGAATGATAGTATTAACTTCGGGAACATGGTGCTCCACCACCTCCGATAAGATGACCTGACCAGTTTCAGGATAGGTAAACTCAGCATCCTCAGAAGAGGAGAGCATCCTCCGAAAGGGGTCCCCCGTGCCGAGGGGACTTGCAAAAAACTAGAGCAACCTCGGCAAGAAACCCTCCTATCCCGAAGAGGTTTCTTTTATCGAAGGGGTCTCAAGAATACGACAAAAATGGTTAAGGAGCCTCTGACACGCTGCCCTCGCACACATCTTGTCGCGCAGACCTCCCGGGGCTGTGACTTCTGACCAAGATGGCTTATGGGCGGCTAGAGGTCCCCATTTCTGAAGGTATGGACGGAATCCAATTGAACACGTGTCGTGATCTGAGCGGGCTGTGTTAGGACGGTTTCTTTCTGACACCTCCCTATAAATACTTGGGAAGCGAACTTGGTAAGGGGGGGACTCTCCAAAAATAGAACGCACTCCTTACTCTCTACTCATCACTCCCCATCTAGCTTGATACTGACTTGGGCATCGGAGGCTCCTTCCTTGGAAAAATACTCCGGGGATCTCCTAACCCTTGTTTTTTAAGTCTTTCAGGTAGCCTCTCCCTCCGGAAGTCTTTCTTGCAGACACCCTCCTCACCAGAAGTCCTTGCTGCAGGCCATTATGTCATACAACGAGGATGCCAGCGGGCACCACTTATATTGTTAGACAGATTTTATTAAGTATTTATCCCAAATTAGTCTTTTTTTTTATATATGAGGACTCAAATCAAAGACAAACAATTGTAGTACTAAATGCTCTCAAGTGGTGAGGTTTTCTCCAAGGGTTCCACTAGGCTGCTGTTCTTTTTGCTGCTAAAGATTTCTCCTACCTGAGGTGGTCTTCCCCTTGTTCTTGTCTGGTTTTTGTGTGGTTAAGTCCTCCATTTGGTTGGGGTTTCTATTTCATTCAGTATGTGGACGGGTGCTGCATGGCTATGTTTGAATAGAGTCCATGTTTGCAAAGTTGGGTGGCTTGATTCTTACTGTGGAGGAGTAGGGGACGGTCTTGGTGGAAGGAGATCAGTTGGTCGCCTATTAGATGGACCCCAAACTCCTGTTGGCAATGAATGTGATATCAACAAGGGCTGTAAAAGTAGAGTTTATCTAAGACTTGCTCCGCTCTTCATGAAGCTCAACGATTGAATTCATGATTAGGCTGGCCTCTTCCAATCGAAGGGCAAATTTATTTCTGGTAGAATTTTCCTCTTTCAGTACAGTAGCCTTGGTGCTCTAGAATGGTCTATGGAGTTTTGAAAACAAAATATTGGTGCTCCATCTCATATCTCTTAGGGATCATCCCTCCTCTCTAGCTTTTAAACATGTTGCTCTATGGGTCCATATATTGGGCATTCCTTATTAATGGATGAGCACAAAGATTGGAGATACATTGGTAAACTTGAATGATGTGGTTTCTTAAGTGGATTTATCTGCGCCTACCTTTTGTATTAAGGTGGTAATAGATGCAATAAGGCAGGTGCGACGAGGCATTGTGGTGGAGATAGGAAACGGACCAAAATGGTATAAGCTTCAGCATGAGTGATGTGAACCCTGTTGGTATAAGGACCAAGAAACACGCCCAAGATGCTTACAAGTTCCACAAACAATAATCTAAGAGACTAGAATTTGACCCATACCCTTAACTAACTTGTGGTTAGAAATAAGAAGTATAAAGAACACTAAGAAAACTAGCTTCCTTGTGCACCAAGGTAAGTTCTTCAAGAACTCAAAAAAATTGGCTCTTAAAAGCAATATTATTAAGTAATAAAATCTGTATGTTTACAGGCATAAAATATGCTCATTTATAGCCTACAAAACTAGGGTTAGGCCACCATACAAGTTGTAGGAACCCTAAACCTAATTGGAACAAGAAAACCTAGTCAAACTAGGACTTTGAATTTGGTTTGGATGTGGGAAATTTTTCCTAATTAATTCCCATGTGCTCCAAACAAGTTTTCACAATAAATAATAATGTAAATAATAGAATTAAACTGGAAAATAACAAAAACAAAGCTTTAGAAATGATCTAGCACTCAAAACCCCCAAAGTGTGCTCTTGGGTGCACTTTTGGCGTCACTTAGCGTTCACGCTTGGGCCTCTTAGTTCTGAGCTATATTTTGATTTTCTTCAGCTTGAGGCTTCCCTTTAGGATGTTTAGAGGTGTCTTGAAGCTTCAAGGCACATAAGATTTGGTTGTATGAAGAATTGGCATGTTGGGACACCAAAAGGGCCTTCTCGAGTGCATGCATGGGCTCCTTTGTGTCTCTTGTGTCTTGATACTCCAAAAGGCTATTCCATGTTGTGCCATAATTCCAAGACACTCCATAAGATGTTCTAGTAGCTCCAAGTGAATATCCAAATTCATCCTCCATGAAATAGGAGGTGACAAAGGCATGAAGTGCTTGAGCCATCTCTTTAGCTCTTTTTCTTGTAGTTGCTCCATTAGCTATTTTCAATGGATCCTTGAGTGTGTCTTCCATATTCATATCAAATCCCCCCTCCTTAGAAGGATTCATCCATGAATCTGTATGTTCAAAGAGAGAAAGATCAGAAACCTTGAAGGTGGCACTAACATTATACTCACCTAGCAAGTTTAGCATTTATGCATTGTCACTAATCTTCTTGATCACTTGAAAGGGTCCATCTCCTCTTGGATGAAGCTTTTTTCTTCTTATAGCTGGAAATCTCTTCTTCCTCATATGTAACCAAACCTAATCTCCAGGTTCAAAGCATACTCTTTTTCGGCCTTAGTTAGCTTTCTTAAAAACTTGTTGATTTTTTAGCTCAATTTTTTGCTTAGCCTTCTCATGCAACTTTTTAACACTCTCAACATTCCTCTTGCCATCTAAACTAGAAATCTCATTAGTAGGCAAAGGCAATAAATCTAATGGACTTAAAGGATTATAGTTATACACAATTTCAAAAAGGGAAAATCTAGGGGCAGTATGCATAGCTCTATTGTAAGCAAACTTGTTGCTTAATCTTCTCTTGCAACTTCTTAATACCCATGGCCTTCCTCTTGCCATCTAAACCAGAAATCTTATTAGTAGGCAAGAGTTAAAGGATTAAAGCCATACACAATTTCAAAAGGAGAAAATCCAATAGTAGTATGCATAGCTCTATTGTAAGCAAAATCCATATAAGGCAAACAATCTTCCCAAGATTTCAAATTCTTACCAATGATAGCTTTAGGCATAGAGCCTAGGGTTCTATTTGTTACCTCAATTTGAACATTCATTTGTGGGTGACAAGAATTAGAAAACAAAAGCTTTGTGCCAAGCTTCCCCCACAAAGTCCTCCAAAAGTAGTTTAGGAATTTGGAGTCCATATCCAAGACTATTGTCTTTGAAAGCCCTTGGAATGATCTTATCTTAGTGATAGATGTTGGGGTTGGCCATTCTTGGATGGCTCTCACATTTTTTTGATCAACTTCAATCCATTGAGAGCTTACAACAAATCCAAGAAAAACTACTTTGTCAACACAAAAAAAGCACTTTTTCAAGTTAGCATACAACCTTTCTCTATTAATGTTCCTAACCCTTACCTCAAATGTCCAACATGCTTGTTGGATTTGTTCTATTTATGGCTCATATTTATTTAATTTTGATGATAACAAAACATATTTGTTTTATGTGTTTCAAAGCTTTACATAAAGATTTATACATTGGTCTTTTATTGATAAAGTTGTGATCTTTGAAAGGAAAATTATTTCATAAGTATATTTCAAGTATTTATGTTGATTCAAGCATTGCTTGTGAAGGAAGAAATCATTTTTTAGAAAAATTCATTGAAGTTTGAAAGTTTGGAAGTAAGAAAATCTTGGAACTACATTTTTAATAGGGTGAAACATTTTCAACCGAGTGAAACTGGAGTCAGTTTTCGAACCCGAGAGAATTTTATTTCTGGACAAGAAAATCATTCGAGTGAAATGTTTTCAACCGGGTGAAACTAGAGTCAATTTTCGAACCCGAGAGCATTTTATTTCTGGACAAGAAAATCATTCGAATGAAAAATTTTCAACTGGGTTAAACTTGGATTCTAGACGTGCGCGCGAGTTTCCAGTTCAAAAAATCTTTGAAAAATAAATATAAATTCAGGCCACGTCAGATTTCCACGTGTATAAAGTGCTGACAGCTCATTAATTACAAATATAGCCATTGGAAGTCAAACGTCCAATTTCGTTATTAGACAGAATTTTCAACCGAGTGAAAATATTTCAACCGGGTGAAACTGGCGACAGACGCGAATTTCTGTCAAATTGATAGCAACGTTCACCAGATTTCAATGGGCCTTTTTCTGATCATTCCAACGGTCTTCAATGTCTCTTGGGCATCCATTGGAGTATAAAAACATCAAAAATCATCAAGGAAAACAGACTTGGAAACTAGAAAAGAGAATCCATCATCAAAAAGCTCAAACTTGATACTTGCCAAAAACTGGTGCTTTCACTTATTTATCTAGCTTTGAGAGCTTTTATTGTTTTTACCACTTTGTAACCTTGTAAACACCATTTTGGTGAGATTGAGTTGGTGAGGTTTCTAGTTAGCCTCTAGGAAAACTAGTGAGAGAAAGGGTGTTGGTGAGGTTTCTAGTTAGCCTATAGGAAAACTAGTGAGTGGTTGTGGTAGAGAGAACTACCAAATGAATGTGTACTCTTGTGATTCATAGTGAAGAAGAAAACTCTCAAGTGGTTAACTTGAAGAGAGAAGTAGGCTCTCAAGAGGAGAGACCGAACCTCTATAAATCCTTGTGTGCAAGCTTTTCTCCTTCTCTCTACATACTTGATCTTTGGTTGGTGTTTTATGCAACCTATCTTGGTTGAACTTGTTTGTTTTCAAAAAAATAATTCAAAGGTTGCTTTCAAAACAAATTTAGGTGGATTGTGGTAGTCTTTTTCTGATTAGAATAGGGTTAATTATTGTTCCTTAAATTAACTTTGAGTTTGAAGGTTCAAGAACTCATTTTTGGTTTGATTTGGAACCCAACCAATTCACCCCCTCTTGGTTGCATTTGGGCCAACAATTAGTATCACCTGATTTATTACTTAGTGCTCAAAAAGGTGTTTATGAAAAAGTGAATATAGGCTATGATCCTTTACTTAATGAAAAGAAATTTGGAAATAGGTTTATTAGTGCATATTCACCATCTATGAGTAGTTCATTTATAACATGCTATTGCTGTGGTAGAAAAGGGCATTATTCTTATGAATGCATGTTTAGGAGAGGAAAAGCTCCTTTGGGATATAAATTGGTATGGGTTTCCAAAGGAACCAACATTGTTGGAGTTAACTCTCATGGGCCCAAAGAGATTTGGGTACCTAAGATCAAAATTTGAGATTTGTTGTAGGGTGCTAGAGTATGGAGCAAAAATTAGAAGCCTACACATGAAGCTCTATGCACAAGAAATTGGGGATTTGGAGCACAATAAGAAATGCTTGAGATTAAAGCTCAATTTATGGTAACATTGTTGATTTTCTTTTAGTTAATAGTAATTATTGATGCATTGAGTTATTTGATTGTGGTATGTTGCTTAATAAGTATATATGAGTTATTAATTATTCTTGGAAGATATGTGATATGTTTTATGAACATCATGATGATTGTGGATTTGTTCTAATATTTTGATGATATGATTTTGTATGAAAAATATTATGTTGCTAGCCTATTAGTTGAAATTTGGCTATTTTGCTTGATCTAGAAAGGGGGAAAAATTTTTTTTTTTTTTGCTTGGACTAAGGGGGAGCATATTTTCTTGTAAAAATACCTTAAAGTTTGTATGCTTTGATTAAGGGGGAGCTTGTTGCATGTTGTGGTAATTTCTCTAAAGAATTTTTCATTACCCATATGTCTTTTTGATTATGGCAAAAAGGGGGAGAGATAGAATTAGAGAATCAATGTTCATGCTTGTTGTTTAGATATTATATATGTCTTTTAAAAGGTTGTTTTGTCATCATCAAAAAGGGGGAGATTGTTGGATTTGTTCTATTTATGGCTCATATTTATTTAATTTTGATGATAACAAAACATATTTGTTTTGTGTTTCAAAGCTTTACATAAAGATTTATACATTGGTCTTTTATTGATAAAGTTTTGATCTTTGAAAGGAAAATTATTTTATAAGTATATTTCAAGTATTTATGTTGATTCAAGCATTGCTTGTGAAGGAAGAAATCATTTTGGAGAAAAATTCATTGAAGTTTGAAAGTTTGGAAGTAAGAAAATCCTGGAACTACAGTTTCAACAGGGTGAAACATTTTCAACCGGGTGAAACTGGAGTCAATTTTTGAACCCGAGAGCATTTTATTTCTGGACAAGAAAATCATTCGAGTGAAATGTTTTCAATCGGGTGAAACTGGAGTCAGTTTTCGAACCCGAGAGAATTTTATTTCTGGACAAGAAAATCATTCGAGTGAAATGTTTTCAATCGGGTGAAACTGGAGTCAGTTTTCGAACCCGAGAGCATTTTATTTCTGGACAAGAAAATCATTAGAATGAAAAATTTTCAACCGGGTGAAACTTGGATTCTAGACGTGCACGCAAGTTTCTAGTTCGAAAAATCTTTGAAAAATAAATATAAATTCAGGCCACGTCAGATTTCCACGTGTATAAAGTGCTGACAGCTCATTAATTACAAATATAGCTGTTGGAAGTCAAACGTTGAATTTCGTTATCAGACAGAATTTTCAACCGAGTGAAAATATTTCACCCGGGTGAAACTGGCAACAGACGTGAATTTCTGTCAAATTGACAGCAACGTTCACCAGATTTCAATGGGCCTTTTTCTGATCATTCCAACGGCCTTCAACATCTCTTGGGCGTCCATTGGAGTATAAAAACATCAAGAATTATCAAGGAAAACAAACTTGGCAACTAGAAAAGAGAATCCATCATCAAAGAGCTCAAACTTGATATTTTCCAAGAACTTGTGCTTTCACTTATTTATCTAGCTTTGAGAGCTTTTATTATTCTTACCACTTTGTAACCTTATAAACACCATTTTGGTGAGATTGAGTTGGTGAGGTTTCTAGTTATCCTCTAGGAAAACTAGTGAGAGAAAGGGTGTTGATGAGGTTTCTAGTTAGCCTTTAGAAAAACTAGTGAGTGGTTGTGGTAGAGAGAACTACCAAATGAGTATGTACTCTTGTTATTCATACTGAAGAAGAAAACTCTCAAGTGGTTAACTTGAGAAGAGGAGTAGGCTCTCAAAAGAAAAGACTGAACCTCTATAAATCCTTGTGTGCAAGTTTCTCTCCTTCTCTCTACATACTTGATCTTTGGTTGGTGTTTTATGCAATCTATCTTGGTTGAACTTGTTTGTTTCAAAAATAGTTCAAAGGTTGCTTTCAAAACAAATTTAGGTGGATTGTGGTAGTCTTTTTCTGATTAGAATAGGGTTAATTATTGTTCCTTAAATTAACTTTGAGTTTGAAGGTTCAAGAACTCATTTTTGGTTTGATTTAGAACCCAACCAATTCATCCCCCCTCTTGGTTGCATTTGGGCCAACAATGCTCATCTAGGTTTTAGTGATAAATTAAGATATCATCAAGGAAAACAACAACAAACTTACCAATGTAGTCATAGAAGACATGATTCATTAGTCTCATGAATATAGTAAGAGCATTAGTTAAACCAAAAGACATCATTAACCTTTCATAAAGTCCAAATTTTTTCTGAAAGGCTATCGTCTACTCATCCCCTTCCCTCATCTAAATTTGATGGTAACTATTTTTCAAATCAATCTTAAAAAATAAGGTAAAGCCATGCAATTCATGAAGCATATCATCAATTCTAGGTATAGGATGTCTATACTTTATAGTGATTTTGTTGACTAGCTTACAATTCATGCACATGCGTCATGAACCATCTTCTTTAGATATTAAAAAAAAAAGAATGACAAAAGGGCTAATGTTTTCTTTCACAAAACCTTAGGCCAACAACTCCTCCGCTTGCTTTTGGATCTCCTTTGTGTCCTTCAGGAATAAGTGCTCGCTGAACAAGATCAATTTGGTACTCAATGCTTCTTTTAGGTGGCAACCCTCTCGAATCTTTAGGAAACACATCCTTAAAAATCCTTTAACAAAGACAAAACAGCACTAGGAATATGTGTTACATCAATGATAACAAGCAAAACATCTTTGTAAAGTAAAAGAAGCACTGGTCTTTGTGCTTGGAAAGCGTTCCTCACATCTCTCATTTTTGCCATAAAGCACTCTTTCTTTTCACTCAGCTTCCCTCATTCTTTTCTCTCTAAAAATCTCCTTTCTTTTTCTCATGTCCATTCTTTTCACATAGTCTCACGGATGTTTTCTCTATTTTCCCCTTATCACTCTGGCTATCTCTAGGTTGAGACCATTGAGGAATCTAGCTATGGTGGTCTCCTTATCCTTTAAAATGTTGGCTCAGGTCAAGGTATCTCTAGTTCCTTATGGTAGTCCTCTACACTTCTTTTCCATTGCACTATTATTTCGAGCTTGAGTTGTTAATCCTTATAGTAGTAGCTAGGAACAAACCTCCTCATCATCAAAGCTTTGATATCTCTCCAAGTGTGGATGGGTTCTTCCTCATTCTTCCTTTTATATGTTATAACTTGATTCCACCACACAAGAACATAGTCAGTAAACTCAATTATGGCCAACTTTACCTTGTTCCCCTCCGAATAATGCTAGCAATCAAACACCATCTCAATATTGTGCTCCCACTCCCAATAGGCACCTAGATCACTTCTTCCTTGGAAGGTTGGAATGGTGAGTTTAATGGAGCTCAAGTTGTTGTCTCCTCTAGGCTTCCCCCTCCTTAGGGTTCTTTTCTTTATCAAAGTACCTTCTTCCTTCTCAGGTTTCTCAATCCTTGCTCCCTTCCTTGGTTGGAGAATAGGTTTAAGCCTCCTTGGCAACCTCATCTCTAGGTCATCCTTCCTCCTCATCAACCTATTAAGGACAATTTGTATGTCCCTCAGAGAAGGCTCCTCCATGGGCCTTACTTTAATCCTTCTATCCTCATGATCAGCTATGATTCTTGAAATCAAAGATCTTTACACACATACATCATGTGTTTCACTCAAAAGATGGGCACCTAAACATTTAATTTGTTAGTGAGAATATTGCTTTCAAAAGAATCCTCAAACATTCTAAGAATACTATCCTCAAAGCACATAAGAAAACTTGATTTTCCTTGAAAGCAATGTTTTGAATCCAAAATAGAGGTGGGCCTAATAGAGGAAGCCCTTGTAATCAAAGATTGCAAGAACCACAAAGAATGGCTTAGGCGCAAAATCAAGTAATTGTGCAAGCTTACTTTTTGCAAATCTTTCTCCTATTTTTTCTTTTTTTATAATATTTTTGGAAACACCTTTTGCCTTAGGTCCTTGCTACCAAATAAAATGAAGATGCAATTTACTTTTTTGGCAAAGAAACAAGAAACCCTAATTCTTGCATAACTAAAACAAGCTTTTATGTAATGAATCAACCTGATTTTTTGAGAGATTCTTTTTTTTATTTTCCTTGAATTTTGGATGCTTGAAAGACAAAAAAAAAAAAGATTAGTGAGGCTTGGATGAAGAGAACAAAAGAAAAAAGAATTGGACTCCAAGAAAAACCATTAAAATCAAATATGTGTAGGATTGGTGTTTTCGGTTGTTCTAGCTTGAAAATGACTTGGCTTGACTGGAAATAATTGGGAATAGAATAAAAATAGCTAAATATGAAGGAAACAACGAATTCAAAAAAAAAAAAGAGAAAATAATGCTGGACTAAAAGATAACTGAAAGAAATAACAATGGATGCAAATGGCGCTAGTTGCTTGTTTTTTCATAGTTTTCTTGATATGGATGCAAGGATTGAATTAAAAGGAACTAAAGCACCAAGGAAAATATTAGAATTAATGGAAACAAGATGAAACAAACTGGGAAAATTTAAAGAAATAAAGAAAGAAACAAGAAACACTAGATATGTCCTTGATTTGGAACTTGTGGCTTTGATACCTCTTAATGCGAACCCCATTGATATAAGGACCAAGGAACACGCCCAATATGCTAAAAAGTTCCATGAAAAACAATCCAAGATATTGGAATTTGACCACGACTTCTAATGAACCGTGGTTAGAAACAAGAAGTGTAAAGAATACATAGAAAACTAGCTTTCTTGTTCACCAAGGTAAATTCACTGGGAATTCAAGAGAATTGGCTCTCAAAATAAATATTATTAATAAATTAAATATGTATGTTTACAAGCATAAAATACACTTATTTATAGCCTAAAAAACTAAGGTTAGGGCACCATACAAGTTGTAGGAACCCTAAACCTAATTGGAACAAGCAAACCTAGTCAAATTAGGACTTAGAATTTGGTTTGGACACAAACATGTTGGAAATTTGGCCTAATTAATTCGCATGTGCTCCAAATGAGTTTCTAGACTAAATAATAATGTAAATAACAGAATTAAATTTGAAAGTAACAAAGAAAAATCTTTAGAAGTGATCTAGCACTCAAAACCCCCAAAGTGTGCTCTCGGGTTCACTTTTGGTGTCACTTGGGGTTCATGTTTGAACCTTTTAGTTTTGAGCTATATTTTTTAGTTTCTTTAGCTTAAGGCTTCCCTTTAGGATGTGTAGAGGTGTCTTGATGCTTTACATCACATAAGATTTGGTTGTATGGAGAATTGTCACATTAGTACACCAAAAGGGTCTTCTTGGGGGCATGCATGAGTTCCTCGGCGTCTTTTGTGCCTTGACACTCCAAAATGATATTCCATGTTGTGCCATCATTCCAAAATACTCCATGGGATGTTCCAATAGCTTTATGTAAAGATCCAAGTTCATCCTCCATGAAATAGGAAGTGGCAAAGGCATGAAGTACTTAAGTCATCTCCTTAGCTTTCTTCCTTGTAGTTGGTCCACTAGCTATCTTCAATGGATGCTTAAGTGTGCCTTCCATATTCATATCAATAAGAAGCTACCGGACATATGTTACTCTTTTAGTTTATTTGATCACATTGATAAAAACTATGTGGAGGGCATTGTAGGCAATGAAAAAGGCATAAAGTAGTATAACCCTTGGTTGCATTTTGATTCCTTTGCATCTAAATGGTAGATGCATTGGGGGAAAGGGCTGGGCCATGGAACCACTACCCAACATACTCAAGTCCATCTCACTAAGGGGAGCAAAAGGTGTAATTCTTACACAACTCTCTACCCAAAAAGAAAGTGGTAAGCAAGGAGAAGGGGGCCAGCCGTTGCAAGCTAGCAACCTGTAGAAGATGAAATGGAGCCTATCCTAGTGCTTTTCTAGGAGTTTAATGCTAAAAACATGCAGTTGGAGACTTTAAGTGGATGGATGGGATTTTTCGAGCTTCACTGATTGCTGTAGTGCATGGTTAGGTAATGGGTCAAAAATGAGGTAGTTAGGGTTAGGGT
Source organism: Aquilaria sinensis (assembly GCA_005392925.1). Classification (NCBI taxonomy): domain Eukaryota; kingdom Viridiplantae; phylum Streptophyta; class Magnoliopsida; order Malvales; family Thymelaeaceae; genus Aquilaria; species Aquilaria sinensis. The sequence continues at coordinate 683,272 of SMDT01000330.1, forward strand.
GCACACTCTCATCATTTGGTTCTAATGGTCAAGGGGGAGAGGGCAGGTTGTAATGGCCCAAAAATGCTCTATAGGGGAAAAGGGTCATGTTTCTTTAGTGTTGTCAAGGAAACAAAAGTCTACTGGACATTCTTTAATGGTAGGGTTGGATGATATCCCACCCTTCCTTTCCTAATAAGGCTTTTTAGTATGAGATGTCAAGGATTGGGTACTGCCTAAACAGTTCAGGACCTTCAAAGGGCAGTTTTTCAACACTCCCCTTTGGTTCTTCTCTTGAATGAGACCCAGAAGAGTGCTGATAGGATGGATAAGGTATTGCACACCATTGGTTTTCCTTTTTGTTTTACTATTTCGAGTATTGGTAGAAGTGGTGGGTTAGTTATCTTGTGAACTTAAGAAGTGAAGCTATAGGTTTATTCTTTATCATTGAATCATATTGACTTCCGTTTGGGTTCTCAGCTGGGTTCTTGTCGACATATGAGCTTTTATGATGACCCTATTACTAATCAGTGTGAGGTTTCATAAGATCTTTTCCATTCACTTGCCACAAATCCCTTGGTTGGTTTTTGGTGATTTCAATAAGATTCTGTGGTCGTGGGAAATGAAGGGTGGTAGCTCTCATAAGGATTCTCAAATGCATGCATTCTAGGATGTTCTGTTTGACTGTGGGTTAGGGATTTTAGGTTTAGAAGGTCTTCATTTACTTTGAACAAGTTTTATTGAGGCGACGTCCAGGAGCATGAATGTTTGGACAAGGTTGTGGTGAATTTAGCTTGGTGCATTATGTTCTCTAAGTTGATAGTTTTTCACTACCCATTCTTATTCTTTGATCACATAGGGCTCTACATCCACTTTACCACTCCCTGACAATCTCCCTCTAGCCTTTATGGTGCTTTTAGGTTATGTGGACATCAGAGGTTCACTGTGAGGGGGTTATCCAAACTACTTGGCAACCGGGAATTTATTAGGAACTGAAGATTGCATGCAGGCATGTCTGGGCATTATTTCTTATTAGCATAACTCCATTTTCAATAAACTTTACCCACAAATTTCATCTAAGGAAAATAAGATTGATGGTTTATATCGATAACCTTTATTTGATGAGCTTTTTCATTCTAGGCTTGAACTTAAAGTTGAGTTGCACTTTCTTTGGGTTAGGGATGAAGCGTATTAGCATCAGAGGGCAAAGACTAAATGGGTCCAATTAGGTGACTGAAACTTGAAAGATTTCCACCAAGTGGCCAATGGACGACACCAGCTCAAATGAATTCATCCCCAAGTTTCTACTTTAGGTTTGACACTAACTTCAAGAGCTAATATTCATAAAGAAGCAATGCACCACCTTGGGGAGCTATTTCGGTCATCTATTGACAAGAAGGCCCTTTCTAGTTTTGATGTGATCCCATTTCTTGTAACAGATAGCATGAATGAGGCCATGTTCATGCCTTTTGAACTTGAGGAGACTACTATAGCTATTTTTCCCATGTATCCAACAAAATCTCCCGGTCATGATGGTCTCCAACCATTTTTCTATAAAAAATATTGGCATATTTTGAATAAATATATTTTTGATTTTATTATGGGCATTTTGAATTCAGGTGAAATCCACAATGGATTAACTACACTTATATAGTGTTAATATCGAAAGTATAGCAGCCAGTCATAATTTTGGATTTTTGGTCAATTAGTTTATGCAACATTCTATTCAAGATTATTGCAAAAGTGCTTGCCAATAGCTTGAAGCCTTTTCTACACTCGATCATGTCTCATAATCAAAATGCTTTCATGCCAGAATGCCTCTTGACTAACAATGCTTTAGTTTCACTAGAAACATATTTTCATTTAAGTAATATTAGGGGCTCGGGAAAAGGTGCAATGGCTTATGTTCTAGTAGGGTGGTCGTTCTTCCAATGAGTGATGTCTTTTTTTGGTTTTAATGTGAAGTAGATAAACTTAGTCCTTAACTATTTCACTTCAGTTATATATTTCATGCTAAACAATGGAGAACTATCTTGTAACTTCTTGCCATCTCAAGGGATCCAGCAGGGGTGTCCTTTGTCACCTTACTTGTTTATCTTTTGTTCTAAAGGTCTGTCATGTCTTTTGCAACGAGCAGAGAGTCAAGGAGGACTTCATGGAGTGGTAGTAAGTCATCTTATTCCATATGTGTCCCATTTGTTATTTGCTTACGATAGATTGCTATTTCTTCAATCCTCAGAAGTAGTGGTGCTGGTTGTTCTTGATGTATTAGACAATTATCATTGTATTTTCAGGTTAGATGATGAACCTTCAAATACATCTTTATTTTTTAGCCTATACACATAGGATAGTACTCGGTCGTTAATTAGACTTCTTTTAGGTGCTAATAAATCTATCACATTGGACAGATACTTAGGTTTCCTATGGCCACTTGGACATCAGAAGGTATGTCAGTTTGATTATTTGGTAAAGTGAGTGTCCAACAAATTATCAGCCTAGATAGCCATCATTTTATCTCCAGTTGGGAGGTCGGTGTTGATTAAATTGGTGGTACAAACTATGCCTAACCACCTTATAAGTTGCCTTCTTGTGCCTACCGAAGTGTGGGATAAACTTAGTCAACTTGCCATATGATTTTCCTAGTCATCTTCTCATTATAAATGAGTGACTAGCTGGTGTGCCTGGGATCAGCTTTGCTCATCGAAAGAAGGTGATGAATTGGGATTTTGAGACTTTAAGGCTTTAATCACAAGGTTAGAGGCTTATCCATGACCAATATTCACTCCTTTAAAAGGTTTTTTAAGGGAAATATTTTCCTACTTCTTTTCTACATGCATTGGAGGAACCTTACTTACTAATTTCACCTTTTTGGAAAGGTCTTATGGTGGGTCATTGTGATCTTTGGTGTTGTGGCATTTGGCAAGTAGGCCAAGAAGTTGGAATTAATGTATGATGAAATAATTGGGTCCCTTTTAGCAATTCACCTTGACCTTTAACACAAGTCCTTCCTAGTTCGGAGGAGTTGAAAGTTTCCCAGCTCATATCCGATGACAGAGTTTCCTGGTCGGTGCCTATGATAGAGGGTTTGTTTTACCCAGATGATGCTAATAGTATACTTTGAATTCCATTGTTGTCCTATTCTCAATCTGATTTATTCACATAGGGCATGACGTTCATTAGGTTTTTTTTTTTTTTTGTCAAGATTGCATATGATATAGCCTTTGTTCATCTTAATAGCTAGGCACCATAGGAGAGTGAGCAAGATTGGAAGATGTTTTGGAGGCATCTAGACCCTCTGTGACCCCAATTGTTCTAATGACAAGCCATCGGAGATGCCCTGCCCACACAAGATAACCTTTAGCTAAAAGGTATGGATGTTCTTACTAATTGCTGTGTCTATGGGTCAGGACAAGAATTTATCTTTCATCCATTACTGACCTGCCCATTTGCACTCAAGGTTTGGGACTTCTTGAATGTCCATGCCCCATATCATCAAAAAATTTCAATCTTTGACTATTTCTTGGCCGGTTCATCCTAGTGGAGAGTGATTCTTATTATAATGGGGTGGTTTCTCTAGTGGAACTGAAACCAAGTTGTGCAAAAATAGAAATGCGGCATTCTACTTCGAGTTGTGGAAGCCATTAGAGCTTGGACATCCAACTGGGTGACATCGCTGCCCTCCCCTTCGAGGCCCTTGGTTCCTTCTTCTTCCTCACCTCATAGGTGGTTGCCTCCTTCAGTTGGACACATGAGTAAAAATGCTGATGGGACAACTTCTTCAGCCTTGTAGTGGAGTGCCGTGAGTGTGGTCTTTTAGGATTCTTCAAGCTCCCTTAGGATGATTTTCTATGTATTATTTTGGAAATAGAGTGATTAGTTAGCCCTCATTGAGGCTCTTGGCATTCTCTATGGGCTAAGGGAGGCATGGGTGAGAGGATCCCAACATGTCATCATTGAATCTGATGTTGAAACTTTGATCAAAGATCTCAATGGCCCCTCTAGACTCTGGTTTCTCTTGTTTGGTGTTGTGATGGATGATATTTGTAGTTTAGCTTCTTATTTATTTTCCTACAAATTTACTTTTGTTCCTTGGGTACATAATTCTGGCGCCCACTCTATTACCCATATAGGACTTTTACTTATTTGTCATAGGACTTAAGATGAGTTTTAAGATCTTTTGCTTGAGATGTTACAGCCTATTTCACTTACATCAACTTGGGTTAATATTTTTGTGACGGTCATTGTAACCTTGACACTAGTTGCAAAAAAAATACTCTCTCCTGTGCTTGTACCATATTTGGAAAGTAAATTAAAGTAGTAATGGGAATCAGGGTCTTAGGATATCATTAGGATATCATGTATATAAAATTATTTTATACTCTCATTATTATATCAACGGTAAGTTGTACAAAACGTACGATCATATGGTACGATCGTATAATATTCTCAAAGTTACAAAATATGTAACTCTTGCACATAATGTTCATATAGGTAGAAACGTCGTTTATATTTAATAAGTACAATATCATAAGACTAACGGATCTTGTAAGCGCAACAAAATTTTATCTTATTTCTTTTTTTTTTTCTCGTTTTAGCGTGAGGCATAGGTTTCTGGAGCAAACATCATTTGCCAATAGAAAAATAACTATTATTATTTATCTAAGTTTAATGAGTTGGTCCCATTACCTCAGCTTGGGTGGCAAAAGCGGAGCCGATTCCCAGCCAAAATTAGAGATCAAACCCATCAAATTCTCCATAATACTTTAGTGCTGGATTTGTTGGCATCTCAATTTCAAGTAAGCTCTTCAGAGAATTTTCTCATAAAATGATTTTGGTGCTCCTCATATCGGTGGTCGGTGGCGATAATGGGATAGGCTCAGCCGATTCCAGTAGCACATGTTTTGTACTTCTAAGATGTGGTGAATGGTGATCCACTTGAACAGGTACATACATCAACAAGTAACCAAGAATGGATAACCATAAATAAAGATATTGTTTGAATTCAATGTTTTACTTCTTTCTTCCGCTTGACTAACAGCACTTTGAGTTTGAGGCATAACCATTTTTGCTCATGTCCCACTTGGCTCTGCGGCTAGACTTCCGAATCATTGATTAGCTAGGGTTATATTTTAGCCATAATCTTGTCTCAAATCATTGATTCTTATTTACTTTCGTGAACTAAGAATAGTAACTGATGTGATAGACTACCATAAACCAAAATTCATAGAAATATTTGGGTTTATCATGTAGATTAAAAAAGAAAAAAAAATTGTGTTCTTTCTGTTTATATGATTTATTTTTATAGATAAATTAAGAAAAATGAAAAGAGTTGAATATTGACATACAACAAAGTAATTTACTTAATGTGAAAATGTTGTAAATATATAGGACGAGCTAACATAGTAAATATTGTAATGAATGCAGGAGAGGCAGAGTAGTCTTTTGCAACATAATACTTTCATTTTGCTAGAAAATGTTGTATTTTTATACACCACTAGTTTCTGTTAAATTTATTTATAACATTTATTTATTTATCTATTTACTTTATTACCTAGAGTTTGATACAAGCTATAATAGAAATGAACAACTACTAGCGACACCATATTTGCAATTGCTTCAACCAGCGTAGAAACTGATGAATTTACTATCAAAGACAAGGTTAGGGCCAAACTGTTGAATTCTTAGGAGAATCCTTCGATATGCAAGTCAATATAGTGGCAAGCAAAATGTTGTACGGGTGATAGCAAAGTGGTAATAATATAACTTCTTCCCTTGAAAGAGCTCCTTTCATAAGCTAATTTCTTCCCTACAGTGTAAGAGATTCAATCCCATCATAATAACAATTCTCCATATATCAACGTATAGGGGGGATCTTGTTTCCTATTCGGATTCTATTACTAATTGAGGGTTCTGGGCTGAGTTCACCAGTGTCAGCCATTCCAGTATGTTGGTCTCTGGGGGATGAAGGCTGGGCCTTGGACCAACTGGGTATCAATGGGCCCTCTCGCTAGCAAAAACAGAGGGACAAGGATTCCTTATCAATGTGTGGGAAGAAGTGTGGGACACATGACATTTCATCACTTGAAGGCCCTTCAGTAACTGATCAAATCATACAGGGAGGAATGTGGAAGGGTTTGTTTGGTTCTCTGAGTATTATTTTCTTACTATTTCCTCCGCTCTTACCCTATGAGAAAATTAATGAGCTACCTTTCACTCCTCCATTGGCTGGCCATGTCACTACCCTAGACATGCATGACAGACTAGCGTTCGAGATTCCTCCTTGCAACCAGGTCAACCAGTTTCACCCCTTCCTTCCTCCATTGTAGGTGGCCATCTTTTAGATTTATTTTTCTTTTTCTTCCTCGTGAGAGCACAACTAGTGGTCAACCTCCATTAGATCACCTTCCCAATACTTAAGTTTTTATGCATCCATTCACAGGTCCAGCATTGGCGCCTACTGGTAAAAATTTGAAAGGTCTCTCTCCGTTGAGTTTGCAAAAGTTGGAACGACAATTAAACACCCATTCCTCTTGCTCGTACCAACATCCTAGAACGGCATTACTAGCCCTTGAACCTTTTATTCAAGAACGCAAGCCCCCACACCCGATCCAATTCTCATGGTGACAACTTCTTGACCACATACGAACACTAAATGGGGGTTGGGCTTAGGTTTCCCTTACATACCCTTATTATCCAGCTCTGCAATCATTTTAAAATTCACCCTTCCCAGATTGCCGGAAATTCCTCTCTACACTTTAACAGGTTCATTCTTTGCTTGTTATATTTGCGGGACTCTGTACTACTTGCAGCTTCGTTTCTTTTTCTAATCTTTAACTTTTATAGAGGGCTTTTCCTTTTCCTTAACTGTCACTCTCAAAGGTTGGAAAGAATGGAAAGCAAGATATATCTTTGTTAAGGCCGATTCAAACTGGGACTTTCCCTTAGAGTGGCCAGATAAACTCTTCCACAGTACCCCTTCTCCACTTCTCTCAGTTAATTTTGATGCCTTCAAAGCCATAAAAACTGCCATCAATTACCTTTTTGATTTGATGGAAGATAAAGAGAAATGGAGCTTGTTCCCCTTCCCCACGGCTTTCTAGAAGAGCTCACCCTGAGGGACTTTGGTACCAGTAGGCCCCCTATGTGCACCCTTCATCCCAAGGACTGGGTTTGGGGAATTAAGGGGGCGTTGGTTACTTGCCTCTAGAGTACCCAAAGGGTTTGTAAAGTTTGTTGCCACAAATTATGTATTGCGTTATACTTTGTATAGATGCCTTCGTCTTGCTTCTTTATGTATGAATAACAAGATTGCGTGGCAACAAAGCCCTATTGTTCCTCAAACAATGGAAAATGATCTTGGAAACACTACAAGAAGCCAAAAAGCCAGTAAAGGAGAAGGTTCCTAGGCCTTGCGCACAGACTCCCCCATTGACGGCAATGAGACTGTCGAGAAGGCGCAAAACCATATAGAATAGTGGAAAATATCTACCCACGGGCTTTTAGAATTCATATAGTTGGGGAAAATACTCCCAACGCTGAGATAAATATATGTTTAATTAGACATAGAAATTAATTTTACAAATTTACCATTACAATAAATTACGTCTCCTCCTCCCAAATTGCCTCACGCTCTCTCTCTCTCTCTCTCTCCCCAAGCTTTGTTTCGCAAATCCTCCTCAACTGGCCAAAATCTGCCTGTCCATTCTCGATTCTTTCGCCAATCGCCATCGACGTTGCTCTTTCTTAATCCTCTTTTTCTCCAATTGTAGTCGGCTGTCACTCTTTGTCAATTCTCCTCTCAGCCTGCACCGGGAACTCGTATGCCAGCAAGAAACAGCTAGAAATCCAGTTAGTCGAGGTCGCCTGCTGTGGTTTTTCGCTCTCTCCCCCTCTCATCACTGTAGCTGCCGACCGCTGCTCCGGACTCCAATCTCCATCGCGCGCCGATCTCCGTTGCACACCAAGAGAAGACGAGATTTGAGGCGAGAAGGCGATTCGAGGCGATCCGAGGTGAGATGACGAGATGAACAGTGAGGCCTCTCTGGTAGCGACTCTTCGATCTGATTGACTTTTGATCCGATTGAGGCTCTCTGATCTGATCTCGAATTGCAGTCTCTTCGATCTCAAATTTGAGCTACTCAGATCTCTGTTCTCTCATGTCATTTCCTCCGATCTCAAATCACGAGACTCCGATCTCGAATCACTGCTCTCCGATCTCTGATTCCCCCAATCTACCATTGCTTGAACATAAGAAGATCGCACTAAAGACAGAAAAGAAGTCGGGGAAAAGAAGTCGGACGCCGCCAACCTAAAGAAGAGATCGGGACCGCAGTCACCGGCTAAGAGAAGATAGAATCACGCCATCTTGCTTTGGATCAGTGGCACCTCATCTTAGATTGTTGATTCTAGCCACCGATCTTCCTCTCGGATCACAAAAGAGTTGAGAGAACTCTTGTACATTTATTTAGACATTTCAATATTTTCGTTTAGACATTTTTATTTATTGTCTCAGCTCATTTTAATTTTAAAGATAATAAATTTTTTACTTATCATTATATTTATTTTAGTTTTTTTTAACATAATTATTCAGACATTTTTATTTATTAATTTAAATACTTTTATTTTTAAAATAACAAATTATTAGCATATTACTTAGACACTTTACATATTTGTATAGACACTTTAATATATTTGCTCAGACACTTTTACACGTTACATTTTATCAAAAAGAATAATTATTTACATATTATTATTAGCATATTACTTACACACTTTTACACATTTTTGTAGACACTTTAATATATTTACTTAGACACTTCTACATGTTTACATTTTATCAAAGAGAACAAATTATTTACATATTATTAAAAAAAATAAATAATCTACATATTATTTCAGACACTTATACATATTTGTTAAATAATCTGTAAATTATTTCAGACACTTATACATACTTGTTCACATATTTTTCTCAATCGCTTTAGACACTTTGCTTCTTTGTCTTTAACACTTATGTAGATGCGAGTAATGATGGAATCTTGTGGCGGCAGCAATGGCGATGGCAACCTCTGTAGCGGCGGGATTGAGAGTAGAAATTTTTAAGGAAGAGAGATAGTTTTGATGAGGGGCAATTTTATAAATTTTTTTTGTTATGCAAATGGATTATAAATAGAGAGTTAAAAATGAGTTAGTATATTTAATTAGACACAGTTGAATAGTATATTAACTAGAGCAACAGGAAGAGCTCATCATTCTTGAGCCTTCCCGGCCACCGCTTTAAGGTTCTCCAATCTTGCTGCCGAGGAAATAAGTCAAGCATTATACCTTCCTATACTTATTTCTTTTTAGGGGTAAATTCGTTTCTTATTTATGTAAGGATCGTTACACCAATGTAGGAGTCAGTCCTAAGGATCTTATGGCTTTGATCATGTTATTAGGAACTTAGTCCAGTTACTTGAATTTCACTACATTAGTTACTTAGTCATTAAAGCCAGTTTGTTTAAGAAATAAGTTATCATTTTTATAAAAAAAGAAAAAAGAAAAAAGTAATCATTATATAACATTATTATGGCTATAGTTCGGAATCAAGTGCAAAATAATACCTTTTCCATCCTAATTTGACTAAACCATTTCGCCAGGTATGAAGATTAGGTATAGTTAAATAATGTTATTATTATACCCACTTTTACACCTCAAATTAAAATTAAAAAAATGGATTTTGTGTGATGATAGTTTAAATTTACGCTAAAATTAAATGACATAGTTGGGGGCATGGCTATGACACAGACATTGGTGTGTCGCTATACAACACGGGAATGTCAGACTAGAAAAAGAATAAACAAAGAGGGTACATGACCGTGACCTAGCTCCATATTTGTCAGATTCCTTCATATCATGCAAATGAGTTGAAAAATGAACTAAAATTAAAATATAAGGCAATTAAGCAATAATTTCTACCAAAAACACTAAAAAAAAATAAGCAAATACCAAGGAAAGGCATGACAAAAGTATGGAATAATTAAGAAGATATCACCTTCCAATTAGGTCAAGAGGTTAGTGATAAAGGGGTTTTTTAAGTTCAAACAAGACAAGAAGGTCTTAGAAATGTTCGTATAATTGATCTTTCCCTGTTGAGGAAGACAATGTCATATACTGTAAGTTTTTATATTCGATTCTACACATTATATGCACGCAGCGGAACGTAAAAGCAATTGAATAATATTCTAGAATCAAAACAGTGAAATAATTGAGAACAATGAACCTAATGCACTATAAAGCCCCAAGTGTGACTCTTTAAAGTTGATCCAAAGTATCGGTTCACTGCTTAGTTCGCGCTTCCGTTAAAAAAGACTGCTAAAGTTTTAGCTCTGGCCAAAGGGCATAAATGTTAACATCTTATCTACATGGTGTATATACAGACAACACGAGACCTAAACTATCTAGGATCGTGGTGAGCTTGTTATGCTAAAATCCTGGGACTATTAGACTAGCCCAATTCAAAATTGGCTTACCAAGATAATGGGGATTTGGCAGAGATTAGCGACATGCAGCGTTACCGGCAAAAAAAGAAAGGTTGAAGAGTGTAGTTTTCTTGATTGTTGCTTTTCATCTACGATCCATTCTTAGTTGGCTTTGCTAATGTTTCAAGCTATTTTTTCGACAGGGTTTTTTTTTTCTAACCACAAAAATAAATATTAATTATTAAAACGAATAGAATACAAAAATATTAGTTCCAGAGAGAGGGTTTGGCTCCCTCTAGTTTCATGCACAAAGTGACAGAGATTTATGCTTTATTTGGATAATTCATTAAGATAAGGGAATAGGAGGTGAAGCATGAAAATTGATGGAAGCTTATCATTCTCTTAATTTGAGGAGATTATAAAATTGAACTAGTGAGGCATGTGTGGAGGGAAGAAAGTGATATCTTTTTTTTTTTTTCTTCAATTTTTTATCTAACCAAACAAGAGATAAAAAGACAATGGATAAAATTTAGTTCTCCTTCCTAACCTTTTTACATTATCCTAAATAGGTCTTTAACCTTCATTTTTTTTTTTTCTTAAAGTCCCTAAAATCACTATTTTTATCGCAATCGTAGTTGTTTTGTCAATTTTATAGTAGAAGTTAACAGAATCTTGGGAAAACTATCAACTTTCGTCCCTATAATTTCTTCGTCCCACTAAAATCGCACTCAATCTTGTAAATTTAACACTTCAACCCCTTTGTTACTGACTTCGTCTCCTCTCGATTCCTTCCTCTACCTGTTGCTTCTCCACCATCATGAGCACCTTCTCCCTTGATCTTCTTAGGTCTCCCTCGGCACCCACTGCTGATTCCAACACTCCCTCGATATTCGTTGGGCCTTCCCCAGCCTCCTCCTCCCTTCTCTCTCTCCCCCCCTCCGGTGGTATGATGAGACCAGCGGCCTTTGGAGGCTTAAGACCGCCTTCTGCGACCACCTCCAATAATGTGGACGTCGAGTACACTTGCCAATGGTTGGTGGTGGTGACTGGCGAAAATGCAGACTGGGTCATACCAGAAATCGAGGACTTGTTGGAGTTTGGTGGCAAGGTTTTGCACACTTGCGATTACAAGTTGTAGTAGAAGTTTAGCAGGAAGAAGGTTGTCGTTGATGGGCGTGGGAATTTGGGAACCTCTCTCTCCTGGGACGTCTTAAAATTGAGTGACTGTCTTCATTATCTCCTCCTATTTCTCAATTTCTCCTTTATCCACTAGACTTCCAGATGTCAGACCTGTTTCATACATTTGCACTTGTTCCAGATTGAAAAAATTTGAATAATTCATTGAGATGAGCCTTGTCCAGGGCTCTATTCTCACTACCCATGGCACCGCCTGTCTCCCTATGGATGCCATCAGCAAACGCCTCTTCATTGCCTACAACCGAGCCGTTGGAGAAGGAAGAAGGCAAGGAAATGGCGGCGCCTGAGGAGGAGTGGTGGACCAATGTGAGGGTTCGCAGAGCCCATCCTTCATGGAGGTAAAGATCTGACGAGCACATCCTTGACCCATGCGGCGGCAAGGGAGGCAGATGGCGAGGGTGGCATACCTAATGGCGTAGATGTGACCAGATGGGGCAGAAAAGAGGCTGGCAGAGGGGGAAATGAGCGTTGGTTGGTGACCCGGTGGTTGAGATGCATAGTCGGTGGAGGGGGTGGAGCAAATGGTGAGGGTGGGGCTAGCGGTGGAGTATTAAATCTCATTGTTTGAAGGTGCTTTGAGTAGAAGAAAGAAAATGAGGATTAAAATTGGCATTTTTTTTGCCGGAACTCTGTTAAAGTTAACCTTGAAAGTAATGGGAAGATAACACTTGGGCCAAAAATAGGGACATTAAGGACTTGAAGATGAAAAAATAAAATGTAGGGACCATTTTAGGACAATAAAAAAAGATTAGGGACCGAAAATGAGTTTTACTTAAAAAGGTAATTATCCCTCCGCTTTCATCACTTCCTGTATCCAAAGAGGTTGTTCATTTTCATGCTACAAATTTCTTAAGTAGATTAGTTTTGAATACCAGGCAAAGGATACCATGGGTTCATCCAAATATCAATTGTTTATTATCACTTCATAAATCTTAGAAGATAGAGCAAGGCGACTTGAAGTCCCCATTTAAAAGGAAGAGTTACAAAAGTCTTCTATATTTCTTCTACCAGGATTTTATGTTCTAGCTAGCTTACACCTAGATGGACGAGATTGATTTGGCAGTTGTTTTGCTCTGGCTTTTTTTTTTTTTTTCTGAACTGCCAAGAATAAATTATTTATTTAACATTAAAAGTCAAATACATGAACCAACTTCAGCAGGGGACTGAAACGGAAACTAGCCAAGTAACTACCTCTATATACGTACCCAACCTAACGTAACCTATTTCTAGTAGCTTAATATGGATTGTGACACCAATCAAACCGAACACAGTTCAAACTCTTAGATCTATTCACAATCCAAATAAAAGAAAAAAATTGGATTTCAGAAAAAAATTCATCCCACCCCAAATGTTTTGTGTGTGTGTGTGTGCATGAAAGGAGAAGAGAAAGTTGCGGTCGTGACACGTGGTCTCAGGTTCAGAGAATAATGTTGGTTTTAATTCCCATGATCCTCTTATTATTGTAGGTCTGTAAACTGGAGTTTGGAGAAGCCCAATCGGATTAACACCAGTTGGACGCCACCTGTCCCTGTTTGGTTGTCCTTATTTGAATGATATCCTCATGTCTCTTGGATTGATGCATTTGCATTTTTGCCTTTGCGTGAGATTATCATACTGTGGTCTTTTTGGTTTGGGATTTTTTTGTTGGTGAATAATTGGGTGTTGGATTTGTATTTTAGGAATTTATGCTTGTGGAGAGATGGTCATTATTATTCTACATTCTTTTTCCAGAAGTGATTTGGATCTATATGCTAGGCGAAAAATGTTAGGGGTTAATGTATATGATGGGTCGTGTTTATTGGTTAAATGTTGTTGATGGTATTCAGAAGTTTGTATCTTTGCGATGTAGGCTATGAATTTTCGATGTGTGTAGTTTGCCATAGTTAGTACCATCGAATGGAAGTGACCAGAGGGAGGAAGCTTGCTTGACATTTGGCATTGGATAGGAACACAATGATTGGCTCTCAAACATCATCATTGCCATGGATTCCTTCTATTCGGAGACCTCACTGTTCTTAAGGTGTATGTGTCTCTCATTTGAGGGTGGAGTTGAGGCGTGCCGCTAGAGGGACTTACGGCAGAGGCACTTGGGAGGAAGCTAATGCATTGTAACTCGGCGGAAGAGTCAATAGGACTGCCTTTTGCGTCAATTCAAGGAACCATGCATTGAAATTGGACGATGAATTGATTAATATAAGCTGAGCAGTAATTGGACGTCTATATATAGCTATTTAAGGCCTTTTTTTTTTCTTTTGCATGGAAGTAACAGAAAGAGAGTTATACTTTTTGTTTAGTATCATTCGTCTAGGGTGGGTGTGTTAATTGAAGGGAAAAGATGTTAAAGCTCTTAATTGTTTTAACTTAACTGTAATATTACTATAAGTATTTTCCCCCCTGTTGTTTCCGTCATCATTGTTGCCCCAATTGTATGTAGATATTTGGTTCAAAACGCATGACTGATGCTTTGTTCATTTTGAGCATGTTCTTTTTATCCTTACTCCATTATTTCTGGTGATATGAGTGATGCTCTTGATTATTAGGAAGACAAGGGAATAATTATTGGTAGGATTATTTCTCTTTTTCCTTTTTGCCCGAATGAATACTTTACTTTTTTCATCTTTTATATAATATAAACTCTTCTCTTTGTATATGTAGAAAAATTGATCTACAGCTTACTTGGGCAAAGGTTTGTACCTTTATCTTTCGTCTGTTAATTCTGCTCAGTTATAGCTAAGGATGAAATGTTTGCTCTAGAATATTATAGACAATACTTGTCTTATGCTACCTACTTTGTTGCTTTACCTCTTATATTCATGCCTACTTTGGTTGTCACCTTCTAGTTGTTATTCTTTGTGTCACCTTCTAGTTGTTGTACTTCTATGTTGTGGCTTAGCTTCCGAATTCTAGAAAATGCTAATTTTTGTTGTCTTATTGGCTTTAAATGGTAACTAACATGTTGTTATACTTCTTAAATTCTTATCCTTACTTGTTAGTCTGGTAGTTTTTGTATTGCTCTTTAGCTTAGGAACAAGCATTGTTAATTGCTCCCTACGATAATATGTTTTCTCTATTATTTTGGTTTCTCTTTATCTCAAAAAGAAGTAAACAGGCTTTATCCTATAAATGTCACAAAACGGGATCCTAGTACCCTGAATTATTTGACTTGTAGGGCTATTGGGACTGTGATCTCAATTAGTTACTTTTGGCTAACCATTACTCATAGGTAACTTAAAACAATTTACATGCAACTAGTTTCTTAGTCTACCTTGCAAAAAGATAAGCATGAGCTTGTCCTAGCGATGCAGCAATTAAGTAAACCATTTCAAAAACATTCATTGAGCGTTTCATTTAAAAAATACTTAAATCATGCTAAGACAACGAAATATTGGTTACTTCAACTTCAAGTAATAGTTTTTGCATACTCTACAACACTAGCATGCACCCAAAAGTAACTCAATGGTTTAATACCACAATGTATCCTAATAGAGGCAACATCTTAGTATACAAGGTACTATATACATTCCAAACAAAATCCTTAACTAAGATCCTTTACTTAAGCCCCACCTTTGAGCTATCAAACTCCAAGTGCAAGCCCTTCCTTGTCCTTGTGCACTTAGTAGTTATACTGTAAAGGCATAGCACTCAATTAGTATAAACTTCACTCACAAGTAAACTTAGAATTTCAAGGATTCTGAGAGAATGAGTTCCTACAAAAAGAAAAAAAATTAGCCCACAACTATCCACTAGTTGTTAGTTCTGGTATTAGAACCTGCACACCAAACTTAAGGGAGTGAATACATGAATGTACTCAATGAGTGTCCCTTTGGTACCTGCAAAGAAAATCGCAAACAAGCATGCAAATATGGCATACAGCAACAAACAACCAATCATCAACTAACACAAGATCAACATGAAAAACATGCAATGCATGAGTGTATGATATGCAACATACACAATCCTTGGGACTTCTTGCACCTTAGGTGCCTTATACTTGCCGTGAGCTCACATGGCCGTGGTACTTGAGACACTAACCCTTGTATCTCGAATTCTTTAATCCTTTAAGTCCACTTATGGGTCCTAGAGTAGGTCATCACCTTCTCTCAAACTTACCCCGTCTTACCCTTTATTTATTGTAATGGGTAGCCATCTTATGTGGTTTAACTTGCCAAACTCTTAAAGCTTAGCTTAGAGCTTCTTAGTGGCTCACTTACCAAATCAAATGGTTCGGTTGGGATCTTCTTAGGTTTTCTCTTTATTTCCCTTAGGTTCAAGACCTCTCTCCTAGGCCAATAAAGCCTCCAAAGCCCTACTTAATCCCCTTAGTGCCCCTTTGACAACTTGAGCATTTTTAGCCCTTAGCCACTTTACTTAGCTCTACCTTAACCACACTATTGAGCTACCACTTAAATAATGCATAATTCTTAACTTAGGAATGAGTCCTAGACCCAACCGAGGCTATAGAATGTCTTAGAATAGCCTAGGGATGATAACCAAAAGGTTAAGATTGTGGCAGAATAAGGCCACAACGCCTTGATTTACTAACACTCGTAGGTTTTTTTGGAACTATGATCTCACTTAGGTTACAATTGGCTAGTTATTATTTGTGAGGTATCTTAAATCATTACGTGCAACTAGTTATTTAGCCTACCCTACATAGGAAATATGCATGTGTCATCCTGGCTATGCAACAAAAAATAAATAAATCAATATTGAAAATAGTGCCGGGGCAATTAATGAAAACCCAATTTAAAACAAGTCAAGATGTAAAACTTTAGTTGCCTTAACTTCAAGTAACAACTGTGTGCATACTTCTTAAACTTATATGCACCCAAATGTAACCCTAGTGTTATACACACCAATGGACACTAGTAGAGGCAATCTATGTATGAAACTACCATACATACAGAAAAAGTAACTTATATCTATTAAGATCCATCCTTAGCTCTTCACCCAAGTAAGCTAGCATCAAGTGATGAGCCACACTTTCCTCATACTCACTTAGCCTTAAACTATAAGGCAATCACTTTGGTCAATACTAGCTTATGCTATAAGTAACACAGAAACACAAGGTTTTCTACTTAAAGAGTACCTTTGAACCAATAAAACTTAGCTTAAACAATTGCCTCTTACCAACTGTTAAACCTAACTAACCCGCTTAATACCTGAACAACACTTAAGAGGTGAGTACTCAGTAAGGGATTCGGTACCTGTAGGGGGGAAATAGTGCAAGCATGCAAGGCACAACAAGGATACATATAAATATAAACATCATACAAAGTAAAACAAACAACCAACAACACAACAAAAAAAAACAAGAATAAAAACAACAAACAATACAAATAATGGATGGAGGGATGGATGGATGGATGGATGAAATATGCACATGCAAATGCACTTAGGACTTCCTTACACCCGTAGGTGTTAGACTTGTCATGAGCTCATACGGCTAGGGTACTTGGATACTGGCCCTCGTATCTTATGCTAGCACTTAACTAACCCCATGAAGTCCTCTTGAGCCAACAAAGAAGTCGAAACCCACCTTAATGCCCTTAGTGCTCTCTTAACAACTTAAGCACTTTATCCCCCTTAGCCGCCATTCCTTATCCTACCTTAACCACACCATTTAGCTACCACCTAAATAATGCATAATTCCTAACTTAGGAATGAGTTCTAGACCCAACCGAGGCTACAGAAAATCTTAGAATGGCCTAGGGACGATAATCGAAAGATTGAGACATACTTAGGATGTCCCGAGCTTGAGGGACTTATGCCTTGGCAATGACATTGCAACGTGTTACCACAGATATTAACACTCGCGTCACCGATGATCTTCCAGCACTGCGCGACAGCATGCGAACTTGCATGAAACTTGCTCAATCTTTCCAATACCAAAGCCAATTCACTTGGGCCTGGTTCCTACTTCATTCCCACATGTAATACTACATTTCTATGCATTCTTTGACCTTAATTAACTTAAATCCCTTACCTCAAATCATCTTGAAAGCAAGAAGCAAGTAACAAGCATACTAGAGCTCCATTGAGTTCCCAGCTTGAATTCAACAAAATTGGACACCAAGAGCACAAAGTTAAGACCATTTCTAACCATTTAATAATGTTAGAACTAACCCACAAGGATCAAATATGTTTACCTTAGGGTTTGAACCAAAAACTTGCAAAACAAAGCTCAAATGCACCAATTCCACCAAAAACAATTTAAAGGCTTGTTACGATAGCTTTGGGACCTTCAATTTTAATGAAAACTTGAGTGATTTGAGAGTTTGGAGGTGGAGAGCTGTGGAGGAAAAGGAGCCACGAAAATGGCAAGTGGAGGAGATGATCAATAATGTCATCCCTCTTCCATTATATAGCCAACTACTCCTCTACTTGACACTTTGGTCCTCAAACATAACTTTGATTCACTTAGGCCACTTAAACTCTCCCCACGCCATCTCCCTTTGGTCCAAATGAAAGATTATTCTTACCTAAACACTTCCTTTAAGGTACTTAAGCCATTATAAGACATAATAGCTCAATTTTTTACTTAATGCATTTTTACCCTTAACTTTCACTTTTGGTTCAAAAGGCTAGAAACACCTATGGTCTTAACTTAATTAGATCAAAACAGTTTCATGAATCCAATTTCACCAAAACTATGGTCATGCCACTAACTTTGGGCAAAATTATCAATTTTTCCTTTTTGCCCTTCGGGTGCAAATTACACTTTGAAACTCAACTTAACCTTACTTAGCTTGCTTTCCTTACTTAATAAAACAGATTTGAAGAAAATAACATGGGATTTACTTACCTCCATAATTGAGCTAAGGGAGGTACTTGGAGAGCCTTTACAGAGACATTCTTAGGATGCACCAAACATGAGTCACTTATGCATTGGTGATGCCTTTTGTGATGCATTGCCAATGGCATCAACGCTCTAGCTTCTTGGAAAATCATTGGTGACACGTTGCCAATGCTCTTCAGTAATGTGAGACGGCGCGTGAACTTGCACCAAAATTGCTCAAATTTTCCGATCCCAAGGTAAATTCACACGAGTCTTACTTCTACTTCATTCACACATATAATACCACATTTTTATGAATTATTTGAGCTAAATGAACTTGAAGCCTTACCTTAAATTCAGCCACAAAAGCAAGAATCAAAGTACAAGCACACTTGAGCTTAACCTAGCTCTCTTAAGTTCCAATCCTAAAACCAACGTGATATGGCACTAAGAACCTCAAATCAAGACCATTTCTAGCTACACAAACAACTTAGAACTAGATTAAACAAAACCAAGAAGCTTACCTTAGGTTTTAATCTCAAAACAAGCATCAAAAAGCCAATTGGGAGCAAAAACACCAAGAACAAGTTTGAGGCTTGTTGGATTCACTTTAAGACCTTCAAATTCAATGGAAACTTGTGAAATTGGGGAGGTTTGGAATAGGAAATCTGGTAAGGAGAGAGAGCCATGAAATTTGGGAATGGAAGAAATGAAAATGGAGTCAAAAGACTTGGTAGAAATATCCTACCAACTCCACTAACTCACTTCTTGTTTTCTTGTCCCTTAACCTTCAAGTTCTCATTTGTTTCACTTTAGTCATGAAACAATCACCCAAAACCATCCTTCCTTGGTCTTGGAGGATGCCCAAAAGCCTTTTACACTTAGCCTCTTGGAGATTTATGCTACTTAAGACGTAAATAGCTTAATTGAGCACCTAGTGCAATTTTTTCACTTTTCTTTGAAAAAATGGTTCTAATAACTATAATAACTTATGGTTTTGATTTAACTAGCCAAAATTGCTTTCATGACCTTAATTTAATCAAAATTATATTCATGTCATTTACTTGGGTCAAAATCACCATTTTCCCCTTTTGACTCTTAGGTGCGAAATCTCTATTAGGAACTCACCCTTAGTTAAACTTAGCTTGTATTTCTTGCTTAATAATATGCTAACTTGAGGTACTTAAGTGAAAAAACATAAATAAAATACACTTATCGAGTCAAAGCTGGTCGTTGACTAAGAGAGTCATCACATCTTCCCTTCTTTCAGAGATTTAGTCCTCTAAATTCTGACTTAAGCGAGTGAAATCACTTGGATATTTCCTTTGCATATCCTGCTCGGTCTCCCAAGTGGTCTCTTCCTCCCCATGGTTAGACCATAGTACCTTGACCATTGGGATCCACTTCATTCTTAGTTTCTGGACCTTGCGGTCAAGAAACTTGATGGGATGTTCTTCATAACTTGGGTCCTCCCTTATTGGAATAGCGGATAGGGTTAACACTTGCCCAGGGTTCACAATTCATTCGCTTAAGGAACTCACATGAAAGACACTGTGAACATGGACCAAACTTGGTGGCAAAGCCAACCAATAAGCCATTTTTCCCACTCTTTCAAGAATTTCAAAAGGACCAATATACCATGGGGCCAACTTACCCCTTTGGCCAAACCTAACCACACCATTCATCAAGGAAACCTTAAGGAGCACCTTGTCTCCTATATCAAATTCCAAATCTTGTCTCACCACCTCTCGGATATACAACTGGGCCAACTTCTCCATGGTATAAGTAATCTTAATGAGGATAAAGTGTGCCAACTTTGTTAACCTATCCACCACCACCCAAATTGAGTCATGCTGACTTCTTGTATTGGGTAACCCAACACAGAAGTCCATGGTGATGTAACCCAACACAAAAGTCCATGGTGATGTATCCCGACTTTCTCTCTGGGAGAGGTAAATTTTGCAACAGTTCTGATGACCTTTGGTGCTCTACCTTCATCATTTGATAAGTGAGGTACTTAGAAACGTATTCATATATGTCCTTCTTAAACTTTAGCCACCAGAAATAAGTCCTAAGTCATGGTACATCTTATTCACACTAGCGTGAATATTAAGCTTACTCATATATGCCTTTTACAACACTTGTTGCCTTAAGTCACTTGGCACATAGAGTTAGTCACCATAGTAGAGCAACCCATCCTTATATTGAAATTCTTTCAGTATAGTACCACGCCTTTCCTCCCTAGAAAGTTTCTTCAAATTTGGGTCCTTGTCTTGAGTTTTCTTAACCCTAGCCAGCCACGCTGACTAAATCTCAAGGACTATAACTTGAGCCATGTCCCAATCTCACCATGTTTCAAATAAAATTGAAAATTGTTCCATATTTGAACCTTCTAAGGTTGTAGTCACTTCATCCTTAGAAAGAATCACCCCAAAATACTTATAACTCAAGGCATCAGCAACCACATTGCCTTAACCCGAACAATAGTCTATTGAGCAATTGTAATCCTTGATATACTCGATTCACCTTCTCTGCCTCATGTTTAGATCCTTTTGGGTAAACAAGTACTTCAGACTTTTATGGTCCCTAAAGATCTTAAAGGACCTTCTCATAAGGTAGTGTCTCTAGAGCTTAAAGGTAAACACCATAGTTGCCAGCCCAAGATCATGCACTGGGTAGTTCACTTTGTTAGGCCTTAACTGCCTAGACCTATATGAAATCACTTGCTTATCCTGCATTAACACACACCCTAATCATGTCTCAGATGCATCGGTGTACACCACAAAAGTCTTATGCGGATCTGGTAGCATTAAGATTGGAGCAAAAATCAACCTTTTTTTAAGCTCTTGGAAACTTTCTCCACACTTAAAATTCCAGATGAATTTCTGTGCCTTCTTTGACAAGGCAATCAATGATGAAGCTATCATGAAAATTTTTCAATAAGCCTTCGGTAATAGCCCACCAAACCCAACAAACTATGAATTTCAGTTACAGTTGTTGGGTGTTTCCACTCCACCACTGCCTTTACCTTTTCTAGGTTAACACTTAGTCTCTGAGCATTTATGATATGCCTGAGAAAAGGAATTTCACTTGCCCAAAATTGGCACTTAAATAGTTTTGCATAATATTGGTTGTCTTTAAGCATTTGCAAAGTTATCTTTAAATGTTCCTCATGTTTGTGGGGAGTCTTAGAGTACACCAATATGTCTTCAATAAAGACGTCAACAAACTGATCTAGGTAGGGCCAAAAAATCTGACTCATGGCATCCATGAAAACTGCTGGAGCATTAGTTACTCCAAAAGGCATAACTATGTACTCATAATGCCCATACCTAGTCCTAAATACAATCTTCGGTATATCTTCTTCCTTTACTCTTATATGGAAATATCAAGACCTTAGGTCTATTTTGAAGAAGACCTTTGCCCTCTTAACCTATCAAATAAGTCATCTATCCTGGGCAATGGATATTTTTTCTTTATGGTCACTACATTCAGTTTCCTATAATCTATACACAACCGTAAGGTTCCATCCTTTTTCTTTACAAACAACACTAGGGCACCACACAGGGAAATACTTGGCCTTATAAAGCCTTTCTTAAGCAGTTCTTCTAACTACTTTTTCAGCTTATCCATTTCAGGTGCTGACATCTGATATGGGGGTAAGGAAATTGGTTCTGCCCTAGGCTATAAGTGAATGGAGAATCCAATCTCCTTATTTGGGGGTAACCCTAGAAGATTTACAGGAAAAACTTCTAGAAATAGATTTGCTATTGGGATTTCCTTAAGTTGCTCTTCGTCTACCACCCCATTGAATGAGTAATACTCTTCTTCACTCATAATAGAAATGGACTCCAACAAATCAAGGTGCTAACTTTTAGCACTACTTGCCAAATCACCCGTGCAAGCCATACTTACCCTCGAAGCATCCTTAAGGGTGACCGTACAACTTGCATAGTCGATATCGGCCTTAAACCTACTTAACCAATCCATTCCAAGGACAATGTCATATGGGATCAAGGTCAAAACCCAAAGGTCACACAAAAAACTATGACCCCTTAACCATTTCATTGGTGAAAATGATATTCCTCTTAGCAGTCTTAATAAACCTCATTCCATCCATTGAAGCTGTTTGCAAACCTATCTTGACAAATATGCTTAAGAAAATAACAAAAACAGTAGCACCAGTATCAAACAAAATCCTAATACTACTATCCTGAACATTAAAGTTACCTTGCACAACTGTCGACTCTCTGGGTGTCTAGCCTATCAAGGTAAAGACATGTGGCTGCACAAGGACTCCGGCAGATGCATTCCCTACTCCTAAGGTTCCTGGTCTGCCTTGGCCTTGTTCTTACCTAAGCCTTAGGCACTCTTTAGCCCAATGTCCAGCTGGCGGCAGTAATTGCAAAAATCAATTCCAAGGGTGCTTGGTTTGTTACTGTTAAACCTTTGACACTTAGGGCAGTGGCCCTTCTTGATCTTCTTGCCTTTCTTGGAGGTACCCTGGTCTCTTCCTGGGTTAAGCTTCTTGCCCGACAACCTTGAGTGCACTGGGACCCTTGGCTCAACGGCCTTATCCTTGGGTTTCATCTCCATTAACTCTTTTTCCAATGCCAAGGCCTTTTGAACGGCCTCATAATAAGTCTGAACTCCAATCATTGTCAAGAAACTTCTTAACTCCACCTTAACTCCATGAATGAACTTTTTTTCCCTTAAGTTCTTCCTTCCTAACCAAGTGAAGAGCATACTGGAAAAGAGAACTAAACTTTCTCTCATACTTATGGACTGTCATGCTTTCTTGAACCACCTCATCAAACTTTATCCTCTTTTGATCTTGGGCCGCCTTGTTATTGAACTAATTCTATAATTCCTTCTCAAATTCGGTCCAATCAAATTCTTTGGGTCTTTGCCCAGGTCTTCCTTCATTGTAGGACTTGAGTCTTTCCATGACATGTTTCCACCATAAGGAAGCCTTGCTTTCCAAGAAAAAAGTCACTAAATTCATCTTAGCCTTGTCATCCAACTTCATGTTTTGAAATTTTTTGTTTATTTGGTACAACCAACCTTCGGCAGTATTAGGATCACCCACCCCATTGAACTTTGGAGTATTGATTTCTCGACATAATAAAATGAGTCCTATGTGATCCAGAATAACGGGCCTCCACTTTCTTTTATAGGGATGGATATCCTCCTCATCCTCTTCCTCGCTATCCTCTTCAATGTTCACTTGAGTGTGTTCATGCACTTTCTCTTGACCCTGCAGTTGCCTTTGGGGAGGGGGATTTCTCCCCTGGCTTCAGTGCACCGTTGGGACCCGGTTCACATCGGCCCTTACCCCATTAGGGTCCTCCAAGGTCTCCCTTCCATTTGGAGGTTGAGCATGCTCCTCAAGTAGGATAGCCATGCTATGCAACATCTGGTCCATAGATTCATTGAGCCTCCATAACAAGGACACCACTTCTCTCATGTTTGCCTCATTGGGATCACTAGTTCCACACCAAGAGCCTGAGCCTCAGCAATAGCACCTGCTCAAGTGTTAACCATGATGCCCGCAACCAAAGCTAGAAGGCGATACCTAAAGAAACTTATAAGTAGTACTAACTACATTTAGCACAAGGAACACTTAGATATTAGTTCACTTATTCCCTTTACTAGAACCACTGACCCGCTCTGATACCAAAACTGTCACATAATGGGATCCCAGTGCCTTGAATTACTTGGCTTATAGGCTCCTTAGGATTGTGATCTCAATTTGTTACTTCTGGTTAACCATTACTCATAGGTAATTCAAAACAATTTACGTGCAACTAGTTTCTTAGCCTACCCTGCAAAAAGATATGCATGCACTTGTCTTAGTGATGCAACAATTAAGTAAACCATTTCAAAAACATTGCTCAAGCATTTCATTTAAAAAGTACTTAAATCATGCCAAGACAACAAAATACAAGTTACTTCAACTTCAAGCAATAGTTTGTGCATACTTTACAACACTAGCATGCACCCAAAAGTAACTTAATGGTTTAACACCACAATGTATCCTAATAGAGCTAACAACTTAGTACACAAGGTACTATATACATTCTAGACAAAATCCTTAACTAAGATCCTTTACTTGAGCCCCACCTTTAAGCTATCAAGCTCCAAATGCAAGCCCTTCCTTGTCCTTGTGCACTACTTAGCCTTTATATTGTAAAGCCATAACACTCAGTTAGTACAAACTTAACTCACAAGTAAACTCAAAATCTCAAGGATTCTGAAGAATGAGCACCTGCAAAAAGAAATAACTTAGCCCACAACTATCCACTAGTTGTTAAGCCCGGTGTTAGATACTACACAGCACACTTAAGGGAGTGAGTACATGAATGTACTCAGTAAGGGTTCCTTGGGTACCTACAAAGAAAATGACAAGCAAGCATGCAAATATATTATACAGCAACAAACAACCAATCATCAACCAACACAAAATCAACATGAAAGACATGTAATGCATGAGTGTATGATATGCAACATACGTAATCCTTAGGACTTTTTGCACCTTAAGCGCCTTATACTTGCCGTGAGCTCAAATGGCAGAAGTATTGAGAAACTAGCCCTTGTATCCTAAATCTTTTACCTCCCTTATGTACCACTTACGGGCCCTATAGTAGGTCACCACTTTCTCTTAAACTTACCCATCTTACCCTTTATTTATTGTACAGGGTAGTCATCTTATGTGGTTTAACTTGCCAAGCTCTTGAAGCTTAGCTTAGAGCTTTTTAGTGGCTCACTTACCAAACCAAATGGTTTGGATGGGATCTGCTTAGGTTTCCTCTTCAATTCCCTTAGGTCCAAGACCTCTCTCCTAGGCCAATGAAGCCTCCAAAACCCTACTTAATCCCCTTAGTGCCCCTTGACAACTTGAGTACTTTTAGCCCTTAGCCACTCTACTTAGCTATACTTTAACCACACTACTTAGCTATAACTTAAATAATGCATAATTCGTACCTTAAGAATGAGTTTTAGAACCAACCGAGGTTACCGAACATCTTAGAATAGCTTAGGGATGATAATCAAGAGGTTGAGACATTTTTAGGATGCCCTAAACTTGAAGGACTTATACCTTGGTAACGCTTTCAGTGATGCATCACCAATGGCATCAATGCTCTAGCTTTCTGGAAAATCATCAACGACGTGTTGATTGGTGATGCATTACCAAATGGCGTCACCAATTCCGATGCATCACCAATGCTCTTCAGTATTGCACAACAATGCGCGAACTTCCACAAAACTTGCTCAAACCTTCTAATTCCAAGGCCAATTTACACGGGTCTTACTTCTAATTCATTCCTACATATAACAACACATTTTTATGCATTATTTTAGCTAAATTAACTTGAACCCTTACCTCAAATTCATCCACAAAGTAAGAATCAAAGTACAAGGATAATTGAGCTCAACCTAGGTCTCTTGAGTTCCAATCCTAAAACCAACATGATATGGCACCAAGAACCTCAAATTAAGACCATTTCTAGCTACACAAACAACTTAGAACCATCTTAAAAAAAACCAAGAAGCTTACCTTAGATTTTAATCTCAAAACATGTATCAAAGAGCCAATTGGGAGCAAAAACACCAAGAACAAGTTAGAGGCTTGTTGGATTCACCTTGGGACCTTTAAATTCAATGAAAACTTATGGAATTGGGGAGGTTTGAAGTAGGAAATCTGGTAAGGAGAGGGAGCCACGAAATTTGGGAAAGGAACAAAACAAAATGGAGTCAAAGACTTGGTAGACATATCCTACCAACTCCACCAACTCCACCAACTCACTTCTTATTTTCTTGTCCCTTAACCTTCAAGTTCTCATTTGCTTCATTTTAGTCACTAAAAACACACACAAAACCATCCCTCTTTGGTCCTAAAGGATTCCCAAAAGCCTCTTACACTTAGCCTCTTGGACACTTAAGCCACTTAAGGCATAAATAGCTCAATTAAGCACTTAGTGTAATTTTTCCACTTTTCTTTCAAAAGATGGTTCTAATAACTAGAATACTTATGATTTTGATTTAACTAGTCAAAATTCCTTACATGACCCTAATTTAATCAAAATTATAGTCATGTCATTTACTTGGGTCAAAATCACCATTTTGCCCTTTTAACTCTTAGGAGCCTAATCTCACTTAGGAACTCACCCTTACTTAAATTTAGCTTGTCTTTCTTGCTTAACAAGATGCTAACTTAAGGTGCTTAAGTGAAAACACATAAATAAAATAAACTTAACAAGCCAAAGCTGGTCATTGACTAGGAGAGTCATCACAATAAAGGACACCAAACTTTCACTTTTAAGTTTACTTAAAGCCTTAAAGGCATCATGGTCATCCAAGCCAAGTACACTATATACCACAATTAATTGCCACATCCACAGACACAAAAGACAATCATGGGAAGAATAATGAATCTTAAATAAATCATACCATCAAAATAATATGTCAAAAAGCTAAATAAATTTGCTCCATGGCTACAATAATCAAAACTCAACAAACTAAGGCCATTTGGTGTTAATATTAGTGATTAGCATTAGATTTTTAAAAAATTTATCCTATAATGGCTTTTGGCTTTTAGCTTTAATGGTTTCAACTATACTGTTAAATAAATCATTCAAAACTCTAACATTAATTGAAAAAACTATTTCCAAACAAAACTTAAGAGAAACATGGAAATGAGAGCAATGAAGCAAGGAAACTGATAAATATACATTCATAAGGTGTTGAATCTTACTATCCAAGCCCAACCATCTCTCTTTGCTCCATCAAGCTTTAAAAGAGCTACGGTCCATTGTAAGACCCTCTCTAGATCTACATTTTTTGGTGTCTTAGAGTTATGGTCCACCCTTCCACCAAAATGAAAGAAAACTAGTCTTCTAGTGCATATATTAGGGGATCTCATTGTAAAGGAGGTTAGCTCACAAGAAAGAGTGTTACTAAGTAATGATTTGCTATTACAAGTGAAATCATAATAGTGAAGTCCTTTTTCACTTTAGTGAAACTAACTAAAATGTTTTCTTTCAAAGTATGTGATCATGATGAATAGCGCTTGCTATAGCTGATGATCAGTACTTGATACAATAAGTGAATAATACCAACAAATAGTAGTTGTGCATATAGTACTCAATACATGGATCGCAAAGTGCCTTTTAAGAATTTTTTCCAATTTTCATAAAATTTGATTCTTACCCTTCAATCCAAAAAAAAAAAAAGGAAAAAACACTTAAAAGCAAGAAAAATAGCTTCAAAACCAATTACAAAATAGAGTACAATGCATCATTCTTGGCCATGCATTTGTAAGTATTTTATTGGCAACCAACATTCTTTTTGCAATCATGGAAGATTTGTTGGAAAATTTCATTTCAAAATTATGGATTCCTTTAAGAACTATATATGTGGGATCCAGACAATGAAAAGGCCAAAAAAATTATGCAAGTATCAATAATAAAAATATTATAATAAAATATGTTCATTTTTACATCTATCCACTATGATATTTAATAGCCTGAAAACCATCATTTTCCAACAGCTGTTTCCAATGATAGTCATTGGAAATTTTGCATTTTCAACACTGGACCATTGTAAATTAGAATGTTAAGTATGCAAGCATTGAAAACGTTTTCTACGACTTATAGGTCAACCATTGGAAATTTCCAACCATTGGTCACATGTTGTAACACTTTACTAGCTATAGAAATGTCACTAGCTTTCTTTATGGTTTAGCAATTTATCAACTGCTTTGGCCATTGGTAAGCCATAGGTAAGTACCAATAGGCTAGGCCACTAGAGGCTTTCCAGCAGCTATTGCAGTCAATTGTCTAGCCTCTTGTAGTTTGAAGCATGATTTTCTAATGACTAAGCCATTGGAAATAATTCTAATGTAAACTTGAAAAATTTTTGTTATAGCATTTAGAAAATGGAGCCTAATATTGTCACAATATCAAAAAACCTGTAGCATGTAGTTCATAAACAAAATATTACATCCACTTAAATACATATAATTTAGGTGCTAAAGTGAATCAATAGACTACCTACAAGCAAAACAATATAGTTCTACCCATGTCGTACTAATGTCCATGAATTTAAGTAGTCAAGATATTTACAAGTGGATACTTCATCTAAACAAATTGCCATGTAAATACCAACTCATGATCATCAATTCCTGAGTCATCTTCTTCTATCAGGGCTGGTGAAGGAATGTATTTCGTTTGACTCATTTGTGCTCACTGTCTCAAATTGAAGCACTCGAACTTTATTTCATATTGGTCATCTCGATGTACATTTTCCTCTACAAACTCAGCATTCAATCACTAAAACTCATGTGTCTGTGTTACATCAACTAGTGGCATCCCACTATAAGCTAGGTCTCATCATCCAATCATAGTGTAGCTCTCTAAACCCAAACAAAATACACGTCATCTCCTCCTACCACCAATGGCTGCACTAAAGATTCTTATCTATTTCCTGTGCGGATCTAGATCCATCTATATTTAGCATTTGTTCCTTAATCTTGGTGGCAATCCTTGCCCACATAATTGTGTTTTCTCTTATAACATAATAGAGAGGACACCAAAAGTAATTTGCTTACAAGTAATTAGAAAATTAACCTAACAACTCCTTCTGATCTTTTTGTTAACATATTGCCCATCCTTCTTCTTGTGAGTTGCTTGAAGGACTGTGAATAGGGTTGGATATCTCTTTTACAGAACCTTTCCTTTCTACATTTAAGAATATTAGTGAAGTTTCACAACAATGTAAATAGTCATTGGTTGTATTTAAATGAAAATTCTATATAAATTTGTACTTACTACTCATTTTTTATGCACACTGATCAAGATAGCAATCTTGCATAAAAGGCACCACATAAGCTTCAACCTAATCCTGAGTTCTACGATGATGATACTCAAAGTGCCTACCTTTTCATTGATCTCTCACAAAATGTGTTTGAAGCCCACCATGCCTTAATTTGCTTGTACATAGCACCTAATATGAACTTGCCTTGGCATGCCATTTTAAAGGATTTTTTTACCATTGTTGATCTTTGACATCATTACTCAGTAATGGCCCGCACCCAACAAGTGCCAAACTTAATTAGCCTTATAAGTATGAGATGGATGCCACTCACATAGACTCTATCAATCGAAATACCTAGAATTTCAAATGTTCATATATGATAAATCATTGTAAGAGGCAAGTAGTTTCACCTTTAGGAAAACATGTCAATATAACATCTAAATTTTGAAGTGGAATACCTAAAATATGTGCCATCATTCTTGAATGTTGATGGTGACATGTTGGTCTAGTCGAGATATGACTTAAAGTAAGTAGCAAAGTAGGGCACGATCAATCGTGTCATTCTGAGATGGATGGAAGTTGCATGTAAACTATGATCAGATCAACAATACAAATAACTACACCTACAAACTCTAGTTATTGTGAAGAGTAAGAGGTGTAGGAATGTGCTAAGTCCATGTTGAATGTCTTTGGCCATATGGAATATGTTGTGCCCCATAGTAATGGCCTCTAACCAATCTATGTACTATCTAGATGGAAGCTGAAGACATTGAGCCCTATATTGAACCAACATGTGGTCAACCAAATGGGCCACAATTATGGTTTCTGCCAAACTATTCCAGTTAAGGATTCTTTAAATTAAGCAACAACCCTTCCCCATGTTAACATTTATATGTTGACTATCATTTTTCTAATGTTTTGAAAAAAAATAAAAAAAAATGTGCACAAGAGTAGTACATAATTATTTTATTTTTGATAAAATGGGTCATGTAACCTTTCCCAAAATAGCATTCATTTCTTGCTTAATACAGTAAATATGCAACATACTTGGTTCTTTTATAATACTGCAATATGAAAGTTCTAGTGATAAGACTATGACATATACAAAATGTTATTAGTATATGATCTTAATTTCAAAGTGGAATACCTAAAAGATGTGTCACCATTCTTAAATATGGATGGTGACTTGTTGGTCCAGTCAAGATATGGCTTGAAGTAAGTAGTGAAGTAGGGCACGATCAAGCAAGTCATTCTAGATGGATGGAAGCTGCATATAAGGTATGATTAATTAGAACATTTGACTGTCTATGCTCACACAAATTGTTAATGTAATATAGTCATAGGTAGCTTTAAAAGTGAATATAGGTAACATGTTTCCATGTGGGCAAATCCTCAAGCAAGTTTGTGTCAAAGATCTACGATATGGACGACTACACTTGCAGACTCTAGTCATTGTGAAGAATTAGAGGTGCAGGACCATGCTAACTCTCCGGCAATGTCTAAGGCCATGTGGAATATGTTATGCTATACAGTAATAGTCATTTACCAATCAATGTGTTGCCTAAAAGGAAGCTTAGGACTCCAAGACTGTGGGCCCTAGTTATTCTATATGTGACCAACATGTCATCAATCTGAAGGACCACAACTATGGTCTCTGCCAACTATTCCCATTAAGGATTCTTTAAAATGAGCAAATGACCTTTTCCTAGGTCAACATTTATATGTTGACAATCATTTAGGTGATGTTTGCAACAAAAAAAAACAATTAGAAAAATGTCCATAAGGGTGCCATATAATTATTATTATTTTTTATAAAATTGGTCATGTGACCCTTCATAAAACAACCTTCATTTCTTGTTTATTATAGTGCATATGCAACATGCTTGGTTCTTTTATAGTACTATAATGTGAAGGTTCCAATAGTAAGACTATGGCATAGACAAATTGTTCTTAGTAAGTTTCATTAAAATCGTCAGTTTTTTCATCGTTGTCATCCACTTCATCATCTCCATCAGCATTGGGATCTTCATCATCAGCACTCTTATTAGTCTTATTACACTCAAATGAGTTTATGTCAACTATTTCATCCTTGTCTACATTATCATTTTTCACAACTTTATCCTAGTGGTGTAATTCAACATTTGTTGTTGGATCTTCAACTGCTTCACACATTTCCATAACAATCAAACTATCAATCATGTCATCCTTTATTATTTAATGAGAATCTATACTTGTCTCAACTTGCAATGTGATATGAACCCACTTTTTATAGTTAATAAAGAATCATCCCAAGATGTTTTAGGGTCCCAATTCACCTTCATGAGATTAGATAATCACCCCCAGCCTTAACCAACTTGTGTCTAAAAATGAGAAGTATGGAAGATTTTAACAATACTAAAAAAATTCACCTTTAATTTGGCTCAAAACAAGTTCCTAAGTGATATCCTTCCACATCTTCATTGTGCAACATGAAGAATCTGGAACGGGGACTTCCGGTGAAGGGACGTCTGGATGAAGAGCCTCCGGTAAGAGAAGGACTGTAAGGACTTAGAAAAGCAAGGGTTAGGAGATCCCCAGAATGTTTTTCCGGCCGGGGGGAGGGGGGGGGGGGGGGTTTCCGACGCCCAAGTCAGTGTTTGGAAATAGAGAATAAGTAAGGAGTGGAGAGATTTTTCCCTTGGAGTCAAATCCCCTTACTTGGGGCGTTTCCCGAATATTTATAGGGAGGTGTACGGGAGAAGTCTGTTTGCTATAGCCTGCCCATATCGTGACACGTGTTTGGTCGGATATGGTCTGTACCTCGGGAGAGGGGGTGCCTCCAGCAGGCCATAGGCCGCCTGGTCAGGGACCTAGAACGGTGTGTCAGAGAGTGTCCGAGGGTAGCGTGTCAGGGACAGTACGAGGGCAGCGTGTCAGAGGCTCCTCAGCCATTTTGCCGTATGTCCATGTGGCCTTTTCGGGGGACTGAAGTTCTTCGGAGTACAGAGCTTATTCGGGAAAGTGAGCTCCTTCGGAGGGAGGTCCCTTGAGGCACCTTCAGTTGGGCTCTCCCGAGGTCAGGCCTGGGTACCTAATGATGGCACTTCTTGAACGTGCTCCGAGGGTGCCCAAAGAATATCCGAAGGTGGTTTTGGGCACATAAGATCAGCCCGAGGTCACTTCGGGGGGGTGGTGTCCCTTTCTGACCGAAGATGGTCCCTTGGGTTTTCTAAGGGTAGCTCTTATTCGGCTTGCCTGAGGGTGTCACGGCCCTCTCTTTGCTAAGGTTTTGTCGTGTCTGTTTGGACCAGAGGTGGTGCACTAGCAAGGGGTGGTGCGCACACGTGAAGTCCTTCAAAGGGCTATAGCTCTTCAGCTATCACATGCCCCCCCTTTGGAAAATTGAAGATGTTTCTTCGATTTGGGGAATTTCGGGAGCCTTTTTATTGGAAAGCGATGCTTGGTGTCATTGCCATGATGGGCTTCCATATGAAGTCTTTTTTTTCCCAGGAGAGAACTCCGGTGAACTAAGGTGTCTTACCGAGGTAATTTCTCTGGTGTTTGAGTGGTGTCCCTGGCTCTTCCGCTGAGGTCATCATCTTAGGCGCGTACTTCTACTGACCTTTCTATCAGTGAATCATTTCATCTTCCCACTACATATGGGCGCGCATTACTTCAAATAGGTTTATGTAGGTCTGCCAGTTGTCAGGGTCATGCCCTCGTTTCTTGTGTTGCCTTACACGTGGCGGCTGATGAGTGGTGAACCGTTACATTGGTTACATTAATTGCGTCTCTTCGCCTTCGAGGAGCAATAATGAAGACGTTTCACCTGTCCCCTTCGGCCTATATAAACCCCTTTTGCCTCAGACCTTTACACTCTTTTCCTTTGCTCTTATCTGCTCCAGAACTCTCTCTCATCTTTTTTCTTCTTCCGGCAACGGTTCTAGCAGTGGAGCGATTTCTGGCAACCCTTCACGACGGCGTCCAGGAATCCAGAATTCGGCAAAACTTTCGGTGGGTTTTTCTTTCCAAAGTTCTTCCTTCTTTTCGAAGTCGTTTGTTCTGAAGTTTTGTTTTTTCGAAGTCCTTCGGTTCTCTCTTTTTTTAGTTTTCCCGAAGTTACCTCTCTTCACTTTTGAGAAATGTCAAACTTGGTTCCACTGATGACCGTCCGTCCTATTCCTAAGAGTTTTCTCCCCCTTGAGTCTCATCCATGCTGCACTACTTTGGAGAAAATGACGAGGTGGGTAGCGAAATTCTATCTCCCTACTTATGCTGTCCCGAGGTTACCTACCTTGGGCACATATGGCTACATGGCCAATTCTGATGAGATCACCATTTACCGAGCCCAACTGAAGGCCGGTCTTCGGTATCCTCCCCCGCGAATGGTGTGTGAGTTCTGCAGGTTTCATGGGATCACCGTGAACCAGCTTCCTCCAAACTCTTATTCTTATTTCAATGCCTTTCTTTGCATGTGGGGTCTTTAAGATAAAGCCCCATTTTCTTTTCTTCATGCAATACTATAAGCTCCACCTGGTCCCGAAGGGTGATTTCTACTTCTTGCTTCTTCGGGGATCCGGGAGTAAGAAATTCACCTTTACCTTCGCTACGAAGTTCTTTTTCCTGTCAGTTCCCAAAAGATGGAGCTACGTCCCAACCAGATGGACTTCGGGGGTGTTGAAGACAGATGTTGTCGACCCTCGGAAGCTGTTGACCTCTGGATTGGCCGCGGAGTTTGACGAGTTCAACTGGCACATTCGGGCCGTTGCGGATTGGGACTCCGAGGTCCCTACGCATTCCTTATACCCCTTTCCTATTAAGTGGGACCTCATGTCCAAAAAGGTTCTTTAGGAACTGGGGGTAATCCATGAGCATAAGTTCGACTTGAACCTGCCCGTGCCTATTCTCCCAGGAAAGAAGGCATGGTTGGTGATGCTACTTCGGGCTGAGATCTCATACGAGGCTTTTGCCGAGAGTAAGTTATCTCCTAGGTTTTGCTACTTGTATTCCTTTTGGACTTACACTAATGTTTTTTCCTTTTGCAGAGATGGGTGATCATTCTGCAGAATTCTACAAGTCCCTTTTTCTCGATTAGGCCAAGAAGGGGGAGCAGATGCGGAGGAAGGCAACTGCGAAGAGGAAGAAGACTACTGGGGGGCCATCAAAGGCAAAGAAAGCCAAAGCGGACATCCTTCCCCCTCCCCTTGAAGACGTCGTGGAGGTGCAGGATCAGTCACCTGCCCAGTCTCCTACCCACGCCGATCCTCCTTTGGATCTTGCCATCCTCGTCACACTTTTGAGCCTGGATGCTATGACCGAGACTTTGGTCGAAGGCCTTTCGACTCAGGAGCTCGAGGAGAGCCAATAAGGAAGGGAAAAAACATTCCCATTGAAGTCCGTGGGATAAACGAGGCCAAGGATGCCGTCACTGAGGTTCCACCAGGTTTGTTCCTTAGCCGTTTCTCTATGAATCTTGGTGTTTTTGGTATCTATGATCTTATAGATGACGTACTAATGGAACTTCGGTGTGATCTTGCAGAGGAGGTGACACCTTCTCCTTGGGTGGAGGCTCATGCCCAGAAGAGGGCCCTTTCGGGATAGCCATATCCCAAAGGACAAGGTGCCAAGGAAGCCCTTCTGGTCTTTCACGGGGGACATAAACTTGTTCTCTGAGGACAGCCTGTTGATGGCTCCCCAAATAGCAAAGGGTGTGCTGACGAACGCCACCTTATAGTCGCTCATTGCCGAATGCCCGAATGAGGAGATCCTTGTAGTGAGGATGAGTGAACACGCCGCCCAGGTAGATTTCTTCTTTCTTCCTTTGGGGACTTAGAAAACTTTTCTTCTAAGTTTTTGTTGCCCTCTGACCCTTACTCGGGGCCTTATTCTCTGCAGCTCCTGGTGTAAGCTTAGGTGGGGAAGCAGACTGAGGTACGCTCTCAGTCCGAGAACTCACTGAGGAGGGCGAGGGAATTCTGTTCCAGATATGCCCTCAAGTATAGTGAATTGGACAAAATCGCCAAGGAGGAGGTGGAGCATCTTCGGGCCGAGCTTCGGGAGAGTAAGAAGGAGCTCATTCTCGACTTTTCGGCCAAGGTGGAGGACATCGGCGCAAAGTATGCCATTCTTTCTTCGGAGAATGAGGCTCTTCGGAAGGAAAAGGCAAATGACGCTGAAAACCTTAGGAAGGTGCTTGCTTTGAACGCCGATCTCCAAGTCGAGGTTGATCTGTTGAGGAAGGAGGCCAAGAAGAATAAGAAGAAAAAGCTCGAGCGGGAGGTTGCTGAGCTTACTTCCGAACTGGAAACTCTGAGTGCCGAGAAGGACCAGTCCGACCAGATGACAAAAATCTCTTATCAAGATGGTTTCTGTCTGGCTCGTCATCAAGTCCTTTCTCAACACCTAGAACTTGACCTCTCCTTCCTGGCCGCTTTGGATTTCCCCAAAGAGCTCAGGTGGACATGGTCGAAGTTGGAGTACCTTAACCTCCTGCTTATTGTGCCCGCGCCTCCGAATGCTCCCACCCAAGAGAAGGATGCCAACGTTGAGGAAGCATCGGACGCTCAGGCTCAACAATAGGCTTTTTCTTCTACCTCTTTTCTTGTAACCTGCTTTCTTGTACTTATTGCCTCAGAGCCATGAATGAATTTTTTTTTTTGAAGATTTATCTGACTTCGCATTCTCTTCTTTAGTCATCATTCTTCAGAAGCTTATATGATTTTGTGTACGCATCTTCGGCAATCATCCACGTTCGAAATCATTCCTTCAGGAAGCTTCGCACTATTTTTCCCTTAGCAAAATTTTTTCCAGTATGTGGTAATTTTACTTTTTCGAACGTATTCTGCTGGGTCTTAGGTTTTACTAGGGAACTAGCACCATATTCGGTTGACACGTATGGTTTTATTTTCTGGGGATTTCTGAGAGGGGTAATCACAAGCTTTTCTTCAGAAAAAATGTCTAAGTGTAGAATTTTTTCAAAGAATCTGAATGCCAAGTGTTTCTCAACTCTCCTCCTTCGGCGTCGCCCAATTTGTAGACTTCTAGGCAAATTTCATTGAGGACCAGATAAGGTCCATTCCAGTTTGCCCGAAGTACCCCATCTGATGGTCTTCGTGGCTTGAATTTGACCTTTTGGAGGATGAGGTCCCCATTCTTGATTCCTTTTTTCTTCACATGTAAGTTAGTAGCATCAGCTACTCTTTGTTGAAAAGCCTTCCTCTTGAGTTTGGCCATTTCCCGGTGTTCTTCGGTGAGGTCTAATTTTGTCCTCAAGCCAAGGTTGTTTCCTCCTTCATCGAACACCTGTATTCTTACTGATGGCTGTATGACCTCAATGGGAATAATGGCTTTTATAACGAACACGAGCGAGAAAGGAGTTTCTCCTGTGGCCCTTCGGGGAGTTGTGCGATAGCTCTATAGTACACTTGGGAGTTCCCCTGGCCATTTCCCCTTTGCCTCTTTTAGCCTTTTCTTCAGGCCATCTTTTATTATACTATTAGACACCTCGACTTGCCCATTACTTTGAGGATGGGCTACCGGGGTGAAATGTAGTTTTACGCTGAGGTTAGTTACGAATTCTTGGAACCCTTTGTCAGTAAACTGGGTACCATTGTCAGCCACTATTACCCTTTGTATGCCAAATCGGCATATCATGTTCTTCCAGATGAACTTCTGGGTATCCTTCGCCGAGATCGATGCTAGAGGCTCTGCTTCGATCCACTTAGTGAAGTAGTCTACTGCAACTATACAATATTTCACTCCACCGAGGGCACGTGGGAGAGGCCCGATGAGGTCAATACCCCAGACGGCGAAGGGGCAAGGGTAATTTGCCAAAGTTATCTTTTCCGAGGGTAACCTCTAGAAGTTGGCATGTCTTTGGCAATCGTCATATTTTTGAACAAATTGCCTTGCGTCCTTTCTTAGGGTAGGCCAAAAGTAACCTTGGCGAAGTAGTACTCCGGCGAGGGCGTATGTTCCTATGTGGGAACCACAGGCCCCCTCATGAACTTCTTCGAGGATTGTTCTAACATCCCCTTCACTTATGCACCTCTGCAAGGGGCTTGCATACCCTTGTCTGTATAGTTCCTTCCTGATGAGGAAGTATCTCCCATAATGTTTCCGCACTTTTGCAGCCTCTGCAGGGTCTT
Source organism: Aquilaria sinensis (assembly GCA_005392925.1). Lineage (NCBI taxonomy): Eukaryota > Viridiplantae > Streptophyta > Magnoliopsida > Malvales > Thymelaeaceae > Aquilaria > Aquilaria sinensis. Next base: position 720,627 of record SMDT01000330.1, read on the forward strand.
CGAGAAGTGCTGAAGTAGCAAGGTATTTTTTGATGGGATCTTGCCATCCTTCTCCCGAGGTTGCTACACACATTATCTTTGTGCTAGGTTGACTCAGCACCTCGGTGTGTCCTTTGGACTTGGCCAAGGTGTCAGTTTCAGCATTATCTCTCCAAGGCACATTTTCTATATGTATCGAGTCAAACTCTTTAATGAGTTTCTTCACGAGGTCATGATATTTGGCCAAGGTTGGATCCTTTGCAGCGTAATCTCTTGTCATTTGCCGAACTACTAACTGCGAGTCGCTGTGAGCCTTAAGATTTATCACACCAACTTTTCTGGCCAGTTTTAATCCTACTATGAGGGCCTTATATTCGACGATATTATTGATGACATTGAAATTGAATTTGATGGCTTTCATCGCTTCCATACCTTCGGGCCCCCAGAGAATCACTCTAGCGCCTTATTGTTCGGCGCTTGAGGCACCATTGACAAAGAGTTTCCACTCTGGCTCAATCCTTATCAGGTCTTCTGAGGTGATTTCAGCATTCTCGATTTCTGGAACTTCGGCGATGAAGTCTGCCAATGCTTGGGATTTTATTGCCCTTCTTGGCTTGTCAGTAATGTCATACTCTCCGAGCTCGATACACCATTTTGACAGCCTTCCTGAATGCTCTACCTTCTTCATTATGTCATGAAGAGATAGGTTATTTCGGACAATGATGGTGTGTCCTTAAAAGTAGGGGCGTAACCTCCTACCTGCGAGTACTAAGGCATAAATGGATTTTTGGAGCAATGGGTACCTGACCTCGGCGCCGTGTAGGGACTTGCTTACATAATACACCGGCCACTACCTCCCACCCTCTTCTCTCACTAGGACTGAACTTACAGCTTAGCTCTCCTTCCCTAGGTTGCCGAAGTGTTGGTAGTCGGGTTAGGTAGCTTTTAAGCTCATCCCAAGCCTTCTGACATTCTTGGTTCCAGGGGTGCTCATCGGTTTCGGAGTTGCCTTTTCTTTTGATTGCTTTGGTAAGCACCTTGAAGAATGGCCAACATCGGTCACCGTACCTGGAAATGAATCTACTAAGAGAAGTGATTCTTCCGACGAGCCTTTGTATATCTTTAATGGTTATAGGTGTTTGGAACCTTAACAAGGCTTTGACCTTTTCAGGGTTGGAGTCTATTCCTCTTTCTGACACCGTGAACCCGAGGAACTTTCCTGCGCTTACTCCAAACACGCACTTTTCGGAGTTAAGGCGAATGCCGAACTCCTGAAGTCGTTGAAAGGTTTCGTCTAAGTCCAAGATAAGATTACTAGGCATTCTGCTCTTAACTATCATATCATCAACATACGCTTCCATGTTCCTCCCTATCTGGGAGTTGAACACTTTATTGATCAACCTCTGATAGGTAGCCCCTGCATTCTTAAGCTCGAAGGGCATCCTAACATAGCAGTAGGTACCAACTTCGGTGATGAAGGCGGTTTTTTCTTCATTTTCGGGGTTCATCCGAATTTGATGATACCCGCTGAAGGCATCGAGGAAACTGAGAAGAACATATTCGGCGGTTGAATCCACCAATTGGTCTATAGCCGACAAAGGGTAGCAGTCCTTTGGACAGGCATCATTCAGGTTCCGAAAATCAATGCACATTCGGAGCTTTTCACTCCCTTCTTTTGCGATAACCACATTGCTGAGCCATTTGGGATGTTTAACTTCTCTTATTACCCCTGCCTCCATGAGGCGCTTAACTTCCGTTTTAATGAAGAAGTTCTTATAAGCTGACAGGTTTCATTTTTTCTGCCGAACCGGCCTTGCGTCAGGGCGTACTTTGAGACTATGGTGGATTATGGTGAGGTCAACCCCAGGCATGTCTTTTGGAGAGTAAGCAAATAGATTTTTGTTCATTAGTAAGAAAGATACAAGCTTATCTTTGTCACTCTCGGCCAATTTTTTTCCCACTCAGGTGTTTCGGCTAGGGACCAGCTCTACATCTTCTGTTTCTACTTTTTCTAATTCTTCTACCCCTTCTTTTGCTGTCTCTTCGCCTGTCATGACGGTTATTTCAGTAGCTGAAGTTTGTACTTGGACCTTCGCCAGGCTTTGTCTAGCCTTGGTGAAGACCCTTCTGACCTTAGCTTGGTCAATAAAGATCTCCGCATCTTCTTCTCTAGCTGCGAAGGTGACTGTTACGTACTTTACATCCAAACGGATATGGAGATTGCCTTGGGTCTACCTTCCGAGGATGACGTTGTATGATGAGGGAACATCAATGACGATAAACCTTGTCCTGATGGAGGCGAACAATTCCTCTTGACTCTTAGGAGAGGTCCCTTTCATCATTAGGGGCAGATCGATATATCCGAGGACGGGAAGCTCAGATCGCCCAACCCAGAAGGTGAGGGAATTGACTGTGTTGAGGTCGCCCTTTGAAATGCTTAATTTAGGTAATAGGAGCTAGAAAATGATGTCAGTGTTGGAACCGTGGTCCAGAAGTACTCTTTTGACGTCGCAACTCCCTATCCTTGCCATGACGAGGAGTAGGTCATCCTAGGGGAACTTCATAGTGGACCCGTCTTTGTGAACAGGCCTGTTCGGCGAGTTCCCATACTCCATTATGGAGATTTCTCTTATCTTTCTTTTCCTCTCAGCTGAGGGTATCCCTGTAGTGATGGTTTGGATGACCCCTACTGATGATGGCAGATTCTTTCGAGGACTTCGGTCGCGACGTCTGTCAGAGTCATATTCCTCATCGTCCCCCATTCTTTGTTCTTCTTTCCTCCCCTTCGGAGAAGGCATTCGCAAGTACCAGCGAAGTTGGCCTTGCTTTATCGAAGACTCAGTGTACTTCCTTAGATGGAATTAGTATTCGGTGTCATGGCCATGATCCCGGTCGAACTGGCATAACTACTTCATGTTCTTCTTGTTCTTTGAAGTCATGGCCTTTGGCCTCGGAACTGTAGTCCCTTGCCTTTCTAAGGCCATGAGAATGCTAGCCCTCGTGGAGTTCAAGGGAGTGAATGTTATTGGCCTTTTACCCCTTTGTTTTCAGGGCCTTCCTCCAACCTCACTTTGGTGATGAGGCTGGTGGCTTAGTCCTTCGGGCCAAGGGTGTTCCCTCTTAGGTCCCCCCATTCTGAGTTCTTCGGCCGCCATATGCTGTTCGACCCATCTGTAGAATTCCCCAAGAGTGTCTGGGGGGTCATTGGAGAACTTATAGAAGGGTTGGGAGTCTCTTTGAAGTCCTTTTATCATTGCGAGGATTCGAATCTCGGGTTGAAAGTCTGGCACACTTAGTGCTTCTCGGTTGAACCTTTTGACGTAGTCATGAATGGTTTCCCCGCTTTGTTGTGCTATGTCGAACATCAGTACCGGTATCTTAGCCGTTGGCCTGCTGCCAATGAACTGTTAGGTGAAGGCATTATACAGCTCTTGGAAACTCAAAAGGTACCGTGGGCCAGGAAGTTATACCATGCCGTTGCTGGACCAGAGAAGGTTACCTCAAAACATTTGCAGAAGGTAGCGTCATCTGCGCTGTGGAGCACGATGCTTCGCTTGTACTTTGTCAGGTCCGCTTGGGGGTCACTACGCCCGTTGTAGGTTTCCAAGCGTGGCACCTTGAAGTCACTAAGCATGGGCACCTCCACCGCTTCCTGTACAAAGGGTGACTCTTCTCCGGTATAGGTGTCGGACAATCTTGAGCAGACTGGTTTTTGGGAGATCTACCTCTCAACCTTTTCTAGTCTTCCAAGGATCTTCTCCATGGGGGAAGCTGTGTTAGCTTCCCCTTGTTGCCTGGTGGTTATTGGCAATGGCGAACTTCCTCTCTTTCTAGGAGAGTGACTTCAGTGGAGAGGAGACTGGGACCTTCGGTATGAGGACGAACTTCGCCAACAGGAGGTCCTAGTTCCCTTTGGGGCCCTTTCTCTGGTGGGTCGTACCCTAGGGGGCACGTCCTCCGTAGAAGATGCATCGTGAGAGCCCTCACTCCTAGAACTCTGGTGGGTGGACCTCGAGCTTCTCTCCCGGTACGCTGCCGAGGGGGAGGCCCTTCGAATCGGAGGAGGCTGGGGCCATCTCTGGTCGAGTTGCTGAGTCATTTCAGTGATGATGGAGCGCTGGAAGTCTCATAAGAAACCTAACATCACTGTTAGGGGGCGGTCGTCCTCCGGCGTAGAAGTCTCTATAATGGGCTACTTGGTCGCCGGCTGAGCCTCCAGCGCAGAGGGGGACTTCGATAGCCCCTTGTCTTTGAAACGCCGAGTCTCCACGACGGCGACCTGGGAAAGGGTTCCCACATATGGCGCCATATGATGTCCTTCCACATCTTCGTTGTGTAACATGATGAATTTGGAGCAGGGACTTCCAGTGAAGGGACGTCTAGATGAAGAGCCTCCGGTAAGAGAAGGACTGCAAGGACTCAGAAAATCAAGGGTTAGGAGATCCCCATAATGTTTTTCTGGGGGAGAAGTCTACGACGCCCAAGTCAGTGTTTGGAAATGAAGAATGAGTAAGGAGTGGAGAGATTTTTCCCTTGGAGTCGAATCCTCTTACCTGGGGCATTTCCCGAATATTTATAGGGAGGTGTACGGGAGTAGTCCGTTTGCTACAGCCTGCCCAGATCGTGACACGTGTTCAATCGAATGTGGTTCGTACCTTGGGAGAGGGGGGCCTCTAGCCGGCCATAGGCCGCCTGGCCAGGGACCTAGGACAACGTGTAAGAGTATGTCCAAGGGCAGCGTGTTGGGGATAGTATGAGGGAGGCGTGTTAGAGGCTCATCAGCCATTTTTCCGTACGTCCACGTGGCCTTTTCGGGGGACCGAACTTCTTCGGAGTACAGAGCTCATTCGGGGAGGTGAGCTCCTTCAGAGGGAAGTCCCTTGAGGCACCTGCGGGTGGGCTCTCCCGAGGTCAGGCCTGCGTACCTGATGATGGCACTTCTTGAACATGCTCCGAGGGTGCCCAAAGAATATCTAAAGGTGGTTTTGGGCACATGAGATTGGCCCGAGGTCACTTCAGGGGGTGGTGTCCCTTTCTGACCGAAGTTGGTCCCTTGGTTTTCCTGAGGGTAGCGCTTATCTGGCTTGCCTGAGGGTGTCACGGCCCTCTCTTTGCCATGGTTTTGTCATGTCTATTTCGACCGGAGGTGGTACGCTGGCCAGGGGTGGTGCGCACACGCGAAGTCCTTCAGGGGGCGATAGCCCTTCGGCTATCACTAAGAACTCAAGGTTTTTTTGACAAATGTCTCATGATTTTTCCATTGAAAATTTGTTAAATATTCTGTTGTGTTTATAAGAAAAGTGAGATCTTTTTATGGGTAGCAATGGAATGCACCAAACAAGTAAAACCAAAGTCTAATTGTACTAAGAGTCTTATGTGTAAAGCACTTAGAATTCCTAGGAGCTCTTGTGTTAAAATAATAGGAAGAATTAAACAGATAAAATTCCTAATTAAACTAAATGCAAACAATCTTAGCTTAGACTTCAAAAATCACGCCTTTGGCTAGGAAATACATCCAAAAAATGCCTTAGGCAGTAAGTAGGTTGGTCAACAAGTAGTGTCTGCCCTTGGTGACTGTTAATTATTTCCTTTGCATGCTTGACCATGCTTGCATGAACAATGCATCTAAAATGGCTGGAATGAATCACAAGACACGTCCATAAAGCCCCGTAATAAGCAAACGAGCTTGTAGCCCCATATAGGTTTTAAAATGGCATGGTGGAACAAGTACTTGAACATTTGATGTCTTCTCGATATTAGGCAACTCATAAGATCAAAATGCTTCCAATTGTTCATTAAAACCATTTGTTTGCTCGAACAGAATTTAAAGATTTGGACATGGATGCTAGAATCCAAAATGCATATTGTATGAGCAAGTGTGAGCACATTAAGGTCCCAAGTGCAAGGCATAGACTCCCAAGTGCACTTGAAGAGGTCTTAAAATTGCAAGCAACACTGAGTAGGATTTTTAGGCAACTTAATCACCTTAGAAACATGTCTCTTTGAGCTCCATGGTAGCTCGACAAATCTAGATCTTGCATTTTCAAGCCTCCTAGCTTTGTCCCTTCCTCTTCAAAAATATTTTTCCTCAAATCTTAACCTAAAATAGAGGAAGGCAACAAATTAATTACAATAAAAGTAACACCAATAATGCACTTTCTTTGGTTATGATAAATGTTGCAAACTTGTTGGAGCATCTAAAGTGGCAGGACTTTAGGCTCAAGAATTAGTGTCAACTTCTTGCTTATTTAAAACCGTGTCCAATGACGAAGTTTAGAAGAAATTTGGTTGGCCATAACAAATCTTAAAAGTCTTACTTGATATGCATGCAAACAATTAAACAGACTTGACACAACATGCAAATATATCACATGGTCATCTTGGCTTTCTTTATGTCCAAGCACATGGATAAAATTATGATTAGACATGAGAATATTATTATTGCCACTAAATGCACATGACTTATCTCATTAAATCCAAAAAATTGTTGAACGCTGTTAGGCGCATAATTCAACGGTCAAAGTTGTTGACTTTTTGGTAACTTTGACCGCTAATTACTTGTATCTCTTCCCTTTTATCTTAGTATTTTCTTGTTTTCATTGGTTTTCTACAGGTTGGATGGCATTGTGGACATAGCGGTTTGGAGCGGGATTGAGCAAGACATATTTTGGGCATACAAAGCAGTTGAAGATAAAATAAAGTGTTGGTGACACATCGCCAAAGTTAGCGACATTCTGTCAAATTTTCCCCAATTAGCAATACATTGCCACCATCTCGACCTAGTTGGCGACGCGTCACCAACGTCTACTTTGTTTCACCAAGCCTCACAATTTTTGTGGTCCCCTACACTTCCTACCTGATGACCTGTCCTTGGAAGATGGATTTTTATCCCTTTAGGGTGTTACAAGAAAAAGAGAAGACAGAGGAGGCCTGGGGTATAAATAGGAAGGAAATGAAGAGCTCATCATCTACCTTGGCACCATCTTTTTCTCATCTCTTCTTGGGATTTCCACCATTGGAGAAGGCTTGAAGCTTGGAGAAGGAGACTAGGAGTCAAGGAGGCTTAGAGTACTAGGATCCATCTTGGGTTTCTTCTATTCCTTTTTTCATTTAGTTGGATTTTCATGGCTAGTTTGTTTATGGGTTTATTGTTGAACAATATGATGGATTGTGAGTAGGTTGTTGCATCTCTCAAGGATGACACTTCTTTTTCTTGCTATTCAATGGATCTCTGTTGATTTTTTATGGATTTGGATCACTTGTGTTGCCTATTCTTGTGCTAAATGTTATGTGTTGAAAGGCCACCTCACACAAATCACCAATCTCATTTAGTTCTTGAGAGAGAAAAAAAAAGGATGGAAAAGAAGAATAGGGCATAATGGGTTTATTATATTAGAGGTAATTTAGAAATTCATAAGGTGTTTAAAAGTGGGTTAAGGCTTAATCCATCTTAGGTTAAAACATGTACTTGAGTAATGCCTTGTTTAATCACGAGTGAGCAAAAACTTGTCTTGGGAAAAGGGTTTTTGAACTTTGAACCCTATCACCACACAAAGGGTGACTATCTTAGGGCTTTAATTAGCTTGGGTAGCAAGGAAAAGGAGTGGAATCCTAGGGGGATGGTTTTTCCATTTTTAGCCCCTTTGACAAGTCTCTTTTAGTACCTATTGCATTCCTTTAGCTTAACATCTCACATTGCATTAGTAATTAACAATTTCATCCACTTTATCTTGATACTTTTCCATGGTAGTTTAAGTAGCTTGAGTAGGTAAAATTCAAATCTTGATAAAATCTCATTATCTCTTGGGACGATACCCATATTTGCCTTTTAGTACATAACGATACCGTATAGTTGCGGGTAAATGAGAGTTATAAATGAAAAGCTCTTGGTTTTACAACAAAGTTTTTGGCGCCACTGCCAGGCGTTTTGATTAGATTTTTACCTTGGTTATTGAATGTTGGTTACTTTTGTCTACTTGATTTTTGTCCTTGTAGTTAATGTGCTCTTCTTTGTCAATTATAGGTACATCTAGTGCATGACCCGAAGCTCTTGTTCTCAATTGGTACCGCTTGATCTGAAGATTGAAAGAAGCTTAAGGGAACTTCATTTAAAAAGCAAGGTGGTTGAGGAAGGTAACACTAGTACTTTTGATTCCGTCAATATGGAAGGAAATCAAGGAAACAACATGAAGAACCTTGGAAGGGAAAGAAATGTCAATGCCATCGCTCCCAATCGGGTTGAAGAAGTGATGGACAATGGTATTGATGCTAGAAGAAGAGGTAGACCGGTGCTTAACTACTTTCATCCTCAAAGGGTGGAGGATCATGATAACATGATAAGACCGGTGCCACTTCGAGGGTGAGCTTTCACGATTCCTAGCCATGTTCTCCAATTAGTTGAAGCACATCTATTTGGAGGAGCTCTTGATGAAGATCCAAACAACCATATCAAGAAGTTTGTTTGACTATGTGTTGACACCCAATTTTGTCCGGGTACTAACTTTTTATTAAGTTTTAGATTAGGAAAATTAGTTTAGGGGGCATTTTCTTTTTTTTTTTGGACTATTTGGTCATTTGTTAGAAATTTGGCTCATTTTTATCATTTTTAGGGTTTTTGCACAATCAGTTAATCTAGTCACATTTAGGATATATTGATATTTTTTAAGTAGTCATCTAGGGTAGAGAAAGGAATTAATTTAGTTTATGTAGTAATTTGGAGTCTTAAAAGTCTTGTAGGGTCAATTTGGGTAAAAATGAAAGTTTGGGAGGAAACTGGGGATTTTCGGAAAGTTTTGAGCAAAATTCAAAAGTTTGGGGTAATCTGTCAATTTTAGAGAGTTTGAGCCAAATATGGAGATTTTTTGGAATTCTAGGAAAATCTGGGGATTTTTGCAAAGTTTTGGGCTAATCTGACAATTCCTAAAAGTTTTGGATCAAATTGACATTCGTACAGAATTTAGGGCAAAATAGGCAGATTGGGAGTTTTATTGGACTGAAACTAGTAATTTCACCAGATTATATCCTAATTGGACTAAACTTCTTCAAATTTGATTTGGATGGATTTTAAACTTTAAAAGCAGTGTTAATCACGTTTTAAGCCCACACTAGTATAAATATGGCTCAGATTTCGAGAAAATGAAAGAAAAACAAAACCCTAAGCTTGGTTCGAAAAAAGAGAAAACTGCACTCTGCAGCCCCTGATTCTTCACTACTTCTCTCCCAGAAACCCTAGCTTCTTCCTGGAGTCGCCGCCGCCCCTGGTTTTTCCCATCTTTGCCGCCCAACGCCTACAGTTTGCTATCGCCGTTCTCTCTTCCTCCTTCACCGCCTTTCTCTCTTCTCCCTCCGCCGTTGTTCTCTCAGCCCTCGCCGTCACCGCTCCAGCTTCGCCTTCCGTCCGGTCACTCGTCAGCCGCCCCAGCTCTCTCTCTCGGCGCGTCGCCTCCCAGCCGTCGCTCGTCCTCCCTGTTGCTTTCCTATTCCGCCGTCGTTGGCCACGGACTCACCCCCCAAGTTCCGCCGCTCCTCCGTCGTCGACGAAAACGGAGAATCAGAGATAGATCCGGCCAAAGACCCACGACCCGATCCATTTTTCATCCGGTTCTGACCCAGCCAACTTTTCGGTAAAACTCCTGTTTAGCCCTTTTGACTTTCTGTTTCGTTCCTACAAATCACTAACGTTCTTCTGTTTTGCAGATCAATCACTGACAGCAAGCTTTTCTTTGTTTCTTTTTGTTTGTTTGTTTTGGGCACCCATCAGACTTAGATTTTTCTTATTTTTCTCATTACACAGACATTAACAAGAAATCAAATGAAGGTAACTCTTTTTTATTTTTTAGTACTTGACATTTATTTTTCAGGATGTCTGTTTTCAGTGGTTTGATAAAATCCCGAGATAGATTGTTTATTCCATATTCAGTTGGTCTGATAAGATCCCCGGTTTGGAATTAAAAAAAAATCACTTTCAATCAAAGATTAGGTCAAGAAATAAATAATTAGGAAAAGATAAAACTAAACCCCATGGTACCAATTCCCGGGCGCTTTAATAGGGTTATTTTAGCGTAACCGATTCACGATCTTAGAATCTCACTCAGACCATTTTTCAGGTATCCAATCGACCTAGGAAAACTGATTTGGCACTCACTAGCATGGTATCCAAATTCTCAAAAAATCAAGATAGGATCAAATTGCAACAAGCTATGGCTAGTAAGGATGTGGAAGAAGTAGAAGATGTGAACTTTGTAGGGTATCAGAATCCTTACCCACCCAAGCAAGGAGGAGGAAACTTCTTCCCAAGGAATCGTCAACATGAGGGCTTCAACTATTCAAATCCAAAAGGTGCTATGCAACCACAAGGTGAGACCTTTAATGAATCAGATGCCTCTTTGAAGGACTTCATGAAGGGAATGATGGGAGAGTTCATGCATAAAGTGAGGGGGATGGTAGTGGACAAAACAAAAAGATTTGTGCATTGGAAGATGAGATGAAGATGATGCAAGCTAACACTCAAGCATCGATTAAAAATTTGGAAACACAAATGAGTCAACTAGCTACTTCTATGCGGCAACTCCAAAAAGGAAGTTTATACCTAGTGATATGGATGTCAACCCAAGGGAGTCTTGCCAAGCTATTACTCTAAAAAGTAGGATGAATGTGGTGACAGCCCAAGGGGCCACCTACTAAAAAAGATTATCCTCTCCAAGGACTCATCTTACCGGAAAGTGTTGAAGATGTTCAAGTGTTACCACCAAGTGGTGAGGAAGCTAATTCAAAGGGGGAAGCAAGAAATGTGCCCATGCAAGAGGAAGCACCAAAGCATATTCCTATTCTTCCATACCCCCCAAAGGTTCAAGCCCAAGAAGGAAGACACTCAATTTATGAGGTTTCTAGAAATATTCAAAAAATTGGAGATCAACATTCCTTTCTTAGAAGCAATAAATCAAATGCCTTCATATGCCAAGTTCCTCAAGGAGTTGATCACCAAAAAGAGGAAGTTCCTTGATAATGAACTCATTTTGATAAAGGAAGAAGCAAGTGCCATTATTCAAAGGACAATGCCTAAAAAACTCAAGGACCCGAGGAGTTTCACTATTCCTTTAGACATTGGGTCTTTTCATTGTGACAAAGCTTTATGAGACCTTGGAGCTAGTATTAACTTGATGCCATTATCTATTTGTAGAAACCTTGGTCTTGGAGAGGTGAAGCCTTCATCGATTTGTCTCCAATTGGCGGATAGATCATTCACCTTTCCAAAAGGTATTTTGGAGGATGTGTTGGTTAAGGTCGGCAGATTCATATTTTTGGTAGACTTTGTAATGTTGGACATGGAGGAAGATCCAAACGTGCCAATCATACTTAGGAGACCATTCCTCACTACCAGAAAGCCATGATGGATGTGGAAAAAGGTAATCTCATTTTGAGAGCTAATGATAAGGAAATTACTTTCAATCTTGCTCAAGCCATGAAATCTATTGATGATGAGATGCCTAAGTGTTTTATGGTTGATGTGATTGATTCTTGTATTAAAGAGATAAGGGATTTATTGCTTATTGAGGACTTACTCAGAAGGGCACTTGTTTTTGGGAATCCATGTGGTGAGGAAGACTATGAAGTAATGGGCACCTTGGTTACCCTTGATTCTTGTGGAAAGTTGCAAGTTCCAAGAAAAAAGGTAGAGCAACTTTTATCTTGTGATCTCAAGGAAGAGCCTAAGTTGGAGTTGAAGCCACTACCGAAAGATCTCAAGTATGTCTATCTTGGCAATGGAGGGTCCCTTCCAGTGATTATTTCTTCTACATTGACTACTTCGGAGGAAGAGAAATTGATTCAAGTGTTGAGGGAGCATAGAGGGCAATAGCTTGGTCCATCTCTGACATCAAGGGAATTAGCCTAGAAATTTGCATGCATAAGATTCTTATGGAAGATGACTTTAAGCCTTCCATTGAAGCTTAAATAAGGATAAATCCAAAGATGAAAGAGGTAGTAAAAAAGGAAATTGTGAAGTTTCTCAATGATGGGATTATCTACCCAATCTCGGATTCCCTATGGGTAAGCCCGGTGCAAGTGGTACCTAAAAAGGGTGGTACAACCGTGGTGGGCAATAATAACAATGAATGGATTTCTACTCAGTTAGTCACCAAATGGAGAGTATGTTTCGATTATCGGAAGCTCAACAAGGCTACCCGAAAAGATCAATTCCCCCTTTTTTTTATTGATCAAATATTGGATAGGTTGGCGGGGCATGAGTTTTATTGCTTCTTGGATGGGTATTCGGATTATAATCAAATTGTGATAGTATCAGAGGATCAAGAGAAGACTACTTTTACTAGTCCTTGGGGTACATATGCTTTCTGAAGAATGGCATTTGGACTTTGCAACGCGCAAGCAACCTTTCAATGATGTATGATGGCCACCTTTTCAGACATGGTGGAAAAATGCATGGAGGTATTTATGGATGATTTTTGGGTCTTTGGTGATTCTTTTTATGCATGTTTGGATAATCTAGCTCTTGTCTTGAAGAGATGTCAAAAAACTAACTTAGCTTTGAATTGGGAAAAGTGTCATTTCATGGTTAGCTCAGGGATAGTGCTTGGTCACAAAATTTCTTGTGAGGGCATAGAGGTGGATAGAGCCAAGATTGTGGCCATTGAAAGCTTACCGCCTCCCTCCAATGTGAAAAAGGTTGGAAGTTTCTTAGGGCATGCCAGCTTCTACCGAAGATTTATAAAGGATTTTTCCAAGATTGCTAAGCCCTTATACAACTTAATTGAGAAGGATGTGTCATTTCATTTTGATGAAAGTTTCTTGGAAGCGTTCAAGATCTTGAAAGAGAAATTGGTCAGTGCGCCGGTGGTGGTAGCACCCAATTGGGAGGAACCATTTCAAATCATGTGTGGTGTTAACGATTTTGCCGTAGGAGCGGTGTAGGGTCAAAGGAAGGAAAAGATTTTTTGAGTTAACTATTATGCTAGCAAAACCTTGGATGGAGCTCAACAAAATTACACCACAATGGAGAAAGAGCTCTTAGCGGTGGTCTATGCGGTGGACAAGTTTCGGTCTTACATTGTGGGTTCTAAAGTTGTAGTTCACACCGATCATGCGGCAATTAGATATTTGTTTACCAAGAAGGATGCTAAACCAAGACTTATAAAATGGATTCTCTTGCTTCAAGAATTTGATTTAGAGGTGAAGGACAAAAAAGGATGTGAGAATCTTGTGGCCGACCACTTATCTAGATTGGAAGGCCAAGAGCAACCTTTAGAGAGACCTACTCAAGAGCACTTCCCGGATGAAAGTCTATTCAAAGTAGAAGGTAAGTTGCCATGGTTAGAGGTGGGACGTGGGCCGGGTTGGCCTGGACCGAACCGGGACCGCCCCGCGGTCAAACCCGCCCCGCCCCGCCCCGCAAGAGGCCCGCAATTTTATGGGCAGAATATGGGCTTAATATGAGGAGGGGGACGCAAAAAAGACCGGCCCGGACCAGGCGAACCCGCCAGCTCGGACCGGACCGACCTGCCCCGCCCCGCCGACCCGCGCGCAACGGCTCCTGCGTAACGTAAACCTGCAGAAATTTTTTTTAAAAAAAAGGCTAATTACACAGCAGGCCCTCCAACGGTTTTCTGCTCCATTTCAGCCCCCAAAATTTCATTTTTGCCCCTCCCAACAACTAAATTTCAAGGACTTTTTGGTCAAACTAATTTTTCCCCTCCCCCTATAAATACCAATGCCATTTTCACTCAATCCTCACACAATCACTCAACCTCTCTTCTTCATCTACTATATTCTCTCAACCATTCTCCTTATTTTCTTAATTTCTTCCAAATTTGTTACTAATCTCTCCCTAATATCTTCATAATCCTCTCTTGATTTTGCATTAATCACTACTATTAGTACGTGAGTCATGGCTTCAAAAGGAAAGGGCAAGTCAACAGATAGTTCATCTTCCCGCAACACCGGCCTCCGAGCCTTGTTCCGTCGTCGATCTCGGCCCGCCGATAAAGGCATTTCAATTCAAGAGTTTCACGACGATGATGCCGGAATCGATATGACGAATTACGATTTGGGTCTCGACGATCAATTATCCGATGATGAAGTGGAAGAGTTGGATGCGATGGCGTCTGGGAATCCGTCAACAGAACCGACGCCTACAAGTCATGAACCCGGCGTGGAGGGAACTCAAGCACAAGGTAAATCCACGAGACTAACTGCTTGGGTTTGGGAGCATTATGAGCTCATAAACGAAGGGGAGTCGAGGTACGGAAAATGCAAACATTGCGGGAAAAATTTTGTGCATAGAAAGAATTCCGGCACTGGAACGCTGAAGAGGCATATTGAAAATCAACATGCTAACGTCCTCCCTAGTACCGGGACTAGTTCTGGAGGACAAACACAACTTGGGTCTACAACCGGCGCCGGCGGACCAGGTATATTCCGTTTTAACCAACAATCTTGTAGAGAAGGTATGGTAAATTGGATGATGCTTACCGAAAAACCTTTTTCACAAGCTGAAGATGTCCACCTAGAATCTTGGATAAAATCACAATTAAATCCTGCATTTAGAAAAGTATCTAGGAAAACTGCTAGGAAAGAAAGCTTTAGACAATTTGAAACCGGAAAATCAGATTTGCAAGCATATTTTTCTGCTCTTGATCATTGTGTGGCATTTACTTCTGATATGTGGACATCACCTATAGGTCAATCATTCTATTGTGTTACTTCTCATTGGATTGATTCTGATTGGATAATGCAAAAATGAATTTTGTCATTTAAGGTTATTGAAACAGATCATACTGGTTTTCAAATATTTAATTGTATCTTAGAAACTTTACGTGATTATTTTTGTACTGATAAAGTTCTGTGCATTTCATTTGATAATGCTTCAAATAATGATGTTGTCGTTCGCCTTTTGAGTCAAAACTTAAAACCACCGTTCAACGGTGCATTTTTTCACGTTAGATGCATGTGCCATATTTTGAACATTTGTGTGCAAAAGGGTTTAGAAGTTCTCCAAAATGAGATTTTGCCTATTCGAAACTCATTAAAATATTTGATGTCCAGACCTGCTATTTTTCGTGAATTTAAAAGCTTTTGTATTGAAAATCAAAAACCATTTTCTTGGAAACGGTTTAAATTGGATTGCCCAACCCGCTGGAACTCCACATTTTTTATGTTGCAAGATGCATTACCGTATGCAAATTTGTTGTCACATTTCATGAATTTAAAAATGGGTTCTGAATTTCTTACGACTGAAATTTGGGAGAAATGTTCCAAAACCGGTGAATTGCTTAAGTTTTTTTACGAGGCAACTGAATTTTTCTCTGGTGTTTACTACCCAACAAGTCATCAAGTTTTGTTTCATTTAGTGAACATCACATATGCTTTACATCAGTTTAAAAATGATGAGTTGTTAAAACCGACTGTTGAAGCCATGCGGGCTAAGTGGCTTCAATATTTCTCAAACATTCCACCTATCTTTTTAGTCGCTTCTTTACTTGACCCGTATGTAAAATTAACGGGCACAACAACACTGCTTGAAGGAATTTTTCATACTTATTTAGAAATGTCTCATATAAATGTTTTGGCTATGTCTGCTTCTGCTTCCGAGTACTTGCATTCTTTATACAAGTTATATTGTGAGCGGCATTCGGATAAGGTAAGATCCGAAGCTCCTCAAACCGAGCCTCCAAGGAGATCAATCTCCTCAAGATTCAACCCGGCGCTCCAAATGCTCAAACGACCCCGACCGATGACATCGGGATTAGCTAAGGTCGATGACTATCTCAACACATCGTTCGAGACAAGCGACCTCGACATCTTGGAGTGGTGGAAACAAAAGAGATCAAGATTTCCGATCTTGTCGATAATCGCACAAGAGATTCTTGCCGTTCCAGTATCGACCGTCTCATCCGAGGCAGCGTTTAGTGCCGGAAAACGGGTGATAACAGAAAAACGGTCAAGATTGACACCCGACGCGGTAGAAGTATGCGTGTGCAACCGAGATTGGGGCCTCGCAGCACTCCGGCAGCAAGACCAAAAGAGTTCGGATGATGAGGTAATATCCGATACCGAGAGTTGAATTTTTTTTTTCAATCATACATGTAGTTTGTATTTGATCTGATTATGCTGTTCAGCACAGATCATAGGTTTCTATTATTTATCATTTCCGGAACGTTTTTGCCATTTCAAAATGTAAGGCACGTTCCGATTATTTGTAAGTGCCGTTTGGCTTTTTAACTTAATAAAACTTACACCGGAGGTGGTGTTTTTTCTTAAAAATATTTATGACTTATATAATTAATAATTGTTCTATTTTATATATATATTTTCTTTTTAACAAAAAAAAAAATGAAACCCGCCCCGCCCCGCCCCGCCCCGGGACCGCCCCGCCCCGCCGTCGCCCCGCCCCGAGACTGCCCCGCCTAGAGCCGGTCCGTGCCCAGGCCTCAGAACCCAGGCCCAGGACCGGCCGGTCCGACCCGGTTCCCACCTCTAGCCATGGTATGTGGATTATGTGAATTATCTAGCTTGTGGAGTCTTGCCACCAAACTTGTCTTACCAAGAGAAGAAGAAGTTTCAAGCCGATGTCAAACATTATCTTTGGGATGAGCGTATCTTTTTGGCTTGTGTGCCGACCAAATTATAAGGAAGTGCATATCAAATAAGGAGATAAAGGATGTTCTCCACCATTGTCACTCCTCACCATGTGGCAGTCACTTTGGAGCTTCCAAGATGGCAAGTAAGGTATTGCAAACCTGCTATTATTGGCCATCTTTATTAAGGATGCATATACCTTTGTGAAAACATGTGATAGATGCCACAGGTTAGGAAACATTTCTAGGAGAGATGAAATGCCATTGCAAAAATATTCTTGAGGTAGAAGTGTTTGATTTATGGGGTATAGATTTTATGGGTCCTTTTCCTCCCTCATTTAGCAATCATTATATTTTGGGTCCTTTTTCTCCCTCATTTGGCAATCATTATATTTTGCTTGCAGTTGATTATGTTTCTAAATGGGTGGAACCCATTGCCACCCCTTCTTGTGATGCTAATGTGGTTGTCAAGTTCTTTCAAAGGAATATTTTTGCAAGGTTTGGAACACCTAGAGCGATTATCTCTAACGAGGGATCACACTTCATCAACAAGACTTTGGCTTAAGCTTTAGTGAAGTACAGTGTGCAGCATAAAGTGTCATTTCCTTATCATCCATAAACGAATGGCCAAGTTGAAATTTCAAACCGGGAGATCAAGAAAATATTGAAAAAGATAGTGAGCATCAATCGAAAAGATTGGTCACAAAAGTTGAATGATGCACTTTGGGCA
The DNA here is from genome assembly GCA_005392925.1 of Aquilaria sinensis. NCBI lineage: Eukaryota > Viridiplantae > Streptophyta > Magnoliopsida > Malvales > Thymelaeaceae > Aquilaria > Aquilaria sinensis. The sequence continues at coordinate 737,925 of SMDT01000330.1, forward strand.
TATCGAACGGCATTCAAGACACCAATTGGAATGTCTCCGTATCAACTTGTGTTTGGGAAGGCTTGCCACTTACCGATGAAGTTGGAGCACAAGTCATATTGGGCGGTGAAGAAAATGAATTTTGAGTTAAAGAGTGCCCAAGAAAAGAGAGCTATCCAATTGGATAAGTTGGATGAAATCCACCTTGATGCTTATATGAATGCAAGGATTTACAAGGAGAGAACAAAGCTTTGGTATGATAAGATGCTTGTGAAGAAGGATTTCCAATCGGGACAAAAAGTGTTGCTTTTCAATTCAAGGTTGAGGTTTTTCCTGGAAAAGTTAAAATCGAAGTGCTCGAGCCTGTTTGAGGTGGTTAAGGTGAAGCCATATGGAGCAGTGGAGCTCAAGGGTCATGATGGATCCATATTTCAAGTCAATGGACAACAAGTAAAAGCCTATTATGGTTATAAGCTTCGGCACATTGGCCAATTGATTTTGGCCGAACCTGACCTTCAAAGGAATAGTCAAAGGCGCCTAGCTAGCAGCATAAAACCAAGCACTAGTCGGGAGGCAACCTGATTTCCATGATCTTGTCTTTTCACATTCATAAGTTACTTTGTGTTTTCTTTTTGATTTTGTGGTTATTTGGTGTTTTAATGTGTTTTTGTAGGGTTGGAAGAGCCATAGGAAAGAGAAATGAGGGGATGGACAACACTAGTTCAATATGGGGAAGTACAATTCTTTGATTGGTCAAGGAGTAAGTGTAGAAAATTAGAGGGCTAAATTGCAAAAATATTAAAAATTGAGGGTGTGTTCACAAATGCTGGCGACACGTCGCCAATTTGCAAAAAAATAATAGAATGTTCATAACGTTGGCGCCGCATCGCCAGAATTTCGCCTTCAGTGGCAACGTATCGCCAATACCTGAACTGTGTTTTTATCTCTTATCTTTTCACTTTTCTTCACTTTTTAACTCACCCCTCCACCAAAGAACCTCTCAACTCTCAAACCCTAGCTCTTCCGTAAGCCTCACAGTTCGATTTTCTTGTTGGTTTTTTCTCTTAAGATTCGAAGCCAGTAAGTTCTTCTTCCTAATCTTTTTCTTCTCTTGTCCTTTTTGATGCTTTATTGGGTGCGAATTATGCATGCTTGCTGGGTCTTGAAAGTGATTAATTGCACATTGGTTTTGTGGATTTCTTGCTTGATTTTGATCTACATTGATTATATATATGTATTGGGAGTGTTTTATGGATTGGGTTATGGATTTGAAATGAAAATTATAGTTAGAAAATTTGCCTACAAAGAGGGCCACGAAATTTTCATGGCAATTTCTTGATGATGCTTATTCTTGTTGGTTGATGGACTCCAAAAGTTTTATCTACATGGATTAGGAATGGGTCAAATTTGAATTCCTGCTAATTTGCTCTAGGGTGCTTGAATTTAACATTTGATTGTTTCTGGAAAAGTGTAACTCAAGTTTCTCCATAGGTACTTTGCACAACAATGTGGCTTCATGTGCTTCTTGTTTGTCTCAATTCTTTGTGTGGGTTTCATCTTGGTATAGCATATTGTAAGTTTGTGTCGTTGGTTTACACCCAGAAGCATGATTTTCACATGTAGCAAAGGCAAGAATTATGTATGGACTATTGTAGGGATACTTGTGATAGCATGTTTATGAGCATACAACTCTTGGCCTAGGCTTCATCCTTCTTGATGAATTGCTTGATTAGCAAGTATGTATTGCATATATGCCTAATCCCAACATGCTCATGTCTCACAACACTTAGAACAATATCCTAGAGTGCTCCAATATGTTAGTATGAACATGAACTAGGCATCGAAATACCTCAACTTTGCATGAACTTTTCTTGTGTAGTTTTCCAAGTTGAAGTTGTATTCGTGGTCGTGAATGCTAGTTCTTTGTGCCATAATTTTTCATGTAAAGGAATTTGAATTGAATTTTGTGTTTGGATTTGTAGGAAACATGCCTCGCAAGTCAGTGCCAATTCATTCTCTTAAAGAAAAGGGAAGGGGAAAAAGGATTCGTGAGGAGGAGCCTCAAGAACCTCCTTATGACAAGAACCATTTTGTCTCTTATTGGGCGCACAACTATTTTGAAGGGTTCTCGATCCGCAAGTTGACACCGAAGCGGGGCTTTGACTTCTCCAAGAAAGAAAACGAGGGTATTCTGAGAGTGGTGAAGAGGCGAGGATGGCAGCACTAGGTTGCTCATCTTCAGGCGGAGGTGCCTAAAATACTAATCATGGAGTTCTATACGAATCTAATGGGGGCATATTATTTGAATCATTGGGCAAAGGTTTGCTTTGTAAGGACTTGCAGCGTGCACTACGACGACATAACTATCAACAACCTGCTTCAGATCAACCCACTAATTGGAGAATCAATCAAGGAAGCCATACTTAAGCAGATGGCTTAGATAGTGTGCGGTCACCCGGTTAACTGGACATTGAGCAAGGATCAGTCTCACAGGAAGCTTTACTTCAGCTCCTCAGCCCTCCTACCTAAGACGAAAGCATGGAATTACTTCATCTCCTCTTGCCGTGTCCCGATGACTTATGTTCGGGAAGTCATCCTGGATCATTTGGAGGTCCTATATTGCATTGAATGTGATTTCCGGGTAAATGTCGGGTGCTTCATCCTCAAGCATATCCTTTGTGCCACAAAGTCGAAGCGGGGGAACCTACCCTTCCCACAGTTAATCACTAGTTTGCTTTTGAGTGCCGGTGTCGACTTAGATGACCCCTTGAAAGTATGTTTGGCCATAAGGCCAATTTCAGTGGACAAACTAAGTGGAGCGTCAGTGGGCATTCAATAAATAGCTTCAAAGTATGAGGAGGAAAGCGCCATTCATGAGCAAGAACAAATTGAAGAATAGGAAGAAGAGGAAGATCAGTTTCAGGAGCAGGATCGGGGAGGAGATGAGTGAGGGGGGCCTTATGAGCAATTGACCGAACCGGCTACCACTACTCTGGCATCATTAGCCGTGGCACTTAACAAGATGTACATCCTCATGAAAGAGTAGCACGATGAGTCGGTAGCCCAGTTCAAATCGGTTGGTGGTACCTTCACTTTTTTTGCTTAAAAAATGTGTGAAGGCATATCTCTCCACGCCAGTAATCAAGAATCCCTCTCTGGCCAAGTTCGTTGGGGCCAACACCAGCAGCAAAGCCTGCTTTGGGAATACCCACCTTTCCAACCCATTCCTCCACATTTCCACCCCTCAGCATACCAATGGTACATGCTAATCCCTCCAGCCATCCCTCTCAATTCTACCCGCATTTCAGTCCTCCCCGTGACCCGTCTGAGGGTCTATCTTCCTTCCCTCCGGCCGGCAGCCCGTCCGGCCACGATGACCTAGGTGAGGATTAGTAAGGGCAGGAACATCTGCCCCCAGGTATGATTCTTGAAGAACTCTTTTCTATTCTTCACTCATATTAAGGACAATATTGAGCTTAAGTTTGGGGGGGTTTTGTTTGATAGTCATGCCTACTATTCCTTGTTTGTGCCATTGTTTTTCATTCTTTCGTGTTTGTTGGGTTATTTAGTCTAAGTTGTTTTCTTGAGAATTAGTTTAATCTTGTTTGTTTCATTTTAGGGTGACCTTTTTTTTCTTGCTTTTCTTTCATTTAATCTTTGTAGGTTGCATGTAGGAGCATATAGGTTGATCTCTTTTCATGTTTTCCTATTTCATTTTTCTTAGGACCCAATGGAAACCATCATTATATGTGGACGGATGTGGTTGCTAGTTTTACTCTCTTGAAGTTTTGGTGAATTTGGAAAGTTAGTTTTGAAACTTTTGGTGGAACCTTTGTGGTGTGATGTTTTGAGCTTGGGATTATTGTGCTATGAACTTGTTCTCTTTTGAGATCCTTGTGCTGTGTTTCAATCTAGAACTTGCTGAGGACCCGTCAAATCCACAATAGTTGTATGAAATTTGAAGCTCATTTAGTTTCATAAGATGAACCTTTTCCCTAAATAGCCAACCCTATCATGCTTCCTCTTAGTAAGCCCCTTTGTGCCTAATTGCTTTTTTTTTTATTTCACCCATATTTTGAGCTCTCACTCTCTTTATATCCTTGCTTTCACCCAAGGTGGAAAATGTAAATCATGGACTTAGAATAGTTGCATTGAGTTGAATGAAATAGTGAAATAAGAGAAAGTTTCATGAGGGGGTTTGATGAGAAAAATTAATTACTACTCCACTATTTCATAGTGTCGAAGTAGGTTGGGGTCTTCTCCTAAGGCAAGAGTTGATCACAACTCGAAAAAAATGCTTGAGTATTGAGTTAGTAGCTTGGATTGTATTGAGTTCGTAGCTTGGGTACAGGCAGAGCTCCTGTTTGTACACTTGCTAAACGGCGAAATACATGAAGAGGAAATAGCAATTGGTTAAGAGGTGTAATGTGTTGGTGGACCTTAGGTTGAAGCTTATTCAATTCGATTGTTTCATTTAAGCCCTTGATTTAAATTCCTCATTAGCTCCACTTAGAAAGCCTTCATCCGGTTCCTCCTCTTTTCCTAGCCCAGACCCATTGCAACCTTTCAAAAAATCATTTGAGCTTTAAGTGTTATAAAACTTACTGTAGAGGAATATGGTAGGGGAAGTTGGATCCTCTTGCAAGCCTATGGAAAGAAGCATGGTATAAGTTTCAAGTTACATGGCATAACTTCTTAGTAGGAATTGAGCTAAGTGTTGAGGGTATGACCCCTCAAGGGTTCCACCTTAAGTAGCAAAACCTTTCTTTCCTTAGTCACCATTTCTTCTTTTGAAGTTGAACTAGTGAATCATTGAAGTTCAAGTGTGGTGATTGGTTGACATTGTAGTTTCTATGTTTTGTTGTGTTTAGTTTTTCTAGGTTAGGCACACTAGGGACTAGCTTAGGTTTAAGTTTAGGGCAGTTTGTTAAGCATATAATTCAACGGTCAAAGTTATTGACTTTTTGGCAACTTTGACCGCTAATTACTTGTATCTCTTCCCTTTTATCTTAGTATTTTCTTGTTTTCATTGGCTTTCTACAAGTTGGATGGCGTTGTGAATATAGCGGTTTGGAGTTAGATTGAGCGAGACAAAGTTTGGGCATGCGAAGTGGTTGAAGATAAAATAAAGCGTTGGCGACACACTGCCAACGTTAGCGATGTTCTGTCAAATTTTTGCCAATTGGTGATGTGTCACCGCCATCTCGACCCAATTGGCGACGAGTCACCAATGTCTACTCTATTTCACTGAGCCTCGCAATTTTGATGGTTGCCCACACTTCCTACCTGATGACCTGTCCTTGGAAGAGGGATTTTTTTCCTTTTAGGGTTTTGGAAGAAAAAAAAGAAGAAAGAGGAGGCTTGGGGTATAAATAGGGGAAGGAAATGAAGAGCCCATCATCTACCTTGGCACCATCTTTTTCTCATCTCTTCTTAGGATTTCCACCATTGGAGAATGCTTGAAGCTTGGAGAAAGAGATTAGGAGTGAAGGGGGCTTAGACTACTAGGATTCATCTTGGGTTTCCCCTTTTCCTTTTCTCATTTAGTTGGATTTTTATGGTTAGTTTGTTTATGGGTTTATTGTTGAACAACATGGTGGATTGTGAGTAGGTTGTTACATCTCTCTAGGATGACACTTTTTTTTCTTGCTATTCAATGGATCTCTGTTGATTTTTTATGGATATGGATCACTTGTGTTGCCTATTCTTGTGCTAAATGTTGTGTGTTTAAATGCCACCTCATATAAATCACCAATCCCATTTAGTTCTTAAGAGAGGAAAAAAAAAGGGGATGGAAAAGAAGAGTAGGGCATAATGGGTTTATTAGATTATAGGTAATCTAGGAATTCATTAGGTGTTTAAAAAAGGTTAAGGCTTAATCCATCTTAGGTTAAAACTTGTGCTTGAGTAATGCCTTGTTTAATCATGGGTAAGAAAAAACTTGTCTTGAGAAAGGGGTTTTTGAACTTTGAACCTCATCACCACACAAGGGGTGACTATCTTAGGGCCTCAATTAGCTTGGGTAGCAAGGAAAGGGAGTGGAATCCTAAGGGGATGGTTTTCACATTTTTAGCCCCTTTGACAAGTCTCTTTTAGTACCTATTGCAGTCCTTTAGCTTAACATCTCACATTGCATTAGTAATTAACAATTTCATTAGTAATTAACAATTTCATCCACTCTATCTCGATACTTTTCCATGGTAGTTTAGGTAGCTTGAGTAGTTAAAATTCAAATCTTGATAAAATCTCAATATCTCTTGGGACAATACCCATATTTTCCTTTTAGTACATGATGACCTCGTATACTTGCGGGTAAATGAGGGTTATAAATGAAAAACTCTTGGTTTTACAACAAACGCACAAAACAAAACACAAGGCTTCTCAAGCCATTCAAAAAATTAAGTTTTGAAACAAATTCAGCCTAACTATGCACAGGCAACATTATGCATGGACTTTAAACAAATGCTAGACAATTTTGACAAACTAAATCATGATTACACATTTTCTTTAAGAAATCTGACTTAAAATCATTAATAACAATTTGCACTCTAAACAATTGAAACACAATTAACTGAACCCGAAAACATGCTAGATGCTGGTGACAAACAAAAATAATGTGACATGACTATAAAACAATAAAACTTAGATACCAATATAGCTTTCCCTTTATAAGTACTTCTATGACTCATAAATAGACTAGATGCACTCAACCTAAGGTGGTGATAACCATCTTGCATAACAAAATTTGAAAAAAAAACATAATCTAAACACATCAAAATCATTCAAGAAATTACTAAACCTACTCAAAAGAAAGATATACATTATTGAATGAAGTGTTAGTCTCCAGGTATCCTTTTTTTTTTTTTTTGGATTGGCAAGACAATGCTCAAAGCCTCAGTTAGGCTCTCTTTAGGCACCTCTTCAGATTCAACTTCTGTTGTAGTCATCTCTTTTGCTTCCTTTGGTTCCATATTTGAGAATTCCTAAAAAGAAGATACAAAAGCATGAAAAGAAGAATTTGTTAAGTTAAATAACAAAATATCTCTGAAAGACAACCTTTCTTCACTCAGTTTAGGAACAAGGATACACTCTTATTTTCTCTCATCATCCCGCTCAATTTTTTCTCTCAGGAACTCTCCACCACTCTTTTCCCATTCAATTTTACTCTTCGCACATCTTTCTATCTTTCCTCCAATGTTCCTTTCAAAAAAATTTCTTAGGCCCTCAAACTTCATAATTTTTTTTCCAATCGGCTTCACCAAAAAACCTCTTTCAATCCTTAGCAATTTGCCGTAGACTTCAAAGTACAATTATGATCTAAGCTCTCCCTCACTTTTGTTAAACAAAAGCTTTAAAATTTGTGAGACAAATTTTCCTTAAGCTCTTTGAACTCAATCCTAAGCATGATTAAAGTTGAAAACCTTAGTAAGAACTAAGGACAATTGGCACGGTTAAACAAAAGGAAGAAAATGAAATAAAAATAATGAACGGTGAGATAGGGCAGCTGAAAACAAGAAAGGGAAAATTCAAACGAAACAGAATTGGAGAATAAGAAAAATTGGCAATAAGGTACCAAACAAAACAAGGATAAGGACAATTAAGATAAAAAATGGTTGAAAAGAATGAATTATCACAAAGCAATAGCACAATAGGTAAAATCTTGAAATAGTCTTTAATTGCTAAATACGTAGAAACAAAACCCAACAAGAATGGTTAATGACACAATCTGATTTAGGGATGTAGCAAATAAAAAAAGTAAGAACAAAGGATGAAACGAAATTTGAACCAAAATTTTGTAGAAATCCTTTCTAACTCAAATGAAGTTGAGATGTAACTTATAAACAAATATGAACCAACTAAGCACCATATCCTGGTAAAAACATATAAAAAGAAAGGCAAGCACAAGGGAAAAATATATAGAAAACATGAGTAAATATAAGCAATTCAAATCTTTCCCCTATGCTTAAACTATTGCTTGCCATCAAGCAAAAACTCAAGAGAAAATGAATCAAAAAATTTCTTAAAACTTCGAAATTGATTAAAATCTAGAATCATTTCCTTGAGAAAAAATATGTAGAGAAGATTGGGACTCTAATTATCTTAAGAAATTAACAAAACTACCAAACATGCAACTTTACCTATCTAACAGTTTTCAAAACAAAAATAATTTAATGAGAATAATTCATTCTCAAGCTATAGGCTCTCCAAGTACTTCTCATAGTTTGGATTCCAAGGTATGTAAATCCTAAGTTATTTTCCTAACATAAGTTTTATTAAGTAAGAAAAGCAAGCTAAGTAAGGTTAAGTTGAGTTCCAAAGTGTAATTGGCACTTAAAGGGAAAAAAGACAAAAATAGTAATTTTGACCCAAGAGAGTGGCATAGCTGTAATTTTAGTGAAATGAAGGTCATGTAAATAATTTTTATCAAATAATTTAAGGCTATAAGTTACTCTAACCATTAGAACCAAGAATGATAGTTTCGGGACCAAAATGCATAAATTAAGAAATTATGGCTATTGTGCCACTTATGGCATAAAGTTTAAAGGCTAGGAGTGAGAAGAACAATTAACCATAGGACCAAAAGGGATGGTTTAAGGCAGAATTTTAGTGAAAAGGAAAAAAAAATAATTTTGCAAGTAGAGGAAGTAAGTCAAAGTTAGCCAGGGTGTTTGGAGATATTTTTTTTAAACAATAAAGCTACTATTCATCATCTCTCCCAACTCATTTTCATTCTTCCCTTCATCCATCACCATTAGTCTTCAAATCTTCCAAATTTGCTTCATTCTCCTAGCTAGAAGTTGGTGTATTTGGTGCTTTAGAACTCATTCCTCCAAGTTTAGGTTAAAACCTAAATGTATGTTTTATCTATGGGTTTAAGTTGGTTCTAAGCTTGAATTATGGTTAGTGATGGCCTTAATTTAGTGCTTTTGGTGCCCATTTTGCTTGGATTTAGGCTTGGAACTCAATGAAAGCAATTTGTGCTCAAGGGAATTTTGTGTGGTATATTTGCTTGAGATCTTGCTTAACTTGGATTTGAGATAAGAGATTTCAGTTATGGCATGATTAAATGATATATAAGTGGTGTTAGAACACTTGGGAGTAAGTTGAAATGAGCCAAAAGTGATTGGAACTTGTTTGGGTAAGAGTTGGAAAAAAATTGGCCGAGAAAGGGCTGAAGAAATACAACTCCAAGGGTTAATGCAGTCACACTGACTATTTGATGTTATCGCATTGAGCTTAAAATGAAGAAAAATCTGCCTGAAATGTACAATGCTATTACACCAACTATAATGGTGCTATCACATCAATTCCAGCAACCTTCATAAAATCACAATGTTGGCACACTGCAAAATGCAATGCTACAGCATTCTGCCTGACTTGTGCCAACCTTGTTTCTAAGTGTCCCAAATCAATTCCTAAGGTTTAGGGGGTGTCCTAACGTGGGTCAAAATTCCTCCAAAGATTTAAGTATGCATCAATAAATGGGTAATAAATGGGTGGTTAAGAGGGCTGATGAAAAGTGGGTAAATGAGGTGCCTTAAGTTACAAATAAGTTACTAAGGAGGGACCTAGTATTGTAAGAGTCCTTCAATGGCCAAGAGGTGAGGTTGTGAACCTCCATCATTGGAGAATGACCTAAGAAAGGTCTGGGACCCTTGATGACCCAAGGGTAGAGGCTAAGTGCCTCCGGGCATTGAGTGGTGCCCAAGAAGTCCCAACCAAGTCGGTGGGCTCAGTAAGTGAATCCATTAAGTTGACCAAGCCGAGTTCAAGGGAACGTGGTGAAGTTTGGCCACTAAGTTCAATTACCCAAAACAACAAGTAAGGGAAGGTTACGGATAAGAGTTGAGTAAATGACGATTTACTCTTAAGTAGCCCGTAAAAAGGCGGGCAAGGTCAAGTAAGTGATGACTTACTTAAGTTGCCCGTAAGGAAGACTTCATGGGATTTAATCAAGTGCTAGCATCAGATACGAGGGCAAGTATCAAGCTACCCTAACCATATGAGCTCACGGTAGTGAAAAACACCTTCGGCTGTAAGGAAGTCCTAAGTGCATAAACAAGTGCATTCACTCATCTATCCATACATTACATTGCATTTTTCTGATGTTTGTTAATTACATGTGTTTATTGTTCATTATGTTGTTTGATTGCTTGGTTTCTTTGTATGCATATATGTTTGTTGTGCTTTTGCATGCTTGCATTTGTTTCTAACTACAGGTGTCGAATTCCTTACTGAGTACTTTAGAGTACTAACCCTTTAAGTGTTGTGCTAATATTAAGGGGCTAGTCAGGCTTAATGGTTGCCAAAGGGTAGTTGTTAAGGCTAGGTTTTATTGGTTTGAAGGTACTCCCTCAATGGGAAATCTTATGTTTTTAAGACACTTGTAGTATAAACTAGTATTAACCAAAGTGTTTTCCTTACAGTTTGAGGCTAAATGAGTATAAAGAAAGTGTGGCACATCACTTGAAGCTTGCTTACTTGGGTGAAGAGTTAAGGATGGATCTTAGTAGATACATGTTACTTCTTATATATGTATGGTATGAAAAGAGATTGCCTAATATCCACTGGTGTGTATAACACTAGGTTTACGTTCGGGTGCATATAAATTTGAGATGTATGCACATAGTTGCTGCTTAAAGTTAAAGCAGCTAAACTTTTACGTCTTGGCTCATTTTGAATTGTGTTTTCATTAATTATCGGCACTATTTTCAATGTTTTTTTTATTTAATTGTTATTGCATAGCTAGGATGCATGCATATTTTCTATGTAGGGTAGAATAAGTAACTAGTTGCATGTAATGATTTAAGATACTTCACAAGGAATAACAAGCTAATTATAACCTAAGTGGGATAATAGTTTCTAAGGAGCTTACCAGTGTTAGCAAATTAGGGCACTGGGACCCTATTCCGCCACTTATAATTTAAAGGAAAAAATTCATTCTCAAGTTAGTAACCCATATCTCTTAAAACTGAAGGAATAACATCAAATTTTCAAGTAAAAAGCACAAACCACACTAAGTCAGAGCTCACTATGCACAACCATTCAAACAAAAAACTATGGAATGGGTGGTTAATTGACTTTCCCAATTTCTTTTTCCTTTCTTTTATTTTCAACCAATTCTTGTCATGTACTGAAAATGTTTGTAGCAAGTATACACTACAAGAGCTTAGTTTACACCCAAGCTAATTCTCAACACAATCAAAGATGATCTTTGATCATACTCATGCTCTTAACATCTTTTTGAGCTGTGATCAACTTTTACCTTAAAAGAAGACGCCAACTGACTTCAACAATAAAAATGGTGAACTAGCAAATTCATACATTACTTTACTTTATCAACAATCAACTATAAATCGATCAACCAAACTTACTACAAACCATCATAGAAACTTAAAACCAAAAATGATTTGAACAATGAATTAAATACAAAAACTTGATGCAAAAATAGCTTCTCAATGCTATCTTCCACTACCTTGCTAACTGATTGCAAAAAATTTCAAAAACAAATTAAGCATCAAAGTGAAAGATTAGGAATCACTTACTTGGTCTTCAAGTTAAGCACTCAAGAAATTAAAAAACAACTATTCCCTAATGGGAAAATGTCAATAAAATGATTCAAAACAAAATAAGCTCCATAAATTAAAAATTTTTCACAAATGCTAAAAAATATTTCTAAAAATAAATAAGCAAAAATAGAATAAATAAAAGCTAAAGATGTTACCCACTCCCCCCGCACTTAAATTTTACATTACCTTCAATGGACTAGCATGGAAAATAAATTGAAAAATAAGGTTGATTTAGGCTTCCAATCCAAAATTTAAAGGCTTCCAAAGAAAACAAAAAAAGATGATCAATCACAAAATATATGAAAAGAAAATATAACAGCTCAAGCAAAATTATAAGAAATAGAAAAAGAGCAACTGATGCTTTAATAACAAAGTCAAACATATCTAACAAGAAATAACACAGAACTATAAAATAGGAAGTGTAGCAACAATAATAGTAATATAACATAAATAAATAAATAAATGAATATCCTGGATAGCAATGGATGCATCCCCTGGAGGTGAAGGATTCTTAACAACCCTAGGCTCAATACCATTTTCCACAACCATGTGATCAACTTTGGTCCTTCCAACCTCCTCGGCAACAACCATGGCAGTCTTCACTGCTCTCTCCTCAACTTTCTTATCAACAATAGCATCACTAGGCTTGACTCTCTCGGCTACTGCCTCCTCAGCTCCATCAATCGATAGTCCATCACTGGTGGCCTCATCTTTCATCTCAGTGGCTCGATAAGACTTATTAACACCATTCTGGCTATCCATACTCACCATAAAAATAAATTAGTCAATTGAGTCATCATCATGATAGAAAGAATGGTGAGCATGTCCTATGGTACCAGCATGATTTGATTAGGGGAAGTATAAGCGTATCGTCTCCTTGAACCTTAGTGTCCTCGCCTCAACAGTAGAAAGGTGGGAGATCAATGCAAGAATCTGATTAGTCATGAAGTCAAGGCGATCCAAGATAAGCTACCACCTCTCAAAAATATCTGATAAAGTGTGCTATCAGGTACTAGTAGAAGTAGGGGCAACATGAGCATGCGTAGCAGCTATTTCTTTCTCCTGAATCTCTTCCTAAGTCCTCAGTATAAATCTCATCGACCCATTAAGAAGCTTGGTCTTTTTAAGCGTCCTCATAGCCTTGAATAAGTCCATGTTGGTTGTCCAGATCTCGCCACCTCTGTAAGCAATCTCTGTAGTGGGAAAATATTGAGGTTCTAGTCTAATCTCATCACGTACAATCCTACACATATTTCCCAGGTCATTACATGGCAAGTAGTGTCACATGCCAACCAAGAAAAAAATATTCCTAAGTGATAGCACACTTGACGGACGATGTAGAAAAGGTAGAAGGGATCCGTCTTCATCACTATGCCCATACTCTTCCTCCTACCAGCAATTGTGTGGGTGATCAAGTAACGCACATATCTTACCACTGGTGACCTAAAACTGGATGCCTTAGACACTATGGACTGAAAGACTCTGGCATCCTTAGCAATCTCATGCCAGAATTCCTATGGACTAGGGGTGGCAGTACAAAACCAGCAATTCAAGCCTCTATGCTCGTCAAAATTGATGAACTCCTACATGTAGAAACCAAAGTGCTACCCTAGCTTATCTAAGCTTATCTCGAAGCCCCACTCTCTTGGTCAAGACTTCATCATTTGCGATTGGCTCCAGTTGATGTTGTCATGTAGCATGCTTAAAAACTAGAGGTAAGCTCATTGTATGTAGGCTCCTGGTAGTCAAACACTGACAACCATCCATCAAAATTCACTAGTCCTCAGACTTCCTCGACCAACCCTAGCTATGTTGGAGTCTCCCAGTCAATCATCGTATTGACCTTGAACTTCTTTGCCATCAAGATATTATATCTACCCCACTACAAATCCTCCTTGAAGTCAAAGAATAGGGTTCAAATTCTACGGCTTATTCATTGGCTTCTTGGCAAATAGCTAGCTTTTCCTAATGTTTACCCATCCTTAAAAAAGCAGAAGATTTTTCCTTATCCAACAATTATCTCAAACACACAATATACTACAATAAATCTAAGAACAAGAACTATACCCAAGAATCCATAAAATTCCATCTTATGAAATAATTAGACTTTAGCTTTAGGAATTAAGGTGATTAGGCTTAACAACCTAGGCTAAAAGCATGACAGACATAGAATTCAAACAACATAACTTATAATTAGGTTCTTTCTTGGTGTGCAAGAAACCTACTCACTACCACACCAAAAGACTATCAATTCCAAGATTTCATGAAATTCAAAAGCAAAATATGATAACCAAGGCATTCATAGTAAATCATAATCCATATAATCATTCATTCAAGCAATAAGACTTATAAAATCGTCAAACAAATCAACAAATCTATCAAGTATACAATTCTAACCCTTCCTCTTCCAAACACAATATCTAAACATTTCAATTCTCACAAAACGCACTATCAACTAAAAAATAACATGAATGGGCATGATAAATCAATCAACTAGCTCATATTAAACCTTCCTATAGTAAGAAATCAAGCTATTCTTTCATAAATCTCAAATAAAGTTAGAGAGAGAAAATAGCCACAAGAAAAAGCAAATCAAAGATGCAGGGATGAAAATCAATAATCCAAATAAGGAATGAGGTCCTTGGATGATGAAAAACCATATCCGCGATGCAAGGAAGCTAGGGATTGAGTTTGGAGACTCGAGGAAGAAGATGGAACAAGTTTCACATGAAATGGGGAACAAAAATTACAATCAGGTATATATATATATATATATGTGCAATACGGTTCGTAACATGGCCATACAATAGATTGTGTTGCTTAAAACTTCCCTATCATGTTGTTGAACACGAGTATGGCATGTGTCATGTATCAGGTCTGAACATTAAAAATTTTAAATCACAGAATGAAAACATAGAACACGGGCATGTAAGCAACCATGTATAGTTAACATAACTTTAAACATGGGCATATAACGAACTGTGTTTGAAGTTTGGAGTCTAAAAATTTTGAAAAAAAAGAAAGAAATATGAGTTAAAACTGTGTTTGTGAAACATGATGAACTACATGGTTGTGTGTGAGACTATGTATGTGCTTTAGAATGAAAATTTCTTAAATTTAGAGACAAAACATGCTTTCAAACATGAAGGCATAAAAAGACTGTAACATAAACACCTTTTAAAAAATGGCTATGTAACTGTATGTGTTTAACTTCTCAAAGTTTTATCTTTTGAGAACATGGGTAAGAACATGATTGTGTATGAAACCATATAAGATAAACATGTTTTACTACATGATTGTAACACAAACAATGTTTTGCTCCTAAGGCTCAAATAAAAATTCCTTGTGAAAAATCATTTTTAATAAACCAAACATGGCTATGTTTAAGATCTTGTTAACATGGCCTTGAATAATGGTATGTATAAGAATGTGTTTAACTCCCAAAACTTAGAAAAATTTTCAAACTAACCCGAGATGAACTTACCCATTTCCTCCCACTTTGAGTGCAAAGTCCTTCCTGAAATACTCTAGGTTCTCACATCAAGAATATAAATCATAAGATTACTAGATAAAGAAAAGGTAACTAAGCTATTATTACTCAAACCAAACAAACAAAAAAAATCTAAACAAAAGATTTAATGCTTGGGTTGCCTCCCAATGAAAGCTTGGTTTAACATCATTAGCCCGAAATCTTCCTTGATAACTCAAGGAGGTTTTTCCTTCCTTCTAAACACGTTCACATCCACTTGACCGTCCACCCTATGATGGAAAGCTAGACTGTAAACTCCTCTAGGATTTGACTCAGTATTCATTGGTATAGCTCTTACTGGTCTTTTGGAAAGCATTTTAGCAAGTTGACTAAACTAGGTCTTGAAGTTCTGAATATTTGCTCTCATATTCTGCAATTTTGAATCCGTTGCATTGATCCAAGCATCAGATTACTACATGTGCTTGAAAATCAATTCTTCCATAGCTGGCCTCCTTTCTTACGTTTGAGGCTGAAAACCAAGCAGATGTTGCCTTTGATTATTCTTAGAAAAATCAGGATGATTCCTCCATCTTGGATTATATGTATTGCTGTACGGATTGTTTTGTGGCCATGGTAGATTTCCAACAAAGTTTACTTACTCAATTTTGTTCAACCAATTAGACACCTAACCATCACTACTTAAATGTCCTAACAAAGTCTACTTGCTTAGTTTTGCTGAACCAATTAGACACCTAACCATCACTACTTGAATGTCCTTCTCCATAGACTTTGCATTATATCATAGCTTGCTTCTGATTAGCTAAAAAGTTCTTGACCTGCCTTGTCAAGGCCTCAACTTGATTCGCTAAAACTGAATAGGCATTAGAGTTCTGAATCATAGCTGCTCTACTTGACTTAATCTTGGACGATGATTGCCATTGGTAATTATTCATTGTCATCTCCTCAATCAATTCTTATGTTGCTTTAGGTGTCTTGCTATTAAGAGTACCACTAGCCACTACATTTATCATTTACTTTGAAACATAACTCAAGCCATTATAAAATGTTTGTACTTCCATCCACGTAGATAATCCATGATGCGGACACCTTCTCAATAGATCCTTGAACCTTTTCAAACTTCATACAATGTTTCTGAATCCATTTGACTAAAAGCAAAAATGTGGTTATGGAACTTCACGATCTTAGCTGAAAGAAAAAATTTCAATAAGAACTTCTTGGCAGTAGTTTTTTACGTGACAATAGAATCTCTCAAAAGTGAAGTCAACCATTGCTTAGGGCTATTCCTCAATGAGAACAAAAATAGCCTTAATCAAATGTCATCTTCACTAGCTCCATTACTCCTAAATGTATCACTTATCTCTAAGAAACTAGCGATATGAGCATTAGGATCCTCATCTGCCAAGCCATCAAAATAAACACAATTCTACACCATCTAAATAAATATTAGGTTGCTCTCAAAATTGTTGGCAATGATAGGAGGTCCAACGATTCTCGACATCCCATCAAAAAAGGGTTTAGCATATTTTGACAAAGTCCTTGCTTGATTGCAGCCCTCCATGATTAATTGTTCCTGATTTTCTCCTTACTGCTCCAATTTAGAATGTGATGATTGTGACTTAGTATCCCTTAAAGATAAAATTTTCTTCAAGGTTCTCTCAATTTACAAATCTGCTTCAACAACTTCATTGTGATGGCTATGAGTCATATACCAAAATTCCAATGAGAAGAGATAAAACAAATAAAAAACTGGCAATAACTAAAACTTTGAGAAAAAAATACTGAAATAAAATAAATGGCTTGATTACTAAAGATAAGTTTTTCAAGTAGCAAACTCAACAAAATGCTCCTCAATAACGACACCAAAAACTTGGTGTGTTCGTAGTTTACAAAAAAAAAAACCGTTCCATTACACTAATAAATAGTTTAGATGCGTCAAATCTCTTTATACTAAAAAATATATGAACTCACATGCAAGTGCACCAATCATCAACGTATAGCAGTGGTGAGTACTAAGATCATTTTACCAAGGAGCAAAGGTTGTCTACCGTACTCCACCTCTTTCTATTATCTAACCGACTATGAAAGATGTTTCTTTAACTAACTACCTTAAATTAACTAAACTAAACTAAAGTAGTAAAATAAACTAGTATCTAACAGATGGCAATAGAAAAACAATTAAGAAAATCAACACAATAAAGCAGATTGGATAAATTGCAAGAAAAAAATACATAATTATATTAAATCAAATAACAATCACAATCACAAAATCATCCTAGGTTCATCTACTCTAAGCATGAGTAGGAAAAGTCTAGCTCATTGTGCCATAAAATAAACACGATAAAATCAAAATAAAAACTAATAAAAAATTATCCATGGCTAAATTTCTTCTGCTCTAAGAAATCTTTGATCCGATGCATATAAAATAATGTTGACCATCAAAGCTACTCCTAGCCACCTTTCTCCATGAAAAACTCTCCTTTTCTCTATTTATTTTCACCTTCTCCTTTTTCTTCTTTTTCTTTCCTCAAATATTGCAAAAAACACTAAATAGGCCAAACATGGTTTGTTACACTATCGTGTTTAAGGCTATGTAATTCTTTTAGAAGTTAAAACTTCATCAAATCAAACACAATTTGGAACATAAGCATGTAACTTAAACATGGATGTGTAGCAAGGCATGTCTACTCCAAAAGTTTGCCAAAACTTGCAATTTAGCTATGAAATTTTGCAAAAATCCTTCGTAACTCAAATAAAGTTGAAAGATAACTGGAAAATGAAATATGAGCCAATTAAGCACCATATCCTAGCAAAAACATATCAAAAGACAGGCAAACACAAAGGAAAAACATCTTAGAAACATTACTAAATATTAGCATATCATTCCATATTGTTTATGCACTCAGGTCCCACATTCAAGTGTCAGGTCAAACCGTTACATCTACACAATACAACATTTTCATGCGGCATGCCTAGATATTCTAGTTGAATGACTTCTTGTAGTACCATAGGAGTCACATTGAACTTCATTTCACCATGTACTCCTTATACACACTCTACTATTTAAGGCAGCCTTATCTATACCATAATCGACTATAAAAAAATTTGTAATCATTGATGAAATAAATAGGCAAAGTTTCAACTAACTGTGAAGGGACACAATCTACATCCCACAAAACCCAGTCTAATATGTTGTTATGCCGATCGTCTGCATAAACATCCATATATTCTATATGGTGAGAACATATGAGATACATGAAATCCATACTATATTTACTGAAAGTTTTTATGGATTTTTACAGCTTAGAAACCAATGGGAAAAGTGGTTTTCAATGCAGAGATCTTGATCGGTCATTCTCATTCTATGTTGGTTAATGTGTACTTATTCTAGAAAGATCCTGTAATTATGCATCTAACAAATGTTGCTCTTGTGATTTTGCATATTGATTTCAATCCATTGTCTGATAGATATCTTTATCTTGATATGCCATATGGATGATTGAGATATCTGAAAACGAACCATAAGCCCACATGCAATGGTATCATCATCATAATTTCATTGAACTTTGGTCACCAAAGGAGGAATATAAGATTCAAAGTAAAATGAGCAAAATGTGGGCATCTCTTTTATTAGGTAAACTTTGCTAATTGATCCATCAACATAAGTGCTGTTTGAGACATTTATATTAAGGTCAAGCATAATTTGATCAATTTAGTACATTCTAATGATATTGAAAAATGGCTTTCACTTCATTTTTCCCTAACATCACTACCCAACAATTTATGTTTATTTTATACAATAATTAATCTTGTTAATATAGATTAAATATATTAGTGTGGAAGAGTGTGAATTTAGCTAAAAAAGAACTTCCCAATGTTTTCACTGTTGGAAAATTTTTCTTCCACTTACCAAGGGTTTACCTATCACTTCACTAAATTATTGGTATTTTAAGCATTGAAAAATCATGGCTTTTTTTAATAGTGAAAACATTGCATGATTATCCCATTACTTATACTACTAATATACCTTTTTCAATATGAGTTATAACACAATCATTCATCAGTTGATCTTCTTTTCAATTTCATAATTAATTCTTCATGATATTTATTGCTAAAAAGCTCTCTCAACACTTGTAGTAGCAACTAACAAAATTAAAGCAAACTTCACAAGCATATGAACAAGTAGATACACAATATATTTCTTAATGTAAACCAACTTTTGAGAAATAGCATTTTTCCCTTTAATATTTTGAAAATCATTATTAGAGCATACACCAAGAATATAAATGTCTAATTAACTATGAAGTATCATAGGCTCAATTATAGAAAATTCAAGTGGGTAGAGCTAACCAAGATGAATTAATAGCTTCTTATTAAATCTAAAAATGAGTTATTGGGATTCAAGCATGCTCCATAAAGGAACAATTTTATTCTTATTTTTTCAAGTCAATTATCTCACTGTTGTGATTTTCTATCTAGAATTTCAATCAATAAATCTACTTGATAGTTATACAAGTTTGTTACCTTATTAGCTTTACGAGCAAATCTTCCTAGAAACATGAACATGTCATCAATTTTCAAAATAGGAATATCATATTAGTCATAAAATGAACAAAAAATTTTCATTAAATCATTCCTCCCACCATTTCTCATTTTCAACGATCTTTGTTACACACTTTCTACTAGTTCCATCATATTAACAATGCCTTCAACAATTCATTAGTGATTCCCAAAATTTCTTTCATCAGATGCAAATTAAATAGAAAATAAAAAAACTATATCTACCCTAACAATAAATTAGCTTGAGCTCTTTACTTAGAATTCAACCCTTATTCAACAATAAATTCAAGAACATTACTAATAGTTGGCAACTGAACAGTTAATCCAAGTAAAATCTGACAATGATAACTCCATCTATATCACTTGGACATTGGAGACCTTGTTCTTGGTTCAATACTTGACCGATTTTAAGCTCACAATTTTTAATGCCTCAACAACCTTTGCAACTTGACTTTTTTTGAAGAATATATCATCATTTGCAAGAAGCGCAAACAACTTTTTTATATTTATTATGATAGAGAAAAATGATGTAACAGAAGTATCATGTTTTGCTACTATCACAACTATTAATTGAAGCTTAAGTACAAAACTATGTACATAATATCTTAAACTATTTTTACTCAATATCAAGCTTTTTAGTCCATTAAATTGTTTAGTGATGTTGCTAAAACCATCATATCCTTACCGTGCAATCTTGACAGACTCAAGTTGTGCTAAGATAACTATTCACTAATTATTTTTTAATGAAAAAACACTAATATTAAAAACATATGTGATACCAAAGAGTAGTTCAGTCACCATTCCTTTTTTTATTCATTTAATGTAAAAACAACCATCATTTGTTAGAAAAAATATCACAAGATTCATCTATTAAAATAAAATATAATTCATCCCCCAAATCACTAACAATGGCATTGGTTGTTCCAACTATTGTAGAATTGATAATATTAGATTGAATTTAATGAGTTGCTAATATCTGATTGTTTGAAGTGTTGTTCAAAGCAACTCAATAAGTACTTTCATTATGATCTGCTAGAAAATACAAAACCTTAAGAAAGGTACTTTAATTTTTTCAAGTCTTTAATTCATCATAACAATGAAAAGTTAATCCTTATGTAAAAAAAAAATGAGATGCAATCAATAAAAGAATTCAAATGAATTGGATAATCATTTTGAGTTTGATCTAATTGTTTTTACAAAGCATTTTAAATTGATTGTTCCTAATTCATTAAATCTTCTCACTTTTACAAGCTTATCATGGGTGCCATCATAGTATTTGACAAGTTCTCTTAATATTTCTGGCTTAATTCAACTTGTGAATTCTTCATTTATAACTGCATCACTACCAGATTGCTTCTTCTAATCAAGAGTAAACAAATAATGATATAGATGACAAACAACATCCTTTGATTCATTGCACTCCAACCAATTCGTATGATTTTTAAATCAATGGGGGTTAAACCTTCCTAAAATCTTTCTAATTTTTCTTTAAGAAAAATTATTATTTTGAGATTTGCACTGGCCATTTTGTGGATAGTTTCTCATAATTCTATCATGCTAACCAGGATGACAATAAAAAATTTCATTTTCATAATCCCAGATCATTAGGAAGATCTAATTTAATCTTGACACTTGATCTATATTGAATTTATATTTCAAGATTTTATGTATCCTACTTTGGTAAAAATTGATTCGATGCTTGTACATTTGTCATATAAGTTGTATGAAATTATATTTCTTATCTTGTTGTTATTGTTAGTTTATGAGGTAGACTCGACCTATCATCCCTAAACTATATTATATGTTACTTAGTAATCCTCAAACTATCAAATGTTGTGAACCATCCTCGAACTATCTAATTACTGTTGTTTCATCCTATCGTTTCTTACAGTCGTTACGTATAGATGGAAAAATGATATGGCTTTCAAAACTTAACTGCTAATGTGGTTTCACTTTTCCATCTATCCTTAACAGTATAATGGACTGTAGGATGAGACAACATGAATTAAATAGTTTGACAATGATTGTTAAAACATTTTATTATCCTGGGATGATTAAGCAACGTGACATATAGTTTATGGATGAGAGGTGAAATTTACCCTTATTTTATGATTACCATAGATTCTCATAATTATGTTAATTTATCGCTTTTTGACAAGAAACGTATTTATGCATGTATTTCTTACATATTGTTTCAAGTTCATTACTTTGTATTGTTTGTCTATAGACCAAGACACATAAATGTGTTGCTCGTATCTTTGTTTAATTATTTTTTGGCTGAGCTTATTCCTAAATGCTCTAGAGTAGATTAATTTTGATTTGACCTATGTTTGTAATACATACATAAGAGATATAGATTGCATGTTAATAAAAAAACAATATCTTAATTTTTTTTATATCTCAAATATATTCAAATAAAATTTTTAATGTTATTGATGTTCTTTTAGTGTATGTTGTTTAGTAGTAACCACATCATTTTAAATCCTAAAGTGAATTTATAGAACCTATAAAGATATTACATCAGATTGTAATTAAAGCATAAAAATAATGTTTTGATGCTAGTCTTATTAAATTAAGAATATTAATTTCTATATGGTTCTAGGTTTCTAGGGAGTGAGACTCCTCCTACTCTTTAGAGGCTACGAATTCTGGGGTTTTAAAAGCCTTAAGGGTGAATGAAGGACCATCATCAGCTTGTATATTATGGACAATGTAGAGGCAATTAGAAGTTGGAGATGATAATCAATTTGGATTTAAAGCAAAAGGCCAATTTAGAGGAAGATGTTTGATTTGATCATACAATATTAGGTGACCAGTGGCTTTAACAAATTAAAAGTTGGTGGGAAGGTGTTAGGTTTAGGTGGTTGAATATAAGTGTAAGCTTGATTGTATTCTAGATAATAGTGCTTGGTTTGATAAATTTGCTAGTGCTACAGTGGAGTTTTAAGACAAAGTGGTGTTCTAACTATTCTGTGGTCCTTATTGAATAGTCTAATTGTTCTTTAAAAGAATATGCTCCTTTAAATATATTTAGCCGTGGTAGAATCATTCTTATTATCAGAAAATAGTGAGAGAAACTTGGCATTTGATTAGAGGTTTAGACAGTGATAATATTTGGAAGCTTGTTTTGTGTAAACTAAGGGCTTTGAAACAAGCTTTTAATAGGTTGAATGTTAAGGCTTTCTTTAATATCACAGGGAGAGTAGGAACTAAAAAGCAGGAGTTAGATCACTTGTAGCAGTATCTTAATTAAAATTTGAACAATCAAACTTCTTATCTTTCTAGTTAGAGAGGAGTTGATTAATTTCAAAAGAATTGAGGAAAAATATTTTTCCCAAAAGGTTCTTGTCAGCTTGTTGAAGTTAGGTGATGGAAAGAACAAAATTTTTTTCTCAAAGATGAAGGAGAGAAGTGCTAAAGCTAGTATTACCTTTTTATATCCTTCTTGGCACTTTCTGTTCTGATATTTGGAATGGTAGTTCATATATTGTTACTAATGGTCCCAAGGTTTTGGAAGGCCATCAAAGGTTGCTAATCAAGGATATTTTTGCAGCTGAAATTATGCAAGCAATTAAAGGGATTAATACATAAAAAGCTCTAGGCCCTGATAGATTCATTATTGGACCCTTCCAATATGATTGGGAGATCATTAGCAATGGTGTTTCTAAAGCTATTTTTCATTTCTTTGATACTAGTGTGCTACCTAATGCCTTATCTGCTACTACTATACATCTTCTTAAAAAGCATGCTCATGCCTCAGTTGCCAATGATTTCAGACCTACATCTTATTGTTATGTGCTCTATAAATTTATTTATAAGATTTTGGCTAGTCATTTTCAAATTGTGCTACCTTTAATCAATCATGAAAGTCGGGGTGCTTTTGTTAAACATAAAAACATTGACAACAATATGTTGATTTGTCATGTGCTAATAAGAGGGTATGCTACAACACATAATAAACCTCATATATGTCCAAAAGTTAATATTAGGAAAGCCTATGATATGTTGAATTAGAGTTTTTTGGAAAATTTTATGTTTCAGTTCGATTTTCCTAAAAAGTGTGTTAATTAGGTGATGATTTAAATTAAGTCTCCTTATTTTTGTAATTTGTTCGCTAGCAACTTGTGTTGTTATTTTAAAGGGAAAAGAGAAGTGAGATAGGGGGTGGTCTCTGCCTTACACTTTTTGTTTTGTCAATGGAATATCTTTCAAGAGCTTTGGGGAAGATGTATGCTAATTGTTATATTAACTATCACCATGAGTGCAAGAAAGTTAATTTGTCTCATATGATGTTCGTAGATGATGTTATGATTTTTGCTAAGGGCAATATTCAATCTGCTACTACTATTAAACATTGCTTGGATATCTTCTCCAGAACTACTAGATTAGTGATTAATTATAAGAAAATGAAGGTGTCTATGGGTGGTATTGATAGTAATGTTGAGAATGAGATTGTTGAAGTTTTAAACATGACTAAAGGGGTCCTCCATATTAAATAGTGGATAATAGATTGCAAATAAGTCATTATAAGCCCCTTGTTGATGAAATGTTGAGTAATTTGAATAGTTGGTCTAATAAATTGTTTGACTTAATCTGGAAGAGTTCAATTGGTTAAGTTGTTATCTTTAGTGTTTAGACTTACTAGTCAGCCATTTTCCCTATTCCAAAAACAGTGATGGGGGATATTGAGCAATGTTGCATGGCTCTTTATATGGACTGGTTCTATTATTAGTAAAAAATATCATCTAGCTTAGAAGAAATTATGTGTGCCTAAAATCCAGGATAGTCTTTAGATTTTTAGTTTGCTAGATTGGAACAATGCTACTCATGGCAAAAAGCTTTGCAGACTTCATGTTGATAAAGAAAGCTTGTGGGCCAGTTGGGTGCATGCCTATTATATTAAGCACTCTAATTTGAGGTAAGTTAGACCGGTTAATGACTATTTTGTTTAATTGGAAGTCTATTTTGAGGGCCAGAAGACTCTTCATGGATTGTGTGGATAATTAAGAGTGGTATTGTACTAAGAATTGTAAATTCATTATGAGCTGAGAATATTTGCGTGTTATGGAGAATTATGATAATATTATTTGTGTTAAGTTGATTTGAGATTCAGTTCCTAAAATTTTCATGATATACTGGTTTGCTATGCTTAATAAATTGCCTACTTTTGTTTGTTTAATTTGTTATTTGGATTTGCCTTTTGCCATCTACTTTTTCTACCTTTCTTATGATGATCAAAGGATTACCTATCGTTTGAGTATGCTTATTCTACAACAGTCTAGAAGGACATAATGTGTTAATGTAAATTTGAAGGATGCTCATGTAAGATGGACTTATTTTTTGCTTTGGTTCATTCAGGTTGTTAAAAGGAAAGGTATTAAGACTAAGGTAAGGAGAATATGTTTTTCTGCCTTGGTTTATTTCTTATGGAGAAAAAAGGCACAAAAGACTTCATCAATGTGAAAGCAGACAACCAGATCTCCTGATTGGTTGAATGTGTGATGCTGTCTAGATTAGGTTAAATATTATTATTAATCAAGTTTTCACTTAGTGTGTACCTCCTGATTTTACTATGTAGCATAGGGGTAAGGGTTTGTTTTGTTTTCATTTTCATTCAAGCTTTGGCATTTTCTATGTAGGCCCTTGACTGTGTTTTTGTAAATGCTATTAGGAAGTTTTATGGAACAAAATCTATAACTGGTATGGTGTTTTCCAAAAAAAAAAACAAGTTATATGGTTGTGGCTTCTACCTACATGAAGTGTATATTTTGCTATTATATAGATTTTATATGTTTTATAGGACTAAAGTAAATTTTGATTGCAACTATTCCCACTGTTTATTGTGTCATACATTTTGTTCTTTTAAAGTGACAGCTTTTCAAACTCGAATGGAAATATACTTTTTACTTTTGCGTGCATGAATTTGGACTTGATGTTTCATATAGATGCACTAGTTGCTCATACGAAATCAAATACACTATAAGAGCCAAACATATATGATGAATGGGAGTGATCGGATCGCTTAAGTAATAAATGGCTCCATTATAGAAAATCAAAATGTTAAGGATTGCATGAAAACCATTGAGGAACAGCTTCATTGTAAAAATGGATTTGTAAGTACCCTAATGAATAGGATCGCAAAGAAAATAATTGGTGGTTTTAAAGGTGAAGAATAGCATATTATGGAGATAAGCAACATTGATGCTCAATTGAAGTCCTTAGAGTTTGAGATTTTTAAGTTAGTCTCGGTGCATCTTATTTTGATGTGTATGATTTTTTTGAAAATTTTTATACAATAAAGAAGAAATATGGCCAATAAAAGAACTTTAGACCATGTTTGTTCAAGAGAGGAAAAGCATGAGAGAGTGGAAGAGACTCATATGGTTACTAATGCAAAGAAAAATGCCAATAATGGTAAAAATGCATTCTATGGAAAAGAACAAATAATATACACTCATCCAAAAAATGGTTATTACTTTTGTAGGAAAAGTGTAGATTTAAAATGTAGATTGCCCTAAGTGTGAAAAATGGCTCACAATAAAAAGCAATCTTATCTCATTTGTATATCATGAATCATTTTCATTGATGCTTATAATAATATGGATTAATTCTAGTTCTACGATCCATGACATTAGCACCTTGTAGGACTTTGTGGATCTAAAGAAGTCTAGTACACTGAGCAAAACATTTATAGATGCATTTGGCCTTGTTGCAATATTAAAGCAATGGGAACATTATTGACTTATTCTGAAATATAGTTTCAATATTGACCTTTAAAGGGTGTTTTATATCCGTCATTTCTAGAAATTTGGTTTCAATTTTCAAAGTTGTTTTTGCTGGATATGAATTTATGTTTAAGGAATCAATTTTTATTATTCTAAAATCAAAATTCCATTAGTGTAAATTTGATGATGGTTTGTATAAGTTCAATCTTGACATCACATTTGACAATTGTTATTTGGCCATGTAACTAGCTGTTGGCATAAAATGGCACATGGTTAATAAGATTTCATTGTCTTTATGACAGAGGAGATTGGGGGCACATCTTCACTGAATAAATGAAATGGTTATAAATGATCAAGTTTCACAAATTCTTGATTTTACTAACTTTAGTACTTATATAGATTGTATAAAGGAAAATAGAACAACAGGAACAATAAAGGTACCAAAAGAAGCTTAGAAGCCTTAAAGATCATACACAGATACATGTGGACTTTTTATTTCACCTTGCTCTAATGGTCGAAGATATTATATCTCATTCATTGATGATCATACAAGATTCATGTATATCTACTTACTTTTCTAACAAGGTTGAAGCATTTGATACATTTAAGTCTTATAAGGCTAAAGTTGAAAATCAATAAGAGAACCAGATCAAAAGTATTATATGTAATAGATGAGTTGAGTAATTTGGAACGTACACAGAAATGAGAGAAGTTAGGTCCATTTGTAAACTTTTGTTAACAAGAAGTTATCACTACTCAATATCTAATTCTTAGCACACACGAAAAAATGGCATAGCCAAAAGAAAGAATCGTACTCTTATAGACATGGTTAGAAGCATGATTAGTAACACTAATCTACTTGAATCCTTTTTGAGTGAACCTTTGAGAACCCTGGGTATATTTTAAATAAGGTTTTATCCAAGGTCATTCCCAAGACACAATTTAAGTTATAAAATGAATGAAAAACCTAGTTTAAACCATATAAACTTATGGGGTTGTCTTCTTGAGTTTAGGATTTATGATTCTTATCTGAACAAATAGGATTTAAGGATAACTCGAGGGTATTTCATCGGTTATGAGGTGAACTCTAAAGGATAGAGGTTTTATTATTCTTCACATACCTTTAGAATTATTAAGTCCATAAATGATAAGTTCCTTAAGAATTTTGGGACTAGTAAGAGCATTGTTCCTCATAACATTGAATTTTAGGAACAAAATAAGGCAATTGAGTTGCCCGTGGAGCCAAGAAATTTAGTTATTTTTCAAACCAACTAATTTGGTATTGTTGAAGAGTAACATAAATTAATGGCTCATGAAGAAGAGTACCCACTAAAACCTAAGCACCTAAATGAAAAAAATGCAATTGAAACGGTGGATTTAAGAAGATTTGTAAAGGCATGTAAATTTGCAATTTGTGATGATTTTTTGGTATTCCTTAAAGAATATTGTGATATTAGATATAAAAGTGATCCAAAATTGTTTTCACATGTCATGATTGAGAACGGTTCCACTTTTTAGCTTAATGCCATGAAAGAAAGAATGACTCAATGTCTACAAACAAAAACGGAACCTAATATTGAATTGCACAGAGGATTAATAACCATTAGTCACAAAAGAGCCTACAAGACTATAAGAGATGTCTTAGGTAATACGGAATGATATAAAGCTGGACTTGTTGCCAAATGATGCATACAAAAATAAAGCATTGACTACCATGAAACCTTATATCCAATCTTTGAGAAGGATTCATTTAGGACAATCAAGACCCTGGCAACTTATTTTGATCTTGAGGTACATGAGATGGATGTGAAAATGACCTTTTTAACACTACTAAAAAACATGCATTTTCTAATAGGCAAATCTTGAAAGGCTAAGCCATTGGAAATTTCTAGTGCTAAGAGTCATTGGAAAAAAAAAGGATTATTTTCTAACATCAGTCGCATTGGAAATTTTGAACAGCTTAATTTCCAATGCATTGAGCCATTGGAAATGGTGTTGTTGAATCAATAAATTTTACAATTTTAGAAAGTAAAAAATTACTTTTAAAATAATTTGTTAGAAATAATAATAATAATAATCATAATCATAATCATAGTAGTAATATATCATATACATACATATATATAATATTATGACAAAATATCATGTAACTCATCCCATATAGAAGAGTTAATTGGGCCAAAGCTACCTTAGACCCAACCTAACCCTAGTTTTATATACCTTCATATCTCACATCTTCTCACTCTTATCTTTCACCCTCATGCGCCTCATCCCTCACATCTCTCATCACTCGGCCTCCTCCACAGTTGTCCTAATTTGCCTCACCTCTATAGCTCTTGCCCTCCTTAGCCTCACCCCAATAACTGCCATCCACCTTGGCCTCACCTTCACAGCCGTCATCCTTCATGGCCTCTCACCTCTTATCACTCTCATCTCTCACCCTCGATCCGCCTCATCCCTCTTATCTCTCATCACTCAGCCTCCTCCATAGCCGTCCTCCCTTGCCTTGCCTCGCCTCGCCTCTATAGCTGCTGTCCTCTTCACCCTCACCCTGACAACTGCTATCCACCTTCACCTCACCACCACAGTCATCATCCTCCATGGCCTTACCCGTACGTTGTCCTCACTTGGCCTCCACTGCTTCCTCATCCGCCTTCCTCTCTTCTTCCCTTTCCTCCTCATCCAGAATCCACAGCTACCTCACTCATCGTAAGAGATGGCTCATCGATTTCAAATTTGATGTGTAGATCTAATGGATCTTGTATTTTGGATTGTGGATTTTGTTTGGATTTTGGATTTTAGATCTATTCAAATTATGCAATTTGTATTTTGGATTTTGTGAGATCTGTTCAAATTATGTACTTTGGATTTTGTATTTTTGTGATTTTACATTTTTGTAATAATGTAAAATATAATTTTTGTAAACATTTTATATTAAAAATATAACATGTAAAATATTCATTATTACCAGGTGTAGTAATATAAAATAATATATTTATTAGGTGCAGTAATATATAATAGAAAATACATTATCATAGGTTTTATCTGTTTTTATTTTTTTTAAAATGGTTTTAAACGCCTTAGCCGTTGGAAAACTTCCATTGGCACGAGTCATTGGAAAACCACCTAACGATTAGAAAAATTCAACATGATTTGGCATTGAAAATTTTCAATGATTCATATTCCAATGGCCAAGCCGTTAGTGATACCAAAAGTCAACCCTTGGGTCATTGAAAATAATAAATGATTCGCCAATGCACCGGTTTCCAATGGTCTCACGTTAAAAAATCCAATTTTTCAACATGATTTTGGATGTTTCAACATGAGGCCGTTGGATAATGCCCTTCCTTAGTCCTGTTAAATGATCTTTAGAGGAAAAAGGTGTACATGACTTGACCTCAAGAGTTTTGTTTAAGTAAGAAAGTCATATAAGTTGCAAGCTTAAGAAATAAATAAATTGGCTAAAATAAGCCTCTGCCAATGGTATTCAAAATTCCATGAGATTATAATCACTTATGTTTTAAAAAAAAATAGCATGCATCATTGTATATATTTTAATGTCAATGGGAGCAAAATTGCATTCCTGATCTTATATGTACATGATATTTTCCTTGTGAACAATAATTTGAGACTACTTTATAATGTGAAGAAGTTTCTTTCTTAAAGATTAGGGTGAAGCTTAGTATGTCAATATGTTAATGACATAGAGATTCACAAGGATAGACCTAAAAGGGTGTTAGGACTATATCAAAAAGTATACAATAATAAACTTGTTAAGATGTTCCATTTGGAAAATTTTTCTCTATTACTAACTCCCACTATAGCAGTAGGATATAAAATTTATTTCTTATGCTATTTTATTTAGGAGTCAATTGTAGCATAGATTTGTACTATATCTGATTTGAAATTTGTAGTAGGAATGCTTGATAGTACTAAAACAATCCTAGAAATGATCATTGGAGAATTGCTTTAAAGGTCATTCGATATTTGCAAAGAACTAAGGATTACATGATAACATATAAGCCTTTTGACTATTTAGAGCTAGTTTGATATTCATATTCTAATTTTGGTAAAAGTAACGATATGCTGAAGTCTAATTCTAGGTACATATTCATTCTCTCTGGAGGAGTTATATCTTGGGAAATTGTAAAACAATCTATTACAATTATTTATCGTAGAAGTAAAATTCATTGCATGTTATGAAAGCTGCGACATTGCATATGTGGTTAAAGAACGTTGTTTAAGGCCTTAAATTAAAATTGTTGACTATATAACAAGATCTATAAATATTTGCTTTGATAGTTTGGCTATAATGTTTTTTATAAACAATAATAAAACTGAAAGTCAAAATAGGTATATAAAGATAAAGTATTTGGTTGTGAAAGAAAAAAAATGGCACCATAATTGTTGGCCACTAGGCATATTAACACTACATTAGTATTAGCATATCTATATTTGGATCATGTGAAGTGAATGAGACTTAACTCATTTATTGTTGCACATTAAAATTTTCTTTTAGTTTTATTTTGGAACAAATTTATTTAGAATTTTACTTTATTTTCTAGCACTAAAAACTTTCGAGTTTACTTTATCAATCATGGCTAGAAGAAAGTTTTATAGATTTTTATGCTACATTATTGTAAGACATCTTACATTTGCTTCTAAATGATTAAAAAGTCACTTGCTTCTCCATCAAGTGTCTAAAAATGTGTTTAAGGGTGTTACTCAATACTCAATTTGTGTAATAAACCACCATAGGCTTGCATGTCCACCTTGTGTTACATACAAACATGAATTCAATGGACTTAATAAGGTCAGGGTAGGGCTTAAGATAAGGGTTAGAAGCCTTTTAAGTAGAGTTTAAGAAACAAGTAAAGTAACCAAACTCAAGGCAATAAAGTACAATCACTAGCATCATTCACAAGATGGTTCCTTAATATTCAATGTGTAATTTCACATTTGCGACAATTGGTTAACTTCTTGAACTCTTGTTATTGAACAATTTTTTCTATTTCTTCTTTTTTCTTTTTTATTTTCTTATATAAAAAGAGGGCACAAGATTAACAATGATATCATGCCATTTACAAAGAGTGAAAACTTCTTTTTTCAACACCTTTCTCACCAAACTAACCAATCCTATCAATGTGATCTCCCCAAACTTAAGTTATTGCACAAACTACCCATATAAAAATTGCATATGTTGTGTGCCTAGGCTCAAGTTTTAAAACATTCGAATCACATCTACAAGTGCATGGTTGTTACTTGTTGGTAACGATAAGATAAGTCAACACAACTAGAACAAATGAGAACTATTACCAACTACTAGGACTTTACAATTTCAGCTAGGCAATGCAAATTTAGGTACAAACAAGCAAGTAAAACTACACGGAACTAAGTTAAACTAACAACTACACCAAGTGTGCAAGTAACTATCAATTGATGCAATATACATTCTAAATACGCTTCTATAGAAACGAACAATTATGCTTACTAAGTGTATTTGCCCAAATTTGTTTCTTGAGCCTTGCTTTCTAAAGCTTGTGATAACCTTACCATTTTAAACTAACCAATCAAACTCTCATTTTAATTAATTAGCTTATATGTGGATTAACCTCTAAGACTCTTTACTTCTTGTTGTGTGAATTTTCTAAACTTATTCTTTCAACTCAAGTTATCTCATTCTCTTATTCCAATTAAGCTTTCACTAAAACTGCATAGCCTATAAATCTTGTTTCCTTCTAATTACAGGAAGAACTCGACCTTGGCCCCAAGTACTATTTTAGCTTACCCTCCTTAACGATTTTCCCAATGAATTTCTAGAGTTGTTTACACTGATCATTGTTATGACTGTTATCTCTATGGTGTGTGCAATGTAGGTCTTCTTCTATTTTTACATCAAATGGTTAGGGCCTAGGCCACCTTGTGACCATTTTTTTTTGTTCCAAGTCCAAAAGGATATTGCTCCTTTTTACTAGTTAAAGGGTGAATACAGGGTTGAGCCATTTTTCCCTCATATGTTAAGACTTGTTGTCACCTTTTTGCCTTGTATTTACAACTTGTGCCATGTAACCAATAACTATTCTCTGACATATATTGCTTGCCTTTGAAGGCTATATGTGGAGAAAGGTCATGGAGTACTATTGCAAATTGGCGCATGACCTATCATTAAAATCCCGTGCAAGTTGATAGTCCAATTATAACCCTTTAGTAAAGGATGTCATTTTCAATTTAGAGGTTAAATATGGGATTAAGACTGCCTCTTCATTGAACCTCCAAATAAAGTCTCCCAAAGATGCCCTGGAGGTTTCAAATTGACAAAGTAGACAAATAATCACTTTATATAAGAATAATACCCAATAATGCATGAAAATTTATGCAAAATGAACTTGCCAAATCAAGGATGCAAGTTGATCTATTTTGAGGCACATTGGGCAGATTGTTAGATAACCAAGTTTACTCTAGTAAATGAATTTAGGTTTTTAAAACTATTTACAATTTTCTTTGAAGTATACGTTATTCTAGAAAGCTAAATGATTTTTGTTATGAAAGTTTCTTTTTCATTAACTATAAATTACACAACGTTTATAAATATAAAATCTTGTTAATTCCTTAATTGACCTTTGAAATATCATTAACCCAACCTTTTGAAGTCTAAACTGCAGTAAAATCCCAAACAAGCTCTAAATTTTTAATTTTCTGCCCTAGGTAAGCCATGAGTATCCATGTGTAGTGGCGATCGTTGTTGTTGATGATTGGATCTTGTGTAGCTAGATATAGGGAACATAAACCTCATTATTTCATAATCTAATTGATACTATATAATTAAATTGCCCTTCCTAAATTTTAGGAGGTGGATGATCAAATTGATTTATCTCATAATTATAATGTTCCCAAATTTTGGCCAGATTTGACAAGGTTATGGTTGAAAGCTCTTTTGAGGTGCTTAAAGGATACCATTTAATGGAGCATTAGGCATGATTTTGGAAGTCCATTTGTTTGGAAACTACCAATAGTTTAAGGGCCAATGGTCAAGATTATGATGGTTGAACAATAGTTAGTGATTTAAGCCAAATAAAATAAACCAATGAAGTTCTATAGTAAAAAATAGGCTTAAACTGATGTTGTTTACTTAAGCTTCCTTAATTTGAATAAATTGGCAAATGACATTTGCACCATCATGACCATCCATCACTTTATTGTTGTCACGCATTTTCTTTAGCTAGTTTTCAAATGCTACTTAAATGTCTTATGGATTCAAATGAGAGAAAACTTTGAGAACCAACCAAGATTAATTATTCTAGTTTATTTTTTCCTAATATAAATGTTTGAAGTTTTGTGTATACACACACAAAAGGTATCATCATCCACTGGGTTGGATTAATTCTCAACTGTGGTTTGTGAATACATTTGGCCCAGGAAATGTCTAAGGTTTTCTCTAACAATAAAATTATATTGTATTTATAACAAATTCAAACTATCAACTCAAGTGCACACGGTGAAAATATTTAGAAACAATTATTAAATGATTTGCCATTAGTATCGTACACTAGCTATTTTTATATTACTAGTCTTTTAAATTGGAGAATGCTAAAAATGAAAAGATTTTACAAAATGTTCCCTAGCTAAATGATAGGGTAGTTTTCACTTAAATTAAATTAATAATGTCAAGTAACTAGCACAAAATAATTTAGTAAGAAAATTTTCCTTTTCAACATTTATGGAGTTTGCTACTCAACTAAGTTGGTAGAGGAGGAGTACAATATTTCTGTATAGCTCATATGAATAACACATTAAAACAAAGCATATGGTGACAAAGTATTGATGTAACACTACAAGATAGAATGCCTTTTATTATGGAACATATTGTAGGAAAATTGCAGTAAATGCATGTTTGTTATGAAAACTTCTGTAGTGCGTGATCGTCGTAATATCGCAGTACATCTATAATCATTAAAATCGTTGCAAAAAACTGTGATGATATCGATTTGTTGTTCCTTATAGTTTTTTTTTTAGGAGAATTGTTTTAGTAGTGGACTAGTAGTGTATTTGTTTTAATTATTATTTTATATTAATTACATAAATGTAAATTACTTCAGTAGATATTATATTTGTTTAAATTTTTATATTATATTAATTACTATTACAAAATTATGCCAAAAAATAAATATAA
The DNA here is from genome assembly GCA_005392925.1 of Aquilaria sinensis. Lineage (NCBI taxonomy): Eukaryota > Viridiplantae > Streptophyta > Magnoliopsida > Malvales > Thymelaeaceae > Aquilaria > Aquilaria sinensis. The sequence continues at coordinate 772,416 of SMDT01000330.1, forward strand.
ATATAAAAAATATTAATATAAATATCAGATAAATACATTAATGTGCTCCATAAACACAAAACATCAATTATACATATAAATGTGTCTCACATGTACAAAAATATGTAAGAAAACTCTAAACTTAATCGTGGACTCCTTAATTTGGTGGTATCAATCATTGGCTCAAATACTCTAATTTTCATTAGTGTATACCTAGAAAAATATGTGGGTTAGTTTTCATAATTTTGTTTAACTCATTAAAAAATGTGTCTTAGCTTTTATAATTCAGTTCTCTTAATTATATATATTATTAACTTTTAACAAGTTAAATAACTAAAACAATCACAAATTAACAACCACCTCATTAAAAAATTTTAATAACTAATTTCTAACTAAATAAACCACATAAATGCTCATCCACATCACTATCACATGTTTAATTTTTGTTGCTAACTTGTAACAAATTAAACGATTTAAACAATTAGAAATGTTCATCCATGTGACTAACACATGTTTAATTTACTAACTTCTAACAAATTAAAAATAAGAAAAAAAAGTAAGAAAGACATTAAACTTGCCTTCAAGTAAGAAATGCACCAAACAAAAATGTTGGGATGAAATCGTGAAGAAATTAGCTCTAAGAATATTTGTTTATGGCTAGGAGGAAGAAAAAATTGGGACAACAGGATGCTGGAGAAGGAAGAAAAACCAGGAGGAGGAGGATGCTGGTGGGTATATAAAAAAGAAAATCATCATAGAATTGTCGCTAATTTTACAGCTCAATATTTAGAAAACAATTTTAAAATTTCACCGCCCAGGCAAAAACTATAAAATTTTAGTGTGACGGCAATTATTTTCAACAATTTGTGATGAAATTGCTTTAATTTTAAAATTGTCTCACAATCATCACTAAATTTACTGCTAAAGGGAAAAATTATGAATTTTTAAATTGTAATAGAATCATCGTTATCTTGACTATTTGTGATGATTTTGCTTCAATTGAAATTGTTGCAGAATCGTGGACATTTTTTCTTTGATTTTTTTTTTCACATTTCTACAGTTTTCATACTAAATTTAATTCCAGTGGCTAAACTGCTAAATTTTTAAAAATATTGGGCTTAACTAAAATTTTTTTGAAAGGCCAAGGACCATTGTTGTGATTATTATGATTGATTAGAATGAAAGTTTAAAAAATTTGGGTATGCCCTTTCAGTAATTTTAAAGGCTTAGGGTCAATTAATCTTTTAGGTCATTAACCATGCCAAAAATGAAAAATTCTTTTTAAGCAAAATTTTGGAAGTCTCCACAAATTTTGAAGTGTCTAGTATGAAATTCTCTAAAAAGTATAGAATTCCTAAATATAGAATCCACACATAATAATTTAGAGTATCCAAATATGGGAAAGAACATACAAGAACTTCAGTCATCCCCCTTGACATCACTTTCAGAACTATCACCAAGTGAGGAATCTTCATCCTTGGAGTCGCCCCCCTCTAGCTGTACAAGCTCGATTGTTGGATCAACATGATTAACAATTGATGGGTAACACAAGAAGTCAACAAGTATGTTGATCACATCAAGAGCTGGTGCATTAGTTGTAATCAGTGGTGGAAGCTATGCAATTTCTTTTTGAAACGACTCACTTTTTGCCTCTATTGTTGATGATTGATCATTCTTAGCGTGGACCCTCTCGTCTGGTTTATCTGATGAGATGGATGGGCAATCAATGAAGGCTTGTAGTTTCATCTTCACAACAGCCCACCACTGTTGGAACCTCATTGTTCAGGTATCCATAATAGTACACTTGTTAGGCTTGGGACACAAAGATGAATGGTTCAGCAGGAGACAATTGGGGACTTTCATTTAACGTCGAATACTCCCGATTTTGGACAAGTCCATACACCTCACGTTGGATCAAACAAAGTGCACTTGAACATCGTGACGTTCTCACATTTGCTGCCATGGAACTCAGCATGATTAATCTCATCCATCACACCATAAAAATCATAATCACTTGAACCTCACGTCCCACCTTTTACATAAACACCATAATTTTATGTTTCTTTATCTCGATCGTAGTCTTGGGTGTGGAAGCAAAATCCATTAACTACATATGCATTATATGAAGTTGCGATGTGCATAGGACCACAAGAAAAATGAAACTAGTAAGGGCCTAATGTATTGAAGAAATGATGTGCCTGCAGAGCATCGTAAGTCGACCACTCACATTAATGGAATAAGTAATACATGTAGGCCACTATCACACATTAGTGTTACTCACATATTCTTGAACCCAAAGGGGAAATCACTCATCCTGATAAAGCTTGAATCTGGCTTTCACTACAGTTAGGTAAGATTTACTTCATCATGTTGTCAAAGTGCTTGGATAGACACACATGAAACTTAAACAATAATGATATGAGGTTACATCTTTAGGTAGTTAAGAAAGGTATAAATGTGCACTTGGTGTCTTTCCACTAAGTCCAGATATTGTTCCTAGCTAACCATTAGAATGTTATGACATCGAGAATTAAAAATTGACAATTTTTTAGTCTCACAATCACCGAGCTATTGCTCAGTATCATAATTTGAGGCATTCTATTTAGTTTTATTAAAATATTATCTTCAAAGTAGTGGCCATAAAACATGGACATTTTTTCAGTCAAGTAAGCTTCAACAATTGGTCCTTCAATGGTTGCTTTATTTTGTGCCTTTCGATTGAGAGACCACATTAGTCTGAAATAAAATTAAACAGACACATAAACCATTAGTTATACACATATATTTAGCTGAGTTGAAGGATAATATATGATGAATATCTCTTAACAGGATACATCCTTTGAAATTGAATAGGTTCGCATAATTGAGCTTCATATGGAATGTGATTACATGATGTTCCATTAAATCAGAAAATGCTAGCAGGAAAATCTTCTTCAATGTACGTAGAATGACCACTATATTTTGCTCTAAAACATCTAAATCTTGAACCTTAACCATATTTGTGCATAGCGTTCTAAAAAATGTATAGAATTCTGAGATAATTTACCATATTGGACCACTCAAATAACCACATAATGTGATTGGGAGTACCTTCTGTAAGAACACATGACAGTCATGACTCTTGAAATTGTAGAATGTATGATCACTTAGGTTCACAGTCTGACCTGAGTTTGAAGAATACCCATGTAGCATCTTAATTTTTTTTAGCCATACACAAACCTATCTAACATGATCCCATTGAAGGGTATATGAAGCTTTTGATTTAACAATCATTTCCCCCAATTTACACAGATGTAGTTTAGGATGCATCTTTTTAATTAGCTCTAGGTCAAGCCTAGAATTTGAGTTACCCTTAGTCTCCCTAGTAACATCCATAATAGTGTTCAAGATATTTTCAAAATAATTTTTCTCAATGTGTATTACGTTCAAATTGTGGCAAACAAACAAATGCTTCCAGTATAGTAACTCTAAAAAAATTGATTGATTCAGCCAATTATGCCAATCTTCAAAGCATGGAACCCAGAGTTCGTCATATTCCTTTCCAAATGAAGGAAATTGGTCTAACATGTCACAAATTTCCTATCCTGACCTATGCATATTGACGACACCTAACTCATTTTTCCCTAGGGTGAATGACATAGTGTTAAACCGAAATTCATGATTGTACGATAAAAAATACTTTGTGAGTACTTCCCTAGACCTTTTTCAATTGGAATGTGTCAAGTTATTTCATGTAATATGAACAAGCTAGCTTATTGTGAGTACTTCATCTTGACAAGTTAGCAAGCGTAGGGAAATCATTAATTGCTCTTTTAAGATGTCTCAAGTCACTTATCTTTTTTACCACAAAGTTTTAAGCTCATCAACCAATGGACGTAAATACACATAGATGTTACAAACCGGTGCTTTAGGTCCAGGAATGAGCAAAGCTATAAAGATATACGATTTTTTTGTGCAATGGTCTAGTGGTAGATTATAAACAACAATAGAGACAGGTCATACAATGTACATTCTGCCAATAACATTGTTTTGGCCGAATATCTGTACACAATCCAAGTCTAATATTTTTAATTTATGCTACAAAAGATAGAAATGTTGGATCAATGTGATGCCGTGCTTCTACCTGATGTGGATGCCTAATGTCGCCATTATTAGTTAAATTGTTAAAAGCATGCCATGTCATGTATCCAGTGGTTTTGGATGACATGCAAAGTCGCTTCAACCTTTTTTTAATTGGAAGATATCGCAACCTTTCTAAGGAATCAATTTTTTTCCCACTAATTCTTCTTTCTTTGTATCTCAAACTCTCACACATATGACAACATATCAACTTTTCATCTTCATGATAGAATAACATACAACTATTCTCATATGCATAAATCCTTATATGAGGCAGTCTAAGCCCCCCTAGTGAGCTACTTCATTTCATATAGCATTTCTAGAAGTTTGTCAGTTTTAGGTAACATCTTTTTGGTTAATGTAAGCACTTGATTAAAGCAGTGATCAGACATATTATACTCACTTTTACAGCTCATCAGTTGGATCATTGCAGATAACTTTATATGTTTTGTGCTCCCATCCCACAATGGTGCATTTGCATCATCCAAGAAATTGTAGAAATATTGTGCATTTGGATTAGGCAACTCTTGTCTTAATCTACTAACATAAAAAATGTTGTTATCATACCTCTTCCTACATCATTGTTATTCTTTTCAACATCTTCTTCATCAATCGATATTCTACTAGATGATGAAATATTGATACAATTGAAATTTGTATTATGTATCACCTGAACATGTGATTCTCCATGATACTACAATACATAATAGTTCAACGTAAATCCACTTTGATACAAATGCTCTCTAATTTTTTTTTTCTATTCTAAAATATATGTGATCACATTTTCTAAATGGACATTTGATCATTTATGACTTTGTTCCACTATAAGCACACTAAAGAAATTTATTAACACATTCAACAAATGCAGGATTTATATAGTCAGGCCCATATACTCTGGTACATCCAAGAGTGTCTCCATGCATCCATCTTGAATCCTTGAAAAATTCATAATATGCATGTCTTAAGACATAGAACAAATATGCATATTTAGATTACAACATTATGATAAATTTTTACATACAAATGTTATGTATACATATTACCTACTCTCCACAGGGTGATGGCCTTACCCTGCCCAAAGTTATATCAATAAATATTGCATTCTGTTGTAGCATTTTTATCATGTTTCATGTAAATTTTGGCAACATCTCTCCTTATCTCCCATTTGTTCTTGTACTTAACGTTTTTTGATATAACAAGTACATTGAAGAATGTCCTAGGAGAACATATTGGGATAATACAACCAAAATTCACACCACACAAGAATTAACGCTACATATGGACTTCAATGTAGCTGATACAACTTTGAACTATCCAACTTGGACAATCCGTGGTAACGTTAATCACAAACATCAAATATAAGTTGGCCCGATACAATTTCTATACCAAATATACAAATCGGACAACACAAACAATGTCTGTCATTAATGTAATCCCGAACGGGGACTATATGGTTTAAATGTATAGATAATGTTAAACATCACAAAAAATAAAAATAAACATCTAAACATAACATAAAAACTTTAGCCTAACCTTTATTTACCACTAAGCTCAATATAAATGCTACAACACCACTTGAAAGGAAAAAATCAGATGCACTCCACCAAAATGGGAGAAGAATGAAGGCAATAAGCTGCTGAGGAGCATAGTGAAGGAAATGGGAAAAAGAATCGGGTGTTAAAAATATATCTAGATAAGAACTGTAACAAAATCATCGCATAATAGCCCCAGATATAAAATCATGGCAAAGTTGTAGCAGACATTACTGCAAATTTTCTATGAATTATTTGCGATGATAAAAATCGTAGCAAAACTTCTTGCCTTTTATTCCTACCCAAAACATTTGCTACAATATTGTTACAAATTCTCCATGACAATTATAATTGTAGTAAAATTGCCTACAAAAGAATCATAGCAAAATCATTGCAATTCACACTTTTGACTAGTTAACATTATCTTTTGTGACGATTCTACCTCGATTCATTTTTGTGATGAATATAATCATCACTATTGTCAATTTCTCTTGTAGTGTAAGCATATCAATAATCATATAAAAGATCACTTTTCTACAAATTGATAAATTTCATCTCTAGTCCTAAGGTTTTTATTTTGTATAGAGTTCTACAATTTCCAAACCTTATATTAAATAAGCCCTTTCCACTTTCACCATTAGATTTGGAAGCATTTTAGTGGAGCAATAGCATATAAACCATTACTTGCTGATATTTTAGATAAATAAGGACACAAAAATTTCATTTCTAAGAAAGTATTACTATATGACAACTTAAAAATTCAAAGAAAGAAATACTCCCTTCATTTTACAAAGGTTGGCCCTTTTATTTTTATTTTTTATTTTTACTAAAATTTGACTATAGTATATTCATATTAATTTATATTATAAAAAAAATTTAAAAATTATATTTATAAACTAGAGTCTCTAAAATATTATTTTCATATAAAAAGTTTATATTTATATAAAAAATTTTGTAAGAAAGAAAATCATGAATTAATTACTGTAAATAGTAAAATGGACAAGTTTTGTGAAACTGCAGTAGTAGTTTTGTGAGATAATATCATTTACCAACGATTTAATAATGCCCTTATGAGAGAAGAAAACACCTAAATGTTTTTCCCCAAACAATTTTCCAGAGTTTATGCTCCTTATTCTAAGTTAGGTTGAGTAAAGAACCCAATAAATATTTATATTTTCATAATTACACTATAACCTAGAACTTTCAAATATTTACAATTCAATCCATAAATTTTAAAAAATTTAACAAATTAGTGTAAAAAATTACATATTTGCTCCCTAAAGTATTCAAATAATAGACAAAATATTTGTAATAAAATGAAAAATCAAGTCCTTAGACTTTTTTAAAATTTTAAAAAAATCATTGAAGTTTAAAAAGTGAAATTTTAGTCACTGAATTGAAGGTTTAAAGAAAGTGATAAAATACTTCAACAATGTGTCGGAAAGTATGAACTTGGATTAATATTTTATAGCTTTTTTACTTATAAATCTTGCCTTCCCACAATCTTAGGCTTAATTTAGGGAACATATATAATGGTTATTTAGTTAATTTGTATAAGCTTTTTTCCTTTTATATAAAATGATTATTTACGTAATATGTATACAAACTTAAATCAAACACTTTTAAAAGCCCAAAACCATTTCTAAAACATCTTTTTGTAAAGAGCAACTACTGTCTGAAAATTATTCCTTTTTTTAAGCTAAGTATGGGAAGAAATCTAAGAAAAAATTAACTTCTTTTTTAAAAATTATGATTCTATTGATTATCATATACATACAGTATTAATTGTAGATGACATTGGTTGTAGATAAAAAAAAAACATTGATAACAAGTGATTATTTAATCATTTTCCTAAGTTGGAGGCGAGGACACCGTTAGCTTCCAACGATTTTTTTAGGATTCATTTGTACGTGCAAGTTTCAATAAAAAGTATTGGTACTTCTTTAGGAAAATAACTCAATTATATTCGTTATAAGCAATCGTATACTTTGTTTATAACAAAAAAAATTGCTTGGTAAAAGATTTTTAGGTGGTCTGATGGTATCTTCTTTTGTAAAAGAATTATTATTTTTTCCATAAATGATTTTAATTATTAACAAATTATTTTATTTAATTTTTAAGCTGATATATTAATCACTTTCTTCCAAATGAAAATTCATGAGCTTATTTATAAAAACACTAACAAACAGAGCCATGTATGCTAATTTCCAGAAGGTAGAACTGAAGAAGGGACCAATTAGGATATGATCTTGGAAATTAAAGGCTTTTCTGAACAAAATAAAATGTTAGAGACTAAATATGAAATTACCGTTTTTATTCCCCATTCATTATGCTATATGCAATTCAAATTAGAAGGGTCTATCATATATGCACTACTCGCTAAGTTTTAAAAACCTTTAGCAATCAATGTCTACTTGATAGTTAATGGGATCGTGTGGATTTGGCTCAAAGGCTTGGTGAACTATAGGCTTAAGTCCTACATACAAAGACAAAATTAGAGCCCCCAGATATTTTCCTAGGAAAACCCTTCAACGATCAAGTTAGACTTCAATGAAGAGAGGAGCAAGAAAATAGAGAATCAGAATGTTATACCTCGAGATTGGTGATTGGGCTGGCTTATATAGCTTAAGGAGATTCAAAGGAATCACTCTTAGATAGGAATCAGTTAGTTCATCTCGTGATTCCAAGATATCCTTTCCATCTAGAATAAGAAAATGCGGATTTGTCTATTATAGACCTCGTGTTGGGCCTGTTTTTTACCAATAAGTCCCTTTTAAGAAAATGCGGATCTAGGTTCTTCATTTTCTTAAATGTTGTCATCTTCAAAAAAGGTGATAGTCCATGTTCACCTAAGTGGGGTGCAATCCCTCTCTTCTTGGGCTAGCATGCCTTATTTGGCATTGTTTACTGAAAGGGATGCGATGTTCTCTGGACTACTTCCTAAGGAAGCTTTAAAATCATCATCACTTTCCTTTCACCCTGTTTCGTTGCTACAAGTGGTAGGTTTAATGGTTGAGGAAGGAAATGAAGCGACGTCTAATAAATGTAGCTCAAAAAAGTGACAAGGTGTGATAGTCTTTGATAGTTGTTTGTTGCCTCACGTCCTTTTCTTAATGGGTGAGAAATCAATGATGATTGCAGTGGTAGTTTCAAGGAGGTAACCCAAAAGTTGTGGGCTTCCTATATGCATTCTAGGGCCTTTTCACCCTTATTTTTTCACTGTTTGACTGCCTCTTGCTCTACTGCATCCATGTGTTTTCTACTTCCACCCATTGTTGAAGCTTTCTCTACTCTTAGACGCTGTCGCTTCTCACTACTACTTCCTATTGAACCTCTTATAATCAGGTAATTCATCTTATACCTTCCATCTTACATTAATTTGTAGCGGTGATTTTTGGTGCTTTAGAACTTTTTTCTTTCTTGGAACTTTTTTCTTTCTACTATTTGTGTGTCTTCTTTTTCTATTATTTTGGGTTTTCTTTGGCTGTTCCTTCATCATTTCTTTGCCATCCACCATATGCTAGCAGCAGCCCTGACATGTTGAGTAACAATTTTTCTAGATGGTGTCTTTGAGATCATCAGCTAGGCTTACCATTGGTGAAGTCGATTAATGAAAAGTGTCATTCTTCCCCTGTATGGGGTTTTTAAAGGGTGTGGTAACGAAGCTCACCAAAGGAACCCTAGTAACAAATTTGCGGTGGTATTTGTGGCCTACTAGCATGGTGGCTGCCCTATCCCATGACCAAGTGTTAACAGACAGGGCCATTGTAGGTGGTGATAAAAAGCCTGATGGGTTCACCTTTTTCACCGATCAACTACTGATAGGGCTCTGCTTTCCTCTTTACCCGCTAATGGAGCAATTTTGTGAGCACTACTAGGTGTTGTCATCACAGCTAACTCTGAACTCTTTCATTCACATCAACGAGTTCATTCTCTATTATAAGTTGGTGATAGTGGTCCCCTTGTTAGAAGTTTTCCTCCAGTTCTTGTTTTTGGATTTGAAGAAAGACTCATTTTTATTCCATATTGCCCCTATCAATAGGGGAGGAAACAAGTCCTTTAAGTTCATTTCCTGTAAGGATTTGTGGGCTAGATAGAAGGATCATTTATATTTCACTTTAAAGGAGCCAACATGAGGCTTCCCTAATGACTTTGCCAAGATCCCCAGTGGGCCCCAGTTTAGTGGTTGCTAATATACAAGGGCTTCAAAGCCTACCGAGCTTACTTCAGGTTGGTTAATTGGTTGGACTTAGTGGAGGGGAAAAATAATTTTTTTAGAATTGTTCCCTATTCACTACAAGACAATACTCAGGTGGGCAGGGATCAACAAAATCCATATATGTTATCTGCATGTGAAGAACCCATCCAATTGGGAGGAGGGTCAAGAGGCTCCCCATATGCCAAAAGTTGTATTTCATCCAGAAGCTTGATCCCTCCTAACTTTTGTGTGCTTGGCTGGTCTTAACCTCTTCTTTCTTCTATGTAGAGAAGAGTAGCCAAGCTAAAGAGTACTTAAAGAGCCGTAACAGCATCATTAATACCTTGGCTGATGCTAAAAAAATCCCCATTCTTCAAGCTAATGCAGCTCATGCTCTAGGGCTAGCGGAGAAGGCCGCGAGTGCTCCCTCTTCCCAATTAGCACCCTGGTTGTGGAGCTATTTGAGTCTCCTCTGGAAGCTCAGTTGGTGTGTGTGGTGGAATAGGGCCCTAGTGCCCTGACTTGCTAACACTGGTAGGCTCTTTTGGAACTATGATCCCACTTAGGTTACAATTGACTAGTTATTACTCGTGAAATATCTTAAATCATTACGTGCAACTAGGTACTTGGCCTACTCTGCATAGAAAATATGCATGCATTGTCTTGGCTATATAATAACAAATAAATTAAAACACATTAAAAATAGTGCCATAGAAATTAATGAAAATACAATTTAAAACAATCCAAGATAAAACTTTAGTTGCTTTAACTTCAAGTAACAACTGTGTGCATATCTCTTAATCTTATATGCACCCAAATGTAACCCTAGTGTTATACACACCAATGGACAGTAGGAGAGGCAATCTCTTTGTATGAAAATACCATATATTTAGAAGAAGAAACTTATATCTACTAAGATCCATCCTTAGCTCTTCACCTAAGCAAGCTAGCTTCAAGTGATGAACCATACTTTCCTTGTACTTAATTAGCCTCAAACTGTAAGGCAAACACTTTGATCAGTGCTAGCTTATGACATAAGTAACTTAGAAATATCAGGTTTACTATTTAAGGAGTACTTTTGAACTAACAAAACTTAGCCTTAACAACTGCCCCTTACCAATTGTTAAGCCTGAACAGCCTGCTTAATACCTGCATAACACTTAGGGGTGAGTACTTTAAAGTACTCAGTAAGAGATTCGGTACCTGTAGGGGGAAAACAATGTAAGCATGCAAGCATAACAAACACATACATACACACACACACACACACAAACAAAACAAACAAGCAACCAAAAACACAACTAGAAACAAGTATAAAAATAACAAATAATGCAAATAATGGATGGATGGATGGATGGATGAAATATGCACATGCAAATGCACTTAGGATTTCCTTGCACCTGTAGGTGCTAGACCTGCTGTGAGCTTTTATGTCTGGAGTACTTGGATACTGGCCCTCGAATCTTATGCTAGCACTTGACAAACCCCATGAAGTCCTCTTACAAGTGCCTTAGAGTAAGTCATCACTTACTTAATCCTTGCCTGCCTTGGACAAGCTACTTAGTGTAAGTTGTCACTTACTCCCCTCTTACTTGTCTCTTCCCCTTAATTTATTGTGCAGGGTAGCTGCCTTATGTGGTCTAATATTCAAAGCTCTTTGAGCTTAGCTTAGGGTTTCTTAATGGCTTACTTACCAAACCACAAGGTTTGGTTGGGATCCTTTTAGGTTTCGTCTTCATTGCCCGAAGGTCTAATACCTACCACTTGGACCGACGAAGAAGTCGAAACCCACCTTAATCCCTTTAGTGCTCCCTTAACAACTTGAGCAGTTTAACCCTCTTAGCCACCATTCCTTACTCTACTTGAACCACAACATTTAGCTACCACCTAAATAATGCATAATTACCAACTTAGGAATGAGTTCTAGACCCAACTGAGGCTACCGCATATCTTAGAGTGGCCTAAGGATGATAACCAAAAGATTGAGATGTTCTTAGGATGCCCTGAGCTTGAGGGACTTGTACCTTGGTGATGCCATCGGTGACGCATCGCCAACAACATCAATGCTCGGGTTCTTGGGAGATTGTCGATGATGTGTCACCAATTCGCGTTGCCAATGCTCTACAGCATTACACGACAGCATGCGAACTTACATGCAACTTGCTCAATCTTTCCAATCCCAAAGCCAATTCACTTGGGTCTTATTTCTACTTCATTTACACATGTAATACTACATTTCTATGCATTATTTGAGCTTAATTAAATTAAATCCCTTACCACAAATCATCTTGAAAACAATAAACAAGCAACAAGCACACTTGAGCTTTATGGAGTTCCTTTGAGTTCCAAGCTTGAATTCAACCAAATTGGACACCAAGAACATGAAGGTAAGTCCATTTCTAACCATTTAACAAGCTTAGAACTATCCCAAAAGGATCAAAGGCGTTTACCTTAAGGTTTGAACCAAAAACTTGCAAAGCCAAGCTCAAATGCACCAATTCCACCAAAAATGAGCTAAAGGCTTGTTGGGATAGCTTTGGGACCTCCGATTTTCATGGAGAATTTAGTGATTTAGGAGGTTTGGAGGTGGAGAGCTATGGAGGAAGGAGAACTATGAAAATGGCGGATGTGGGAGATGATGAATAGTTCCATCTCCTCTATTTATAACCAACTTCTCCAACTTCCCTTCCACCTGTGACTTTGGCGCTCAAAGTTAACTTTGATTCACTTAGGCCACTTAAACCTCCACTAAACCATCCTTCCTTGGTCCCATTGAAAGGTTTTTCTTACCTAAACACTTTTCTCTTAAGTCACTTAAGCCATTATAAGACATAATGGCTCAATTTCTCACTTGGTGCATTTTTATCCCTTAATTTTCACTTTTGGTTCAATTGGCTAGAAACACTTATGGCTTTAACTTAATTAGCTCAAAACACTTGCATGAAACTAATTTTATTGAAATTATGGTCATGCCACTGAATTGGGCCAAAATTACCATTTTACCCTTTTTGCCCTTTACGTGCCAATTACTTGTTAGAACTCAACTTGATCTTACTTAGCATGCTTTGATTGCTTAGCAAAACTTATTTGAGGAAAAATAACTTGGGATTTACTTACTTTGGCATTTAAAACCACAGGAAGTTCTAGGAGAGCCTTTATAGTGCATAAGAGTTAACACTCCTTGGCCTCCAAAAAGATAGATGCTACGTAAAGCAGGAGTGATGGTAGGACTTTTCTAGATAACTTTTCTTTCCACAGCATTGGTTCTATTGACCTGAAGTCACTTTGTACTGATTATGGGTCTTTTCATCTAGCCCCTCCCACAAAGCGTATGAAAACCTCGGTCTTACTTCTAGCATGCATCCTTAGTCCCTAGTAGGGTTGTGGAAACAGAAGTCAACCGGGGAGGCACCGTAAAAGCAAAAGGCAGTAGGTTTTCTTTTCCTCCTCCTCATGCCAATATTCTAGCGGGGATCATTCCTAAGAAGGTGCCACCAACTCACCTCCCAAGCTGGCTACTGATGAGCTTCTTCAGCCCGTAACTTGATCTTAAGTATAGTTAGGCTCAAAAGCATAACTTAGCACTAAAGGAGAATTGCCAGATCAGGTATTCGACCTTTTATAGGCGATGGGTGTTAGTGAGTCAATCTTTTAGGATTGAATAGACATGACTCACTGTATCCTGAGAGGTTGAGGACCCTTAGGGATTGGCATCATCTTGGTCACCCACCTCAAGGGGATGGTAGCCAGCCGATTAGCATAAGGTACGGCCTACTCTACGTAGATTCTTGGATGGTAAAAAATGCTTTATCATTTGTTTTGTTCTAATGAATTTGGTTTGGCAGGAGGTCATTGTTACGTATGGTATTGGGAAAAGTGCACAACCCAGTAAAAAGGCACGTAGTCCTTCTCTTCATAGGTTAAGGGACTGCGAACTACTATAAACTCCTTGAGGATAGAGTTGAAGAGCGAGTGCATTGCTTGAGAGGCCTTGTTGAAGGACCACCAAATGATGAAAGAGGCCAAGGAGAAGGCAAAATCTCATGCCCAAGGGCTTGAGGAGGAGTTTCAGAAGACATCGAAAGCTCTCAAATTATCCATAGGGAAGGAAGCTGAGGCCACCAAGGAGGCTGATCAGCTAGCATCACTGTTGAAGGCTATTAAGGACAAAATTGGTCGTGTTGAGGTGACCCTCCCTATGAACAAATTTATGCCATTAGGCCCAAGGATTATCCGGGGCAAGGTTAACTCTAGCTTGACTACTTATACGACGCCTCTCGTGAAGTAGATCATACGGGTTGACTTTGTAGGGTGTGAGGGCTATGTAGCATACTAGAGCGTTTGAGCTAAGGCCAATGTGCATGTGGAACTTTTAGGTATTTGAAAAAGCTTTTGTAGATCATTTAGAGAAAAATGTTCTTGCTTATTTTGTGAAAGCCACAGGTCATTTGGGAGGAGTGATTTTATCTTATTTTTTTTTGTCAGCTTTGCCCTAATGAGGGCCATGCCTCCCACCTGCAAGTCCTTTTTACTTACCTTTCCATCATGAGTTAAGGTGGCTCACTATTTAAAGGCTTTTATACAGACCCTTGCATATTCTCTAGCTATTCCAGGAGATCCAAGGTTCCTTCAAGTGCCTTATAGTTATTATTTCGATGATAGGCTTGAGTTTGCAAAGTTGGATAGGAAATTTCAACTAGAATGAAGGCATTTGTTCCATAGACTATCACAAAATGAGGTTCTCTAGTGGGTTTATGAGGTGTCATTTTGTACTCGCATAGTACACTTGGCAATTCTTCTGCCCATTTATCTTTGGCTTCTCTTTGCTTTTTTCTTCAAGTCCTTTTTATTGTCTTGTTGGTCACCTCTACTTGTCCATTTGATTAAGGATATGATACTGGCACAAAGTATAGGTGAATGCCCTTTTCCTTTAGAAATTGGTGAACCTGGTAAGTGTCAAATTGCTTACCCTTATCAATGATGGTGGCTTGGGGCACCCAAATCGAAGAGATAATGTTTTTCCATAAGAACTTAGTGATTTAAAAGGTAGTGACAGAGGCTAGGGGTTCCGCTTCCACCCATTTGGTGAAGTAATAGATTGCCATGATATAGTATTTAACTTATCCCGAAGCTGTGGGAAGTGACTCGATCAAGTCCAATGCCCACATAGAGAATGGCCAAGCATCAGCGGCCAAAGAGGCATCGGATGAGGGTAACCTCTGTATCTGAGAGTTGAGCTCACAAGCATGGCATCAACAGACAAAATTTCTAGCATCTCCTTAGATTACAAGCAAAAAGTATTCTTGTCATAGGGTTTTTTGGCCAAAGAGTTGGCAACAATATGCACTCCACAATTTCCCTGATGGATTTCTTGGAGAATGCTCTGCCCTTCCTAGGGAGTTAGGCATTGTTGTAAAGGAGACGCAAATGCTTGTCTATATAGTTCATTTCCAATTATCACAATTCTTCCAGCTTGAATTTTGACTCTTCTCTTTTCATCGGGTGTCAAATTCATGTCCTTAGTTTTGAGATAGAGTTTGATTGGTTTTCTCCAGTCATCATCAAGGGCTACATATCTTATTTGGTGAATCGAGTGTTCTACAAGTTCTTCTATCAGGGCCTCTTGTTGGCCCTTCAAGAGGGTATTTGCCCATGTGCTCTTGGCCCTTGGAAACTTTTAAACATTAGGAAGCAGATCATTGCCAACTTATAACATCTTTTTAAGGGCCATTTCTAACAACTCGGTATCTTTAGACAATGTCTCACCAACTTCATTCACCCGGGGTTGTTCTTTTCTCTTTTTGCCTCCACTAGGTTGAGGCTATCATCTCTTAGCCTTTGCAAGGTGTCTAGGCAGCTTCGTCAGACTGAGGCCTAGTTAATAAAGATGGTGGTGTCCCCAAAGGGGGTCACAAAAGTATTATTAGCCACCTAACATCAAATCATATGTGGAATTGTACCTAGGCTAGTCTCCCGAGTATAGCATTATAGAATGATAAGACATCTAAGATAAGAAAAACTATAGTGCGAGAGTCACAAACGGTTTTTTCTATCTTGTCCGTGCCTACTAATATGAGTGGTAAGTTGATGGTTCTATGTGTGGGGACCTCAATTCTATCTACCCCAAAAATAGGTCTCGATGTAATGGATAGGGTGGACTTTTTAATTTTGATTTTTTTTTCTAACAGATCAGTGTAGATAACATTAATGTTGGCCCTTATGTCCAGGTAGACCCTTTCCAAATCAAAATTGTTGACATCAGTCACCTCTAGCTGATTAATTTCCCACAATTTCCTTTTTCAAGCCATGGAGGATTCTCCTTTTGTAATCTTGTGGATGACTATTGTTGGTGGTCTAATGTTCTTATGGTCCCTCAAGGGAGTCACTATTTTTCTGGCCTCTATCCCTTGTCCTAGTCCTCAACGTCATCCCTCATATAGGGCATTTCATCATGCCTCCGACAAGGGAAAGGTTGTTTGAACAAATATTCCATTAACTTTCCTGCTTGGATTATTTCTTCAAGGAGTTTTTTTACCTGCCAATGCTCTTCAACATCATGCCCTTTGGCTTTGTGGTATCTATAGTATTTCTTTGTATCTATCTTGTTTAAAGGTTACATTGACTGAGGCCACCTAACAACTTGATTTTTCCTTTCCAAGGAATATAGGATGTTCAACCCTATTTCTTTCAAGGGTGGTAAGATCGGTTCTATCCATGAGCGCCCCCCGCCCCTGCTTCTCTTCTTGTATTCACATTCTTAAGTCTTTAGTTCCTCCTTTAGTCTCATTAGTCAATTGAGTTCTTCAGTGTGCATGTATCAAATGGCCCGATCAAGGAACTCCTCCATGTCTCTTATGGGAGTCTCATGAAGGTCCTAAGCTAGCCTTGATTTTTATGCCAAACCCTAAGTGATGGTAACTAGATTTAACTCTGAGGATAGTCCCTATAGTTGTATGACCTCACATTAAATCTTTTAAAGAAGTCTCTTACACATTCATCATAGACTTGTCAAATCTTCATAAGGTAAGCCACCGTCTTAGGGGTCAGTGTGCTGCCTAAGAAGTGGCATAGGAATGCTTCAATAAGGTCCATAAATGATGAAATATGAAGCCCTCTATTAGTTCCGAACCAAGAGGCGGTGGTTCCTGTCAATGTTAGGATAAAGGCCCTATAGATAATAGTATTTATGGCCCGCTTTAACCTCATAAAAGTAACATATTTTCTAGGTGGTTAACCGAGTCGGTGAGGCCATTGTGTAGGTCAATCTTAGGCATGTGAAATCCCTCAAGGGCTAAGGCATTAATTATCTCATCTATAAAAGGTCAGAGCCACATGTATTCGACATCAATACCAAGATTGAGGCCTTCTTTTAGGGCTCATGTGCCCATATACGGTGTTCCATTTGATCAAACCTTTGTAAAATAGCACTAATGTCATTACTCCTAGGGCCATTAGATCAATCCAAGGACATTGGTGCCTTAAGGCCCCGGGTAATCGAGGGTGGGTTTTGTGGAGGAGCTTAGTGGGGTTCTTCAAGTGCCAGATGGCTCTCGACAACTTCTTCTGGAGTTTTCAAAGTGCTCTTTAAATCTCTTGTTGTAGCCTTATCTTCAATTGCTTGAACAAGGCACTTTGTAAGGCTTGAAACTAGTCATCGTCCAATAATGTGGGGCTTTTCCCTTTATGGGGGTCCTTCTAAGGTGTTGAAGGCTCCTCGGGGTCAACTCATTTGTAGGTTTCTTCACTTATAGGCCCTACTGACCCAATATGGCAAAAGCTCTCCTACTCGTTTCTTAGTTGATCTTGATTCTCCATGCGGGAACTCCTAGTGTCCACCATATTCCCACAGACAACACTAAATTAATAGTTAAAAGAATCATGTGGATCTGGCTCAAAGGCTTGAAGAACTGCAGATTGAAGACCTACACACAAAGACAACATTAGAGCCCTGGGATGTTTTATCAGGGAAAACCCTCCAATGATAAAGTTAGATTTTTGGTGAGCAAAGAGGAGTAAGAAGGTAAAAAATCAGAATGTCATATCTCAGGATTGGTGATTAGGGTGGCTTTCATAGCTAAAAGGAGAACTGAAGGAATCGCTCTTAGATATGAACCACTTGGCTCATCCCATGATTTGGGATAACCTTTCTGTCTGGGATGAGATTTACCCTCAATGGTCTATTGTGCTTTTCATTTTTAGTCTATCTAGTGCAAATTTGTCCATTATGGGCTTCGTGCTGGGCCTACTTCCTACAACTACTTTTGTTCAGCCTCTTTATGTAAGTTGGTAAAAGGACAATGGAATAAGAACTTTGAACCTCCCCTATTTTCTACATTTTGAAAAAAATTGCTAATTTCAATGCCTTTTGGACCTCAAAAAATAACATTTTAATAACTTAAATATGCTACCTATCCCTTATGTGTATATATATTTATATTCTAATATAACTCTTTACAGCATGAAACAAGTGCAAACACATCAAATCTTATGTCATCTATAACATTAGAGACATGTACAAATCAAATACCAGATATGTACAAACTTGATATACAAAAAAAAGTAAGGTATTTATAAAAATAACATGAAGTATATGTATAAATGGGATCATAGATATGTTACCAAGGTATTCAAGAGTATATATAGGTCTAACATCCCACAAAAAAAATGTGTAAACACATCAAATCCTATTTTCCATCAAAATTAAAGATATGTACAAACCAAATGACAAATATTTATAAGACTTGATGTATAAAGTAAGTGATGGAAATGTACAAAACATGTGATATATATGTACAAATATGATCATAGAATGATTGTTGATCTATTATTTTTGTTTGTAAATGGTTTTATGTTATAAACATGGCAAAAACATGTTCCGGATGCCTAAATCAAAAATACGAGGATAAATATACATGAACCCAAAATATAAATTAGAAGATAAGGTATTTGTACAAATTAGGTGAGGCTTGTGTACATATGAAATTATTGAAAAACTGTTACTAATATATAATTTATATAGAAACAAATAAAAATATATACATATATGTATAAACAAATAAGCTTATACATAAAAGTAAATAAATTTTACATATTGATATGTAATTGTGTTTATGTATTTTGTTTTTTAGAATTTAAATTTTAAAAATACATATAGCCATCACATTGTGCAAAATGATTTGTTTGTATCAGTACATATACATACCTATAGAAAGATAAATGATTAGTTAAGAAAAATAGAAAAAGATAAAGGTTAAGCATTGGTTTTTTACCCAAAAAGCCTTGGTACTGTTCATGCTCAGCAACAAGTAATCGTAATTTTTTTATCTCTTCTCTCCTTCTCGATCAACCATGATGGTACCAATCAACCATTAAGGAGTACAATTTCACTTTTGGGTGATGAGTGAAAGGGCTCCAGGATAGCAGGAATCATCAAGGGATGCAAACAGCGCTGATATCGGGTACTGAGTGAGCAAAACCAATGCAATTGCATTGGTGATAGACAGAAGGGTGGCTAGGACAATAAGCTTCTCAACTAATAGTGGATAGAGCTGGCAACGTTGGTCAAGGGCAACAACAGGAAAAATGATAGGGGATGGCTGCTGGTGGTGGCGCTCAAGAAAGGAAAAAGTCGTTGCAAAACTTGGAGAAATCGGTGAAAGATTTTGATTATCAACATGATCATCTAGGAATTAAAAATAGTTAAACTAACTAACTTTGATGTATTTGCGAGCTTTAAAAGGTCTTCTTGTTATTTCCAGCGAGATGTGTTTATTCCACATATTCCTAGGTTTAGATTGATAACAAACTCATTGCAACAACCACTGATGCCTGTTCACACTCAATAAATTGTTGTTTACACTCTTAGGGGTAAGCTATATCACTCCCCTGAGTGTATATGTGTGTGTTTTTGACTTGTTTTGGAATAGAGAAGGGTGCAAAACATGATTTTTCAATCTATCCCCATTGGATTTATTTACAGAGGTGAATGAATGCCTTTAGAGGTCATAACCTTCCATAAAGGTTGCATAGGTTCATTCCTTTAAATCACAACCCTTCTAAGGGTTGTGTCTTTTTGAAAAAAAAAAGTTTATAACCAGCTTTTAAAGGGTCATAATGGTTTAGCCTTGAGTCATAACCCTTCTAAGGGTTGTGTTTCTCTCAAATAAGGCCATAACCAAGGTCATAATGGTTCGGCCTTGAGTCACCCTTCTAAAAGTTGTGTCTTCTTAAAATAAGGTCTTAACCACGTCCTAAAAGGTCATAATGGTCTGGCCTTGATTCACAACCCTTATAAGAGTTGTTCCTTCTTGAAGTAAGGCCATACTAACCTCCTAAAGGGTCACAATGGTTCGGCCTTGGGTCACAACCTTTCTAAGGGTTGTGTCTCTTAACCCAATGGGTAAAATTACCTTGTCTTATTTATTTCACCACATAGGCTCCACATGACATCATCGTATTGTTTTCTAGGTGATGATGTGCCACACATATGTCCCACATCATCCAAATCTTTTAATTACCTCTAGCTAGCACTAGAAGCAGTGTTGTGAATTGGTGTGACCACATCAACCAATGGTGAAACAAGTATTCTTGGTGCATCTATGGAATTTAACAATCATTCTTATTAACTAAATTCCAACAGCTCCCACTCATACTAGATATATTTGATGAAACACAAGGATAATAAAAAAACACTATAATAAGAGTTAAAATATATGCAAGCTTGAGCATGTGACCCTAGGCATGCGAACAAAATCTTCTTACAGTGTAGTGGTTAAACATAAGAATTATCTCACTGTATATCTTTGAACAAATCAAATATGCAAATGTTAATGATCCTCCAACCATTAACCATGTCTATATGCCCTAAGACTTGTTGACACATAGTTTGGCTATTTGATCTCTTTTGTGCATTTTCTTATATCACTCATGAACTATACCAAATAGCAAGTGCACTTGTTTCTCAAAACATCTTCATACTTTATTCAAAGTATTACACAAAATAATACTTATGAGCACTCAAAACTGAATATAAGGAGTTTTGTATCAAACATGTAGTTCATAACATTTACAACAACAATTAGTTTTTTCTTTTGTACTAACTATCAAGTAACTAAAAAACAAATGATTATCTAGTGAGAGGACACATCTAGCGAAATTATCATAGTCATTAGTACATACTACTAAGATAACCATAATGACTTAAAATTAATTCATATTAGTCAATAGTCACTAAGGGCAAAAATAAAGAAACTCACACATATGTACAATAAGAGACAAACGTACTTATTTTCTTTCTTGTTTATATTAATATTGAAATCTATATGTTTCATGGTATGTATTTACACCATTGAATGGTTTGCACACCACTAAGCAAAAGTGTGTCATTCTCCCTCTAAAACATTATATAATGTTTCTCCTAGTGTGTTTCCACTAGAAGCACATGTCTGAATCATACCACATATCATTATATGCATTTTAAAAATGAAAAATAATGTTGGACATTGGTTAAGATGTATGAGTGGGCATACAAATGTGGTGCAAGAGAATCACCTTATCTTCATATGAAATTAAGGCAGCCATGAAACTCAAGTTGTAACGCGTTGGACTGTATGACTCCCATTTAAATGTAATTCTCACTTCGAGGGACAAACCTTTAAGTAATCTATATTCAAATATTTAAGTGGTCTTATCCTTGATCTCACATAAAGATCAAAGGTAGGTTGTATGTGTAAGAGAACTAATGCTCATCCTATGTCTGACATGCCTTAGTTATTTGTTGTGTTGAAAAGAATATGCACAAAAAAATTGATAAACACACATATTTCATTAACACAAGATGGAATATAAGTGTTTATACAGGAGTACCATAAGTGACACAAGATCAAGTTAGACCAACAAGTTTACGATCTATGTAGATCCATTACCTTTATATGTCTAGCAAAATGGCTTAGTGGTATAGGCTTAGTTAAAGGATCAATCATAATCAAATTTGTAAAAAGAAACTTCATTTTAAGTTCTCATTTTTCAATTACATCTCTTATGAAGTTATACTTGATGCTAATGCATTTGATTTTTCCATGATATTTAGGGTTCTTGTTATAAGCCAAAGTAGCCATATTACCATAAGAGATGGTAATCGGCTTACATGGAAGCATAAGAGATCCTAAATGATCTATGCAATAACCAAGTCATATTGCTTCTCACATGGCAACAACGCTAGCAACAAACTCAGTCTCCATTGTTAGTAATGTTGTGCAAGTTTGTTTTTTTTCTCATCCAAAAAATAGTGCCATTGTTGAGTAGGAAGATATAACCTTGTGTAAACTTAAAGCTGTTACCTTGATAACATAACCAATGGTCCTTTGTCCCTTTTAGGTAATAAAGGACTCATTTGATACATAACTAATGTTATGGGCAAGGATTGGATGACTACTAAACCAACAAACCTACAGCTTTGTTAATGTCAAGATTTGTATATAACATGGCATATCTTAGACTTCTAATGGCATTAACATAGAGAACCTTATTCATTTCCTCATTTTCATGAGAAGCACTCGGGCATATAGCTTCACTTATCTTAGACTCAACTATAAAAGGGGGTTTCTGGGATTAGAATTTTTCTTGTTGAAGCATGTAAGAATATTATAAATATAAGGTTCTTGTGTCAACACTAACAACCTTTTAGATTAATCACTATGGATCTTCACGCGAAGAATATAAGTTGCTTCTCCCATATCTTTCACATCAAAGGTTGAAGACAGCTAATCCTTGATGGTTTTCAACAAAAATTTCCATTACTAGCAATGAGTATGTCATCTATATAAAATGTCAAAATGCCAAATTTATTCTTGGATTTGAACACATGAACACAATGGTCTCCATGCAACATCTAAAAGCCAAAGCTCAAAATGACTTGGTGAAACTTCAAGTATCATTGTCTTAAAGCTTGTTTAAGACAATATATAGATTTTTTTTAACCTACATACTTTGTGTTTTTGCCTCTACAATGAAACCCATAGTTGTTTCATGTAGATTTCCTCGCTCAAAATTGCCATTGAGAAACACAGTCTTAGCCTTCAATTGATGTAATTCCAAGTCTAAATATGCCACAATTACTAGTATTAATTTGACGAAATTGAATTTCACAATAGGAAAAAAAAGTGTCTTTGTAGTCAACACTTTCCTCTTGCGTGAACCCCTTGGCCAGCAAATGAGCCTTGTACTTCTCAATTGCTACATTAGCATTATTTTTAATTTTTTGAACCCATTTGTTCTAAATTGCCTTTTGGCCTGGAGGAAGATCTTTCACATCCCAAACCTTGTTTGTATACATAGAATCCAATTCTTGCATTGCAATAATCCATTTATGACCATTTGGACTTTGAAGAGCTTTTGTCACATTATTTGGTTCATCTATTTTAGATGAAATCAAGTTTGCCTCACTTTTATACGAAGTTCACCATCTTGGTGGCCTAGATGGCCTACTAGAGCACTTTAAGATAAGCTGTTGAAGAGGTTATAATTAATCTTAAACATTTACTGGATCATTTTTCCTCTTGAGAATGTATGACATCCTGTTGTTCTAGCCCTTCCTCTTGATGTTGATCTTCAATCTGACCAACATGAGCATCATTATGGTGACTTTGTTGATTTACCATGTTTGGTTCAATAACTTGAGGTGGCAATACCATTGGCAAAGGCCAAAATGCATTCCCACCAAAATGAGAAGTTTCTAATCCTCCTTGATGATTAGATTGTCCAAAATTAGAAATTTCTCCAATGTACTTGTTTTTATCACCATTATCTACCTTTGGAAACTTATTTTCAACAAAAGTGACATTTCTTGATTCAAGGACATTACCTACCTCATCACTAATATCCAAGAATACATACTTTTTTGAAGTGTTCAAAATATCCAAGGAAAACATATTTCCTCCCTCTTAGACATAATTTTTCCATTATTATAGACATAAGGAGCACACCCTCATGAGCGTAGATAACTCAAATCAAAAGATCTCTTTGTTCATAATTCATAAGGTAATGTCTCAATAGTTGGCTTCTACCATAATAGAGAGCACCATATCCATTAGAATTCTCTTTCTTTTTTCTGCCACTCCATTCTATTGAGGTGTTCTAAGAATGGTCGATTGCCAAGCAAAACATTTTCTTTCACATAATGCTTTAAATTCATTTGACAAAAACTCCCTCACATGATCACTTCTCAAAGACTTGATCGTTTTGTCTATTTAATTGTCAACTAAAGAATCATTAGTCTCAAAGCACCTTATTGCTTCACTTTTATGCTTTAGCAAGAACACATGGGCAAATTGGATGTAATCATTTATAAAAATGATAAAATATCTAAACCCAATTCTAGATTCAATGTCATTGGGCCACGAAGCTCAAAATGAATCAATTGAAATGCAAACTCACTTCTAGAACTTGTCCCAAATGGTTTTGTAGTTGCTTTCCTATAAGACATGATTGGCAAGTTAAGAAAGACACTTTGTTTAAGGAACCAATTAACCCATTATTGGCTAATCTATTCATCATTTCTTGTCTAATATGTCCCAAATGTGCATGCCAAGTTAGCTCATTTATGGTTATAGTCACAAAATAACTAGAATTGTTATTTTTCATTTCCAACAGAAATAAACCATCCAATAGGATGCAAGAACTAGTTGGATTATTATTCAATTGAATGCAAGTATATTGTGGTGGAAGTTCAGAGAAAGACCAAATTTTAATAAAGAACTTATAGAAATCGAGTTCCCATGAATACATGGTACATATAACACATCTATTAAAACTAGAGTGTGTCATCCCTTCAAATGAACTTCACAACTTCCAATGCCTTCTACCTCAAGCTTAGAGTTGTCCTCAACATAAACACTTCTTGTTTGTCTGGGTGAACTCATAAACCATCTTTGACCCTCCAGTTTGTGGTTTGTGGCGCCTGAATCAACAATCCATAAAGAATTAGATTCAGTTAAGAAGGTACATGACAAAAGATGCACATAAGAAGAAATGGAAGATTTATGTGCCTTGGGCTCTTTGTTCTCATTTGTGAAGTATCCTTTGTTGCCACAATTAAAGCACTTTATCTTGCTTCTATTGCATTGTGCTTCTTTTTGGACTTTTATCCATCATTTGAACTATTCACTCCATATGCCATATTCTCCCCTTTCTTGTTCTTTTTCTTATTATTTTGAGGAAAAGAGGTCTCAGCTACATATTCCTTAGATTGATTCTTAATTTTGATAACTTTTGCTTCCAATAGCATATGCCTAGCACAAGTTAACTTTCATTATTTGCCATAAATCATTAGGAAGGGAATGAATCACTAATTGTACTCATTGTTCATTTGTGAGCACATGACAAATAGCCTTTAATTGGTGAGTCATACACAACATCTTATGCAAATAGTTGATCATTGTATTATCTTGTCTTTGTGTGATTATCAAAATGTAGGATCACGGCCCTTTGTTTCTCCAAACAATCATCCCCAAATTTGGCCTTCATTAAGTCCCAAATGGCCTTAGCATGTTCCAGCATCGAGAACTCCACCATAAGTTCATCAACTGTAGTACTCAACAAGGTTATACCAGCCATGGTGTCAATTTTTATAGGCCTTAAATTAAGCACAATGCTGACCAGTTGCCGGTTCCTCCTCCACATTGAATAACAACTCTAGAAGGTCTTGGTTAGTGAGTATGAATTGAATCTTTTATTGCCAAGTAGAATAGTTGTCTCCATCTTGCTATAGGTCCTTGTTCAACACAGCTGCAAATGGCCTTTGTAGAACTTGCCATCTACAAGATGCAATTAGGTACTTAATAAATGATATAATCATAACAAAAAAATTTCAAGACAAAAATAGCTAAAAGCTAAGTACCCCAATTGCCTTAAAATCAATGACACTTTTACCCAAAGTCGCCTTTCCTCATTTTTTCTAAAAAATTATCTGAAATTCATGTTTTCTTATATAAAAAATGCCAAATTATATGAAAAAATTGCTCAATTGTAGAAATACAACACAAAACATTGAAGAAAGAGGGAGATCTGCTAGAGATATTATCCAAAGATATAGTAGCTTGCTTTCGTGGTCGATGACTTCCAAAATAGTTTTTTTCTCAAGTTCTACATTATGAACTGTCTGATCCAGTTAATCCAATTACCTTTCTCCTCCACATCAGCAATGAAGTACATAATGTCTATGGGGCCCTTGATAGTAAGGTAGAAGGCCATCGAAATTGTGCTGCATAGTCGGGAAGTGCATGTGACAACATAATCCTTAAACCAGAAAAGCTTGTCTTGTTGAAAGATGAACCAATAGTGATATGATGTCTCAATGAAGCAAAAGAAATGCAAGGAGAAAGGAACGGAGATAAGAGGAGGAGATGTGATGATGATATGAGATTATGACCAAAAGAATATAATAGATATGGGTGAAGAAAAAGAGATGGTCAAACTTGTTGAAAGAACAAGATGGGAACTAAGGGGATAATGTGAAAAATTAACTAGTGGAACATTTCTTTAATATTTTAAATATATGTAAATAAAAAATTTATTGAAGAAAGATAAAATAGTCTTAGTTTGTGGTAGTTATTTTGTTAGGGGACAATAGTTTTTAAATAAAAGTAACATACATTTTTAAAATTAAATTATACAAAAAAATATAATTTAGTATATTTTATAAATAAAATATAATATAAAAATAATTTAATAAAGACACTTTCATGGCACTTTTATGTATGTAAATTTTATATATGGATGCCTTCTTTTAAGCCAAGGGGTAGAAGTTGCCTTATCTTATCCATTCACCACATAGGCTTCACATGGTATCATCCTATTAGTTCATAGGTGATAATGGCCACACATATAAGGCACATCTTCCTAACTACTGAACTGCCTCTAGCTAGCAATATAAGTGGTGTTGTGAGTAAGTGTGACAACACTAAAATATGGTGTAAGTAGTGAAACAAGTATGTCTTAGTGCATATATGGAATTTACAATCACTCTTACTACCTAAATTCCAGCAATTGGGACACCCTTGAAACTTTCTAGTTTAAAAGTGGGCAAAATTATAAATTCACCTGTAGGACGAATATAGGGTTAGGAGTATTTTTAACTAATGCATGTTCTAACCCTTGTGCTTTATAAAACATGCATTTTATTATAAAAAAAAACTGTTATTGTTGTGATGTGTGCTTCATAACAATGACAAGTCTTTTACCTTATAATTTTTCAAGTTGGCCTAGCTCCTTTACCTAGTGGCTAAGGGCTTAAAGGGATATAGGAGAGGTCAAAGGTTCAAATCCTAGCCTCCCTATTTAATCAAACATAATATATTGCATGAACAAAATAAAATTTGAATAAGCAGATAAATAATTAAATTAATAAAACACTTGAAAAATAATTTTAGAATAAAACATGCATTTAAAAACTCTTAATTTGATTGAAAATCAATTTAATGCAAAATATCTTTAAATAGAAATATTGAAAAATTACTAAGTTGGAAAACTAAACAATTCAAAGAAACAATATATATATACATAATATCAAAAAAATTTAATTTTTAGAAATAGTAGTAGCCACTTACCTCAAAATGCAACTTTCAAACTCCTAAAATAATTGTTTAGTCACATAAAATAATTGTACAAAAGTTTATGTCAAAATATAATCAATTTAAGGAATAATCCAAAACCACTAGGTGACAGTGGCCCAAATGAACACTTCTGGAGCCTATGAATTCACTGAAATGGTATTAAAAGCGTCAAAATAGCTTTGTAGTGACCTAACTATAACCAGTTAAACTATGGGATTTTGATAACCCACCTATAATCCTTAAGGACCTAGACCGTTATTAGCCCAATTTGTACCCAGAAACTGAATTTTTCATCTTCTTTGTTCGAACCTCCTGCTACTCTCTGATTTTGACCATGCCCAGCCAAAAGCTCCCCAAACTTATTTCTAATTATTTTGAAATTATCCTAATAATTAATTATACTCTTTAAGCATAAAAAATAAGTCATATTCAATCAAATCATCAATCTAAATCCCTTTTTCAAATTTGAAAAATAACTAACGAATGCACTAAAAATAACTAACAAACACTCACCAAAAATCATTCTTTTATTGAAAAAATTCACAGGTTGCTTTCACTTGATTCTTAATTGATAATTTCTTCTTCCACTTCATCAACACAAAGTAATAGCTATATGAGAAAGTGAGAGAAATACCTAAGCCCTAAGCTTTTTTATTTCACCCCTTTTAATTAACCCACTTCTACGTCCTATTCCTCTTTTACCTTATTTCTTTTTGTGTACTTCCACTTTTTTTTTTTTTAACTTTGGGCCCTAACATAAATACCCAAAATAATAAATGAATTAATTTAGGGTTGGGTCATTACATCTGTGATGACCCAAGTCCAGAAACGAGTCAACGGAACACCTGGTCACATCATATGAGCTATCCTTTATGAAAAGAATAAGCTCTAGAACTTGAAGTCAAACATATAAATAAAAAATCACATAGACTTCTCATATGGAATATATGGTGTTACAACCTCTTTCACTTATATGCCCAACGTCCTAGTTGGGACACAAACAGATCCAGAATCGTGAGCCCAGTAGGTGATGAATATGAACTATATACGAAGCAAACAGAATAGAATTGGGCATTGGTCCATATAGAACCAAAAGTACGGCCCACACCATCACGAAACCAGGTTGGCTCTAATACCATTTGTGACGACCCAAGTCCAGAACTGGTCCACAAAACACCTACCCATACCACATAGGTTATCCTTTGTGAAAAAGGTAAGCGCTAAATGATCAAGCTCTAGGAATTGCATTCATATATATACATCAGAAATCACCTAGACTTCCCATGTGGAATATGGGGTGTCACTCCTACCTCACAGGGTCAACACCATCTTAGCCATTGACGCACACACAAAAGATCACTAGAGCTAAAGGCTATGAATGCCTATAATGTTAATCTTTTAACTTCAGATAATGAGAACCTAGATACTTAAGTGCCTTATCATTTATGTATCCTAAAAATGTCCTTTATTATGCATACTAATGCTTCCATGTCTATTTTATTTTTCTTCTTTTTCTTGGTCTTTTCCTACATGTAATCACTATCAAAATTCATGATGGACATTAACGGGGTTCATTGAGAAAGTTGTACAGTAATGTGGGTCTGCCATTAATGAATGGTTGTCTCTTTAACCATGGTTTCAAGATCTTTGTACCACTCCCAGAGCCAGAAGTAAGAGGAATGATGTTTGAAGAACTTTTATGATCATAGCCTAAAGAGAGTCTTCCTTGTGAAGTAAGGAAGATAAAAGGCTAATCAGGTTCAGATATCCAATTACTTTATAAAGAGGCAGTTATGCAGCCCATGAGGTCATTAATGTCAATACTTGAGAAAAAGACAGGAGAAGGTGCCAGAAGCTGGTATGTGCCCTTAATTTTCAATTTCTGAATAGGAAATAAGAGATTTTGAAATGGTATTTTGATCACCTATTTCCAAGACACTCATGAAGCAACTAGGAAACCTTTTGCATAAGAACATGATTACTTGTTAAGTTTTTATTGTTTTGGTGAAACCTTTTTTTCTGGATCTAAGCTCTTGTGAAATAGCAAAATGCAATTTTGAAACAAACTATTCAAAATACACCAAAAAAAAAGGACATTGCATGGCATCCTTACCATGTTCTCCCCCTATTTAGAGTTTAGAGTCCACTTTTGCTATTTAGCAATGTCCCAAAATCTTAGATTACTTGCCCTCATGAAGAAAGTTCATTAATATTTTACTATCTATCATTCCATAAACATTGGTCAAGTTTCCAAGACAAGGGTTGTCATAAAAAGTATACGTAATCGTTTTTGTAAAATGAGTGTAAAGGATAAGTTGACCTCTAGCTTTGGTATAAAGTAATCATTATCAAAGAAAAGTTGAAAATGAAGTTGAAACATGTTTTACAGCCATAAGTGCCATTACCATCTTTAGTACCTACCAAAATTGGGAAATATGTTGTGCAATCATTTATCATATCACCTGTTTTCCTTTTGTCCCTTTCCATTGACAAGCAAAGAGCATATTGACGTTAACTTTTGCACATCAAGTTTAAGCCCCTTGTCCAATCGGGTTCTAGGCTGGCCATTGACACCAGGGCTACTAGATTGTATTCAATCAATCAAGTAGGCTTTAGTCCAAATTACTTTGGATCAACTATATGAATACTATGTTTCAATTCTTTTTAGTTTAAGGCAAACTCATCTATGGGCTCTAAGTGAGCAGGATCTCTTTATATTAGTTCTATCTAAGTATGTCCAAGAAACATACCTCCTACCATTTCTTCTATATCTAGTATATCCCTTTGAAGCAATAGTATACTTAATGGTCTACACTAAATATCAACTTGCAAAATGTGATTTCAATATGTTTTTCTTGTTTTAACAAGAAAGAAAATAATGAAGTTGTAATAAATATAAACAATGAGTGGAAGCTAAAGATGTTAAAGGTCCACCTAGTTGTCAAAAGTTCTTAAAGATGTTGTCTACTGTTTAATGTCTCAAAAGATTAGAAACCTAGATTGTCAAATAGGAGCGGACTATGGAGCAAGTGCATTAAGTCTGCACTCCATAGAATAATTGAAGTGACCTTCTTTAACTGATGTTTTCCTCTACTTATTCACTAGCTCTATTACTTAAACTTGGTCTTTTCATGGGTATTCAACATTATTCATTACAATGGTGCCCTTGTTGTTAAAAATCTTAACTTTGCTGTGGTTTGATGACTAGAAAATGTTTCATCTAATTGTTAGATCTATATATTTCGGAGGAATATTTATGCTAATACAACCATTAGAGTCGTTAAATTTCTTTCCATCCTCCCAATCAATGAAGCCTTAAGTGTGAGCTAGCCAGCAAAAATATTTCTTTTTTCCTGACTAAAGTTTAGCTTTAAGGTGGCACTAAAATGAGTACTTTATTCATCAGTATTTTATGTTTGGAAACTTTTGGATCTATGTACATATGAAAAGCTTTTTCATCATTCCAATCCAGTAATTGTAGTCATCTAAACATATTTCTAAATCATATAAACATTTTTGTATTTACCATTTCATAAACAAGAAAACTATGACGTAGATTGATATATTTTAAGTACAAAAAGCTAAAGTGTTTAACTTATCTTAGGGGCCCTGCATTGTCACATAAAAGAATCCTAACAACTCCAAAACATGGTTCTGCATATTAAATCATTACTTTCATAATACAGAGCTTCCACATGTTCATTTACACTAGATGATATGGAGACTGTTAAAGTGTCCAACCTAAAACCAATTGGCGATAAGTAGAGATGCCTCATCACTATACAAAGCATTGACTTAACCCATTTTCTTGGTCATATTGGATTTTCCCACTTAATCACGCCTACTCATGTGTGGGCCGCTTCAGCTCTATCATGTGAGCTATTTTTTGCAATAGTTAGGGCAATTTTGAATCTACTCTAGTACCATGTTAAATGAGACAGCACTGAAGAATGAGGCTGTCAGCTCATTTACATGCTCATCATTACGACAAGTTCAACGCCAACTACCGTAGTCAAATTCCCAGATGAAGGCTCTCTCTTAAGGCTTTTTGTTTCCAAGGTGTTTGCTTTTAGCTTGTTTATATGGATGCTCATGTGTAAGTGTTTTATACAATCCTGAGAGGTGTTTCTCCTAGCAGGGAAACCATGGTTCTGCTCTGCCATCCTTTTCCCCCTAGTGCATTTATTCATTATGGTGAATTACTTCATGATGATATCTTCTCCGCTTCAAATGTGAATTTTTCAAGTGGTACGGATAAATGGTAGAATCTGATGGCTCCATAAAACTGAATTCAAATTTGTGCCATTATATGACCATAGTGACCGATTATAAAAATGCCCCTCCATCTTATGTTGTCTCTTACAAATCATGTTTACAATATACAACTTCTAGTATGTTAAACTTATAAATGGTTTTAATTTCAGTTATATATTTTTCCAAAGAAAGAAAGTTATAGTAGTTAGCAATGAGTAGCCTTGGACAAATGTATATATTATACTTATCAAAAATTTTATTCATAATCCTATAAAAAAATACAAAGGTACATATATTAGTACAAGGCAAAGGGACAAATTTTCCACTGAAGTTTATTAGGGAGAATAATTTTTCTATTGAATTTTTTTGTTAAACAAATTTGCTATTAACATTTTCGTTATAGGCAATTTTGCCACTAGTCGTTAATTGGTAGAAATATTTCATTTGTCTAGAGAATATTCCATAACACAGTTCTTAATCTAGTCCCTAAAAGCTTTCTCTTTATTTCCTAGCTACCAAAATCTTTCACAACACTCAAATGAGTTAAAACTTCGTGTTTGACCACATACCTTTAATATTGAGTTTTCTAGAGTTCACCTTCCTTATTATAACCGATCAACCATCTACCATAGTTGTTATTGATCTTTTATTTTAGAACTACAACATCTTTAGATTTAGTTCTACCAACATCAATCAAACTCAATTTGATAAGGGTTTGTTTTAAGGAGCATTGTCGAGAGTGTATAGAAGAGTAAAGGTAGCTTTAGTGGCAGGAAGGGTAGAGGGTAGTGAAAGATATAAGGGGTTGCTAGAGTGAATACGCTGATGAAACTAATATATATAGAGACGTAGGGGCAAAGGTGTTAGGTAAAGAAATTTTGGAATTGGAACTTGCATTTTTCTCACTTTTTTCATATTTACCACATTAAGCAATTTTAATGGTCGATGGCAGATTTGCGCCAAATACAAAATATTGATCATAAATTTGTACATTTGAAAAAGATTAATAGCAAATTTGCTTATAAAAATAGTTCAGTGGTAAGGTTTCTCTCCCCCATTAGCTTTAGTGGCAAATTTGTGCCTTTTATCATTCATATAACATTCATAATTTTATAAAAAGACATGAACATATATTAGCATTGTTAGTATTATATTGTATACTCACTATATCTTATACTCCCTCTATCCCATAATGGATGATGCATTTTTCTATACATGGAGATTAAGATGCATGAAGTTTATGGTGCTATTTTTATTTTTGCTCATGAAACTAAAATTAAAAAAAATATTTCTTTTTGGGTTATCTGTTGAGAGTTCAAATGATTGATTAAAAGAAGAAAATATTTCTTTTGGGATTATA
Source organism: Aquilaria sinensis (assembly GCA_005392925.1). Taxonomy (NCBI): domain Eukaryota; kingdom Viridiplantae; phylum Streptophyta; class Magnoliopsida; order Malvales; family Thymelaeaceae; genus Aquilaria; species Aquilaria sinensis. The sequence goes on from SMDT01000330.1 coordinate 805,467, forward strand.
GTGAAAGTCTTAATGAAGATTAACAGATTATGTATCAAACTTATTACTCAAAACTCAAAAGTATTGAAATGACTAAATTTGCAATTGAACTTAAAAAAAAAAAACAAATCTCATACTACCAAATTCACCACTGATATTACCAAAATTACCAAAATTTTCACCCCTCCATTAGGTGACCATCAAATTGATGGTGGTAAATAACATGTTTGGTCCTTGATTTTTCTCATTTCTTCTACTAGTGTCCTAAGTTTGCCCAGTTAATGATCATGTCATTTTTTTCAAAAATTGGTTCACTAGATACATCTCCAGACTTGGTATCTTACTCTGAACCTTACTCAATAACTTTCTGAGCCATACCCCTAACCCAAATTTGGGATGAAGTAGGTGTCTGTCATAGCCTGTCACTCTTGATTTTATGGTGGCCATTCTGTGAGAGCTTGAAGAGACAACGCAAGGTCTCGCACATTTACTTAAAGCAACAAGATGCTAGCTTTGACAACATTCTGCTGGACACCATAGCTAACTTGTAAGCATTGGCCAAGCTTGCAAAACACATCGATATCATAAACATTACTTGTGTTAGGATTTTCTGACGAAGGTACTTAAGGAAGCCTTGGACAAGATGAGAGTGTAAAGGGTTAGAGTTGAATCACTTGTAGGAAGACATTGATGTAATGGGAAGGGGTAATGTCAGAGGAGTTGAGCATACAAAAGATGGAAAAAAGATATCGTCGAGCAATTGGTTGAAGAAAATGGTATGATCATTAGATACACAAAGTTAGGGCAATAGTAGAAGAGACGTGAAAAATAAGGACCAAAATTATTATTTTTCCTCTTTATTTAACCTTCAATTAATGTTGGTGGCAAATTTGGTCTCAAAAGTAGAATGGAAAAATTGTAAAAATCCCCTGTGGTTTGGTCTAACCCACAACTTGCCCCCTTTATTTTAGAAAACCTACACTTTACCCTCTATTTCCCTTACAGTGCCTGAAAACAACTTCTGAAACCCTAATTTAAACTATATGATAATCATATTACAATAATTTTAAGATTTTTTTATATTTTTTTCACAACCAACTAACATTTAAAAAATATTAATATGTATTTATAGGGTGGAAATTTTATTTATATAAAGGAAAAACTAATAATTTAAAATATCTATTAGCTATAAAAAATACTACCTCCGTCCCATATTCTTTGAAACAGATTTTTTATTTTTATTTTTTAGTATATAAATAAAAAATAATTTCTATATAAATGATAAATAAAGACCTCTAGTTTCTAAATATATTTTTTTAAATTTTTTTCTAACAACCAATAATATAAATAAATTCAAGTCAAACTATGGCCAAAAGTTAATTGTTTCAAAAAATGTGGGACGGAGGGAGTATATAGAAAAGATTGAAACTACTGAAAGAATGCTATCGTATAGTTTAAATACAATTTCAGAAGTAGTTATCAAACGGTGTAAAAAACACAGGGGGTAAAGTGTAGGTTTCTAAAAATAGAAGGGGAAAATTGTAGGTTAGGACATACCACATAGGGGTAATTGTAAGTTTGCCAAGTAAAATTCAATATTAAATTTAGAACTTTTGAAGGTTTGATGGCATACTTGGACCCTTTTTATACTTTTGAAGGGTAATTTGGTACTTAATCCAAGATTTAAAAAGAAAAGATTTCTTTTGGGCTTATATGTAATAAGAGTTTAAATATAAGGTAAATTAGATGTTAAAAACTTTGTAAAAAATAAAATGCTTCATTTCTTTCTAGGACAACTAAGAAAAGAATATTTCATTCTTTTTAGAACGAAGAGAGTAATATGTTACTAGAAACAATAATCATAATCCTATGATTGGTAGAGGTGTTCACTGGACTTAGCATGGTCAGGCTCGAATACAGCCCCTATCATATAGGTTGGCCTGGTGTGAGAGTGGACTTGAGACTGGTTTTTTTTGTAAAAAAATTAAAAGTAATGCAATCAATTTATAACATTCAACTTTTTTTAGAGGAAAACACCAATATTGGTGCAAAGTTTATTAATTGAAAATTCAAATGATACTTACAAAAACTGGAATGAGCCCTACATGAGACAATGGCAAACTATAAAAAAATAATCATAAAGGAAATCTAGGATATGTGTTTAATAGCATAATCGGATTAAATATAAATTAAAAGCAAAATGGAGAAACCTTGGATCAATGTCTATGGTCCTTATCATCTGGGATCTCATCATCGGAACTTTTCCGATTTTGCTTTGGTAAGGTAGCAATCACAATTGTATACATTGACCTCTACTGCGTTTGGTGTCAACCTTGTCCATTTCTCCAATATCACACATTTACCTATACTAAAAGTAGATTTAGATGCTACAGTTGAGACCGGTATAACTAAAATCTCCTTGGCAATGACATACAATATAAAAAATGAGTGAGAAAAATCACATAAGATTAAGAAAAGATTAAAATGAGATTAAGAAGAGATTAGCTAGAAATTAAGAAAAATATATGAGAGCTAAGAATCAATTGTAGATAATGTTGTAGATATTGAGAAGATATTATAAAAATTGGTGTGAGTAAATCTGGGAATGAGCTTCTTTATTTATAGAAGAGCCCAAAATTGCCCTTTTTTTAAAAGAAAAAAAAAAGGCCGTCTCCCTCTCTCCTAACATTAAACTCCGGCCTGGCCAACAAAGATTGGACGAGCTAAGTCATGCCGTTCCTGAGCCCTAGCTCCATCTGGATTTAGCTGTGCCAGGCCCATGCTTTGTTTCATCTACACCAAGCCCATAACCAGCCCACCCAATTCCACCTTTCACCAGGCTGGGCAAAGCCAGTCTTCAACTGGGTAAGATCTAAGTCTGACCCAGGCTAGTTTAGATCTAGCCCGGGTCGGCCCAACCTGTTCCACGCCTCCAACGTCAAATAGGCCGCTCCCTATTCAATTCCATGCATGGGTCCTAGGTACTAGGTTCCAACATTTTTCTATTGGAGCGTCTTACAAGTACGTCATAACGAAGTTTTTAGCATCCCGGTGCTTCACCATCATCGCAGTCATATCGGATACTTTTACCTTCGTGGCTAACTTTTAAGAAGTCATAGATAAATTAGCTAATCGTGAAAATCATCATATTGCCTATCTCGTGTGTAACGCCTGCTGCTGCTCCACTCCAGAAGTCTTGTTTAGTGGCATTTGTGTGACAGGTAAATTCATCCTCTAATTGTTTGATAAGATATTGTCGTTCCTAGAAGGGTAAGGCGCTAGTGATGAAACCATATCAAACCGCAACAGCTACCAATGTGTTCCAAAAGCACGTTCCTTTCGTAACCAACAAGCATAACAAAAGTAGGGGTGCAAACTCATCTCATAGATGTCCAACTGCACCTCCGGCATGCATTTAACGAAATTCTAGTCAACTGTTGAACACTAAACTCATACAAGGATATGTCAGTGCTCAAACAGCAGCCCCCCTCAGTGTAAGCCTTTGAGAGAATCAGTTGTCTTCCCTGATCTTGCATCAGTCCATGCTTTGGCGATTGTTCTCTTCATCTCGTCATCCCCTTCGTCATACATATTCTGCATTGGCACAAAACCAAGAGATGGCATTACAGATCATAGCAGGTAGAATTTCAGGGCATGGCAGAATTATACAATATAAACTTACCTTCATCAAGTCCATGATTCCGGCCATGGGGTCTCTATCTTTATCCAGATTCGGCTTCAACTGTCAGAAGGTAAAATCAGAATAATACTGTCAGATAGATTTGCTTCAAACTACTAGGACGGTCATTTCATGCCCATCAAAGCAAGCATATCTTCTATATTCAATCCAAGGACGGCGATGTAAGAAGCGGAGGGTGCGAAATAAGGTTAAATTCAAAGGCACAAGGGCTGGTAAATTCAAAGACACAAGAGCTAAGCTGTAAACCAGTTCGCATAAATCAGACGACTCTAACCTATCATTTTCTGAAACTTGGGCTTACATAATTATGGTTCATTAGCTAAACTTAAGAACAAAACAGAGGCCATAGGGTGAGACCCTAATACCTCGCTAAATTACTGTTTATTAGAACATCTATCAAGGATCACCTCTTTTCTCAAACTTAGGCTCAAATGTATATGGCTCACTAGCTAAACATAGACTAAAACTAGAAGGCCATAGGGCAAAATCCCATCATCTCGCTAAATTAGTGTGTATTAGTTTGATAGTTTACTAGTTGGTCATACATCAAGCATATTGGCATTGTGATTTTCACAATCATGTTCGAATATAGACACATTTAAATTATGTTCCACTGAAAGAAATGCATACAACAATACAAAGAATTACCTTGTCCTCCTTGTAGTGCAAGTCTAGCCAATTCCCTTTAGAAGCCTTAAACAAAGTAAGAATAACTCTAGTAGGCTTAACCATGACCTTGCACTTTTCTGGCACTATTTCCTTGTTCAGCTTTGGGATGGCACACCGATAGTTCTTTCCTTGGACATCATGGAACCTGATATCAAATGACATGGGCTTAAAGTCTGCCTCTACCTTCTCCTGGTCGACACCCTCCAAAGAGACGTATATCTAAATAATGACACCAAACAAAGAAATCAACAATTAGGATGTATCCATTCCTTAGATAGTCAGCCACTTTGAAGTTTTGAAAGATTCATTAGAAGATCAAGTACGTGCTGCTGCAACAAAAGATCAGTACTTGCACAAGGAACACATAAATTACCTTGACTTTATCATTGTCCTGATCCCAGCTAAAGGTACTCAGGGTAGCATAGTGCAATATTGGGTTTGAAGGCGCTTTGACAGAAGTTGCTATTGGAGTTGGAACCTGTGATGTAGGAACAGGAGCAGCAGCAGTTTCCTTTGGAGTCTGCAACTATCAAATCCAAATAAAGGAAATCAATCCAAAGCACCCATAAAAATCACACAATAAAGAAACATTCTACGCACATAAAAGAATTCTACAAATTTTCCTCTTCCCCACAAATAACAATCGGAAGCAGAATTGCAAAAAGGACGTGTAAGAGAAAAATTCATTAACAGTTTTGTGCATATAGCATTTTCTGGGGGATAAAAACACACAATACAATTTAGACATGTTCATTTGGAAGCACACGAGCAACTCCGGCGCAGTCCCTCTCAAAAACAATGGAACCAGGTAAACATGTCCTTCACACAATCACAAACGCATTTTCCAACCAAATCTATGAACTAACTAGAACACCGACGAAGCCACCTATTCTGATTTCGAAGACAACAGATTTAACTAGAAGGGTTACAAAGATCAATACAACTCGCAAATGTGAAGCAAACATAAACAAAAAAAAAAAAAACAGAACTCATTTTGTGATTGCGGAAAGCAAATGACAAACAGACAAACATCTAAACCCACAAATACACAGCAAAAAGAAATCGAGCAGATTCGTCCATTCCAACTCGAAAGCCGAAAAAGAACAAAGAAAAAAAATAGAAAAAATCACACCTTCTCGAGGTTGCGAATCTCGGAGGAAATGAATGAGACGATTCGAGGCCTCTTGGCGATGCTTTGAAGGTGCCTTAACTCCTGCAAATCCAGAGCCAAATCATCCGCCATGTTGGACTACTAGACGGAGGGAGAGAGGACCTTGAAGGGCAGTTTATATAGGAGACGATGAGTGAATCAATCACGCTCGCTTCCAGAGGAAAATACTAGAACCTAGTTGAAACCCAAAACAATTAGTGACAGAATTTACAAGGCGAAAAAGGCTTGGCCGCTTCGCTTGGTCTGGTAGAATATATGACGGAAGTTCTAGAGCCTTCCAGTGGCCCAAGTGCCAATTTCACCCTCCAACTATAATCAAATAATTTGCCCCTAGATAACCAAAAATAAAAAACAAAAATTAATTTGCCCCTCCCCCTTCTTCTGGGACGATAGGACATCGGCCGCGCGCCACCTATTGTATAATGTATTTTGGTTTAGCTCATTTGCTGTTTAAACTTTGAATACCTAGTACGCCGACATTTCTTTAATCAAATACTATATAAATATTTTATTTAAATCATATATTTATATGCCTGATTCTCAGTACAATAATAATAATAATAATAATAATAATATTATAGCCTTCTTGCGATATGTTTCTTTTTTTTTTTTTTCTGTTACTTGTTTCTAATAAGGTATCTTAATCCATTTGAGATTAAAATATTTCTCGCTTGCCGAAGCTTTGTTGCTAAACTCATGGGTACATAAATTGAACATGTAATTGGGTACTCTTTAATTTATATGCCTGATTCTAAGTACAATAATAATAATAATAATAATAATAATAATAATAATAATATAGCCTTCTTGCGATATGTTTCTTTTTTTTTTTTTTTCTGTTACTTGTTTCTAATAAGGTATCTTAATCCATTTGAGATTAAAATATTTCTCGCTTGCCGAAGCTTTGTTGCTAAACTCATGGGTACATAAATTGAACATGTAATTGGGTACTCTTTAATTTATATGCCTGATTCTAAGTACAATAATAATAATAATAATAATAATAATAATAATAATAATATAGCCTTCTTGCGATATGTTTCTTTTTTTTTTTTTTTCTGTTACTTGTTTCTAATAAGGTATCTTAATCCATTTGAGATTAAACTATTTCTCGCTTGCCGAAGCTTTGTTGCTAAACTCATGGGTACATAAATTGAACATGTAATTGGGTACTCTTTAATTACCTCAGCTGCTATCCTTTTAGGATTTTTTGTCACAGTTAAGACTTTAACTAGAAAGTTGTTGGAACAGGTTTGTTCACCACTACTAAAGACAAGTGTTGCTATGATTTATGCCTAAAGAAAATGACAGCCTTATGGCTATTTAGGTGGCATTTTGAAGAGCAAAAGGAACAGTGAGGGTTTAAGAGAACTAAGAGTGGGTAAAGGCGAGTGGCTTAGACAAACCCCTAAGCCAAGGAAGGGAATATATTAGCTGCTGAGGTGACTTGGCACAGTAAGAGCTGCAAAAAGCAGGAAATGCAAGTAGTGTTGATCAATGATTTTTTCAATTTTAATCGAAATTATTCAATTTTTGGTTTTTTGTACTAACAACACAATAGATCAAATTGTAGAAGAAAATTAAAGTAACCAAAACTTGAAATAGCAAAAAGTTATTTGATTTTTTGGTTTTTAGTTAGGATAAACCAAATGATACATATATGCATTCCAAACATCAGACATTTATCATATATTCCAATCGAAACATGCATTTTAATCACGTAGCAAATATTCATAATTTAATGCAAATTAAAACATCACATATATACAAACAACGAAGATCCATCACATGCATAATCTATTCCAAATATCAAACATAATACTAGTGTAAAAAATTGATTTATTCAATTAACTGCATTTTAATTGAAGTAAGCCGAAAATTGAACTGGATTTGTATATCAGTTTTTTGTTATAACAAAAAACCGAATTACACCTAAAAATGGTAACCAAAAATTGAGATTTTTTTACAATTATTTAATTATTTTAGGTAGAACCCAAAATTTCACTTATCTTGAATGCTAGTGTGCCGGGAGCACCAAGGCCGGCATTGCCTAAGGGGGGCTCTTGGGTAGCAGTCGAGGGCCTGTGGGCTTTGGAGTTTAGTCTCATTATTGAGGCTGGTTAGTCCACTTCGTGTGTGTCTTGGACGAGACCAAGTAAGTCTTGGTGCCAATTTAAAGCTCACTTGAATCGGGTTTAACGACCGGGCGTTTCTTGTGTTGATCTCAACATAAAACAACTGCTAGCAGGGGCACCACCAAGACTTAGGCGGGCAATTCCTGCCACTCAATTTTGAAAAAATTACACATAATTTTGTAATAATTAAGCATTTGACATCATAAATTTTTAAAATATGTAACTATTTACTTCCATTATTTTTATTATATAACTTTTACTTCCACTCAATAAATTTTCTAGCTCTGACCGTTACGGAGCTTTCCTTTACCTTGTGAGCTCGTGTTCAGTTGCTAGTGAGTAAGAGAGTCAGCAGTAGTAGCTGTAGCTACACATGAAATGAGCAAAACAAGAGGAAAGTAGAAATTAAAGCCAAAATTTTATAGGTACATCTTTACAAGCTTAAGTGTTACGCGAGTAATTTTTTTTCGGTATATTATGCTACTAACATATAATTAACAAGAACTAGATTAGATTATCTTTGGAAATTTTAAAGGAATCTGTAGAGTTTTAAGGTATTTAAGCTAGAGATTTTGAAACTTACTTTGCTCATTGAGCATGCTACTAGAAAGGTTATAACAATGCCAGAGCAATCTATCATATTTCAGACAGTGTTTGGATGAGCCCAGTTCAAGTCATGCCAAAGAAAGGAGGGGTGACCATTGTTCCGAACAAAAAGAACAAGTTTATTCTAACACGAACAATAACTTGATGGAGAGTGTGCACCGATTATAGGAAGCTTAACGATACGACTGGAAAGGACCACTTTCCACTTCCCTTCATTGATTTTACATTAGAATGCTTAGCCAGTCATGCTTACTATTGTTTCGTGGATGATATGTCAGGTTATTTCAAGATTCCAATCGCTCCTGATGATCAAGAGAAGATGACCTTCACTTTTCTTTATGGTACATTCACTTATCGCAGAATGTCTTTTGGTTTATGTAATGCCTCTTCCACTTTTCAGCACTTCATTCTTGCAATTTTTAATGATTTTGTGGAGGGCATCAAGGAGGTATTTATGGATGATTTTTATGTTCATGGTGATTCTTTTGATAAATGTCTCCATAATCTAGATAGTCTTGGAAAGGTGCAAGGAAACTAATTGAGTGCTTAATTGGGAGAAATGTCATTTCATGGTTCATGTGGTTAAAGTTCTTGGCCATAAAATATCTAGTAAGGGTATAGATGTGGATAAAGCAAAAATTTAAACTACTTCTAAATTATCACCACCACTATTGGTTAAAACGATTAAGAGTTTTCTTGGTCATGCGGGATTTTATATTATCAAGGACTTTTCTAAGATAGAAAAACCACTTATTAAGTTATTGGAAAAAGGATGCAAATTTTGACTTCAATGATTAGTGCCTTTTTGCTTTCATTTTTCCCAAGGATCGTTTAACTAAAGCTCCTGTAATGGTATTCCTTGTTGGTCTCTACCATTTGAATTAATGTGCAACACTAGTGATTAGGTAATCAGTGTAGTTTTGGGGTAGTGTAAGGATAAACAGTTCTAACCTATATACACTAACTAGTGCGCAAGAGAATTATACCACAACTGAGAAGGAATGATAGACTATAATCTTTGCCATCAACAAGTTTCTTTCGTATTTGCTTTTATCTAAGTAATTGTGTACATTGATCATTCTGCTTTGAAGAATGCATCAAATAAGAATGATGCAAAGCTGAGGCTGATCTAATGGGTCTTTTCATTTCAGGAATTTGATTTTGAAATTCTAGATAAGAAAGGCATAGAGAATTTAGCTGTAGACTATCTTTCCTGGCTAGAGCATCTAGAAAAAGAAAGATATTAACGATTCATTTCTAGATGAATACCTTTATATGCTTAGTTCAGAACTTGTGAATGAACCGTGGTTTGCTGACTTTGCTAATTATTTGGTATGCAATGAGCTACCCAAGGGCTTGACATATTAGCAAAAAAAGAAATTGTTTCCAAAGGTAAAATACTATTTTTTGGATTAACCATTTTTGTTTAGAATTTGTGTAGATCAAATTATCTGCTAATGTGTAGCTTACCCAGATACCAAAGGAATTCTTGAGCACTGCCATAAAGGTTCAGCTAGTTGCCATTTTAAGGGCAACACTACATTGTAGAAGGTGTTGGAATCCGGTTTCTATTGGCCTACCCTATTCAAGGATGCAAGACGATATGCAGCATCATACGATAATTGTCAAAGGTCAAGTAAAATTTCTCACCATGATGACATGTAATTACACAAAATCCAAGTATGTGAAATCTTTGACATTTGGGGGTTTGATTTTATTGGTCCTTTTCCATCATCTTTTGAGAATAAGTATTTTTTAGTAGTAGTAGACTATCTGTCTAAGTGGGTTGAAGCAAAAGCCTTACGTACGAATGATGCAAACGTCGTGATTAAGTTTCTAAGTAAGTTGTTCACTCAATTCGGAACCTCAAGAGCCATCATTAATGAAAAAGGTTCCAATTTCTACAATTCCCAATTTGGAAAAGTTATGTGTAGGTTTAGAGTCACTCACTAAAAGACTACTGTTTATCACCCACAAGCTAGCAGTTAGGCTAAGTCACTTAATAAAAAGATTAAATGCATACTAGAGAAGGTGATTTCTATGTCCAAGAAGGATTGGTCACCTAAGTTAGATGATATACTATAGGCTTATAAAATAGTGTATAAAACACCTATTAGAACCACCCCATACCAACTAGTTTATGGCAAGGCATGTCAACTTCTGGTTGAGTTAGAACATAAAGTGGTATTGGGTTGTAAGGAATATTAACCTCGACCTTGAGTGTGTAGGTGAAAAACATTTATTATAGCTAAACAAGCTCACCCTCAACAAGTGGCGGAATTCAGCATATGAGAACTCTAGGATTTACAAAGAAAAAGTAAAGAAATGGTTTGACAATCCAATCAAGCAAAGGAAAGAGTTCAAACATGGAGATTGGGTTTTGATTTACAACACTTGATTGCAACTTTTTCATGGTAAGCTTAAATCACGATGGTCAGGACCATTTATGCTAACAAAATTTTTTCATTTTAGAGTCGTATAAATTAAACATCCACAAAAATGGGCATTCTAGGTGAACAATAATCGATTGAAATTGTATCTTGGAAGTGAAATTCTCGAAGTACATTAGGAAGATATCACTGTTGTGAAAACAAGAGTTTATAACTTATGACCCTTATCCACCCACAAGTGTAGGGTGCTATTGTATGCAGATGGTGAATACAGGTATCATCCCAAGGGACATTAATGAAATGACAATGAAATTTTAAATCCTAGATAGTCAAACCACCTAGACTAAAATGAGACTAGGCAAATGACAAGAGTAAATATTAAGGTTGGTTAAGTGAATGTGTGTATAAAAGGAAATGAATTAGAGTGAATGAAGCTACTAACTACCAAAGGAATTCTAAAATGTTATGTTGAATGAATGCAAAGGTCACTAGTGAAAACTAGGGCACAACTAAATAAGAATACTATATAAAATTAACTAAACTAATTATAAATGAGGTGACTTGGTCAAAAAAGACTATATCCCTAGGATTCCACTCTTTTACTTACTACTTAAGTTAAATGACGCTCTAAGGCTATTCACTTCTTATGTGGTGTAGGGGCTTAATGTTTAAAAACCTTCTTTCCGAAGATGAGTTTTGCTCACCAAAGATTAAATATAACATTTCTCAAGCTCATATATTAACCTAAGATGGATTAAGCTCTTACCCATTTCTGAACACCTAGTGAGTTCATAGATTATCTTTAATCCACAAAACCCATCATACTCTATTCTTCATTTCCATCCCATTTTTTTCTCTCTTAAAAATAAAGTGGGATCATTATTTATGTGAAGTGGCCATTCAACACACAAGCATTGGGCATAAGAATAGGCAACATAAGGTAGTCAATTTCCATGAAAAAACCTCAAATAGATATTAGATAACCAGTAACAAAAGTTTCATCCTAAGGAGATAAATGGAGTCTACGCCACGTCCAAACTAACAACAAACATCAAACTAGAGTTCAAGGAAACCATAAAGAAATAAAAAATAGGAAGAGGATAAAAGGGACCAAAGAAAAACTTGTGGAAGCTTAAGTCTCCTTAGCCTCCAACCTTCTCCTTAACTCCTTCAACAAAGCTTAAGCTTCTCCTTCAATGGTGGCTCCAAGAGATGACAAGAGAAGAGTATGATGTGTGCTATGAAAACTTAAACCAATACTTAGAGAAGTTCCTAAAACCCTTCAAAAATCTTGTCTTATACTCCACCTAACCCAAAAGATAAAATCTCTTAGCCAATGGAGAGCTTGGAATGGTGAATGAAGTAGGGGACCACCAAGATCTGGAAATCGGGCCAACGCGTTGCCAAAATAGGGGATTTCATGGAAACTAGCCGCTGTTGGCTTAAATCATTTGCAACACATTGCAAATATGCCCAAAACTAGGCAATGACTTTATAACGTTGGCAACGCATCGCCGATGGTCACCATTGGCGATGCGTCACCAATGTCTTTTTCCATCTTTGACTCATGTATGCCTAAATTTTGCTCCGCTCGATCCTGCTCCATTCCAACACATCTGCAATGTACTCCAATCTGCAAAAAGGTGAAGCAAGAAAAACTAAGAAATATGGGGAGACTAGATAAAAATTAATGGTCAAAGTCCCCAAAAAGTCAACAATTTTTACTGTAATATTATGCACTTATCGAACTCCCCCAAACTTAAACTAATACTAGTCCCTAACATGCCTTTCCTAGAAAAACTAAACAACCAAAACAAAGATGATACAAAGTCAACCAATAGCCATACATGAACTTCAATGATCTGCTAGCTCATCTTAATAGAAGTAATGATGATTGAAGAAATGAAGGCTTTGCTACTTAATGTGGAACCTTGGAGGGGTCACACCTTTACCAAATATGCTCAATTTATTAGGTGGAGTTACGCCGCGCAAAATAAATAGCTTATATTATGTCTCTCTGTCATAGGCTCGTAAGAAGATCCAACCTCCCCCACCTAATTCCCCTAAGGGAGTTGCATAAAATCGAAGACTCATATGGCTTTTTCCATGATTGTATTGGGGCCGGGTTAGGTCAGGAAGGGGTATCGGATGAAGACTTCATAAGTGGAGCTAAGAAGGTGAGCAGGCATAAACCATGGGCACCAACAAAAACACAATCCAAGCACCCAACCCAAAGTCTATAAACAAGGGCACTCAACTTAACTAACTAAAAAAGCCCACAATTATCCAAATAAAAACACAAATCACTAGTCGATTCTTGAACCCTTGATTACAAAAGTACCAACACATTATTAATTTTTTTTTTGTGAAGGCTTTTCCTTGATGAATTCCCCCTAAGCCTTCTTTATTAAAACTCACTTTGAGCTCCAAGAACCACATCTTTGTTTGTTTTTTTTTTTTTGTTTTTTATATAAACTAATAAATGGAAATAGTATATGCACTTCCTAACCACCACAAAAGATGAACATGAATACTTGAAATACAAGCTGCCTCATTTTTCCCAAGTGTCCCCTCTAAACTTAATCTCGTTCTAAACCCCCACTTAACCCATTAAATCCCCATCTAAGCCCATGATTAATACTCACAACCTTGGGTGGAAAATAGGATAAAAAAGAATGTAAAAGCTCAAAGTATGGGTTAAAACAAAGAAATAGGCAATTAGGCACACAGGGGTTTACTAAGAGAAAAATTCATAAAGGTTACCATTTGGAAAAGTAGTTCACCCTAAATAACTAAGTGAGTCTCAAATTCTACGCAACAGAAATGGGTTTGAATGGGTCCTTTAGCAAATTTTGGATCAAAACATAGTATAAGTATATCAAGAAAGAACAATCCAAAATTTTACAACAAACCAAAATTTTGCGCCATCACTCAAGGTGAAACAATCTCACTGGGTATGTTCCACCAAAAAACTATCAAAATCAACCTTCCAAATTCTTCAAAACTTACTAGAGAGTTGAACTAGATACCACATTCATTCACATGTGACAATGGTTTCTATTGGGTTTGTATGAAAAAAAAAAAAGACCTACATGTCACTAAATGCATCCTACATGAATTAAATGAAAGTTGTGCAAGAAAATGAAACCACCAAAGTGAAACTTGAACAAGAGCAACCTAGACGCAAACAACAACAACCTAAACTACAACAAATCAACATGTAAGAAAAGAGAAAGAACAACAACACAAAGCAAGGACTATCAGGCACGACCATCAAACAACCCCCCTAAACTTAAGATCAAACATTGTCCTCAATGAAAGTAAAGGAAGGAAAAAAAACATGTTCAAGGAATCATACCTGGGGGGCGGATGTTCTTATCCCCAACTAGCCCTCGCCCATGTCATTATGGCTTTAAGAGCCGCTTATTTGAGGGAATAAGGAAGGGTCTTTGGAAGGATCACGGGAAAGTCCAATATGTAGGTAAAAGGGTGGAGGATGGCTAGAAGGATGCAGGGTATACCATTGATATGCGGTGGGGTGGAAGTGGGGCGGGATGGGGTGGAAGGAGGGATACTTTAGCAGTAGGACTTGTTGCTGCTGCTGCTGGTGGCCCCATTGGACTTGATTGGAGAGAGACTTTTGGTTTCCAGCAAGAAGTGTAATGGCATCCCGCATCTCCTTCGCAAAGCAGTTAAAGCCACTACCCACTGAGTCAAAATGGGCCATCGACTGCTCATGTCATTCATTCATCAGATAATACATTTTGTTAAATGCCACAGCCAACGATGCAGGAATGGTCGTGGATGGGTCAATGAGCTACTCTGATGGCTATCCCCCCTTGCTCACCTCCATCGTCTTCTTCTTGTTCTTGGTCTTGCTCCTGTTCTTGTCCTTGCTCTTTCTCTTCTTCCTTTAAAGCCTCTTCTTAAGCACCCATCAGTGCTCCCCCAAACTTATCCACTGAAATTGATCTCATGACTAGAGACACCTACAAAGGGTCCTCGAAAACAACCCCAGCTCTTAGAATTATCAGGTTGATCAACTACGGGAATGGAAGATTCCCCCACATCAATTGTCTGGAATGCATTATATTGTTGGAAATAAAGTGCCTCACATCGAGCAGAAAGTCGCAAGCTATGCAATACAGAGCTTTGAAGCGGTCTGGGGTGGCCTCTTGAAGATAAGTTGTTAGGATAAGACGGGAGGAAATGAAGTTGTTCAAAGCACAAATTTTTGGAAGAAGAGCCGAGGAACTGAAGAAGAGCTTCTTGTTGTAGTCATCTAATCTGGAGTGACATCGTTGAATGGTACTCCAATCATAGGATTAATTTGAAGGAGATTTTTTATGGAATCCGAATCATATGCCATGCTGATGGTCTTGACTCGAACATGTTTGTTCAATCGATTTAGCTTGCCTATGCCAACTAGATTGGCATAAAACTCAATGATCAGAGTCTTAAGCAACTCCACCTTAGGATGGGCACCCCAGTGATGCCAATCTCTGTGCTCCACCACCATTATAATGCCCTCGTTCTCTTTCTTGGAGAAATCAAACCTTTCCGATGTAAACTTACTCTTCAAAAAACATTCAAAGTAACTACTGGCTCGAGGGTTGACAAATATGATATTATCAAAAGGTGGTTGCAAGGGTTCCTTCTCCCTAATCCTCTTACCCCTGCCCTTTTTCCTTGAGATAGTCTATGGCCACAAATTTGCGAGGCATCTTTCCTACAAAGCCACATAAAAGATTAAAAGGCACCTTCACAAAACAAAGAACAAATAAATAAATAAACATCATGATGATGAAGAAAGAGCTCCCTTATGTGCAAGATACAAGCAAGAAACACAAACACCATATTGGGAAAATGGACAAGCAAGACTCAAGCAAGACCAAAGCATTTTACCACCAAGTTCATGTTCAAGGCATAGCACTTTTGAGCAACCTATGGCATTGGTTCCCAAACATTTTAATGCTAGAGCAAGTTGAATAATCCATCTATGCAATACATGCTTGCTACTCAATCAAGTAAAAAGGAACAACAATGCATAGATAAAGAGTGAAGTACCCATGAACATGCTATCAACATTAAATCAACACTGGTGCATAGAATAAGTTGGACCATTTTTCAATTGGAAATTTTACATCTGGGTGTTAACCAATGGTGCAAACTTGAAGTATGCAACACCAAGATGCAATATAAACAAAGAATTGAAGCAAACAAGCACAATATGAAGCCACATTATCATTCAAAATACCTATGGCAACACTTGAACAACACTTTTTTGAAAAAGTTCAAGAGCCAAATTCTTGTAATATAGATCACAATAACATGAATTCTTGATATACCCGTTCATAATTAGATAGAATAAAGGTCTTGTGGCAAACAAAACAACAAGAACAAGCATCAACAAGAAATTATGATGAAAATTTTGTGGCTTCCTATGGGATCAATTTTCAAACAATGATTCATATGCCCAATCAACAACCGAACCATCAAAACACCTCCCTAACATATATAAACTTAAGAAAAATCAAAATCAAGCAAGAATTACTCCAACAAGCAACCCATCAATTGAATTCACGCAAACCCCAAATAGGCATACTTCACACACTATAATTCATGAAAAAAATAAGAGAAGACAGAAGATAATCACTTACTTACTTTGGACTTGAAGAGAAAACAACAAGTAATTCGAACTGTGAGGCACAGGGAAGGGCTAAGGTTTGAAGTTTGAGAGGTTTTGAGGTTGGGGGTGAAGTTAAAAGTGAGTATAAGTAAAAAAAAAAAAAAGTGAAAGAGGCATTTTTTTAAAAACTAGTTTTGTTTAGCGGCAACGCGTCACCAATGTTATAAACTCCCTAGATTTTCTAAGCACATTTGGCGACATGTTGCCAACATTGGCGACACATTGCCGCTATGCATGATAGTCTTCTCAATTCTTATTTTTTACATTTCAGCCCATAAACTTCTAAACTTACTTAGACCTTGCACAAAATACACATTTCCCAATGTTGTTCTTGCACCATCCATCCCATACTGTCTCCAACCTTTGGCTTTTTCATTCCTTCATAAAAGACATAAAAACACAAGATAAACATAGCATCACATGAAAAACACATAAACCAAAGAACTACTTATGCAAGGAAAAGAAAAGAGGAGAAAATTGGGTTATTTCCCAATAAGTGCTTGATTTTATGCCTCTAGCTAAGGTACCTTTGACCACAACTTCAAAGAGAAGGCTCGGCCAAAATTAATTGGCTGATGTGATAGAGGTCATCACCATAATAAGCCTTCACTCAATGCCCATTGACTTGGAATGTTGAGTCATCTTAACTCTTCAGCTCCATTACTCCATAAGGCATCACCTTGACAACTTCAAAGGGGTTGGACCACTTAAACCTCAACTTTTCAGGAAAAAAATCAATCTTGAGTTGAATAGAAGAAAAAGTTATCCAGGCTTGAGATCCTTCCGCATAAGTTGCTTGTCATGCCATATCTTGGCTTTTTCCTTGTAAATTTTTAAACCGTCATAAGCCTTCAAGCGAAGCTCCTCAAGCTCATCCAAGTCCAACAATCTCTTCTCTTGAGCATCCTTCAAGTCATAGTTCAACTTTTTTATAGCCCAAAAGAACTTGTGACCAAGTTCAACCAACAAATGGCAAGCCTTTCCACACAAATATTGGAATAGAGACATACCAATAGGGGTTTTGTATGTCATCCGATATGCCCACAAAGCATCATCTGACTTCAAAGCCCAATCCTTCCGGTTGATATTGACGGTCTTCTCCAAGATCTTCTTCACCTTCTGATTAAAATCTTTGATTAACCATTGGTTTAAGGATGGTAAGCAAGAGTAACCTTGTGCCTTACTTCATACCTGGCAAGTGTTTGCACCACCACCTTGTTGATGAAATGGCTTCCTTCGTCACTATTGACTGCCCTTGGCACACCAAATCTTGAAAATATATTCTTTTCCAAGAATTCCACTATAACTAGAGCATTACATAAAGATGTTGGGATTGCCTCAACACACTTGGAGACATAATCAACGGCCAACAAAATAAAATGAAACCCAAGGGATGGAGGGAAGGGTCCCATAAAGTCAATGCCCTAAACATCAAACACTTTTACTTCCAAAATATTTTTCTAGGGAATTTGACTCATCTTAGATATATTACCCATCCTTTGGCATCTATCACAAGTAAGCACAAATGTGTAAGAATCTTTAAAGAGGATTGGCAAGTAATACCCTATTTGAAGGACTATATTTGACATATTGGTTGCTCCAAAGTGACCACCGTAAGGGGAAGCATGGCAATGATGCAAGATTTCCTTAGCTTCTTCAAGTGTAAAACATCTTCTCATTACTTAGTCAACACAGGTCCTAAACAAGTATAGGTCATCCCAAATGTAGTGCTTCACATCAGCTTGGAATTTCTTCTTCATTTGGTAGGACAAGTTTAGAGGTAGAACTCCACAAGCTAGGTAATTCACTTAATTCGCATACCATGGCAATTTGTCCTCCACCTTGAATTGACTTTCATCCAGGAAATGTTCTTGAATTTGGCGCCTAAAGGAGGGCACATGAATTTCAAGTTGTGACAAGTGATCTGCCACCAAAGTTTTACTGCCCTTCTTGTCTTGGATTTCAAGATCAAACTCTTAAAGAAGGAGAATCCATCGGATTATTCTTCACTTAGCATCCTTCTTTGTGAAGAGGTATTTGATAGTTGTATGATCAATGTGCACTACCACCTTGGATCCCACAACATAAGGGCAAAATTTGTCCATCGAGAACACCATCACTAGTAACTCATTCTCCATGGCGGTATAGTTTTTTTTAGCTCCATCTAATGTCTTGCTAGCATAATATATCACTTAAAAATTTTCTCTTTTTTGTCCCAAACCGCCCCAATGGCATAGTCACTAGCATCACACATAATTTTGAAAGGCTCATCCTAATTTGGTGCTACTACTATAAGGGCTTTTACCAACTTCTCCTTCAAGATATCAAAAGCCTCAACATAATATTCATCAAAGTACATGGAGCATCCTTCTCAAGCAAATTGCAAAGTGGCCTACTATTTTGGAAAAATCCTTAATAAATCTTTGGTAGAACCTAGCTTGGCCTAAGAAACTTCTAACCCTCTTCACATTGATGGGTGGTGGTAATTTTTCAATGGCCACAATTATAGCTTTATCAACCTCCATATTCTCACAAGAAATTTTGTGACCAAGCACTATACCAGAGCTAACCATGAAATGACACATTTTCCAATTCAAAGCCAAGTTGCTTTTTTGACATCTTTTCGAGACAAGAGCTAAATTATCCAAACATGCATCAAAAGAATCACCAAAAACTGAGAAGTCATCCATAAATACCTTCCATGCATTTTTCCACCATGTCCGAAAATATGGGCATCATACATAGTTGAAAGATTGTCGGTGCATTACAAAGACTGAATCGCATTCTTCGAAAGGCATAAATGCCCCCAAGGAGTAGTAAAAGTTGTCTTCTCTTGATCCTCCAGGCCTATTGCAATTTGATTGTACTAGAGTAACCATCTAAGAAACAATAAAAGGAGTAGCCCGCCAATCAATCTAAGATTTGATCAATGAATGGCAAGGGGAAGTGATCCTCTCGGGTGGCTTTGTTGAGCTTTTGATAATCAAAGCAAACTTTCCACTTGGTCACTAATCTTGCAGAAATCCATTCACTGTTTTTATTACCCACAACGATGGTTCTACCTTTCTTTGGCACCATTTACACCGGACTAACCTATTATGAGTCCAAAATGGGGTAAATGATGCCGGCCTTAAGAAGCTTCAAGATCTCTTCCTTTACTACCTCCTTTATTTTAGGATTCAACCTTCTTTGAGCTTGAATTGAGGGCTTGTACTCATCCTCAATCAATATCTTGTGCATGCAAATGTCGAGACCTATACCCTTAATATTGGAGATAGACCAAACAATTGCACTTTTGTGCTCCTTCAACAGCCTCATCAATTTCTCTTCTTCCAAGGTTGTCAATATAGAAGAAATGATCATCACGAGGACTCTCCATGACCAAGATAGACATACTTGAGATCCTTGGGTACTGGTTTTAACTCCAACCTAGGCTCCTCCCTAGTCTTACAAGATCGAAGTTGCTCCAAACTTCTCTTTTGAGCTTGTAATTTACAAACAAATCAATGGCCTCCCAAGCACTTATCACTTCATGTTCTTCCCCCCCAAATGGATTCTCACAAACGAACACCTTCCTAATTAAGTCTTTCATGAGCAATGAATTCCTTATTTTTTTAGTGTAAGAATTAATCACATCCACCATAAAACACTTAGGCACCTCATCATCAATAGATTTAATAGCATAAGTAAGATTGAAAGTAATCTCCTCATCATTAGGCCTCAAAGTGAGATTACCTTTCTCCACTTCTATAATGGCTTTCCTAGTAGCAAGAAACGGTCTTCCAAGAATGATTGGCATGTTCCAATCTTCTTCCATGTCTAACATCACAAAATCCACTAGGACTATGAACTTGCCGATCTTGACCAATACATCCTTTTAAAAAGGTGAAGGATTTATCTTCCAATTGGAGACAAATCAATAATGGCTTCACCTCTCCAAGCCTAAAGTTCCTACAAATAGACAATGGCATTAAGTCAATATTAGCTCTATGTTCACATAGAGCCTTTTCAAAATGAAAAGATCCAATGTCCAAAAGAATTGTGAAACCCCCTGGATCCTTTAGCTTTTGAGGCATCTTTTGTTGAACGATGGCACTTGCTTCTTCCTTTACCAAAATGAGCTCATTGTCAAGGAACTTCCTTTTTTTTTAGTGATTAACTCCTTGAGGAACTTGGCATATGAAGGCATTTAATTTATGGCCTCCAAAAAATGGATGTTGATCTCCAACATTTTGAATATTTCAAGAAACTTTTTGAATTGACTATCTTCCTTCTTGGGCTTGAACCTTTGAGGGTATGGGAGAGTAGGAGCATGCCTCAATGCTTTTTCTTGAGTGGGCACATTTCTTTCCTCACCCTTTGAATGAGCTTCCTCACAACTAGGTGGCAACAATTAAACATCTTCAACATTTATCGGGGAGGATGGGTCCTTGAGGAGGATAATCTTTTTGAGTATGTGGCTCTTTGGGTTGTGTCACTACATTCTTTCCACTTCTTAAAGTTATAGCTTGACAAGAGACTCTTGAATTGATATCCGTATCACTTGGTATAAATTTGCCCTTTTGGAGTTGTCTCATGAAGGTAGCTAATTGGCCCATTTGTGTCTCCAAATTTTTAATTGAAGCTTGGGTGTTAGCTTGCATTGTCTTCATCTTCTCTTCCAAATGCACTAATCCTTTTGTTTTGGACACTATCCATCCCCCTCAGTTCATACATGGACTCTCCCATCATTCCTTTCATAAAGTCCCTCAATGAAGTGTCTGATTCATGTGAGGTCTCCCTTTGTGGTTGCATGGCACCCTTTGGATTTGAATAATTGAACCTTTCATGTTGACGGTTCATTGGGAAAAAGGTACCCCCTCCTTGCTTTGGTGGATAATGATACCGATAACCCACAATCACATCTTCCAAGTCTTCCAAATCTCCACTTGCCATGGCTTGTTGTATCTTTATCCTATCTTGGTTCTTGGCCAATTTGGATGCCATACTTATGAATGCCGAAAGTTGTGCTTGTAGGGAGGTGTCTTTGTTAACCTTATACAAACCACTCCATTTTCTTGGAGCCTTTTTCCCTTTAAGCACCAGGCTCTTAGCCATATTGTTTAATAATTTAAAGCACTCTTCCCTATCCTTCAATAGTCGAAACCCATCGGCGGTGGCATAAACTTGTAAGCGAGTGTTAAGGCTCAACCCATTGTAGAAGAGTTGGAGTTGATGAGCTTGATCAATATCTTGTGTTGGAACCCTTTTCACCATCCTTTTAAAGCACACCCATGCCTTTGTTAGTGGCTCACATTCATTTTTTACCTAAAAGCCAATAACTCATTCTTGAGTTCAAAGGCTTTTTGAGAAGGAAAGAATCTCCAAATGAAAGCATAATATAAGTCTTGTTATGTATGGATCAAAATAGGTTCCAAATTTTCAAACCACTCCATAGCTTCATCCACAAAATAGAAGAGGAGGAGCCTCATCCTTTTTGCATCCTTACTCATGCCCTCCAAGTCAGATGTGTCGCACAAACAAAAAAACCTCTTAATGTGGTTATTCAGAACTTCATCGATAGTTCCGCCAAAAAAATGTGCTTCAACTAGTTAGAGAACATGGTTAGGGATCATGAATGGTGAACCGCGAAGCAGCACCAGTTTTATCATATTGTCTTGACCCTCTACCCTTTGAGGATAAAAATAATCAAGTACCAGTCTACCCCTTCTTCTTGCATCATTGCCATTAGGTCCTCTATGTCCATTGTTCATAACCTTATCATCTCCATTGAGGTCTAAAGGATTTGCATTTCTTTCTCTTCCCAAATTCCTCATGTTGTCTCCTAGATTTTTTTTCCATGTTGATGGAATGCGAAGCACTAGATCCCTTTTCCTCAACAACTACCTTGCTTGCCAAACGACGCTCCTATAAGCTCCTATTAATCTCTAGATTAAGTAGAATAAATGAGAGCAAGAGCTCCTAGTCATGCACTAGAATAACCTACAATGGAAAAGAAAATCACAACTAAATACTAGTAGAAGGAATAAGTCGACAAGAGTAACTAACAACTTGATTTCCAAAGTAAAATCAATTCACACTCCCCGGCAATGGTGCCAAAAACTTTGTTGTGAAAACAAGAGTTTATAATTTATAACCCTTATCCACCTGCAAGTGTACGGTGTTGTTGTATGCAAATGGTGAATACGAGTATTGTCTCAAGGGAAAGTAATGAAATCACAATGAAATTCAAGTCCTAGATACTCAAACCACCTAGACTACAATGAGACTAAGCAAGTGACAAATGTAGAGATTAAGGTTGGTTAAGTGAATGTGTGTATAAAAGGAAATGAACTAGAATGAATGAAGCTACTAACTACCAAATGAATTCTAAAATGTCATGTTGAAAGAATGCAAATGTCACTAGAGAAAACTAAGGTACAACTAAAAAAGAAGACTATCTAAACTTAACTAAACTAAATACAAATGAGGTGACTTGGTCAAAAAGACTATATCCCTAGGATTCCACTATTTTACTTACTGCCTAAGTTAAATGAGGCTCTAAGGGTATTCACCTCTTATGTGTTGTAGGGGCTTAATGTTCAAAAACCATCTTTACCAAGATAAGTTTTGCTCGCCAAAGATTAAATATGGTGTTTTTCAAGCTCATATCTTAACCTAAGATGGATTAAACTCTAATCCTTTTCCTAACACCTAACGAATTCATAGATTTTGTCTAATCCACAAAACCTATCATACTCTATTTGTTACTACTCTGAGTGCTTCTATACAATGATTAAATTTAGTGAGCTCAAGCCCCCAGGTAGTCCATGTCCTGTAGGCCAAGCAGAACATGCGCACCATGTTTACCCAAGTGCCCTCTTGGTTATTATGCAAATATATGTATATTGGTCCAACCATTACATACATATTCATATACAATTTCATCTAGAAGTAATGATGATAGTGAAATTCTTTACTCATGGCCAATATGGAATTTGAGTAAAATCCTCAAGTGCACATACAATCATATGCATACATGATGCTATTGGCACGTATTTTATGTGTTTAAACTTTCACACTGTGTCCAACTCAAATTCTACCCATGTTCTCCTGTGCCCTAAAGGTTTTAAATCTTTTAATTCCTTTAAACTTTTATAGGGAAATAGGTTTGAGACATTGAATCCATCTAAGTTTACAATTATGGATTTTATACTTAATTGGGTAGAAATGACCATATGAACAGTGCTCAGCAAAATCAACCAATTTTGATAGGCCATAACTCTAGCTACAGGGCACCAAATCTAGTGATTCAAAAGCCAATTTATTCATATAGAAGTTTTCTAGATTTGGTCAAAATTTCATAGCCAAATTCTTTATGTACGAAAAAAATATGGCAGCTGGAGTACAGGGTACCAAATTTTAGCCACTATTGACCATTATGCCCATACAAAATATCATAATATTCATACACTCCATTTCCAGGTACAAAACCCAATTGGTAGTGCCCATACATGTCTTATACACCTGGAAAAATCATTCCCATGAATTTAGAACCCTTTTAACCATCATTCATAAAAATGCCATCAAATTAGCCCATAAACACCATATGGACAGCATTATATATAGACTTCAAACTACACTCCGTTGATCAATATATCCTTCTCACATTACACATACAATATACCCAACTCATTTACATGCATTTATGCACCACATACAGGACAATAACTTAGTTCATACCTACACTAAGCTTCTTGGAGAACTTCAATGAGCACTAAGCACTCCAGAAACTTGAAGGGACCAGCTAGTACGTAGGGCAGAAAGTACCATTACTAAAAATAGCTAATGTACTCCAAAAATCATGAAACTTTTTAGTTAACAACCACACATATGGAAGTTAATATAACTGAAATTTCACAAAAGAATTCAAATTACAGCTTTAGTTTGAATTCTCTGTTTCAGGTGTTCCTGAAATGGATAGAAATGGGGTAAGTCTCTTTGAAGAAACTTAGTAAGGGCTTATTATTAGAAACTTGAATTCCCAGCAACATATTGAAATCCAAAGACATAAAAACACACAAAAAAAGCACATATACGAAAATATAGCCATCCAAATGCACAAACAAACAGAACACAATCAAATGCAATGCTGGCAGCAATACATCATTAGGGTTAGTCCATAAACAATCAAATAAATAATATGTAATCACTATGGCCGCCCTCCTCAAGCTGATGCTTGGTCTTAGAGGGTTAATTGGCCTTAGTTAGTACTAACTTGGGCTCTAGAAACCCCCATAAACACTGCCATCTTAGTGCATGAAAAACAATAAGGCTGAAACCTTGTTCATACACTCCCTCTTAACCCATACTTGGTTCCTTAAGCTTTTTGCTCTCATCCAAGCATGGTCTTAGCCTTATGGATGCTCAATCATTATTTTATGATAGTAAACAATCATGAAACATGAAGATAAAACCCTTACCTAAGCTGTGAAGGTTGAAATCTTCAAGAGATACACAATAAACTTGAAAACTAGGGTTTTTCTCTTTCTTGTTGCATCTGATTGCCTTCCTTTGTGATTTCTTGGGAGATTGAGCTATGGTGGCTATGGAAGCTTATGGAGGAGCTAAGGAAGGAACTCTGGCTGGTGAAGGCCAAAAATGACCAAGGAAAGGAAAAAAATAAAGATATTTTTCTTGGTTTAATTAGTTTAATCTTAACCTTCACTTAGGTCACTGTAAGTATGTCTTAAGCAAAGACTTTTTGGCTAATCTTTAGCCCACCTTTTTAACCTTAGAACCTAAAAATAAAAGGCTACGATAATGCTAGAAATGACCACCTTTGACCCTTGTCAATGATACTCCCATCCTTAAGTTATTTTTGTGTACAATTGTAAACCTAGTTGTCCTAAGTTCTTGAATAATAGCCTTTGTTTCCTTTATGCAATTTAGCCTCCAAAAATTTCTTCCATACTATTCAAATCCCTATAAAACCTCTCTTTTAAAGTTGTACAATTGAGTACCCATGTCTTGAAATCTTACAATAAAGACCATAGGTTACTTGTTGACCAAGGAATTCTCTAGGGTTTTCTTAGGGGTCAAGTAACCATTGTGTGGTATTTTTAAGGAGGTATAAATTATACACTTTACCCCTTACATTCCATTCACTATAGGGAAAATCATGCTATATAATGGTTTATAACCATTATGCCTTTATACTGTAATTTTCCCATTTGTTGAGGTAGTAACACTATTCATCATTTTCATCCCCTTTCTTTCTCTCTCAAGAATAAAGTGGGATTGTGATTTATGTGAAGTGGCCATTCAACACACAAGCATTAGGCATAAGAATAAGCAACACAAGGTAGTCAATATCCATGAAAAACATCAAATAAACATTAGATAACTAGTAACAAGAGTTTCATCCTAAGAAGATAAATAGAGTTGACTCCATGTCCAAACTAATAATAAACATCAAACTAGAGTTCAAGGAAACCATAAAGAAATACAAAAGAGAAAGTGGATAGAAGGGACCAAAGAAAAAGTCCTAGAAGCTTTAGTCTCCCTAACCTCCATGCTTCTCCTTAGCACTTTCAACAAAGCTCAAGCTCCTCCTCTAATGGTGGCTCCAAGAGATAAAGAGTGTGTGTTATGAAAATTTGAACCCTTTCTTAGAGAATTTCCTAAAACACTTTCAAAAACTTGTATTATGCTCCACCTAACCCAAGGGATAGAATCCCCTGGTCAATGGAAAGCTTAGAATAAGGAATGAAGTAGAGGACCACCAAGATCTAGAAACCATGCCAAAGCGTTGACAAAATAGGGGATTTTGTAACGATGCATTACCGCTGGGTTGAATCGTCGGTGACGCATCACCAATATGGAAAAAAATGGGTAGTGACTTTATAACGTTGGAGATGCATCGCCAATGTCTTTTTCCAGCTTTAACCCGTGCACACCTAACTTTTGCTCCACTCGATCCCGCTCAATTTTGACACATCCGCAATGCACTCTAACTTGCAGAAACGTGAAACAAAGTAATAAAAAGTAAGAAATATGGGGAGACAAGATTGAAACTAATGGTCAGAGTCACCAAAAAGTCAACAACTTTGACCTTAATATTATGCACTTATCAATCACTCTCCAACACACTCTGTTTAGCATCGAGTGAAAAACTCTCTACGTCAGGTTGACAACATCAAACCAGGACTTTCTGGGAGGCAACCCAGCATTTCATAGTTAACTTTTGTTTATTTTTTTTTTGTTTAGTTGGCTTATTTCTGTCCTTGAAAATCACTTTCGAAAAGTGCAGGAATGAAGAGTCGTGAAAAGTGAAAAAGGTGCAGACACTATAATGAACACGCTCGTGTTCCTCCTTATGTCATCTAACACAGTCATCTTCACCTCTTCCACTATAACCATGTACCCAAATATGAAATTATTATTATTTTTAAGCTTCAATAGCCAAACACAGCTACTGACTTCATGAGCATGTCACCTAAACATAGTCATTATCACATTTATGTTCCTACCCCTGTGTTCACCAAGATTTTTAAGTTTCAGAAAGCTTACATGGTCATTCACATGACCATGTCTATAACCATGTTCGCCAACTTGGACATGGTCATTCACATGACCATGTCTATGTTTTTTTTTTGTATTGTCCCTGTGAAGATTGACAATCTAACTTCCAGGAGCTCAATACAGTTTTGGACATGACCGTGAAAGAACCCGTGATAACCCTACGCAGTCATAGACATGGCTGTGAAGCTTACTGTGTTTTATATATTAATTACACTAGATTTTTCTCTTGAAAGCTTACACAGTTATGAACACACCTATGTTTGACCCTATATATCACCTGAAACTTAAAGTGACACGATTCCTTACATCCTCGTGTTTGTACCCGTGTTTAACAAAACCTAGTTAAAATATACTTTTTCACCCTAATTTGCAATCACACACTCCCTTTTCAGTTTTCTTACGACCCAAGATGTTTGGAAATGCCTTTTTTCCTGACTTTCATTTTTCCAAGGTATGTTATTGCTATTTCTCTTTTGATTCAAGTTTCTTTTCATCTTTACTTTATTATATACTTCTTTGCCACATGGATTTGATAAAAATGCATCTAGATCAAGCAAAACTTGGTTAAAAGTTGTTATTGTTCTATCCATGCATGAGATTTCAATTAAATTGAGCTAATTTAGCTGAGATTTAGAATGTATTGTTGCTAAGGATTACTTATTTGCATTAATCACTTTATGGTATTTATCTAAAGTAAATTTGTTTAGCTTAGCCATATTTACTTGCACTCTAAGTTTCTTAGATTGTATGGTATTCAATAGATGTTCCCAATGCTTTGATGTACCTTGTCCTATTAATTTCATCAATTTATAGGCCATGGCAATCCCATTCTTAGAGCTAGGCATTTCTTTCAAGTCCTAGAAAGCCTACGTAGGTGCTATAGCACATTCTTGCACTAGGGCACCAGGGCATGGCTAGAATAGCTTACTTGTGCACTACAGCACCAAGGGCTTGTAGCCCTTTGTGCCTTTTGTGGTTTATAGGTTCCACCTTAAACAATCCTCATCCAAATTACCAACTTTCTCCTTTACTCAAATACAACTTAAATGCATTGAAAATGCTTATAAAACACTTAAAATCCCTTATGGCAACTCTATTTATGCAAGATCAAAGTAAGTTTGCACATTATTCACCAATGATTGGTGTTCTTTGAAATTCCAAGCCAAATCTTTCACAATGGGCACTGAATTAAGCTTGGACAAGACCAATATATGCTACCTAGTCAAGTAAAGACCAAACCTAAGCTAGAGGATGAGCAATTACCTTGATTTTGAGCTCAAAATCTTCACGAACACCACCAACACACTTCAATCTTCAAAATCCTAGCTTGAGCTTTGTTGATTATCCTTGGGAGCTTAAATTTTCATCAAAAGATGACAAGAATATGAGCCTTGAAGTTTCATCCATGGAGGCCAAACGAGGAGTACATGTTGAGAGGTGGGAGGGAGTGAATAATGAGCTTTCTCATCTCCAAAACCCCAATTTAATACACTCACCCCTCTTAGTCCCTCAATTTTGAATCCTTGTTCAAATCGCTCCCAATCCTTGTTAGGCTCACTTTTGGCCCAACTTAAACTTTAAATGCTTCTTCAATTAAGTCTTATAAGATTCCACTTAGCTCCCTTAACTTAACTCAAGCCAACATTGGGTATAGATGTTCATCTCACCACAGTTAGCTCAAAATCTCAATTTTGTACACTTAAGTCCTTTCACTAACTACCTTGGTTCTTATAGGTTATAAAACTTATAGTCTTGCTTACTTAGGTGATGATTTAAATTTATGACCCTCTTTTTACCCAATTCATGAACTTGCCACTGGTCTAGGGCAAAATTATCAAAATGCCCCCAGTGAGTCTTAAGTGTCTTTAATGACTTCTAAACCTTCTAAAATTTAACTAACTTGCTTTAATTGCATAACAAAACATAAAATGAGGTAGCTAATTGGAATTTTCAGTTACCTGGCCTATCTGAACTAGGTCTTTCACATAGGTTGGCTGAGGCTTAATCGATCTTACCTTATTTGAATCGTGCATAAAGTAGAGTTTGTTCAACTTTCTCAAGAGATTGTTAGCGTTAGCAAAAATGGATAGTGTAGAAATATGACCTTGCTCTAAGTATAGGTGGAAATATACCTAAAGTAACTGATTGTAACTCGTAATCTTTACATTTGAGTCTAACACAGCTACAACCAAATAGATAGGTGGAATGTCTTCGAAATAATCAAGTCATTTCTTTTTCATTGCTTCAACGATGGGATTCAAAAACTCATCATCTTTGTACTTTTTGACAACATAAACAATGTTTACAAACTACATCAAAACTTGGTGCATCGTAAGGTGGTAACACTAGAGGAAAAGGTCATTGCATCGTAAACATACCTTACCAACTCACCTAATTTGAAACATTTCCCCCACATTTCGTCAATGAGTGCTTGGTGGATTGATTTTCAAATTTATAAAACATGTCAAATTGATTGCAAACAACTGTGCATCATTCAACATTTCAAAAATCAAATTTCATTGCGTGGGACAATATAATTCAAACCTTTTTCAACTATAATTCAATTTATTTTCAAGATAAAATGCTTTAAACTCACGAGTCAATATAGGTCTTGTTTTAAAAAAAAAAAGTCTGGCATTTCGAATTATGGTAATTTCGATTTGCAGAAGTGTAGCCCGTGCAAAGCACATAAATTTAAAATGTGATATAAGTAATGGACATGGAAAATACACTTTTTAGAGGTGGTAACTAACTCACGCATTGAAGAATTATTATTTGAAGCAATGTAAAAAAACATATAGAACTTTGTCAACTTAGAAAAATTCACACAAAGTTTCTAAAATGCATGAAAATATGTTCCACCCATATGATATGACTCCATGTATAAGGATGGCAATAGGGTCGGTCGAGTTAAGTTGGCTTAATCTATGTAAGTTCAAGTTTAATCAGGTTAGCACAAATTTGGGTTCTAGTCAGGTTATTGAGGTTCAGGCTGAGTAGATTTCAGGGTTAGGTTTGGTTAGGCCAAGTTTACTTGGGTTTGGGTTTAATACAAGTTAAGTTAATTTTAGTCTCAAGTAATTTTAGGTTGGGTTATTTAGGTTTTGGGTTAGATTCGACTTGACAGCCAGATTTACTTGGGTTAATGGAACATAGGCTAAAATGACTGAATTGATTTTATTTTTTTTTTATTTTTTGTTAAAATTTAACATAAAAAATTTGATTTTTTTTGTGTGATTTAATTTAGGTTAATTTTCCTTTTTTTTTTTTGTCAATATGTTTAATTAAAAAATTTATAAAATATTTTTTAATTATATTCTAATGAATTTGCTACCATTTCCAACTTTTTCTATGAATTGTAACTTTAGTTCACTATGAGCGACTAAATTGTAAAATTTCAAAAATTTTAGCTACAAAAGCGAAAATTTGAAAATTTTAGGGACTTATGTTGTATTCATTATGGGTGACTAAAATAAAACTTTCCAAAATTTAGGTACACTTAAAATTTTGAATGACTAATGTTGTAATTTTGACTTTTACCGACCAAGATCATTAAACTTACAAAATATAAAAATTACTTATTTTGGGAGAACCCATATATGAATCTTACTAAATATGGAAGTCTCAAAATATGGGATAATTCTTCCAAAATTAACTAGAAAAATATGATAATACTGACTCTCAACTATAAGGGAATTAAAGGCAAGTGAACGTATCATTCCATAGTATAGAGATAGTGAGTATCAAAGGCGTACTCCACATGATCGAAGTTACCTGCCCTCCTACTTCCTCTTTCTATTTTCTAATCAACTATTTCAGATTAAAATTTAAGTAACTATAAAATAAGAGAACTAAACAATCATAGCAAACAATAAATCAAAAGCAATAAGAAACAAATCGAATAGATTTCATTTATATCCTGTCATCATTATAGCTAATTCGCTCATCTTTTTTTTTTATCATGATATCCAGAAAGTTTGTTAGTATAGTCATTAAAATTGGCAAATTAAATTGATCCTTATTTGTGAAACTGGTAAATTTGATAGTATTGAAAATCATTAAAATCCTTAAACCAGTAAATCCTAGATCCCAAAATAAACCAAAACAAGTTATTTTGCCAATTTATTCTTCAAATTCCATAGGATCCCTAAATAAAAAATATTTTTAAAATATTTTTTAAGTTTATTAAATTTCATGGTCATAGTTAATGTAGAATTTAGATAAATAATCAATATATAAAAAACATATTTTTTAAACCTCTGCTAACCATATATTTTATGCTTATTTGGATTAAAATTGGGTTTTACCAGATTTAGTCATCAGATCATTTTAGGTTTGGATCAGATCAGTCTCCTAGATTAGTTTCTATAAGCCAAGATTTTAACCTCTGCTGACCATATACTTTTTTATAAGCCAATTTCAAATTTTCAACAATATAACCCAAATTTTCAACGCGATGTTCTTTACTAACCAAACTCAACAGTAGAAACTAGAAAATCATCTATGATGCTCTCTCGTTTGCTTGTCTCTAATAGTGATGATTACCATTTCAACAAATTGTGTTGAAGTTTTCCACTGCATCTAAAATGAAGATTACCTGGCGGTAGTTTAATAGTCAAGTGTTAGTGCTGCATGATTAACGGTACAGGGAGATGGATAGAGGAAGAAGATCATCAAGCACAAGAGCTAGGCAGCTTTCCAAATAGTATTCATAGTCAATCCCAGAGGGTGGTTTTTTTTTTCATAATAGCAATTTAAATTATAATTGATAATTGACATATCTAAACATACAGAGAAAACTATAAGCTTATCCGTTATGAGTACATTAAGGCATTTTTGATATGACAAGAGTCACATCCTTACAACATAATGCAACGAAGATACATCGGAAATCACATTCAATAAAGAGGGACGAGGAAACAGTAGTACAAACAAAGGGCACATGAACACCAACAACCACCACAGGGGGGATACTACTTTTTCTTTTTCTGTTTTTTTTATATATATTTTTTATTGGGCTTGAAATCGAGCGGATTTATAGCTTCAATATATATAAATAATTTTGCCCCCAATCTTTGAGTATCTAAATGACGTGAGAGGAATTGGATAATAACGTTCTATACCTCTAAGCTCCTTTCTTGCTCCTACCGTTTCCTCCAGATCCCTGGCTTTCTGACAGAACATGGGAAGTTCTTCAAATGCGGACACTGCCTAACCTCGACGAAGTGCAACAGAGGCATTTCTTGCTTCAAGTCCAGCCAATCCTCCACCAAATTTGGCAAGAACTTCAAGCACAGTCCTTCAATCAACCATGCTGGACTGCTTACTTCTCTTCTAGAAGGCATTCTGATACTGGTGATATCTCCATCCTCGATGGAAAAATAATGCAATGTCAAAAGCTGCCGAGGACTAACCCGTTATGGCAGCTTTTCGTGCCGGTAACGCCTTAAGTACAGCTCCTGCAGACGTGGCGGAGGTGACAGCCGATTCGGCATTTCCATGACCTTCCTCTCCCTGGAATTTTCTAAGTCAATCGACAAAACCTTCAACTCCTTCAGCTCAGAGTGCACATACCATTCGCTTTCTGATATCTCGCTCTCGCTGCTTATGTTCATCCGCAGCACATCCAGCTTTGCAAGTTTCTGAAGCTCCGATAGCTGGAAGCTGCTTCTATTAGCCTGGCGGACTACTCTGAAGCCGGATAGCTCTTGCAAGTTGGAAAGCCGATCGAGCCCTTTAGGAAGGAAGTTGATACGGCATGAGCTGAGCCCCAAAACCAGCAGCCTATTCAGATAAGTTACTTGAGAATTTATTTTGGTTGAGTTGCTACAGCCGGTTAAGATGAGGAACTGAAGATTTTGGAGCTTCTCAATTGATGATGGTACCTTTCTTAGGCTCAGAATTCCACTCAGGTTCAGGCACGCAAGGCGCTTAAGAAAACAAATCCAAGTGAAGATATCTTCAACAGAGATGTCCTTTCTGTCAAGCTTAGCCGGAGACAAGACCAACACTCTGAGGGAGCTAAGATTCTTCCGAGTGATCATTTCAGAGGGAGCCACAGTGCTTGGCATGACTGGAAATGCGCGGAGTTGTGGACTAATATTTTTTATGCTTGGACCAATGTCCATCAGATTGTTGCAACAGAGCCAACGTGATTCGTGTTTTAAAATCTGTTTTCCCTTGTCATCAAACATGCAAAGCCTTTCATCTTCTAAAATCTTCATCAAGAAGTCCCTTAGGAAATTAAGCATTTTACAGCTGTGGACCCTCCCATCATAGCTCCCCTGCTGCACAGCTTCAATGAGGTTTCTGCCGACCAGTTCTTGGACGAAGTCATAGCCTGTTTCAACGGACAGCACTAGGCCTTCTGCAGCTCACCAATAGACAAGTGGTTCAGTGAGAATCTCCACTTCCTCAAGATATATGGCAAAAGAAAGCAAACATGGCTTCAAACGAGAACCAAGTGCATCATAACTCAGTTGGAACGCAACTTTCATTGAGCTTTCTCCATAGGTTAGCAATTCATGGAAGTCTACATTGCTTCTCAATTCATGGAAGTCTGCTGCTACCTTTTCCACTCGTTGTAAGAATCGAGTTCGGATGCCAGTAAGGCTCCGATTGTCTTAAGTGCCGGAAGAATCCCACCACATTTCACCACAATTTTCATGCCTAGATGCTCGAGTTGTTCACTTGGACATCTCGCTTCGTATCTAGAAAATGCATAGGTGGAAAACAACAGCCAACTCTGTTCTTCGTCTAGAAATCGAACCCGGAAAATCCGCGAATTATCTACTCCCATAGTGATGGCAACGTTTTCATTTCTGGTAGTAATTATAGCACAACTTCTTAAGCATAGCTCCTGCCACCAACTCAAGTCTATATGTTCTTAGACATCATCCATGACAAGGAGGCAAGGCTTATTGGTGGTACCCATATAAGAAGATTGGGCTCCCATTAGACCTAAACATCATCTTAAAGAAATTGGGTTTATTAAGAGTTTTAAGCTCAATCTGATTACAAAGGATAGATGTCCTAGATCTAACGGTTCAAGAGATAACCATTCCATCTAATGATTCTGAATCTTAAGGCACACTATCCCAAAAGCCTATATAAAGGCATTCATGATCACATTTCAGGTATGAGACCACTTTCATTGGTATTTGCACCACACCAGAATCATTATTGACTTGAGCATCAGAGTATCTTTTGCAGGTCTCCACGCTTCCTTTTCCAAAGCGTACTCATGCGACGAATCAAGCTTCCGGACCTTCAGATTGTTTACTGAGGAAGGTGCATCATCATTTGGCGCCTACTGTGGTTTATTCATTAGTACAAACTTAG
Organism: Aquilaria sinensis; assembly: GCA_005392925.1. Taxonomy (NCBI): domain Eukaryota; kingdom Viridiplantae; phylum Streptophyta; class Magnoliopsida; order Malvales; family Thymelaeaceae; genus Aquilaria; species Aquilaria sinensis. Next base: position 839,710 of record SMDT01000330.1, read on the forward strand.
ACCCTATTACTCCTGGAAAGGAGACGCAGCATCTGGATACTCAGCCTAATCCTTCAGACAAGATGGCAGGGAAAGCCCTCTTTATTGATGACACAGAAGGAGCAGAAGGCAACACCTCAGCATCCACATCACCAAGCCGAGCACCCGAAAATGAAAGTACTAGGGAAGACATAACTTTCCGCAGGCATTCGATACAAAATACCCCTTTCCTCATAAGAGCAGAGTTTAAAAGTATGGATGCCTAATGGACAAGCAAGCTAGATTCCGTCACGACCGTCATGGCTAAGTACTTTGTCCAGCCCCCTCAGCAAGCACAGGCACTGCCCATACCTTGGAGCAACTTTCATTATCCTTACACACAAGGTGTCCAATCCCACAGTGAGGGTACATGCATTAGAACCTAGATCCAAAGCCAGATAGGGGGAGTCCCCAACTTTCCCTTTCCTAGCATTGGTACCTCGACTCCTAGGGGGTACGCTCCAACGTCATTCCAAGTCCCACCAGCTTCTGCAGCTCCGCCATCTCAACAGCCCATACTTCCATTCAAGGATACCGTCATCTCGCCATCTTAAGAATTCCTGCCAGGGCCTATACTACCAATAGCAGGGGTGCCTCCAAAGATTTCCTTTGCCTTTAACCTGCGAAACAATAGTCATTCAGCTTATGCACATTATTATTGGCCTGATGTTTCATACCAAACTGTCTCCGCCATGCCAATAGCCAGTATGCCCCCACTGGAACAACAAGCTTACCTTGTATCTCTACAACAACCCATGGCTAATACTTCAGATCTGGCCACAATAGCAGCGCTTCAAGCCGTTCAAAACACCATTACTCAAATGCAATGGCAAATACAAAATCTAACTCGGACAAGTCCAAGGAAGTAAGGAAGGCACCCATTTACTACTGAACTCATGAATGAGCCAATACTGGAGAAAATGAAAGTCCCTCACTTTGAACCATATGACGGGACTAGGGACCCAACGGACCACTTAAGCCACTACGAAAATATTATGACTCTAGCTGGTTTCTTAAATGCGGCTATGTGTCGAGCCTTTCCAACAACACTCATAGGGGATGCCCGAACATATTACTCCGGTCTTGAAGTAGAATCTATAGGTTCATGGGACGACCTCAAAAAGGCATTCACGGACTACTTTCTTGGGAGGAAAGCCTGCACGGGGGTGCCAACCCACCTTTTTGCTGTAAGGCAGAACAAGGGGGAATCCTTGAGAAGTTATGTAGACCGTTTCAGCAAAGAAGCATTGAAGGTGCCTAATTTGGCCGAAAATGAGTTTGTACTCTCAATAGCTGGGGGACTTTAGCCAGATTCAGAATTCGCCAAAGAATTGGCAAAAAACCCACAAAAAAAAGGTTGGAGTTCTTGCAAAGAACCTCAGAGTTCATGACTGCTGAGGACATTGTGGCATTTAGTGCGGAATAGCGCAAAAGGGAGTCTAGGTAGGTAGACTACCAAGGGCCTGTTAAAAGGCAAAGACATGACGGGAGATCATGGCCACATCCTGACCCCTCTCGGAGGGAGTACGCAAGTGAAATCCAGGAAAGAATAAAGTTCACACCACTCACAGCCCCAAGATCAGTTATTCTTCATGCTATCCAAGATAAAAAGTATCTTAAATGGCCAGAAGCCAAGAAAGGTGAGCGGATAGGCCCTAAAGCAGACCACTATTGTGAATTTCACAAGATTGTTGGGCATGAGACCGGCAATTGTAGATTGCTCAAGGAGCAAATTGAAAAATTGATTAAAGATGGGAAGCTCAACAAGTACATCAAACGCTATGGAGATCGCAACAATGATGCTTGTAAGGAAGACTCCAAATTTAAGAAGAAAGATGACGATGGGGATAGAGATAACCAGGGCAGAAGAAAGAAGGACCATTATAACAACAAGCCAATGAAAGCAACAATCCATCATACTACTAATGTGGTTACCTCTGAAAGGGGAATGAACATGTTGCTCCAAGTTCCTCAATCGCTCATAGAACCTCAGGACTTATTGTCGATGCAGTAATAGCCAGACACATAGTTGAAAAGCTTCTACTAGATACGAGAACACTTCCTAGCATTCTCTAACAGTCTACTGTCAAAAGAATGACGTTCGACAAAGCAAGGATCAAGCCTCACCATCATCAAATCAATGGACCAGGAAATGAGCCTCTACCAGTAGTGGGGGAGGTCGTGCTTCCAGTAACATTTGGGGACGGAGAGAAGAAAGGAAGTTACAAAGATGGTCAAGTTCAAGATCATTGATGCGTCTGCAACCTACAATGGTTTGATTGGATTCTACGCTATGCAAGAATTTGACATCCGTATCAGGGCCAAAACATTGGAGATAACCTTCCCAACCAAAGTTGAAATGGAAATTATCTCCCCCAGCATAGCAGAGACAATCTCGGTAATCACTTGGTTGCACCATCCTGATAACCTGGATATGTGAACCCAAGAGAAGGAAAAAAGAGGAACACCCATTGAGGCAATGAAAGAGATAATCCTTAACGATGCAGACCCTAGCAAGAAGACCAAGGTAGGAACTACCATCGACAAAGAAAAGGAAGAAGAGTTTATTACTTTCCTTAAAGACAACTGTGATGTCTTCATTTGGTCAGCAAAAGACACGCCAAGAATTGACCTAGAGGTCATTACCCACAAACTTAACATGATGCTAGGAAGGCACCCAGTTCAGCAGAAGAAAAGGAACCTCGGACCTGAAAGGAAAGCAACTGCTAAGGTAGAGGTAGAGAAGCTCTTAATTGATTGGGTTTGTAATGTTGTAATGGTCCTAAAGACCACTGCAGGGTGGCAAATGTGTAATGACTTTACAGACCTTAATAAAGCATATGTTAAGGATTGGTACCCCTTGCCTCAAATTGACGCTATGGTTGACACCTTGGCATCTCATGAAATGCTTAGCTTCATAGATGCCTTTAGTGGCTATAACCAAATCCGAATGCATCCAGATGATGAAATCCACACTACCTTCGTGACAGACCAAAGTCTATTTTGTTTTACTAGAATGCCTTTTGGCTTTAAGAATGCCAGGGCTACCTACCAAAGGCTCATGAACAAAATTTTCAAAGAGCAAATCGGTAGAAATGTTGAGGTCTATGTAGATGACATGCTAGTTAAGACCAAGCAAAGACAAGATTATATTGCAAACCTAAAGGAAACCTTTAATGCCTTATGAAAATATAAGATGAAACTTAACCCAGCCAAGTGCGCTTTTGGTGTAAGCTTAGGAAAATTCCTCGGCTACATGGTCACTCATTGAGGCATAGAGGCCAACACAGAAAAGGTAAAAGTAGTACTTGACATGACCCCACCCAAGGACATTAGAGGTGTATAGACATTAGCAGGAAGAATCACAGCCCTTGGAAGGTTCCTGGCAGGATTGGCCAAGAAGTGCCTTCCATTCTTCCTCGCACTAAGGAAGAAAAAGAATTCACCTCCATTGTGGGATGAATAATGTCAAAACGCCTTCAACCAAATTAAGGGTGAATTAGGTTCCTTGCTTGTCCTTAAAAGCCCACGGATAAGTGAACCCTTTATATGTTACTTATCAGTTACTCAAGAAATAAGGCGGCAGCCTTCATCTAGGAAAAATAAGAAACCCAAAACCTAATACTTTGTTAATCGAGTCTCTCAAGGGGCAGAGCCCAGGTATCCTAAAGTAGAGAAAATAATACTGACGCTCATCACTACAGCACGAAGGCTTCGACCACACTTTCACTCTCATCCCATAATTGTGCCTACTTCATATCCATTGTGACAAATCATGGGAAAACCAGAATTATCAGGAAGACTTACAAAATAGAGCATGAAGCTCACTGAGTTTGACATCAAATATGCCCCCGACTAAATATCAAATCAAAAGCATTGGTGGACTTTATCTCTGAGTGCACTCCTTACCAAACCACTGAGGTGATAGAAGAATGGATAGTGCATACGGATGGCTCATCTAGTTTTAGAGGGTGTGGCATTGGAATAGTCTTAGTAAGCCCGGATGGGTTAAGGATAGACCATGCTTTCAAGCTTAATTTTAAGGCCACGAATAATGAAACAGAGTATGAAGCGGCCATTGTAGCACTGCGAATATGGAAGAACCTAGGAATAAGGGAGGTAAGACTCCGAAGTGATTCTAAAATAGTCACCAAACAAGCTCAAGGCGACTATGAAGTCAAGGTACCCACAATGATTAAATACCATGAGGCACTAAAAAATATGATGACAACATTCAAGAAGGTGACCATTGAAAATATCCTGCTGATTGAAAACAGTCAAGCAGATGCTCTAGCTAAAATGGCTTCCACATTTCAAACACCCACAAATATTCACATTGATGCTATTGAAAAGCCAAGTATTCATGAAAGTATAGTCATGGCTATCTCACAAAGTGAAAATATAGGATGGATGCACCCAATAAGGAGTTACTTGTCCACAGGCCAACTCCTAGAGGACCCTAAGGAGGCGACAAAGCTAGAAAGAAAGGCCAATAAATTTTACCTATCTGAGGACGACACGCTATATTTTCGGTTTTTCACAGCCTCATATAGAAGGTGTCTTTCAGTAAAAGAGGCAAATCATGCTCTGAGAGAAGTTCATAAAGACATTTGTGGGAATCATATTGGTGCTAGGAACTTAACTAGAAAACTCATCCTTCAAGGATATTATTGGCCTATGTTAGCAAATGGCGCAGCCAAGTTTGTCAAGAAATGTTACAAATGTCAAAGGTTTGGCACAGTATAAAAAAACACGGGGAACAAATGACTCCAATCACTACACCATGGCCCTTTGCAAAATAGGGGGTGGACATCTTTGGACCATTTGCGCCTGCCTCAAAGGGGAGGAAATACTTGATAGTTGCCATTGATTACTTCACTAAGTGGGTTAAGGCGAAACCCCTAGTAAAAATTAGAGAGCAGGAGACAAAGGACTTTGTATGGCAAAAAATAATATGTAGATTTTGCATCCTACAGGAGATTGTCACCGACAATGGCACATAACTAACAGGAAAGAGGTTCTTTAAGTTCCTAGACGAACTAAATATCATCTATTGCAGAACCTCGGTAGTGAGGCCACAGTCCAATGGCCTTGTGGAACTCGCCAACAGATCCATTCTCGAAGCCTTAAGGAAGAAGCTAGATCAAACCCTTGGAGCGTAGGTTGATTTGATCCTCGAAGTCCTTTGGGCTCACCGAACAACATATACGACTTCTATAAGAGAAATGCATTTTCGTTTAACATATGGCACTTAGGCTATAGTACTAGTGGAAATCAGCCTCCCAAGCTATAGGGTTCTTCATTTCAATGATGAGGCAAACAATGAAGAGCTGAGGATCAACCTAGATGTGTTGGATGAGCTCAAGGAGGTTGCTAAAATAAGGACTTCGGTTTATAAAGAATGAGTGGCCAAGTATTATGACTCCAAGATCAAGCCAAGACACTTCCGGGTGGGAGACTTGGTGTTGCGTCAAGCAGAAGCCTCTCAGCAGGAATTGAAGAGAGGAAAGTTCAATCCATGATGGGAGGGACCTTATGTTAGTGAAAAAGTCATCGAAAAATAGGCATATAGACTTAAGCACTTAGATGGTACGGAAGTACTAAGAATGTAGAATGTCGATGTCTTAAAAAAAATATTATCAATAACACGAAGTGCATTCAAGACATAATATCGCATACGAAAATGCACACCTTAAAATAAGGGTAAACAAAACATAAAGAGCCTAGAAGTGGCAAACAAAATCGAGAAGATGTAAAGTTTTAAAAGAAAAAAAGAAGAGTCATAAGTTTTCAAGAAAAACAATAGCTTGGGCATAATTCGATGAAATCCGAAGATAAAAGCCGACTACATTATTAGAAAAAAAAGTGAGAACTAGCATGTCAATTCTCGTTTAAGTCCTCGGCGTCGTCATCCTGCACTAAAGACCCAGCTGGGGTAGCATGAGAGCTGGAATGAGCCAACTGGAGAACCTTCAATGACTTCCCAGTGGTCTAGCCTCGACCTACTTTTCTTTTCTTCAAATAACTATCACCAGCGACAGGAATATGACCAGTCGAAAGGGGTTCATGCAATCCTTCTAGAAGTTGGTCATAAAGGTTCACCAAGTCCAGTGCTAGGTGACCATCACCATCTAAAATGTCAGGAAGTTGCGATATGTAAGATAAATCTATTCCCTAGTAAACATGAGACAACACTTTCCCAGAATCATTGATGCCTTCAAGATAGACACCCTTAACATTGGAAAAGGCCTCATTCAGCTCTTGTTCCTTAAGAATCAAGGAAGCACGAGCACCTTTCAATTCCTTTTCTTGGGTTGTGAGCTTTTCTTCTTTAGATGTTAAAGAATCTTGGGCCTCGCCCAATTGCTTCTCAAGCTGACCCTCATGAATCTTCATTTTCTTTTCCCAAGAACGGAGTCGTTGAAGTTCCTTGGATGACTCCGCCAACTTTCTCTCTTTCTCTTAAACCTCAATATTATGGTCATCCAGAGCCTTGCCACGCTCATAAAGAGCAAGTGAGCCAGTAAGAACCTGCGCATAGCAAAAAAAAAAAAAGAAAAGTCAGTGTTTTCATACAAACAAGTTTAGAATTAGAAAGTAAAGAGAAACAAGTAGATAAAGGAGCCTCAAAGTCATGTTGAATGACGTTAGCCGTGAGGCTAGCAAAGGAAGGAAAAGATTGATTAGCTGCATCTATGTGGAGTGCTCCAACCATATTTGATATTGTTGCAATGTCAGGAGAATTAACAGAGGAGCTTGACTTCTTTGCTTTGCCCTTCCCCTTAGTCAGAGGAATGATGAGGGCAGAAGGAGCGGCAGTCTCCAAAACAATGGAGGGAGGGGGAGGAACCTCAAAAGAGGTTTACAGCCTCTTAACAGACTTAGCATGCGCAAAAGCCTTCTTAATGAAAGCCTTGGCTTCCATTTTCTTCTTCTTCCTTGTCACCCAAGTTAACAGAGAGAAGTCCTCTTCAGAGCGAGGAACACTACAAGCTACAAAGGAAAAAAAGAGATAATAAGGTGACAATTAGGAAAAAGTGGTTAACAAAAGAAAGTACTACACACCATGAGTTGACAAGAACTCTGGGGTTAGACATCCATCAGTCTAGGCATGGCCATTATCGCCCACCACCTCCCTAAGCAATTTGAATGACAACTCCTCTTTGGAACATTGAAAGGGAACAATTTTATTGAGATTTTCCTTCTCACAGATGTTAAAAACCCGTGTCTCAGTAAGAAATGGCCAAGCTCCATCCTTCGATTTAAGTAAAAAGAACCTACCCTTCCAACCTTTAATGTTATTAACTCCATAAGTAATAAGAGGGTTTTTTGGGTGAAATGTGTACCAGCCACTTTGGACAGATTGAATATGGAAAAAATGATGAAAATAGGGGCATGGAGGGCTCTATACTAAGATTCTTAGTAACAACGACAAAAAGATATTATGTACCTTCAACTATTTGGAGAGTACTGAAAAGAGGGAATCAGAAAATAGTGTAGGAAATCCAAGATAAATGGGGAAGATGGTAAGGAGAATCCAACTTCGAATTGATCCCAATAGAAGGGAAGAAATCCGTAAGCAAGGGTGATATCAAATCGATCGCTAGGAGAAAGTAAATGAATTTCGTAAGAAGAATGTATGTTGCAGAAGCAACAAAGGAAGTCAACCTGGCAATACTCTAAGGAAAAGGCAACATCTCGGTGATCTAACAGGCTCTCCTAATCAGGTTCGGGGTTAGAAAATTCTTCCTCTTGGTCGCGCAGTAACTTCCATACCCTTTCCTAACCTTCAACTTACCAAATCTAGCTTTCCTGTCAAGTACCTCTCTCGTTTCATCTGAGAGGAACAAAGTTCCCTAGGCTAGTGATAGTTACTAAGTGCAAAGGAATAACGACGCCATATGGTATATCTAGGAGCTCGGAAGGGACCGCCCTAACACCAATAACAGGGTCTAATATAGTGTCATTCGTGACCTTTGTAGGGGTTCCCGAAGAACTTTCACTACCACCGTCTAATGAAAATAACATGTCAAAAGAAAAAGACATACCTACTAGGAGAAGTACCAACTACCAGGCAACAAGAGCAAGCGCAACCAAAGACAGAGAATTAGAGGATGGAGGAAAGCCTTCAAGGACCAAAGTGAAGAATAAGGGCAACATCCTCTACCTTTTATAGAGAAAGAAAACAAACGGTCTTCTAGGTCATTTAATACCTTGGAAGACATTAAATAACTATTTTAAAAGGTATAACACTGATTATAAGTAAGAAAAAGCACTTATTGAGGTAGTCAAAATCATGTGGCAGCGGTCAAAACAAGGCGGCGACGGTCAAAGTAAAATAAAAATGAGGCGACGGTGGTCAGCCTCTGCCTTAAGAAGAGAGGTGACGGTAGTTAGCAAAAGTAGTGGGAAATGAGGCGACGGTAGTTAGCCCATGCCTTAAGAAAAGAGGTGACAATAGTCGGCTAGAGCTATAAAGAAATGCGGCAATGGTGGTCGACCCATACTTTAAGAAAATAGAAGACGGTAGTCAGCCAGAGGTGGTGAAGGAATGAGGTGACGGTGCTCAGCCCCTGCCTTAAGACAAAGAGACGACGGGAGTCAGCCAGGGGGGAAACAAGGCGGCGGTAGTCTATCTGTGCCGCGAAGAGTAGAAGCGACGACAAAAAAAAAACACAACAAAAAAAACATGAAAATGAAAAAAGAAACGTCAAAAACAAAAGAAATAAAAAAGAAGCGGCAGTAGATTCGCGAGATTAGAAGAAAAATAGGAGACGATAGATCCGCGATAGTAGAAGAGAAAAAAAAGGCTCAAGGCAGCAGTATATCCGCTAGGGGTGAGCACGGGTCGGGTAGAACCATGGGTTTACCCAACCCAATAGGGGTGGGTAGGGTTGGGTTGGGTAAAAATTGTTCATGGTTCGTGGGTTGGTTCCATCTGTCAAAAAACCATTGGTTTTTGGGTTGGTTTCGGTTCTATGTAGAACCAAACCGAAGGGGAACTGAACCGAGCTTAATTATACGTTAGTTTACATGTATATTATATATTATGTAGAATGTAAGGGTAAATATGAAAGTTTAGAAAGTATAGGGGTTTGAATATCCTTTTAAACAAAAATGAATGGTCCACATTGGGTATTACCATTTTTTAATTCAATATCGTCTGATCTGTCACTCCATTTCCATTTCTCAGCTACCGATTCCGTGATTCGTCTCTCTTCAGCTGTTCTTCAAAGTTCGAAACAGAGAAAGGGTTAGGGTTTCAAGTAGAGTGCCAAATTCTTCAAGAGATAGATGAAAAAGATGAGGCAATGAGAAAGATTGTAAAGTTCTTGCTGTATACGTTGATTTGTTGTATCAGAGTCTTACTCATTCTTGCTGTATATGTTGATCTGTTGAGTTGGAAGAAATCTGGTGTGGAACCGTCAAACCCGAGGACCCAGAACCGAAAACCCAGAACCATGGTTCTAGTTCTGGTCGGTTCTCGATTCTCGGGTTGGTTCGCATTTTTGCAGAACCGAAAGATTTTTGGTTTGGTGCGGTTCCGCTACTAACCCGCACCAAACCGAACCATGCTCAGCCCTAATATCCGCTGAGTGAAACTTCTTATTTTTCAAAAGTTATTTCCGGAAAAGTGTCCTTTTTAAATATATTTCAAAAAAAGTACTTTTAGAAATATTTATAAAAAAAAAAAAATCATTTTTAGAAATATTTCTTCATGGGGGATATCCCAAAAACATTTTCCTAAAAGTAGAAATACCTTTAAAAAGGTTATTTATCCTCTCTTTGCTAGAAAATAAAAAATATCATAAGCCTCTATTAGAACTTTATCGCGTCCTATTGAGGCTGGGGGGCAAATCATGGTACCCATATAAAAAGATTGGGCCCCTATGGGACTTAAACATCATCTTAAAGAAATTGGGCTCATTAAGAGTTTTAAACCCAATCTGATCACAAAGGACAGATGTTCTAGATCTAACGGTTCAAGAGATAACCACTCCATCTAATGGTTTTAAATCTCAAGGCACATTATTCCAAAAGCCTATATAAAGGCATTCATGATCAAATTTCAGGTATTAGATCATTTTCCTTGGTATTTACATCACACCAGAATCATTATTAACTTGAGCGTCGGAGTATCTTTTGCAGGTCTCCATGCTTTCCTTGTCAAAGTGTACTCATGTAACGAGCTAAGCTTCCGGACCTTCAAATCGTTTATTGAGTAAGGTGCATCATCACTTATCTTTTAGAAGTTGATGAATCTTTTCCAACATTTGTCGCTGATCAGTTCCTGAGCCAAAGTCGTGTCCAAGTTGCTGCAAAATGCTTATCATGATGTTCTCCACGTTAAAATCTCGAGAAACAGACACCCACATCCTCTTGTCGAAGTATGTCGAAAGTTCATCATCACTGAAAACTTTCCGAGCAATGGTGGTTTTACCTACGCTACCCATCCCCACAATTGCTATACTTTGAAGCGCGGGATATGTGCCGAAGATCCAATGTTTTATCTTCTTCACATCATCATCCAATACAAAAATTGTAGGTAGAGGGCCAGGGTTCTAAACGGTCAATTGATGTGTTGGGCCGATTGAACCTCCCTGGATTCTTGACGGTTGGGCCCTCAAGTACGTTGCCAAAATTTTCTCCATCTTCTCTAACCTATAGTTAATGTCCTTTAGTTTATACCTATTATGGCTGAACATCAGTCGAGTAGGAAAGCACTTGCAGCAGCACCTGTCCAGTTGGTATTCATCTCTCTCAAAGCAGTCAGTGAGTATGTCATCAGCTTCATAGATCAAGTCTCTCATCCTCTCTAAAACTATCTTAAGGTCGACCGCAAGCAGCTTCTCGAGGCCCTCTGTATCAGCGAGAAAGGTCATCATCATGTCGAGGTGTGTTTTCATCACCTCTAGCTCACCCCGAAACTCAATTGCATGTGGGGGTCGATACATAAGGGCAGAGAACATCTCTGAGCCCAATCTATCAATTATCGAGCATATTGCTGCCATTTTGATTTATCTGCAAACATTCTTGTCCCTTGGTATTTTGTCAGATTTGTCCAAAATTGGGATTTGGATATGTCTAAAAACATTAAGTGGACAATAATTACGAGGCAGCAGAACCACTTCTTTGCCTTGTGGAAGGAGACATTTTAGAAAGAAAATAATTAAGATCAACAAAATTAATGAGTTGAAGAATCAACATGACTTCCTGAGGTCTGAAGTATATACTTCAGACCCAAATCCTAACCATGTAGCAGAGTGAACTCACAATAATTAGGTAACAAGAGCATATATGTGACCAGCGGATAGAACAGAGAGAACTCATAATTAGTTAAAAGAAAACCGGGAAAAGATAATTAAGAAAAGAAATACAATGCTTAACTCAGTTGTTTATCGTTCCTGTCTACAGACGGCAGGAGAGAGGTCCAGCGGATGAGTAATGATCCAGTTCCATGGCTTTGAAGATTTATCGCTCTTTCTACTTCTAGCAATTGCTAGCTCCACATCCGAGAAGGTATTGTGATTGATTTATTTCTGGTTTTTTTCTGGGTACTGCTTTATTTCTGGTTTCCTCTCCCAATTTCTTCAATAAAGAATTGGAGCGCAAAGTAATCTAGGGGGTAACTTTTTCTATTTCCCTCCTCTAATTCTCTTTTTTTTTTACTTTTTACTAAAAAATATTCCACAAGTGTATATAGAAGAACTTTTTCTTTTCACTAAAAAATATTCCACTGTATACAGGAGAACTGGAGAAGTATCCTTTTCTAGTTGGTACTCGGTAAAGGTTAAGATACGGCTACTTTTTTTTGTTTTTTTTTCCTGAAATCTACATGCTTTGAAACCCATATTTGACAGTTTAATTCACGTATAAGTGGGAATGGATTCGAACCAGAGACCTTATCCCTAGGCCTAAATGTCTCTTACCATCGATTGGGAGCAGTCTAATCTCCTTTTCAATAAAAATATGACGGCATGGAAAAACTTATCCGTTTTAAGGTTTTTTTTTTAAATTTTATGAAAGCAGCTAGAAATCTAAACAGTAAGACTGTTTTCTCTTCAAAATCAAATGAATGGTTTCCAATTTTACTTTCATTTATCATTCAATTTTTTGTTACTTAGAAGTATTACATATATATTTACAAAAAGGGTAATGTCTGCTTTTTGGGACTTATAAGGCCATTAAATCAGTATATGTGTTATTTAAGAGGAAAGTGGCCCCTCGTGCAGTGTTCTCTTACACCTAAACCATTTTACAAAGATACTAGGCACAAAACTAACATAATTTGAAGGGTAACACTTTGTTATTTAATAATCATTTGAAGAATAATTATTTTCTATATTTATTTTTCTATCTAGCCTAAACACTTAATTTTTATAAAATATATATATATTTTAAAAGTGATCTTTCAAAACATTTTAAAGTGTAAAATTTCAATTTTCATGTAATAACTAAATCCATTCTTAGGTGATTAAGAAAAATCAAATCCACAATCGCAGCCCCAGAGTGATAAATTCTTTTCTTATTTCTGTCTATAGGGAAAAGCACATTCAATCATATAACTTTGATCATTCTCTTGTTTAAGTCCTAAAACTTTGTGATTTTTATTTCAGTCCTAAAACTTTCAAAATGTATAAATAGTTAGTTCTAAACTATTAGCCACCTGTATTGGGGTTAATTTTGGGGCTAATTGTTTACACGTTTTGCAAATTTTTGTACTCCAATAAAAATTTGTAAAGGCCTACGACTTAAACAGAAATTTGTAAAGTTTCAAGACTTAAATAAAAATGTTGCAAAAATATTTAGGACTAAAAGTGATCTTTTCCCTGACTTTTATTATGTTCGAACTTCAAAATTTTTTTAGGAAAATGCCAATTTTCCATTCATTGTTCTTTCTTCTAAATGCTTTCCAAAACTGATCCTCCAATTTCTTAAAGTGAGAAGAAATTTTTTTTAAAAAAATTTTCCAAAGAAATACAATATTTTTATTGTTTTATGCATCAAATGATAAAAAATTATACTTTATAGAGGATTTCTTTGTTGTCATCATTTAAATTAATGAGGCACTAACCAAAACTAGCGCATGTATACTATACAAAAATGGTTCTTATGCAATAGGTTCCATTAATATTCATTTTTAGTTTGGAGAAACTATTATCTTATTTATTGTAATAGTATTTTGCGCGTGGCTTAAAGCATCCGATGGATTTACACACCCCAGAAATCAAATTCAACCCTTACCCAATGCTTCGAGTAGCCATCGACCCGTATTCCTTGTATTTCTCCATGCTGCATAAACCTTATGGCAAAGCACAATAGAAAATATCAACCATGCCACCTCTATCTCCATTTTCTTGCCTTCATTGTGACTTCACTAAATCAACAGACATTCACAATTCCTAGGCAGCATCCTTGCAAAATTGCTCTCAAATTACCAGACCAAAACAGAGTAAAGCTCGCCACTTTTTAGGGATTTTGAAAGCTTTTTCTAATTTGAACATCTCACACATGGTGTTTACCTCACATGTTTGCATGTGAACACTTTCTATCCACATAGGACTAATTTGCTCAATTTAGCAAAGTTAAGGGGCTAAGACGCTTAATCTACCAGGTTAGAGGACTAACCTACATTGAGTTAAAGATAAAGAATTAACTCACATGAGTGTTCCAAGTTGGAGGACCAATTGTATATTTTGGCCAAAAGATAATGAGATATTGCTCTTGCTCTATTCATTCAACATGCCTTATCTAAAGTGTCATATAAAGTTACTTTAATTGCCTTCTAGGCTTCAAAAAAGCTTACATTCTTTTTTTCTTATCTAGAATACAAGTAAATTTCATTTGTGGTCTCTAACCTTTTCATGTTGACCTAAATGGGTTCTTAATCTTTATTTTATCCTCCTTAAAGTTCCTAACGTCTTTATTTTTGTTTCAATTGTGGTCCTTCTGTTACTTTCATGGTTAACTTGGATACAAATTTTGTGAAAAATCGCAACATTGGTCCTACATTTTAATCCCACCAAAATCACCCTCAACCTAGTAAATTAGCACTTCAACCACCATTTTTTTTTTACCCTCCCCTCTCTTCCTATCCCTGACCCCTCTGCTTCCTCCTGCACCTCCAACCTTGAAAAATTGTTCAACCCATCCGGAGTCCTTATTCTCTTCTCTATCATCTTTATCAGCATCCTACAGCTTCAATCTAATACCCAATTCAACCACAACAGAATTTGATTCTAGACCCAAGTTTCAATCTGATACCCAAGATTCGAGTGATGCCTAGTTCTCAACCTGTCATCTGACTCCACTTGCTTGTCTGAATGTATGCAGGAACAATTGTTTCAAATTTGAAAAGCCAAGTGAGGCACAACCAGCCACAAAGGTGTAGCTGGCACTAATGAGGGCAACAGCCGTATGGTGGTTGAGTCTGGGCCCATGGGTGCAATGGTGGAAATGGCAACGGAGCTATGACCTATCAATGTGCTCTTGTTACTTGGAGTCGATTTGCAAGGTGGCAGAGAGGTCTAAAAAGCTAAGGGCTCATGCCCTGGTGGTTGGATTCAATTAATTCGAATTCAATCCTTCGATTGCCATCAACAACAAACGCAAATCAAAATCTTGACTTCGGATGTCACCAAAATGCCCAATGAATTTTTGAGCTACCACAATCGACAGGCCCAATCTAAGGTCCAATTCCAGTAGTCCGAGAATCTTGATCTCATTTCCAATGTCAAACCCGAGGATTCAAGCTAGTCGAGCTTGAGCGACAAGAATGGAGGAAAGCCATAGCACTAATGTAGCAACTCGGTTGATGGGTTTTCAATGTTAGAGTCGATGGAGCTTGAAGCACCTGGACTTGGAGAAGTTTTTTGGAGAAATATTTGGATATTGTGTTGTATGTTTGCCTTGTTTGTCCTATAGTTTGATTCTAAAGATTTGAATGAAATAAAAAAGCTTGCATCGCTGGTTGAGTTAGACAACTCATCCACGGCTTTCGGTGAACTTTATGTCTATTTTGATAAAACACCATGGGGTTGGAAGAAAGATAGCGAAGGAGGGAAAAAGATGGAGATGGTGATTGAAGTGGTAATTACTAGGTTGAAGGTGATTTGAGTGGGAATAATAAAAAGTTGAACCAATTTAATCACTTTTCACAGAATTTCCGTAAAAAATAACTATAAAAGTGATGGAAGGACTATAATTGGTACAAAAATAGGTGGGTGAAGGACATTAAGAGGACAAAATTAAGATTGGGAACCCGTTTAGAACAATGCAAAAAGTTTAAGAACCACAAATAAAATTTACACTCTAGAATACTAATACATCTTCTCTTATATATTTGTAAAGCATGTTTTTGAATACTAAAATAAAAACATGCCTTGTGTGCTAGATTGCAAATTTGCATGGATGGGCTCACATTCTTATATGATCCTCCGAATAAAGCCTATTTGGAGGAAGCTATTTTAGGCGTGGGTAGTTTTTTTTTTTTTTCCCTTCACACTGAATAAATAAATAATAAATAATCAGCCACATTTACAAAATTGATGTCGTTTTCTGCAAATAAGAAGTCTGTGAGGTATCATTGACGTTTTTATATAAATGGGGTTGAATCAAGCGTCTGACATTTTTTCAAGTATTGCGTAATGGTATCATATCTCCACATGCCCCGGTCGAGTACATACCTTTGGGCAACAGCAGGAGGATGAATTTGTGAAATAAGAATGAGTAAAGACTCATGGTCTAATTCATAAAAAAAAAAAAACAGACTCATGGGCATATAAATAAAACAAATGTAAATAATACTCTTCATTATTGTAAATTGTTCATTTAAATAATGATAATGTTTCTTTAATTTTCAACATCATTTTCCTTTTATAAATTTAAATTTTTACCGTAAAATTAGTTTTGCATATGAAGTACATTTTATACTCCATTAAGTAATAATTTACAATAATTGGTAGCGGAAAACACGTGCCAAGAGACTAATATTCACAAGGAACTGTAATCCCATAGTTGCTAATAATTAATGGGCAAATTTGAACCTTCCAATAATGTTGGTGTAAACAAAAGGTTAGCCGTAATTCCACCAAAATGAATAGAATTCAAACCTTATTAAAAAAACATATCTGCATATTAGATAAAAACAAAGTGGTACAATTATAGTACTATTTTAACATCCACATGATATGGTCCACTTGTGTAGAAAAGCCATTTTAAAGAGCCACGTGCTAGTGTTCCGTTTCTTTAACAAAAGTGACAGGTGCTCTATGATGAATTTGTACAAATAAAGAGCACAAGAAAAGTTGACGCAGTACGACCTTTTATGACCTGGCTTCAACATCAGTGGGTCATCGAATAGTAAAATTCATCGTAAAGCACTTGCCAGGCTGACACTTTTGTTAAGTAAATGGAAGTGGAAATGGACTCATGGAACATAAGGAACCTTTTTATTTTCTGGCTTCAACAAAGTGGGTCATCGAATAATGGGTAAACTTTACTTGTAGTACCCAAATGTTTTTTTTATTTATCTTATTAATTGTATGTTAAATGATATCTATAATAACAATAAACCACTAATAGATAAAGTATAGTTTCCTCAATTATAAGCCTTACAATGTGTCTAAAAGAAATCGTACTAGGAAGAAAAACTTCTATTAATAATTTGAATAATCTCAATATTTATACCTACAGATCTAAAAAGGGATACTAAAATAACAAGCTAACAAACTGATTGGACACTCCAACACACTGACTCAATGCAACACACAGTTGGACTAAATACACCATGATCCAGACATAATACTTAAATGAGCACTAAAGAAAGCAAAAGTGTAAAAATAAAATAAAAAAACAACAGAAAATCCCCTATCCATTATTCGGATATTTCTCACCACCGTTACAATTTTCATGTCATCTTCTTCAACCTTAGTTAAATCACGATCAATGTAATGACGGATCAAATATACTGCTAATCTAGCCATGAGACCTGATGTCTGCCAACAAACTCATCTTTAGAAGGATATAGATCTCCAAAAGGAGAAGCACACACAAAGGATATATTAGCGATTAGAGTGATCGAATGACATAAAATAACAAATAGACTTGCTAGGCTTGGTATAAGAGCCAAGTCCATCCAGATAAACTACAGATTGAAGAAGGTTTGAAATACTGAAAAGGTGTGGAGGGAAAGTAGCTATGGTTTTTTGGTTTCTCAAGTGTTTTTTTGTTCTTGTTAGTAAACGGATTCTCTTCTAACTTTTATTATCTTTAAAATCTTTGGCATAAAAAATTGTATCTTATTTGTGGTATTCTCATTAATTTAACGAATAAATTTGATAGAAATTTACTGCAAAATGTCAATTTTGATCCTAAATTTTTTTTCCTCCTTTCCCAAGTGACCAAAACTTGTTAATATAACACTTCAACCATCATTTTCACTTAACTCCAATCTTACCTATCACAGGTGCTCTTTACGCAATGATGCAATTTCCATCGCTTTTTGCCTCAGAGGTTCATCATCGTAGTGGGCTAAAGATCTTGACTTGAAGGTGTTAGACCTTGAGGGCAACAATTTAAGTGAAGAACAATGTGTGGCTCATACTGTTGGACTTTATGTTGGGTCACATGTTTCTTCCTTCAACTAAGCATGTCAAGTGGAAATGACGATAATGTTAGTGTGTAAGGGTTGTAATAAGGTGGTTGAGGAAAGAGGCTATGGAAATTATATTGTGGGAAAAGGATGAGCGATCGCAGTAGGTAAGAAACAAATCCAGTGAAAATGGTGGTTGAGATGTTAAATTCACAAGCATTCGTGTGCTTGGAGTAGGAGAAAGAAAATTTAGGAACCAAGTTGACATTTTGTACTAAGATTAGGGTCTGTTTAGAACAAATAAAGAAGATTAGGGACTGTGGATGTAATTTACTAAGACTTGATCGTTGAGGACATATTTGGCAAAAAAAAAGTTTGAGCGTGTATAGCATTGTACCCCCAGCCCGACTCTCTTGATTCTCTTTTTCATGTATAAGAGAAAACAAGAAAATAAAACAAAAATGTTGTTACCTGTTACTGGAAAAAAGTAAAGGAGTTTTGCTCTCCTTGAACAACATATCCAACTTGTGTCTACAACAAAGAACAATAGCTCTTACCTGTTAAAGAAAATTATGGCTCAGGTGTTAGTATTGTGCCGAAAAGCCAATCATGAGATGATTGGATTTTTGCACATTGAGTCATGATATTTTATTAGGCATTAATCTAGCAATTATGTTTGTTGGTTTGTTTCTGCATAACGTAATAAGCATAATTGTAACCCTAGAATAATGATATTCTTAAATGTCCCTAGCCTAGTATTATTGTGGAGCAGGTTTCAATGATACATAACGACTAGCATATGTGGAGACTAATATGAGATATATAGTCTACATATGGGTACAAGTTGGACAACTTGTTATTGGACCGACCCACCATGAGAATACTACATGGATCGTTATATGAGTGTCATAAGTAATTCTCATAGTGATCATGGTATATATAGTCCTTTGACCTAAGATCATCAAGGTTCCCTACATGTGAGTCACATACTTTGATACTTCCCTTTGTTGTTCATGACTGAATGAACTTGAAGGAGGTCATTGGGTATGTCATATATCATGCGGAGGGATTTGTACGATTAAGATGAGATTTGTCCATCCTATATAACGGGAGTGATATCTTCGGGCCCCTTAATAGAGTGAGGCTTAGAAAATGCATAACCATGCTCGAATGAGTTGATATACGATATCAATGTCATCAGTTTAAGTTCGTCTACTTGGTAATCATGAAACCAAAGATTGAGCTATACGAGAGTGACACATTCCATGTCTTGTGCTTAGTCTTGATATCTTGGACAAAGTGACAATGACATATATCGGTAATGATCATAAAGGTTTAGTCGAATCACTGACAATCTTATCACTTAGATAGCAATGATGTGCTGCTAGACACCGCTTATTGCTTATAATCATAAATGTGATTTATGATCATTGCCAACGTGGTAAGAGCCTATTGGGTTGCACATATAGAGCTATTTGGATCATTAGAGTGCATGGGCTAATTATTTGGGTTATGGTTTCACAATTATTTTGTATTAATAATGGGCCCAAAAGTTGAGCCATTATTAAACCCGAAATTAAAGCCTAATTGGATTAGGCCTTTGAAACCCATTAGGCCTGGAAGTTGAGTCTCACTATAAATACAACTTTTATTGATAAATTCATAGCTTCTTGCCCTAGCCTCCCAAAAAGGACAACCGTACTCTTCTCTTGCAATTCCTTGGAGGATGCAAGCTAGCACTGCGAGCGTAAGAGAAACGCATCTGCCGGGACATAGTGGAAGCATGGTGATCCCGAAAGGCTCGTGTGGATACCCTAGAAAGCTTGAACACGTCAATTGTTTAGGTTTTGTGATTTGACTCTACAGTTGGGTAAGAGATATCAACAAAAAATTAGGTATGAAAATTTTTTAACACCCGGTTTACCCCGTTTCACTTGGATCCTAGAGGATTTTGGTTAAATTCCGCTACGCTTGTTTGGCTCCTGAAACCCAACATCAAGCACTACATACTGGTGTATTGGGGCAACTAGCTTCGATCATCTCCAGTGGTGCACTAGAAGAAGTGAAGCTCATCAAGGGCATAAAAAAAGATGTAAGTAGACTTAAAAGCAACTTGGAGGCTATTTCTGTGTTGCTGGAAGATGCAGAGGAGAAGCAATGGATCGATCAAAGGATCAAATTTTGGTTGGATGACCTCAAGGATGTAGCTTACGACATGGAGAAGGTGCTTGATGAGTGTAACTTTGCACTACTAAAGCATCGGACGAATGAAACCAGACTTCCTACGACGTTCAAAATAAAGGTACGTTGCTTATTGTCTTATTTCTCTTTCAAGCAACTTGCCTCTCACCATAGAATTGGGACCAAAATAAAAGAAATCAATGGGAGATTGGATGAGATTGCCAAGAGGAAGAATAATTTTGATTTAGCAGGAAGAGAAAGAAGGCAGACAAGGCGAACAAAAACTACTTTTTGTTGATTGAGGTGGGGCTCATTTTTTATTTTACTTTTTTTTTCTTTCTCTCTCTTCATTCTCTTCTTCTGTTGCTTCTGTCATCTTCTCTTTCCTTTCAACAATTGCAGCTGATCACAGAAGCAGCTGCAATTAATTTGCAGCTAAAATTGAAATTGCGCTGGGGGTGGTGGAGAAAAACTGCCACAAATCGCGATAGAAATTAAATAATCGGATGCAGAGCCTCGACTATAAAATTCCACTCTGTTTTCATATTTTTTGTACAACCCGGTGAAGCTTGCTTATTTGAGGAGCAAAAGAAAATTGGGAGAAAGAGATTTATTTTTTGAGATTGATAAAAAAGTGAGATAATTTTTGGGGTGTTTGGGAAACACTTGAGTGCTACTATTTTAGGTATGTCTCATACCTCTAGAATTTTTGTCTAGAGAAGATTCTTTCTTTGTAAGCCTACTATTTTTATAGTGGAAGAAAATCTCGAAGTTTGTTCTGTGGACGTAGCCCTAAAATTAAGGGTGAACCACGTAAATTTTCTGGTGTCATTTTACTAATCACCTTGCTTCCGAAGTTATCACCTACTACGCGGTCCCAACAACTGGTATCAGAGCAAGACCCAGTGTTTATATCTACTTATTATATGCTCTGTGGTTGCCACTGAAAAGTGAATCCTCCATATCAGAAAATAAGTTAGATTATTATTCACCATTTTTTCTTGATACTGGGTATTTATTAGCATCATAGAGGCTAAGACCAGCAAGATGATTAGTCTGAATAGCTCGAATTACCACATATGGAGAAGCAAGATGAAGGATCTCCTATATGTGACAAAGATGCACTTGCCTGTGTTTGGTACAACCAAACCGGAATACAGATCGAAAGAAGAGTGGGCATTCGAGTATGAGCAAGTATGTGGTTGCATCCACAATTTGTCGAAGATAATGTTTACAACCACATATCTGTAAAAACTCATGCACGGACACTTTGGAACAAACTTGAGGAGTTGTATGCTTCAAAAACTGGCAACAACAAATTATTTTATCTGACAAGATTGCTTCAGATAAATTACCAGGAAGGTTCATGCATGGCAGATCACCTGAATGATTTACAAGGAATTGTGGAACAGTTATCTACGATGGGCATAAAGTTTGAAAACGAGGCACTCACTCTTATAATGCTGACCTCATTACCAGAGTCTTAGGAGCCTTTGAGAATTTCACTTACAAATTCTACACCAAATGGTGTAGTAAATGTGGAATTCGTCAAAAGTGGAATACTGAATGAAGAGATGAGACAAAGATCATAAGGATCCTCTTCATCACAGTCGGCCCTCCTCATGGCAGATTCCATAGGGAGAAGTGAGACTAAGGGGCCAAAGCCAAGAGATAACAGTAGAGGAAGGTCAAACAAATATGCAAATATTGAATGCCATTACTGCAGGAAAAGGGGGCATATCCAGAGATTTTGCCAAAAACTCAAGCAAGACCAAAATAAAGGGAAAGGATCGAAGAAAGATAATAGTAGTGATGATGAGCAAGCAAATGTTGCCGATAAGTTCAACATTGTCTATGATGATGATAATGTCAATTTTGTAACCCATGAGATGAGCTAGGTGATTGACAGTGGTGCTACCATTCATGTCACTTCTCAGAAAGAATTTTTCTCATCTTACACACCTGGCGATTTTAATGTTGTGAGAATGGGAAATGAGGGTCTCACAAGTTGCAGGAAAAAGAGATGTTTCTCTAGAGACGTAGAATGGTACACGATTAATCCTAAAAAATGTCAGGCATATTCCAGATTTGCTATTGAATCTGATTTCAACAGGCAGACTTGATGATGAAGGTTACTGCAACACCTTCTTTAATGGTCAGTGGAAGTTAACCAAAGGAACTCTGGTGGTGGCCAGAGGAATAAAGAACTCAAAACTGTAAACGATGCAGGCAAAGCTTTCCCACGATGCTACGAATGCAGTGGAGAATGACAGTACAGTAGAGTTATGGAATAAACGACTAGGTTACATGAGTGAGAAAAGCATGACCCATTTTTCCAAAAGGAAGACATTATTTGGATTAGATCAGGCCCATTTGAAGAGATGTGCTAATTGTCTAGTAGGAAAGCAAAATAAAGTGTCTTTCAAAAGTTCCCCTCCTTCCGAAATGAAGAATGTGTTGGATCTGATACACTTAGATCTATGTGGGCCAATGCCAAAGTTACTAGGTGGTGCTCGATACTTTGTGACTTTCATTGATGATTATTCTCGAAAAACTTGAGTATACACTCTAAAGTTAAAAGATCAGGTGTTAGAAGTTTTCAAACAATTTCTAACCCTGGTTGAGAGGTAAACCAGCAAAAAGCTGAAGTGCATTCTGACAGATAATGGTGGAGAGTACATTGGACCATTTGATGCATATTGCAAAGAGCATGACATTTGACATCAGACAACACCTTCTAAGACACCACAGTTAAATGGTTTAGCTAAAAGGATGAACAAAACCTTAATGGAGAGACTGAGATGTTTACTTTCACATACAAAGTTACCTCAGATGTTCTAGGGTGAAGCATTATTAGCAGCTGCTCACGTGCTGAATCTTTCACTATATGTCCCTCTACAGTATGATGTTCCGGAGAAAGTATGGTTAGGAAAGGATATCTCCTATGACCATCTGCAAGTGTTTGGCTGCAAAGCCGACGTGCATATCCCGAAGGATGAGAGGTAAACTTGATGTCAAGACATGACAGTGTGTATTTATTGGTTATGGCCAAGATCAGTTTGGCTATAGATTTTATGATCCGGTAACTAAAAGGCTTGTCAGAAGCCGTGATGCTATATTTGTTGAACATCAGACCATTGAGGATATTGAGAAAGTTGAGAAGAATGCTTTAGCATCTCATGGTAGTTCAACAAATTTACAACTGATTCCTCCAACAGCAGTGCAAAGACAGGATGGAGATAATGTACAAAATGATCAACCAGAGGAAGGTGATCATGTTGCTCCCATTGAGAATGAACCAGGTAATGCTGATGATAATGATGTTCATCGACAACCACTAGTACTAGTGGGTTCTCTAGTTTCAAGGAGATTTAATAGAGTCCGATAATGCCCTACTAGATACCTTGAAAATTAGTATGTATTATTGACTGATAGGGGAGAACTAGAAAGCTTTAATGAAGCTATGGATGATGAACACAAGGAAAAGTGGATTGGCGCCATACAAGAAGAAATGAGATCCTTGCATGAGAACAAGACATTTGAGCTGGTGAAGTTGCCAAAATGTAAAAGGGCTTTAAAAAAAAAGGGTATTTAGAATTAAGTCTGAAGAATCAAATTCAAAACCACGATTCAAAGCCAGATTAGTTGTCAAAAGATTTTAGCCAAAGGAAAGGTATTGAGTTTGATGAGATTTTTTCACTAGTTGTGAAAATGACATCTATCTGTACAGTTTTGGGACTTACAGCAAGTCTCGACTTGGAGATTGAGCAAATGGATGTGAAAACTGCCTTCCTACATGGTGACTTGGAAGAAGAAATATACATGGAGCAACTAGAGGGTTTCAAGGTAAAAGGAAAAGAGGATTATGCTTGCAAGCGAAAGATAAGCTTGTATGGATTGAATTAAGCACCTAGGCAGTGGTATAAGAAGTTTGAGTCGGTTATAGGGGAGCAAGGATACAAGAAGACTACTTCAAATGATTGTGTGTTTGTGCAGAAATTCTCTGATGATGATTTCACTATTCTATTGCTTTATGTGAATGATATGTTGATTGTTGGCCAGAATAATGTCAAAATCAACAACTTGAAGAAACAGTTGAGTAAGTCTTTTGCTATGAAAGACTTGGGGCTGGCAAAGCAAATTCTTGTCATGAAAATAACAAGAGATAGGAGCGCCAAGAAATTGTGGTTATCACAAGAGAAGTACATTAGGAAAGTGCTTCAAAGGTTCAATGTGGACAAGGCTAAAGTGGTTAGTTGTCCTCTTTCTAATCACTTTAGATTAAGTTCCAAGCAATGCCCTTCTATTGATAAAGAGAAGGAAGACATGGAAAAAGTTCCATATGTCTCAGCAGTTGGAAGCTTGATGTATACCATGGTATGTACACGGCTAGATATTGTT
Organism: Aquilaria sinensis; assembly: GCA_005392925.1. Classification (NCBI taxonomy): domain Eukaryota; kingdom Viridiplantae; phylum Streptophyta; class Magnoliopsida; order Malvales; family Thymelaeaceae; genus Aquilaria; species Aquilaria sinensis. The sequence continues at coordinate 863,903 of SMDT01000330.1, forward strand.
TACTCTGTTGGAGTAGTGAGTAGGCTCCTTTCAAAGCCTGGTAAGGAACATTGGGCTGCAGTTAAATGGATTTTCAGGTATCTTCGTGGTACTACCAAAATGTGCTTATATTTTGGAAATGCAAAACCTGTGTTAGTTGGCTACACAGATGCAGAAATGGTTGGTGATGTTGACTCAAGAAAGTCTACATCAAGATACTTGATTACTTTTGCAGGGGGAGCTATGTCATGACAATCAAGATTACGGAAATGTGTTGTTCTTTCAACAACTGAAGCTGAGTTTATTGCAGCAACAGAAGTTTGTAAGGAGTTTCTGTTGATGAAGAAGTTCTTAAAAGAACTTAGTTTTTATGAGGAGAAATATGAATTGTTCTGTGATAGTCAAAGCGCAATTCATCTTGGTAAGAATTCCCCTTTTCATTCCAGATTGAAGCACATTGATGTGAGATATCATTGGATAAGGAATGCATTGGAGATGAAGCTACTACAGCTTGAGAAGATTCATACTGATGAAAATGGATCTGATATGCTAGCCAAAAATCTGCCGAGAGGAAAGTTTGATTATTGTCGACTCGCAGTAGGAATCGTAGAACTCCCACATGAGGCGGGAGGGGGAGATTGTTGACTTTGCCCAACCTCATGTGGGGCTCATTTTTTATTTTACTTTTCTCTCTCTCTCTCTCTCTCTCTTTCTCTCTCTCTGTCTCTCCCCATTCTTTTCTTTTGTTGCTTCCGTCGTCTTTTCCTTCCTTTCAACAATTACAGCTGATCACAGAAGCAGCTACAATTAATTTGTAGCTAAAATTGAAATTGCACTGGAGGTGGCGAAGAAAAACTGCCGTAAATCTCAGCAAAAATTAAAGAATCAGATACAGAGCCTCGACTATAAAAGGCCACTCTGTTTTCATATTTTTGGTACAACCCAGTGAAGCTTGCTCATTTGAGGAGCAAAAGAAAATTGAGAGAGAAAGAAATTTATTTTTAGAGAGTGATAAAATAATGAGATAATTTTTGGGGTGTTTGGGAAACACTTGAGCGCCAGTCTTTTGGGTCTGTCTCATACCTCTAAAACTTTTTTCTAGAGAAGATTCTATCTTTGCAGGCCTACTATTTTTATAGTGGAAGAAAATCTCAGAGTTTGTCCTGTGGACGTAGCCCTAAAATTAATGGTGAACCACGTAAATTTTTTAGGGCCATTTTACTAATCATCTTGCTTCTGAAGTTATCACCTGTTGCACGGTCCCAGCACTTTTTCAGTTGATATTTCACAAATGCATGGGAAGGATGAAGAAAAAAGTAAGATTAGAAAAATGTCTACTGAATGTAGAATTATCACCCAACTAGTTAACAGTCATTTTTCAAGTCTTTGGCACTACTCCACTATGTGGCCAATGTAATCACATACCTGATTCATTAAATTTTCAGTTTAATCCAATTTTTTTGACCACACATGATTTTTTAGCCCCTTATTTTATAGAAATATTGTAATAACTACTCCACTATCCACTACTTTAGTACCACTCTCCACTTCGATATTTATTATAGATTTACCTCAGAATAAATACATGTTCGGTATTATAAAAATCAACACAGCATCTTGACATAGAAATTTGCAGCCACGGAAGTTGGTTCTAGGTTTTATAGAAACACTTTGTAGGTGGTGGATCTATTTCGATCTGCGGTGCAAACATAAGAGGGTAAGGCAGTGTTTAACATTTCCATTCTAAATACAAAGCACAATAATATCAATCTACCAATAAACTTAAGTTTTCGTCCTCTTCATTGAAGGAATCAATTTCTGGGTATGCAAAATGATTATTCACTGTTTACCCACAGTAAGTAACAATTGTGCTAACAACTCAATTCAGTACTCAGTTATACTACATCGTTAACCTTATTTACTCAATTTATACAATACATACTTACTCCTAATTTTCCAAAGTGGACAAGAAAGTTTCTCTCCAGTTTCTCTCCCACAAAATTGTTCCAATTTTAGAAGTTTACACAACTAGGTTCCTCCTAACTGTTTATTCTCTGAATACTGGAAAACTTAATGGTTGGTATAACTGCTTCTATCATCTTACAATGTTTCTGTAATTTCTTTACTGCATATGTGTGATGTGAAACTTATATGCTATGTGATGTAGTTTTTATGAATAACCAACATTTTCTATCCCAAACTGTGGAATATGGTTCAGTTTGTTTCTCATTCTGTAAACCTTTAAAACTGTAAAAAGTTAAGAATCATCACTAATTTTCCTCACCCATTTTTACCATTTTATGGTTTAAACTACCAGACTGGACCTTTTTACTTCACTGCCCTTTTAATCAAACTCTAATGTCTTATTCCTTTTTTTAAGAAAAAAACAACTTCCCTATATATTATGTTTTCATCAACTAGTTTCACAAACTATCATTCATTGTAAAACACTTTCTTAGCATAGAATGAAGGTGAATTCAATTCCTTTTGTTCCTACCTTCACCTACGCCTGCACCAAGCTATGAGTAAAACCTCCCTCCCCCCAAGTATTCATTTATGCTACAAAGACTCATGTTTAGATACACAGTCGATGTACAATTGGGGAAATTGCCTGATGGCACCAACAACCCTGTTAAGGTTAGGGGTTCAATTTCTAGGAAGCTCAAATTTGCCAAGGAATCTGCAACTTGGGTTGCCATATACAGGCTTAAAAATTTTTATAACTTTGATGTGGATGATGTTAATCTTGATGTTGCGGTCGAGATGAGGGAAAACCTAATGATGGCTAATTGGGAGATAAATGGACTTAAGTATGAACTACAGGTGCAACAGTATAACAATCACTATACTAAGGCTTATTGGCTCGATCAAGTTCGTGTTTTGGAGGTAGAGGTTGTTGCACTTAAGGTGCAGTTTAATGTGGTTAATTCGATAGAGGGGAGCACAATAGCTATTGTGGAGACAAACCCAGAAGAGGTTAATGAAGTAGATGACTAAGCTTTTATAATTAGTCGTAACTGTCTTCCCTGTTTTAAGACAATGTTTATTTTCATTTTCATTTAATTTTCCTTAACTGCCATTTTGGGCATATGTTTTTGGTCCCTAATTGTTATCGTTTGAAGTTCAATGTTATTCCCTTTTCCTATTTTTCCAATTCTAAAACTGTGACCTTTCTATAAACCATTGTTTCCAATTTCACAAACTAAACCACATTGCACTTTTCTTACTCACTTAGGTTTAGTAACAACAATGACTAACAATTAACCTATCTCTGGTTTTATTGACATGCATCCCAATGTCTTCCTCACTACTGTCCTACGATGCATAATTAGTGACTTTAATAGGGAAACAATTTGAATCACATATATGTTATGTATGGAGGAATTAGAACAGGGATAAAGTTAGGACTACATTTTATGTAAATTTCCTTATTTATAGAGTGAACTAGAAAAAAAAAATATACTGTGAACCACATGCTGGGCTGATATCTCAGCCCAAATGTCTCTAAAATCCGATTTAAAAAACATGGTTGACAATACTGTTGGGCCTACTTGTCACAATTGAGCTAAAAAAATTATGTTCAATCTTCTAAAGGAAAATGAAATGGGCTTCGGGCTGAGTATTGTTGAAGGGGTTATGGATTAAGTGCAGGGTAAAATTTTGGGCCTACTTTCACTATTGGGCTTAAGAAATTAGGTTCGGTCTACTAAAAGAAACTAAAATGGCCTTCAGCTTGAGTATTGCTAAAGAAGTTATAGATTAAGTGAAGGATAAAACAACTATTTAAAAAACAATGAGGGTGGAAAGGGAAAAAAGTTAGTACCTTATGAACCCTAGGTCTTCCTACTCCATCGCCATAAATACCAACTAGGAAACTCGCCTCCACCGCTGCCGTTATCTTCATCCCACAATAAGCCCCTTTTTCTCGATGAGAATTTCTTCGGCCAAGGAAAGTCTAGGACCAAAATGGACAAAACAAAATTAGAGGAAACAAACCTTCTATCAATATTTCATGTGTTTTGAAAGGCAAATTTAAACAAAATCTAAGTTCCTTTAAAAATCTATTAACATAAAGTTAAGGAATAGGAATATGCACCTCTGGATCTCCAATCGCCGATGCAATCTTTGAAGGTTGAAACAAAATCCTCTCCTTTAGATCTTTGATTGCCGATGCACCTCCACACATAGATTGGCTGATGCAGCTTCATAAAAATTACACAGAGAGAGTGAGAGATAGCAAGGATGAGTTAGAGAGGGAGAGGGAGATAGCAAGAGATAGCTAGAGAGAGAGAGTAGGTCGAGGTGGCATCTCAGATGCAGAGACAAGGTCAAGTAGAGAGATAAATGAGAAGAGATTAATGCAGAAATGGGTAGAAAATGCTACAATCTAAGGGAATTGTCTGGAAGTAGTAGTACTAGGGTTTCCAATTTTGGGCTTATAGAATGGTCCATTCACCATAAAATCTTTCTCTGTATTTTGGGCTTACAGAATGGCCCATTCACCATAAACATAATAATTACTTAATACTCTTTCTATTTGCTCTCTTACTCCCCAAACTTTTTTTGTTCTTTTTTATGTACAATTTTCTATAGAAAAATAATTTAAACACAATTTTTATATTTCCATCATATATTTTTATTATTGATAATTGAGTTTTCTAGCAGGAGTTATTTAATTCAAAAGGTTTATAGTTTGACAAAGTAATTTGGTCCATAATTGTTAAAATTGAAAATGAACTTTTTTAAATAAATTTCACACCAATATTAAAAATTAGAATTTGAGTTGATAAGAGAAATTTTTTAGTTACTTATTCTTTAACAAGAAAAAAATATCCATCATTTTTAAACATGTACAATGCTATTTTTCAATCATAACTAATCATTCTAATGATAAGAACATAACATGAAAACAAAACTCAACTCAAAATTAAAATAAAATAAAATATCAATTGAAATTTATTTTAATGGTAAATTTCTCAAAACAAATTGCTCGCTACAAAGTGCGGGTAAAAAAAAATCTACTATTATCTAATGTTAACACTATTATATACTATAACAAATACATACACATACTCTTTGTCCTTCCCTAGGCCATAATTTAATTTTGAATTCTTTTTAACTTTGTACATGTTTTTTAATTTCTTTATCACAAACTCGAAATATGTATAACAAATTATTTTTATTATCATTAAATTATGTTCTTAACATGATTCCTTCACATAAATTTTGTTGACAAACTTTTGTTTTCTACCATGTAGTGCTAATTTTGGACCATGATTCGATTACCTACCGACTTTTTTGCTTTGATTCACTCTGAGGTTTTAATTGACTAATCCTAGAAGTCCGCTAATTTGGCTGCTGTCGACCCTTCTTTTACTTTAGCCTTCATTATCCCAGCCATTTACAACACTTTAGATGTCTCATCTATCATTTGGGATTAGTCCCCCATTATGCCCTCTCCTCTGTTCAATAAATTGAAGGATTTTAGCCATCCGATTGCTATTTTCCTTCATGGGGTTATGAGTTATTTCAAGTATGAAGACTTTAATGAATGACTTCACCATATTTATAATGCATCTCTACATGGCATCCTTGTCAAAAAATATATTTACGCTATTCTAGTTGGAGTTTGTGTCCAATCATATATGAAACAAAGTATTCAATATATCTAGAAAATTAAAGATGAAGAGGGAAGTCATTGGGGTAGGTGTATTAAGGAGCTTCGACATGAAGCTGATTACATAATTGGAACAATCATTCAAAAGTGGCCTAAGCAAAAGTGTCATGCTTACATTGAAACCATTGACCCACAACTTCGTCGTCGTAACTATGGCATGTGTGTTTATTGCATCTGGATGACTCCCCGTCTCAATAATTGGATTGAGAGTTATTATGGCATTGATGATGCTAGGTAATGTGATGAGTGTGTCGTAGATGATAAGCTTCATTTTTTGGTTGTCATGTTACATAGGTTTGACTAGATCTTCATTTTCCCTTTACTAATGTTATGTGTTTCTCATTTATGGATTTTAGTTTTGTTCTGGTACTTGATGTTCACTTGGTAATTAAGTTGTTTGACTTTAATCTTCCACATTATCTCCACTTCATCTATATCTTTTTAATATGCATTCTTCTATTCATTACTCCAACTACTACTATAATTGAATGTTATAATAGGTGACTGATAGAAAAAATGACTTATAGAACCTACATTTCATTATTATTTGTTAAGAACATGTATTCTCAAGTTCAAAGAGCCCTTTAAGTCCAGCAATGCCGTGAAGTTCATCGTCAACGCGACCCTGTTCCATCTTCATCTCTGTGTGCTCCTACCATTGATCCCTCACTTATACCAAATCAGTCTCATAATACTATTCTATCTGATGATCTTCCACCACCGACACGCCTTCTGTCTGATATAACAAACCTAATTCCACCAACCCATGGAATGCATCTTCCTGTGTTTAATAATCCATGTGATTCTCATACCGCTCCTGTTACACCTCCTTCATCAACAACCCATTGTAGTCGAAGACCTTTTGAAGTTGGTGAGAGTTCTTAGACAGTAGGCCAACATTCCAAAAGGCAGACAACAAGGCCTATGCCTCTCTACCTATACCGATGTTATCCATACCTAATCTATCACCAAGTAGTGCAGATATACTTCTTATTTGAAGTATATTTTTGGTTTCTAATGTTTACTAGTTTCCCTATACCATGGCTTCTATTACTGATTCATAATTCTTTTCTTGTAGAGTCCCCCTTAGAAACATACTATCCCCAATCTACTCATCAGAACCAAGAGTTCACAGCGACTGGACATCAGAGTACACTGTCTCACCTTCCTATTCTTACCATCCAATAATGCATCTTTGTCATGTTCCTTACATTTCTTCTCATGCCAGGAACATGTTTCCAATATGAGGCTTTAAGGTACCCAACTTACATTTGTTCTCACTGTGGTGCCATTATGTGATATAAAGAGATAAGCAATAAATCTCAAAACCTAACGGATCCTGAATTTTCCTTATGCTACCAAAAAGGGAAGGTTTTTATCCCTCATTCTCATCCTCCACATGCATTTTTTTGTAGACTATTTGACTATAATGGAGATGAGCTGTCAAGGTATTTTAGGAGGCATATTTGTGAAATAAATTCTAGATTTTCTTCCACTTCAATGGGCCCGTATGTTGATTCAAGCACACATGATGGGTAAAGGCCTCCGACTTCTAGGTCTTTAGGTATGAACTATCATCTTATCAGTCACTGTATCCTGACAATGGAGATCGTCCTTAATTTGCACAACTGTATATGTTCGATATGGAGAGTGAGACATACAACTATATCATGAGCTTCAGTGATGGCAACTACACTAAGTATGATGAGAGGATTATTAATGGCCTTATTCATTTATTTGATTAGCATAATGAGTTGGTTAGGTTCTTCTGTATGACCAGGGATAGATTCACTCATACAACATTGCCTCCTATAAGGATATGACTACTTAGTTCTCAGACTCAAGATCGAAGATATGATTTACCAACATCGAATGAGGTTGCTGGCCTTTTTGATAGGATTGATGAGGACTCGGGCAACCATCAAGATATACTGGTTCACCCACGGAATTCAGAATACCGCACTATAGATTTCTTTCACCCAAAATGTTATGCCTTACATTTCCAATTACTCTTGGTGTATAGGGAGGATGGATACCATTTACAGATCTACTATGTGAGCTCCAATAGTGCACTCGCTTCATTAAGGACAGTTACTCTAAGGGAGTTTTATTCCTTTTAATTCTAGCAGCATCATTTAGTTGATTCTCTAATACTTAAGGGTGGCTGATTGTTCCATGTATATGTAGTCGATGCCTATTGTGTTACCCTCGAGTCATGTTTTAGGTGGCTCAGGACACATAGAGATCAGTTCCGTGTAGAACTACTTTGTGGCTTACAAGATATGGTGAATAGAGGTGATACAGATGTTTCTTTATATGGAAAATGAACCATTCTTTCATCTTCGTTTGTTGGTGGTCCAAGATATATGATCCAAAATTATCAGGATTGCATGGCCTTGTGTCATGTCATGGGTTATCCTGATTTATTCGTTACCTTTACTTGTAACCCAGAATGGCCTGAAACCAGTCACTTCCTCAATCGCATTCTAGGCCAACCACCTGAGGATAGACCTGAGATCATTGATGGTGTTTTTATGATGAAACTTGGAAGGTTTTGTAAAGATCTCATGAAGGGAAAATACTTTGGACATGTTGTTGTAGGTATTACACTTTCGTTTACGTCTTAATAACCTACCACTCTTACTATAAATGTTTTCCTTTCATACATTGTAAGTTGAATTTCAAAAACATGGTCTCCCTCATGAACACATAGCTTTGTTCCTCCACCCTGATGACAAGTTAAATACTTCATAGAAGATTAATTGTTTTATATCTACAGAGTTCCCAGATAAACAAAAGGACCCAGTTGGGTATTCTGCTATGGTTTGACACATGGTTCATGGGCCATACGGGGTAGGTAACCTTTGCTGCCCGTGTATGCTTAATAATATACCTTCAAAACATTACCCATAGTCATTTAATAGTGAGATAACCATAAATCAGGATGAATTCCATATATATAGAAGAAGAAGAAATAACCATGTTACAACAACTAAAGCTATTTCATTGGATAATCGATGGGTTGTGCCTTAAGTATGACTGTCATTTCAATGTGGAGTTGACAAACAAAGACATGTGCATCAAGTACTTATGTAAATATGTCTACAAGGGGCTAGATATGTCAACTATTGTCCTCGAACGTGGAGGAAGAAGTGATACAGGTAGAAATACATCAAATGTCAATGATCATGATGAATTTAAGCAATATATAGACTGCAGATTTGTTTTTACATGTGTGGCTTGCTAGCATATCTTTGGGTTCTTCATCCATGAGCATCATCCTGCCATTGAAAGACTATCTTTCCATTTACTAGGTGAGCAGAACATTGTTTATGATGAGGCTAATGACCTTTGAGATGTTGTTCGTGCTCATGAAGAGAGTATGACAAAATTTGAGGCTTGGATGCATTGTAATTCCCATGATGCTCTTGCTAGAACACTGACATATGTACAATTCCCCGAACGGTTTGTATGGCATAGGGGAACAAAATAGTAGGAACGTCATCAAAGTGGTCATAGTATTGGAAGGTTATATTTTGTTCACCCCACATCAGGAGAGAAAATTTACCTTCGTATACTCCTTAATGTGGTTAAGGGGCCATCATTCTACGTACAGAATAGGACTGTTAATGGAGTTCAATATGATATTTTTAAAAATGCCTATTTCGCATTTGGTCTTTTAGAAGGTGATGGGGAATGACACCAGTGTATACGTGAATCAGCGCATTAGGCTTCTGGAAATCAACTAGGGGAGTTATTTGTTACCTTTTATTGTTCTGCAATGTTGATGATCCATTGGACCTATGGATGCGGAATGCTCACTTATTCTCAAAGGACATCTTGCATCGAAAAAGGAGGATTTCAAACAACTCTGAACTAATTATGACTAATGTTGAGCAACAAAATTATGCATTTCACGAGATTGAGCAAGCACTTAATAAAGTTGGTAGAAATTTATGGAAATTCAACTAAATGCCTTATTCTAAAATTGACCTAGAATGATGGCCTAAAATTCTTTACTCACTGAACAACTCAACTATGATAGATCTGCTTTGGCCATCGAACATGAACAATTGGTGAGTCATCTTGATGCTGGTTAGTGACATGTGTACTTCACACTGCTTAATGCCGTTGAGTCACGTACTAGAGGCTTTTTCTTTGTCCATGGTAGTGGAGGGACTAGCAAAACATTCTTATGGTGCACAATTATTTTAAAGCTATGGTCGTTGGGAAAAATTGTTTTACCTTTTGCATATTCCAGAATAGCTTTATTCATTCTACTGGGAGGAACCATAGCTCATTCACGGCTTAAGATACCCATTCTTGCTGAGGACATATCGATATGCAACATCAAGCGATCTACATCACTAGCTCAGCTAATTTCCAATACAAGTATGCTCATTTTGGGATGAAGCTCATATGGCACACTGTCACACATTTGAGGCTGTGGATCGTAGCTTCCAAGACATCATGAGTGTGGGTGATCCTATTGCCATAAGTAAGGTATTTGGGGGTATACCAGTGGTTCTAGGAGGAGACTTTTGGTAGATTTTACTGGTTATTTCTCATGGCAGTCAAGCTCATATTGTATATGCCTTAATCCTCTCATCACAACTTTAGGCTCACTGCAAAATCTTCACTCTTATTGAGAATATGTGATTGCTAAGTTCTTCATTACCATCTATCTCCTCATTCAATGACTGGATCATGAAAATGTGGGAGGGTTTACTTCTAGCATAGCGAATGTCTGAGGATAAGAAGGAACCTACCTAGATTCATATTCCTTATGATTTCTTAATTCCTTCATCTAGGGATCCACTCACTGACATTACTAAGTCCACATATCCAGATTTGGTTAAAAGGTAGCATGATCTAGGGTACCTGAAAGAGCGTGCTATACTGTCCTCCACAATCGACATTATTGATAAGGTGAATGATCATGTCATAAGGCTCCTCCTTAGTGACATACACACATTTTTCAGTGCTGATAAAGTTTCACCAGTTTCTGATAATTTTGACACGCACTCAGCTTTATATCATACAGAATACCTTAACACCTTCAAATTTTTTGGTTTCCTAAATCATGAACTGTGCTTGAAGCCTGGTGTCTCAGTCATGTTGTTTCGCAATTTGAACCAATCAGCTAGTTTATCGAATGGTACTCGATTAATTGTGACACTATTAGCTGGGAGGGTGATTGAAGCTGAAATTATCATTGGTTTGAATTCAGGTCATCGATTTTTCTTACCCCATGTTGAGATGGTCCCTTTTGATATTGATCTTCCATTCCAATTTTGTCAGAGATAGTTCCCGCTTAAAGTTTGTTTCACGATGATCATAAAGAAAAGCCAGGGACAGATCTTCAATTATGCTGGCTTGTATCTTCCACAACCAATTTTTACCTATGGTCAGCTTTATGTTGCTGCTTCCCATGTTACCTCTCTATCAGGTTTTTGTGTCATGTTGGAAGGAGAAGACCCTTCTTGCTGTTTATCAACATAAAACATTGTCTACCGCAAAGTCTTTCAATGTCTACATCAGTTGCTATTATAAGTCTATTATCTATAGCAATAACAATTTTGTTACTCTTCATTCATTCTACTTGATTTTATTGTCACATTGATGCAGTATTTCCTTTGATTCTATCATCACAATGATGCAGTACTTCCTTTGATTCTATTATCACAATGATGCAGTATTTCCTTCCTCTTTTATCATTTACCCATAATCCATGACATCTATGTTTATATTAAACTATTACGTACTTGCTTTTTACTATTAATACATTTACAGATTAGGCCTCAGGTAACATTTCTCAGTCAACTGAGTCTACTGAACTACAGAAGGACAATTAAGGTGCGTATAACTCGTATATGGAATGCTATCAACATTAACACTTATGAATCATATGGGACAACAATGATACTACTTGATGAAAGGGTATGTTATGTATTGGTGTTTCTATTCTTCCACTTATGATTATTTGGAAGTTTACCATTACCTTCATCTGTTTCAAATTCCTTAATTCTCACCTTCCATTGTCTTCCTATAATGTAAGAATGATCATATCCATGCAATTGCTTATAAGTTTATTGCTCCTATGTTCAACTCATTGCTCCAATAAGGCAAAGTATATCCGATTCACAACTTCAGCATTGATCTAGATGATCGAGGGTACAAGGCTATGACAAATGAATATAAAATTTGCTTCTACACAAATACATGAATGACTCTGGCTTCCATCTGTGTACCTCAAATACTGCGCCACAAGTTTGAGTTTGTGCATTTCGATGAAATTCCCTCACACTATCCAAGCAATGTTCAACTCTGTGGTAAGGTTATGCCATTTTCATAACTTTGTTAACTTTAGATGCATCTTATGTTAAGTCTTAAATCATATTTGATGCATTCTTAGATGTTGTTAGAAAGCTTACCTAGATAGGGCAACTAATAGATGCAAGAAGAATAGATTATGCTATCATAAAACAATGCACAATCCAATTACAAATTTTAAATACCCTATAAACCTCAAACTACATTCATTTCTTCCATACACTTACTTACACAATTAATACACATACTCTCCTACAATATTTCTGTGGATCGACTATGGAAATTATATTATGGGCAGATTAGGCATACCTACTAGATTATGACTCACTAAAGAACGCAACCCATACAGTTCTTGTGGTGAATTTGACTTTTCTTAAAACATGTCGCAGTAAACTATCCAAAACACTTTACTCAAACTTTTACTCAAACATCGTTCTTGATTCTTACTACATTTGATACATTTATAGGGAACTATAATTTGTCTTCTAGTTCAAGGACAAAAGTTTATCTTAATCTTGAAGTTAATGAAGTATGTGAGTTCCTTTAATCGTAAGGCCCTTTTCTATAATGACTTCCTTTCCGTTTCTCATTACTTACTTCGTATACTTATTTGCCACATTTGGGGATTAGTAATCTTACAATCATTCTTCCATTTTAGACCATTACGTGGACATGCTATTGCCACTGAGTATGCTCCTCCTGTAGTCCTACAACACTTATATTTAAGGCTGATTTATGGTAGTCATAGGAGTATAGCGCAGATAAGGGAAATTTTATCAAATGGGCCACAACCGGTGAGTAAAAAATTCCCACTTACTTTACACTCAAACTAACCACCTCCCTTTCTATAACCATGTTACATAATCTTTTTCACCATTCTTACAGGACAATAAATATACATGTCGTGCAATGGTTAGTTAAGTCATAATTGAACGTGGGTAAGCATATCAAGCATGCAAGAAATGTGCTGAAAAGTTGAACCAATTGGCCTAACATTTATTTGTCACACTTGCAACATTATCAACTGTACACCACCTTTGTAGTACATCTACATAATTACTCCTATTTCTTCCAATCATTGCTCCTAGTCTTTGCCAATGTTTGATTATTTTATTAATACTTTTTCACACAAATGTCATTTAGTTATAAGGTGATGAAGGTAACTGATGCTATAGATACTCCAATGTTCACAATGCTTGGCATTATTGCTACGAAGTTCTTTAGATGCTCAACATCTTTGCTACAAACACTTCTTGAATTGGTTAATTCCTACATCCCTATTGCATTATTTCTTTCCTTATCATTTACACTGTACAATGCTAATGTCATTTTATATTCTCCCTTGTAACTGATGACACTATGCATAAGATAATAGCCAGAAAAGAGTTGAAGAAAAGTTTCAACAGCTCGCCAATCGTGACCTAATTTTTGAAATTGAGCTCACTTCTTTCAACTTCCAGAACAAGGATGCACCTTTGGTTGTTAAACAATTCTACAATATTGACCTCGAACAGGAAGAACTTGTCTTTAGGTTGAAGGAATGGCTTGTACGGTCATATCTTATTCCTTCCACTCTATATTTTACAAAGGAACTTCTATATTCATTATCCCACCTAACAAATCCATTCATTTACTAGGTACCCCGACTATCAGCTGAGTCTCCATTCTCCCGTTTCCCAAATCGACCACCAAATAGAAATGCTAACTCATGGATACGAAGTCAACTTCTGCCAGGGTTTCTTTTTTATCTATCAACCTTTTTTTACTCATGCATTCAATCATCCCATTCTCATACATTTTCCAAAACTAATGTTGAAGTAGTAGACATCTATGTACAATATTTCTTCCCTACTTCATAGTCCATGCTAATTTTTTTCTTATTTCCTTCACTTAATGTCTGTATAGGCTACACTTTCATAACAACTCACGTCCTCCGCATTCTCAAAATTCAAAGTTCCCATTTGGTGCAAAGTTACTCGCTACTCATGAAATGTAACCACAATTAGTTTTTACATATATCTTACAAATTATTTCACCATTACCTTATTAACAAACACATGTTTACTTCTTCCTTGTTGATATGAACATGTTATTCCTCCTTGAAGATTTTGACGTTGCCACTGAGTTCCCAAACCCGAACTAAAATTTCAGTGTACAATCTCACAACGTCACAACTAATCCAACTTTCAAAGAAAATATTAACTTCACCTCCTTTTCACATGGTTTAAGATTCACATTACATTACATCTTCAAACTTAATGTTTAAGTTTTTGTTTATATATATTCAGTAGAAGATGCATTTTTATATAGCATGCTGTCTCGTCCGTTAGATGGGTTATGAAACTAGTGCATATAGTGGAAGTCATGCCTAGCGTTTAAATTTATAAGCGGCTAAACCATTTAAAAACTACAAAATAGATGAAATTTGCAAGAATCCATCCAGATCAAGTGATCTTAATCAGTTGCAGTAGGAGTAAAATTTTATAAATGGTCCCTAACCTTTAGCCATTATTTTATTTTAGTTTCTAACCTCTTTAATGCCCTATTTTAGTTCTAAACCTATTAAAAAAATTTCATTTTAGTCCTAAATCTATTGAAAATGTTTTATTTTGCTCCCAATTTGATGAAATTTGTTAACTAAAAGTAGTTGTCTAATAACAAATTTTTAGATAATAATTTAAACTATCCTGTAACTGTCTTACAATAAATTTAATCTATATAATAACTTTTTTACAGTTAGTAAAAAATTCAAATCACTTTTTTTTTCTTCTCTGTAAATTGAATTTATTTCATTTAGAAAGAAAAAATTACTAATTTAAATTATCTATTTATTGTCAAAAGATATTAATTGTTTAAATTTACTAAAACACAATTACTGAATATTTAAATTAGAATTTCAAAAGTTTCTGTCAGACAATTATTCTGAGTTAATGAATTTCATATGGTAAGGGATCAAAATGAAATAATTTTAATAAGTTTAAGACAAAAATAGAACATCCAATAAGCTAAAGACTAAAAAGAAACAATAACTAAAAGTGAGGAACCATTTGTGCAATTCACTCGTTATAATGGCAAAGCAACCAACAAGACTCATTCCTCAGTTCCCGATAAGAGGACAAAATAACATTTAACATTTTGATGTTTATTTTTGTAAAAACGTATCAGTATATGGTGTAGCTTATCTCCAAGCCGTTTACATCTCCTAAGCCATACATGTCTCATCTCATCATTTCATTATACTATGTAGTCCTTTGTTTCCATCAATGAAATTACCTTCTTACCAAATAATTTCTCTAACCCTTTAGGCAATGAATCGATTTAGTTCATAAATAATTTTTTTTCTCTCTCCATTTCTTCAAGTTGCACATCAAAGAGGTACATTAGGAATTGCCGTGTAATGTGATGCTTTGGTAGAACACAAAACAGACTGAATTTTCTAACCGAAATTGTTCAGAAATCGTTGCTGCATGAGACGTAATCCATCCATATGCTCAAGGTGGATATGATTATTTGAAACAAACTCTATATTCTATTGTGATCTTGCATCTTTTGTCCGGTACATGGATGACCAAGAAGGCCAGAAGCTGCAGTATGCTGCCATTTATTGGTATAATTCACTCTCATTTTCTTTCACTAATTTTTCTTATCAATTGAGCTAAGCACAGTTGCTAATTCAAATGTATTCATCATCTCCCATTCAAAGGAGGCAGCTAAGAGGTATAAAATTTCCCTAAATTTCTAATTTTTTTTTTCAGTCACTAATTAAGGCAAATAAGAAAATTAGAAAAGGGATTGCACCAATGAATGACAGCATACTGCAACTTTTGGTCTGCTCTGACATCCATGTACTGGACGCTAGGTGCAAGATCACAAATAGACTAAGTCATCCCGTGAATATTCAGGAAGCTTGTGAACAAAGTATAATATAATTCTTGAACAACAATTTGTAAGGGACTCCAATTTGTAAGAAATGAGGGGCTTTAATTGGTCCGTCATGTTCGTCTGTCACTTTCGCATTTTTCACTTGTAAGAAATGAGTATCTATCAATTAAGGTTGAAGCACTTAAAAGCGTAACAGACACCAAATCATTAAGGCTATGTGATGCATGGCCACAACATTAATTAGTTCCGCCAGCCCTATAAGTGGGGAAACCATGCCCCTTCTCACCTTGTGAAACTATTTATATTTTTATTTCCACCATGTGAAATACAAAGATATAGCTCCGAAAGCTGCGCAAAGAAAAGGAAATCAACCTCAGTAACACCTACTCTAAAACCGTGAGTATTTTAAAAATTTTCTCTTCAATATGCCAATCCCAGAACCTCAAAAGCTGCCGTATATCAAAATTATATCAACGAAGAGAAGTGTCCAAAATTACTTACAAAGGATAAATAAATAAATAAAAGAGTACACTTGTTCCCTAATTTTTTCGCAAAATTCTTGTGTGTGTAAGGGTTATTTGTGGAAAAGGGTAAAATGTCACACATGAAGGAAAAATGAGAGGACTACGGATCAACAGGGAGGATGAGCAAATAACCGGAAAAACTCAAGTGACTGGCAGGAGAAAAGATCTCAGGCAAAATAAGAAATAAAAGCTCAGAAAAAAATAAAATACAATGCAAAATAAGGTTTAAACTTATATTAAATGAAAAGCCTGGTGAAAGTAAATATGAATGTAAGAAGAAATGAAATAACATGAGAGCTCAAAATGGTGGGCTGATTGTAAAAAATAGTCTTGTTAAACAAAGAAAGTATATGCTATTTATAGGGGAGCCAGACGCACAGGATTGCACCACATATCATTATATTAACATTAGTGAAAAGTGTAAAGTTTATTTTTGAGTAATGGTTATTTTTTTTTATTTTGGGTTTACCGGATCGGTTGGAAATTCCAACAGGTTTTACTCCGAGACTATTAAGTTAGAACTCTCTGAAATCACTTTCTTACAATATTAGACTAAAATTTCTGTCTAAAATTTTCAATCTAATATCGTCTAACCTAGAGCAATCAAATGGTCAGTAAAATTTTTCAATAAATAATAAATAATAAATAAGTAGGCAAATATAAAATTACAAAATTCTAGCACTACATTTTGACTTATTGTATATGGAGCATGAAATGTTTCATATATGCTTGCAAGATATAATATAGATGTTACTGTTTGATTGTTGCATGGATATGAAATAACTTTAGTAGCTCCAAGAATAATGGTTGAAACCTACATCATTATAAACGAAATGAGCAAAATCCAAGATCTTGCAATTTAATTTTATTAGTATAATATCTATATATATAAATAATAAATCACAATACAAAAGGGAAGCAAATAACATGAATTGAAGAAGAATCATTAAAAGCCATATTTTTTTCACTTATCTATTTATCTTGCTTAGATGGCCGACAAAATTAAAGCCATAAGGAAAGGAAAGAAATATTTCTTCTTTATAGGCCACACATTATAAAAGGAGAGGCAAACAAGTAACTTACTCTCACAAACCCTGGTTTGTTTTCTTCTTGCTTTAATAGTTTCGTGTGCTAATCGCAAGTTTGGCGTTCAAGTCATTACCACCTTCGACATATATACAATCAAGCCAAATCTGGGAGCCGCGAGCAATACCGAGTGAGGTAAAAAAATTTCAATCAGACCAGCACAGCAGTTTTTTTTTTTATAATTCTTACAAAAGCTATAATGAAGAAACATGTTAGTTTCTAAAAAGTAGAATAAGAATTAGGCATGTAATAGTGCACAATGTTTGGCAAAATTATTAAACGAGTAAATGTCATTTGTGGCCCGTAACTTTTTTACATTATCCTAAACGGGTCTCTAACCCTCATTTTATCCTCTTAAAGTCCACAATCTCCCTATTTTTATTCAAATTGTGGTCCTCTTGTCAATTTTACAATTAAAATTAACAGAATCTAGGGGGGAATACCAACTTTGGTCCATACTTTTTCTTCCTCTCCCTTAAAACACCCTTAACTTAGCAAAATCTACACTTTAGAGATCCTAGAAAAAAAAATTCAGAAATTCAACCCCAATTCATCCTCAAAACTGGCACTCCACTAGTGTCAGCTCACGCACCTCTTCCTTTTCCTTTCTCATCCATTCCCAGAGAAAATCGCAACCTTGTCAGCCCTTAGACAACCCTCACCCGCCTTGTCTTTTTGCAACCTCCGTAACCTCATGACCTTGTGATGTTACCTTTTTGCAACATCCATGACTTTCGCCGGCTGCTCTGTAAGCTTGCCTTTCCGAACTCATTCAAATTGATTTCACAATTCAACATCGATTCAACCCTCAAAAAACTCGTCGCTAAATCGATTGTGTGATTCAATCCGGATTAGGGTGAGAGTGGCCCCTTCTTTGTTGTGGATTAAATATCATTGCAGCCATCGCTACCATGGACGTCGGCTTTTACTCTGAAATGATCCAAGACTGCAGCCATCGTCAACGATTGCCACCCTGCATAACAAAGGTTCCTCGACTAGTGCTACAAAAATCGTATATTCACCTACAAGGCCACTAGAAGAAGTTATCATTCCCACGCCATCATTCCCATCGCCACCATTCTTATATTGTCGTTGTTCCCATCACCTTGAAACTCTCTACCGAACACAATCAGTTTACGAGATTAAAGGCCAGATAAATGGTTCTAGATCTCCTCTGCGAAGGCATTCGATTTGGGCTTTGATTTGGCCTTATTGTCTTATCCTGGGGACTCCAATTATGGGTGAAGAGGTGATAAGCAAAGTCGACCTGTATTCAAGTTAGGGGAGCAAGGTTGTGGCTAGACGAATCATGCGATCCCAAGATGGTGATATAGTTCATAGTGGAGCATTGGCACTTGGAACGGACGCAATTGGAAGCAGAGGATTTGGATGGAGAATGAAGTGACTCACAGACATCAAAGCGAAATGTGGTAGCCCTAGGCCGCTTGTGGCTGCCTGCTGCCCAGGATCACTAGGAATTTAGGGAAATTCCCAGGTTTTGGTTCGTAATTATTGGTTTCTTTGCTTGTGATAAAAACTAATGAACGTGACCTAAGCTTACTAACTTAAATGCTAGCATTAAATAATGCATGAGTAGCTTCAGCATGAAAATTTAAACATAAATTCAAACATTCAAAACAGTGGCAGTACTACACTTAAAAATAATTGTAAAACTAGCCAAAGCCATAAACACATTTTCTACAAGTATCAACCCTATGTACATTATTCGGCTATGTACAAGAATCACAAACCAAAACACAAAATTAACCATTGTTGCTAGAGGCATCTAGTACAATTAAGAACTCAAGCATAACCTATTGAGATTATCCTACTAGGCTAACCACCTGAGCTCTACCTCTTAAGTACTGAAAGCCTCGGCCTCCCTCTTGTGTTTCTAGATCAACCACTGCTCAAGGTCAATCCAACATAGTTAGTATACAGCAAACCAATAAACCCGAAGATACAAACTAGCAAGTATAACTTGTACCTGCTCAACTACCTCAACAACCATCTCGGGTTGCTGGTTGAACCACCCAAACCTACACATATAAACTAAGGGGTAAGAATCATAGATTCTCAGTAAGGGGTCTTCGGGGTACCTGCAAAGAAAACTAAAGGACAATGGACAACAAATGTCAAAAATCTACCGCGAGCTCATAACGGTCTGAGGCCTAATATATGTGCATATACTTGAGTCCTTTGGGACCCTTCCTCATCCTAGTCCTTTCTTAGCGAGTTCTGGCCCTGAACTCACTCTAACAAGCCTTGACTTGCCTACTGTGCCAGGTTGTCACCTAGGCATGTAATAAACTCCCCTTGAATACTATGTGCAGGAGTAATCGAAGTCTAATTGGTAAAACCAAGTTGGGTGCTCTAAGGTCCCACACTAGTGCCTCAGGTCTAGGACTAGGCTAGGCCACTACTAAACTTTCACCCTTCATATGGTGAACCTTGACTAGCACTTGGCCAATCTAGTTTGGGCATACTAGGTTCCCGCTCTAGCTCCTTGGCCCTATGACGCAAATAGGTAGCTAGGTGTACTAAACATCCGCCCTTACGTGTACTAGGCTCCCACTTTTGTCCCTCAAGTCTATGACCTGAATAGGTGACCAAATGTCACTAAGCCTCTACCTTCCTTGGTAAACCTTGTACAATATTAGGCTTCGCACTTGCTACACTTCAATGAGTTGGCCATCACTAGGAATCATACTTGCTCTAAGTGCTCCTTGTATTTCCTAACACATAGAAAGGTCTTAAATGCATTAAGGAAGCTTAACTACCTTGCTCCTCAAAAACCCCTTAATGTTCCTAAGTTACTTAGCTTGAATGCTAAGTCATCTACCTACTTAGAGCTTTTAGTGTTCCTTTTGATTTCTTAGGGTAATTTGCACTTACTTTGGTATTAAGCAACTTCCCAAGCCATGCCAAGCTCCCATATTATCCAATCTAGGCTTCCCATGGGCCTTAGAGCTCACATTGTGCCCAAATGCACTTATGTGCCCCTATTAGCCTTAGAGCACCTTCTTTTGGCCTTAGGTGTTTTCCTTAACTCTTTGTAGTTCTTGTAGCTCTTGAACCAATCTACGGTCAATAAAATACTAACCCAAATCATCTTACCAAGCTACAAAAAGTTGTGCCATATGTTGCCCACATTAACCGTGCCATAGTGCGCATGCACTATTCTTAGTTAACTAGGCTATGGTTCTACTTCACCATTACTAGTTCACCATGATCCTTGCTTAAAATATTTGGTTACTCACTATTAATACATTTAAAATACCTTAGGGAGGACTACAAACCTCAACTAGGGCACCAAAATAACCTTAGAGATACACATGGTTCAATTGTGCACACACCATCTTCTCCTTGCTTCATTTAATCCAATTGTCACTTGTCCTTCGTTCTATCTCCATTTTAAATCTTTATCCAACCATAAGAACATGTCTAGGATGTTTAGGAACCAATTAGGAACCAAAAACAACCTTCTTGGATGAGTTTCGAAGCAACTGTGGTGTAATAATGCGAGCCTGGCGCCGCGGTGCTAGAGTTTGTTTGATGCTGTCTAAAAATGAGTGTCTTGGCACCTAGGCCTTAGGAGCACGACCTAGGCATGCTTCCCATTGGTGCCTAGGAGCCCAAAATGGAGCCTCAGTGCCAGAAACTTGCCAACTTCATTGATCTTTACAAAAACTATGCACAATTGACTCAAACATGGTTCCAATCACTTCTAGGCTTGCAATTACTAATCCCCAAGGCTAAAAATAATGCAAATGCATTAACATAACAAGGAAAACAAGAAGCAAAATCAAGCAAGTTGAGCATCAAAGCTTCTATGGCTCCACTATGAGTTTCCTATGGTTCCAAGACAAATTCATCACAAATGGCACCAATTCTAGCTCAACTAAGCTTAACCCAACCTCAAGAAAGCTTAAGAAACCAAGAACACAAAGGGAAAAAATTTACGCAAGCTACCATGCACCAAAAATGTCCCTCCAAAGCCTAATCCACCAAAGACTGTGCAAGAGTAAACTTGCTTTCACTTGGGCACTCCATGGGGCTTCCAAATTCACCAAGAAATGAAGGAAAGGATGAGATTTGGGCATGAATTTTGTGGGAGAAAAGAGAGCTACGAGTTTGAGAGAGGAAAATGATGAATAGTTGTAATCAAGCTTCCTAAAATGGTTTAAAACCCAACCTTCTTCACTTTGGTCCTTCAACAACTTTAATTTTGCCAAAAGAACCCCACCTCCAAATAGTGTCACTAACTTTGGTAATTCCATCCCCTACTTTGGTTTCTTGTCATTTAGGTTCAAAAGAATTACTTTGAGCTTTAAAGCCAATCTTATCACATCGGGATACAGAATGACCATTTTGCCTCTGGTGACACTTAGGTGCCAATTGTGTTTGAGGAACCTTTCTAAACCTTTCAACTTGCTTGAAATGCATAATAAATATTTAGTAAAAGATTTCTTACCTTGCAACCAAGTTTTACTTGACCATTACTGATAAGATACCTAGAGGGCCGTAACACTAAAGGTGGACACATTCTTTTGGGAATGGACGAGAAAGAGTGTGTGTGTTAAATTTAAAAGTTCAAGGTTCTTTCAGTGGGAAGAAAAAATTGGAAGGATCAAAGTTGTTATTTTTCATAAGATTATGTTAACTTTAACTGTAAAATTGATAGAATGATGACAATTGAGAAAAAAATGGAGCTTAGGACAACATGAAAAGCTTTGAGACCACAGATAAAATTTACCCATTATTAAACTTATCACTTTGCATGAATTTATATTGCATCAAAGATTTATATTTTGTACTTACTTGATTTTAGATATCTTCATGGTTCAATCCAAAAGAGGGAAAGTCACATGCTTTATCAGGCAAAAGGAAAAAGAAAGATGAACAAAGAAACTTGGAAGAATCTACCCAAAGAACTTGCTCATCGTAATGGGGGTTTGCCATTACTAATAGATGAAACAAGCTTGATTGACCAAACATTTCTAGAAGATAACTTCTCGCTTAACTGGAAGAAGGAGAGGGGCATTCAATCTCCAAGCTCTTGAAACTTTATGATGTAGGATAGTCTAGATCCACCTAAGTTCACTCCATCAAAGTTAGCGTTGTGACTAAAGAATGAAAGAAAGGAAGTACCTTTTTCAAACACCAATTAGTTTGTTGGAATAGGTCCACAAAATTTTCCACAATAAAAAGTACTATGGCATTTTGAAAGATGCTTGTATTTTTTGTGCCATCATAATGTTGCAAGACTTGAATTGCCCTTTTTCAAAGAGGGTTTCAATGTTAAGAAATCTCATTGAAGGTGTAGCATCGATTCTCATACCTTTGTCACTGCCTAAGGGGTATTCATACCAGCTTTAGAAGATGTAAAAGTTCTCTTGGCTTTGAGTACTCATGGCACAGAAGTCATGTTAGATGGTTTGACCGACGATGAAGAATGCCTTTACAAGAGCTTAATAGACGATGCTAGTGAGGCTAAGAAGGAAACAAAGATTTGGGCCAAATTCTGCCCTTATGACATATGGCTGAATTTTTACTCTATGCATCCATATACAGACAATTCTATAATTTACGGAGAAAAGGCAAATTACGATTACAAATTTGAAGCCTTTCTTGCATTTTGGGTATACAAATTTCTTCTTCCTGACATTGCTGAAGATGGAGTCTTTAGTAGAGGTTTTCTTCCCGCCATCAGATTAACATAGGGAAAAAAGTTGGCAATTGGCCCATTGTAATTGGGCTCTTTATATAAAAGGCTTAATGAGTACACACATGCACATCCTTAACAGGTTGACCAGGTGACATAAATTAACTTTGTATTCTTGCAACTTTTTCTTAATGTAAAGTTCAGGTTTTGTAGTCTTCAACTTGTTATCAGCATATACGAAAATTTTTTTGGGCTGTGGCTTGGAACAATCATCCTCTAAGCAATCCTTTGTTTTCTATTGGTGATAAGTCAGCCTTTGCCTTTCGGCCTTACTTGACTTATATAAACTGGTTTACCTCTTCGACAATTTTCTATCTAAGATAATGCTACACGACAAATATAAGAAATTTTGAGGAGTGAGAAGAAAAATAGGAAGGCAATGCTCTATTGTTCTTCACATGGTCACCCCCGACCATGTTGGTCGGCTTGATAAACTTCCAGCCATCACTATACTATCCAAACAATAAGAAGCTAGTTACTTATAATCCATATTGAGTGGCCAGATAGTTCGGATATGACCAAGGAATTCCTTATGATGCTAGCTTGCTCTTCAAGGATATGACAATCAAACAAGGCGAGGCTCAATTTCTTACCATGAATGCTTTGAATAATCACCCACTTGAGAAGAGTGTATACTTTCCAAGCATAAAAAACCATAGCTACTGGAGTCCATAGTGGTTGTCTCACTTCTTCTCTACCATGGAAACTTTTCTGGAATTCAAATAACAGATTGAAGGCATAACCAAGTCCTTCCTTATTGTGGATGATCATGATATCTCTCAGCAATTGTTCCACAACAAAGGGAATGCTTCTACTTTAGGTAAAAGAAAAGAGATTCCAGCAAGCTCAAGTGATAGGCCAGTCATTAAAAAACCAAGAAGATGGCTATCCATCTAGAGGTAATTGACGCAACCCCCTGACATTTTCATAGGCTTTACTTCTTCCCTTTACACATTCATATATTTTAGGCCGAAGGATCAAATGATGAGACAGAAGCAGTTGGTGTTGAGCATGAGGCCGAAACCTCTAATGAGCTTGTAGAGTCAAAAGAATAAGGTGAATATAACATTGATATTTCTCGCCTTGAACATGAGGCTGGCCTTGATACTAATTTAGAGACTGGAGAAAATAATGCCAATGCACCCCTGGATGATCATGACGTTATATCCCCTATTACCAATGTAACTCAAGTATGGAATTTTTTTTACACCATTGTTTACTGATATTTCATTTGAGCAAACCAACCTTTTTTTTTTTAAGCAAAAACAGGCACAAACATCACTTATGGTATTATTATCTTCCCCTGAGATTGACTCTTCAAGGTTAAGACTAGGACATGCATTAAATAAAAGGCCAATCATTGCTGGCAAATCACTTGTAAAACTTAGCCAGAATTCTTCTACATTGGGCAGAGGCAAATTAAAATATTCCATAAACTTGCCACATGAATCAAATACTATCATTGGCATAGACGCATAACTTGACTAGAATGTTGATCTACATCCCCGTAATACTCCTCTAGCTTTGGCAGGAGACATAAGTATTGCTGTAGAAGCTAATATTATTGAGCTTTATGGTATTCAAGTGATAAAGTTGCAACGGCATTATCTATAGGCCGTCTTTGATGTAAAAAGTGACTTTTTTTTCTACTAGAAAAAATTGAAGCAAAAAAAAACTACAAAAAATTGCTTAGCACATTGGCTAAAACATTAATAATGCTGGAGAAAGATTTTTACATTTTATCAACTGAAGAAATATTCAAAACCAATAAGGCTTTTGAGGTATGTATCAAAATGAATTTTTTAATGCATATTGTGGTAGAATAGGGCCTTAGTGCCCTGATTTACGAACACTAGTAGGCTCATTGGAAACTATAATCCCACTTAGGTTATAATTAACCAGTTATTATTTGTGAAGTATCTTAAATCATTACATGCAACTAGTTACTTAGCCTACCCCGCATAGAAAATATGTATGCATCATTCTGGCTAGGCAATAACAATTAAATAAAAATAACATTGAAAATAGTGTCAGCAATTAATGAAAACACAATTCAAAATGAGTCCAGATGTAAAACTTTAGCTGTTTTAACTTCAAGCAATAACTATGTGCATACATCTCAAATTTATATGCAACCAAATGTAACCCTACTGTTATACATACTAATGGGTGCTAGTAGAGGCAATCTCTTTATATGAAAGTACCATACATATAGAAGAAGCAACATGTACATACTAAGGTCCATCCTTAGCTCTTTGCCCAAGCAAGCAAGCTTTAAGCAATGAGACACACTTTCCCTGTACTCACTTTGCCTCAAACTGTAGCTTATTCTGCAAGTAGCTTAAAAACATAAGATTTCTTTCTTAGAGAGTACCTTCAAAGTAATAAAACTTAGCCTTAACAGTTGCCCCTTATCAATTGTTAAGCCTGACTAGCCTGCTTAATACCTGCACAACACTTAAGTGGTAAGTACTCTAAAGTACTTAGTAAGGGATTATGCACCTGCAGGAGGAAACATATGCAAGCATGGAAAGCACAACAAACATATATATACAAACAAACCAAGTAATCAAATAACACAACAAACAATAAACACAAGCAATTAATAAACAACAACAATAATGCAATGTAATGTATGGATGAATGAGTGAATGCATATGTTTATGCACTTAGGAGTTCCTTACACCCGAAGGTATTCTTAACTGCCTTAAGCTCATACGGCTTGGGTAATTGGATACTAGCCCTTGTATCTGATGCTAGCACTTGATTAAACCCCAGGAAGCCTTTACAGGCGATTAAAGTAAGTCATAGCTTACTTGAGCTTGCCCCCATTTTACAAGCTACTTAGAGTAAATCATCATTTACTCACCTTTTACTCACAACTTCCCCTTACTTGTTGTGCTAGGTAATTGAACTTACTGGCCAAACTTTGCCAAGTTTCCCTAAACTCAGCTCGGGAAACTTAGTGGATTCCCTTACCAAGCCTGTCAACTTGATTAGGACCTCTTGGGCACCGCTTAATGCCCGGAGGTACTTGGCCTCTACCTTTGGGTCATCAAGAGTCCTAGACCCTTCTCAGGTCCCTCTCAAATGCCAGAGGTTCACGACCTTACCCTTTGGCCATTGAAGGACTCATACAATACTAGGTCCCTCATTAGTACCTTATTTATAAATTAAGGTACCTCACTTATCCATTTTTCGTTAGCTCCATTAACCACCCACTTATTACCCACTTATTGATGCATTCTTAAATCTTAGGAGCACTTTTGATGCATGTTAAGACAACTCCTAAACCTTAGGAATTGATTTGGGATACTTAGAAACAAGGTTGTCACAAGTCAGGTACAATGCTGTAGCATTGCATTTTGTGGTGTGACAGCATTGTGATTTTATAGAGGTTGTTGGAATTGATGCAATGGCACCAGCATAGTTGGTGCTAGCATTGTACATGTTAGGCAGCCTTTTCTTCCTTTTGAGCTCAATGTTTGCATCAGATGATCAGTGCGGCCACATTAACCTTTGAAGCTATTTTCTTCGCCCTTTTCTCAACCAATCTTTCTTCAAACCTTAATCAAACCAATTCCAATCACTTTTGGCTCATTCCAACTCTTTACCAAGTGCTCTAAAACTAATTATGCATCATTTAATCATGCCATAACATAAATCCCTTACCTCAAAATCAAGTTAAGCAAGATCCAAAGCAAACAAACTACACCAAGTTCACTTGAGCACAAATTGCTTCCCTTGAGTTCCAATCCTAAATCCAAGAAAAATGGGCACCACAAGCACTAAATTAAGGCTATCACTAACCATATTTCAGGCTTAGAACCAACTTATACCTATAGATAAAACATACCTTTGGGTTTCAACTCAAACTTGGAGGAATGAATTCTAAAGCGCCAAATACACCAACTTCTAGCTAGAAGCTTGATGTAACTGCCTTGGGACTCTTAATTTTCATGGAGAATGAAGAAAATTTGGAAGATTTGAAGACAAATGGCTATGGAGGAAGGGAAGAAAAAAAATGAGTTGGGAGAGATGATGAATAGTAGCTTGATTGTTTAAAAAAAATATCTCCAACTAGTCCCACTAACTTTGATTTACTTCCTCCAGTTGCAAATTTAATCTTTTTTTCTTCTCACTAGATTTCTGCCTTAAACCATCCCTTTAGGTCCTATGGTTAATTGTTTTCCTTGCCCCTAGCCTTTAAAATTTATGCCATGAGTAGCACAATAGCCCTAATTCCTTAATTTGTGCATTTTGGTACCCAAATCTCATTCTTGGTTCCAATGGTTAGAGTAACTTATGGCCCTAAATTATTTGATAAAAATTACTTACATAACCTTAATTTCACTAAAATTATAGTTATGCCACTTACTTGGGTCAAAATTATCATTTTACCCTTTTCGCCCTTTGGTGCCATTTTGTACTTAGGAACTCAATACAACCTTACTTAGCTTGCTTTTCTTGCTTAATAAAACTTATTTGAGGAAAATAACTTGGGATTTACTTACCTTGGCATCCAAACTATGGGAAGTACTTGGAGAGCCTTTACATTATCCCTTCCTTAAGAAATTTGGTCATCTAAATTTTGATTCTTAACCGAGCACCACACTTGGAGTGATAATCCTATTATATCCTGCTCAATTTTCTTACTCATGGTCTTTTCCTTTCTATGGTTGCCTATAACTTTTTAACCACGAGCTCATATTTTTAGCTTTTTAACTTGTCAGTTCAGAAACTTCTTAAGGTACTCCTTAGGAGACTTTTTCGTGGAGACACTACTTATGGGTTGGACACCCTACTCTGGTTCACAATGCACATCCCCATACTCCCAATTTTCACTTAAGCCAATGTGACTTCGAGCTGACTTGCTCCCCATGCGGGCATTCTCCCTGTTGGGGCACTTTTGGGAATGCTTAGTCTCATACTTGAGTCTTTACCCTTGGTGGGATTTGTCACAATCTTACACCTCACTGAAGGTTTCAAGCCCTACTTAGGTGTTTCTTAGCTACCACCATCTTAGCGCTCGTGGCATAATTCAACTTGGCAATGCTTGCACCCATCTTAGGAACTCAAGTCAATTTTTAGATGCATCTTCAATCTTGTTGCCCTTTAATGCTGAAGGCACATGCTTATCATGATAACTTATCCTTGGCATTATTTCCTTTTAGGGCCTTAAGTATGGTACCATTTTTGTGGCAACTTACCCTTAGCTTTCTTAGGTAGCTATTCATACTTACTACCCTAGGGTTTCATAGCCACTTTAGGCACCCTTGAGCATGGTATAGGCTCCTTAGTCTACATAGACTTGTTGTATTTCTAGTATCCTTGGGCGTAACATAGACTAACCAAATTTTTCAACACTTGACTTTTCTAGGTAATTACTTAACATGCTTAAGATCCTTGACTACTATTTAGTCACTTAGTCATTTATTGGCCCTTAATTTAAAGACTCCCTTACCATGCTCCTTCACTTTTTATTACCTAAGAATTATTCCTTAATCAACTTGGCCTTCTCTAGTAGTGGGGTATTCTAGGCCGTTATCGCCTTTTCTTAGGTCTCTTCAAATTACTTAAACCAATCCTTAGCACCATTGATCAACTTGCTTAGGTGCTCTAAATACCCCACACTAGCCAACATGTCACTACCATGAACCTTAGGCCTCAGCTTGATTACTTGGCCACCTTGGATGTATACTTGGCATTGGGTTCTCGTAGGATCCATGACCCTTCTTAAATTTTCTTAGGAAGCCCTTAGGACTTTTAGCGTTTAACCTTGTTTAACCTTTCATGGTCCTCTCTTAGCTCCTACACTTTGGTACACTTTGTGTTCCACAATTCATGCCACACTTTTGGCCTTATCAGGAATTTCAGTTTGCTTGATTCCAACTTAGCATTTTGTATTTTCGCTCATACTTTTCTTGGTTTTTCATGGATTCCATAGAGGTCTTTCCTAACACCCTAAGCCCATCAGGTTAACCCAATCTGAATGTCACCCATGAGTATTCGTAACATGCTCTTATACTTGAATGAGACTTATTGACCTTATGCTTTCTTTGGGACTACTTCGGTACCTACATTTTGCCTCATGATACTTGGGCACATCCTTAGGTCTTTGCCTCATTAGCCAATGCTTATGCACTAACCACTATGATTACTTCGAGTGATCTAAACACTTGTAGCCCACAGTGTGTGCACCCTTAGTCTTAACTAAGGCTTACAACCTCCTTATGCCCGGGGAAGCCTTACTTAGCACCTCTATGCCCCATATTTCACTTGAGTACATGAAGTCTCTTTGAACACTTTGAACACTAATATTTCCTAGAGTTTTTATCATGACTCATCTTCATGGGCTCTTAGTGGTTCAAGACTACCATTCAGTAGCTCAATTTCTGGGACTCTTTAGGTAGTTCCAACTACCTTAGCTTCAACAATCTTACTTTGTAGTTTAGTTCTTTTCTTGTCCACCTACTTATTCAAGAGTCATTCTTAGTTGTCAACTGACCACACTTAGACTCTTAAACTACTTAGGTAACTTCATACCCATAGGATAATAAAGAATCCCATTTGCTTCTTAGGCTTAGCATGCTCACTTAATTTTCCAACAAACCTTAACTTTCAGCTGACTTGAATCCCACTAGTGAGGATATTACCTCTACTCACATTTAGCTCCATTTTGAGCTTCTCTATATTTAAGACATTAACTTGGCATTTACACCCATCAATATCAATGCCGATTTTTTCTATTTATTTGGAACCCTTTGATAGTGGGGTACACTTTGGAGATTAAGGTCCTCTTTCTTATGAACCTTTAGGTTAACTTAGGTCCACACTCTTAACCTTTTGGTTTAAAGCTTCCTTAGCTCCTTTAAACTAACAATGAGCCCCACTATCTAAATTGATTGAACTCCCAAACATTCAAGAACACTACTCAATCAACTTTCACTCTTTATGAGCAGCCTTAGGTCAACACAGACCGTAACAAAAAATACTAGGCATAAGTCTACTACTTGGGGTTCATTCTATCTCCATAGGTGCTATCATCATCTATTAGGTCTTAGTTTTATTACCATTTAGGACTTCTCCTTTTTACCCACCTAGGTTGTCCTTAAAGCCACCTAGTTAATAGTGCTTTCATGGTCCCCCCTTATACTCCCATTTTGAGTTATAATTTCCTAGGAATCCAGATGTTACTCTTTTGGTCTCTAAGGTTCAGGATAATTCTTGAAACTTGACAAACTTACCAAAATCAATTTTGTTCTTAAGGAACCACACCTTTACAGACAACTTCACATTTTTAGGACTTATGGGTTATGGTTTTCAACTTTCACTCGACCAACTTCTCGTAATTTCTGCGAGTCCCTAGGGTATCATTTACTTTTTCTTCATTCACAACTTCAGGTTTCAAAAGTTAACTCTTGGCTTTATAAGCCTTCTTACCTTAGCTATGGGTGCTTGGAGAATTCAATCTCACCTTACTTGGCAACCCTTAGTAACTTATGTGAAACACTTCTCAGAATTAGACTAGTCATATTTGTCTTAGAGTTGTCCTTCCTTAAACTATCCCTATAGTGCATAAAGTATTCCTTACACTATAGGTACAAGTTTGATCAACTTAAAGCCGAACCCATTTATATGACTTATCAACTCTTTCATGGAAGTCACCCTTACCCTTTGGATACTTCCAAAGGTCGCTATGACTAGCACAATTAAGTTAGCTCTTATGCCCCTTAACTGATCCTCTTCTTAACCATTGCCACACCAATCAATAAACCACAAACACAGATCACTACATACTTGCTACCTCCAAGCTTCTAGGCAAAACCCTAACAACTTACTATTATGTTGTCAACTTAAAGGTACCTCTTTTTGTCGCCAGCTCATTGACCAATCAATTGGTTCGAGTAAATCTTCTTGGTTGCCTTTAAGTGCTAGCAGCTGTTATCCTGGTGATTGGGGCATCCTTGACATTAGCCTTGTTTAGGCCTTGACCTTGATCATATTTATGCCCATAGTCCTTTACATTTCTAGTTTTTAAGCACGTAGCACATAGCCCCCTTTTTTGGTTCGTGTTGCTCTTCCTTAGTTTTCTCTTGGGTTCCATGGACTCCAGATTAAATGGTCCTTAGCGAGCTCTTGCTTCGAGCCTCAACTTACCTTGGGGTGGAGATGTTATTCTCTTGGCCCAAGTGCACTTATAGTCCTAGCACACCTTAGCCCATGCCCCATGGTCTAACACTCTTTTGGTGTCCAAGTCGCCCTTGCCCTTGGTTAATGATGGTTCACTTAGCCTTGGTGCACCTTTTTGTAACTTAGTGCATCTTGGCCCTTACCCTGGGGCTCTTCAACTACTCATTAAATTCTTTCCTTATCCACATAACTGTAGACATTTCCTTGACCTTGTTCTTGTCCTTAAGGTGGGATTCCTCCCTTGGTCTCAGTATACTAGTAGGCTTTAGCACACTTTGATCCTTACCCAATAGGCATTAACCATGGTGACCCCTTTCCTTGGGTTACTCACGCCTTAGTGCTACTTGGACTATACAACAAAACCATTAGCTTCCCTATGGCTATCACCATAGGGCCACTTGGACCCATGCACGATCCCTTGCCTCAATACGAAAACCTTACTAGGTTTCAGCTGATATACTTGTAAGCAAAGCTAGACAACAACTCCAAGAATACTTATAAGTAACACTAACCATGCCTAGCACTAGGAAACATTTGTAACTTAGTCACTTATCGCCTCTACTAGGACCATTGACATGCTCTGATACCAACTATGATGGAACAGGGCCCCAGTGGCCTCATTTGCTAACACTAGTAAGGTCATTGGGAACTATGATCCTGCTTAGGTTACAATTGGCTAGTTATTACTTGTGAAGTATTTTAAATCATTACATTTTAAATCATTACATGCAACTAGTTATTTAGCCTACCCTATATAGAAAATTTGCATGCATCATCCTGGCTAGACAATAACAATTAAATAAAAACAACATTGAAAATAGTGCCTAAAATTAATGAAAACACAATTCAAAATGAGCCAAGACGTAAAACTTTAGTTGCTTTAACTTTGAGCAGCAACTATATGGATACATCTCAAACTTATATGCACCTAAAGGTAACCTTTGTGTTATACACACCAATGGGCATAAGTAGAGGCAATCTATTTTTATGAAAGTACCATACATATAGAAGAAGCAACATGTATCTACTAAGATCTATCCTTAGCTCTTCTCCCAAGCAAGAAACCTTGAAGTGATGAGCCACAGTTTCCTTGTATTCGCTTAGCCTTAAATTGTAAGGCAAACACTTTGGTCAATATTAACTTATTCTACAAGTAGCTTAAAAAACATAAGATTTCCCACTTAGAGAGTACCTTTAAACCAATAAAACTTAGCCTTAACAGCTGCCCCTTGCCAACTGTTAAGTTTGACTAGCCCATTTAATACCTGCACAACACTTAAGGGGTGAGCACTCTAAAGTACTCAGTAAGGGATTTAGCACCTGCAGGGGGAAGCA
This sequence comes from Aquilaria sinensis, assembly GCA_005392925.1. Lineage (NCBI taxonomy): Eukaryota > Viridiplantae > Streptophyta > Magnoliopsida > Malvales > Thymelaeaceae > Aquilaria > Aquilaria sinensis. The sequence goes on from SMDT01000330.1 coordinate 896,637, forward strand.
TTTGCAAGCTTGCAAAGGACAACAAACATATATATATATATCTATATATATATATATATATATATATATATAACCAAGCAATCAAACAACACAACAAACAATAAACACAAGCAATTAATAAACAACAACAATAATACAATATAATGTATGGATGGATGAGTGAATGCGCATGTTTATGCACTTAGGACTTCCTTACACCTGAAGGTGTTCTTAACTACCGTGAGCTCATATAGCTAGGGTACTTAGATACTGGCCCTCATATCCAATGCTAGCACTTGATTAAACCCCATGAAGTCATCCTTACAAGTGACTTAAGTAAGCCATAGCTTACTTGATCTTGCCCGCCTTTTACGAGCTACTTAGAGTAAATTGTCATTTACTGACCTCTTACCCGTAACTTACCCTTACTTGTTGCGTTGGGTAATTGAGCTTAGTTGCCAAACTTAACCAAGTTCTCTTGAACTCAACTCGGGCAACTTAGTGGATTTAGTGACCAAGCCCGTTGACTCAATTAGGACTTGTTGGGCACCGCTCAATGCTTGGAGGCACTTTGCGACTACCCTTGGGTCATCGGTCCTGCAACTTTCTTAAGTCCCTCTCTAATGCCAAAGGTTCATGACCTCACCCCTTGGCCATTGGAGGACTCATACAATACTAGGTCCCTCCTTAGTACCTTATTCGTAACTTAAGGTACCTCACTTATCCATTTTTCCTTAGCCTTCTTAACCACCCACTTATTGATGCATAGTTAAATCTTAGGAGCACTTTTGAGCCATGTTAGGACACCCCCTAAACCTGAGGAATTGATTTGGTACACTTAGAAAGAAGGTTGGCACAAGTCAAGCATAATACTGTAGCATTGCATTTTGTGGTGCGACAACATTGTGATTTTATGGAGGTTGCTGAAATTGATGCAATAGCACCAACATAGTTTGTGCAACAACATTATACATTTCAGGTAGCCTTTTCATCCTTTTTAGCTCAATGTGATCACTTTATATAATCAATGCGACCGCATTAACCCCTGGAGCTACTTGTCTTTACCCATTTTCTCAACCAAGCTTTCTCCAAACCTTACCCAAGCCAGTTCCAATCACTTTTTGCTCATTCCAATGCTCTCCCAAGTGTTCTAACACTATTTATGCATTATTAATCATGTGATAACATAAATCCCTTACCTCAAATCCAAGTTAAGCAAGATCCAAAGCAAACAAACTACACCAAGTTCACTTGAGCACAAATTGCTTCCCCTGAGTTCCAAGCCTGAATCCAAGTAAAATAGGTACCACAAGCACTAATTTAAGGCCATCACTAACCATGTTTCAAGCTTAGAACCAACTTAAACCCATAGATAACACATACCTTTGGGTTTTAACTTAAACTTGGAGGAATGAGTTCTAAAGCATTTTAATACACAAACTTCTAGCTAGGACTTGATGTAATTGCCTTACGACCTTTAATTTCATGGAGAATGAACCAAATTTGGAAGATTTAAAGACTAATGGCTATAGAGTAAGGGAAGAACAAAAATGAGTTGGTAGAGATGATGAATAGTAATGATTGTCTAAAACAAATATCTCCAACCACCATTCATTAACTTTGACTTACTAGATTTCTAACTCAAACCATCCCTTTAGGTCCTATGGTTAATTGTTCTCCTTGCCCCTAGCCTTTAAATTTTATGTCATAAGTGGAGCAATAGACCTAATTCCTTAATTTGTGCATTTTGGTCCCCAAACTTTCGTTCTTAGTTCCAATGGTTAGAGTAACTTAAGGCCCTAAATTATTTGATCAAAATTACTTACATGACCTTAATTTTACTGAAATTATAGTCATGCCACTCACTTGGGTCAAAATTACTATTTTACCCTTTTTGCCCTTTGGTGCCATGTTATAATTAGGAACTCAGTACAACCTTACTTAGCTTGCTTTGCTTGTTTAGTAAGCCTTATTTGAGGAAAATAACTTGGGATTTACTTACCTTGGCATTTACTTACCTTGGCATCCAAACTATAGGAAGTACTTGGATAGCCTTTACACATACATTATTCATGATTAGCCAAAAATAAAAAATGGCATTATTTTGCTCATACAGATGGTTGAAGATTCTGATTTCAAGTTAGAAAAGTTGTAACTCATCATCCAATGAGTGAGAAAAGCAACTTCAATAGAGGATTGCCAACTTGAGTTGAAAAAGATAACAAATGAGAATCAACAAATATCTCAAAAGCTCAAGTATCCTGAGGAAGATAAAGCTTCCTTAACTGCTCGATTAGCATTTGTGGAGAATGAGATTAGTTCCCTAGCGGAAACAAAGAAAAAGAACAGGATAAATAACTAGCAAAGAAATTAGTGGCCATAGAGGATATTATTTATTACGGACATATTCTCATTTTCTGCTTAGGAAAAACAAGTTCCTGTCCTTTTTTGTTTTTCGACATTGCCTAGATATTAGTTTTTGTCTCTTTGATATTTATCAAATAAATGATCTTTTCCACTGATAGTAAGGCACGTACCTATTTAATTTGAATATTGGTATGAACACAAAAGTTTAAATAATAACACCACTTACTTGGTTTCTTTGGAACAGTCCAATATGAGCTCTCAGCATAACTTAGACCATCAATTTGTTCAGAGCAAACAATAGACACACCATCCCAATCATTTCGATGAGAAAGAGGTAAAAGATTGACAACTTATTTCATTAAATATTGTTTTCATTGTATTCACTGAAAGAGAGGTAAAAAAAATCTTCCCATTACATTCATTGAGACAAAAACAAGAAATTGACAGCTCATTTGAATGAATAGTGCCCTCACTACATTCGCTGAAAAAAAGCTATAAAAATCTTCCCACTATATTTGCTAAAAAGGAAGCAATAGATTGGCATCTCATTTCAACAAATAATGCTTCCATTGCATTCATTAAGAGAAAGCTAAAATGATGATGAAACTTCTCTTATTCTTTGAAATTTGTTCATGCTTAGTTGTGTATCAAACTTGGCCAAATGCCTCAATAGAACTTTATTATGAATTAGAAGTTGATTGGAGATGTTACAACACTTGTCTTTAGGTTCAAAGGTTAGAAATATATACTTTTATTGACATCATGGATATCATATGACTCTTCTCATTTTAGAGCAAATTTTGGAGCTAGCAAACCATTCCTAATATGTTTAGCAGCATACAACACCAAATTCCCTTTTTAAAACATTACTTTTGTCATCATCTTATCATAACCTTTACTCAAATGCTCTGGTAGATAAGAAGATTTGACTTGGCTATATTTTTCTGCTCTTCTAGAGCTTCCAAATCTAACAAACATTAATTATTATTGTTAAGGTCAAAATCAAGTGCCAAACATGCCTATGGGATAATTACTTGTACTAAAGTAATAGCTTCAAATCCATATACAAGTAAAAAAGGGGTAGCCTTTATTATAGTATGCTTTGAAGTACGATAAGCCCACAAGGCTTACAAAAGCATTTTAACCAACAAGGAATGGTCCTCATGAACTATTCTAGTTAAAACTTTGAGTAAGGTCTCGTTCATTGCTTCTACCTGACTATTACCCTTAGCATAATAGGCCATAGGCTTGACTTGATCAATATCATAATCAACAAATATCCAATGAACATAAGAATTGACAAATGGCTTGCCATTATTAGAGATTATTCTTATTGAAATTCTAAACTGGAAAATTATATTCTCCTTGATAAAAGTTGTTATACCTATGCCAATTGTTTTCTTTAGTGCTATAGCTTCCACCAACTTAGTAAAACATTCAATAGCTACCAATAAGGATGGCAAAATCGGACCCGACCCAATGACCTGGCCCAACCCGCCCGAACCTAAGCCCAACCTAACCCGATTTGACTAAAAAAGTCAAAGACCTGAACCCGATTATGCCTAACCCGGCCTGAACCCAAACCAGATTAAAGAAAAACCCAAGAAAACTGGAACCCAAATGACCCAAACCCAAAATACTCAAACCTGAAATGACCCGAACCTGAATTGACCCAAACCCGAGACTTACCTGACCTGAACCTGAGATGACCCGATAACTAAACCCGACAATACCCGATTTTAACCCTCACCCTAAACCTTAACTTTGCTCTTTCATTATTTTTCATATTAAGTCAGTCTTAAATATGGAGGTTTCCATATTTAGTAACTTCCAATTTTTAAGACTTTCAGATTCAATATGTCTTATATTTAGGAATGGTAACTTCCATAATTAATAACTTCTATATTTAGTAAGTCTCATCTCTAATATTTAGTAGTTTCATTTCATTTTTTAAGATATTCATGTTTAATAATTTTCATATTTTGAGAAAGAATTTTCATATTTAGTAATTTCTATTTGTTTAAGACTTCTATATGTTACAAGTATCTTATTTGGGGAAAAACATCCATATTTAGTGAATCCCATAATTGGATTTTTCTAACAGAAGTAATTTTTATATTTAGTAAGTTTAATGATCTTAATAGGCAATTATTAAAATTACAACATTCATCCATAAAATTTTAGGTATAGTGCAATAAGGTACCTAAATTTTAAAAAATTTTATTTTAGTCACCCATAATAATTACAACATGGAACCTAAAATTTTTGAAATCTTTGCACTTTCACCAAAATTTTTTTAGATTTTACAATTTAGTCACTGATAATGAACTTAATTTGCATTTCGTTGTAATTTCAAAGAAAATTCATTGAAACATAAGCATAACAAAATTGTCATTATGTATGTCTGAGTGATAGCTGAGTGAAGATCTGAATAATCTGTTCAATGATAGTTAAAGGGTATAAGTTTAGAAAAATAATCAAATATTACTAACAATGTTAAATTACTTAAATATTTACTAAACTATAATGAACAAGATTTTTATGAATATTTTAATTAAATATACTAAAAAATGAAAATTTAATTTAAATTAAATCACACAAAAAATCAAATTATTTGATTTAAATTTAAAAAAAAATTGAATAGATTCAATCGTTTTGACTTCACAACAGCAACCCGCATGAACACAAAGGTTGACCCGAATTTGACCCAAAAGCTAGTCCTGAAGTTACTCGAGATTAAAATCTACCTGACTTGAAGTGAACCCAAACCTAAATAAACCCAGCCCAACCCAACCCGAACCTGAAATCAACTCAACCTGAAATCAACCCGAACCCAAATGACATGACCTGAACCCGATCTGGAGCTGAATTCATGCTAACCTGACTAGACCCGAACCTAAATGACCTGACCCAAACCTGACCCAACCCACCCAATTGTCATCCCTAGCTTCCAAGATCAAGACATATCCCTTCGACAATGGATTAATAGGTCCAATAAGATTCATTTCCCAAGTTTGAAAAAGCCAATTTGTGGTCATGTTATGCAATTCAACTACCGGCGCATGGATAATATCCATATGACGTTTACACTGAAGACAATTTTGGGCATAAGTAAGTGCATCATCTTCCATGATAGGCCAATAATAACCAATGTCCAAGAGTTGATGATATAACTTTTGCCCACCTTGATGTTCTCCACATGAACATGCATGCATCTCCTCTAAAACTTGGCGGCATTTTTCTTTGGTGAAACATTTCAATGGATGGCCATGAAAAGATATTCAGTATAGTATGCTATCCTTAAAAAAGAATAGCCTAGAATGCCTCTTGATTTGGCGAGCTTTTTTATAATGTACTAGAAAGATTCAAATTTGGAGATAATCAATATAAGGATGACGCCAATCTACCACATGAATGATAAAATGCCATTTTAATGCATCTAGCTGATGAGAGCAAGAAGGACAAGAAAAATTTTAAGTCATTAGCATCTTTGGCCATTTCATGGCAATAATAGCCCATGCATTTCAGTAGCTGGTAAAAGGAAATGTTTCCTTCCTTACACCCTTTTTCATGAACCTTATCTAATTGAAATTTAGCTTTTTTAACTAACACAAAATGTGAGAGAACTTTAGCCGTGCCTTGATAAGAAGTTCTTCAATGTTCCAACATCACTCATTGTAGGTTCTAATAGCTTATTTCTTATAGACATTCTCCAATTACCTTTTTTATAATTAGGTGAATGGAAAACCCCGTAGAAAGAACAAGGATGTGTATGATTCAAAATAGGAAATTGAAAGATATCCTCCCTTGCTGGCAAGATAGTTTTACTGTCTAAGGTTGTTAATGAATCAGTATGTTGATTTAATGCTCATGAGGTATGCTCAAATTTGACTTGTGTGAATTGCCTCATCAACTTCAGGATAGTGGATCAGTATGAAGCCAATGTAGACTATTTGATTACAATTTCAACATTGGCTTGCTTGATAATAAGATTTGAAATGCCGTGCACACATAAATTCATCACACCAATCTCTAATACTGCAAATAGGCCAAGCACTAGACCTTCATACTCTGCTTGACTATTAGTGCAAGGAAAATCCAACTTGAATGATAATGAAATAATCCTATGATCCATTGTAGAAGATGGTTGAGGATCTTGATGTCGACAAACCAAGACAATGCCTATGCCACCCGATGACATTGTTGCTGATCCATCAAAGTAAAGTTTTCATTCTCCTTTATTTTCTTCCGCCATGCAAAGTCTCTTAGTTATATCTTCTAGAAGTGTGACCATTTCCTTATTAGGAGTAAAAGGTAGTAAGCAAGTAGATCTATCAATGCTTGGGACTTACCTTTGGAGTTATAATAATGACATCAAATTCATCAAGCATTAGAAACAACTTGGCAACCCTTTTAGAAAGAGCTAGATGAGTAAGAAGATACTTCAAAGGTTTAGATTTTGTAACCAACAACACCTTGGGTGCAAGAAAATAATGACAAAGTTTTTTAGTAGTGAACACAAGGGCTAAGCAATACTTTTCAATTAAAGGATAATTCCCTTCACTACCATGAAGAGCATGACTAAAATAGTATATCTGGCTTTCTTGGCCATCAACTTCATGTGATAGCAAAGTACTCAAAGAACTGCATATAACAGTCAAATATAGATACATAGGTTCACTTTTGATTGACATGATCATAGTTGCTAGTGAAGTAAGAAATTTGCTTAACCTGATCAAAGGCTTGTTGCCGCACCATTCCCCATTCATAATGCACATTTTTTTTCTAGTAGAAGCTGAAAAGCATATATAACTTCTACCGGTGTCGTAATGAAACACTGAACATAAAAAATTTTCTAAATGAAGCTATTCAGTTGAGATTGATTAATAGGGGGTGGCATTTTATAAATAGTCTCATGTTTTGTTGGATCCACACCTATTATTTTTCTATGAACCATGTAACCAAGGAATATACCAGAAGCAAAGCCAAATACACATTTCGCTGGATTTAAACATAGTTTGTACTAGACACATTACTTAAACACACAATGAAGATGTGCAACATGATCACCCTCCTTCTTGGATTTGACAATGATAACATCCACATAATCCTCCATTATATCATGAAAAGTTGTAGACATGACTTTTTGATAAGTTCTCCTATATTCTTTGGCTAAAGGGTATAACTTTGTAGTAGAAATTTCCAAACGGAGTTTGAAAAGCCATTTTCTCTGCATTTCTAAGCACCGTCATGATCTAATTATAACCAATAAATTCATCCATAAAAGAAAATAGTCATGCCCTTCGATAGCATCGACCAATATATCAACACTTGGGAGGGGAAATTCATCTTTAGGATAGGCCTTGTTTAGATTTCTGAAATTGGAGTTGTTCATTATTCTTCAATACTGGCACTATATTTGCTAAGGATTGAAAACTTTGAACTGATTCCCAATGCTACCACTTTGAGAGCTTAAATACAGTGACAATATTTAATGTGTCAATCTCCCAGAAGCTATGCATGTTCTGTAGGTCATCAGAACAATGTTCACTATATTACCCAAGTGGCCCTCTTGGTCTTCATGAAAATACATGTATATTGGTCAAACCATAACACACATATTTACATTTATGCACACTATGGCAGCTAAGAAGGAAAACACTAGCACAATTTTTAGTTTTGGCTTCCACACATTAGGCAATCTTGTTAAGTTCTAGTGACCAGCCACCGCACTTGTAACTTTCACTAATAAACTGTATCATTCTAGCCATGTAACCCCCTATTTTATTTGTTCCATTATCAAGTAGAGACTTAGAGCAACCCAATCAATTTTTTTTTACATCAAAAGCCCACCTATGGACAAGGTTATGGAATTTTTAAGTTGGTTACCAAATTATGACCAAATAAACAGTAACTTAGCCAACTTTGGAATGTCATATCTTTGGTTACAGGGCTCCAAATTTAGAAATTTCAAATTCTAGTTCAACCTGTGTATGTGCTCTAGGTGTGGTCAAACTTTTATATCAATATTCGTTCTACACAAGGAGTTATAGAACTTTAAGTGCAGAGTCAAAATTCTGGTCACTTATGACCATTTTGCCTATACAAAATTTCGTAAGATTCATACACTTCAATTCTAGGTACAAAACCAACATGGGCAGGTTCTTATATGTCTTAAACACTTGGGAAAGTCATTCCCCTGAATTTAGTGGAATTCCATAAACATGAAACATAATTTTCTTTGGAACAACTAATGAGTTGCAAAATGGACAGAATTGAACATTCAACTTCAAACATCACTTTATTGCTTCATATATCATCCATACACAATCCATAGTGTATTTACATGCATAGATGCATCATACATATATTCTAGCTTAGTTGGTTATGTACACTAGCTTCTTGGAGAGCCTCACAACCATAATGCACTCCAGAAACTTCAGAAGACAGCTACTGTGTAAGGCAGAAAGTACCAACACTAAAATTAGCAAATGTGCTCTAAAAAACATGAAACACTCCAGTTTAATACTAGAAATATTGAAATTCATGTACCTTAAATTTCACAGGAAAAATCAAACTAAAACTATTAGTTTGAACATTCTCTTTCAGGTGTTCCTGAAAATGGAAAGAAAGGGGGTAAGCTCTTTGTAAAGAACTTAGGAAGGGCTTTCATTGTAAAGCCTTCCATAGCAACGTACCACCTGAAATCCAAAGACACAAAAACATACAAAAACAACATATACACACAAATATGGCAACCATATGCACCAATGTAATGCTGGCAGCAATAACACATTAGGGTTAGTCCATAATCATTCAATAAAACAATAAGATATCACTTTAGTAACACTATGGCAGCCTTCCTCAAGCTTTTTCTTGGTCTTATGAGTCTTTTAGGTCTTAGTTAGTACTAACTTGGGCTCTAAAAACCCTTCTTTCTTGCTACCATCTTTAGCATGGTAACACTAAGGCCGAAACATTGCCATGCTTCTTTCCCTTTAACCCATGCTTGGTTTCTTGAGCTTTTTTCTCTCTTCCAAGCATGGTCTTATCTTCATGGATGTTTGAAAATACAGTAAAAAATCCAAGAAGCTTTACAAAACCCTTACCTTTTGCTATAAAATCTGAAAACCCAAATAGAACCAAAATTAGGTTTTCTTGCACCCTTTGACGTCTTCTTTGCTTTCTCTTGCTTCATCTTGCTTTCTTAAGGTATGGTGGCTATGGAGGATGGTGGAGAAGGTTAAGGAAGAACCCTTGGCTACTGGGGGATGAAATTTAGAGGAAATGGCAAGAAAATGAAGACTTTTCTTCATTTATACATCATTTTGACCTTAGTGGCATATATGCAAATTTTTGAAACTTTGGCCAACACTTGGACAGATTATATCCAGCTATTTCGGCTCAGAAAATGATGTTTTTGACCACCTTGAACCTTGTCAAAGGTCATTATAGCTTTTAGACAAAAAGGTGGACACTTGGATCCTTAGTTGGCGTTATGCCATAATTGATCAACTTTGCATTTTTAAGCATTTTGGCCCCCCAACAATATCCTTAATTCCATCCATGTACTTTCTTCTTTATTCCATCCATGTCCTTTCCATAGCCATCTTTAAATATTTGTGCAATTGAGTACCCAACTTTTGTAACCTTACAATTTAGTCCATAGGTTACTTGAAAATTAGGCTATGTGCCAATGCTTTCTTAAGGACCAAGCTATCATTGTTTTTGCTGCTCAAGGGGTGTATATTGAATAATTTACACTTCACAAATCATGCACTATGATGAAAATTAAAGCATATAAGTTTAGATCCTTATGCTATAATTTTCCCATTTTGTGAAGGTGTAACACCCAACCCATCCGAACCCAAGTTCGACCTGACCCAATTTAACAAAAAAATTCAACGACCTAAATTCAAACTCAATTAAAGGGGAACCTGAGAAAACCCGAACCTAAATGGCCCAAATTTGAAATGACCTGAGTCTAAATTGACCCGAACCCAAAATGACCCGATCCTGACACTGACCTAATTCGAACCTGAGATGTCCTGATGACTAAATCTGACAATATCTAATTTTAACCCTCATACTAAACCTTAACTTTCCTCTTCCATTATCTTCCACATTTAGTAAGTCCTAAATATGGAGATTTCTATGTTTAGTAACTTTCATTTTTTGAGAAGTTCATATTCAATATATCCCATATTTAGAAATGGTGACTTCCATAATTATTAACTTCCATTTTTTAGTACCTCTATATTTAGTAAGTCTCATATTTGGGAAGAAGACTTCCATATTTAGTAGTTTCATTTTCTCAAACGTTCATGTTTAGTGATTCTCACATTTTGGGAGGAGATTTTCATATTTAGTATCTTCCATTTTTTGAGGACTTCTATATATTACAAGTATCATATTTGGGGAAGAAACTTCCTTATTTAGTAAGTCCTATATTTATATTTTTCCAAAAGAAATAATTTTTATATTTGGTAAGTTTAATGATCTTAATAGGCAATTGTTAAAATTAAAACATTCATCCTTGAAGTTTTAAGTATAGTGCAATAAGGTATCTAAATTTTAAAAAATTTCATTTCAATCACCCCTAATAATTGCAATATAGGTCCATTAACTTTTTCAATCTTTGCACCTTTACCCAAATTTTTTTGAATTTTATAATTTAGTCACTAACAGTGAACTTGATTTGTATTTCGTAGCAATTTCAAAAAAAAAATAAGCATAGCAAAATTATCGTAGTGTATGTCTGGGTGATAGTTGGATGAGGATCTGAATGACCTATACAGGGATAGTTGAATAGTATGGGTTTACAAAACCAATCAAGTATTAATAATAATGTTAAATTACCTAAATATGGACTAAACTATAATGAAGAAGATTTTTATTAATATTTTAATTAAATATACTAAAAAAAGAAAAATTATTAAATTAAATCATACAAAAAATCAAATTTTTTGATTTAAATTTTAACAAAAATTGAAAAAAATGAATCAATTCAATCATTTGGGCATACATACTAGTAACCCGAGTGAACAAAAAGGTTGACCCAAATTTGACCCGAAGCCTGACATGAAGTTACCTAAGATTGAAATTGACCTAACCTATATTGAACCTGAGCCCAAATAAATTCAGCCCAACCCAAACTGAACCCTAAATCAACCCAAACCCAAATGACCCCACTTGAACTTGCCCTAGACTTGAATTCATGCTAACACAACTCGAGCTGGACCTGAATTTATGCTAGCCCGACTAGACCCAAACCTGAATGACTTAACTTGACCCACCCAATTGTCATCCCTAATATTTGCCAGCCAAGTAGGATGTTGAATCAGTTTGATGAACCCAGCCTTCAAATGTTTCATAACTTTTTAAATTTTTACTTTTATCTCCAACTGAAACACACATTTTTGTTGCTTTGTTGGCTTTATATTTGGCCTTGTGCTTAAATTATGTGAAATTAATGTTGGATATAGGCCTGGCATATCCTCATAGCTCTAAGCAAACATATCGTAATATTTCTTAAGCAAATTTAAAGATTATTTTTCTCTTCATTTGCTAAAATTTTGCTTCTAAATAAAGGTTTGATACTAACCTTATTTATGGAGTCATCGATGTGCTATAACTTTTTTACCTAGGGTTTTGGATCATGTTGCATTTGCTCTTGTACGTCTTAAATTTCTTACAACAGTGATCAGGAATCAAAAATTTTGCTCCCTTAGTCATGCAAACTTCAAGCACATCAGAATTATTAGGAAATTCATATATTGTGGGATCAGGAATAGTTGAGGTTCCTGACTCTACACACCATCATAAGTGGTAAACTTTCTTACTATCACCCCTTACATAGAAGTCAACCTTCACATATTTCATTTCCTAATGTTGGCACTTTTCTTTTCTTTTTGGAGCCTAGGGCATTGAAGAAACACCTTCATATTCTTTATACCATGGTAGAGGAACTCCTTTTGGAAAAGTGATGGAATTGTCAATGTGGCGGAATAAGGCCCCAGTGCCCTGATTTACTAACACTGGTAGGCGCGTTGGGAACTATAATCCCACTTAGGTTACAATTGGCTAGTTATTACTTGTAAAGTATCTTAAATCATTACGTGCAATTAGTTACTTAGCCTATCCTACATAGAAAATATGCATGCATCACCATGGCTATGCAATAACAATTAAACAAAAACATCATTAATAATAGTGTCATAGTAATTAATGAAAACACAACTCAAAATGAGCCAAGACGTAAAAATTTAGTTGGTTTAACTTTAAGTAACAACTATGTGCATACATCTCAAACTTACATGCACCTAAATGTAACCCTAGTTTTATATACACCAATGAACACTAGTAGAGGTATCACTTAGTATGAAAAATATCATACATACAATAGTGACAGTAATAGTTACTAAGATCCACCCTTAGTTTTCCACCCGAGCAATATAGCTTCAAATGGCAAGCCCCACTTTCCTTGTGTATGCTTAGCTTTGAAACCTGAAAAGACAACTCTTTGGTGAATACTAACTTATATTATAATCAATAATTTACCAAAAGACTCATAATTGGATAGTACCTTCAAACCATTAAAATTTAGCACTAACAGTCATCCCTTTCCAACTGTTAAGCCTAACTAGCCTTCTAAATACTTGCACAACACTTAAGGGGTGAGTACTCGAAAGTACTCAGTAAGGGATTTGGTATCTACAAGGAAATATATGTGCAAGCATGCAAAGAAAATATATATATGCAAACAAACCATGCAATCAAACAACACAACAAACAATAAGCACAAGTAATTAATAAACAACAATAATAATACAATGTAATGTATGGATGGATGAACGAATGCACATGTTTATGAACTTAGGACTTTCTTACATTTGATGGTGTTCTTAACTACCATGAGCTCATAAGGTTGGGGTACTTGGATACTAGCCTTCGTTTTTTATGCTAGCTGTTACCCATTCCGGAGTAATCCAGTTATGGTGCTAAAACTGTGCATTTAAACTCCCAGGTGTGTCCTGTATGTTATCAGAACAACACCTCTAGTGTACATACTTAAGTGACCCTCTTGAACACTATGTAAATATATGTATATTGGTCTAACCATAATACACATATTCACATATATGCACACTATAGCAGCTAAGAAGGAAAACACTAGCACAAGTTTTAATTTTGGCTTCCACACATTAAGCATTCTTACTAGGTTCAAAAATTCCAGCCACTACACCCAAACTTCCTCCAATAAATTGTATCATTCTAGCCATCTACCCTTGTGTTTTCTTGGTCCCATTTACAAGTAGAGTCTTTAAAAAAACCAGGGAATTTTGGTTTTACATCAATAGCCCACCTATGGACTAAGTTATAGAGTTTTTAAGTTGGTTACAAAATTCTGATCAAATAAACAATAACTTAGCCAACTTTGAAATGTCGTAACTTTGGCTTCTGGGCTTCAAATGTGGAAATTCCAAATCCCAGTCAAAGATCTTGATGTGCTATAGCCGTGGTCAAAATTTCATTCCACTATTCATTCTACATAGGGAGTTATGGGGCTTAGAGTTCAGGGTCGAAATTCTAATCACTTTATGACTATTTTACACATACAAAATTTTATAACCATGCAAACACTTCATTCATAAGGGGTAAACCCTCAAGGCTATTCCATACATGTCCAAGACACCTAGGAATTACATTCCCTTGCAGCTAGCATCTTTACATAACCAATACCAAAATTTACAAACAAGCAGCCTATATTGCATACTTAGGCAGCCTGTGCATAGCATCCTCATACATAGCAAAAGAACCTACAAATATTGACATATATTGTGCAAACTTCACATGCATTACATATACATGCATCCATGCAATACATAATACTCTTAACTCAGCTAAATATGCACCCTAAGTTACAGGAGTGCTTGAGACACAATGGACTCCAAAAATAGGATGCTGGACAACGGCTGCATAACATTATAAGCACCATCACGAAAAATACCAAATGTGCTTCTAAAATCACTAAAATTTCCAGATAATAACTAGACACATGGAAGTTCATGTACCTGAAATTTTAGATGAAAACACAAATGATAAAGGTTAGTTTGAATGTGATATTTCTGCTGGACCTGAAATGGACAGAAAAGGGCGTAAGTTTCTTGAATGAAACTTAGTAAGGGCTTATCAATAAAATCTTCAAAATCCAGTCATATACCTGAAATCCAAAGACACTAAAACACAAAATTACAGTACAAATACACAAACACAGCCATCCAAATGCATAGACAACACAGCAACAAACAAATGTAATGCTGGCAACAATAAACACATTAGGGTTAGTTCATAAAGAATCAAATAAACATTATGTAATCAACATGGGAGCCCTCCTCAAGCTAATGCTTGACCTTAGAAGGTTAATTGGTCATAGTTAGTTCTAACTTGGGCTCTAGAAACTCCTGTAAACACTGCCATCTTAGTGCATGAAAAATAGTAAGGCTGGAAACTTGTTCATGCACTCCCCCTTAACCCATACTTGGTTCCTTAAGATTTTTGCTCTCTTCTAAGCATGGTCTTAGTTTCATGGATGTTTGATCATCATCTCAAGATAGTAAACAACCATGAAACATGAAGATAAGACCCTTACCTAAGCTATGAAAGCTGAAAATAGCAAAAGAAGCTCAATAAACCTGAAAACTAGGGTTTTTCTCTCTTCTGTTGAATCTGACTGCTTTCCTTTCTGATTTCTTGGGAGGTTTAGACATGGTGGCTATGGAAGGTTATGGAGGAGCTTAGGAAGGAACTCTAGTTGGTGAGGGCCAAAAATGAGCAAGGAAAGGTAAAGAAATCAAGATATTTACTTGATTTGATTAGTTTAACCTTAAGCTTCACTTAGGTCACTATAAGTATGCCTTAAGCAAATACTTTTGGCTAATCTTTAGCCCACCTTTTTGACCTTAGAACCTGGAAATAAAAGAATGGGATAATCTTAGAAATGGCCATCTTTGACTCTTGTCAAAAGTCATCCCATCCTTAAGTTATTTTTGGCAACAATTGTACACCTAGTTGTCCTAGGTTCTTGAATCATAGCTTTTGTTTTCTTTATGCAATTTAGCCTCCAAAAATTGCTTCCATACCATTCAACTCCTTCCAAAATCCCTCTTTTAGAGTTGTACAATTAAGTAGCCAAGTCTTGAAATCTTGCAATAAGTTTCATGCCCTAAACTACCCCTGGCCCATTCAGGCCCAATTATCTAAAACATGCAACGGAAGTTTAATTAAACTGAAGGGCTTTTATTACTCACTAAGACTTATGGGCACGAACCCTAGGATACTTACTGGTACTAGCTTGTTGTGTTCTTATTAAAGGTTTAAGTTTAAGTGCTCTTGGAAACAAACTAGCATCTATGTGGATTTCATGTGTTCATTTTCATGGTCTTTACCAAAGTTAGCCAAGAATATGCATGGCAACCGAAACACCAACTTGAGTTTGAAAACTTATTTTCATGCATATGCTTTGCATGCTTATGCGTTTTGGTGTTCACTAGTGCACATAATCACTTAATGCCTTTAGATGCAATTAATGCTTAGGCATGCATTAATTCACATACGTGCACTTGAATTTCCTTATTAGCCAATCTTTACACAAGCATCCAATTTCATGCTTTTCTAAGTTTACTTGCATGTTCTTTACCAAGTGCACATACATAGCCAAACATAGCATGCTTTCAACATAAACATGGGCTTATGGGCTTTTTAGTACTTAACATGCATATGGCCCAAAATTGACCAAGAACATATTCAAATTTTCTAAGTTCTTATTTAAGCCCAAAACATGCATTTAAGCCCAATTTCAACATGCTTCAAGTTTCATCAAAACATAACCCATAAATTCATGCATGGGCCTTGGTAAGTCCACCAAGCAATAAAAACACCCAAAAATGTCCAAGTCCATAATACAAGCCCAAAGCCAAGTTTGGCCGAATTTTAGCTAAGTCCATAATTTGGTCACTAAACTTAGACCAATAAATTACATGCTTAAAAGCAAGCCATAAATCATAGTGCCACGGAACACTAATTATCCACCTTAAGACGTTGTTCCCACAAATTCTCGACTCGTAGTCCCAACCTTTATACCACAAAAAGAGTACTCAAGACTTTTAGCTTAATCTTTCGAGCACACTTTTACCTACAAAAGTAGAGTAAGGCGGGTGAGTTTTAAAACTCAATAAGGATTCCGTATGGCTTCCAAAGCCTAACATATGGCCTTTAAGGCCTAACAAATGCCAAGAATGTAATGGCAATAATTATTCCAAGTTCCTGCAAGGAAAACATAAAGACAAAGAAAACACAAAGATACATGCATATACAATAATAATCGCAATCGGGGTTTAGCATGCACAACAAATTCATAGAAGCATACAAACACATGCCACTAAACACCTTGATTTACAGAAGGGCAGCAAGCATCCCTCAAGTTTTATTTCATTAATTTCACATACTTTTCATTTTTGGAGATCTCACTTAGCATAGGAATTTAAGGAGGCCTACTTAAATCCTAGCCCATAATGCTTGCTTACTTAACTTAGCTCATGAGCGATACAGAATTGCCGAAGCAATAATTTAACTTATGCCCTCTTAGCACACCTAGGATCATATGGTTCTTTGACCATCACCTAGGGCCCAAATACTCAAAGAGTATAGGAATCCTTACCAATACCGAAAGCTTTTTAGAAGCTTGTTTTCCTTCGGTTTCCTTGCTTGTTGATTCTATAATTGATTTTCTAGCACAAGAACTAAAATGGCCAAATAAATTAGTAATCCATAAAATACCAAGAACACTTGGTAATTATCTTAAAGAAAGAAAAATACCAAGAATACTTGGTTCACACTTACGGAAGCTCGACTAGGAGGTGAGGCCGAATTTTGTGTGCTTGATGTTCTTCAAATTTTCTTCTTGATTCTTCCTCCCAATGAGCTTAGAAGCTCATTTATAGAAAGAGCTCCTTGAGAAGAGCTTAAACCCACCAAGAATGAAGATGGCCGAAAGTTTCCTCCTTGAATTTCTTGAAATCTTTCACTTGATTCTTGCTCCTTATGGCTTTAAAGCTTGAATTCTGCCAAGAATACTTGGTTTTAATTTGAAGAAGGCTATGAACTTGTGATGGCCAAATTTTTAGAGGAAGAAAAGAGTTGGGAATATATTTGGAAGGCCAAGAACAAGTGTTGGCCGAATTTTGAGAGAGAGAAGGAGAGTTTAGAGTGTTTGAAAGCCAAATGAGTTGTTTGAGTGTATGAAGTGCACAAATGAGGGGGGGAGAGGTGTATGGACGGCTTCGGTAGTAAAAATGGGTGGGTGAGATGCTTAAGTGGAGCCATAATTAATTAGTAAGTGGGAGACATAGTGGGGACAAGTATGGGTGGAGGTGTGAGTGATAGATAAAATAATGATGGGTGGGGGACAGGGGTGAGTGGGAGGGATGGTGTGATTATTTTAATGTGAGTGGAGTATGAGTGGGGGTTTATTTTAATGGGGAAATGGGGGGGATGGCTGCCCATGGCATTCTTTCCACGCAAAGTGGGCTAATTCCCCCTTTAGTCATCTAATATTTTGAATTTGGGTAATTAAGCCCAACCTACAACAATCCCCTTTGTTCAATTCAGTCCCTCTCCTTTAAAATCCACCATTTTCACCATTATTTCTCTTGGCCTAAGCCAAGCTTAATTTCATGAATGCCTAACACTTAATTTAATGTCCCCTTACATTAGTTTAGCTTTAATCTCAATTAAGGAAAATTCTTTGGCTCTTAATTCACTTACCCCGGGACCTAATCACCTTAGATTGTCCGAGCATTACAATAAGACCCATAGATTACTTTTAAAACAAGCAATCCTTTAGGGCTCCCTTTAGTATCAAGTAACCATTGTAATCTCTTACGGAGGTGTAGATTATTCACTTTACCCCTCACATTTCATCAACTATGGTGAAAATTACACTATATAATCATTTATAACCATTATGCCTTTATACTATAATTTTCCCATTTGTTGAGGTGGTAACACTAGCACTTGATTAAACCCCATGCAGTCCTCATTATGAGCGCCTTAAGTAAATAGTTTTTACTTGACCTTGCCTGCCTTTTACGAGCTACTTAGAGTAAATCATCACTTACTCACCTCTTACTCGTAATTTTCCCTTACTTATTGTGTTGGGTAACTGAACTTAGTGGCCAAACTTCTCCAAGTTCCCTTAAACTTAACTTGGGCAACTTAGTGGATTTGCTTATTGAGCCCGTCAACTTGGTCGAGACTTCTTGGGTACTGCTTAATGTCTGGTTGTACTTGGCCTCTACCCTTAGGTCATGAAGGGTCCTGGACCCTTATCAGGTCCTTCTCCAATTGTTGGAGGTTCATGACCTCACCCCTTGGCCATTGGAGGACTCATACAATACTAAGTCCCTCTTTAGTACCCTATTTGTGTTTTAAGTTATGTACCTTATCCACTTTTCCTTAGCCTTCTTAACCACCTACTTATTACCCACTTTATTAATACATAAATAAATCTTAGGAGCACTTTTGACCCATGTTAGGATGCTTCTTAAACCTTAGGAATTAATTTGGGACACTTAGAAACAAGGTTGGCACAAGTCAGGCACAATACTATAGCATTGCATATTTGGTGTGACAACATTGTGATTTTATGGAGGTTGTTGGAAATGATGTGATAGTGTTAGAAAAGTTCGTGTGATAGCATTTGGAATTTTAGGCAACATGTTTTTCCTCTTCAGCTTGATGCTATCGTATCAAATAATGAGTGCGACCACATTGACTCCTGGAGCTGCAATTCTTTGCCATTTTTTCTACCAATCTTGCTCCAAACCTTACCTAGACCAGTTCCAATCACTTTTGCCTTATTTCAACTCACTCCCAAGTGCTATAACACTACTTATGCATTAATTAATCATGTCATAACATAAATCCCTTACCTCAAATTAAGATCTACACAAATCCAAGTAACTATTCACCAAAAGCTCCAACTAGCTCTAATGGCTTCCAAGCTTGGTTCCTTTAAAATTGAGCACTACATTTAGCTTATCAAGACCATTTCTAACTCATTGACATGTTTAGAACAAATTCAAAACTTAGGAAATGGCTTACCTTAGGATTTTAGCTCAACCCACAAAAGCTTCCAAGAACACTACCAAATGCACCAAATCCTTCAAGAACTTGCTAAGTGTTTGTTGTGATAGCTTTAGGGGCTTCATTTTCATGAAAATATTAGGCTAAAGTGGAGATTTAAGGTAGGGTGGTGTGGCAGAAGAGAGGACTGTGAGTTTGGCTCAAGAAATGAGAAAATGAATAATGGAGCTCTAGCTCCAAAATATCTCTTTTTAACCCAATCCCTCATTTACCTTTAATCTTGCTTAGCCTCTTAATAAACTTAGCTAAGCTCCTCTCTTAAGCTCTAATAAAATCTTTTTAGCCTCCAATGAGAGAAAACTAATCTCTTCATTTAGCCCCTAAGCTAATCACACACTTAAAGAAATCAAAACACTTAAGCTCTCAACTTTGAAACTTGGTGTACTTGAGCCCTTCCTCATCACTTATTGGTTCAAATAAGTCACAACACTTATGGTCTTGAAAATTTTAGTCAGTTTCACTTACATGAAAATAATTTCACTAAAATTACCACCATGCTACAAAATTAGGTCAAAATTACTATTTTACCCTTACAACCCTTAGGTGCCGATTAACATTTAGGAACCCTTATGGAGCTTACTTTAGTTGCTTGACTTGTTTAATAAAATTTTTATCTGAGGAAATTAACTTGAGATTTACTTACCTTGGTACTCAAGCTTGGGGAAGCACTTGGAGAGCCATCACATTCAACTTCTTTGGTGAAAATATCATCAAAGGCAGTTTCGATCAAGTAAGACTCATGAAGTTCAAAAGGAGCAACAACACCACAAATAAAATTTTCTTTGTCATGCCAAAATAGATTAGTACATTGATGCTCAGTGGAAGGAATCATATGATAACTATACATATATTTTCTACCCAATAAAAGGTGACAACTAATAGCCAAATCCATAATAAAGAAATGGATTAAGCCTTACACTGGTCCAACTTTCAAATTAGTAATCATGTAGCCCATCATGGGCATAGCTTGTTTATTGAAACCTTCAATAGTGATTAGACATTTGGCAACATGATGAATACCTATAATCGCAACTTTGAATGTAGATAGTGGCATGACATTGATGGAAGCACCTTGATCCAACATGGTCCTCTTCATTGGATAACCATTTAGGTAAGACTCCACATACAATGGCCTATTGTGATCACAATTCTCCAGATAATAATCTTCATTAGAAAAAATAATTTGCTAGTGGGTTGTGCTATTTAGGTGGCCAATCTGCTAATGATTTAAATGGGAAATCCTATACATTTTTGTAGCAACGTGATTTTTTAGAAGTCACCACCAATTGGTTTACCTAGGTCGATTGGATATTTGTTATGGTCTACGATGGATTCTAAAATCGTGAGTCGGTTACACTAAAATAATCTTATTAAAACGCCCGGAAATTGGTACCATGGGGTTCAGTTTTATCTTTTCCTAACTATTTATTTCTTAACCCAATCTTTAATTTAGAGTGGTTTTTATGAATTTTTGTTTAATTTAATTCCAAACCGTAAATCTTATCAGATCAGCTGGATATGGAATTTTAGATATCCTTGAAATCTCGAGACTTTATCAAATCCACCAAGAATTTGAAAAGAACATTTTGTTCTAAGCCATGAGTCTTACCAGACCAATCGGGCTCGAACGCATAATCTGTCTTAGGATTTTATCAAATCACCAAGAACGGATTCCAAAAAAATTTAAATGTTGCTTAACCAATAATTTATGCACATTAGATGCACTACGAGAATTAAAATTAAACTATTATTTTAAAAAAAATAATAAACACCAAATCAACAGCTCATGTTGTTCTCCTATTTCAATTTAATGACTATATTCAATGCAAGTCCAATCAACAATAGCCAAGAAGACAAAGAAAACAACAAACAATAGAAGTTTGTTGTCAGTGACTAATCTGCAAAACAAAAGAAACAAAGGTTAGTGACCTAAGTGAACAAAATAAAAAGACCAGGGGGCTAAACAGTGGTTATATATATAAAACAGAACCAAAAAAAATTGCTGGGTCGGGTCGCGGCTTTGGCTGGCGGTGTGGTGCGATGGACGGCGAGGGAGCTGCAGCCGGTGTGGATGGAGGGAGGCGTTGACGGAGACTGATGGCGCACGGGCGGCTGCGCGAGACGATGCGGCGGCGACGACGCAGGAGCTGCCGGGGTACGGTGAAGGGCGGCGAGGGGCTATGGCTGAGGGGGAGGAGACGCGCTTCGGCCTTCCTCGTTCCCTCTCTGATTGGTGCCGCCGGCAGTGGGGCGACGTTTGGGGTGGTGGTGCGGCGCGTAACGGAGCGCTGGCGGCGACGACGAGGGCTGAGGAGGTGGAGCGCCTGGAGGCGTCGTCGGGCAACAGAGGGAGACCAGGGGTGGCGGCGGCGACTGGAAAAGTTTAGGGTTTGGGGAGCTGTGAGAGAGAAATCAGGGGGCTTGAAGCTGCAGTTTTCCCTTTTTTTCACTAGAAGCTTAGGTTTCGAATTTTTATCCTCTTCTCTCAAAATCTGGACCCATATTTATACTAGTGAGGGTTTAAAACGTGATTAACACTGTTTTTAGAGTTTAAACTTCATCCAAATCAAATTTGAAAAAGTTTAGTCCAATTAGGATCTAATCTGGTAAAATTTCTAGTTTCAGTCCAATAAAACTCTCGATCTGCCTATTCTGCCCTAAATTCTGTGAGAATTTCAATTTTACCCAAAACTTTCAGGAATTGTCAGATTAGCCCAAAACTTTGCAAAAACCCCAGATTTTTCCTGAATTTCCATAAAATCGCCAGATTTAGCTCAAACTCTCTAAAATTGACAGATTTGCCCCAAACTTTTGAATTTTGCTCACAACTTTCTAAAAATCCCCAGTTTTCTCCCAAATTTTTTATTTTTACCCAAATTGACCCTACAAGACTTTTAGGACTCCAAATTAGTACCTAAACTAAATTAACTCTTATTTCTACCCTAAATGATCACTTTAAACTCCAAAAAAATCAACCATACCTAAAAAGACCAAATTACCCCTGTAAAACCAAAATGCTCCTAAAAAAAATAATTTTTCTAATCTAAAACTTAGACAAAAGTCAGTGTCCGGACAAAATTAGGTGTCAACAATTTTCATAAAAATATGAAAGATAGCAATAACTGTAGCTTGTTTGGCATCCAAATCTAAGCTAAGTAGATTAAAGAAATTTTTTAAGGCCATAGTACGCTTGTGAGAATGTGCTATATTAGAAATAGAGATCTCATCCTTTTGCTCATTATGCTCCTTTAGCAATAGCGGAGGCGATCAAGGCAAATTTTCTTCATAAGATAAAGAATGAACAATAGCATAAATATGGTCAACAATAGCATTAACATGAACTTGCCTCGCATTGTGAGGAAGTAATCAATTTTCCTGAGCTTCTCTTCCTTCTATGACCACTTCCTTTTTTTCAAGCTTATTTTGAAAGAAGTGCTGCAAATTCCAATACTCAGAGGTTGGATGACAAACTTAATGATGATATCAGCAATACTGCGGATTAACTTTATCTTGGTTTGTTGGTAACTTTGGCACATTAGGTACACAGATCACCATATTTTTTATGCACTCATCTAGCAAAGCATTAAATTTATGGAAAAAATAAAAAAAAACCCCACTATGATTTGGTCTAACCTACACTTTGCGCTCTCCTTCATTGATAATGTCTGACAACAACTTCTGAAACACTAACTTAAATTAGCTAATATTTATGTTCCAGTAATTTCAAGAGTTTTAATATTTTTTCATAGTTGACTGATCTTTAAAAATTACTGATATGCATTTACAGGAAGAAAAATGCATTTATAAAAATGAAAAACTGATATTTTACATTGTCTATTAAATATAAAAAAAATATTGGAGAGATTGAAATTACTAGTATATGACTATTATACCCTTTAAATTATAATTTTAGAATTTTATTATTGGAAAATATAAAGGAAACAGAGGGCAAAGTGTAGGTTTTCAAAAATAAAAGGGACAAACTATAGATTAGGGAAAATCTCAGGGGACTAATTGTAAGTATTCCTAACTTTATTCATGGGATAAGGAAGTGGAGGTATGTACAAATTTTTATGACGCTCTTTTTTAAATTTCTTTCCACCACCATTTTGTCCTTATTGCATAATGGCATGCATAGATGGGCACTTTCAGTAACTACCTTTACCATCCTTTTTCATTGAAAGAGAATTGCTAGTTCACCAAGCAACTTCTATGGAATAACAAAAGAAGGCAATTGTAAATTCTCAACTTGAATTCTATATTCATG
The DNA here is from genome assembly GCA_005392925.1 of Aquilaria sinensis. Taxonomy (NCBI): domain Eukaryota; kingdom Viridiplantae; phylum Streptophyta; class Magnoliopsida; order Malvales; family Thymelaeaceae; genus Aquilaria; species Aquilaria sinensis. The sequence goes on from SMDT01000330.1 coordinate 920,455, forward strand.
GAGCATACTTGAAATGTAGACCTTTATAAACTCTCATTTGTCTTATGCTTCTTGACAATCAAGAACCCTTTCACTGAATCACTATACATAAACAAGAATATCCTCTCTAAAATATTGACACTTTGACCAAGGTCCACCAAAGTAACTTTCTCCTGAGTTGAAAAAAATTTCTCTATTAATAGGTTGCACATGTGTCCCCAAGTTTCCACTGAGCTTGGAGCGAGGTTGGCATACAAAGTGTAAGCCTTCTTAAACAAAAACTTAAAGAACTTCTTCAATTCCAAATCATCATCCAGGTTGTATACAAGATACATCTCTACAAAGTGCATCACATGCTCTTTGGCATTGACCACCTTGCTATTGAATATAGGGAAACTTGGACTACAATAATCACTTGGGTATTGTTGCACTCTAACAGTTGTAACCCAAGTGTAGGTTGTCGCAAGTAATAAAATCTTAGTAGTCCGAGTGTCGAACCACGGGGAAATGAATTAAGAAATACAAATTATAGACTTGGTGATAAGGAAAGATTTTGGTGCAAGGTGTGTACAGGTGCTGATTAAAAACTCAAATTCAAATAAAATAGCTAAGGTTAGGGGATCCATTTTTAGTATATCGGTTATGATTAATTTCAGCCTATCTTACCACTCAATTAGGATCCACACAAAAAGGAGATCTCCATCAGGGAATTTAGTTAATATTAACTTTCATTGATCTTAAAATGCCAACGCTTGCTAATGGGTTAAAGTATCCATCATGCCAACCTTTGTCTACAATAACTGAAGATTACAATATAGCCAGAAGAGCCATATTCTACAAAGGGAATCAAGTAGCTTTTGTGCTAATGATTGACTATGATGAATCAAGACTCCTACTTAACAAATAGGGAATTTAAATAGATTAAGGAAAAAAATACCCTTAATGTTGTGATCCATTCAAATCAATCATAACCTTTATACCAAAAGCTTCACCCTTTCACCTTAGGAAAAAGAAGATTAGTTAGCCATGATAAAAGTAAACAATATATAAAAAGATGAAATTAACATGAATTGAAAGATCAAAGGTAGAATAAGAAGAAAACACTTGGACAGAGCTTCGGTATTGAAAATAAGAACAAGAACAAAAGAGAAAAGCTAACTTTGATACAATCTTTGGAAGATACAACACGCCCAAAACAATTCTAGAGGTAACCATGTAATGACATTTTCCCCAATTTAGTACCAAACCTTTTTCTTTACATTTTTTTAAAACATTTTCCAAGTTTTCAAGACAATTATCAAAATAATTTCCATAAACAGTTAAATCATCCCTGAAAGTTTCAAGATATTTTTCAATTATATAACTAAAAGTACTTAGCATACATATTTGAAATGTTGCTGGGGCACTGCAAAGTCCAAAAGACATGCGTCTAAATGCAAAGGTTCTAAAAGGACATGTGAATATGGTCTTTTCTTAGTCCTCAAGAGCTACTGGAATTTGATAATAACCTGAGTACCATCAAGAAAGCAATAAAATGGATGTCCTGCTACTCTTTCTAAAATTTGGTTTAAGAAAGGTAATGGAAAATGATCTTTTCTGGTGGCAAGATTTAATTTCCTATAATTAATACACATTCTCCAACTAGATGTTATTCGAGTTGGTAAAGACTCACTTTTTTCATTTATCACCACTGTGACGCTAGACTTCTTTGGAACCACTTGGGTTAGACTAACCCATTTACTATCAGAAATTGGGTAAATAATTCCCACTTCAAGTAATTTGAGAATTTAAGACCTTATTACCTCTTTCATGTGTGGATTAAGTCTTCTCTAAGGTTTTTGATAAGATTTAGCATTATCCTCTAAATTTATTCTATGTGAAAAAATTAAAGGATTAATGCCCTTTATATCCTTTAATGTCCATCCAATTGCACTTTTATGTCTTTTAAGTAACTCAATCAATTTACCTTTTTGCTCGAATGTGAGAGTAGATGAAATTACCACTGGATAAGAATAGTTTTCTCTAAGGAATGCATACTTCAATTTTTTGGGTAATGGCTTCAACTCTGGTGTGGGTATTTCATCCTGCTCTTTAACTTCAGGTTTTTCCAACTCTTCAATTTTTGGTTTCCAATGTGTGTTTCCTTCCACCTGTGAAGAATCAAGTAATGAACATATGTTAGAAGTATCCTAATCCATTTGCATACTTGATTCAAAGTAATTAACTAAACACTTTTCAAGAGGATTAAAAATACTCCCTTCTTGGATATAGGTTTTTACAATTTCACCAATGATGCAGACATCTTCACTTTCATCTTCTTTTTCAAGATATTGCTTAAGCAAATTGAAAATATTTAGTTCCAATGTCATATTTCCAAATGACAACTTCATCAGTCTATTCCTGCAATTAATCAAAGCATTAGATGTTGCAATTAATCAGTCCAAATGGATTAACGTGTGTTGTCTGCCCTAAAGCTCCAACTTGTGGATGTAATAGATTAGCCAATGCATTGATAACCACTTGATTGCTCTCCTTTATAGTATTTAACATGTGCTCTTATGACGCCCAAAACATTTCCAGCAATTAAGCCATGTACAGGAGAACATCAAGAATAGAATTCGGCCCCCAAGTGAGTAGTTTTGTTTTCATTATTGCCATCTAACATGGCTTTCCTTATATAATCACGCCCTGCTCAGCGGAGTTGCCAAAATGTATGTGATGGTTATTTGTGGGAGAGGGCAAAATATTACACATAAAGGGAAAAAACGAGGATTAAGGACCAACAAGGAGTAGAAGCAAGTAGCCCAGCAAACTCATGGGACAGGTAGGAGAAAAGATCTCAGGAAAAATAAGAAATAAAAGCCTAGGAAAAAAATACCAGACAAAGCAAACTATTAACTTATATAAAATGAAAAGACGGCTGGAAGCAAATATGAGTGTGTGGGAGAAATGAAATAGCATGAGAGCTCAAAATGGTGGGCTGATTGTAAAAATAGCCTCAATCAACAAGTAAAGTAAAGACTATTTATAAAGGAGCCAAACATAGAGGATTATGCCACATGTCCTTAGTGATGGTAATTTTTTTTTGGAATTTTGGGTTTACCAGATCATTTTGAAATTCCAACAAGTGTTGTTCCGAGCCCACAAAACAAGAACTTCTTGAAGTCATCCCTTATGATGTCATACTAAATTCCTGAATAAAATTTTAGATCAACATCATCTAACCTAGAGCAGTCAAACAGTCAATAAAATTTTTCAATAAATAATAAATAATAAATAAGTTGATAGGTATAAAATTACTAAATTCCACCAATACATCCTGTAATATAAAGAGGAGCACTTAGTTTTGTCTTCTTCAAAATGCCAACATTAGATAAGCGATGAATATGAGGAAAAAGTGGAATGATAGCAAAGAAGTTGGTGAAGTTCAGAAACAACTATACCCAAAAATCTTACTAAGCTCAAAGCACAAAAAGCTACAAGTTTGGTGTTTTTTATTGAAGCACCTCTGCCCCAATCACCTACCCCTAGTTTCCTCTAAAGGCGCAATTGAATTATTCATCTACCATTTGAATCCTCGTTGAATTGATACTCTTATCACTCCAAAGCCTAGGAGTTAAATTTCATCTAAAAGGAAAATTAACATGGGTACAAAACAACAATTCTAATGAATAAAAAAGGAAAAAAAAAAGACAACTCTATACCTGATCATATTTGCAAAAACCATCTTACCTGCTTCCTCTCTTTGTAAATTGCCTTACCTCTCCTTTTTCTTTGATTGGTCTAATGTTGTTGTTGAGGCATCCATTTAGCTCTCTCTATCAATTTCTTCAGCCAACATCTCCACCATCTATAACCAATGCTCATCACCTTGGAGGCATAAAATCTCATCCTTGCTGTTTATCAATAAGATTCTAAATTTTCTTGGCCACATGCTTGCTACTGGGGGGGGGGGGAGTAACAACAAAACATAGTTAAAATTGTGCCTTTTCAATAAATGATTTAGGCATGATAATATTTTCTATACCCAAACTAGTGAACCCTTTATATTCTAAGTAGAAGGGGGGAAGATAGCAAGAAATAGCTTAGGGTTTACCTGAGCTGTGATATGTAACTCACACATGAAGGCACAACAACTAAATTGTGTTGAATATGGAGCTCAGAGCTAAGGAAGGTGGTGTTTGGGGATTGGAGCTATTGGCAATGGATATCAATGATTAGCAACCCATAAAAGAAGAGAAACGCTGCTTCCCATATTTGGGTAGCTAATGATGTCACTTGGCAGTTCATGGGGCCTAGAGTAAATGACATCATTTTTTATGGGCTAGGCCACATTGCCATGCCTAAGTGAAGTTAATGTTCATTCTTGCAACCATTTATGGTATTGTAGATCCACAATAAATTATAACTTTATTTTAGTGTGTGTGTGTGTGTGTGTGTGTGTGTGTGTAATTATTCAAAGATTCATACTTGTCCATAAATCTAATTATGAGATTACAGCTATTGTAAATTATTACTTAATGGAGTATAAAGTACATCATATGCAAAACTAACTTTAAGGTAAAAAAAATTAAATTTATAAAAGGAAAATGATGGTGAAAGTTAAAGAATGAAGAATTTACAATAGTAAAGAGTACTTTACATTTGTTTTACATTTACACCATGAGTCTCTCTATTTTTTTTTTTATAAATTAAACCATGAGTCTTATCTCAATTTTATTTCACAAATTAATCCTTCTGCAATAGCCCAAAGGTACGTACTTGAGGCATATGGCAAGTTGATACCATTACACAATACCTAAAGAAAATGTCAAATGCTTGATTCTACCTTATTTATATAAAAATGCCAAGAATACCTTGCAGAATTCTTATTTGATAAAAAAAAATTGATCAATTTTGAAAATTTGGTTGATTATTTATTTATTTATTCAGTGTGAAGGCAAAGAATAAAAAATAACCCACACCAAAATTTTTTTGAACAGGATAGATTATAGACCATTCAAATGATCTTTGAAAAATGTGAGTCCATTTATGCAAATTTGGTGGCAAGAGAGTCTGCCACAAAGCTTGCTCCACAAAAGACATGTTGAATAGAGCAAGACCAATATTTCATTATCTTTTGGCTAAATGCGCAGTTGGTCCTTCAACTTGGCAAGTTCACATGAATTAGTGCTTTATCTTCGACTCAGTATGAGTTAGTCTTCTAACTTAGCAGATTAAGTGTCTTAGTCCCTCAACTTTGCTAAATTAGACAAATTAGTCTTATGTGGGACAAAAAATGTCCACATATGATCATGTGAGGTAAATGCCATGTGTGACTGTGTGAGATGTTCACTTAGGTGAAGCTTTCAAAATCCCCAAAAAGTGGGAGATTTGCATATTTTGTTTTGGAAATTTGAGAGCAATTTTGCATGGACACAACCCAGAAATCACAAATGTCTTCTGATTTGGTGAGGTCACAATGAAGTGGAGGCAACAAAGCCAAGATAGAGGCAATAGTGATGGATATTTGCTATTGTGCTTTCCCGATAAAGGTTTAAGCAATGTAAAGCGACATGAAGAATGCAGGTTAAAAGTTCTATGGTTGCTCAAAATATTGGTTAAGGATTGAATTATATTTTTGGGTGCACAAATCTATGGGATGCGTAAAGCCATGTGCATAATACTATTACATCCGTGGAGGCATCTCTAGATTTTGAGACATTTTCTTCTTCAGTGTACCACTATCTCTTCACATAGAGAGTACCTAATGCTAGAGAGCAGGAGCCTGGATAAGCCGTTGAAAATTGTTAATTTAATTACCAGCGCAAAAAAATTGGCTCCTATGCGGGCCAGACCAATCTTCATCTCATTCAAGATTTTCTAAAATCAGATTTGGACCAGTTGAGCTCTAAAGATTTCCATGGTGACATTAGTAAGAATAGGATGCCATATTTACTAGACAAGTTAGTACTTGAACAGTCTCTTATGAATAAGGAAGCTTTGCATGCCATGGGTCATGCAACTTTGTTGTCTAAAGATTTAAGCTGGGAGAAGGTCAAAATGAGTCTTATAACTTTGGCAACACTTATGTTTTAGTTGTATAACAACACGGGTTTTTGTTGAATCCTATACATTTGAAATTGTTAACAATGTTAGTCCTATGTTGGATGGACATAACGGAAAATCACATGTGGCACTTGACTGTGTTAAGTTTTGCCTAATTGACACTCCAAAGTCCCACCAGCACTTATCTCAAGGTTAGAACAACCAATCTAGAACCAGAAAAAGAAAGAAAAAAAGTGAAAGAGATATATGAGTTGTCGGGAAACTGAAAAATGTAGGCAAATCGATTCAGCAAGGACAGAAGAAATGTGAGTGGTTAATTATTTATTCATTCGTATTCAATGAGTATTAGAAGATGGAATAATTTAGGGTTTGTATAAAAATTTGTATTTGTATCATAAGGCTTAATATTATTGTCAAATTTTAATAAAAAATAATGGGATTTCATTTGTTATGCACTTGATTCAATTGTGGGTTATGTATGTGAAAGAAATTCTCATTTTGGCTAAAATAAGAAGACTTACAGGGCATTTTCTTAAGACATATGTTTAGATTTCTTAGAGTATAAGGAATTGAAAAATTAAATTTTATTTTGGGTGTAATCATGTTTGATAATATGATTACTTAGTAGTTTCTAGTGTCTGACCATTGTGTCTTGGGTTATATGACATAATAGGCAGAATGGTGTGGACATACATGAAATTTATGTCTAGTGGTGAGTGAAAGGACAAAAAATATGAGGAGTATGTTGGTGGCATCCATAATGTAATGTTTGTGGACACTAATTTGCTCTCATATATGGACTTGAAGTGTAAGGTAGAATGCTTGACACTAAAACTACTTAGGAGGATGTTCTTTAAGATTCTAAAAATGAGTTTAAAGGATGGGTTAGTATAGATATTTACCTACAATTGATTCAAGCATGATTGTGATGGAGAAGATGTTGTTTCGTATAAGAAGGTTTTTGTATATATTGAACATACTAGTGAAGTCCAATGTGACAATGAGGTAAGTAGTTGTGAGAAGGAACTTAATGATGAAATGATTGACTATGAGAGGCCTATGGATGATTAGTTGAGTGATGTGGAAAAGGCTACTAATCCTCTGTAAAAGGCAGAGGATGATGATGACATTGGGGAAGAATCAACTGGCCCTGAGGTAGAGGCAGCCTCACGTAAAAAGAAAAAAGAAGTTGTGGAGGAAAATAATAAGGAGTTGATTTGACAGCTGTTTGGTTATGCTAGGAAAGTAGAAGATCCGAAGGTGGGGACACATTACTTGAGTGATGATGATAAAGAGATATTGGTGATCAGGGATATGGTTAGAGAATTTAGCCAAAAATAGTCTAAAAAACTATGTTGTTTATAACGGCTTCCTTAGAAAATGATGGTGTTTTTGGGTCTAGAGAAGTAATGGGTGTTGGGGATGGGTAATTATTTTCCAAATGAAATCCAAATATCATAAACCCTACTTTTGTTGTGTCAATGACATTCAAAAAGTCACATGACAAACACTCTATCATGGAATAGCGCCCATTATGGATAACAAAGATCACCAGACGGTATGTGAGAGAAAATGTATGGGGTCCGATTGTCCATGGTTCATCTTATTGGGATTCAATGAGGAAACTAGTGTACATTTTACGGTCACATATTCAGATGAACTTATTTGTGGTTTTAATTTAAAAAATTGAAAGATCACATCAAAATGGCTTTCATAGTCCTTTTTCATTAAGATAAAAGCCATACCTAGTATTAGATTGACTACATTCAAGAACATGATCAAAAAGAGGATAAAGGATGATATTACGTTGAAAAAAAGTGGAAGGGCCAAACTCAGGGTGTATAAGATAGTAGGAGTATGGCATGTTAAGTGATGATAAGGTCAAATCTAAGAACCTAGGTTAGTCTTGTGAGCTAAGACTAGATCCAGCATTACTTGGTTTGAAGAAGCATTTGTTTAACAGCTTCTGTGTTTCTTTTGAAGCATTGATGAAGGCTTTCTTGCTTGTTGTAAGAAAGTGATTAGGTTGGATGGCACATTTTTGGAAAAGGGGTATGTAAATGGGAGGTTTTGGCTGCTCTAAAAAGGGTTGGAAATGGCCAGATACTTCTTGTAAATGGGCAATATTTAGGATAGAGAACAAAAATGCCTAGACTTGGTTTATAAGGAATCTCAAAAAGGATTTTAACACTGTCGATGAGTTTTGGGTGGACCATCGTGAATGACAAATAGAATGTGTACTAACATTGTCATGATTTGATTTTTTTTATTTAATTTTTACACTGAGAACTAATATATGTTTAATTCTATTTTGGGATAAGGACTTGTAAGTGCATTTGCTGACTTAATGCCTAATGCTGGGCATAGAATGTGTGCTAGACACATTTTTTACCACCAACTGTTAAGCTATTGACACATTTATGCTTACTATCTACATTAATGGTTTTGCTAACAACTTGTTATAGGGTAATGATATGAATGAAACTAGTTATACATAGAGAAATCATCATGGGACACATAAGTTCCTGGGACTTAAGTTATAAGTGTATGTAATCTTTTGTTTAATTTTGTTCCCTATCCAACTACTAACATATATTTTTTATCTTTATACTTAATACATGAACTGGCAAGCAATATAGCCTAGGATCTAATATAAGCAACAAATATATGGGAAACTATTCTATTGGCATAACTATTCTGAATGTAGGTCTCCTAACTAAGGGTTAATGTCTCCATAATTTTTTAGTACTTGAAATCTTACAATGGTTTTGGTATATGTATGTTGCACTTTTTGTAGCCTAGTTCACAAGGAGAACTAATTGTTGGCAAATACCCAACATCATCTAGAAGGACTTTAATCATTAAGTAATTGAAAAATAAGCTCTTAAGCAAGAAATGACCAAGCTGTGAGAAGATGTCTTTCAAAACACCAAAAAAGCCTGCAAGGATAGCTACCTTTCAGTCACAGCAAAGAACCCATATTTAAATGCATAGTGTTAGGATTGGATGCTCTACATTGAGCAGTTCACACACATTGGTGCCATGTAGGTCAAGTTAGTTTTTAGGGCTGTATTATCATCATCTTTTTGTATAGCAAAACATTTCTACAAAGTCTTCTTTTGTGCAGTAGAACTAGTACTTTGTTGATGGTTGTGAACAAGTGCCATTGGTTGTTTTCAATGCATAATGCATGTAAAGTACTGCAATATAATTAGACATTTTTTTTTGCCTAATTCTTGATCCTCATTTCATTCCAACAACTTCTAAAAACAATAATGCAGGTAATTCAACAAGTTTAAAAAACAAGCATTCTTTCAGACATTTTATCAAACATATTGCTTATACAGTCACCAAAACATCCTAATACAATTGCCACTACATTACATAGCCCCAACCTCAACACAAACAACATTTTGAACTCATATCAGTACATACATCAACATCATAACTAACATCAATAAAACTAACTTGTAAAGGTTATTTTCTTCTTCATTCTCTCACCATTTCTATCTCTAACATGCTCATCGTTGCATTTACCTTATTCATCTATACTTTTGCCATTGCTTTTTCTCATATAGCTTCTACTTTTGCCTCATTAGCCTCTACTGTTGCTCCTTCTACATTCTAATCAAATGCTTTGCTCAACTTTTCAACCTACGCAAAAATCATCCTTGTCACATGTGGTGTTTGTAGGTCATTGATTTACCAGAAGAATCTACAGTCTAGCTTCATTAAATATTTTGCACAATTGGAAAATATTTAACTGACATTTCCCCCTATCCATGCTTTTATCACCAACAACTTCAATTTGCATTTGTATACTTTATTCCCACCATTATTTGAATTGGAATAAGTTGACAACATTGTCATCCTTCCTTTGCATCAATCTATTATTCTCCCCAAATAATTTCCCTACCTAAACCTCCTCTGCTTTAACTCTGTTCAAACTCAAGCCCTCCATTTTCCTTCATTTATGGCTAGTCTAGGATCATTTGTGCCAACTGGGAGAGGTAAAAGCAACAATTTCATTTATTAGGCAAGATAATAGCCTAGCTTTTGCCAGCTGGGCAAAACCTAACACCCTCAAGTGCCACATGTGATTTTCTGTCATGCCCATCCAATGTATAACTAATGTTGTTAATGATTTCAAACATTTAGGGCTGAAACATAAACTTGTGTAGTCATAGGACTAAAATAGAAAAGCTGCCAAAGTTATAGGATTCGTTTTAACCTTTTCCTGATTTAAGCATGTGCAGTTTTACACTTAATTTTCTCGGTGGAATTCAATATCACTATTTGGTAAAAAGACTAGTTTAATCTTTATTGTGTATGTTGGGAGCTTGCTGATAAGTTTGTACAATGATTGTGGTTTCATGTGAAGTGTTTACAAGGTGTTTGAGGAAATGCCTGTGAGAAATATGGTCTAATGAACAACTGTCATTGGTGGGTTCACACATCGACAACAAATTGATGAATGCTTGAGATTGTAAAATATGATGAGGAATTCATCTATGAGACAAAACAATTTCATGTTGATGGGTATTTTGAGGGATTGCATGGGTTGTGGAGGTCTTGGGCAAGGGAGAGGTACTCATTGCCAAGTGATTCAACTGGGTTTTGGTTCTTATATCCACATTGTCAATGCTCTTATTTCAACGTTCTTATACCTATGGGTGCATAAATCCATGGATCTAACTCAGTTAACCTAGCATTCAATTTGGACTAAGTTGCTAAATTTTGCAAAGTTAAGGGACTAACTCATATTTAGTCAAAGATAACGAACTAATTTGTTAGAATTGGCCAAGTTAAGTGACCAAATATGAATTTCAACCTTTTATGCACTCTCTTTCATGTGTTTTATCTTTCCTAGGCTTGAAATTTTCATTTTGAAGAGCCATTGGGGCACTTTATTTTTCTATTTATTTTTACTAATGCCATTATCATAAAATTTAGTCACTTGTGGCAATGCCACAGCTAGTGGTGATTAAGGTTAAGAATTTGTTGCATTCCTTGCAATGCGAGCACGAGTTCCACAATAAGCTATTGCTTGCTTTTTCTTTGAACTTACCATACATTGTGTCCATCATTGGGTTTCACTTTAGATTCGAGGAGAAGAAAATCTGTGCAGCTTTGTTCTTTGTTTAGGCATAACATTCTTTGGCCAATGTCAATATATATTGACCTCCACATCAACTAGCCTCTGCCACCTCATCAAGGCACCCAATGTTGTTGATTGTCTTCCATTCATCGAGGACTAACTCAAAATATTTTTTAAAGTTCAAAGAATTTGTATCTATCAAGTTTTTTCTTTTTTTGATATTTAGAATCATTTACAAGTATATAGTAAAGGATGGGAAACTACCGAGGAAAGTTGGAGAAAATTTAGTTGCCTTTCAAAACCTCGAGAGCTACATGTTCTAACTACTAGCAAATGACACATAATGTGCCTCTTAAGCATTCAACCTAGGTTAAAGACTAGGCAATCTGAGTGCGGAGCCATTAGGCTACTTGTAGACCATATTGAGTTCTAAGTTATAGATGTTGGATAAGTTAGGGTCATTTGTGTAGTTTAAGTCTCTAAAAATCACAAATTTTCTTGTGAGTCACCCCAAATTATAATTCTTGGGCTTGATTTTCAAGATTAATAATGTTTTAAAGGTCACAATAATAGCTGGACCTTTTTTGTTGAACAAGCGAGTTAAGGAACTCATAAACTATAAGTTGAGTTAGCTGTAACTTTTTTCTTTTGTTAAACTCTAAAAAGAAACCAAGTGGCTCTTTAAGATGGCTTTTCTTATTGGTTGGTGACATGGAGTATCTAGTGGATGAGCTCATGAAGTAGGTTGAGCAGGCGAAACCAAAGAAAAAATTTCAAAAATAGGTCTCGCACGAACCCCAACTTCTGAGAGCCATAACTTTTGCTACAGATGTCAAAATGACTACTATAATATGTCATTTTGAAGGGAACTTCATGCTCTATAGGTGTCATTAGAACTTTGCTCTCTGTGACTGTAATTTGTAGGTCAAAATTACATCATTTTGAGGGTTATCCTGGCGAATTAAGTTTCTGCTAATTTTGTTTCCTAATTTTTTTCAATTTCATTAATTATTTTGGTTTAGGGTTTCTTTGTAAGCCTATAAATAGGCATTCTTTCATTATTATGAGACAATTTATTGATAATATTGAAGTATTCCAGAGCTTTCAGCTTCTCTATGAGTGGATTCTCATTTTTCTTTTTGATTGAGCATGTTGCTTGGTCAATTTTCATTTCTCACTACGTGAGGTGGTATTAGAGCAAGTCAAATCACCTACTCCATGGTTGGTGATGGTAGCAGGGATGGACAGTGTGTAGCTAAGAACCCTAGGCCAAAGGACCAAGGGGAGGCATTACGGGAGATGGAGCATTGAATTGTCCAGCAATTAAATGATCTTTTAGAGGTGCATTTTGAGGAGATCCTGGAGTGACTTGGTGCCCTTAACCCTCTTGCCAACAGGGATAAGGATGAAGAAAGGCAACAAGCCAGGGAAGAACCTACCCTAGGCCGAGCTACTCAGAGACTTGTTCTTGCTTGGTGCCATAAACACATTGTCCATGATAGTGATTTTGAGTTGGAAGAAGATTATGATCCTTGTGACAGATTTTAGAGAGATCGGGATATAGGAAGTTGTGATGGAGACTTTCAATTTAGGGTGAATATTCCATCCTTCAATTGAGACTTTAGTATTTAAGATGTTCTTGATTGGATAGCTGAGGTTGAGCAGTTCTTTAAATATCATGATGTCCTAAATGAGAGGAAAGTAAAGCTAATAGCCTGTAGATTGAAGGGAGTAGCCTCTGCTTGGTAGGAGGAGATAAAAGAGAGAAGATGGCATAACGGAAAAGACTAGATATGACCATGGGCACGGATAAAACGGATGATTTGGAGGGATTTTCTACCCCCAAACAATGAGTAGATTTTGTTCCACCAATACCAGCGGTGTTGACAAGGGTCATGATCGGTCCAGGATTACACGACGGAATTTGTAGGGCTGTAACAACACAGTGATCTAGGAGAGGTAGAAGGACAGATGATTTCATGATTTTTGATGGTTTGAACCCTGTAGTTTAGGACAAGATTAGGATTTTGTCAGTGAGAAATTTTGCTAAGGCTTGTAATTTAGCATTGAGAGCAGAGCTTTCTGGCCAGGAGATGGGGAGACAAGAGTTTCCTCCTAGAAATTACCCGGGAGATGGATCGGGAAGTTCAATTAAGAAGATGAAAGCGTTGCCTGAATTTGCCCCACACCAGAATTGTTACCTAGAGGAAAAGGTAGTAGCGAAGCATAAGTTTGGAGAAAATAAGGAGGCTCGAAAGGTGATGAACCATTATCCAAGGCTGAAGCATAATGTCTGTTATCGTTGGCGGGAGCTCGAGCACCTATCCAACAAGTGTTTGCTTTGAAATGTAAATGTTATTGATAAAGAGGATGATGAGGAGATTATGTGTAGGCCTAATGGGGAAGAAGGCAAATATGAAAGCCAGGAGGAAGAAGATGACGAGCAAAAGAATTATGTAGTACAAAAGTTATTGTTGACCCCCAAGCAAGCAAGCTGCACCTAACGCCATTAGTTGTTTCGTACCTGGTACACGATAATTGATCAGTTGTTTGATATGATTATTAACAGTTGGAGTTATGAAAAATATCATTAGCAAGGATGTAGTTCGGCATTTGGGACTGAAGATGGAGAAGTATCCAGAACCTTACCTAATTGGGTGGATTAAATCGGTGGACAAAATTCAAGTGACTGAACGGTATAAGGTACTTTTTTCCATTTGGCAGTATTGAGATGAGATTTATTTTGATGTTGTGGATATGGATGTTTGTTACTTGTTATTTGGTAGACCATGGCAGTTTGATGTTGCAGAACAACATGATGGGTGAGACAGCATGTATAGGTTGGAGAAAGGAGGAAAGAAATTTGTACTTTGTGTTAGGACCATTAGATACTTGGCTTAGGCCAAGAATAAAAAGAAACACCAATTTAAAACATGAGGGACTTGATTGAAAGTAAGGATAAGGATGTAAATGAAATTATGGGAACTTGAAGGGTGAAAATGCACCATGCAAATAAGTGCATGGACAAAGGTGGAATTAGACCAATTTTGGTTGACATAAACAAATTCGCCGGTCAAGAATTGCGGCTTCTTCCAAATTAATTTGGTCATGGGTTAATTACCACTTTGGGCTATATTAATGAAAGCTTGGCAATTTGAGCCATGAGTTAATAATAGAGCTAAAATAATCCTATATTTTAGTGATTAAAATGTGTATATGGAAACTTAAGGGAAGAAAGTGTCACATGAAGAGAATTTGGGAACCAATGTCGGCATTGAGCCAATTTGGGGGACATGTGTAAATGGCTGCCAAACGCCAATTAATGCGCCAGAATTCGTTGTTCTCTTTGCTGCCTTTTGGTTCAAATGTTCAACACCGGGCATACGTTCATTTAATGCGTCAGGAGCATTAATTCGTTGCCTTCGTTTTCTTTACTTGGCTTTCATTTGTTGCTGGCCGAAAAACAAAAATCTGTCAAAGAACGAAATCAAGCTTCAGCGTTCCTCTAGTGCGTTAGCTGACCGAAAAAGGAAGAGAAACGAAAGAAAAGAGAAGAGAAAAGAGTTCGGCTCTTACGCATTAGGCTAATTGGCCGAGAAAACAAAGGGGTTCAAAGCTTGTTGGAAGCAAAGTTTAGAGTTCTTGCCGTGCTATTGTTGAAGTTGAAGCTTGGAAGAGAAATCAAGCTTGGATTAAGGAGGTAATGCTCATAATCACTTGTTTTTCTTGGTGATTTTCCATGGACAAGTGATTATGAAAGCTAATTGAAGGCTTATTGTGTTAGGCAATATATATATTGAGCTTCGGCCTTAGTTACTCGAGCAACCGAGAGCTCAAGCTTTGATTGTGAGGTAGGGTTCACTAACTACTTGACTGCTTGGTAGTATACCATGATTCAAGTGTTTAGAGTAGCTAAGTGATGGTTAAATTTGCCAAATGACCTTAGTTACTTGATGGGCTATTGAGATTGATTCGGTTATGGTCGTTAATTAGCTAATTGACTATGGACATGTGCTAGAAATGCTAGTGAATGTGGCCATTTTGCTAGACATTTTGGAGCTCTAGAGGAAGTGGAGTTTATGGTGGAGTTTTGTGTGTAAAAGTGCACAATGGCACATGTTATGGTACTTGGCCAAATGGTCTTTGTGGGTGTGTGTGTGTGTGTGTCCATTGTGTGCTTGAGTGATTCTTTGTGCATGCTAATCCGTATATTGATGATTATATGTATTGGTATATTTTTTTTGTGTTTTCCATGTTTTCATGTCTTTCTTGCAGGATAAGTAAGCTTGTGGAGGTTAAGTCATTGGACTTAACTAAATAGACCTTATATGGTCGTATGTGAAACCCTACTGAGTAATTGTTACTCATTGCCCATACATTTTGTTTCAGGAAAGGATATACAGCTTGAGTAGTTACTTGAGTTGCTAGTTTGTGTGCTAGTTAGTACACTATTTGCTCGAGGTATGTGCCAACTGAATCTTGGCTTGAATACTTACATTACAAGTCTTATGGCTTAAGGCTGAAACTTATGTTCTAAGTTTGCAGGCTTTTGTAGTTGTGGGATCAGTCTAGGTACAGGAAGGATGTGTGGACTTGGACCCTGGTTATGGTTTGTATGTTTGGGTTGGTTTTGTGGAGTGTGCTGCTGTTCTGTACACTTAGGTTTCTTTTAAGAAACTAGGGTATATGGCTTGTAAACTTAACCTTGGCTACTTTGGGTTTATAGCATCCTTGGATTGTATCCAAGCTAGTGATGCTGGACATTAGGCTACTTTGAGCGTATATATATACAGCCTTGTTGTACATGGTTTGTATGTACATATGGTGGATGTTATGTGCCAAGTTATGTTAAGATTATGAGCTTATGATTATGTTTCAAGAAGCAGTCTCTTGAGTACTTATTATTGGCTGAATGTACATGTGCATGGAAACTTGATTTTTCAAACTACAAAAATGTGGGCTTCTTGGTTGTCATTCATGAAAGTAGCACACTTGATGAGCACACATCCTAGACACTTAACAGATTAAGTGTATGCCTTGCTTGTGTTGCAAGTTAGAGGTTGGGCCCTACTTAAGCTGCAGGCTGTTACTCTACATAACTCATAAGCCTCCTGGGACATATCCCAGCTCTCAGCTTAAGAAAATAAGGTTTAAATAATAGGGAGTTATTAACACCTGGTCTTAGGTGAAATCAATTGAATCTTGGGTAATTTTGATGAGTGTTACTAAGAGTGCACAGGCTGGGGCCTGTGTGGGATGTGACACTTTGTCCACGGCAGCAGAAAGGCTCTCAACCCAAAGCTCCTAAAGTATAGGGGTGGAATTTTTTTACCTTTACACAGTCTGAGCAAGAGGTGTTCACGACATTAAAATAGGCGAACAAGTTTTATACGTTGGTATTGAGACAGGTCATTCCTATTTCATGTCTTAGGTAGAAAGGGTTTCAGAAGCAATTCAAGCACTATTACAGGAGTTTCGGGATGTCATGCCGAAAGAATTGACAGATAGCCTTCCACCCATGAGTGACATTTAATATCACATTGACTTGGTTCTTGGAGCAAGTTTGCCCAACTAACCCCATTATCGGATGAGCCCGAAAAAATGTGAGGTCCTACGGGAGATGGTGGAAGAGTTGTTGCAAAAAGGATATATCCAAAAGAGCATGAGTCCCTGTACGATACCAGCTTTATTGACACCTAATTCAGATGGGAGCTGGAGGACGTGTACTAACAGCCAGGCCATCAATAAGATTATTGTTGGCTACAAATTTCCAATACCCCAATTGGATGACATGCTGGACTAGTTGCATAGGTTGATGGTCTTTTCCAACATTGATCTTAGGTGCGGATATCACCAGATCAAAATTTAGCCTGGAAATGAGTGGAAAACAGTGTTCAAGACCAAGGATAGGTTGTATGAGTGGCTGGTTAAGCCATTCGGTCTCACCAACACGCTGAGTACATTTATGAAGGTGATGAACCAGGTATTGAAACCATTTATTTAGAGTTTCATTATTGTATATTTTGATGATATCCTGATTTGTAGTCATTCAGAGGAAGAATATGTTTCACATTTGCGCCAAGAACTCATAGTCTTGCAGAAGAATAAGTTGTATATAAACTGGAAGAAGTGCAACTTTATGACTAGCAAGATATTATTCTTAGGCTACATAGTTGGTACAGAACGGATTCAGGTAAGCCAATGTTTAGGCCATCACAGAATGGCCAACGTCGAAGACAATTTCGGAAGTTCGGAGTTTCCATGGGTTGGCCACCTTCTATAAGAGGTTTATTCAGGATTTTAGTAGCATTACTATGGCTATCACAAAGTGTTTGAAGAAAAGGAAGTTTCACTGGGGTAGGGAAGCAAAGGCAAGTTTTGCCATATTGAAGAAGAAGCTATGCACTGTGCCAGTTCTTGCCTTGCTGGATCTTGAGGCTCCTTTTAAGGTCGAGTGTAATGCTAGTGGTATAGGGATCGGTGCTGTCTTTTCCTAATGACATAGGCCAATTCCTTTCTATAGCGAGAAACATTCTGATGCGAGGCGAAAATGGACGACTTATGATAAGGAGTTTTATTCTATTGTGCGCGCCCTTAAGGTAGAGGAACATTATTTGATTGGTTATAATTTATTATTTATTTGACCATGATGCTTTGAAGCACCTAAATAGTCAATAGAGGATTAGTAAAGATATGCATGCGAGGTGGTCCCAGTTTTTGAGGAAATTTTCTTTTAAGCTCAAGCATAAGGCAGGACTTTAAAACAAGGTTGTAAATACCTTTAGTCAGCATGCAGATTTGCTATGACCTTGTGGCAGCAGATTGTTGGCTTTGATGAGTTGAAGGAGGTCTATACTACCGATGAGAATTTTTTTGGCATTTGGGAAAAGTGCAGCAATCAACAACCTGTACACATTCATGATGGTTTTCACTTATAAGGCAACTAGCTTTGTATTCTTAAGACTTCGTTAAGAAAAAAGATAATTCAGGATTTGCATAGTGGAGGTCTAGTTGGTCGTATGGGCAGAAATAAGACGTTTGCAATAGTAAAGGAACATTATTATTGGCCACATATGTGAAGGGATGTTTCTAAATTTGTACAGAGGTGTTATGCATGCCAAACTGTAAAGGGACAGTCTCAGAATGCGGGTTTGTATAAGCCTTTAGCTGTTCTTGATAATATTTGTGAAGACTTATCCATGGATTTTATTCTTGGATTACCTCGAACCCAAAGAAGGGTAAATTCTGTGTTTGTTGTGGTGGAAAGTTTTCTAAGATGGCACATTTTATTGCTTGTAAGAAGACATCAAATGCCAGCGAGATTGCAAAATTGATTTTTAAGGAAGTTCTTGGGGTACTTTTGGAGGACTTTATGGAGGATCTTTGATTCTTCCTTGAATTATAGCACCACTGCAGACCCCTAGACAGACGGACAGACAGAGGTGGTGAATTTGACGCTGAGGAACTTGATATGCAATATTTGTAGAGATAGACCAAAGCAGTGGGATCTTGCATTAGCTCAAGTAGAGTTTGCCTACAATAGTGTCGTTCATAGTGCCACAGGAAAGTCCCCATTTTCAGTAGTTTACACTAAATCTCCTCAACATACTCTTGATTTGGTGAGGGCTGGAATTGTTAGTGTTGTGCTCAAAAGCTAATCATGAGATGATTGTATTTTTGCACATTGAGTCATGATATTTTATTAAGGCATTAATCCAACAATTATGTTTGTTGTTTTGTTTCTGCGTAACTTAACAAACATAATCGTAACCCTAGAATAATGATATTCTTAAATGTCCCTGGTCTAGTATTATTGTGGAGCGGGTTGCAATAATACATAACGACTAGCATATGTGGAGACTAATATGAGATATGTAGTCTACATATGGGTATAAGTTGGAGAACTTGTGTACTGGACCGACCCACCATGAGAACACTACATGGATCGTTATATGAATGTCATAAGTGATTCTCATAGTGATCATGGTATATGTAGTCCTTCGACCTAAGATCATCAAGGTTCCCTACATGTGAGTCACATACTTTGATACTTTCCTTTGTTGCTCGTAACTGAGTGAACTTGAAGGAGGTCATTGGGTATGTCACATATCATGCGGAGGGATTTGTATGATCAAGATGGGATTTGTCCCTCCTATGTAACGGGAGTGATATCTTCGGGCCCCTTGATAGAGTGAGACTTAGAAAATGCATGGCCATGCTCGGATGAGTTGATATACGATATCAATGTCATCAGTTTAAGTTGGTCTACTCGGTAATCAAGAAACCAAAGATTGGGCTATACGAGAGTGACACATTCCATGTCTCGTGCTTAGTCTTGATATCTTGGACAAAGGGACAATGGCATATATCGGTGATGATCATAAAGGTTTAGTCGAATCATCGACAATCTTGTCACTTGGGTAGCAATGATGTGTTGCTAGACACCGCTCATTGCTTATGATCATAAATGTGATTTATGATCATTGCCAACGTGGCAAGAGCCTATTGGGTCGCACACATAGAGCTATTTGGATCATTAGAGTGCATGGGCTAATTATTTGGGTTATGGTTTCACTTTAATTTCGTATTAATAATGGGCCAAAGAGTTGAGCCATTATTAAGCCCGAAATTAAATCCTAATTGGATTAGGGCTTTGAAACCCATTAGGCCTGGAAGTTGAGTTTCACTATAAATACAACTTTTAAGTGAGAAATTCGCAGGTCTCCTTGCCCTAGCCTCCAAAAAGGACAGCCACACTCTTCTCTTGCAATTCCTTGGAGGACGCAAGCTAGCACTGCGAGCGCAAGAGAAACGCATCTGTCGGGACGTGGTGGAAGCGTGGTGATCCCGAGAGGCTCGTGTGGATACCATAGAGAGCCTGAACACGTCAACTGTTTAGGTTTTGTGATTCGACTCTACAGTTGAGTGAGAGATCTCAACTGAAAATTAGGTATGAAAATTTTCGAACACCCGGTTTACCCCGTTTCACTTGGATCCTAGAGGGTTTCGGTTAAATTCCACTGCGCTGTTTGGCTCCCGAAACCCATCAGTGGTATCAGAGCTACTGGTGAAACCCTAAATCGGGATTGATGTTGAATCGCATGATGTTATGTGTTCGGTTGCTTTTCGGCCATGATTAATTAGATTGATTCATGATGCATGAAACCGGAACTCGTAATGAACATATGACATATATGAAGAAACGACACTAATTGGTTAATGAGATTAACCCGAAATTGAATGGTATGAGATACCTATATGGATTAGGATTCTTGCAATAGTTGCAAAAACCCTAGCTTGGTTCGGATTCGGCCTGTTCGGGCACCGAAAGTAAGGTATTTTTGGTGGCTCGAATAGAGGAGTCTCGGGTGCCTACTTGCTCGAAATAGAAGATTTCGGGCTAAGCAATTGTAAGACAATTTTTTGCGCCGGGGGGCGCTGCCCCCCACGCAACCCCCCGCAAGGGCGGCTCCCCTTGACCTCGTCCGCTGACCGGTCAGCTGGAACCACCGCCCACTGATTGACCGGCCAGCGGAACCACCGCCCGCTGACCGGCCAGCGGGACCGCCGTATGCGAAGCGCCACATAAATAAAAACTGGTTAATCAACGCGCAAAAATTGGCATGCATCTTTGTTGAATGAGATTTGACATGATATGCTGATTGGTGTTTGAAGCATGGTGCATGGTTATAGCCCTTGATTGGTTGTACTTGTAAATACGGCCTGCGAGTCGTGCCTTCTCTTGTCACTCTCATTGTACATTCTCTTCTCACCTTACTCCCCTCGAATGTAACTCGAGGTTTCTATTATTGATGTAATGGTGCATTATGGGATCATCCAAGGTGGTATGTCTAAGGATCATCCAAGGTGGTATGTCCAAGGAGGTGACAACAAAAGGGCAACCAAGAAAGGAAGAGAAGGAGCTTGTGAAGACTCTTTTCTTTTCTTAGGCTTTTATGATATTCTCATTGGCTTGAGAATATCGCATAGTTTGGGCTATAACCATGTCACGTTTATTTCTTGTAAGCATGAGATGCATGTTTTATATTTGTATGTGATGCATGTATAAGACAACCGGAGATAACAAATTGGTGAGATCAAACGAAAAAAAAACCCTCAAACAAATATTAAGTCATTAAATGTGATGCCTTCCAAATGTTGGCACTCGTCAAGACTTTGATCAACATTAGGTGGGTTTGCCAAAGCAAAGCACCTATGTTCATCTTGGTAAGGCGCGATGGGATAATAGTGATATCCAAATTGCTAACTTTGGGTCCGACTTAACTAAGTCATCCTAATAGGATTAGGGACTTAGAGGCATAGAGTTGGGCTTAAGCTCATGAGATGAGCTTGGACAAGTGTTGTTCACCCAACTATCCAAGAGTTGCATAAGATGCAATTGGCAAGGAGTTGCCTACCTAAATAGCTGTAACTTGAGAGAAAAGCCAAAGCTGACTCAGGTTGTGGTCAAATATGGATCTTGGCCCACTAGAATACCTTAGCGCCGAGGTGTTCCGAAATAATATCGAGGGTTATTATTTTGAGGAAAATAGTGGGAGTATCGTTTAATAAAAGTCCTTATTAAATGAATTAAAATACATGACTCTTACACTGCATATTTACTGTTGTAGATAACCATGGCACAAAACACATCGACACTTTCGTTGCGATCGATCCTTGAGAAGGAAAAACTGAATGGGACCAACTTTCTCAAATGGTACCGAAACTTGAGGATAGTCCTCAAGCAAGAGAGAAAGGCTTATGTCCTAGAGCAGCCCATTCCGAATGAGCCTGCTGCCACTGCTCCAAGAGCTGAAAGGGATGCTCACAAGAGGCATTCTGATGATGCTTTGGATGTTGCATGCCTCATGCTTATTACCATGGAATCTGAGCTTCAGAAGCAACATGAGAACATGGGGGCGTTCGATATGATCGAACATCTCAAAATGCTTTTCCAAGAGCAAGCTAGGCATGAGAGGTTTGAGACCTCTAAGGCATTGTTTCAGTGCAAGATGTCTGAGGGAAGTCCCGTGGGTCCTCATGTGCTCAAGATGATTGGGTACATTGAGAATCTTGAGAATTTGGGATTTGCTCTTCAGAAAGAGTTGGCTATTGATGTAGTCTTGCAATCGTTGCCTGAAAGCTACAGTCAGTTCGTCATGAACTATAACATGAACGACCTTGACAAGTCCCTCCCTGAATTGCTCAACATGTTGAGAACTGCTGAGCAAAACCTTAAGAAGGCTAAGCCCATTTTGATGGTTCAAAAGGGCAAGGGAAAGGGAAAAGCCAACAAGAAGAAGGATAAAGCTAATGGAAAGTCCAATGCTAATTCTTCTTCAGCTGCACTGAAACCAAAGGGTGGTGTGGCAAAGGAAGGGGAGTGCTTCCATTGTAAGCAACCTGGACACTGGAAGCGCAATTGCAAGCTCTATCTTGAAGAACTTGCTAAGGAAAAGGGAAGTAAGACTTCCACTTCAGGTATTTTTGTTATAGAGGCTAACTTTTCTACTTCCTCATCTTGGGTATTGGATACTGGATGTGGATCTCACATTTGTGCAAATGTGCAGGATCTAAGTAGAAGTAGAAGATTGGCCCGAGGTGAAGTGGACCTACGTGTTGGAAATGGAGCAAGGGTTGCTGCCTTAGCCGTAGGGACTTATGTTCTCACTTTACCTAGTGGATTAGTTTTAGAATTAGACAACTGCTACTTTGTGCCTACTATTAGTAGAAATTTGATTTCTGTTTCTTGTTTGGACAAGAAAGGTTTTTCATTTATAATAAAGGACAAATGTTGTTCTATTTATTTGAATGAAATCTTTTATGGTAGTGCTCAACTTAGCAATGGGTTGTATGTTCTAGACCTCGAAGATCCAATCTATAATGTGAATACCAAGAAGGTCAGATTAAATGATTCAAACCCGACCTATCTCTGGCACTGTCGCTTGGGCCATATAAATGAGACCCGCATATCCAAGCTCCATAAGGATGGACTCTTGGACTCATTTGATTTTGAATCATATGAGACATGTGAGTCATGTTTGTTGGGCAAGATGACCAAAGCCCCATTCACAGGGCAAAGTGAAAGGGCTAATGACTTACTAGGACTCATACATAGTGATGTATGTGGCCCTATGTCTACACAAGCTAGAGGAGGTTTCCAATACTTCATTACTTTCACTGATGACTTCAGCAGATATGGCTATGTGTATCTTATGAGACACAAGTCAGAATCCTTTGAAAAGTTCAAAGAATTCAAGAATGAAGTAGAGAATCAACTCGGGAAAAGTATCAAAGTGCTTCGATCAGATCGAGGTGGAGAGTACTTGGATCGAGAATTCCTTGACTATCTGAAGGAGTGTGGTATAGTATCACAACTCACTCCACCAGGTACACCTCAATGGAATGGTGTATCTGAAAGGAGAAATCGAACTCTGTTAGACATGGTTCGCTCTATGATGAGTCAAGCTGACCTTCCAAACTCCTTTTGGGGACATGTTCTAGAGACAGCCGCTTTTACACTAAACCGAGTTCCATCTAAATCGGTTCAAAAGACACCATATGAGATATGGAGTGGGAGGCGTCCCAATTTGTCTTTTATGAAGATTTGGGGCTGTGACGCTTATGTGAAACGTCAATCCTCTGACAAACTAGGGCCCAAATCTCAAAAATGCCTTTTTGTTGGGTATCCCAAAGAAACAAAGGGTTACTATTTCTACAATCCTTCTGAGCAAAAAGTGTTTGTTGCTCGAACTGGTGTCTTTTTAGAGAAAGAGTTTATCTCTAAAGGAACTAGTGGGAGGAAAGTAGAACTTGAAGAAATTCAAGAACAACAAGGAGACATCGAACCTGAAATGGAACCTGAACAGACACCACAAGATGTTGTGGTTCAAGAGTCTGTTCCTGTAGCACAGAGCCCACGTAGGTCTGGTAGGATTCGGCGTGAGCCTGAGAGATATGGATTTCTCATGACTCACACTGGTGATGTGATGCTCATGGATCAGGATGAGCCCACAACCTACCAACAAGCTATGTCGGGGCCTGACTCTGAGAAGTGGCTAGTGGCCATGAAATCCGAGATGGAATCCATGTATGAAAACCAAGTATGGACTTTGGTTGACCCACCTGAAGGGGTAAAACCCATAGGGTGCAAATGGGTTTTCAAGAAGAAAACTGACATGGATGGTAATGTGATTACCTTTAAGGGACGATTGGTTGCAAAAGGTTTCAAGCAAATTCATGGTATTGACTATGATGAAACTTTTTCACCAGTTGCTATGCTTAAATCCATCCAAATTTTGTTTGCTATTGCTGCACACTATGATTATGAGATATGGCAAATGGATGTCAAAACTGCATTCCTAAATGGAAAGCTACTTGAGGATGTGTACATGACACAACCTGAGGGTTTTGTCACTCCTGAGAATGCCAATAAAGTGTGCAAGTTGCAAAGGTCCATTTATGGACTGAAGCAAGCTTCTCGAAGTTGGAATCTTCATTTTGATGATGCAATCAAAGAGTTTGGTTTTATCAAAAATGAAGATGAACCTTGTGTCTACAAGAAGGTTAGTGGGAGCGCTATTGTCTTCTTGGTGTTGTATGTAGATGACATACTACTCATCGGGAATGACATTCCTGAGCTACAGTCTGTGAAGACTTGGCTAGGGAAATGTTTCTCTATGAAGGACTTGGGTGAAGCAGCCTATGTGTTAGGCATCAGGATCTATAGAGATAGATCTAGAAAGCTTCTTGGCCTAAGTCAAAGTACATATATTGACAAGGTGCTAAAGAGGTTTAGCATGCAAGATTCCAAGAAAGGATTCTTGCCCATGTCACATGGTATCACTCTTTCTAGATCTCAGTGTCCGAGTACACCTGAGGAGAGAGAGCGCATGAGTAAGATTCCATATGCCTCAGCAATTGGATCTATCATGTATGCCATGATATGTACTCGTCCCGATGTCTCATATGCTTTGAGCATGACGAGTAGGTACCAATCAAACCCCGGTGAGAGTCACTGGACAGCTGTTAAGAACATCCTTAAGTACTTACGAAGGACTAAGGATGCATTCTTGGTCTTTGGAGGTGAAGATGAGCTCGTTGTAAGGGGTTACACCGATGCAAGCTTCCAATCCGATAAGGATGATTTTAGATCGCAATCTGGTTATGTGTTTTGTATTGGTGGTGGTGCTGTGAGCTGGAAGAGTTCAAAGCAAGAGACAGTAGCTGACTCTACAACAGAATCTGAGTACATTGCCGCCTCTGATGCTGCGAAGGAGGCAGTTTGGATCAAGAAGTTCATCACTGAACTTGGAGTGGTTCCAAGCATTGCCGACCCGATAGAGCTCTATTGTGACAACAATGGAGCAATCGCACAGGCTAAGGAACCTCGATCTCACCAGCGATCCAAACACATACTTCGACGCTATCATCTCATCAGGGAGATCATCGAGAGGGGTGATGTAAGGATATGCAGGACTTCGACAGATAGCAACATTGCTGATCCGCTGACAAAGCCCCTTACGCAGCAAAAGCATGATAGCCATTCTAGGTCCATCGGTATTAGATACATGGATGATTGGCTTTTAGTGCAAGTGGGAGATTGTTAGTGTTGTGCCCAAAAAGCCAATCATGAGATGATTGTATTTTTGCACATTGAGTCATGATATTTTATTAAGGCATTAATCCAGCAATTATGTTTGTTGTTTTGTTTCTGCGTAACTTAACAAACATAATTGTAACCCTAGAATAATGATATTCTTAAACGTCCCTAGTCTAGTATTATTGTGGAGCGGGTTGCAATAATACATAACGACTAGCATATGTGGAGACTAATATGAGATATGTAGTCTACATATGGGTACAAGTTGGAGAACTTGTGTACTGGACCGACCCACCATGAGAACACTACATGGATCGTTATATGAGTGTCATAAGTGATTCTCATAGTGATCATGGTATATGTAGTCCTTCGACCTAAGATCATCAAGGTTCCCTACATGTGAGTCACATACTTTGATACTTTCCTTTGTTGCTCGTAACTGAGTGAACTTGAAGGAGGTCATTGGGTATGTCACATATCATGCGGAGGGATTTGTATGATCAAGATGGGATTTGTCCCTCCTATGTAACGGGAGTGATATCTTCGGGCCCCTTGATAGAGTGAGACTTAGAAAATGCATGGCCATGCTCGGATGAGTTGATATACGATATCAATGTCATCAGTTTAAGTTGGTCTACTCGGTAATCAAGAAACCAAAGATTGGGCTATACGAGAGTGACACATTCCATGTCTCGTGCTTAGTCTTGATATCTTGGACAAAGGGACAATGGCATATATCGGTGATGATCATAAAGGTTTAGTCGAATCATCGACAATCTTGTCACTTGGGTAGCAATGATGTGTTGCTAGACACCGCTCATTGCTTATGATCATAAATGTGATTTATGATCATTGCCAACGTGGTAAGAGCCTATTGGGTCGCACACATAGAGCTATTTGGATCATTAGAGTGCATGGGCTAATTATTTGGGTTATGGTTTCACTTTAATTTCGTATTAATAATGGGCCAAAGAGTTGAGCTATTATTAAGCCCGAAATTAAACCCTAATTGGATTAGGGCTTTGAAACCCATTAGGCCTGGAAGTTGAGTCTCACTATAAATACAACTTCTAGTGAGAAATTTGCAGGTCTCCTTGCCCTAGCCTCCCAAAAGGACAGCCACACTCTTCTCTTGCAATTCCTTAGAGGACGCAAGCTAGCACTGCGAGTGCAAGAGAAACGCATTTGCCGGGACGTGGTGGAAGCGTGGTGATCCCGAGAGGCTCGTGTGGATACCATAGAGAGCCTGAACACGTCAACTGTTCAGGTTTTGTGATTCGACTCTACAGTTGAGTGAGAGATTTCAACCGAAAATTAGGTATGAAAATTTTCGAACACCCGGTTTACCCCGTTTCACTTGGATCCTGGAGGGTTTCGGTTAAATTCCGTTGCGCTATTTGGCTCCCGAAACCCATCAGGAATTGGAGTGAATAGAGCTGTAGAAAATATGGCAGAGCAATGGCAAAACATTCGGGATGAAGTTAAACAAAAGTTTGAGCAGGCAGATAGGCAGTATAAAGAGATTGTCGATGAACATCGTTGTGACCAGATTTTTGAGGCGTATGATTAATTGATGGTGTTTTTGTGAAAGGAGAGGTTCTCAGTTGGTACTTATCGCAAGCTGCAGGCATGCAAAAAATGGCCCATATAAGGTTCTAAATAAGATTAATAGCAATGCCTTTGTAATTGATCTGCCAGACAGTATGAGAATTTTCAAGACATTTAATGTGGCGGATATCTTCCCTTACTATTCTTCTGATGAACCTTTGTATCCAGATCTTTCAACTAACTCAAGGTCGATTTTTTGCCAAGAAGAGGGGATTGATGTGGAGTGTCTAGTGGATGAGTTCATGGAGTGGGTTAAGCGAGCAAAACCGAATAAGAAATCCTAAAAATAAGTCTTGTACGAACCCCAACTTCAGGGAGCCTAACTTTCGCTACAGAGGTCAAAATTACTATTATAATATCTTTTTTCAATTGGAATTTCGCGCTCTATAGGTGTTATTAGAGCATTGCTCTCCATGACTACATTTCTCAGGTCAAAATTCCCTCATTTTGATGATTATCCAGGCTAATAAAGTTTATGTTGATTTTATTTTCTAATAATTTTTGGTTTCCTTAATTATTATGATTTAAGGCTTGTTTGTAAGCCTATAAATAGGTTTTCTTTTGTTATTATGAGATAACCTATTAATAATATTGAAATATTTCAAAGTTTTTAGCTTTCTCTATAGGTGAATTCTTGTTTCCCTTATTGATTGAGCGTGTTGCCCGGTCAATTTTCATTTCTCACTGTGTCACTTGGGTATAGGAGAATTGACCCTCCATTCTTTGAGGTTCAAAGTTTGAAGCAAAGAATAATATGAACATAGAGATTCTTTGAAGTTTAAATTTTGAAGCAAAGATTGACGTATCAACATAGGCGTGTGATTCTTATGGAACCTTTTTTTTATATAGATTCTCATGTAACTTACATCCATCTAAATTCTAAAGTAAACTCGTGAAGTACATGATGCTTGTAATTATGTGGGGAATAGCAGGATGGACAAAATTGGCCGACAAAATTAGCCAACCAATCATGGCCCACTAGCACGTGGTGATAAGTAGACTACTGTATGGATTTAATGGAAAATCAAGCGACTTAGTGCCAATTTGTTTTGTCTAAAGTCTACTAACTTTTTTTAATTTTTACATCTTTTTTATCTGAAACTAATTTCATTCGAAAGCAAATGTTATGTAGATGCAATAATTAATTTGAAAGTAAATTTTTATGATGTTGTTAAATTTTTATGAATTTTTCTTTTTTAAGGCTTGAAACTAAAAAAATTCATAAAAATTTAGTAAGATGATAAAAATTGTATTTTTAATTGATTATTGTAGCTACTTAATATTAGCTTTTAATTAAAATTAGTTCCAAGTAAAAAAGATGTAAAAAAAAAAATAAGTCATTTTGTAGTCAATTGACTAAAGTTAAAACGAATTGGGTGTTCGTGGGGAAACAACATATTTAGTAATAAAACTTTAATAACTGTTTCGTTTAAGTCCTAAAAATTTGTGAAATTCTAATACCAAAAACTTTCAAAACATTGAGTATAACGGTTAGTTCTAAACCATTAGTCACCTATTCTAGAGTAACTTTAAGACTAACTACTTACACATTTTGCAAGTTTTAGTTTTAAATTGAAAATTTGCAAAAGATTTGACAATTAATTTTTTTTGTTTTTTGTTTATAATTTTTTTTATGTTTTTCAAATTTAGAAAAAAGGAAATTTAAAAAATACTTGTTTTTTTGTAAAAATAAAAATTGAAAGTATTTTTTAAAGATCTTAAATGATGATTAAAAGTTTCAATTAACAAAAATACATCTTCAAAAAAATGTTTTTAGTCATTAAAAAACAATCTCTATCGAACTCATATAGAAATAAGAAACTTATTAATGAGTTTGTAAATTTTTAAAAAGATAAATAAAATAATTATTTCCCCAAACTGTAAAAGAATATTAATAAGACATATTGAATAAGAACCAATTTTGTATAGTATGTATGCTCCATGTTAGGTAAGTGTTGCATTAAGTTAAACCATGACAACCAAGAAAGCAATCTGAAAGTGTAATTTTTTATCATTGGATGCATAAATAGAAAAAAAAATTATTATATCTTCTTTTGAAAAATTGAAGAAGAAAAGATTTGTTCTTCTTGCTATAAGAAAATTGATGATCAATTTTGAAAACATTTGGAAGAAAAATCAATGAGTGCCAAATTGGTATGTTCCCAAAATGTTTTTGAAGCTCCAGCAGAACAAAGCTCCGGGGGAAAGACCACTTGTAGTTCTAAATCTTTTGTAGCTTTTTTATTTAAATCCTAAGACATTGCAAATTTCTATTTAAGTATTGGAACTTTACAAATTTTTATTTAACTCCTAAAACTTGCAAAACATTTAAATAATTAGTCTTAAAGTTAACTCCAGAATTAGAGGCTTATGGTTTATGACTAATTATTTACATGTTTTAAAAGTTTTAGAGCTCAAATAGAAACTAGCAAAATTTAGAACTTAAATAAAAAAGCAATCAAAGTTTTAGGATTATTGTGTTCTTTCCCTCTTATCTTTTTCTTGCCTTGAATTCTTTAAACAACGATTTTTCTTAATCACCTAAAAATGGATTTAGTTATTTTTTCCGAATTGCAAATTTATACTTTAAAATGTTTGAAAACCACTTGTAAAATATATAATCATAAAAAGTAAGTGTTAAGGCTGAAAAGAAAAATAAATATAGAAAACAATTATTCATCAAGTGATTATTAAGTGACAAAGTATTACGTTTCAAATAATGTTAATTTCTTCCCCGACGTCTAGGCAAAATGGCTTAGGCATTAGAGAACACTCAGTGAATGTCAGAGGTTTGTCCCCTGCTTCTACCACTTTTTCCTTAAATAACATATATTCTAATTTAGTAGTATTTTAAGTTCTGAAAAAGCAGACATCTCATTATCCAAGATATCTATATACTCTTATATACTCTCAATATGTTTACAAATAATTCTGAGTAACAAAAATGGAAGTAAAACTAAAAACCACTCATTTTATTTTGAAGGGCAGTCTTATTCTTTAGATTTTCAACTTCTTTCATAAAGTTAAAAGAAAAATAGAGAAAAACCTAAAACGGACAAGTTTTTCCATGCCTTCATACTTTTATTAAAAAAGAAATTAGAGTGTTTCCAGCTGATAGGTAAGACGTAAGAGACATGTTGGCCCGGGGATGAAGCCTCGGGTTCGAATCCGTTCCCCACTTGCGTGGTGAAAATAAACTCTCATATACGGTTCGGAAGCCTCTAGATTTCAAAAACAGCATCCTTCTACTAACCTTTACCAACGATCATGAATACTTCTCCAGTTCTCCTATACACCCTTGTGGAATATTTTTGAGTAAAAAGAACGAAAGAGAATTAGAGGTGGGAAATAGAAGAAGTTATCCCTCCCTAAGATTATGTTGAGCTCCAATTCTTTACTCAAGGAACTGGGAGAAGAAACCAGAACTAAAGCACCCTTTCCATTTCCGACCTCTCTAAAGCCGTTTCTCTTCTTCTGCAATTCCCCTAAAATCTTTCTGGTTGCTCTATGATTCACCAATCACAATACCTTCTCGATCGGATGTGGAGCTAGCAATTGCTAGAAGTCGGAAGAACCGACTCAAGAGCGATAGAGCTTCAAAGACATGGAACTGGATCATCACTCATCCGCTCGACCTCTGCTGCCGTCTGCAGACAGACGATAAACAACTCCGTTAAGTACAAGTTTGCGCCGGTCTGGATTTTGGCTGATATTTGAAGGTAAATAATGAATTGGTTTCAACTTCCATGAATTAATTTTTTTCCCCTGTTTTCTTTTCAATTTGTTTATATATAGAGGTCTAGTTGCCCAAAATTTCGCTTGGTACAATTGAGGCAATACTTCGTATTTAACCTAATATATACCTAGTACATGAGTTCAAAAAAAAAAAAAACAGAAAGGTAAAATTTCTGTTTTCGCAATAAGTAAATTGATAAACTTCTAGAAAAATGGGGAAAATTTCTAATTATTATACATATTATAAAGCAGAAGCTGGAGCAATTTAGTACTCGCGTAGTTAATTGATAGGTTAATTAAGCACCACTTCAAAATTTCATACGGAACAAGTTTTGATTTTTATTTTAATATTTTCTAACTAAAAATTTTGTCCATAT
Source organism: Aquilaria sinensis (assembly GCA_005392925.1). Taxonomy (NCBI): domain Eukaryota; kingdom Viridiplantae; phylum Streptophyta; class Magnoliopsida; order Malvales; family Thymelaeaceae; genus Aquilaria; species Aquilaria sinensis. The sequence goes on from SMDT01000330.1 coordinate 951,902, forward strand.
GTGAGTTTAATTTGAGGTATGTTTGACATTTTATATGATATTTAGGTGAGTAGTTTTCACTCCGAACAGAATAAAATTTAAGATTTGTAAAGCTTTGCAAATAACTAGCTGTTTGTTATTCACTAAAGATACTAGAGTGTTGACCCGGGTGGCTGTTTACTTGCTACTAGACATAATCTTAGGAGATTTCCTTGATCCTGGTCTCAAACCGTTATTTTTGGTGGATTTCCAACCAAGCAGGCTTAAGAAATCTATGCTAAAGTAATTACGACTAATTAAGATGTTGATGCTGATTTTGAAAATGCTAGCGGAGGGAATCTAAGAAGTTGCTCGCTTGCATTGCGAGATAAATAAGAGAGGGATCTTAATACACTTGGATATCTTAATTCTTATCAGTTAGATAAGACTTTGGGTCTGAAGCATGGTTACGCTTTGGGTGTGAAGCATTTCCTCCGGAACTCAGGAAGTCATGCTATTCTTCAACTCACTAATTTGGGGGAAAATCACTTTTAATCCTAAATCTTGTGTAACTTTTCTATTTAATTTCTAAAGATTTATAAATTTTTATTTGAGTTTTAAAACTTGTAAAATATATAAAAAGTCAGCTCTAAATAATTAGCTACTGTTTAAAAACTTAAATAGCAAAGTTAGCAAAGATTTAAGATTAAATAGTTCTTTCCCCCATTAATTTTGTTGATCTTAATTATTTTTTTTTTCAAAAGTCTCCTTGAGTGGTTATGCTGCCTGGTGATTCTTGTCCAGTTAATGTTTTTACACATCCAAATACCAATTTTGCACAAATCTGACGAAAAGTCTAATTCCGCTACGGAAGGAACTAAAAGTTTTCTCATTGTTAAAAATTCATGGATTTCCCCGTTGCTCAGGCCCACCTGTTAAACTGAAGAGGCTGCGCCATGCTAAGATGGTAATTGTGTAGGTTAGGTTAAATTTGGATCAAATTATTTAAGTTTATGTTTAATTAAATTAGTATATATTTAGGTTCAGATTGAGTTTAAGACATGTTATTTTGGTTTGGGCTGGTTTAGATTAAGTAAATTTAATGTTTAGGTTAGGTTGGGTTAGGTTTGTTTAGATTTGAATCTAATATAGGTAGAGTTATTCGGGTTTCAGATTAAGTTCAAGTTACTTATTAAGTTTACTTGGTTTTTCGTTGCATAAGCTGAAATGATTAAAATAATTTAACTTTTTTGTTCGGTTTTAATTAAATTTTAATTTAATTAAACATATAAAATACTCATTCTATTCCAATATAAATGAAATATTTCCGTGGGCATGCATTTTTAGGTGCAAAGGATTTTGCTAAATTCTTCTGATTTTGCCCTTGGTATTTCTTCTGCTCCCCTGTCTCTCAGACTGTAGTTACTTTGCCTAGCGATCTCTCTCCTTCCAACTCAGCAACAAGCTCTACTCCTGCATCCTCCTTTTAACATCACTGTTGTCACCGACCTCGATCTTCGCATATGTGACAAGGACCGTCTCTGATCATCTTCGATCGTCTCCAATCGATCTCTATTGTCAAATCATCTTTGATCTCAGCCATCGAATATCCTCCGACTGATCTCCGCCATCAAATAGCCTCCAATCGATCTCCGCCATCAAATCGCCTCCGATCTCGATCGCCGAATTGCCTTTGATTGCCTCTGATCGTCCCCGATTTTGCCTTTTTCTTCCTTTGTTCCTCATCTTCCTCGAAGCTTTTGCCTTCTATCCCACCGGTGACGCCGAGCAATCTTCACCGCCAAATCCCCTTCTCTTTAGAGTCATTTATTCATCAATCCCTGGCATTAGTTCGTGGCCCATTTGCTTTACGAATCTTCAATATGATTTCCTCTACTTGCTGATCGTCTCACTTGGCTATGATTGTGGTGGGGATGGAGGCGGTAGTGATACGATTCCGGTGATGGTGGCGGTGATTGTGCAGGGATGGGGCAGCGGTGAGATCTGTAGGAGATATGAGGGAGTTAGACTGAAGAGATGAGGCAGAGAAGAGGTGTGCGTGAGATAATAAGGGCAAAATAGGAAACTAATCATAAAAGAGTTATTAAAAAAGAAAATATTTTTTTTTGTTTTTAGAACATACTCCTTTTGTCTCAAAAGTTTTGCTCCATTTGTATTTGGCAATTAATCTATAATTTTTTATTTTCAACATTTTAATATATAAATATAAAATTTTTGTATATAAATGATAATTCAAGATATGTAGTTTCTAAATATATTTTTTTTAATTTTTTTTAACAAATAATAATATGAATAAAATTGAGTCAAAATATAATAAAAAGTTAAATGTATCAAAATTTATGGGACGGAGGGAGTATAGAAAAGAAAAGGGTTTCATTCTTTTTGGAATGAAGGGAGTAGCATTAAATTTATGAAGATATATTAACATATACTTTTTTTTAGTAAAATACTATAATTTTTAAAACCTAACTATTCATATCTGTCTCTCTCGCCGTTTCACTAATTATTTCCTCTAACTATCACTAATTTGCTCTGCAACGTAGAATAGATTAACAAAATAAAAAAAACTTAATCATATGCGTTAAATCATAATTTTATTTAAAAGCTTTGCCAAACATATATTTTGTTGATATGAGGGAGATACGAGGGAGTTAGACTAAAGAGATGAGGCAAAGAAGAGGTGTGCGAGAAGAGTGTGCGTGAGATAATAAGGGCAAAATAGGAAACTAAGGAAACTAAGCATAAAAGAGTTATTAAAAAAGAAAATGTTTTTTTGTTTTTAGAACATATAAAAAAGAAAACCGTTTAATTCTTTTTGGAATGAAAGGAGCAGCATTAAATTTATGAAGATATATTAATATATAATTTTTTTTAGTAAAATACTATAATTTCTAAAACCTAACTATTCATATCTGTCCCTTTTGCCATTTCACTAATTATTTCCTCTAACTATCATTAATTCACTCTGCAACATAGAAAAGATCAACAAAATAAAAAAAACTCAGTCATATGTTTTAAATCATAATTTTATTTAAAAGCTTTGTCAAACATATATTTTATGTTGATTTGAGCTAAATTCAGATCTTGTCTAGTTTGGGTTCAGGTTTTCTCATATTTCACTTTAATCAGGGTCAGATTTGAATCGTTAACTTTTCTAATTAAATCGGCTCATGTGCATGGGTTTTGGTAGGGTTAAATTTTGCCACCCATACCCATACCCGCTGTGCACTTTTCAATCTCCTGCATTTTAGACTTACATCTGGAATCAGTGTTTTCATATATTTGCATTTTTTTTATGCACGTCTCAAGAAATAAAATTATTTTGTTTGCAGATAAATCAAAATGGAAGCATTATCCTCGATGATTGGTAAGCTGTGCGGGGACATGTTCTCCGCTCTCATGAATCAAGCTCCATATGCAATTGTGTTTCGGGGTGAGTTAGAGGCGATGAAAACACAGCTGGCGATGGCCTTTCTGGCTGACACAAAGAGCCTCAACAAGAGGGATGTGGTCCTTAAGAGAGATTTAGAGGAGATGAGAGACTTGATCTATGAAGCTGATGACATACTCACTGACTGCCTTTTGAGAGATGAATACCAACTGGACAAGTGCTGCTACAAGTGCTCTCCTACTCAACTGATGTTCAGCCGTAAAACTAGATATAAACTAAAGGACATTAACTATAAGTTAGAGAAGATGGAGAAAAACTTGGCAACATACTTTAGGCCTCAACAGCTAAGAATCCATGGAGGTTCATTCCACCAAAATTTGCAATTGACCGTTTCGAACTCTGACCTCCCACCTACAATTGGATTGGATGCTGGTGTGAAGAAGATAAAAGAATGGATCTTGGGCACAAATGGCGTGCTTCACAGAATAGCAATTGTGGGCATGGGTGGCCTAGGTAAAACCACCATTGCCCGGAAAGTTTTCTATGACAATGAGCTTTCGACATACTTTGACACGAGGATATGGGTGTCTGTTTCTCAAGATTTTAATGCCGAGAGGATCACGAGAAGCATTTTGCAGATGCTTGGACGGGACTTCGACTTGGGAACTGATAACCAACAAATGTTGGGAAAGATTCATCAACTTCTAAAAGATAAGTCTTGCCTCATTGTCATGGATGATGTGTGGGAAAATATAGGTTTGGATTGGTGGTATCAGCTATGTTCAGCCATCCACAAACAGCCGGCCTGGAAGAGCAGTTGTGCAATAATTACTACTAGAAACGCAGATGTTGGACTCAAAATGGGAGTAGATAATTCGCGGATCCATTGGCCTCAAGCCCTAAACACAGAAGAGAGTTGGTTGTTGTTTTCCACCTATGCATTTTGTACAAACGAAGGGAGATGTCCAAATGAACTACTCAAGGATGTAAGCTGTGAAATTGTGAAGAAATGTGGTGGACTTCCGCTGGCCCTCAAGACAATCGGAGCCTTACTGGCATCCAAACTCAATTCTTACGATGTGTGGAAGAAAGTAGCAGTAGACTTCCATGAATTGATGAGCAAAGTCGACTCACTGACGGCTTCATTGCAACTGAGTTATGATGCACTTAATCCTCGTTTGAAGCTATGTCTGCTTTCTTTTGGCATATATCCTGAGGAAGCGGAGATTCTTACTGAACCACTAGTCTATTGGTGGGCTGCAGAAGGCCTGGTGCAGTCCCTTGAAGAAGGCTATGATTGCGTCCAAGAACTGGTCGGCAGAAACGTCATTGAAGTTGTGCACCGGGGGAGCTATGATGGGAGGGTCCACATCTGTAAAATGCTTGATCTTCTAAGGGTCTTCCTGATGAGGATTTTGGAAGATGAAAGCATTTGCATGTTTAGCGACAAAGGCAAGCAGATTTTAACAAACAGATCACGCTGGCTCTCTTGCAACAACGGGATGGACGTTGATCCAAGCACAGAAAAAATTAGTCCACAACTCCGCGCATTTCTAGTCATGCCAAGCGTTGTGGTTCCCTCTGAAATGCTTATTCAGCAGAATCTTAGCTCCCTCAGAGTGTTGGTCTTGTCTCAGACTAAGCTCGACAGAAAGAACATCTCTGTTGAAGATCTCTTCACTTGGATTTGTTCCCTTGAGCACCTTGCGTGCCTGAACCTGAGTGGAATTCTGAGCCTAAGAGAGGTACCACCATCAATTCAGAAGCTCCGAAATCTTCAGTTTCTCATCTGAACAGGCTGTAGCAACTTAACCAAAATAAGTCCTCAAGTAACTTATCTGAAGAGGCTACTGGTTTTGGGGCTCAGCTCATGCCGTATCGACTTCCTTCCTAAAGGGCTCGATCGGCTTTCCAACTTGCAAGACCTGTCCGGCTTCCGAGTGGTCCGCCAGGCTAATAGAAGCAGCTTCCAGCTATCGGAGCTTCAGAAACTTGCGAAGCTGAATGTGCTGCGGATGAACATAAGCAGTGAGAGCGAGATATCAGAAAGTGAATGGCATGTGCTCTCCAAGCTGAAGGAGTTGAAGGTTTTGTCGATTGACTTAGAAAATTCCAGGGAGAGGAAAGTCATGGAAATGCTGAATCGGCTGTCACCTCCGCCGCGTCTGCAGGAAATGTACCTAAGGCGTTACCGGCACGAAAAGCTGCCAGAATGGGTTAGTCCTCGGCAGCTTTCGACATTGCATTATTTTTCCATTGAGGATGGAGATATCAGCAGTATCAGAATGGCTTCTAGAAGAGAGGAGAGCGATCCATCATGGCAGATTGAAGGACTGTGCTTGAAGTTCTTGCCAAATTTGGTGGAGGATTGGCTGGACTTGAATCAAGAAATGCCTCTGTTGCACTTCGTGGAGGTTAGGCAGTGTCCGCATTTGAAGAACTTCCCATGCTCTGTCAGAAAGCCAGGGATCTGGAGGAAACTGGAGGAGCAAGAAAGGAGCTCAGAGATATAGTACGTTATTATCCAACTCCTCTCACGTCCATTAAATACTCAAAGATTGGGGCAAAAGTATTTATATATATTGAAGCTATAAATCCTCTCGGTTTCAGGCCCAAAAAAAGAAAAAAAAACATCAGAAAAAGAAAAAGAGTAGTATCCCCCTGTTGTGGTTGTTGGTGTTCAGTGTTCTTTCTTTGTCCTACTGTTTCTTCGTCTCTCTTTATTGAATGTGATTTCCGCTGTTCTTTGCGTTATGTAGTAAGAATGAGACTTGTCATATTAAAACTTTCTTAATGTACTCAATGGATAAGCTTATAGTTTTCGTTTGTATGTTTAGATATGTCAATTATCAATTAAAATTTAAATTACTACTAGGGGAAAAAAAACAACCCTGTCGGGTTGAGTATGAGTACCATTTGAAAAGCTGCCTAGCTTTTGTGCTTGATCATCTTCTTCGTGAATCCATCTCCCTTTACTGTTAATGATGTAGCGCCATCATTTGACACTATACTGCCAGGCAATCTCCATTTCAGATGCAGGGGAAAGCTTGAACACAATTTATCAAGATTGTAATCTTCACCATCTGTTGGAGACAAGCGAACAAGAGAGCATCATAGATTATTTTCTAGTTCTAATTGTTAGAGTTCGGTTAGTAAAGACCATCAGTTTTGGCGATTATGGGCTGGTTTTGGTGGACAACTTTCAGGCTTCCGCAGTCGACCTTATGCGTTTTTGAAAACTATATATTAATCTAATTGCGGTTTACAATGATGCTTACAGATCATCAACCAATAAGAGATTGCTGGTAAAAGGAATGGAATCTAAGCACTTTAAACCTAATAAAATTGCTGCCAAACAAGTTTTACATATTGCGTTCAAAATGAGAAAAAAATGGATAACAAAACCAGACAACAGATACTTTATCAAGCAGCCTTGCCAGGTCCTCAAGAGTGCTCACATAACCTTCCTTGATTATGTATAGTCACATAACCTTCCTTGATTATGTATAGTTGGCAAGTTCTGAACCTGCTTCTGCAACCATGACTTCAATTGATAATTTGAAGCCAAGGATTTGGCCAAATTTTCCTTAGCTCCAACCGGTTCAGCTTTCCTATTCCTGGCAGTGGTTATCTCAGAATAGCTAGAAGGTCCATTTTTGCCTTGAAGTTCCACAAAAGTGAACTTGAGCTGAATCAAGAACCAAGGAGCGTGACTGCTTAAAATTTGAATCATGTTCCAATTCTATGGCAAATTGTAGGTTGTGATACCCTGACCAAATTTAAGAAGTTTAGCTAGGAAATACTCATGATTCGTACAACAAGAGGACCTGAGATGGAGTCCTAATTTCATTAAGGTGGGAAATGTTGAGTGAAGGGACAGACGTTCCTTGAGTCCCGTTACTCAGCTAAGCCTACCATGTCTTGATGAACCAAAATAAACAAAGGAACCTTAAGTATAGCAAAAGGGAGGCTTGGGAGACAATTTGTTCAATGTCTGCTGTTGCAAAAACTTAATTATTTTCATCCCAGCTCATAGTGTCATCTAATTGTTTGTTGTTGGCCCAAGTGCAACCAAGAGAGGGTGAATTGGTTGTTTTGAAAACTTTAACAAAATCAAATTTTACAACTAAATTCACTCAACCAAAAATCAAGAACAAACCAAGTAATACTAAACATAAATAAAGTAAGTAAATAAAGGAAGATAAAGAAAAGAGTGCACCGGGATTTATAGAGGTTCAATTCCACCAATTGGAGTCTACGTCCTCTCCTCAAGTTTTAGAATCATTGGTAGAGTTGATACCATATTGGTGGAGTTGATACCAGATTTCTTCCTTCACAAGCAATACTTGAATCACCATAAATACTTCAAATATACTTAAGAAACAATTTTCCTTCCAAAGATCAAAACTTTATCAACAAAAGACCAATGTATAAATCTTTAGGTAGAGCTTTGAAACACATAAAATAAATATATTTTGTTATCATCAAAATCAAATAAATACGAGCCATGAATGAAACAAATCCAACATTTACCTATATCAGAAAAAGACAACTAGTTGAAAGGGTAATAGCTAGATGGGTACTTTGTTTTTTGTTTTCTCTCTCGTTTCCTTCCTTAATCTATCCTAGCTACCAAGCGCAGCCACTAACAACTTCAAGGGCACAAGCCATGCTAGTCTTAATGTCATACTCATATGAGCTACAAACTGGCATATTTTACAAATTCAAAGCTAACTTACCATTAGTTGTAAGAAATATCCGTGTTCCGTTTTCTTTACCTCGTTTCTGGTCTATTCAATTTTTTCCGTGTGTTGTGGCTTTATATTGTGGTGAGAGCTATCCACCTATCTCTAATTGGTTTTGGGGTGGATGATTTAACATAGTATCAGAACTCAAGTTCCACTCTCTTATTCTTTCTCAGCTCTTTCACCCTATCACCCAAGTTGGGATTGCTTTTGGTCTGTTTGCGGTTCAATTCCACCCACATGGATTAACAAAGTGCTTTGCTTGTGGTTTTATATTGGGTTGATGCCTCTTCATCTATCTTCAATTGGTTTTAAGTTAGACATGTCTGTAGACATCAAAATTTAATTGGGTTTAAAAAAAATATTAAACCCAATTTAAATTGTCTAGCTCATTTCTAAATTGATGCCCAAAATTTAAAAGTCCATCAATTTTGGAAACTAATTCAAGAAACCCAATCTTTGGGAGCCGAAAAGCTCACAATTAGATGTCCTGAATGAAGACTTATTATACTATTTTAGCCAAGGTCCACTTCTGGCAAATTGGGCCTCAAAATCCAAAATGATTAAAGCCCATTATTTAGCTCAAATATTCTAGGACACTCTATAATGTTCCATTAATTATCCTTTTAAATTAAATAAATTGAATAATTAATGAGAGATAATTATCATATTTATTTTCTCTTAAGAAAAATATAAGAGATAAATATATGATAATTGTCTTATGTGGTTCTCTTGAACCAAACCATCTCTTTTCTACACCTATAAATAGACCTCCAAGGCTGAAAGGAAAAAAACAAAAGAGAAAAAGAGGAGAAGAGAAAAAAGGAGGAAGAGAAGAAATTGGAGAGGCAAAAACTTAGAGAGGAAGAAAAATCTCTCTACAAGAAGTTTTCTCTTGTTCTTCAAACCAATCAAGCACAAACGCTCAGCAAAAAAAGAAATCAACTTCAAAGAAGATCAAATCCCAATTTCAAGGCCAGATTTGAAGAATGTGGCGAGGAACGCGAAGAACGCAGGACAGTGCTGCATCAAGTTCAAGTCCAAATCCAGCAAAAACGGTGAGGAAAGTGAAGGATTCATTTCTACACGGCGTCAAATCAAACTCCAAGGAAAGCGGCAAGAAACCGGCAAACATTGCCCAAAGCCCCCAAGTCCAAGGAGTACATAAGAAAATCTCAAACCGAAAGAAGCGGCAGGGACCTTGGTTTGTGCTCATGCAAGACAAGTCCGGAGTCCGTGTTCATGAAAAAGCCGTTTGTGTCTCCACCAAAAGCTCGAAGCGTTAATAAGAGGATTGTGCACGTGAGAAGCACGCTAGAAAGTCGATCCCCCAAAATCTTTGTTCTAAATTTTAATATTCTAATTTGTGCTACAATTAATTTTAAGGTGTAATTTTTTTACATGCAAAATTTGTGCGTACAAATTTCTGGCGAATCCACTGGGGACATTCTTTACCTTTCATCTTTCACATCGAGGAAGCTTTGAAGAAACTCAAGTAAAGATCATGGAAGCCAAAAGTGCTACTGTCAGAAATCTGTGGCAAAGGAAGAGGAAGTCGCGTCGGTCACTCGTGCAAAGGCTCATGCTGAAGGATCTCAATTGGCGTTTCCGCTAAAACAATTTTCTCGTAAACGCAAGAAAGAAGGAGTTGCTGTAGAGAAGCAAGAAGTTCAACCAACAAAAGGGAGATTCAATCCTTCAAGCCACTCCAGCCATTCAAGTAAGAGTAAGGGAGTGGAAGTTTCCGCCGAGAAGATAAGGGCTCACTCATCTTCCAAGACATCAATGAAAGAGGCCACCACAAGTAAAGAATCTAAAATTGGATCCGTGACTTTCCCAAAGAAAAGGTAGGCAGATTACTCTTCATCCTCAAAGTCGAAGTTGCCAACTTTGGCAGTAGATTCTGGAAATCCTGAGGATCGTCTTGAGCAAATGGCATTTTCCATTAAAAGGTTGACAGCAAAACTTGAAGAGAAAGATGCCCAGATTGCGTTATTAATGAGTAAATTAGAAGCCCAACATTTTCCGGGGGAAGCAACTACAAGTGACACTAAGCAAGCTGTTGATCCTATTGCTGAAAGCTTGAGAACATGGAAAAGCAGCAAAAGCAAAGTCAATATGATCGTACGGCCCTGCAAAATGCTTTGAACGACACAGCCCAAAGGTCTGTGGCCTTATTGTCTGTGCAACAACTGCAACACATGATATGGATACCATTAGAGCTCAATCTAGAGTGGCTCCACAATCATCCCTAGTGCATGCAAAGCCATACTCAAGGAGGATCGATGAGCTAAAGATGCCGTTAGGCTATCAACCACCAAAATTCCAACAATTTGATCGCAAGGGCAATCCGAAACAACATGTGACTCACTTCATTGAAACCTGCAACAATACCAAGACCTATGGTGATCTTATGGTGAAGCAATTTGTGCGATCATTGAAAGGGCTTCCTTTGACTAGTACACGGATATGCCTGCTAGATCCATTGATGGATGGGACCAACTTGAAATAGAGTTTTTGTCACGTTTCTACAACACGAGAAGGACGTTCAACCTCCTGGAGTTGGCAAAGATCAGACAAAGAAAGGACGAGCCAGTGACAAAATACATAGAGCGATGGAGAGCCAATGTCCTCAATTGTAAAGAGCGGATAAGTGAAGCATTTTCCATCGATATGTGTGCGCAAGGGATGCACTAGGGAATACTTTAAAGCTTGAAGAGAAATATGCTACACTTGTTCGAAGAACTCGCAACAAAGGCTCACAACTTGAAGATCCATATTGCAAGGCATGGGGGCTATGTTCCAAGCACTTCCTCTCAAAAAAGAGATGGCAAGAAAGACAAGGAAGAAAAGGTTGTAAAGACAAAGGAAACCATGGCTGTAGTTACTACTCCAGTGAAGATCTTCAAAGGGAGCTCAAGTCTTGATACTAAATTTGTGAAGGGCCAACCAGATGTAAAAAAAGATTGACACTCAAGGAACTTGAAGCAAAACAGTACCCATTTGCAGATTCGGATGTGCCGGTAATCTTTGACCAGTTGCTAGAAAGGAACTTGATAAAATTGTCAAAACCAATGAGACCAGATGAGTTTGGAAGAGTGGACAACCCCAAGTATTGTCGTTTCCACCGTATCGTTGGCCATCCCGTTAAGAAATGCTTTGTATTGAAGGATCTCATAGTCCGCATGGAAAAGGAAAGGCATATCAAATTCGATGATTTGGAGGAACCATTGGTTTCCAATGTTGCTGAGATATGCTTTGAAGCGACTTCCCCAAAGTTCATAGAAAAAATTTAGGATGAAGTCAAGATCTCTACTCAAGACTTCGCAGAGAAGGAAAATACACTTGAAGCACTCACATGTGACCCAAAAGATGTTGTCCCAGTGAAATTTGAGGTCAATGACGAGGTAACAACTATTTATGCATACCCTAGTATGCCAAAATACTCTGAAAACCCAAATGCCCCAAGCTTTTATGACATCATGGTCGATGATTTAGATACATGGGAGTCTTCATCTGAGTCGAAAGATGAAGTCGATGATGGATGGTCAACATTTATAAGTAAGAAAGAAAAGTATGCTTGGACAAGAAGGGTAAGCATCCCAAGTTCTTCAAGAGTGTTTGACCTGATGACCTACCGAGTAGAAAAGCCAACTGGGTGAGGAGATTTAACAAGTTCCAGTTCGTCAGACGAGCAAGATGGTGAATGAAAAATGGTGAGAGATCAAAAATGAAGAAGGAATCAACCACCACACTATCCCTTGCTAGAAGCTCTGAAAGACAAAAAACTAGAAGGGTGTAACCCCACAAGAGTGTATCCTTAAATGCCTAGGAAAGTTTGGAAGCCACTACATCCAACAAGTGCAGAATCACAACAGGTGGTTAGGAGGTCCGTGACACTGCTTGACTATTTTCCAAAGTCATATTTTATAAGACACAATGTGGAGGTAAACGCTATAGGCATTCATGGAGATAGCGAATCAAGTCGTAGCAAAAAAGGACCCAGTAAAGTAAGTATTGGAGATAAGGTTGATGTGGTAAAGGCTAGCATCATCTCTAAACTCAAAGATCTCTCTGCAACCATGACCATGAATGAAGTCCTCAAGCTACCACAAGATGTTCGGCTAGCCATACTTCAAGTGCTCATTCACCTAGGAGCTTATGAAGGAAAGGTGTTTCACAAAAGGCAAATGATAAGTGTGTCACCTGTATGGCTACAATCTTTTTTGATGACAAAGATTTGCAGTTAAGCTGTCGTTTGCATAATCGACCTCTTTATGTAAGTGGATATATTTGCAAACACCGGATTGGGAGGATCCTAATTGATGGTGGCTCCGTTATGAATATCATGCCTATTTGAACATTGAAGAAGGTCAGGCTATCCGTAAAGGATCTTTCAAGTAATAAGTTGACCATCCAAGGTTTCAACCAAAAGAGGCAATGCTCTGTAGGGAAAATTCAGCTTACAATAAAGATAAAAGAGTTGAAGCCCTCTGCTTTGTTCCATGTTATTAACGCAAATACTTTATATAACTTGCTGCTCGAGCATACTTGGATGCATGAAAATGGAGTTGTGCCATCAACTTGGCACCAATGCTTCAAGTATGTTGGCAATGATGGAAGCATCAAGCGTGTAGTAGCAAAAACCGCTCCTTTTAACATTGAGGAAACCCATTTTGCCGATACCAAGTTCTACCTGGAAGACTGCCAAGATGCGAAGCCCAAGGCTTTCTCCATAATACTCCCTAAAGCAAAAAGCACCAAAGGGAACATCCCTACCTTGACCAACAAACTTCACTTTTCTAAAGAAGAATGCTAGAGTGCTAAAAAAAACATGGTCCTACCAATCTCCTCGCTCTCTAAATTGACTGTGTCTGATGAACCTGCAAAGAAAATGAAGGAATTTTAAAGCTTGAAAGCAAATGTATGGTTTGGTCCCAAGGTCGAGAAATTGTTTCAAAAGGCAAGATATGGTAAAGGTGAACCCCGACAACTTGGTGATTTGGATGCAATCCTTGGAAAAAAGCAACTTGGAGAAAAGCATGGTTTAGGATATCAACCATTTAACCTCACAAAGAATACATCATGCAACCCAGTGATGATTTAGATTTATGAGCATGATGAAGACCAAGTAAAGTTGCAGGTTAGCCAGGAGGAAAAAAGAACCCGTGAGAATGTTCAAGTCTCCGTATTTAAACGTTTGGGACTAAAAGTCCCTACCAATAATATACAAAGGACTTCAGTTTTTGCACGGCTCGGGTCAAATTAAGCTCATCTGAAAGCACAAGCAAAGGCCAAATGCCAGAGGCAAAGGAGATAAAGGCGTCGCCACCAAACATCTCACAAAGATGATGATCCTCAAGAGGAAGTAGCCTCCTACAATAAAGTCGCACTTGAAGGGTGAGCTCAAGATGAGCTGAGCATAGAGGAAGTAGTCAAGGAAACTAAACCAAGCCCTGCACCTGAAGCTTTTGAGAAAGTTGGAGAAGCCCTTTGGGCATATCGAACAACGCACAAGACCCCTACTCAAACAACTCAATATTCCTTGGTCTATGGCGTAGAAGCAGTCCTCCCATTGGAATGCCAAATTCCTTCCTTAAGGATAGCTCTGCAAGAAGGATTGACCAACAAGGAAATGCCAAGTTGCGGCTATAGGAGTCGGACGTTTTAGATGAGAAAAGACTTAAAGCTCAACAACGCTTAAAGTGCTATCAAGCTCGCATGGCAAAAGCTTTCAACAAAAAGGTGCGCCCAAGGACTTTCCAAGTTGGAGACCTGGTGTTAGCCATTAGGAGACCAATCATCAAGATGAAGCGCGCCGGAAGAAAGTTTGTGTCAAAGTGGGATGGCCCGTAGGTGGTGACCGAAGTCTACACCAACGGTGCTTACAAGATAGTGGATAAGGACAGTTTAAGAATCAGCCCCATCAATAGGAAGTTCTTGAAGAAGTTCTATGCATGAAGACTCAGGGGCATGCTCTTTGTCACATGAGCCTAAACTGTATGACAAAACAAAACAAAAACACAAAAAAAAAACAAAAACACAAAAAAAATGTAATACTCATGGCCCGCACGACTATAAACTGTGTACGGCTAAATCCTCAAAACAAAAAATGTAATACTCCTGGCCCGCACGAGTATACGCTATGTACGGCAAAATCCTACAAAAAAAATATAATACTTCTAGCCCGCAAGAGTATAAACTGTGCACGGCGAAATCCTCAAAACAAAAAGAAAATGTAATACTCCTGGCCCGCACGAGTATAAACTGTGCACGGCAAACTCAAATAAAAGTTTCCATTTTGAGCTATGTTTTACTCGTCACTTAGTTCAAGTATATCCTTATTATTAAGGTTGGGATGTTATTTGAAGGTTGGGAATAAGTAAGATAATGGCATTAAAAATAAATAAATAAATAAAAGAGATATCTTCATTGCATTCAAGAATCTTACTACAGCCTACCTAATCATAAAAAAGGGAAAGGAAAATAAAGCTACATGGAAATGGTGGCCCAATCCCCAGAAAAAATGTCTAAAAGCTCATTCTCAAGTTCTTGCCTCCATCGATTTACTGCTTCAATCCTAGATACCCCTGCAGTTAAGCGATCTTCGATTTCTTCGCGCCTTACATCCAAGGAACTGAGTGCTTCAAGAGATTTCTGACTCTCATCTCAGAACATATCAATGGCAATTGATGAATCAGCCACTTGCTGTTAAAGCTTCTCTATTTGCATATCTAGGCATTAGCATTCTCTATGATATTAACATGTGAATCTATCTTCTCAGCAAAAGTCGCCACTCATGAAGTATGAATGCCAGATTCTGCTTCAATAGAAGCACGGTCCCCTGGATTTATTGAAGCTAGCATAGGATTCCATGAGAAATCATGAGATGAAAGTCCATCATGTAGTAAAGATCTACAGTCAGCAACAGAATCTTCACAATGTTGATAGGCCTTTAAGGTTCCACGAATCTTCTGGATCAAAGGATGAGGCAAATCTTTGCTCATGGCGTCATAAACTCCCCATGGAAAATGCAAGCCAGCCCAAGCATAAAGAAAAAGACCAGGAAATGCTACTTTCACCCTACCAAGATCATGAGACTCTCCTTTAAGCTGCCCAGTCTCAGAGAGCCCTCTATAAATGCATGCCAGAATAGGAGGTACCAAACTAAAGGTGACTCCTTGTGCCATCTTTGATGCAGCTTTTGAAAGTTCCAGGTCATAAGTCATTGTTGAAAGGGAAAACGTAGCGACAAAGCCATAAAGCCAAATACAGCAATTTTGAGCTCATCACAAAATTTTGGAGAAGTAGGACACCCAAGCTTAGGAAAAGCCGGCAAATCAAATGGAAAATCAAAGTTCTGGCAAGCCATCATAAATGTCTCTTGATTTGCGAACTTTTGGTGCATCGGCCGCAACAATCATACTTCACTTAAGTCGCCACCTGATATTGCTTAGAGGCACAAGGATTGGGCATAGGATCTTTCACTTTAAACCAAAAAATCAATCCAATCAGCATGCGAAAGCCTATCTTTGTTCTTGCTAGAAACAATTTCTGAGAAAGCCTTGAAGAGGTACATACAAGTTTCCGGCAAGCCATCTGCAGTACGATCCATGAGCTTAGTGTAGCTTGCACAACCTCTTCGTAATACTCTCCCTGAATGGAAAGGCCGCTGATCTCATGCAACTCCCAGAGCGACATGCTAATTTCACCTTCTGAAGTGATGAAAGTATTTATCCAGAAGACCAAGCCTCAACCAAAGCACAATACATCCCATTCGGCCGATGGTAGTCAAAACGCACAGCTTCAATGGCAGAAGCTAAGTCAGTAAGCCCGTTCACCCATAGCAAACCACAAGTGTCAACAGTCCATTCCCTAAAACTATACTGTATGCACAAATTTTGTGTGTAAAAAATTACACCCTGAAATTAATTGTAGCACAAATTACAATATTAAAATTTAGAACAGAGATTTTGGGGGATCGATTCTCTAGCGTGCTTCTCAGGTGCACAATCCTCTGATTAACACTTCAAGCGTTTGGTGGAGACACAAACAACCTTTTCACGAACATGGACTCTGGATTTGTCTTGCATGAACACGAACCAAGGTCCTTACCGCTTCTTTCGATGTGAGATTTCTATTGTACTCCTTGGACTTGGGGGGCTTCGGGTAATGTCCGCCGCTTTCTTGCTGTTTTCCTTGGAGTTTGATTTGACTAAGCACAGAAACGAATCCTTCACGTTCCTCACCACTTCTGCCGGATCTGGACTTTGAACGTGACGCAACGCTGTCCTGCATTCTTTGCATTCCTCGCCGTGTTCTTCAAATCTGGCATCAAAACTGGGATTTGATCTTCTTTGGGGTTGATTTCTTCTTTCGCCGAGCATTTGTGCTTGATCAGCTTGAAGAACAAGAGAAAACTTCTTGTAGAGAGGTTTTTCTTTCTCTCTAAGTTTTTTGCCTCTCCAATTTCTTCTTTTCCTATTTTTCTTCTTCCTTTTTTCTTTAGCTTTTTTTCTTTAGCCTTGAGGGCCTATTTATAAGTGTAGAAAGGAGGTGGTTTGGTTCCAAAGAACCACATGTGACAATTATCATATATTTATTTTTTCTTAAGAGAAAATAAATATGATAATTACCTCTCATTAATTATCCAATTTATTTAATTTAAAAGAATAATTATGAAACATTCTAGAGTGTTCTAGAATAATTGAGCTAAATAACGGGCTTTAATCATTTTGGATTTTGAGGCCCAATTTGTCAAAAGTGGACTTTGGCTAAAACAGTATAATAAGTCTTCATTTAAGGCCTCTAGTTGTGTACTTTTGGGCTTCCAAAAATTGGATCTCTTGAACTTGAAACTTTCAAAATTTGATGGACTTTTGAATTTTGGGCATCAATTTAGAAATGGGCTAGACAATTTAAATTGGATTTAATTTTTTTTAAATCAATTAAATTTTGATGTCTACAAATGCCCCCTCAAGATTATTTTTTTATACACCTTTTTTTGTGGTGTAATAAATAAAATAATCTTGATTGATTTTTTTTTTCGAATGAGAAAATTTGTTGTGTCCTCCAAGATATGAGAAGAATTTTGTCATGGGGCATGTGCCTGGTTGCACTGACTTTAGTCTCCTCCATAAAATATATTTCCAATTTGGGTAGGAAATAATATTTGATTTGAGCTCCAATATCAAATAAACTTAACTTGAAGCAGGAGTTGAATTTACATTCACCGTTATGAAATAACATGAATTAAGAGTAGAGCTTCGATTCTAATAGGATTTAACTCCAAAATCAATTAGATTTTAAAAATCCAATAGAATTGAACCACCCACTATTATAAATTCGGTATCACTTTTGCATAGATTTTCCACCAAGTATCCATCAAAGCCGCTCAAATCTATTCCTTGCCTGACCGAAGCATCTTTGTTTCTTCTGGTTCTTATTTTCCAACCCTTCAGAGCTTGGACACGTATGAGTTTTTTTTTTTCTTTCTTCACGTAACTGCTTCTGCCGTATGTACTCTTGCTTTTGCCTTATTTTATATATATATATATATATATATATATATATATTCTCTAATCTTTGTCTTCATGCGCAGGAATTGTGGACCTTGGCGCACTAAAGCACGCCATTCCCAAGAATTGCCTGATGAACTTCAGGGATTTAGCCCTTTTTTTTTTTTTTTAAATTCGCAAAGCCTTTTTTTTTTTTTGTTGCTGGAGTTCGTCCTTTTCTCTTTATTTTTTTATTTCTTTTTTGTATGCAATATTGCTGGAGTTGACTCTTTTTTCTTTTTTTTTTTATAGAATTTTTTTGTGACTCTTGGGTGTTGTGGAGATTTGAGGGTTTAAGTATAAATCGTCTCCAAACTTTGACTTTAGATTTTTTTATCTTTCCGGATTCCAAGGGCGTAGACGAACCTGTTAGGTTTTAAGGTGAATCTTTTCAGCATTGTCTTTGTACCTTTTTTTTGGATCACGGACCGCCTAAGTCCTTTTGCTATGGAGTGATCATCATTGCTATTGCTGCTACGTCAAGTTTCTTCTCCAAGTCAGATATTTTGTTGCAAGATGACTGCCTCGAAGGTGCGTTCAGAAGTTGTACGAGCTTCCAGGCTTGTGCAGATTGATTGGATTACTGAGTCCAATGATGGCAAGTATTTGATACTTCCAAAGGCCACCGTGAAGCCGCGTTCTAAAGGTGATGTTGGCCCAATTAAGCTTGTCATTCGCTTACCTTCTATCGGTTCTTATGCCGTGGAGCACCTACACCGCGTTGAAGAACCGAGCATGCCGAGGCTTAGTGAGTATCCCTTGGAGAAGAATATAGTTCCTAGAGATGTTGTCTTGCCGGATCACCGACCATCCTTGTGCTTCCCCTATTTCATGTGAATGTTCATGATGTTCCAAGGCTAGATGTGGCTGAGCTCATTTCCTGTCATTAACTGAAGTGGGGCTCTTCCCTTGATTCGAGAGGTGAGATTCAATATTTGCGTGGTTTTAGGGAATGGATTGTCGACACTTGTGGTTTACTGCAGGTGAACGGGCTTACTGACTTAGCTTCTGCCGTTGGAGCTGCGTGTTTTGACTACCATCGGCCGAATGAGATGTATCGTGCTTTGGTTGAGGCTTAGTCTCCTGGCAGAAATACTTTCATCACTTCAGAAGGTGAAATTGGTATGTCGCTTTGGGAATTGCGTGAGATCAACGGCCTTTCCATTCAGAGAGAATATTATGAAGAGGTTGTACCAAGCTACACTGAGCTCGTGGATCGTACTGAAGATGGCTTACCGGAGACTTGTATGCACCTCTTCAAGGCTTTCTCAGATATCGCTTCTAACAAGAACAAAGATAGGCTTTTGCATGCTGATTGGATTGATTTTTGGTTTAAGGTGAAAGATCCTGTGCCCAATCTTCGTGCCTCTAAGCAATATCAGGTGGCGACTCAAGTGAAGTACAATCGTACCGGCCGATGCACTAAAAGTTTCCAAATCAAGAGACTGTTTATGATGGCTTCCCAGAACTCTAATTTTCCATTTGATTTGCCAGCTTTCCCTAAGCTTGGGTGTCCTACTTCTCTAAAATTTCGTGATAAGCTCAAATTTGCTGCTTACTTGGCTTTATGGATTTGCCGCTATGTTCTCTCTTTCAACGATGACTTACGACCTGGAACTTTCAAAGCTGCATCAAATATGGCACAAGGAGTCACCTTTAGTTTGGTACCTCCTATCCTGACATGCATTTATAGAGGGCTTTCTGAAACTGGGCAGCTTAAAGGAGAGTCTCGTGATCTTGGCAAGGTGAAAGTAGCATTTCCTGGTCATTTTCTTTATGCTTGGGCTAGCTTGCATTTTCCACAGGGAGTTTATGACACCATGAGCAATGATTTGCCTTGTCCTCTAATCTAGAATATTCATGGAACCTTAAATGCCTATCAACATTAGGAAGATTCTACTGCTGACTGTAGGTCTTTGTTACGCGATGAATTTCCGTCTTATGATTTCTTATGGAATCCTATGCTAGCTTCAATAAATCTAGGGGAGTGTGCTGATGATGGGGAAAGAGAGCAAGATACTGCGGAGTTCGTGAAGAGCCTCCGTCCTGGGTACTTGACATATCGTGGGAACAATACCTTTATCTCAGAGTACTATAATCCTCATCGGTTTGCTCAGCAACATGGTTTTCTTCAGAGGTTCTTGGCAACCCAAAGCTCACTGCTGTTCCTTCTCGGTTTGACTCCTTATATGAAGCGTGGTTGTCTTTGACTCGGATTGGTACAGGTGCTAAGTTTCACATCCCTAAGTTTTCTTTTACCATTGGCTTGCAAATTGACCTGAGCTATACAAATTGGTGGAAAAATGAGGTACTCCTTACTTTGGAGAAAATTCCAATTTTTATATTGTTGGAGAGCGAGAAACTAAGCTTCGAGTTATCTTTTGTTAAAGTTCCACTAATCTTTGTTAAGGACCAAAGCCTAGATCCAAAGAAGTGTTCGGTGATGGGATTATTAGTGGCTCCTATAGGAAAGAGGATCAAGTTGAAACCTCGTGAGCAGCTTTTACCGGAACCTAGCGTGCAAGCTTCAAGTAACAAGTGTTCTTTTTTTTGTCGAAACTTAGGGAACAGTTTTGGCATGTCCCCGAAGTCTCTTAATAAGGGTAAATATCTCCCTTCTGTTTTGATTAAAAAAAATTATTTCTTTATTTTAGTTTGTCTAATCTTCTCCTTGTTATAGTCTTCTCTGATGTACCAGAATCAAAACACCTTCTCTCTAAAGAGGACCTGACACATGGCATTGAGATGATTGAAGCTCTAGATGGTTTATCTGATCGTCAATTGATGTAGTCCCGACACCTCCTCCTTTGAAGGGACACTCACAAATTACGCCAATACTCTCTTGTGCTTCCAGCATGCCAAAGGAGTTTTTTGCTTTAGTGGATCTCATTAAGGAGATTATTTACCGTAGTCTCATAGAATACTTGAAGAAGGAAGGAAATGCTACTTTGCAAAATGGATTTTCTTCACTACAAGATTGGTGGCATTGCAAAAGGAATGAAATTCCTAATCTTCTGACAAAATGTTTCTTTGTGGATTGCTCCCCTTTACTTGAAAAGATGGATTCTCTACTTAAAGGAACTGAGGTGTACCTTGCATAGAGGCAGGAAGCCATGCAGTCACTAGACCTAGAGGTGAATCAGAGGGAGCTTGCTTTTATTGAAGCATAATCTGGCATTCATACTTCTCAAGTGGCGACTTTTGCTGAGAATATAGATTCACATGTGAATATCATAGAGAATGCTCATGCCTAGATAGAGAAGCTTCAACAGCAAGTAGCCGATTCATCAACTTTCATTGATATGTTCCACAATGAGAGTTAGAAATCTCTTGAAGCACTTAATTCCTTGGATGCAAGGTACAAAGAAATCAAAGATCGCTTAGCTACAGGGGGATCTAGGATTGAAGTAGTAAATCGATAGAGGCAAGAACTTGAAAAAGAGCTTTTAGACATTTTTTTTTTTGGGGATTGGGCCACCATTTCCATGTGGCTTTACTTTCTTTTCACTTTTTTAGGATTAGGTAGGCTGTAGCAGGATTCCGGAATGCAATGAAGATATCTCTTTTATTTTTTTAAATCTCATCGTCTTACTTATTCCCAATCTTTAAATAACATCCCAACCTTAATAATAAGGATGTACTTGAACTAAGTGACAAGAAAAATGTAGCTCAAAAGGGAAATTTTCATTTGATTTAGTCGTTCACAATTTATACTCGTGCGGGCCAGGAGTATTACATTTTTTTTTAGGATTTTGCCGTACACAGTTTATACTCATGCGGGCTAGGAGTATTACATTTTTTGTAGGATTTCACCATACACAGTTTATACTCGTGCGGGTCAGGAGTATTACATTTTTTTGTAATTTTTTTTATTTTGTTATACACTTTAGGCTATTGTGACAAGGAGCATGCCCCCGAGTCTTCATGCGTAGAACTTCTTCAAGAACTTCCCATTGATGGGGCCGATTCTTAAGCCGTCCTTGTCCATTATCTTGAAAGTACTGTTAGTGTAGACTTCGATCACCACGTATGGGCTATCCCACTTTCACACAAACTTTCCTCTGGCGCACTTCATCATGATGATTGGTCTCATAATGTATAACACCAGGTTTCCAACTTGGAAAGTCCTCGGGCACACCTTCTTGTTGAAAGCTTTTACCATGTGAGCTTGATAGCACTTTAAGCGTTGTTGAACTTTAAGTCTTTTCTCGTCTAAAGTGTCCAGCTCATCTAGTCGCAACTTGGCATTTTCTTCCTTGGTCAATCCTTCTTGTAGAGCAAGGAAGGCATTTGGCATTCAAACGAGAGGACTACTTCTACGCCATAAACCAAGGAATATGGAGTTGCTTGAGTAAGGGTCCTGTGCGTTGTTCGATATGCCCAAAGGGTTTCTCCAACTTTCTTAAAAGCTTCAAGTGCAGGGCTTGGTTTAGTTTCCTTGACTACTACTTCCATGCTCGGCTCATTTTGAGCTCGCCTTTCAAGTGTGATGTTATTATAGGAGGCTATTTCCTCTTAAGGATCATCATCTTTATGAGATGCTTGGTGACGATGCCTTTGTCTCCTTTGCCTCTGGCGTTTGGCCTTTGCTTGTGCTTTCGAATGAGCTCCATTTGGCCTGAGCTGTGTAAAAATTAAAGTCCTTTGTATATTATTAGTAGGGCTTTTGGTCCCAAGCATTTAAATACGGAAACTCGAACATTCTCATGGGTTTCTTTTTCGTCCTGGCTAACCTGTAACTTTACTTAGTCTTCGTCATACTCATAAATCTGAATCATCATTGCGTTGCACGCATTCTTTGCGAGGTTAGCTGGTTGATATCCTAAACCATGTTTTTCTCCAAGCTGCTTTTTTCCAAGGATTGCATCTAAATCACCAAGTTGTCGGGGTTCACCTTTACCATATCCTGTATTTTGAAACAATTTCTCGACCTTGGGACCAAACCATGCATTTACTTTCAAGCTTTGAAATTCCTTCATTTTCTTTGCAAGTTCATCAGACACAGTCAATTTAGAGAGTGAGGAGGTTGGTAGGACCATGTCTTCTTTTATCACTCTAGCATCTTCTTTAGAAAAGTGAAGTTTACTGGTTGAGGCAGGGATGTTCCCTTTGGTGCTTTTTGCTTTAAGGAGTATTATGGAGAAAGCCTTAGGCTTCCTATCTTGGCAGTCTTCCAGGTAGAACTTGGCGTCAGCAAAATGGGTTTCCTCGATGTCAAAAGGGGCAGTTTCTGCCATTACACGCTTGATGCTTCCATCATTGCCAACATACTTGAAGCATTGGTGCCAAGTTGGTGGTACAACTTCATTTTCATGCATCTAAGTACGCCCAAACAGTAAGTCATATGAAGTATTTGCGTCAATAACATGGAACAAAGCAGAGGTCTTCAACTCTTCTATCTCCATTGTAAGTTGAATTTGTTAGGACCATCCCTCAGTACTTGGCTTAGGCCAAGAATAAATAGAGAATACACCAATTAAAAATGAGGGACTTGACTGAAAATGTGAATGGGAGTGTATGTGCAAGGCTAGGACTATATGGGCCCAAATTGCACTGGGAAAATCAAGGTTATACTATCCTTGACATAAAATGAAGTTTAAGGACCAAATTGTACACTAAACTAGTGATACAATTGAAATCATGGAGCTTACACAAACAATATTAGCCATGCAAGTTAATTTAAGGGCTAGTGGAGCATTAGCCCACTTTTTTGCCATGTGTCATGGTCGGCCAACCTTGTCTCCCACCAAGAATCATGCCCATGCTTCATTGTTGTTGTAATGCTCTATTATCTTGGACTCTTGGCCGAAATATACAAAAGAAATTGGCCATTTTAAGCCATTTTACATTATACTTGGCAATGTAGGCCAAGAAACAAAGTTGGTGCCGAAATGTACATGTGTTTAGGTGATTAAAATGAGGTCATAGGTCATTAAAGGGCTAAATGAGCCATGCAAAATAGTTCAAGGCCGAGAATGGCATTAAGCCATTATTGCATCCATGTGGCTATAACCGAATTTAGCATGCTCCCACTTAGTAAATTAAAAACTAGTTTCAGCCAAAGTCTTCTCATTTGTGTCTTGACCAAGACATTGAGAGCTTGTGTTGTTCTTGAAGAGCTTTTAAAGGTTGCTGCCGAAACCATGGCCATTTGTTGAAGATTGGAGCTTGGAAGCAAGAATCAAGCTTTTCTTCCTTGATTTCAGCCTAAGGTGACTTCATTCTTTCATTTTTCAAGCTTAGTCTTGAATATTCATGAGCAACCGAGACATTCCTTGTTGTTCTTGGAAGGTTGCTGCCGTGTTCTTGTTGGTTTAAAGAGAGAATGAAAGATTGAAAGTGTAATCAAGCTTGGATTTGAAGGAAGTGAAGGAAGGATTGAAGTTCACCTTCGGTCTTGAAGTGTTCAAGCAAAACCGAGACCATTCAAGCTCATATATTGAGGTAGGGTTCATGTTCTACTTGAATGCTTGGTAATAATTCCATGAACAAGTAGCTAGAGCTACTAAGTGATGGTTACATAATGCTAGATGATCTTAGTAAGCTTGATGGGCATATAGTGGAAATTCAGACATACATGGTTTGATTAGCTAATCAATATAAAGGCAAGTATTAGAGTTTATAGTGAGAATGGCCAAATTACTATGTAACTCGAAGCTCTCGGGAAGTGGGTGGTACAAATGACGACGAGAAGTGGAATTTAAAGCCTTGGAACACTTGTTAGTTTTTGGCCGAGAAGAACTTGTGGTTGTATGTGTGTGTTGCTTGCTTGTTTGTTTGTTCGTGTGTGCTAACCCACTTTATATTATGTTTAGAGTCATATGATAATTTGGCCATCATGTATATACATTGTATCTTGGTGTTTTAGTGTTTTTCTTGTAGGGAATTTAAAGAGAATATGGAGGTTAAGCTTCGGGCTTAACCATATTGTCTCTTAATGAGATGTATACACATGACCCTACTGAGTATCATTACTCACTGCCCATATTATTGTGTTTCAGGCAAGGATATAGAGCTTGATTGAGTGCTTATGTTTGCTTGTGTTTGTGCTAGGAAGTGCACATTGTGCTGAGGTATGTTGCCAACTCATTCTTGGCTTGGGAAGATTTAATATATGGACAAGTATTATGTTTAAGGTTTCGGCCTACTTATGTTCCAAGTTTTGCAGGCTTGGTTAGTGGTGGGATCATGTCGCGGAACGGAGCCCCAGTGCCCCATTGCCTCAGTTTGTGGACCCTTAGGGACTATGAATCCCACTTAGTTACTATTGGCTAACTATTACTCGTCAATATAAATTAAAATAATTTATATACAACTAGTTTCTTAGCCTACCCAGTAAAAGATATGCATGCTTTTGTCCTGGTAATGCAAACGAATAAGTAAACTATTTGTTAAAAACATTGCTCGAGCATTTCAATTAAAACATACTCAAAACGTGCCAAGACAGTGAAATGCTAGTTACTTCGACTTCAAGTAATAGTCTGTGCATACTTAACACCACTAGCATGCACCTAAAAGTAACTAGATGGTTTTACATCATAGTGTATCCTAATAGAGGCAACACCTTAGTACACAAGGTACCATATATATGAGACAAAAACCTAACTAAGATCATTTACTTGAGCCCCACCTTTGAGCTATCAAAGCTCAAGGTGCAAGCCCTTCCTTAGTCCTTGTGCACCTTTTAGCCTCTACACTGTAAAGGCATAAAACTTAGTTAGTACATAGCTTAGTCCACAAGTAAACTTAGAATCACAAGGATTCTCAAGGAAGAATACCTACAAAAGAGAAAGCTTAGGCCACAGCTATCATTTAGTTACTAGGCCCGGGGTTAGAACCTGTACAATAAACTTAAGGGAGTGAGTACATGAATGTACTCAGTAAGGGTCCCTTGGGATACCTGCGAAGAAGATAGCAGCAAGCCAACATGTAACCATGACAAATAAGCAAACAGACAAGTGGTCAACCAACAAACAAACTCAAGAAATAACAACATGTAAAATATGCAATACATGAATGTATGATATGAAATTCACATAACACTTGGGACTTCCTGCACACCAGGTGCCATAAGCCTGCCGTGAGCTCAAACAGCGAAGGTACTTGAGATACTGGCCCTCGTATCTGAGGTACTTTACCTCCCCTAAGTCCCACCTATGGGTTCTAAAGTAGGTCGTCACCTACTCTCAAACTTACTTGCCTTTACCCTTAATTTATTGTACAGGGCAGCCATCCAATGTGGTTTAACTAGCCAAACCCTTAGAGTTTAGCTTAGAGCTCCGTAGTGGCTCACTTACCAAACCAAATGGTTCGGTTAGGATCTACTTAGGTTTCCTTTTTATTGACCAGAGGTCTATGACATTTGACTCGGCCAACAAAGAGTCTGAAAACCAACTTAATCCTCTTAGTGCTAACTTAGAAACTTAAGCACCTTAACTTCCTTAGCCACCATTACTTACTCTTCCTTAACCACACCACTTAGCTACCACCTAACTAATGCATAATTCCCAACTTAGGAATGAGTTCTAGACCCAACCGAGACTACGAAACATCTTAAGTTAGCCTAGGGATGAAAACCGAGAGTTTGAGACACTCTTAGGATGCCCGGAACTTGGGGGGAAAATGCCTTGACGGTGTCGTTGGTGACGTATCACCAAAGGCATTGACATTCGGAAAACTTTGGCATCTCTCAGTGATGCGTCGCCAACTCATGTCGCCACCGGAGACGCGTCACCAAAATGGCGTCACTACTGGTGACACATCGCCAATGCCTTTCTAGCATTACATTACAGCATGCGATCTTGCACGAAATCTGCTCAAACTTTCTCATCCCAAGTCAAATCACATGGGTCTTGTTTCCACTTCATTACCACACAAAACACTACATTTCTATGCATTATTTGAGCTTAATTAACTTAAACCCTTACCTCAAACTTAGCCACCAAGCAAGAATCGAAGCACAAGCCCTCCTTAGCTCAACCAAGCTCTCTTGAGTTCCAAACCTAAAACCAACGTGATATGACACCAAGAACTTCAAACCAAAACCATTTCTAGCTATGGAAATAAATTAGAACTAGCCCTTGAAAACCCAAGAAGCTTACCTAAGGTTTCAAGTCCAAACAAGCATTAAAGAGCTAGTTGAAGCAAAAACACCAAAATGAAGCTTTATGCTTCTTGTAAACACCTTGGAGCCTTCAAATTAGATCGAAAATTGCTGAAATGGGAAGCTTTGGAACATAAATTCTAGTGGGAAAAGGAAGCTAGGAAATTTGGGGAAGGAAACAAATGGCAAGGGAAAACAACTTATCCAAAAATATACTAACTCCCCTACTAAGGCACACTTCTTCCAATCTTGCTCCCTTGACCCATAAATTCTCATTTGTTTTAATTTGGTCACCAAACTCTCAACCCAAAACCATCTTTCCTTTGTTCTAAAGGATTCCCAAAAGCCTCTTACACTTGGCCTCTTGGACACTTTGGCCACTTAAGACCTAAATGGCTCAAATAAACAATTAGTGCAACATTTTACCCAAAACCTTCAAAGACGGTTCTAATAGCTAGGATAACTAATGGTCTTGACTTAACTAAGCCAAATTTCTTACATGACACTAATATTATCAAAATTATAGTCATGCTTCTAACTTGGGTCAAGATTACCATTTTACCCGTTTTTGACTTTAAGGTGCCAAACCACACTTAGGAACTCACTTACTTAGTTAAGCTTGCATTTCTTACTTAACAAGGTGCTAACTTGAGGTACTTAATTTAATAAAAACACTTAAACAAACTAAAACAAATACTTACTTGGTTAAGACCCTTCTTTAACTAGGAGAGCCATCATAGATTACTTCTAGGTGGGCAAGATGGATGTATGGCACACTTAGGTTGCTCTTTGGAGATTAAGTTTTATTGGATTGTAAACTATAGTTTGGTGAGTTTGGACAATGAGGGTGATTCTTGGCATATGGCCAAGTTAATTGTGCTTTTAGACTACCTTGTGTATATATATGTAGTCTCGAGTTCACTTAGGTTTTAGATGTGTTTCATGTAACCTTGATCACCAAGTTATGCTTGGATTGTGTTGTTTGGTTATGTATGTGTTAAAGACTTCTTAAGCCAAGTTATGGAATGTTATGAAGGATGATGAGTTTATGTTTTGTGCTTGGTTGAAAGCATATGTGCATGGAAACCTTGGTTTTTCAAACCTTACTTGATTATGGGCTTCTTTGTTGCCATGCATTGTAGCACACTTGAAGTTACACACATCAGAGCACCTAAATATACAAGTGTGTGCCTTGATTGTATTGCAAGTTATCTATGATTGCCTTGTTAAATATACAATATGTGAATTTATAGCCTTGCTAGTATTGCAAGATAGTGGTTTGGGCCTTGTCTTGAGCTATAAGAAACTTAATAGAAATTGAACAAAACTTCATCAAAGCCTCTTGGGCCACCTCCCAGGCCCATAACTTAAGAAAATAAGACTTAATGTCCATGTACACCAAGTTGGCCGAATTGAGTTAAGGTTGTCAACACCTAAAACACAACTTGTTGTTAAACCCTAGGTAGATATTGAGGAGTGTGCATGGGCTAGGGCCTGTGTGGGGTGTGACAGAATTTTCCCTGCAGAGCATTGCCCCTTTTGGTTGAAACCTTGGATGGTCAACTTGATACTTGAAAGATCCTTTGCGGGTAGCTCGACCTTCTTCAATGTTCAAATAGGCACGATATTCACAATGGAGCCACCATCAATTAGGATCCTCCAAATCCGGTGTTCACAAATATATTCACTTACATAAAGAGGTCGATTATGCAAACGACGGCCCAACTGAAAATCTTCGTCATCAAAAGAGATTTTAGCCATGCAGGTGATGCAGGTGACACACTTATCATTTGCCTTTTTTTTAGCACTTGAAGTATGGCTAGCCGAACATCTTGTCGTAACTTGAGGACTTCATTCATGGTCATGGTTGCACGGAGATCTTTGAGTTTAGAGATGATGCCAACCTTTACCACATCAACCTTATCTCCAATGCTTACTTTGCCGGGTCCTTTTTGGCTACGACTTGATTCGCTATCTCCATGAATGCTTGTAGCGTTTACCTCCACATTGTGTTTTATAAAATATGACTTTGGGAAATAGTCAAGCAGTGTCACGGACCTTTTAATCACTTGTTGTGATTCTGCACTTGGTGGATGTAGTGGCTTCCAAACTTTCCTAGGCATTTGAGGATACACTCTTGTGGGGTTACACCCTTCCAGTTTTTTGTCTTTCGGAGCTTCTAACAAGGGATAGTATGGTGGTTGATTCCTTCTTCATCTTCCATCTCTTTCCATTTTCCATTCACCATCTTGCTTGTCTGACGAATTGAAACTTGTTAAATCTCCCCATCCAGTTGGCTTTTCTGCTCGGTAGCTCATCGGGTCAAACATTCTTGAAGGACTTGGGATGCTTACCCTTCTTGTCCAAGCATACTTTTCTTTCTTATTTAAGAACGTTGACCATCCATCATCGACTTCGTCTTCCGACTCAGATGAGGACTCCCATGTATCTAAGTCATCGACCATGACGGTATAGAAGCTTGGGGCGTTTAGGTTTTCAGAGTATTTTGGCATACCAGGGTATGCATAAATAGTTGTTACTTCGCCATCGACCTCAAATTTCACTAGGACAGCATCTTTTGGGCCACATGTGAGTCCTTCAAGTGTATTTTCCTTCTCTGCGAAGTCTTGAGCAGAGATTTTGACCTTATCTTCAAGTTTTTCTATAAACTTTGGGAAGTCGCTTCAAAGCATATCTCGGCAACATTGGAAACCAATTGTTCCTCCAAATCATCGAATTTGATATGTCCTTTCTTTTCCATGCGGATTGTGAGATCCTTCAATACAAAGCATTTCTCAACGGGATGGCCAACGATACGGTGGAATCGACAATACTTGGGGTCGTCCACTCTTCCAAACTCCTCCAGTCTCTTTGGTTTTGATAGTTCTATCAAGTTCGTTTCTAGCAACTAGTCCAAGATTACTGACACATCCAAATCTACAAATGGATACTGCTTTACTTCAAGTTCCTTGAGTGTCAATCTTTTCTTTATATCCGGTTGGCCCTTCACAAATTTAGTATCAAGACTTGAGCTCCCTTTGGAGATCTTTGCTGGAGTAGTAGCTACAGCCATGGTTTCCTTTGTCTTTATAACCTTTTCTTCCTTGTCTTTCTTGCCATCTTTTTTTTTAGAGGAAGTGCTTGGAACATAGCTCCCATGCCTTGCAATCTGGATCTCCAAGTCGTGAGCCCTTGTTATGAGTTCTTCAAACGAGTGTATTCCCCAATGCATCCATTGCGCACACATATCGATGAAAGATGCTTCACTTATCCACTCCTTACAATTGAGGACATTGGTTCTCCATCACTCTATGTATTCTGTCACTGGCTCGCGTCCTTCTTTTATCTGATCGCTGCCAACTCCGGGAGGCTGACCGTCCTTTTCGTGCTGTAGAAATGTGACAAAAACTCTCTTTCAAGTTGGTCCCATCCATCAATGGATCCAGCAGGCATATCTGTGTACCAGTCAAAGGCAACCCTTTTTAATGATCACACAAATTGCTTCACCATAAGATCACCATAGGTCCCAGCATTGTTGCAGGTTTTAATGAAGTGAGCCACATGTTGCTTTGGATTGCCCTTGCCGTCAAATTGTTGGAATTTTGGTGGTTGATAGCCTAATGGCATCTTTATGTCATCGATCCTCCTTGAGTACGGCTTTGCATACACTAGGGATGATTGTGAAGTCATTCCAGATTGAGCTCAAATGGTATCCATAATCATGTGTTGTAGTTGTTGAACAGACAATGAGGCCACAGACCTTTGGACTGTGTTGTTCAAAGCACTTTGTAGGGCCGTACAATCATATTGACTTTGCTTTTGCTGCTTTTCCATGTTCTCGAGCTTTTCAGCAATAGGATCAACAGCTTACTTAGTGCCACTTGTAGTTGCTTCCCTTGAAAAATGTTGAGCTTCTAATTTACTCATCAACAACGCAATCTGGGCATCTCTTTCTTTAAGTTTTGCCGTCAACCTTTCAATGAAAAATGCCATTTGCCCAAGATGATCCTCAGGATTTCCAAAATCTGCTACCAAGGCTGGCAACTTCGACTCCGAGGATGAAGAATACTCTGCCCACCTTTTATTTGGGAAAGTCATAGATCCAGTTTTAGTTTCTTTACTTGTGGTGGCCTTTTTCATTGATGTCTTGGAAGATGAATGAGCCCTTATCTTCTCGGCGGGAAACTTCCACTTCCTTGTTCCTACTTGAATGGTTGGAGTGGCTTGAATGATTGGATCTCCTTTTTGTTGGTTGAATTTCTTGCTTCTCTATAGCAACTCCTTCTTTCTTGCTTTTTTGAGAAAATTGTTTTAGCGGAGACGCCAATTTAGATCCTTTAGCACGAGCTTTGGCATGAGTAACCGGTGTTACTTTCTTTTCCTTTGCCGCAGATTTCTTAGTGTTAACAGCAGCACTTTTTGCTTCCATGATCTTTACTTGAGTTTCTTCAAAACTTTCTCAATGCGAAAGATAAGAGGTAGAGAATGTCCCCAATGGAGTTGCCAGAAATTTATAAGTACAAAATTTACGTGTAAAAAAATTGCATCCTGACATTAATTGTAGCACAAATTACAATATTAAAATTTAGAACAAAGATTTTGGGGGATCGATTCTCTAGGGTGCTTCTTAGGTGCACAATTCTTTGATTAATGCTTCGAGCTTTTGTTGGAGACACGAACGATTTTTTCATGAACACGGATTCCGGATTTGTCTTGCACGAATACGAACCGAGGTCCTTGCCGCTTCTTTCGGTGTGAGATTTCTGTTGTACTCCTTGAACTTGGGGGGGCTTCGGGCAATGTTCGCCGCTTTTTTGCCATTTTCCTTGGAGTTTGATTTGACACAGCACAGAAATGAATCCTTCACATTCCTCACCACTTTTGCCGGATCTGGACTTTGAAATTGATGCAGTGTTGTCCTGCATTCTTTGCGTTTCTCGCTGTGTTCTTCAAATCTGGCATCGAAACTGGGATTTGATCTTCTTCGGAGTTGATTTCTTCTTTCACCGGGCGTTTGTGCTTGATCGGCTTGAAGAACATGAGAAAACTTCTTGTAGAGAGGTTTTTCTTCCTCTTTAAGTTTTTTGCCTCTCCAATTTCTTCTCTTCCTCTTTTTCTTTAGCCTTAGGGGCCTATTTATATGTATTGAAAGGAGGTTGTTTGGTTCAAGAGAACCACATGTGACAATTATCATATATTTATTTTTTCTTAAGAGAAAATAAATATGATAATTACCTCTAATTAATTATCCAATTTATTTAATTTAAAAGGATAATTAATGAAACATTCTAGAGTGTTCTAGAATATTTGAGTTAAATAACGGGCTTTAATCATTTTAGATTTTGAGGCCCAATTTGCCAAAAGTGGACTTTAGCTAAAATAGTAAAATAAGCCTTCATTCAAGGCCTCCAATTGTGTGCTTTTGAATTCCAAAAAATTGGGTCTCTTGAACTTGTAGCTTCCAAAATTTGATGAATTTTTGAATTATGAGCATCAATTTAGAAATGGAATAAACAATTTAAATTGGGTTTATTTTTTTTAACCCAATTAAATTTTGATGTCTACACATGCAAATACTGAATCTCACCTCTTGAATCAAGGGAAGAGCCCCACTTCAGTTGATGACAGGAAATGAGCTCAGTCACATGCGGCCTTGAAACATCATGAACATTCACATAAGACAGGGGAAAGCACAAGGATGGTCGACGATCTGGTAAGACAACATCTCCAGGAACCATATCCTTTTCCAAGGGATACTCATTAAGCCTCGACATACTCGATTCTTCAACGCGGTGTAGGTGCTCCACAGCATAAGATCCGATAGAAAGATAGTGAATGACAAGTTTAATTGGGCCAATATCAACTCCAGAACACGGCTTCACGGTGGCCTTTAGAAGTATCAAATACTTCACAGGCCTGGAAGCTGGTACAACTTTTGAACGCACCTTGGAGGCAATTATCTCGCAACAAAATATCTGACTTGGAGAAGAAACTTGACATAGCAGCAATAGTGCTGACGATTACTCCACAGCAAAAGGACTTAGGCGGTCCGTGATAAAAAAAAGAGGCACAAAGACAAGGCTGAAAAGATTTACCTTAAAACTTAAAATGTTTGTTTATGCCATCGAAATCCGAAAAGATCGAAAAATCTAAAATTAAAGTTTGTAGATGATCTATATCTAAGCCCTCAAATCTCCGCAGTGTCCAAGAGTCATCAAGAAATTCTGTAAAAAAAAAAGAAAAGAGTCAGCTCTAGCAATATGGCATGTGAAAAAAAAAACAGAAAAGAAAAGAAAAAGGACGAACTCCAGCAAAGGCCGAAAAAAAAAAAAAGAGTCAGCTGTAGCAATGTCGCATGTGAAAAAAAAAATTACGAACTCCAGCAAGGCCGAAAAAAAAAAAAGAAAGGGTGAACCAGACAAAGACAAAGATTCGGAGCAAATTACAGGCGTGTCTGCTCGTGAAGGCAAAGACAAGCAAACGATTCAAAGCCTGACAAATTAAATGCATGGACGAGAAAACGTGCAAGCAACAAAAAGCTCACATGTGACCTTGAGAAAAGGAAGAAACATCTCGGATAAATAGAGAAACCTGTGGCCGCCTGTAAGCCGAAAAAAAAAAAAAACAGATAAGGAAGAAGGTGCATCAATGAACGATAAACACTGAAGAAAAAAAACAGTAAGGGAGAAGAAAGCACCTGTTTCGCGTAAAAAATTATGGTGATTAGTGCTTAATTTATACGTGCTGCTGGCTTTGTTTTATTGGGATTAGAAAATATAATTGAACTTAGAGCTTAAATTCTAATAGAATTAAAGCTCTACTTTTACTCATGCATTTGTCACAAAATAAAAAATAAATTCAATTCTTACTTCAAGTTAAGTTTATTTAATGTTGGAGTTTAAATCAAATATTATTTTCTACCCAAATTGGAAATATATTTTATGAAGGAGACTAAAGTTGGTGCAACCAGGCACATGCCATATGGCAAAATCCTTTTCACATCTTGAAGGACGCAACAAATTTTCTCATAAAAAAAAATCAAGATTATTTTATTTATTACACCACAAAAAAAAATGTATAAATAAATAATCCTGAGAGGATATTTGGGGACATCAAAATTTAATTGGGTTTAAAAAAAATATTAAACCCAATTTAAATTGTCTAGCCCATTTCTAAATTGATGTCCAAAATTCAAAAGTTCATCAATTTTGGAAACTAATTCAAGAAACCCAATTTTTGGGAGCCGAAAAACACACAACTGGAGGCCTTGAATGAAGACTTATTATGCTATTTTAGCCAAAGTCCACTTTTGGCAAATTGGACGTCGAAATTCAAAATGATTAAAGCCCATTATTTAGCTAAAATATTCTAGAGCACTATAGAATGTTTCATTAATTATTCTTTTAAACTAAATAAATTGGATAATTAATGAGAGATAATTATCATATTTATTTTCTTTTAAGAAAAATATAAGAGATAAACATATGATAATTGTCACATGTAGTTCTCTAAAACCAAACCACCTTCTTTCTACACTTATAAATAGGTTTACAAGGCTGAAAGGAATAAAAAAAAAAAAAAGAAAAAGAGGAGAAGAGAAAAAAGGAGGAAGAGAATAAATTGGAGAGTAAAAAACTTAGAGAGAAAGAAAAATCTTACTACAAAAAATTTTCTTCTATTCTTCAAGCTGGTCAAGCACAAACGCTCGACAAAAAAAGAAATCAACTTCAAAGAAGATCAAATCCCAATTTCAAGACCAGATTTGAAGAACGCAGCGAGGAACGTGAAGAACGCAGGACAACGCTGCATTAAGTTCAAGTCCATATCCGGAAAAAGCGGTGCGGAACGTGAAGGATTCGTTTCTACACGGTATCAAATCAAACTCCAAGGAAAGCGGCAAGAAAGCAGCGGATATTGTCCAAAGCCCCCAAATCCAAGGAGTACATCAGAAAATCTCAAACCGAAAGAAGCGTCAGGGACCTCGGTTCATGTTCGTGCAAAACAAGTCCGGAGTCCATGTTCGTGAAAAAGCCGTTCTTATCTCCACAAAAAACTCGAAGCATTAATTAGAGGATTGCACACGTGAGAAGCACGCTAGAGGGTCGATCTCCCAAAATCTCTATTCTAAATTTTAATATTGTAATTTGTGCTACAATTAATTTTAGTATGTAATTTTTTTACCGGCGGAATTTATGTGTACAGTGTCATCAATCAAGAACCAAGCAATTACATAATTAAAATCCAGTCCACTTTCACATGCACATTTTCTCAAACACTTCAGCAACATTTCTTTGTTTAGTGTTACTTATTATTGAATGACGGCTATCCTAACTAATTAAAAGTTCAACATCAAAATTCAATAACCAAGTTTTTGCTTATGAACTCATAATCCAGCTAATTTTCACTTGCACATTTTGTCAAAAACTTCAGCGGACATGGAAACAATAATTGAGTGCTCTGCTCAATCTTTACCTCATTATGGCGTTTCCTCAAGCTGTACACATGCGCCCGAGACTCCAGTAGAAACCACTCTGCTGTTGCCTCGAACTCCATCTCTAACCCTTTCAGCTCGTACAACCTCTGTTTTTCCTTATCCACCTTCTCAAGCTCCTCGATTTCACATTTCAACTCCCTGGATTCAAAAATTGAAGTCCAATTCAGAATCACAAAGACAAAAGAGAAATTAACTGAACACGAGAACACACACAATTTTTCTTACTTAAACTTCTTCTAATTATCATTGTGTTCGGATTCCCGGCCTTCGATTTGCTAATTGAGGATGGAGATTCTGAAATTCTGCGTTGCAATCTTC
Organism: Aquilaria sinensis; assembly: GCA_005392925.1. Taxonomy (NCBI): domain Eukaryota; kingdom Viridiplantae; phylum Streptophyta; class Magnoliopsida; order Malvales; family Thymelaeaceae; genus Aquilaria; species Aquilaria sinensis. The sequence continues at coordinate 987,489 of SMDT01000330.1, forward strand.
TGCTCCAGAGACAAGCAACTTTGTTCAATGGATTTGATGCTTGAACGCTTTGATTCCAAGGTCTGGTAATTGATTGCTTGCAGCCCTCGCTCTCCCCGTTGACATGACCACGACACATTGATAAGGCCTTTGCTTCAACTTTCACGGGATTCAAACAGAAAGCGCTAAGCACTAGGTTTCAAAATGGATTTCGAGTTGAAGGATAGAAAGACGTTGAATTCTAGTTCTTTCCATGAGCTCGAGTCGTTCCCGGAAAGCCGAGGAGATCACCGTTTGAGAGTCGGTCCGCCGTTTCATTAGTCTTCCTTGGACGATGTTCTAGCAGCTCCACATGAAGAACCCGCATGAGTGACCTGCACTCAAAAAGGCAATTATAAGCAAAGTGTGTGTCCGAGGGAGTGAAGTTAATCAAATGAGATAACTCTTTACAATCCGTCTCCATTTCTGAGCGAATATCACCCGTAAGACAAGCCGTGCATTGACCCTCATATAACCCCCATATCTCAGCCATTCTTGTGAAAGGAAAGACTCCTTACAAAAACAATAACAAAATTACCAGAACTATCAGTCTATCACGTATAAGTCCTCCTGCACCTGCCCTCTAAATAGAGCTGTTAGAGGCTCCATCGAAATTCAACTTAAAACACCCACCGCCAGGGGGCTCCCAAGACAGAGTAGTAACTGATTTATTAATCTTAGTTTTGATATTTCCTAATATGGAAAAAATTCCACAGCTTGAGCCTAAATTCTAGAAATCAGAACAAAGGGGTCAGAGCTTTTACCTTTGAACACAAGTGTGTTACGACCTTTCCATAGAATCCACAAAACGAAAGGCATGGTATACAGCAAATATGCTTTATTGATTCAACAGCATGAGGGCATCTCGGGCAATTGTTATCAGTATGTAGACCAATACGATGCAACACATCATTCACAGGAATTCTATCATGCATAACTTTCCACAAGAAACACTTAATCTGAGGATAAGTTTTAAGTTTCCATAGCCAATTCCACTCAGAATTGTTAAAGGTAAGTTCCTAGCACTACTGTATTCCAGAGCAGAGAAATTTTTTGAACTTACCTTTGTCCAAAAACCTGCAGGATAGCTTGTCAGTGGCATAAGGATTTTGACTAATAAAGGCTCTAGAAATCAAGTCAATAATGCTAGGAGGAAGAACAAAAGACACACAATTATGATCCTGGAGATAATCAGCCACAGAAATATGTTCCTCCATTTCGCCGAGGGGGCCAGCAATCAAGCTCCTAATTGGCATTTGAGAACACCAAATGTCATTCCAAAAATTTATCCTACGGCCATTACCAACAGTCCATATGGAGTTATTACGAACCCATTGCCACTGTTTTCTAATTTTACTCCACATGGCAGAATCACACTTTTTTTAAGGGTTATCATGGTACTTACTCTTCATGACTTCAATCCAAGGATGGCAATCATTTCTGTACACCTGCCAAGTCAACTTGGCAATAGTAGCTCCATTCAACTCCTTAGCAGCGTGAATTCCTAAATCCCCCAAGGATTTATAGGCTTAGTAACATTTTCCCAATTGAAGCTTTCTATTATCAGAAGTAGCTCCCCAGATAAAATTTCTACTAATCCTATCAATCTAGTCAGTAATGGCCCTAGGTAGACAGTTTATTTGTATATAATAGCTGGGAATAGTGGCTAAAACAGAATTTGTGAGGACCACCCTTCCAGCGATAGTCAGGCAGTCCCTTTTCCACCCCTTTAACTTGGCATTCATTTTGTCAAGAATAAAAGCACAATCAGTTTTAGTCCACTTTTGAGGGGACATAGGAAAACCAAGGTAGTGACCAATATCCTGAGTTTCTTTAATCCCCAACTTATCACAGATTCTATTTCTCAAGGCAGCCACAGCATTGTCAGAAAACAGAACCCTAGACTTGTTGGCACTAATCATTTGACCAGAAACATCACAGAATTCATGCAACACCTTGTTAATAGTATTAGCAGACTTTAAGGAAGCCATGGCAAACAGACTAATGTCATCAACAAAGAATAAATGGGATAAATAGACAAGTTTCCTGCCCAGTCTACCCCCTTCCCAGCTCCCACTTTCACACTCCATGCAAATTTTAAACGCAAGGTACTCCAAACAAATAATAAAAATATATGGGGAGAGGGCATCACCTTGTCTTATACCACGGGTGGGGGTCATTTCCCCAGAGATTTCACCATTTATAAGAATTGACATAATATTAGAGGTAATGCAAGACATGATCAATTGAATAGCCTCTAAAGGGAAGTAAAAAAACTCAAGTGCTTGTTTAATAAAATGCCACTCCAGCCTATCATAGGCCTTATCAAGATCAAGTTTGATCGTCATATAGGCAACCTTACCTTTTTTAGCTCTAAAGGAATGGAGAGCTTCCTAAACGATAATGGCGTTGTCTGAGGCCTTTCTTCCAGGTATGAAAGCTGTTTGCCAAGGGCTAATCAGCCTTACTATATCCTTTCTAAGATGACTCATAATGATCTTAGAGATGATTTTATACTTAGTATTACACAGACTGAGAGGTCTAAAGCTTTTCACAGTTTCAGGACTTTCAATTTTAGGAATTAGAGCAACAAAACACTTATTCCACTCAGGGGGAAAAGCTTTAGAAATAAAAAATATCGACCACAACTTTCGCAAGAGACTCTCTAACCACATCCCAAAATTTTTTAAAGAGAAAAGGATGGAAGCCATCTGGTCCCCGGGCTTTAAAAGGCTTCAAATCCTTAACAGCCCCTTGGATTTCCTCAATTAAGGGAATATTAGCTATACAATTCAAACCAAATCCAGGAACCTTGAGTTTGGCTCTTACCTTCCAGAAAGGAGACCACTTAACAGAATCATGCGAAGCAGTAAATAAATCATTGAAGTGATCACAAATTAACCTAAAAACACCATCAGCAGAATCAATCCAATTCCCAACAGAGTCCTTTAACCTGACAATTTTACTTCTCCTTCTCCTAACAAGGGTTGAAGTTTGGAAAATTTTGGTGTTCCTATAACCCTCACTGGTCCAATCAACACGAGCCTTTAATCTCCGAAGATCTTCTTCTTGGTTAAGCAGGGATTTATAGGAAACAGTAAGCTCATGTTCAAGTTCAGAGAGAAACTTGGAAGGATAAGAATCAAGAGCTTTTTGAATACCAGAAAAACGAGCAAGGATTTTTTTTGTTTCATTTGGAAAAATGTTTCCAAAGACATCCTTATTCCATGTTTTAAGCAGCATGGAAAGATTATTTAAGTTCTCAGAAACAGGACTACCTGGGTTCCAATTATTAGAAATCAGAGATCTGAACTCCAAGTGATGACGCCAACAAAGTTCAAACCTAAAAGGTCTATTGCCTACTCTGGGACACTGGAAACACAGGTCAATAAGCAAGGGAGAATGATCTGAGTTTATACGAGGAAGGTGCAAAACAGTAGCCTCAGGAAAAATAGTACGCCAGCTAGCATTTGCCAAAGCATGATTTAATCTCACTCTAATAGTAGTACTACCTCTCTGGTTATTGGACCAAGCGTATTTATTACCCTTAAAACCCAAATCTAGGAGGCGACAATCACCAAGGCAGCCACGAAAATGAGATAAGCGAGTCTGATTAAGAGGATTTCCACCCCATTTCTCAGTATGCAGAAGAACCTCATTGAAGTCTCTGGCAATGAGTCAGGGACCTCTGAAACTATCACCTACATTTCTTAACTCAGACCACAGCTCACAATAGGTATTAAACATAGTGCTAGTAGCATAGACCACCAAAAAAAAGCCAAGAAGAAGAGTTGGGAAAATGAGGAACCTGGACTAACGCATGAATCGCTTGAGCTCCTTGGGGCACAACATCAATGGAGACCTTCGTCTTATCCCATAACAGCCAGATACCTGTTAGTATTGTGCCCAAAAAGCCAATCATGAGATGATTGTATTTTTGCACATTGAGTCATGATATTTTATTGAGGCATTAATCTAGCAATTATATTTGTTGTTTTGTTTCTGCGTAACGTAATAAGCATAACTGTAGCCCTAGAATAATGATATTCTGAAACGTCCCTAGTCTAGTATTATTGTGGAGTGGGTTGCAATAATACATAATGACTAGCATATGTGGAGACTAATATGAGATATGTAGTCTACATATGGGTACAAGTTGGAGAACTTGTGTACTGGACCGACCCACCATGAGAACACTTCATGGATCGTTATATGAGTGTCATAAGTGATTCTCATAGTGATCATGGTATATGTAGTCCTTCGACCTAAGATCATCAAGGTTCCCTACATGTGAGTCACATACTTTGATACTTTCCTTTGTTGCTCGTAACTGAGTGAACTTGAAGGAGGTCATTGGGTATGTCACATATCATGCGGAGGGATTTGTATGATCAAGATGGGATTTGTCCCTCCTATGTAACGGGAGTGATATCTTCGGGCCCCTTGATAGAGTGAGACTTAGAAAAATGCATGGCCATGCTCGGATGAGTTGATATATGATATCAATGTCATCAGTTTAAGTTGGTCTACTCGGTAATCAAGAAACCAAAGATTGGGCTATACGAGAGTGACACATTCCATGTCTCGTGCTTAGTCTTGATATCTTGGACAAAGGGACAATGGCATATATCGGTGATGATCATAAAGGTTTAGTCGAATCACCGACAATCTTGTCACTTGGGTAGCAATGATGTGTTGCTAGACACCGCTCATTGCTTATGATCATAAATGTGATTTATGATCATTGCCAACATGGCAAGAGCCTATTGGGTCGCACACATAGAGCTATTTGGATCATTAGAGTGCATGGGCTAATTATTTGGGTTATGGTTTCACTTTAATTTCGTATTAATAATGGGCCCAAGAGTTGAGCCATTATTAAGCCCGAAATTAAATCCTAATTGGATTAGGGCTTTGAAACCCATTAGGCCTGGAAGTTGAGTCTCACTATAAATACAACTTTTAAGTGAGAAATTCGCAGGTCTCCTTGCCCTAGCCTCCAAAAAGGACAGTCGCACTCTTCTCTTGCAATTCCTTGGAGGACGCAAGCTAGCACTGCGTGCGCAAGAGAAACGCATCTGCCGGGACGTGGTGGAAGCGTGGTGATCCCGAGAGGCTCGTGTGGATACCATAGAGAGCCTGAACACGTCAACTGTTCAGGTTTTGTGATTCGACTCTACAGTTGAGTGAGAGATCTCAACCGAAAATTAGGTATGAAATTTTCGAACACCCGGTTTACCCCGTTTCACTTGGATCCTGGAGGGTTTCGGTTAAATTCCGCTGCGCTGTTTGGCTCCCGAAACCCAACAATACCACCCGAGAATCCATTGGAATCCAGAAGGTATCGTCCATCATACACTAAACTGGCACTGATCTTCCTCGTAGTCCCTCTAGAGATACGGGTTTCAAACACCCCTAAGATGGTCGGACGATGCTGATGAATGAGGTCCATAATAGTGGGTTTGAAAGAGGGTTTGCAGCTTCATATCAAAATTAATGAGTAGTTTCCCTCCCAGCCACCACTTGGCAAAGCTCTCCAACAGAAAAGCCATCTTCTTCTCTTTGTCCCACATCACCATGTCCGCATTTTTATGGTAATGGGGCAGTCTGACGATCTTGGTCCATGGCGCAACATCTTCTATTTCCTTTATCTTCATCAGATGCAAGGAGTATTCCCGAGTCTCCTTCTCTCTCAGGAGCAGCTTGCAGAACTGGAGTTCAGTCTTGAATCTAATGTGCAGGGCTTTCAAAATTTTTGTGAAAGGGGAGGGGTCCCGCCTCGCCTAGCGGATCGTCTGTTCTATTGATTCCATCGCACATCAATGATTAGTGAATCCAGTGTTCCTTTTCTTTCTTCTGCTCGCTACACATTCTTCCAGAGGTGTACACTGGAATAGGTAACCAGGGGAGAAGGTTGGGTACACTGGAAGAATGTGTACGTCTCTCCGTTGCCTTAAAAGAAAATGGGCCTATAGGTGTAGCCCGCCATTGCTTGGATTTTGCCCGGTGCTGAGTGTGCGTGGACTGTTGACCTCCACCAGGTTGTTGTCTGTTGCTTTGACCGTTGAGGTAGCCGTTTGGTCATGGGAAACTGTTAGTTGTTCCATCCGGTCTGACTTGAGCTCCAGTATGGGAGTTGTTTCTGATTGCCACATATGATTTTCCAGTGACTTTGTTCCTGATGGCTTGCTTTCATCTAGGATGAACCTCTAGCCATGGGGCTATCTCCATTGTCAGGCTTATAGCCTTCCTCCACCTTTTGTGCTTTGGTACAACCATTAACAATTGGAAAGTATTAACTATTCTAGGTACCATTGAAAGATCTTTCTTTGTCACTTGCACAATCCGCCTGAAGATGTCCAATGCACCCACATTTATAACAAAGAGCTGTAACTCTATACACAACCGGTTGGACCAATGAGCTAAGTCTGATCTTGGTAACTAAGGGTTTATCCAGCTCTACTTTCACACATAAACGAGCATATTACCCTCTGATACCTTTCTCAGTGTTGATTTCCGGCTTCTCTTAGAATATCTTCTTCGTAGAACTCTAGCGGTAGTTTCAGTAACCGTGCCCAGATCGCTATTGTTGTGATTTTTGCTTGTTTAGTTCTGAGTTCTCGTTCCCAGGGGCAAACTGTGACGTAATAGGATCCCAAAAACCTGGGACCATCATATAGTGCTCATTTATAGGCTTCAGAGGAGGCAAACTTGAAGAGGAATAAATCTCCTAAGTCAATGCATGACATTTCTCCCTAAAACCTTAACAATATTGCGGCTATTTCTTCCTGATTCTTCTTCTCATATCCTTGCTAATTTTAACTGTCGGAAGATCGTCATCCACCTCTACATTATCTTCTACATCTTTGTCACTTTTGTTAGGAGACAAAGCATCAGCACCCGAAACCTGGCCTTCCTCCATTTGTGTATCCTTTTATCAGATGCGATCTGAAGAACCATAAAGGCCTCATTTCAGGGAATCGCAATTGTCACCTCTAATCCTCTTGGTGCCTATTTCCTGAGAATCAGATGTTTCCACACAGGTTGCAACGTGTAGGCAAACAGGGGTTTCAGTGCTCCCCGCCATCTCAGCCCCTAAGTGGCGATGGAAATGACTGAACTTACTCACGATGAGAGTTACAAAGAACCAGAAAGGATTAATGACACTAGACAGGCCAGATCGCTAGGAAAACCTCAGACAGAGACTTTCTCTCTCTAACCAGAGACCCTTTGTTATTGTAACATCATGGCATTTTGTTAAAATATTTTGCAAGTCGTTGTTAAAATTTTTTTTTTTTTTGGAAAAAAATTAAAAGGTGTGCCGTTCAGTTGGACTACAAAATAAGAGACTGCAAGCCGAGAGGCAAAGTACTTCCCGACGAAATGCTAATGTGTCAAAGTCTTTGGACAACATCAGTCGCCTGGGTACAAAGATAAAGAGGAAGGGCATCCGTGGTCAAGTCAGTAAGGTTGTTGCATATGTTAGGTGAAAGAGCAGATTCAGTTTTAAAACTTTGATCATTTTTTTATGTAAGTCCTAAAATATTATAATTTTTTATTTAAATCTTAAAATTTTCAAAATGTATAATCAATTATTCCTAAACCATTAGTCTCTTGTTCTAAGGTTAACTTTAGGACAAACTATTTACAAATTTTGCAAGTTTTAGAACACAAATGGAAATTCAAAAAGTTTTATGACTTAAATAAAAAGTTGCAAAAGATTTAGGACTGAAGGCTGTTTTTTCCTTCGTCTAGGATGATATTTGTATCTCCATTTTTTACTTTGTTATCTCTTAATAAAATTTTTGTATTGCCAATAAAAAAAATGAAATAGTCTTTCCCTGACTTTAAATATATTTTTTTAGAAGTAAGAATTTCTTACAATTTTTTTTATTTCTTTGAAGAAAAGCTAAAAAAATATATATGTTTTTGCAAAAAGAAAAATTTAAGTACTTTTGAAGATCTTAGAGGATAATCAAAAGTTTCAAAGGATACAAGACATCTCAGAATAAATATTTTCAGACATTAAAAAGTAATCACAGCGTAACTTATATAGAAATAATAAATTTGTTTATGAGTTTGGGAATTTTTTAAAATAATTTTTCCTAACTGGAAAAGGATATTAATGAAACATATTGAATAAGAATAAAGTGTGATTTTTTATTATTCGATGCATAAATAGAAAACAATATCGTATCTTCTTTTGAAAAATTAAAAAAGAAAAGCATTTTTATTTTCATCATAAGAAAATGGAGGATTGGTTTTCAGAAGTATTTCAAAAAAACACAAAGAAAGACAAATTGGTATTTTCTCAAAAGATTTTGAAACACCAATGAAATAAAAGCCAGGGGAAATACTACTTTCAATTCTAAATCTTTCATGAAATTTCTATTTAAGTCCTAAAATGTTTCAATTTTTATTTGGGTTCTACAACTTGCACAATGTGTAAATAGTTAGTCCTAGTGTTAACTTTAGAACAAGTAGCTAATGGTTTAAGACTATGTACATATTTTGAAAGTTTTAGTACTCAAATAGAAACTTGCAAAGTTTTAGGACTTAAATAAAAAAATGATCAAAATTGTAGAACTTAATGTTTTCTTTCCCCAATGCGTTATAATGAGTGGCGAGATAGACGTAGCCACTGTATATATAGCCAAATAACGGGTTTAATAGACTTGTGCTTCAATCCTTGACCTACATGAGCTTCACACTATAAACTTGGTCTTGGGCATGGTAACCCAAGATTTGTTATGTTTATTTTAGGTTATGGGAATCAACAAGTACATCACCTAAGGGAATACGGGGTTTAAAGCATCCTTGCATTTTGGTATTCATATGTGGCAAACATATGAATAGGCCTTTATGCACATTAGGTGAACTATCCTATGTCCGGCATACATACAATTTGCTTAATAGAGGTTTCGGGCTCAGCATTCATGAAGACTGCTTTTGAAGTTGGCTTTTAGCCTTGTACCATAGATGGGATACAATTCAACTGGTGATAATGAGTATGAGCTTTTCTCCATAGGGCATAATGCTATATGCCTTTATAATTTTTAGGAAAATGGTATTCTAGCTCTTCATACTTTTGATGTAGCAATCTCTTGATAGAAGTAAGATGCATTAACCTTTATGAGTAGGCCTCTTTATGCATTTTAGGGATCTTACCATTCTCTTATAGGCTTAGTCCCCAATTGTAGAGGATGGTTCCCTACCTGGATTGTAGCTCCAGCTCCATTTGTTTTGCAATTCTACAGAAACGAAGATCTCACCTACACAATATATTATTGCTCGCAATTTTGCATATTCTCTGCCCTTTACTTTGTTGTGTCAATCCTACTTTTATCTTAAAACACCTTCATCCTAAAAGCCTATTTACTTAATCATATAATTTTCCTCTATCTAAATTAAAAAGTCTACAAAATCTTTCTTTTAAACATCTCTCATACTTGTACATCCTCCCATAACCTAATCTTTTCACCATCCTCTACCTTCTAATAGGAACCTCATTGGTATAAGACCAAAAAATGCAACAAGATGCTTATCAGACTCCACAAGAACAATCTAAGAGCTAAGAATACCCCACCCTTATCAACCAGTGAATACAAATGAGAAACATGGCAAAACACACAAAGAAACTAGTTAAGCTCCTATGTGCCGAAAATAAGTTTAATAAGAACTAAGAAGAGAAACTCCCAAGCAACTAACTTTATTAACGATTACCTGTGTTGACAATAGCATACAAGGGATTTATTTATAGGTTTTAATGATCTAAAGACTGAATGGAACAAGTCCTAAAAGGACTAGAAGTTCTAAGCTAGCTTAAGATACAAATCCTCCTAGGTTAAGGAGTCCTAACACTCAAAACTTTACCAAAACAAGTAGAAACATGTGCAACTTTTGTACATGCAAAATATGTCTTTAATATAATTTAAAAAAATGAAATAAACTATAAAAATCTGGAAAATTGGATGGAAACCTAAGTTGGCAAGTTGGGCTTTCTCAGGTGCACACTAGGAAGCCCCCTTGGCTCGCTTTTGGGGTCTTCATAGGATCTATGTCCTATCATCCTCATTTTCATGCATGGTCTTGCATGGATGCTTCCCAACATCCATAGGACATATTAGAGGAGTCTCTAGCTACCTTGGCTACCCATGCACCCACAGCACTCAAGATATTCATATAGGAGTGAACGGTGCCCTTGTGTGTACTCTTGAGGGCCTCTTAGGTGTTCTCTTGCACATGCTCTCCATGTACAACCTTCAAGTGTCCAAGAAAATTTAAAATCAAACTTGAAAGTGTATCCTAAACCTTCTTAGCATGCCTCCTTGTCATTCGTACTGAGCTTGTCACCAAAAGGTCCTTAAGTGCTTATAGTGTAGTTTAGGCTCCTCCATCATCTCCCCCTTCCTCAAAAGGACTCATCCTTGAATCTGCATTGTCATATAGAGAGAGATCGTACAAATTAAAAGTATCACTAACATTATACTCACCTAGCAAATCAAGTTGGTAGGCATTATCATTAATCTTCTTCACAACTTAAAAAGGGTCATCTCCTGTTGGTTGCGACTTAGTCTTTCTTTAAGCAAGGAAAATTTTCTTCCTCCCGTGCACCCAAACCCAATCTCCAAGTTCAAAAGTCACTATCTTATGCCCTTTATTGACCAAATGTGCCACATGTTGATTCTTCTTTTCAATTTGAGCTTTAACGTTCTTATGCATTGTGCATGCCAATTCTGCCTTTTCAGCACCATTTATGCTGGAAAACTCATTAGTAGGCAAAGGAAAAAGATCTAAAGGGGTCAATGGACTAAGGCCACATATAAATTAAAAAGAGGAGTATTTTTTTGTCTTATGGAAATTCCTATTATATGCAAATTCAACATGTGGTAGACAATCCTCCTATGTTTTCAAGTTTTTCTTAATAATGACTTTAAGCAAAGTATTTAAAGTTCTATTTGTTACCATAGTTTATGGGTGACATGAAGTAAAATAGCAATTTTGTACCAAGTTTACTCCACAATGTTCTCCATAAGTAGCAAAAAAATTTAGCATATTTATCAGACATTATGGTTTTAGGAACCCCATGTAGACATCCACTTCCTTGAAGAACAACTCAGCCACATTTACAGCATCATCAGTTTTGTTGCATTGAATAAAATGCACCATCTTGGAAAATCTATCCACAAAAAAAAAAAAAAGAATCTCTTCCTCTTTTAGTCATAAGAAGTCTTACGATAAAATCCATAGAGATGTTAGTCCAAGAATGTGAAGGTATGGGTAGAGGAGTATATAAACCATTAGTAGTTTGCTTAGATTTAGCCTTCTTGCAAGCAATGCAATGGCTACAAACCGTTTCAACATTCTTTCTCATATGTGGCCAAAAGAAGTGTTCTTTGAGAATCTCCAAGGCATTAGGTATACCAAAGAGTCCCATAAGACCACCACTATGAGCCTCCTTGATAAGCAACTCCCTCATAGATGTTCGTGGCATACACAACCTATTTTCTCTAAAGAGAAATCCATCTTGTTCATAAAACTTGTCAAAAGTAACATTAGAACACTTAGAAAAGAAATCTTTAAAATTTGGGTCAATTGCATACAATTTCTTTAAGTGTTCAAATCCAAGCAACTTAGCATCTAGAGTGGATAGTAAGGCATACCTCCTATATAGTGCATCCGCCACTATATTCTCTTTGCTTTGCTTGTACTTAATCACGTAAGGAAAAAATTCAATAAATTCCACCCACTTAGCATGTCATTTGTTCAATTTACCTTGGCCCTTGAGATGTCTAAAAGATTGATGATCCGTGTGAATGACAAACTCCTTGGGACATAAGTAATGTTGTCATGTCTCCAATGCCCTCATTAAGGCATACAACTCCTTATCATAAACAAGATAGTTAAGTGCTACTCCATTAAGTTTCTCACTAAAGAAAGCAATTGACCGCCTCTCTTGCATCAAGATAGGTCCAATGCCTAAACTTGAGGCATCACACTTAATCCCAAGTTTGAGAAAAGTTAGGTAAAGCTAACACAGGTGCATGACACAACTCCTCTTTCAATAACATGAATGCTTTGTGTTAAGCTATCTCCCACCTAAAACTAACATTATTTTTAACAACTTCAGTAAGAGGTACTGCAATAGTAGAAAAATTCTTAACAAACCTTCTATAGAAGCTAGCTAACCTATAAAAGGATCTTACCTAAAAAATTATTGTAGGAATCGGCTATTCTTAGATGGCTTCTACCTCTTCTTGGCCAACTTTAACACCTTTAGAGCTTACAACATATCCAAGAAAGATCACTTTATCAACACAAAAAGAGCACTTTTTAAGGTTGGCAAATAAATTTTGTTCTCTTAATGTTTCTAACACTAGCCTTGAGTGTTCCACTTACTCTTCTAGGTCTTTGCTATAAAGTAAGATTATACAACAACAAACTTCCTATAAAGCCATGCAAAACATGATTCATAAGTCTCATAAAAGTGCTATGAGTATTAGTCAAACCAAATGACATTACCAGCCACTTGTATAAGCCAAATTTGTTTTCAAAAGTTATCTTCCATTTATCCCCCTTCCTTATTCTTATTTGATGGTACCCACTTTTTAAATCAATCTTTGAAAATAAAGTAAAACCAAGCAATTCATCAAGCATATAATCAAATCTAAGGATAAGGTGTCTATACTTTATAGTGATTTTGTTGATAGGTTTACAATCCATGCACATTTGCCATGAATCATCCTCCTTTGGCACTAATAACACAGGTACAGCACATGCACTCATACTCTCTCTAACAAATCCTTTCGCCAACAAATCCTTCACTTACTTTTTGATTTCCTTAGTCTCCTCAGGGTTTGTTCTATATATGACTTTGTTAAGAATAGGAGCTCCAGGGATCAGGTCAATTTAATGTTCCATCCCTCTAATTGGTGATAAGCCCCTTGGTTGCTCAGGAAAAACATCCTCAAATTCCTGCAACAAAGACACAGCTGAACTAGGAAAAAGGTTAGATCATTGATAGTAAGATATGAATCTTTATAAAACAAAAAAAGAACTGGCCTTCTTGCTTAAAGGGCTTGCCTTACATCTATCATTTTAACAATGCAACACTCTTTCTTTTCATTTAGCTTCCCTTCTTTCTTTTTTCTTAGGAACTTTCCACTCTCTTTCCTTTTAATTTCACACTCCTTATATTTTCTCTCGGTTGTTCTCTTAACTTTCCTCTCATGCTTTTCTCTCTTACCCTCAACTTTCCCCTTATTCACTTTTCTCTTAACCTTCCATTGAAGCTTGTATTGATCCTCCAAGACTTGTTGTGAAGAAGTGGAAAAAGAGTAACTAGCCTATTTTTATGAATAAAAAAGTAGAAATTTTGATCACTACTATGAGTAACCTTCCTATCATATTGTCATAGTCTCCCAAGTAAGATATGACATGCTTGCTTTGGCACAACATCAGAAAGAACCTCATCATGGTAAGTACCAATCTTAAAAGCAACAAGAACTTGCTTTGCTACCCTTACCTCACTAGTATCATTCAACCATTGCAACCTACATGGCTGTGGGTGCTTATGTGTAGGAAGTTGCAACTTCTCCACCATTGTTATGCTAGCCACATTGGTGCAGCTTATTGAATCAATGATAAGGCTACAAACTTGATTTTTGATTTCACATCTAGTATGGAATATGCACTCCCTTTAGTTAGTCTTCTTCTTAGCTTGCACACTAAGAGCCCTCATTACAAAAAAAGAAAAGTCTCTATCTTCACAACTTACTTACGGTGTATTTTTATCTTCAGAAGTGAGCTCTCCATCTTTTTAATGACCATGACTCTCTTGTTTGAGTAGTCTCACATGTAATGCCCCTTTCCCCTACACTTGAAGCACTCCATCTCTTTAGCTTTAGGAAGACTCTTAAGTTGAGGTGTGGACTTGTCTTGAGGCTGAAATATGGCCACCTTGGTGTTGGGTGTCACCTCCATTCTAGGCCTTGAAACCTCATTCTTGACATCTTTGCTCAAACCTCCTCTCCAAGTAGAATTTACTCCTTAAGCCATCTTTGCTATCTTGGATCTTTGAAGAATCCTCTCAGCCTTAGTAGTGTGGTGCAATAAATCCTCCAAATTGACATAAGGCACCATCTCCACCTTGTTGTCAATTTCATAATTAAGGCTATTATTGAATCTTGCAATGGTACTCTCCTTATTTTCAACAATGTTAGCTTGGGTCAAGGTAATCTCCAAATCTTTATGATAGTCCTCCATACTCCTATTACTTGCACTAATCTTTAGAGCTTCAAGTGTTGATGTCTATACTAATAACTTGGCATATACTTCATCCTCTTCAAGGACTTGAGATTTTTCCAAGTTCTTATAGGCTCCTCTTCATTCCTCCTTGTAGAAGTCATAACCTGATTCCACCATATAAGAACATGGTCAGTAATTTAATAGTAGCTAATTTTACCTTATTCTCCTCTGAGTAGTTGTGGCAATCGAACATCATCTTAATCTTTTGTTCATACTCCCAATACACTTTTGGATTACTTTTTTCTTTGAAAGATAGAATGGTAAGCTTGATGGAGTTCAAATTGGCATATTCCCTCCTTTATTGTTTAGGTGCATTCCAAGCTTCTTTCTCCTCATGTTTAGAAGCCTTTATCCTTACTCCTCTAGTTGGCATAAATAAAGGGTTAGTCTTCCTTTGCAATTGGTTGATGGGCCCTCCTTGTTGGTCAATTGGGAACCAATCTCCTCTAGCTTTTGGCCATTAACATTCATCTTGGCCATCAAACATTCCATTATGGCTTGTAGGGCCTTAAACTTGAATTTGGAATTACCCTCCATTTCTAAAAACTTTGTCATTCTATCTAGAAACAATGAGTTCTTCCTCACAACACTCAAATTTGTTAGTGGGTTATTTGCTTAAAATAACCATCTCCTATGTTCTAGATGAACTAGCTCTCTAGACAAGCAGAAGAAAACTAATCCTTTAAGGGTTTTGGAAATTAGAATCAAGAGGTTCTAGCAACAAAAGGTTGCAAGAACATAAGAAGAACTAGAGCTTAAAGGCAAAAAAAGTTTCAGGTTAGGGTTTTCCAACAAAACTGGATTTGCTTGCTTAATAAGAAACTGTTCTTTCAATTCAACTTTGCCAATTGTTGTCCAAAACTTACAGAATTTTTTTCTCTCATTGTTTCACAAGAAAACAATGATTTAACCTATGGACAGCAATAAAAACCAAATGAAAACTTGGTTTAAAGTGCCTTGACAAAAAATCGAGAACAATTTCTTCAACTTCTTTTTCTTTCTTCTTTCTTTTTCTATTTATCTTTTTTTTTTTTTTTTATGAAATAAAATGGACGAAAAAGTTAGAAAGGATGAATGAAACAAGAAAGACTAGGAGCCAAAGCAAAAAAACACAAAAGATGGACTAGGAAAATAAGGATGCAAATCGAGACTTAAACAATGATGGACAAACTTGGGTGGACCTGTAACATAAGGAAAATAATTAATAGGAATGAAATATGAAAAGAACAAGAAAAAATTGAAAGAAACAAAAAGAAAGAACAAAGATCAATTGGATATGTTCTTGGATAGAACTTGTGGCTCTGATACCATTGATTAAAGCCCTATTAGTATATGACCAAGAAACACTACAAGATACGTATCATGTTACCCACTCTGGGGTAGTCCAATTATGGTGCCAAAACTGTGCTTTTAGACTCCCAGGATTGGTAATGTTCTGTATGCTATCAGAACACTACCCTTAGTGTGCATACCCAAGTGACCCTCTTGGGCACTATGTAAATACATGCATATTGGTCCAACCATCACACACATATTCACATTGCATGCACACCATGGCAGCAAAGAAGGAAAACACTAGCACAAGTCTTAGTTTTGGCTTCCACACATTAGGCAATCTTGTTAAGTTCTAGTGGCCAGCTACTGCACCTGTAACTTCCACTAATAAACTGTATCATTCTAGCCACATAGCCCCCTGTTTTCTTTGCTCCATTATCAAGTAGAGACTTAGAGCAAACCAAGGAATTTTGTTTTACATCAATAGCCCACCTATGGACCAAGTTATGGATTTTTGAAGTTGGTTACAAAATTCTGACCAAATGAACAGTAACTCAGCCAACTTTGCAACGTCATATCTTTGGCTACAGGGCTCTAAATCCAGAAATTCAAAATTCCAGTTCAACCTCTAGATGTTCTCTAGGTGTGGTCAAAATTTCATACCAAGATTCATTCTACACAGGGAGATATTAAACTTTAGGTCCAGAGTCAAAATTCTGGCAACTTTTGGACCATTTTGCCCATACAATTTTTCCAAACCATGCAAACACTTCATTCACAAGGGGAAAGCCCTCCAAGGCTATCCCATATATGTCCATTACACATAGGAATTACATTCTCTTTCTTTTAACAACTTTATGTGGCCAAAACAGAATTTACAAGTAAGCAGCCCATCATTCACACTTAGGCAGCTTTGCACCACATCACTTACATAGCCAAAACATTACTCAAATGTTCACATACTTGTCTCATTTTACATACACTACATGTACATGCATACATGCACTACAATATGGTCTTAACTCAGCTAAATACGCACCCTAGGTTACAGGAGGTCCTGAGACACAATGGACTCCAAAAACAGGATGCTGGACAGCTGCTGCACAACACAATAAGTACCACCATTAAAAATACCAAATGTGCTCCTAAAATCACCAAACTTTCCAGATCATAACTAGACATATGGAAGTTCATGTACCTGAAATTTCAGATCAAAAATCAAACCACAATGGTTAGTTTGAAGGTGATCTTTCTGCTGGACCTGAAATGACAGAATTGAGGGGAGTAAGTGTCATTGAGAAACTTAGTAAGGGTAACACTTGGTTTCTTAAGGTAATGTGATCCTCATTAAAACCTGAATCCAAAGACACTAAAACAAAAAAACCTGAATCCAAAGACATTAAAACAAGATATAGCAACCAAATGCAGCAGCCAAACACAAACAACAAACACATGAAATGTGGCAACAGCATATACCATAGGTTAGTCCATAAAACACATAATAAAATGCTTGGTCTTAGGAGGATTTTAACAGTAGTTAGTACTAACTTTGGGCTCTAGAAACCCTCACTTTACTGCCATCTTTGTGCACTTCACACTAGGTCACAAAACCTTCAATAAGTGCACTCCCCTCAATAAGCTTGGTTCATCAAGCTCATGGCTCTCTTCCAAGTTTAGCCATAGCTCCATGGATGTTTGAAAATACAGAAAACATCCCATGAGAGCAAGAGAACCCTTACCAAAGAGTGTAGGCCGAATTTGAAGCTTAATCCTTGAAGTATGCAAGAAATAGCTCTAGTTTGCTTCCAATTGCTTCCTTTTGCCTTCAATTTCAATCAATTGCAAGTTTGAAGGTGTGGTGGCTATGGAGGAAGTATGGCTGTATTCTTGGGCTAGGGGAGGACGAAAATGAGAGTAAGATAAGTGATTTGGCCACTTAAATGAGCTTAAGGGCACCAAAACACACTTAACAAGCTTAACATTGCTTTATGTCATTTTCCTTCTCACTAATTATGGTTTCTTTGTCTTAAACTCATTGGTACACATGTGCCCAACATTTTTGACTAATTATCAAGTCATGGCTGCCTCCCCCATGGTGGGATAACCCCAAAATTCCACCCTTAGACTTAAGTCAAAAGCTTGAACACCTTAAGGTTTACACTAGGACATTTAGGTCCTTATTGCCTTTAGTGTTTCCTTTGTTCAAACTTGTCTTCCATGAGTAATTTGGTCCTCCAATAGCACTTTCATACCATTTATATCCTTCCCATAACTCTCCAAGTCTCTTTCTTGAGAGTTGTTCAATTGAGTACCCGAATTTCCAAAACCTTACAAAAAAGTCCATAGGTTGCTTGAAAAACAAGCAATCCTTAAGGCTTTTCTTGGGGGCTATGTTACCAACTTGGAACACTTTTAAGGAGGTGTTGATCATGCCTTTTACCCCCCACACTTTAAACACTATGGTAAAAATTACACAATATAATGGTTTTTAGCCATTATGACACACTTGTAATTCTCCCATGTTATGAGGTAGTAACATATCAAGCTCCACAAAAATAATCCAAGAGGTAGGAAACCCCTAACCCTATTCAACCTATGAATATAAATGAGAAGTATTACAAAACATACAAAGAAACTAGTTAAGCTCCTATGTGTCAAAAATAAGTTCAATAAGAACTAATAAAAGAAACTCTCATGCAAATAACTTTATTAATGATTACCTATGTTGAAAATGGAGTACAATGGCCTTATTTATAAGGCTTGAAGGTCTAAAGGTCGAATGGAACAAGTCTTAAAAGAACTAGATGTCCTAAGCTAGGTTAAGATTCAACTCCTACTAGGTTTTGGGGTCCTAACACTCAAAATTTTCCAAAACAAGTAAAAAAATAGTGTGCAACCTTTTCAAATGCAAAATATGTCTTTAATATACTTAAAACTAATGAAATAAACTAAAGAAGTCTAGAAAATTGGCTAGAAATCTAGGTTGGCATGTTGGGCCTTCTCAGGTTCACCTTTAGAAGCCCTATTGGGTCGATTTTAAGGTCTTCATAGGTTCCACATCCTATCTTCCTCATTTTCATGCATGGCTTTGCATGGATGATTCCCAAATTCCATAGGGCATATCAGAGGAGTCTTTAGCTACTTGGTTGCCCATGCATCCCCAACATTTAAGATATTCATGTAGGAGTGAATAGTGCCCTCGAGTGTGCTCTTAAGGGCCTCTTGGGTGTTATATTGCACATGCTCTCCTTGTTTAGCCTTCGAGTGCCCAAGAAACTTTAAAACCAAACTTCAAAGTGTATCTTGAACCTTCGTAGCATGCCTCCTTATCATTGGTCCTAAGCTTATCACAAAAGGGTCCTTAGGTGCTTGTAGTGTAGCATGGGCTCCTTTATCACCTTACATTTAAAAGATGTCACAAAATTCACCCCATTTCCCCTATTTCAAAACCAGCTTTCACAATCCTGCCAATACCCTACCACCACCATTACTTTCCTTACAATTTATACAAACTCCTCATTTTTCTCCAAGAATAACGTTAATAATTCTAACCCACACAACATTTTCCTCTTATCTAAATTGCCACCACCATTTCTTTAATGATGCTATTTTTTTTTCATATAAACTTTCAATGCCTAAGCCTCTATCTTCCAAACAAGCCAAAACCTTATTCTAGGCAACTGACACAATACTCTTACCCTCCCCTTCACCCCTACAAAAAAAAAAATAATTTTGGATACTCTTATTGTGATGAATAAGCACTCATTGAGGCATGAAACATTGAGAGACAAATTAGGGAATGCTTCTAAGCATCAACTTGATTAAGATTAGCTTTCCAATCATTGGTAGAATTTTTTCTTTGTAACTATTAGTTTGCTTTTAATCTTGTCAATTACAAGCTTCCATGCATCAACTCTCCTTATATTTTTTGGAATTTAGTTAGAAAGAGTGATTATTAAATTCCATAGAAACACTAAGATATATTTGTTTTACTACTGCTTGACATGCTCACACCATATGTTGGTGTTATGATTAGCTCACATCATCACTTCTAACATTAACTAGAGGTAGTTAAGTAGTTAAGATGATGTGGCACATATGTGTGACACATCATCACATTGGAACCAATAGAATGTTGGCATGTAGCAATTGTGTGGCGCATATGTGCACGCTTTAACACATGGGATAATTGCTTAACAACTACAACTACTCATATTATAAAGCGATATGACCTTTAGATGAAAGGATATGCCTACCCCAACATATATAACCCTTGGGAAGGTAGTTATGCACCATAACTATCCTGGTTAGTGAAATACATGACTTTTAGTGAAAGGTCATGTTTCAGGAAAATTTAACAACTTTTAGGAGGTGCTTATGGCCTTGATTTAAGAGTTGTGTCTAAATTGCCAAACCAACATATCCCTTCTAATGATAGTTATTGCCTTATTTCAAGGGAAGAACTTATAGGTGGATAAGGACACAACTTGACAAAGTAGTATAACCTTTTATAAAGAGTTATGACTATTTTATGAAGGGTTATGACCTTCATAAATGCCAATTCCCCTATAAATAGCGAGCATAGAATTATGTAGAACAAGTTACGAACACAACTTTTAGAGGATTTACTTGTTCTATTTCACCCACTACTTCCCCCTCTATTTCACCCTACATATTTCTCTATCACCATAAAGAGAATTCTGGTTAAGTATTAGGTATGAACTAGCATATTTAGTTACTTGTGTTTCCAAGTTAATTAAATATATGATTTTGGGTGTTTACAATAAGTCACGTCTTCTGCAACATACTCAAAAAAACATCATTCGTCAAGAAGATTATTACTCTATTTTACAGTGATAACCAAGTATGGCTTAATTTTTACATTTATTCTATGTTCTAGAAATGGAAATGTTCATTAGTTGTAAACTTAAATTTCATTCATTGGTATCTGAGCCCATAGGTTCAATATGCATGCTTTTTTAGACAACCTTAGGTTTTTGAAATTTTTTTGCATTCTATACCAATATGATCAACCTTAACTTTAATCTATATGCTAGGATTTATTTTAGTTACTAAATTTAAAATATATATGCATGTTTACGCTTGGTAAATTCACTAAGTTAACCAAAAGATATGGAGATAAGTGTATAAATTATTGTGGTGTAAGCATATAGATTATTTTGTGTGTTCGGCCTTGTGTGTATGCAAGTTGTGCATCTTTTTTTGAACTTTGCGCTCTTAAAGTTTTTCTTGGCATACTAGCAGGTCAAATTGTATATATGTTTTTTTTATATTGTATTATTGAATTTGTGTATATATATATATATATATGTACAAGGCAATTTAAGACAAGTAAATTAAAATAGATTTGATTACATATATGTGTGCATGTTTTTGGTTTATTTTGGCAAGGATAAGTTATTTTATTTTACTTGTTCTTGAAATTATCTCGTTGTGCTAATATATGCATATGTCTAATATACCAACTATTACATTTTGTAGATTTCTAACTTCATGAGTGGAGTTATTGATGAACTAAGTTTAGATATGAAACTTAATGATGACAAAAAATTCATCATGCATAAAGATAGTCAGGGGGTGCTAAGTGAATAGGAGTTATTAATCATTATGTTTGAAGTTTTTGGAGAAGGCAAACACAAGAAAAAGGAAACCAAAATGTTTGGTTTGTGATTACAAAGTAACCTAACCAAATGGTTGCTTAGTGATTAATGTACATAGTTTCTCATTCTTTTTAAACTGTACATTATATGTAATGTATACATTTTGGTTGTAACGACTCTCCTAGTCAATGACTGGCTTTGATTGGGTAACTGTGTTTTATTTAAGTGTTTTCACTTAAGCACCTCAAATTAGCATCTTATTAAGCAAGAAAGACAAGCTAAGTATAAGTAAGCATGAGTTCCTAAGTGTGATTTGGCACTTAAGAGTCAAAAAGGGAAAAATAGTGATTTTGACTAAAGTGATTGGCATGATTGTAATTTTGATGAAATTAGTGTCATGTAAGGAATTTTGACTAATTAAGTTAACAAAATGAGTTATTCTAGCCATTAGAACCTTTATTTGAAGGAAAAGTGCAAAAATTGCACTAAGTGCTCAATTGAGCCATTTTTGTCTTTAGTGGCTTAAGTGTCCATGAGGCTAAATGTAAGAGGCTGATAAACATTGTTAGTGACCAAGGAGGGATGATTTTGGTTGTTATTTTGGGTGTGTGGTTAGTGGCCAAAACAAAAGAGAACTTGAGAGCCAAGAGGCAAGAAATCATGAGTTATTAGTGAAGTGGTTATGATATTTTGGGCTAGTTTGACTTCCATTTGCCAATTCTTCATTTCCCAATTTCGTGGCTCCCTTTCCCCACTAGATATTTTGCTTCAAACCTCCCTAATTTTACAAATTTCCATCAAATTTGAAGGTCCTAGCGTGAATCCAAGAAACCTCCAACTCATTCTTGGTGTTTTTGCTCCAATTTAGCTCTTTGATGCTTGTTTTGGGCTTAGTACCTAAGGTGAGCTTCTTGGTTTGGTTTAAGCTGGTTCTAAGTTGTTTGTGTAGCTAGAAATGGTCTTTATTTGAGGTTCTTGGTTCCATATCATGTTGGTTTTAGGTCTGGAACTCAATAAAGCTAAGTTGAGCTCAAGTGTACTTGTTCTTTATTCTTGCTTTGTGGCTGAATTTGATGTAAGGGTTCAAGTTAATTTAGCTCAAATAATTCATAGAAATGTGACATTATATGTAGGAATGAAATAGAAATAAGACCCACGTGAATTGGCTTTGGGGATTGAAAGATTGAGCAAGTTTTGTGCAAGATAGCACATAGTCACCAAATGCTAGAAGTCATTGGTGATGGCAACATGATTTGGCAATGCATCTTTATGGCGGTGCAGGTTGGTGATGCATTGCTGGTAATTTTCCAAGAAACTGAAGGACTGATGCTGTTGGCAGCCCATCATTGATGGCATCACCAAGGCATAAGTCCTTCAAGCTCGGGGCATCCTAAAAATATCTCAATCTTTTGGTTATCTTCCCTAGGCTATTATAAGATGTTTTATAGCCTTATTTAGGTCTAAGATTAATTTCTAAGTTACAAATTATGCATTATTTAAGTGATAGCTAAGTGTTATGGTTAAGGTAAAGCTAAGTAGAGTGGCAAGGGGGTAGAAGTGCTCAAGTTGTCAATGGGGCGCTAAAAAGATTAATTCAGATTTCAAAGTCTTTATTGTCCCAAAAGTTAGGTCTTAGACCTTTAGGGAAATGAAGAAAAAACCTAAAGGAATCTCAACTAAACATGTGGTTTGATAATTGATCCACTAAGGAGCTCTTAGAGCCTAGCAAGTTGGACCACATAAGATGGGTACATTGCACAATAACTTAATGGTAAGATGGGTGAGATTTAAGAGGAGGTGATGACCTACTCTAGGACCCATAAGTGGGATTTACAGGAGGTAAAGGATTTAGAATACGATCGCCAATGTCTCAAGTATCTTCGCCATTTGAGCTCACGAAAAGAATAAAGCACCTAAGGTGTAAAAAGTCCTAAGGATTGTGCATGTTTCATATCATGCATTCATTTATTGCATTTCTTTTATATTATTTGTTTGCGATGATTGATAGTTGGTCAGTTGCTTGTTATATGCCATATTTGCATGCTCGCTTGCTATCTTCCTTGTAGGTACCCCTAGGGACCCTTACTAAGTACATTTATGTACTCATTCCCTTAAGTTTTTTGTGTAGGTTCTAATGTTGGGCCTAACAACTAAGTAGATAGTTGTAGGCTAAGTTTTCCTTTTGTAGGTACTTATTTACAAGAATCCTTGAGATTTTAAGATTACTTAAGAGTTAAGTTTTGTACTAACTAGGTGTTACGCCTTTACAATTTAGAGGCTAAGTGGTGTATAAGGATAAAAAAGGGCTTGCACCTAGAGTATGATAGCTCAAAGGTGGGGTGCAAGTGATAGATTTCAGTTAAGAATTTTGTCTTGTATTTATATAGTACCTTGTGTACTAAGATGTTGCCTTTATTAGGATACATTATGCTGTTAAACCATTGAGTTACTTTTGGGTGCATGCTAGTGTTATAGAGTGTGCACAAACTATTACTTGAAATTGAAGTAACTAGTATTTCATTGTCCCGGTATAGTTTAAGTACTTTTTAAATGCAATAATCGAGCGATATTTTTGAAATGGTTGACTTAATTGTTTGCATCATCAGGACAAACGCATGCATATCTTCTCGCAAGGCAGACTAAGAAACTAGTTCCACGTAAATTATTTTAGTTTATCTGGAAGTAATGGTTAACCAATAAGAACTAAATGGGATCACAGTCCCAAGGGCCCTACAAGTTAAGTAATTATGTGACTATTTGGTATTAGTGCAGGCCAATGGTCCTTGTAAAGGCAATAAGTGAACTAAGATCTAAGTGTTCCTTCGCTATGTGTAGTTAGTACTGGTTATAAGTTGCTTTGGGTGTGGTCTTCTAACTTTGGTTACAGGTATCATGGTTAACACTCGGTCAAGTGCTGCTGCTCAGGCTCAAGCTCTTAGTGTGGGAACTAGTGATCCCAATAGGGTAGACACGAGAGAAGTGGTTTCTTTGTTACATAGGCTCAATGAATCTTTAGACCATATGTTATATGGCATGATTATCCTACTTGAGGAGCATGCTCAACCTCCAAACGGGGGGAAACCTTGGAAGACCCTAATGGGGTAGGAGCCAAACTGCACCAAGGCCTAATGGTGTACTAAGGTCAGGGAAGAAATCCCTAACCCCAAGGGCAAGTGTAATGTTAAAAGCAGGTGCATAAACATGCTCAAGTGAACATCGAAGAGGATAGTGAGGAAGAGGATGAGGAGGATATCCATCCCTGTAGAAGGAGGAGGAAACCCATTATTCTAGATGACATAGGGTCATTTTGTTATGCCAAAAAATCAATACTCCAAAGTTTAACGGTGTGGGTGATCCCAATGCAGCTAAAGGATGGTTGAACCAAATCACTAAAATTTTTTAGAACATGAAGTTGAATGAAAAAGGGTAAGATGATTGTAGTGCCTTTGTTCTTAAAATGCAAGGCTTTCTTGTGGTGGAAAGATGTCATGTAGAGGCTTAATACTTACAATGAAGGTAGGCACGGAGAAAGGCCCAAACAACTTGATTGGACTAAATTTGAGAAAGAATTTTAGAATGAATTCAATAGTGAAGCAGCTCATGATTGAAAGAGGATAGAATTTGATGAGTTGGTTCAAGGAAGTTTGACGGTCCATAAGTATGAGAGGAAATTTAGTTCTTTTTTTTGGTATGATCTTTATTTGGCCAGGAAGGATGAACTTAAGGCAAAGAAGTTCATTCATAGACTTAAGGTGGAGATAAGGAGTTTCTTGACTATTATTGGGTTTCAGACCTATCATTAGGCCATTTAAAAGGCCTTACCATTGGAAAGGGAGTTGCTGGAGGCAAAACCAAAGATAAGGCTAGTGAGCCAAGGGTCCCGGTGCACTCAAGATTCTTGGGTAAGAGGCCAAACCTAGAAGGAGACCAAGATTGCTCCATGAAAGGCAAGAAGATTGGGAAGAGCCATTGCTCTCAAGAAGATTGGGAAGAGCCATTGCTCTAAGTGTCAGAAGTTCCATGGTAACAAACCATGCACCTTTAGGACCAATATCTGCAATTATTGTTGCTAGCTTGGACATTGGGCTAGTGAGTGCTCGAGGCTTTGGCAAGAGCAAGGCCAAGGAAGACAAAGAGCCTTAGAAGCTGGGAATGCATTTGCTGGAGCCCTTATGTAGCCATGTGGTTTTACCTTGACAGGCCAGACACCTAGAGAACCAACAGTTGTGCATGGTAACTTTAATGTTCAAAGTAATAGTATTAGGGTTTTGTTTGATACTGGTGCTATGAGTTTTGTCATTTTCTTGAGCATGATTGTCAAGTTAGGATTGTAAAGGGCTTTGATGGATGAGATAATGTTTATTAAGACTATTAGGAGGAATATTATTTTCACCAATAAAATGGTTGAGGGGTATGCTTTGGAGTTAGGGGTCATAGGTTTTTGTGTGAGCTTTAGGTTTAAACCTCGATCCCATATGATGTTGTCCTTGGAATGGTTTGGTTAAGTAGGTATAAGATCCAGATCAACTATGCAGGTTGTAAGGTCACCCTAGAGGTTGCCTTTGGGGTAAGTGTGACTTGCACAAACGGTTTAGCAAGTAGTGCCAAAAGCTTGCACCTCAAGTTGATGATGTCCATTCCCATTTTGAGTAGGGAAGTATCTTGCTTCTTGCTCATTGATTGAGGTAGTATTTGAGGCACAACTTAAGGAAATCTCAATAACTAATCTATTTCAAAAAAATTTCCTATAGACCTCCCAAGATTACCTCCGATTTGGGAGATTGAATTCTCCATACACTTACAGCCTGGGGCAGAACCAATTTTCATACCCCTATACTGGATGTCAGCACCTGAAATGGATGAACTGAAAAAACAGTTAGAAGAGCTGTTTGATAAGGGCTTTACAAGGCCAAGTGTTTCCCCATATGGTGCCCCGGTGTTGTTTGTGAGGAAAAAGCATGAAACCTTACATTTGTGTATAGATTATAGGAAACTAAATGTTGTAACTTTGAAGAATAAATATCCATTGCTCAGGATCGATGACTTATTTTGATAGGTTAAGAGGGGCAAAGGTCTTTTTCAAAATAGACCTAAGGTCTGGATATTTCTAGATAAGAGTAAGGGATGAACATATTCCAAAGATTGTATTCAAGACAAGGTATGGGCATTATGAGTACATGGTTATGCCTTTTAGAGTGACTAATGTTATGGTAGCTTTCATGGATGCCGTGAATTGGATTTTTAGGCTTACCTAGATCAGTTTATTGAGATGTTCATTGATGATATTTTGCTGTACTTTAAGACTCCCCAAGAACATGAAGAACATTTAAAGATAGCTTTGTGAGTACTTAGGGAGAACCAATATTATGCAAAATTATCTAAGTGCCAATTCTGGGCAAGTCAAATTCTTTGCCTCAGGCATATCATAAATGCTAAATGACTAAGTGTTGACCCAGAAAAGGTCAAGGTAGTGGTGAAGTAGAAATGCCCAACAACTGTAACAGAAATTCGGAGTTTCTTGGGTTTGGTAGGCTATTACTAAAGGTTTATTAAGAAATTTTTCGTGATAGCTTCATCATTGAATGCCCTGACAAAAAAGGCATAGAATTTCATCTAGACTTTTAAGTGTGAGGAAAGTTTTCATGAGCTTGAGAAAAGGCTAGCTTCTGCTCCCATCTTGATCCTACCATATCCACATAAGACTTTGGTCATGTATACTGATACATTTGGGACAAAATTAGGATGTGTGTTCATGCAGGATAAACAAGTGATTGCATATGGGCCTAGGCAGTTAAGGCCTAACAAATTGAACTACCCGGTGCATGATCTTGAGTTGGTAGCCATTGTGTTTTCCTTAAAGCTCTGGAGACACTACCTTATGGAAAAGTCCTTTAAGATCTTTACAAACCATAAGAGTTAGAAGCATTTGTTTACCCAAAAGAACCTGAACATGAGGCAGAGAAGGTGGATTGAGTATATCAAAGATTACAATTGTTCAATAGACTATTGTTCTAGTAAAGGCAATGTGATGTGTTAATATAGGATAAACAAGTGATTGCATATGCGTTTAGGCAGTTAAGACCTAACGAATTGAGCTACCCGGTGCATAATCTTGAGTTGGTAGCTGTTATGTTTGTCTTAAAGCTCTAGAAACACTACCTTATGGGAAAGTCCTTTAAGATCTTTATGGACCATAAGAGTCTAAAGTATTTGTTTACCCAAAAGGACTTGAACATGAGGTAGATAAGGTGGATCGAGTATATCAAAGATCATGATTGCTCGACAGACTATTGTTCTAGTAAAGGCAATGTGGTTGCCTATGCCTTGAGCCGTAAGTATTCTGGAGTGATTCTTTCCAAGGATCAAGTGGCTACTACCTCATAAAGTTACAATATAGATCAGTTCCTGGTCTTATTTGAAACTTGGCAAGACTGGGAAATGACTTAAGTTATAGTGTTCAAGATTCAGTCAATGTGGCTAGCCAAAGTTAAGGAAGCTCATGATGAGGGACTAAACTTGAGGAAAGTTTCTAGGGAGGAAAGGCATCATACTGTATTAAAAGAATTTCAGTATAAGGATGAGTTGCTTTACTATAGTGACCAACTCTATGTGCCAAGTGACATAAAGTAACAAGTGTTGTAAGAGGCACATACGAGTAAGCTTAGTGTGCACCCAAGCATAAATAAGATATACCATGACTTTAGGACTCATTTTTTATGGCCAAAGTTTAGGAAAGACATACATGAATATGTGTCTAAGTGCCTTACTTGTCAAATGGTAAAATGCAGAGAACCAAAAGCCATCACAAATGTTGCAAAGTTTCCCCTCCCAGAAAGGAAGTGGGGATTCATCACCATGGACTTTTCTGTCATGTTACCCAACATAAGAGGTCAACATGATTCAATTTAGGTGGTGGTGGATAGGCTAATAAAGTTGGCACACTTTATCCTCATTAAGATTCTTATACCATGGAGAAGTTAGCCCAGTTATATATCTAGGAAGTGGTGAGACTCCATTGAATCCCTGATTAGATTGTATCTGATAGAGATCCTTGTTTTGTCTTAAGGTTCTGGAATGTCTTTCAAAAGCCTATAGGTTCAACTATGAATCTAAGCACTACTTATCACTCTCAAACTGATGGGCAAACTGAGCGGGTGATCCAAACCTTGAAAGACATGTTTCGAAGTTGTGTGATGGATTTTAGAGGGGATTGGGACCAACACTTGCCTTTGATCAAGTTTGCTTATAATAATAGCAATCAAGAAGCTATTAAGATGGTGCCCTATGAAGCTTTGTATTGGTGTAAATGTGTGACACCTCATTGTTGGGCAAATAAGGCAGACGAAGTGCTTGCTGGACCAGAAATCATTGCTGAAACCATGATAAAGATTAAGTTGATCCAAGTAAGGATCAAGGTTGCCTCAGACCAACAAGCCAAGTACACCAATGTACGAAGGAAAAATTTGGAGTTTGATGTAAGAGATAACGTACTCCTTAAGGTTTCCCTGATGAAAGATATGGTTAGGTTTGGCCAAAGGGGTAAGTTGTCTCTAAGATATATTGGTCCTTTTGAAATCCTTGAAATGGTGGAGAAAGTGGCTTATCGGTTGGCTTTGTCACCAAGTTTGGTCCATGTTCACAATGTATTTCATGTAAGTTCCTTAAGGAAATGCATTGTGAACCTTGGGCAAGTGTTAGCCCCATCTGTCATTCCAATAAGAGAGGAACTAAGTTATGAAGAACACCTCGTCAGGTTTCTTGACCAGCAAGTCTAGAAACTAAAAACAAAGTGGATCCCAATGGTCAAGTTACTATGGCCTAACCATGGGGAGGAAGAGGCCACATGGGAGACCGAGCAAGATATGCAAAGGCAATATCCAAGTGATTTTGCCCAATTAAGTCAGAATTTGGGGCACCAAATTTCTGAAGGGAGGATGATGTGATGATTCTCCTAGTCAACGATTGACTTTGACTGGTAA
Source organism: Aquilaria sinensis (assembly GCA_005392925.1). NCBI lineage: Eukaryota > Viridiplantae > Streptophyta > Magnoliopsida > Malvales > Thymelaeaceae > Aquilaria > Aquilaria sinensis. The sequence continues at coordinate 1,016,689 of SMDT01000330.1, forward strand.
GCATATTTTATTTAAGTGTTTTCACTGAAGCACCTTAAGTTAACATCTTATTAAGAAAGAAAGACAAGCTAAGTATAACTAAGGATGAGTTCTTCATGTGATTTGGCACCAAAGAGTCAAAAAGGGCAAACTAATAACTTTGACCTAAGTGAGTGGCATGACTATAATTTTGATGAAATTAGGGTCATGTACAGAATTTGACTAATTAAGTTAAGACCATAAGTTATCTTAGCTATTAGAACCATTATTTGCAGGAAAAGTGCAAAAATTGCACTAAGTGCTCAATTGAACCATTTATGTCTTAAGTGGCTTAAGTGTCCAAGAGGCTAAGTGTAAAAGGCTTATGAACATTCTTAGGGACCAAGCAGGGATGGTTTTGGGTGTGTGTTTAGTGTCTAAAGTGAATCAAAATATAGCTTGAGAGCTAAGAGGCAAGAAATCTTGAGTTATGCCTTAGTGGAGTGGTTAGGATATTTTGGGCAAGTTTGACCTCCATTTGCCATTTCTTTCTTTCCTAATTTCGTGGCTCCCTCTCCCCACCAAAAATTCTACTTCAAATCTCCCCTAATTACACAAATTTTCATCAAATTTGAAGGTCCCAAAGTGAATCTAAGAAGCCTCCAACTCATTCTAGGTTGTTTAGCTCCAATTTAGCTTTTTGATGCTTATTTTAGGCTTAAAACCTAAGGTCTTGGTTTGGTTTGAGCTGGTTCTAAGTTTTTTGAGTTGCTATAAATAGTCTTGATTTAAGGTTCTTGGTGTCATATCATGTTGGTTTTAGGTCTGGAACTCATGAAAGCTAAGTTGAGTGCAAGTGTGCTTATGCTTTATTCTTGCTTTGTGGCTGAATTTAAGGTAAGTGTTTGAGTTAATTTAGCTTAAATAATGCATAGAAATGTAGCATTACATGTGGGAATGAATTATAAATAATAACCATGTGAATTGGCTTTGAGGATTTAAAGAATAACCAAGTTTCATGCAAGATAACGCACAACCATTTAATGCTGGGCGGTGCGATTTGGCGACGCATCATCGGTGATTTCCCAATAAACCAGAGGATTGATGCTGTTGGTGATGCGTCACCTATGACATCATCAAGGCACAAGCTCCTCAGGCTTGCGACATCATAAGAATGTCTCAATCTCTCTATTATCATCTCTAGCCTATTCTAAAATATTCTGTAGGCCTTGGTTAGGTCTAAGACTCATTCTTATGTTGAAAATTATGCATTATTTAAGTAGTAGCTAAGTGCTATGGTTAAGGTAGAACTAAGTAGAGTACCAAGGGGGTAAAAGTGCTTAAGTTGTCAAGAGAGTACTAGAGGGATAATCGGGTTTCGTAGTCTTCATTGACGCAAGAGTTAGGTCTTAGACCATTGGGGAAATGAAGAAGAAACTTAGGGGAATCCCAACCAAATCATGAGGTTTGGTAAGTGAGCCACTAAGGAGCTCTAAGCTAGGCTCTAAGAGCTTAGCAAGTTGGACCACATAAGATGGCTACCTTACACAATAACCCTTAGATGTACTTTAACACCTGTAAATGGGACTTAAGGGAACTAAAGGATTTGGGATACGAGGGTCAATGTCTCAAGTACCTCTGCCATTTGAGCTTATGACAAGAATAAAGCGCCTAAGGTGTAAGAAGTCATAAGGATTGTGTTTTGCATATCATGCATTCATGCATTGGATGTTTTTTATGTTATTTGTTTGTGATGATTGATGGTTGGTTGGTTGTTTATTGTATGACACATTTGCATGCTTGCTTACTATCTTTCTTGTAGGTACCCCAAGGCACCCTTACTGAGTACATCTATGTACTCACTCCCTTAGGTTTGTTGTGTAGGTTCTAACACTGGGCCTAACAACTAAGTGAATAGTTGTAGGCTAAGTTTCCATTTTACAGGTATTTATTTACTAAAATCCTTGAGTAACTAAGATTACTTAGAGTTACGCTTTGTACTAACTAAATGTTATGCCTTTACAGTTTAGAGGCTAAGTGGTGCATAAGGATAAGAAAAGGCTTGCCTCTAGAGCTTGATTGCTCAAAGTTGGGGCTCAAGTGATGGATCTTAGTTAAGAATTTTGTCTTGTATTTATATAGTACCTTTTGTACTAAGATGCTGCCTCTATTAGGATACATTGTGGTGTTAAACCATTGAGTTACTTTTGGGTGCATGCTAGTGTTGTAGAGTGTGTACAAACTATTACTTGAAGTTGAAGTAACTGGCATTTCATTGTCCTGGTACAGTTTAAGTACTTTTTAAATGCAATTCTCGGGCAATTTGTTAAAATGGTTTAATTAATTGTTTGCACCACTAGGACAAACCACATGAATATCTTCTTGTAAGGTAGGCTAAGAAACTAGCTGCATGTAAATTATTTTAATTTACCTACAAGTAATGGTTAGTCAATGATAACTAAGTGGGATCACAGTCCCAAGGGCCTACAAGTTATGTAATTTGAGGCACTAAGACCCCACTCCGTGACATTGGATGAATCAAATTTCTTTGTTAATTCGTGATACAAGAGTCAAAACTTACATTTATTGTAAAAAGGATTGTTCAAAAGCATATATATGTCTCTGGTGAACAAAACTCCAAGTTGAAGATGAGGAGTTGGTCATGTGAGACTTTTTAGTGAAAAATACGCATTAGTTATGTAATATATACTTAGTTTAAGAGAATGTGTTATTCTTAATTTTTTTGTGTAGATCTTACTTGCCATAAAAATTTTCATTGTACATCATGTTTTATTATAGTGATACTATTAATAATTCTTGATTCTTAAAATTATGGCTATATAGTCTTAATGACTAATTTTTTCCACAAATTATAGCAAGTTTTTACTAGAATGTCAAAAGTGATATTATGGCACTGCACATTTACGTTGAGAAAAAAGTATAAAATTTGTATAAGTGATTCACTTAGTTCTTTTTATGATATGGCCGTACAAATGTATTTACTTTGCATATATGCAAAATAACTAGGATGGCCATGTTTTGAGAATGTTTCAATTCGCATGTATTTTAGGTAATTTACTTAGAATCTTTTGAGGTTCAATAAACATCAAGTCTGGATTAAGTTCTGGATGTAACAACTTAAATTTTACTTCATACTTTCTGTCATAAAACATGTTTCTTGAAGAGGTTTTGAGTTTATACGTTCTAATACTCAAGGAGTGTTAGATACAACCTATTTTATATTGGAATGGTTAAGGCCAATGGCAGGTATATCGCTACCACCATTTCTCGAACATAAAGAGGTTGATCATCAACATCATCATGATTATAGTTACGATGGTAAATTGATTAGTACCCTTCAAGGACTTAATACCCTTCAAGTCCTAAATGATCATGCAAATGTGCATGACCAAGATGTTTCTCCTTGTTAGCCTATCTTGAAATGTTCAAATATGTATATAAGACCACCAAGGGAATGGTTGATTTTGGTTATTAGGGAAGCATACTTGGTATTGTTTTGATATAGATGAACCAAGTAATATCTAAAATTGACATTATGCATTCTAATGTAATTTTTATGCTTGATTATCAACATTTTGGCCAAGGGTGAATATAAACTTGATTGATCATGTCTTTATGATTTGATCATGAGTACGAAATAATTATTAACAAGATTCAAGTAGTGTGTATAATGATATAAAGGTAGCCAATACATGCACACATCTTAACTAAGTTGGAAAGTATTAACAAGAATTATGTATTTTTTATGAACAAGAAATATTCTAATTTAAGTATCTCCTATTGTGGAGAATATCTAGTTCATGGTCATTCAGAAAAATAGAATAAAATTTCTTCTAATTTTAATTGACGCCATACCTACCGTGATATGATTACATGACCCTTTTAACAAACTTTAACATTCAAAGGACTGTAAAAGTTTGATTTCAATATGTTTGCTACTCTTGTAGCATGTATGTACCAAGAGGGAGAAGAAGCGTCTTCCTAGGAAAAAGTTTGATAATTAAAAAGAAATGTTAATGGATATGGAATGTGTATAGGATCATAACCATGAATCTTGAAAATATATCATTTTGGTTAAGTTCTCAGAGGCTAGTGATTATTGGTGTTCCTTTTAGTTTTCTTATTTGGAAACTTTAATATGCGTAGAGCATTATGAATTTTTTTTTCAAGAAAAGGTAGTCCAAGGCTCATTAAGATATTTGGTTCTTTCATGTTCTTGTTCATTTAGTATTTTATCAAAATTATATGTCAGTCATACTGATGGATTTTGTTTCTCGCATAAGTACAGGATCAAGGTGATCAAGAAATGAGTTTAGGATATAAGATTATGCATCTCATATCGAGTCAATTGACTTGGCATAAAGCTAGAGCAATTGATCTTTCATAAGTGAAAGTGGTTCTTTAGTTATCCAAATTAGAAATATATAATTTCCATGAAAAAATAATCTGGACATCAATTTTGATGATCTTCTATTTGGCCAAAGAGGTTACATGAGAGCCATTAAGTTCTAAGTATTATTAGTTGATCGTGAACACAATAAAAGCTCAATGGGGTTGTATCTAACAGTTAAAAATCCATATGTGGATAACTTCACACCTTAAATGAAATTTGTTTCCATAAGGTTCATTATAGTAACAAAAGTTAATATTTGGATATAAGTATATATCTAGTAGATGATAAGCCCAAACTTCCTTAAATGGTGAGGAAGCTTCTATGAAATTATGACCTTGAACTCATAGAATAATCTAAGGACTATATATTATAATACGCTCTAAGACTAAGGTCTCAAAGTGTTTCATGTGTAATTTTGAATTTGGTTTTAGATAATATAGAAATAGTCGTTTTATTCTTGGGCCATACTTCAAGTCTAACTTATGGTTATTACTCTTAACCCTTTGAGCACTTTTTATAGAAAGAAAGAGTTTGGATTAGTTCCTCACTAGAGGCTCTACTTATTTTATTTCATCCTACACATTTCTCTGCCACCATAAAGAAAATTTTGGTTGAATATTGAGTGTGAACTAGCATATTTAGTTACTTATATTTCTAAGCTAATTAAATATTTACTTCTGGGTGTTTACAATAAGTCACGTATTCTTCGACATGCTCAAATAGGCGTCTTTTATCAAGGAGATTATCACTCGGTTTTACAATGATAACCAAGTAAGTCTTAATTTTCACATTTATTCTATATTCTATAAATGAAAGTGTTCTTCAGTTGTGCACTTAAGTTTCCTTCAATATTGGCTCCAATGGAAAGTCAATATATCTTAAAGGCTGATTATTTGATCCACAATTCATGTTACTTGGCAATGATTGTATATTCAACTTTAAACCCTGATGATAAGTGGAAACATTTCAGCAAGCTCAATAAGTTCCAGGCCTTTTATTATGATCATTCTCTAATAAACAAAGTGTCATTGGCATACTTAATCTACATCCATTACTCTTAGCCCTTTAAAGATCTTCTTTTCCTTGGCTTCTACCATCATCACATGTAAAGCCTTGCAGCTATAAGTAAATGGTTATAGTGGATCATATTGTCTCACCTGTTTCTCCATTTTAAATTCTATTGTAGGACTTTCATTCACTAGTATAGAGATAAATGATGAATACAAACAAGATCTAATCCCTTCCATCTTTCTGCAAATCCCATCTGCAACATGACTGAATCCAAGAAAGCAAAGAATGAAAAGAGCCATACTAATGTTGACGGAGCAATTTTCTAGCGTTATTTTGGAATTGTCGTATCGACAATTGTTATTATTGAGTTAGTGACTAATTGTTAGGGATAATTATTATAAATACTAGCAGTGCAGCTTTTTCAATATTTCCAGCCTTAATCCTTAGTTATTCCAAAACCTATTTCCATAACTTTAGTGCTAGAAAAACAAGATCATGCCACCGAATCATAGGTTATAAATCCTACAAGGATTATGATTAGATTAAACTTACTTCAAGGTGCAAAATTACACAATCAATGTATAAAAAATTACCATTGTTAAAAAAATAGAGAGAAAACCATCTGGTTCCTGCCCCCCTAAACATTCCACTTTAATTCCTGTATTAATATAGTATTGTACAAGAAAAACAATTCATACATTCCTAAATTATATCTCAACTATTTTGAAAATAATAATTTTTAAATTTTTATTGTAAAAAAAAAAGAATATTATGATGCCCCGCCCATGGTATAGTTTTCTTTTTATACTCATTACAAGTGCTGGGATTGCAAGTTACTTAGTATAGATAAGGGATTATGATTTGATTAAACTTACTTCAAGGTGCAAAATTACACAATCAATGTATAAAAATTATCATTGCTAAAAAAATATAGAGAAAACCATCTAGTTCCTGCCCTCCTAAACATTCCACTTTAATTCCTGTATTAATATGTCTCAAGAAAATATTCTACGAGTATTTTACAAGAAAAACAATTCATACATTCCTAAATTATATCTCATCTATTTTGAAAATAATAATTTTTAAATTTTTATTGTCAAGAGAAAAAAGAATATTATTATGCCCATAGTATAGTTTTCTTTTTATACTCATTACAAGTACTAGGATTCGAAGTTACTTAGTAAAGATAAGGGGGTGAAGTGTTTATTATGTGAAACTTTGAAAGATTTTAGCTACAAACTGACCACTTCTAGATGTCGTGTATTTTAGAATGCAGTGCTACTTGCCCCCAAGTCTTCTACATAGTATGTCGTGTTGCGTTGCCGACCGAATTCGGCATAATTAAGAAAATATTACATTTTGGCTTCAACTCGATCCAACCATAGGCTGGCCTACCTATGATGAACCTTAGTACTTGCCTTTAGTAGCTAGCTAGCAACCATAACACATATACCCAAAGGTAGAGCATAAGCCCCTACGGCATTCTAAACTCATTTAGTTCAGTTTACTATCACTTAGAAGCCAAATACCTACTTGAACATGGAACAATACCAAAATCGAGTAGAGTATAGTGAATCCTTACCAATTTCTTACTTTCAGCTTTGAGTTCAAGCTTACGTGGTCGCCTATGGCCAAAATCACCAACTGTGAGCTTGATTCTTCAATCCAAGCTCCAAACAACAAGAATTTGCAATGGCTCGCGAAGAACTCGACTCTCCTTTACCAAGAACACATGGATTGACCTCAAAGGATCCCCTTACTAAAAAATCCTCACTGTTCCCTATATATAATAAAGTAAGCGTAATTTGATCTATTGCGTAATTTGATCTATTGTCTTTTCCAATATTAACTTATTTGGAATAGTTTTTCTTGTTGTGCAAGATATCGATCCTGTTTCTTTCTATCTGTTGTTTTCGGCAACCAGCTACACTTAGAGTTGGGAAACTTTTGCTAGAAGGGTAAATTTTTACGTTGCTTTTCTCTTATCATTACAATTTCATGGCCACACATGGGTGTGACTGTGATTGCTACACAAGAACTTTAATTAAACAGTTTAAAAATATTATAGACCATAAATTCTTATTTTTAAATTTTTTTCACCTTTTTTCAGTTCTTTAAAAATAGATTCATACGGAATTAATGGTTCAATGTTGCTTTCTATTTGCGGTGATCCTTAAGAATTGCATCAATATTCAATCTCTTGACATGACTTTGGTAGAGTTATACCCAGCCAAATGAGCCGTGATCTAACCGCAAAGAGAACACCTTTATTCACCCGATCATATTATTTTTAATTATATTTTCTTTGAGAAAAAAATAGCTAAATAAGATAAAATGAGAGGTGGGGGTCCCTTGGGAATAGTTAGGTTGCATGTGCACCACGTTAGGCCGAAGATGTTAGAAAAAGGAGGCTGAGCTGAGATTGTCACCTTCTTCTTCTCCTATCTCTATACTCTTAACTGATTCAAATCTAAAGATACTATTCAAGAAAATAAACTAGGAAAAGCTCAAAATCAAAAACCTCTTTGCTAAAGGACGGCCAATGACCCGTAGCTGACGGCTTATGTGGCCGGGGAATAAAGCTGGGCCGACCCTGCCTCCACCTCCTCCTCACGCTCCCTAATTTCTCTAATATCTTAATCAATTGTAATACTAAACGAAAAGTACGATCTGTTGTGACTTATCAACATTTATGTTACGAGTTTGAGGTTTAAATATACACTTAGCCTCTAAATTTTTGATAACTTGTGGGACTTAGCCTACAACTCAGTATTTGGTTAATGTTGACTAATGTTGACTTTGAATTTTGCAAAACGTCAATTTACTCGGATACATTGTGGATTAATTCGTATGAGTTGTCCAATTTTTGGGACCAAATGTGTATTTAGGTTCTTTTAATTAATTAATTAAAGAAAAATGTCATCTGATTGCCAATTTATTTTAAATTAAGTTAATTTAATTCAAAATAAAATTTATATTTTTACATTTTTTGTACGGAACCATGAATTTTATTTGAAAGCTAAAATTATGTAGGTTCAATAATTCATCCAAAATAAATATTTTATGATATTATTAAATTTCCATGAATGTTATTTTTTTCATGCCTAACAAACAAAAAATCATAAAAATTTAATAACATCTATTTGAAAATCAATGAAGCATTGCACTTATATAATATCAACTTTCAAATCAAATTGATTATGGGTAAACAAGATATAACATTAAAAAATATATATTTTAAATTAAATTGATTTAAATTAAAAAAAATTAACTCTAAGAGTTTGCGATATTGACAATCAGATAACTGTAATATATAGCTTACGGTGCAAAATTGAATTTACTAAAAAAAAAATTCCGATTGAGAAAAAAAAAAAGAATCTAGAAGATGAAAAAGGCAATCTGACAATGTAATTAACTTTGGTGTCAACGTTGTTGAGGGAAAGAATCCCACCAAGGCAACTAATGATTTTTTAAATAAGGAATAGCTAGCTAGCTATAAATACATATTTGTGCTTGATCCTAGGCAATAAATAGTGGATTTGATATGTAAATACGTGTATAAAACTTGTAAACCTATTCAATTGTAAACCAAGTGAGTAAAAGCTTTTCTTCACTTCTCTTTTCACTTTATGGTATTAGAGCTAGGCTCCAAAACCTATTGAGAACAATACAATTAGAATACCCATGGCAAAAGACGGTGACTAGAGAGGATCATGGAGCATGACAAAGGATTGGGTCCCTTGAAGTCTTAAGAATTATGGAAAAATACAAACCATCCACTATCCCTTCATCATTTGGATCAACCAGGTGCAATGCTCGTAACACAGCCTCTGATGGAGGACAATTACACAACATGGGCTCAAACCATGAGCATCACTCCCATAATAAAAAAACAAGAAAGTTCATTAATGGATCCATAAAGAGGCTAACTGATGGAAATGAAGAGCAACAACAATGGGATTGGTGTAATACATTGGTCAAGACATAGCTGTTGGGATGGATGTCGAAAGAAATCTTGGCTTGCATTATTCATTGCAGAGATGTGAGAGGCATGTGGCTTGAAATACAAGAGAGATTCTCACACACCAACACCGTCCAGCTGTGTCATATAGAAAATATAATCCATGATTGTGCCAAGGGGTACAACAAATTGCAAGCATTGACTATCGTAAAACATTCACACTAGTGCCCAAGTTAACAATGATGCATGTATTACTTAGTCTTGCAGCTATACATGGATTGCATCTGCATCAGTTGGATGTCAAGAATGCATTCCTTAATGGTGATCTCTTCGAGGAAGTATATATGCAACTACCACCTAAGTTCGGACGATTGAGGGAGCTAGAGTTTGTAAACTTCACAAGTCCATATATAGATTGAAGTAAGCCTCATGACAATGGTTCATTAAGCTTTTTATGGAACTTAAGTTAGTTGGGTTCCACCAATCTCTGTCAGACTACTCCTTATCCATCCAAACTCGTGCAGGTAAATTCATAGCATTATTAGTCTATGTTGATGACGTAATTTTGGTAGGAAATAGTGTGGAAGATATTTTGGATGTCAAGAAGTTCTTTTCAGTCAATTTAAGCTAAAGGACATAGGACAACTTAAGTATTTCTTGGAAATAAAAATTGTAAGGTTGAAGCAAGGAATAACGCTATGTCAAATGAAGTATATCTTGGAAATTCTTAAAGATACGGGCTTCCTTTGAGCCAAACCCTTACATTTCTCTATTGATTAGAATTTATCATTAACCCAAACAAGCGGTGATCTGTTAGAGAATCCATCTCAGTATCAATGACTAGTAGGACAGGTAATATATCTAAACATTATAAGACCAAACCTTGTATACATAGTTCTTGTATTAATTCAGTTTATGAACAAGCCCAAATAGCTGTTGAAGCTACACACAAGGTTCTATGATACATCAACTAGGTAGCTGGTCAAGGGATCTTTCTACCTTCCATAAGGTCATTGGAATTAAAAGCATTTTGTGACGTTGATTGGGCTTATTGCAAGGACACTAGAAAATTTATGATTGGATATTGCATCATGCTTGGATATGCACTAGTTTCAGGGAAGGCAAAGAAGCAGAGCATAATTGCTCGGTGGAGTGCAAAGGTAGAGTATCGTTCCATGGCAACCCCATGTTGTAAGATAACTTGGTTATGAAACATATTCAAAAAAATTGAATGTGGACCACACACAGCCTGTAAAGTTATTCTGTGACAACTAGGCAGCCATTCACATAGCTTCAAATTTAGTGTTCCATGAAAGTACAAAGCACATCAAGATCAATTGCTATGTAGTACATGGAAAGGTGCAAAGAGGAGGGGTTAGAATGACACACATTTGAACAAAGGAGTAGTTTGTAATACCCGAAAAATGATAAATGACTAAGTCCCGGGTTAAGTGGATTAGTGATATAAAAAGTTTCCTAATTTGGAAACTTAGCTCAATTAAATTGAGGAGACATGGAATTAATTATGGAATGGGCATAAATGAGTGTTGCACACTTTTGGAATTAAACTTGGCAAAGGCCAAGAGAATTGGTGATGAAAATGATAGAATTTGAGGTTGAAGGACTCAATTGCACAAAGGAAGTTGTTGTGGGAGAACTCAATTGCACAAATTGATAAAATTGACAAATTGATAAAATTGAGGACAAAGGGGGGGAATAGCCCACTTTTCATGGCATTTTAAGCCATGGCCGGCCATCCCCCATTTCCCATTTAAAAAATTAGCCCACTACACACTCCACTCACCAATTTAAAATTATCCCATTCACCATGCCCCTCACTTCCACCTTAAACTATTATATTGCCCATAACTTGCCCATGCTTTGTCTCCCACTCATGTCTCCACTATGAATTGTTTATTGGCTCCACTAAATTATGTTTCCCACCCATTTGAATGTCTATAGCCGGCCATCCTTATTTCCTTTCATTTCAACATATCACTCATCACCTCACAAAGGCTAAACTCTCTCAAACTCTCTCAAACTCTCTCCTCTAAGTTTTGGCCATGACTTTGTTCAAGCTTCCATCATCTTCTTCCTTCATCCTACCTTCGGCCTAGACGAGAAAACACTCATTCTTACAAATGCAAACACGTTTTCTTAGTGATTTCAAGCTTCTAAACACATCTAGAGCAAGAAATCAAGTGAGATGTCTAACAAAGCTCACTAAGAAGTTTCGGCCATGAAGGAGTTTTGTGTTCTTAAGCTCAACTCAAGAGCTCATGAACATGCATGGCATTTTTAACCCATGAGGAGCAAGGAAATCAAGAAAAACTCCAAGAAAAAGTGAAGCTCATTTTCGGCCATTACCTTTTCAAAGAGGGGTTGTAAGTAAACCAAGTTTCCTTGGTAGTTTGATGTATTTTTTAGCTAGATATTGCTCACTAATGTTTCAGCCATGTTGGAGTTTTGCTAGAAAAGCAAGTTGAAGTTTCGGCCATATGGAGTTCTTAGTGTTCTTGAGCTCGACTCAATGAGTTCAAGGCATGCATGGCATTTTCAAGCCATGGGAAGCAAGAAAATCAAGAAGAATTTCAAAGAAGAACAAAGCTCAAATTTGGCCATTACCTCTTTGTGAGGGGTTAAAGGCAAGTTTACCTCTCTTGAAGTTTCGGCCTTGGACATTTTATGAAGGATACCAAGTTTTTCTTGGTGGTTTTGAAGCATTTGAAGCCATGCATGCAAAGACCAAGGAAGGTTCATGCATAGAGGTTTTGGCCATGAGTGTCCATGGCGTTATAAGGCTTTAAACCAAGTGTTCTTGGTACCTTGAAGCTTGTATGGCCATCCCAAGCAAGGAAACAAGGCAAAGATGGAAGAAAAGCAAAGATGGATTTTCAGCCAAGTTGGTTTCTTAGTGTGCATGAGCTTAAAACCAAGTGTTCTTAGTAGTATTAAAGTCCTTATGATTGTACAAGGCCATAGCCAAGATATGGATGTAAAAAGATAAGCTTTGTAAGCTATAGAAGCAATAAAAGTTTCGGCCATATTGTTGTTTTTGTGACTTGGCATTTTAGCCATGAGTTCTTCACAGTAATGGGTTCCTTAATGCATGTAGAACAAAAATATGAAAGAAAGAAATGAAGAGTACTTTCGGCCTTAGTGCCAATTTTTGGTGGATGTATGTAGACCAAGTGTTCTTGGTGGTGTAAGTGTTCCTAATGAAATATAGGACTAAAATGAGAAAGGAGAGGTTAAGGACAAATCTGTCAACAATTGTTCTTGAAGTCCTTAAGTGGAAACCAAGTGTGCTTGGTAAATGTGAAGCTTTTAAGTACAAGAAAGCTTGAAAATCAAGTAAAGCTTGAGAGAGAAGTAAAGACAATGTTTGTCCATGACCATTACAGAAAAAGTTCCAAAACTAAACACTTGAGCATAGTGTTCTTAAACTCCTACATTGGCTAAATTGGTCACAATGGCGATATTGGCAAAATGGGCTACAGTTGACTACATGGGCTACATTGGCAAAAGACTTGGACAATAACCAAGAAAGGTTAAATTATGGGCCTTACCTCTTTAAGTGAGGTTGAGTAAGTTAAACCAAGAGTTCTTGGTAAATTATGGTTCTCATGGTTAATGAAAAGCAAGAGATTAACTTGCTAGTGTTTTGGGCTTTATAGGTCAATTAAGGCAAAGACAAAGTTACAAAAACAAACAAAGCAAAGCAAGGCAAAGACAATAAGCAAAAAGGTTACACAAATGTTGGTAAGGATCCCTATACTCATTTTCTCCATGGTATATTTTCCATGACCTTTCATTGTGAGTATTAGTGCCCCTATGTGATGGTCAAAGAGCCAAGTGAGCATAGGTGTGCATGTCAGGGCTAAGTGGTTGTTACTTTTTGTGAGGACTCATGATACTTTCTTAGTTGGATATTTGGGCACATAAGTGCATAATGGGCGAGGTATTGTTGCTTTGGCAACTATGGTTTACTCATGAGTAATTACGCAAGCATTTGGGTCTTGGCATCGAGTTTGGCCAACTCGGTCCCAAGTTAATGAGCTCAGTATAAAATAAAGAAATGGTCGACCAGGAATGGTGTTATGGAAATGCTAATGCTTGCGATGCCCATGGTTCCACGAGGAACGGTGTCACGGGACACGATGTTACGAGAACAGTGTTCTGTGTGTTGAGTTGTGCGCTTCTCTAAAATTGTTTGCGCATGCTGACCCAGATTATTATTATTATTATTGCTATTGTGTTATATCATTTGTTTTCTTTGTTTTAGTATTTTCCTTTGCAGGAACATGGATTAATTGCCATGACAATCTTGGCACAAGTTAGGCTTTGAAAGCCGTATAATGACTAAGAAAGTCATGAGATAATTACCTTACTAGGCATTGGATGCCACTGGGATTCTTATTGAGTTTTATAACTCACCCACCCTGCTATACCTTTTCAGGAAATGGATGGCTTGATAGATCAAGCGAAGAGTACCAGAGTACTCATTATGATGTACTAAAGGGTTGGGTATCTATATAGTGTTGCTCAATATATTCATATGTTCAAAGTGACTTATGTGGTATAGATTGCTTACGGATCAAGCTAATGTTGTGGACTTACCTGTGCAGGATATGGAGTCTGGAAGTTGTGGGAACAAGGTTTATAAGGTGGATTGTGTTCCATGTTTATATGAGTTGAAGATTAAGTAGTTATGAGAACTTGGTATGTAAAACTTGAACTTGGATAAACTTAGACATGAAGCATTCCTTGGTATGTTTTCCAAGTAGGTGATGCTTGTTTGCTGTTCTATGGATAGGCATAGTTCTGGATAACTTATGATGATGAATTTTGCTTTGGATGGATGATTATGATGACTTATGATGTTGATGATTTTGAAGGATGAATATATGAGAAGTATGCTTGAATTCATGCAGGTGGAATGTCTTGATGGATCATTTTGTTATGCGTACTAGATTTGGCAGAATGCTCATGGATATGAAATATGGTTTTCAAACTTGAAATGGAATATGGGCTTCTTAGTTGCCATGCATTGAAATAGTATACTTGATGGACACACATCTGATGCACTTAGTAGATTAAGTGTATGGCTATATATAGCTTGGATGAAATGAGCATGTGAAGATATTGCAGGAGAAGCTTATGTTGAATTGGAATAAAGTATGCATGTGATGAAGTATGCATGTAAGCAGGATAAAATCATGAATGAAACACTAGAAATTCCACTTAGGTGCTAACTTGTACCTAAAGAGCACCCTAACATCACCTAGGAAGTAATTAATTGACAAGCTAGTACCAGAATAGATCTTGGAGTCACGCCGTAGGTGCTCATAATAATTAATAAAGCCCCTTCTGTATGAATAACTTTTGCTGTATTACTCTGATAATCAGGCCTATATGGGCCAGGGGCAGTTCGGGCCATGAGATAGTTTGTAGATTTGTTTACCAAGCCCCTAAGTTCAATATAATTCGATACACTACTCAGCAAGTTGGGTGTAATCAACATAAACTCCAACTAGAGGGGGAGTGTTGAAGTAAAGAATCCTACCAAGGCAACTACTGATTTTGTAAATAAGGAATAGTTAACTGTAAATACATATTTGTGCTTGATCCAAGGCCATAAATTGTGGATCTAATACATAAATACATGTATAAAACATGTAAACCTATTCAATGGTAAACCAAGTGAGTAAAAGCTTTTCTTCACTTCTTTTTTCTCTTTAAACTTGGACTTTGTCTAATGAACATTTAGGTTTTTGACAACTTTAAATAGAATAATGTACAAAAGAATGAAAAAGATAAAAACCCAAATATTTCTAAAAAAATATGGTGATGATATTTACAAAGGAACTCCATCTTCCTTTAGAAATGCCTTATCATTAAAACTTCCAGTGCCACCAAATGTACTAACATCCAGTAAGCCAGACATTTGTAGTCCATATTGGCTACCTGATCACAAGATATATATGTAAGATTATTCAACACAAGATACCTAAAAAAAAAAAAGGTTGTCTCAAATATGTCTTTTGCTAGTGCCTATAAGCAAAGTTAATTAACTAGAATTTAAGCCTTTATTGTCTGTAACATTAATTCTTACCTTGTAAGATACTATAATTACCCAAACTAATAAGCTCAAAAAATTAATAATACAGACATGTTTTATTTTAGAAATACATTGGAAAAATAGTACCTGAATATACTTTGGACCTGAATCTACTTTATTTTTATAGTAATACATTGAAAACTAGTTTATATACCCGGTGTTGCTATGAGATTATAAATTGTATTAAGTTATAGAAAATAATATGTTACCACCTCAACAAATGAGAAAATTATAGTATAAAAATATAATGGTTTTAAACCATTATATAGCATAATTTTCACCATAGTGAATGAAATGTAAGAGGTAAAGTAAATAATCTACACCTCTTTAAAAGATTATAATGGTTTTTTGGTACTAAAGGAAGCCCTAGAGGATTTCTTGTTTTACAAGTAATTTATGGGTTTTATTGCAAGATTTCAAGACTTGGGCACTCAATTGTACAACTATAAAAGATATATTTTGGAAGGATTTGAATGGTTTGGAAGAAATATTTGGATGCTAAATTGCATAAAGGAGACAAAGGCTATTATTCAAGAACCTAGGACAACTAGGTTTACAATTGTTCACAAAAATAACTTAAGGATGGGATGGTTTTTGACAAGAGTCAAAGATGGCCATTTCTAGAATTATCCCAGCCTTTTATTTCCAGGTTCTAAAATAAAAAATGCAGGCTAAAGATTAGCTAAAAATTCTTTGCTTAAGGCATACTTATAGTGACCTAAGTGAGGGTTAAGATTAAACTAATTATATCAAGGAAAATATCTTGATTTCTTGCCTTTCCTAGGCCATTTTTGGCCCTCACCAGCCAGAGTTTATTCCTTAGCTCCTCCATAAGCTTCCATAGCCACCATATCTAAATCTCCCAATAAATCACAAAGGAAGGCAATTAGATGCAGCAAGAAAGAGAAAAACACTAGTTTTCAGGTTTATTGTGTATCTCTTGAAGATTTCATCCCTCATAGCTTAGGTAAGGGTTTTATCTTAGTGTTTCATTGTTTTTTAATGTCCTAATATGATAATCAAGCATCCATGAAGATAAGACCATGCTTGGAAGATAGCAAAAAGCTCAAGGAACCAAGTATGGGTTAAGGATGAGTGTATGAACAAGGTTCCAGCCTTATTGTTTTTCATGCACTAAGATGGCAGTGTTTACAGGAGTTTCCAGAGCCCAATTTAGTACTAAATAAGACCAATTAACCTCATAATACCAAGCATTAGCTTGAGGAGGGCTTCCATAGTGATTACATATTGTTTATTTGACTGTTTATGAACTAACCCTAATGAAGTATTATTGCTAGCATTGCATTTGATTGTGTTCTATTTGTTTGTGCATTTGGATGGCCATATTTTTTGTATATGTGCTCTGTTTTTATGTTTTTATGTCTTTTTATTTTAGGTATGTTACTGGGAATTCAAGTTTCTAATGATAAGCCCTTACTAAGTTTCTTTAAAGAGACTTACACCTATTCTGTCCATTTCAGGAGCAGCTGAAAGAGAGCATTCAAAATAATAGTTTTATTTTGAATTTCTCTATGAAATTTCAGGAATATTAACTTCCATATGTTCAGTTATAAACTAGAAGTTTTTATGATTTTTGGAGCACATTAGCTATTTTTTGTAATAGTACTTTCTACCTAACACAGCAACTGGTCCCTTCAAGTTTCTGGAGTGCTTAGTGTTTTTGAAGTTCTCTAAGAAGTTTAGTGTACGTATTAACTAAGTTATTGTCATGTATGTGGTACATAAATGCATGTAAATTAGTTGGGTATGTTGTATGTGTAGTGTGAGAAGGATATATAGATCAATGGAGTGTAGTTTGAAGTGTGTATACAATGATATCTATATGGTGTTTTTGGGCTGTTTTGATGGCATTTTTATGAGTGATGGTTAAAAGGGTTGTAAATTCATGGGAATGTATAAGACATGTATGGACACTACCAACTGAGTTTTGCATCTGGAAATGGAGTGTATGAAATATTATGATATTTTGTATGAACATAATAGTCAATAGTGGCTAAAAATTTGGTACCCTATACTCCAGTTGCCATAACTTTTTGTACAAAAAGAATTTGGCTATGAAATTTTGACCACATCTAGAACATTTCAATATGAATAACTTAGATTTTGAATCATTGGATTTTGTGAACTGTAGCTAGAGTTATGTCCTATCAAAATTGGCTGATTTTGTTGAGCACTGATCATATGATCATTTCTACTTGGTTAAGTGTAAAATCTATAATTGTAAACTTAGATGGATTTAATATCTCAAACCTGTTTCCCTATGAAGGTTTCAGTGTATTAAAGGGTTTAAAACCTTTAGGGCAAAGGAGAACATGGGTAGAATTTGAGGTGGACCTGATGTGAAAGTTTAGACACATAAAATGTGCACCAATAGCATCATGTGTACATATGATTGTATATGCACTTGAGGATTTTACTCAAATTTGATATTGGCTAGGAATAAAAAATTTCACTGTCATCATTATTTCTAGATGAAATTGTATATAAATATATGTGTGATGGTTGGACCAATATACACATCTTTGCATAATGACTAATAGGGCTACTTGGGTAAACATAGTGCACATGTTCTGCTTGATCTACAGAACATGGATGGCTTGGGGCTTGAGCTCACTAAATTTAATCATAACTATATAGAAACACTCAAAGTGGTAACATAATAAATATTTAAATATTATAGGATTATTATTATAAAAATATACAATCAAACCAATAGTTTAAAAGGTGTCAAATTATTATAGCATGGTGCTGAGTATCACCAACGAATTTATTTGTTTATATCAAACTTTTAAGTTTTAAATAATAAAAATTCAAGTGAACATATCATCATTTTCAGTCCTAACTCTAAAATGAACCATTCTTTTCCAAAAATCATACACAAAAAGTTTTGCCATGAGATTTGAAAATATCAGAGCCAAAATCATATTTTAAGGAAAAAAATTTGATGTGATCATTGATTTGGATTCTAGAGAAACTGATTATGTCTTCCTATCTCTTAGCACCACTAAACTTTATTGAAACCTTAAAATTGTGACATCTTCTATATATAATGAATATGTAAAAGAAAGATACTAAAAACATAATATGATTTCGAATATAAGGCCAAAGGTTAGAAAATGGAAACATGAGTACACACACATACATACAAACTTTTTTTTAACATGGATTGATAGACAAAAAAAGTTTAGTCAAGCACATGTATCTGAAAAAATATAGACTTGCAAAAGAAAATTAAAAACAGAATCACAATAAAACTATGAATTGAATCCTAAAAAAAATTGAAGGAATAATTATATTTGGAAACATTAGAAAAATTAAATCGTTATATTCTCACAATTCACAAACTCTCTATTTTTAAAAATTTTGTGAGATTCATTCTTCTAGTTTTAAGTTAAGTATATTAAAAATCAATAAATTATATACTTTTTGGAAAATTTTAAGGTAGCCCTTTTCAAATGTTTTTAGTTTGATAACTAAAAAATTTTTAAAATTTTAATAGAGTCCCAAAAAAAATACTTGGTCCTTGAACTTTTAAAAATATACATAAGATAGTCTCAAAACTTTTATAAATCATACAATATGTCATTAAAATTTGAAAAATGACACTTTAGTGATTGTGTTGAGAGTTAAATAAAGTGAGAAAATTCCTCTATTAAACCTAAAATTTTATTCTTTTAAAAAAATATAGAAATTTATTTACTTTATCATTCATGAGATTTGAACAACTATCGAAAGGTAAAATTTTTTTTATATATCCTTATTTTCTCAAAATCTTACTTTTAAGATATTTTTAAAATTATTGAACCAAATATATCTTTACATAAAAATTATGATGAACAAGTATCATAATAAAAGAAACACAAACCTTGTGATAGTTGTACTGAATCATTTTTCAGTATCTCCATCAGCTAAGAATTAAGATAGTGCCATTAGTCCTTCCAAAAGGAAACACAAAAACTTGTCAACTATAAAATGGTCATTGTTCCAGTGATGAAAACCAAAGAGCTAATTAAGGGGCAAATAAAAACTTTAAAACAACAATCATAATTTAAACAACTTTATTTCTCTCTAAGAAATTAATTATTGATAACAAAAATTTAGATAGAAAATTAATGTCTGCTAAACAATAATGCTAATAAATGTTAAATTGAAGAAAAAAAATTTAGGCTTATGTTTGGGGTGGTTGACAAAACAAAATAAATTAACAAATTTTATTTTTAGGCAAATAAAATATGGATATCAAATTAATTTTATATCTTAATTTTATTTATTATTATTGAGTATATAAATATTTATAGATTTTTATTTTTTTATTTGATATCTATATTTAATTTGAATGTTAATTCTATCATCATCTTTAATTCTAAATTTGGATGAAAGTTAACAATTGTGGATTTGACTGTCACATGTCACTTCAGTATTACTTAATAGGGTCAGGAGGATATTTGGTATATCATATATAAAAAATTGCAGTTATCTTACTAAAAAAAAAATCTATCATATACCAGTCCCATATTTCACCTATTCTGTGAAAGGTCTACGATACCCTTTGGAGATACTCCTACTATATATATATATATATATATATATATATTAAATAGCTTAAGTTTATAAACTATTCTACGCAATTTTTGTTGGATAATGGCAAAATATAACTAACAAGTAGCAAATATTTATTTACTGATTTATTTTTGGTAGATATGAAAAGAGATCAATAGGAAAGTGCGCAATCGTATTTAGACTTCTATAACAACCTCAAAGATTTTTCTTTTTTTTTTCTTAGGGAAAGGCAAAGCTTCACTAGTTACTTCCTTAAAATTACAATCTCAAAGATAGATGGTAAATTATACTTTTTGATCATTTATGAAATGATTTTGCTTCTGAAACCAAAAAAAAAAAAAAAACCAAACTATAATTTTACCTTAGTAGAAGAAGAAGAGATATTGCAGCCGAAGAAGTTGACGATGAGGAAGGACTTGATGGTGCCGATAGTCCTACATTATAAGCCATCTTTCTGTCCGGCTGAAACAACCTGTAATTCCCCTCCGATGTTGGCCCCGCTTCAAATCCTCATTGAAAAGCACGAACAGATAAACTTGCAACCTCATCTAAGGCCTCTACCACGTCCCATCATTGATCATTTGCCTCCTCAGCAAGTTCCGATTATAAATACCGGTGTTTTGGACCGTCGTGCCGACCTCGTCTCCGCCCGCTTCCGATGACCACCCAGTTTCTGACTCCCGGACCTCAACGTCAGAGTAGCCCAGTTTCGCTATGGATATTAACCGGAGGTCACTTGAGTATATATATATTTTTTGTTATAAATGGATACTTGATATTCATATTATCCTAAAAAGGTACCTTACTCCTTATTGGTTGTCATATCTTGTTACTTTTTATTAATTTTAGGGTTATGCCTAACAGAAAATACTGAGATGGTAAAAAAAATATTAAAATAAATTTTAAAATAATACTTCTAGTCTTTAACTTTGTCCTATCAACAATTTTAAACCCTAAAATTTTAAATCTATTGTTTATGGTCTCTTTTTTTCCCACATTGCTTTCCCTTCTAAATTATCATCCCTAACTTCAAGAATCATGCAACGCTTGTTACCGCCACACAAAAATGAGAGAATTACAAATGTGAAATAATGGTCAAAAAGCCATTATATTGTGTAATTCTCTTCATAGTGATTGAAGTGTAAGAGGTAAAAGGCATAATGAATACCTCCTTAAAAGTGTTCTAAGTTGGTAACTTGGCCTCCAAGAAAAGCCTCAAGGGTTGCTTGTTTGTCAAGCAACTTATGGACTTTTTTGTAAGACTTTGGAAATTCGGGTACTCAATTGCAAAACTTTCACAAAAGAGCTTTGGAGAGTTATGGAAAGGATATGAATGGTATAAAAGTGCTATTGGAGGACCAAATTGCTCATGGAAGACAAGTTTGGACAAAGGAAATACTAAAGGCATTAAGGACCTAAATGTCCCAGTGTAAACCTTAAGGTGTTTAAGCTTTTGACTTAAGTCAAATGGTGAAATTGTAGGGTTATCCTTCCATGGGGCCTGCAGCCAAGGCTTGGTAAATGGGTCAAAAATGTTGGGCAAATGTTTACCAATGAGTTTAAGACAAAGAAACCATAATTAGTGAGAAGGAAAATGACATAAAGTAAGGTTAAACTTGTTTAAGTGTGTTTTGTGCCCTTAAGCTCATTTAAAGCCGTTTAAGTGGCCAATTCACTTATCTCTCTCCCATTTTCGGCCTTCTACAGCCTAAGAACATAGTCACACTTCTTCCATAGCCATCATACCTCCAAGATTGAAATTGAAGGCAAAAGGAAATAATTGGAAGCAAACTAAAGCTATTGCTTGAGTACTTCAAGGATCAAGCTTGATTTTTGACTTACCCACTTTGGTAAGGGTTCTCTTACTCTCATGGGTTATTTTCTGAATTTTCAAGCAACCATGGAGCTAGGGTTGAGCTTGGAAGAGAGCCATGAGCTTGATGAACCAAGCTTAGTGAGAGGAGTGCACTTATTGAAGGTTTTGTGAACTAGTGTGAAGTGCACAGTGATGACAACGAATTGAAGGGTTTTTAGAGCCCAAAGTTAGTACTAACTAGTGTTAAAATTCTCCTAAGACCAAGCAATAACTTGAGGAGGGCTGCCATAGTGATTTGGTTATGTTTATTATATGTTTTATGGACTAACCTATGGTTATTGTTGCTGCCGCAATTCATGTGTTTGGTGGTTGTGAATGGCTGCTACATTTGGTTACTATATCTTGTATATATAAATTATGGTTTTTTGTTTTAGTGTCTTTGGATGCAGGTTTTGATGATGGTTACATTGCTTATAGAATCCAAATGCTACATTTACTAAGTTTTTCAATGAAACTTACTCCCCTCAATTCTGTTATTTCAGGTCGAGCAGAAAGATCACATTCAAACTAATATTTTTTGTTTAAGTTTTGATCTAAAATTTTAGGCACATGAACTTCTATATGTTTAGTTATGATCTGGAAATTTTTGTGATTTTAGAAGTACATTTGGTATTTTTAATGGTTGTACTTATTGTGTTATGCAGCAGCTATCTGACATCCTGTTTTGGAGTCCATTGTGTCTCATGCACTTCTGTAACTTAGGTTGCATATTTAGCTGGGTTAAGACCATTGTGTAGTGCATGTAGTGTATGTAAAATGAGACAAGTATTTATTTGAGCAATGTTTTGGCTATGTATGTGATATGGTGCAAAGCTGCCTAAGTGTGATTGATAGGCTGCTTACTTGTAAATTCTATTTTAGCCACATATGGTTGTTAAATGCAAGGGAATGGATTTCCCATGTGTATTGGACATATATGGGGTAGCATTGGAGGGTTTTTCCTTTGTGAATGAAGTGTTTGCATACTTATGAAATTTTGTATGGCTAAAATGGTCATAAAGTGACTAGAATTTTGACTCTGCACTTAAAGTTCTATATCTCCCTGTGTAAAAATAATCTTGGTATGAAATTTAGCCACACCTAGATAACATCTAGAGGTTGAACTGGGATTTGGAATTTCTGAATTTGGAGCCTTGTAGCCAAAGATATGACATTGCAAATTTGGCTAAGTTACTGTTCATTTGGTCAGAATTTTGTAACCAACTTAAAAAATCTATAACTTGGTCCATAGGTGGGCTATTGATGTAAAACAAAATTCCTTGGTTTTTTCTAGGTCTCTACTTGTTAATGGAGCAAAGAA
This sequence comes from Aquilaria sinensis, assembly GCA_005392925.1. NCBI lineage: Eukaryota > Viridiplantae > Streptophyta > Magnoliopsida > Malvales > Thymelaeaceae > Aquilaria > Aquilaria sinensis. The sequence continues at coordinate 1,039,911 of SMDT01000330.1, forward strand.
AATAAGGGCGTACATGGCTAGAATGATATAGTGTATCAGTGGAAGTTACAGGTGCAGTGGCCGGTCACTAGAACTTAACAAAATTGCCTAATGTGTGGTGGCCAGGATTAAGACTTGTGATAGTGTTTTCATTCTTTACTGCCATGGTGTGCATGAAATGTGAATATGTGTGTAATGTTTGGACCAATATGCATGTGTTTACATAGTGTCTAAGAGGGCAACTTGGATATGCACACTAAGGGTAGTGTTCTTATGGCCTACAGAACATTACCAATCCTGGGAGTCTAAATGCACAATTTTGGCACCATAATTGGACTACCCCAGAGTGGGTAACACAGTTAGACGCCGGCTCCATAGCCACTGCTAGGGCTGCAGCTGCCACCATTTATGACAACTCTCCTAGTTAACGACTAGCTTTGATCTGATAAGTAAGTTTAATTTAAGTGTTTTCACTTTTGCACCTCAGGTTAGCATCTTTTTTAGCAAGAAAGACAAGCTAAGTTTAAGTAATGGTGAGTTCCTATGTGTGATTTGGCACCAGTAAAATGGTAATTTTGACCTAAGTGAATGACATGATTGTAATTTTCATGAGATTAGGGTCATGTAAGGAAGTTTGGAAAGTTAAATTAAGGCCATAATTTATCCTAACTATTAGAACCATCATTGAAGGAAAAGTGCAAAAAGTTGCACTAAGTGCTCAATTGAGCCATTTATGCCTTAAGAGGCTTAAGTGTCTAAGAGGCTAAGTGTAAGAGGGTTTTGGGCACTCTATAAGGCCAGGGAGGGATGGTTTTGGGTGAGTGTTTAGTGACCAAGGTGAAATAAATGAGAACTTGAGGGTTAATGGAAAAGAAAACAAGAAGTAAGCTTAGCGGAGTTGGTAAGATATTTTAACCCCTTTTGTTGACTTCCATCTCCATCTACTTGCTTGCCATTTTCGTAGCTCTCCTTCCCTACCAGATTTCCTACTAAAAAACTCCCTAATTCCTTAAGTCTCCAACAAATTTAAGGGCCCTAAGGTGATTACATGAAGCCTTAAGCTCATTTTTGGAGTATTGGCTTCAATCTAGTTCTTTGATGCTTGTTTTGGACTTCAAACCTAAGGTAAGCTTCTTGGTTTAGTTTGAGTTGGTTCTAAGTTGTTTGAATGGCTAGAAATGGTCTTGATTTGAGGTTCTTGGTGCCCTATCACATTGGCTTTAGGTTTGGAACTCAAGAGAGCTAAGTTGAGCTCAAGTGTACTTGTACTTTGTTCTTGCTTTATGACTAAATTAAGGTAAGGTTTCAAGCTAATTGAGCTCAAATAATGCATAGAATTATAGTATTGCATGTGGGGATGGAGTAGAAACAAGACCCATGTGATTTGGTTATAAGAATTGAGAGGTTGGGCAAGTTTTGTGCAAGTTCGCGTTCTGTCGTGCAATGCTAGTAAAGCATTGGCGACACATTGCCGCTGGTGAGGTAGGTTGGTGATGCGTCACAAGAGATTTTTCAAGAAGCCCAAGCATTGATGCCGTTGGTGACTCGTCACTGAAGGCATCACCAAGGGATAAAGCTCTCATGCTCGGGGCATCATAAGAATGTTCCAATCTTTTGGTTAGCATCATTAGGCTATTTTAAGATGTTCCGTAACCTCGGTTGGGTCTAAGACTCCTTCCTAAGTTAAAAATTATGCATTATTTAAGGGGTAGATAAGTGGTGTGGTTAAGGTTAAGCTAAGTTGAGCAGGAAGGGGGTATAATTACTCAAGTTGTCAAGGAGGCATTAGAAGGATTAAGTAGGGGTTTTGAAGTCTTCATTGGCTCAAGGGTTAGGCCTTAAACCATTGGGAAAATGAGAAATAAACTTAAGAAAATTCTAACCAAACCATGTGGTTTGGTAAGTGAGCCACTAAGGATCTCTAAGCTAAGCTCTAAGAACTTAGTAAGTTGGACCTCATAAGATGGCTACCTTACACAAGAAGTTAAAGGTAAGAAAGGTAAGTTTTTAGAGGAGGTGACGACCTACTTTAGAACCCGTACGTGGGACTTGGGGGAGGTAAAAGATTTAGGATACAAGGGCCCGTGTCACAAGTACCTTCGCTGGTTGAGCTTATGATAAGTATAAGAAACCTAAGGTGTAAGAAGTCCCAAGGATTAAGTGTTGCATATCATACATTCATGCATTGGATATCTTTTATGTTATTGTCTTGTGTTGTTTGTTGGTTGGTTACTTGTTTGTTGGTGTGCCATATTGCATGGTTGTTTGCTATTTTCCTTTTAGGTACCCCCAGGGACCCTTACTGAGTATATACATGTACTCATTCGCTTAAGTTTGTTATGCAGGTTCTAACACTGGTTGTAAAAACTAAGTGAATAGTTGTGGGCTAAGTTTCCTATTTTCTAGGTATTTATTTTCTAGAATCCCTAAGATTTTAAGTTTTTTTGTCAGATAAGCTTTGTACTAACTAAATGTTGTGCCTTTATAGTATAAAGGCTAAATGGTGCACAAGGATAAGGAAAGGACTTGCACTTAGAGCTTGATAAGAGCTTGATAGCTCAGGATGGGGCTTAAGTAAAGGATCTTAGTTAAGAATTTTGTCTTGTATGTATATAGTATCTTGTGTATTAAGATGTTGCCTCTATTAGGATACATTATGGGGTTAAACCATTAAGTTACTTTTGGGTGCATGCTAGTGATGTAAAGTGTGAACAAACTATTACTTGAAGTTGAAGTAACTAGTACTTTGTTGTCTTGGCACATTTTAAGTATGTTTTAAATGAATGCCCAAGTGATGGTTTCTTAAATGGTGTACTTAAATGTTTGCATCGCCAAGACAAATGCATGGATATTTTCTTGCAAGGTAGGCTAAGAAACTAGTTGCATGTAAATTGTTTTAATTTACCTACAAGTAATGGTTATCCAATTGTAACTAATTGGGATCACAGTCCTAAAAGGCCTACAAGCCTACGTAATTCAAGCCACTGGGACTCCGCTTCATGACAGTTTAGTATTAGAGCAAGTCAATGGTCCTAATAGAGGAAATAAGTGAACTAAGATCTAAGCGTTCCTTGCGCTAAGTATAGTTAGTATTGCTTATAAGTTGCTCTGGGTGTAGTCTTCTGGCTTTGGTTATAGATATCATGGTTAATACTCGATCATGAGTTGTTGCTAAGGCTCAGGCTCTTGATGTGGGTACTAGTGATACCAATGGGGTAGACATGATAGAGGTGGTTTCTTTGTGAAAGAAGCTCAATGAGTTGATGGACTAGATGTTACATGGTATGGCTATCTTGCTTGAGGAGTGTGCTCAACCTCCAAACGGAGGGGAGACCTTAAAGGACCCTAATGGGAACGGCCAACATGCACTAAGGGCCAGTGGTGTACCAAGGTTAAAGGAGAAATCCTCCACCCTATGGACAAGTGCAAAGTCAAGAGCAAGTGTATAAGAGTGTTCAAGCGGACATCGAAGATGATAGTGAGGAATAAGATGAGGAGGATATCCATCCCTGAAGGAGAAAGAGAAGACCTATCATTCTAGACTACATAGGACTTGTCTCAATATGCCATAAGATCAACACTCCAAAGTTCAATGGCATGGGTATTCTAATGCTGCCGAAGGATGGTTGTACCAAATCAATAAGATTTTGGATGATAAGGCTAAGATGGATTTGGTTTCTTTCTTCTTGGAAGGGATGGCTTCCTTATGGTGGAAAAATGTTATGTAATGACTCAAGTCTTACAATAAAGGTAAACTCGGGCAAAGGCCGAAAGAACTTGATTGGACCGAATTTGGGAAGGAGTTCCAAAATGAATTTAATAGTGAAGCGGCTTAAGACCAAAAAAGGATGGAGTTTGGTGAGTTGGTGTAAGGAAGCTTGATGGTCCATGATTATGAGAGGAATTTTGGTTCTCTTTTCTAGTATGCTCCTCATTTGCTTGAGAAGGATGAACTTAAGGCAAAAAAATTTCATTCATGGACTCAAGGTAGAGTTAAGGAGTTTCTTGACTGTTATTGGAGTTCGGACCTATCATGAGGCTGTTCAATAGGCCTTGGCATTGGAAAGAGAGTTAGTGGAGACAAAGCCTAAGGATAAGGCTATTGAGCCAAGGGTCCTAATGCACTCAAACTTGTCAGGCAAGAGGTCTAACCCAGGAGGAGACCAAGGTCCATCCAAGAAAGTCAAGAAGAACCATTGCCCTAGTTGTCAAAGATTTAAAGGTAACAAACCATGCACCCTCAGGACCGATCAGGACCGATCTCTGTAATTACTTCTGCTAGCCTGGACATTAGGTTAGGGAGTGCCCAAGGGCAGGAAAAAGGCCAAGGAAGATCGGGAGCATTAGGAGCTGGAAATGTATATGTCAAAGCTCTTGTTCAACCACAGGTTTTTACTTAGAAGGGCAAGGCACCTAGAGAGCCGACAGTTATGCAAGGAAACTTTAATGTTAAAGATAGTAGTATTAGGATTCTGTTGATATTGGTGCAACTATTTCTATCATTTCCTTGAGCATGGTTGTCAAGTTAGACTTGGAAGGGACTTTGATGGATGAGATAAGGTTTATTAAGACCGTTGGGAGGAATATTATTTTCACCAATGAAATGGTTATGGGGTATCCTTTGGAATTAGGAGGTCATAAGTTTTTGTGTGACCTTTGGGTGTTAACCTTGATACCATATGATGTTGTCCTTGAAATGAATTAGTTAAGTAGGTATAAGGCCCATACTGACTATGTAAGTTGTAAGGCCACCCTTAAGGATGCCCCGGGGATAAATGTAACATGCACAAGTGGTTTGGCAAGTAGTGCTAAGAGTTTGCAGCTTAAGTTGATAAAGTCCATTCCCATTGTGAGCGAAGAAGTATCTTACTCACTGAATAGGGTGGCAGATGAGAAGCAACTCAAGGAAATTCCAATAGCCAATCTATTTCCAGAAGTTTTTTCCTATAGACCTCCTAGGATTACCTCCAATTAGGGAGATTGAATTCTTCATACACTTACAGCAAGGACAGAAATGATCTCCATACCCCCATATCAAATGTCAGCACCTGCAATGGATAAGCTGAAAAAGTAGTTGGAGGAACTATTTGAGAAAGGCTTTATATGGCCAAGTGTTTTTCCGTGGGGTGCCCCAATGTTGTTTGTGAAGAAAAAAGATGGAATCTTATGGTTATGTATGGATTACATGAAACTAAATGCAGTGACGGTGAAGAACAAATATCCATTACCTAGGATCGATGACTTATTTGATAGGTTAAAAAGGGCAAAAGTCTTTTCCAAAATAGACCTAAGGTCTCGATATTTTCAGATAAGAGTAAGGGATGAAGATATCCCTACAAGTGGATTCAGGGCTAGGTATGGGCATCATGAGTACATAGTTATGCCTTTCAAAGTGAATAATGCTTCGGCAGTTTTCATGGATGCCATAAATCAAAATTTTAGGCCCTACCTAGATTAGTTTGTTGAGGTGTTCATTGATGATATATTGGCGTACTTTAAGACACCCCATGAACATGAGGAACATTTAAAGGTAGCTTTGCTAGTGCTTAAGGATAACCAATATTATGCAAAGCTATCTAAGTGCCAATTCTAGGCGAGTAAAATTCCTTTTCTTAGGCGTAATGCCAAACAACTGTAACCAAAATTCAAAGTTTCTTGGGTTTGGCAGGCTATTACCGAAGGTTCATTGTGAAATTGTTTATGCTAGCTTCGTCATTGACTACTTTGACAAAGAAGGCATAGAAGTTCATTTGGACTTTTAAATGTGAGAAAATTTTTCAGGAGCTTAAGAAAAGGTTAATTTGTGCTCCCATCTTAATCCTACCAAATCCACATAGGACTTTTGTGGTGTATACCGATGCACCTCAGATAAGATTAAGATATGTCTTGATCCAAGATAAACAAGTGATTACATATGGTTCTAGGCAGTTAAGACTTAACAAGTTGAATTACCTGGTGCATGATCTTGAGTTAGTAGCCATTGTATTTACCTTAAAGCTCCAGAGACATTACCTTATCGGAAGTTCCTTTAAGATCTTTACAGATCATAAAATTCTAAAGTATTTGTTTACCCAAAAGGACCTAAAGTTGAGGCAAAGAAGGTGGATCAAGTATATCAAGGATTATGATTGCTCGATAGACTATTGTTTTGGTAAAGGCAATGTGGTTGCCGATGCCTTGAGCCGTAAGTATTTTGGGGTCATTGTTTTTAAGGATCAAGTGGTTATTACCTCAGAAAGTTCAAATATGGAACAGTTCTCAGTCTTATTTGAAAAATGGTGAGACTGGGAAATGGCTCAAGTAACAGTCCTTAACATTTAGTCAATGTGGCTGACTATGGTGAAGAAAGCTCAAGACAAGGACAAAAGCGTGAAGAAAGTTTCTGGGGAGGAAAGGCATGATAATATACTAAAGGAATTTTAGTACAAGGAAGGGTTGCTCTACTATGGTGACTAGCTCTATATGCCAAGTGACTTAAGCCAACAAGTGTTGCAAGAGCCACATATGAGTAAGCTTAATGTCCACCTTAGTGTGAATAAGATGTACCATGACCTTAGGACTCATTTTTGGTGGCCAAAGTTTAAAAGGGACATATATGAGTATATGTCTAAGTGCCTCACTTGTCAAATGGTGAAGGCGGAGCATCAAAAGCCATTAAGAATGTTGCAAAGTTTTCCCTTCCGAGAAAGAAAATAGGGATCCATCACCATGGACTTTTGTGTCGGGTTACCCAACACAAAAAGTCAGCATGACTTAATTCGGGTGGTGGTGGATAGGCTAACAAATTTGACACATTTTATCCCCATTAAGATTACTTATACCATGGAGAAATTGGCCAAGTTGTATGTTTGGGAAGCGGTGAGATGCCATGGAATCCCTGATTAGATTCTATCTGATAGAGATCTTTGTTTTGTCTTAAGGTTTTGGAATGCCTTTCAAAATGCTATGGGTTCTACTGTGAGCCTAAGTACTACTTATCACCCTCAGATTGATGGGCAAATTGACTGGGAAGACATGTTGTGAAGTTGTGTGATGGATTTTAAAGGCGGTTGGGACCAACATCTGCCTTTTGATCAAGTTTGTTTATAACAATAGCTATCAATATGCTATTAAGAAAGTGCCCTATGAAGCTTTGTATGGGTGTAACTGTATGACACTTCATTGTTGGGCAACTAAGGTAGACGAAGTGATTATTGGTCCAAAAACAATTGTCAAGGCCATGACAAAGATTAAGTTTGATCCAAGTAAGGATCAAGGCTGCCTCGGATCAGTAAGCCAAATACGCCAATGTAAGAAGGAAGGATTTGCAATTTGATGTATGAGACAAGGTACTCCTCAGGGTTTCCCCGATGAAGGGTATGGCTAGGTTTGGCCAAAAGGGTAAGTTGGCTCCAAGATACATTAGTCCTTTTGAAATCCTTGAGAGGGTGGGAAAAGTGGCTTATATGTTGGCTTTGCCACCAAGTTTGGCCCACGTTCACAATGTCTTTCATATGAGTTCCTTAAGGAAATGCATTATGAATCCTAAGCAAGTGTTAACCCTATATGCTATTCCAATAAGTGAGGACCTAAGTTTTGAAGAACACCCCACCAAATTTCTTGATCACCAAGTCCAGAAACTAAGAACAAAATGGATCCCAAAGGTTAAGGTACTATGGTCTAACCATGGGGAGGAAGAGGCTACTTGGGAGACCAAGCAAGATATCCAAAAGCAGTATCCAAGTAAGTTCACTTGTTTAAATCAGAATTAAGATAACCAAATTTCTGAAGGAGGGGAGGATGTGACAATTCTTTTAGTCAATGACTGGGTTTGACCCTGAAAGTAAATTTAATTAAATTTTTTTCACTTTACCCCTCAAGCTAGCATCTTGTTAAGCAAGAAAAACATGTTAAGTTTAAGCAATGGCGAGTTCTCGTGTGTGATTTGGCACCTAATAGTTAAAATGGAAAAATGGTAATTTTGGCCAAAGTGAATGGCATGATTGTAATTTTCATAAGATTAGGATCATGTAAAGGATTTTGACAAGTTAAATTAAGACCATAAGTTATGCTAACTATTAGAATCATCATTGAAAGAAAAGTGCAAAAAGTTTCACTGAGTGCTCAATTGAGCCATTTATGCCCTGAGAGTCTTAAGTGTCCAAGAGGCTAAGTTTAAGAGGCTTCTGGGTATCCTTTAGGGCTAAGGAGGGATGGTTTTGGGTAAGTGTTTAGTGGCCAAAGTGAAACAAATGAAAACCTGAGGGTTAAGAGACAATAAAACAACAAGTGAGCTTAGTGGAGTTGGTAGGATATTTTAACCCCTTTTGTTGACTTCCATCTCCATTTCCTTGCTTTCCATTTTTGTATCTCTCCCTCTCTACCAGATTTCCTTATCAAAATCTCCCTAATTCCTCAAGTTTCCATCAAATTTGAAGGCTCCAAGATGATTACAAGAAGCCTAAAGCTCATTTTTGGAGTATTAGCTTCAATCTAGCTCTTTGATGCTTGTTTTGGACTTTTAAAACCTAAGGTAAGCAACTTGTTTTAGTTTGAGTTGATTCTAAGTTGTTTGAGTAGTAACTTGTTTTAGTTTTGTGCAAGTTCGCATCCAATTGTGCAATGAAGGTAAAGTAGTGGCAACGGCTCACCACTGGCGGGCAAGTTGAACAACGATGTGAGTTGGTGACACATCACTAAAGATTTTCTAGGAATCCTGAGCATTGATGTCATTGGTGATGCGTCCCTAAAGGCATTGCCAAGGCATAAACCCCTCAAGCTCAAGGTATACTAAGAGTGTTCCAATCTCTTAGTTAGCATCCTTTGGCTATTTTAAGATGTTATATAGCCTTAGTTGGGTTGGGTCTAAGACTCCTTCCTAAGTAAAGAATTATGTATTATTTAGATGGTAGCTAAGTGGTGTGGTCAAGGTAGAGCTAAGTTGACTAGGAATGTGGTATAAGTGCTCAAGTTGTCAATGAGGCATTAAAAGGATTCATTGGGGTTTCAAAGTCTTCATTATCCTAAGGGTTATGCCCTAAACCATTAGAAAAATGAGGAAAAAACTTAAGTAAATCCTAACCAAACCATGTGGTTTGGTAAGTAAGCCACTAAGGAGCTTTAAGCTAAGCTTTAAGAGCTCAGCAAGTTAGGCTACATAAGATGGCTACCTTGCACAATAAGTTAAGGGGTAAGATGGGTAAGTTTTGGGATGAGGTGATTACCTACTCTAGGACCCATAAGTGGGACTTAAGGGAGGTAAAAGATTCAGGATACATGGGCCAGTGTGTCAAGTACCTCTGCCTTTTGAGCTCACGACAAGCATAAGACACCTTAGGTGTAAGAAGTCCCAAGGATTGTATGTTACATATCAAACATTCATCCATTGCATATCTTTTATGTTGTTGTCTTGTGTTGTTTGTTGGTTGGTTGCTTATTTGTTGGTGTGCTATATTGCATGCTTACTTGCTATCTTCCTTGAAGGTACCCTAGGGGACCTTTGCTGAGTACATACATGTACTAATTCGCTTAAGTATGTTATATAGGTTCTAACACTGGGCCTAACAACTAAGCGAGTAGTTGTCTAAGTTTCCTATTTTGCAAGTATTTATTTTCTAGAATCCTTGAGATTCTAAGCTTTGTATTAACTAAGTGGTGTGCCTTTACAGGAGAAAGGCTAAGTGGTTCACAAGGATAAGGAAGGGGCTTGCAGATTTTTGTTAAGAATTTTGTCTTGTATGTATATAGTACCTTATGTACTAAGATGTTGCCTCTATTAGGATACATTGTGGTGTTAAACCATTAAGTTACTTTTGGGTGCATGCTAGTGATGTAAAGTGTGCTCGAACTATTACTTGAAGTTGAAGTAACTAGTATTTTGTTATCTTGGCATGTTTTAAATATGTTTTAAATGAATGCTCAAGCTATGGTTTATTAAATGGTTTGCTTAAATGTTTGTATCGCCAGCATCAATGCATGCATATCTTCTTGCAAGGTAGGCTAAAAAACTAATTACACGTAAATTTTTTTAATTTACCTACAAGTAATGGTTAACCAATAATAACTAATTGGGATCACGGCCCCAAAAGGCCTACAAGCTTAAATAATTCAGAGCATTTGGACCCAGCTCTATGACAGTTTGGTATCAGAGCAGGTCATTGGTCCTTGTAGAGGCAATAAGTGAACTAAGATCTAAGTGTTCCTTGTGCTAAGTGTAGTTAGTACTACTTATAGGATGCTCTAGGTGTGGTTTTCTAGATTTGGTTTTAGGTATCATGGTTAATACTCGGTCAAGTGCTACTGCTGAGGCTCGGGCTCTTGATGTGGGAACTAGTGATTCTAATGGGGCAAACATGAGAGAGGTGGTTTCTTTGTTAAGGAGGCTCAATGAGTTGATGGACCGAATGTTACATGGTATGGCTATCCTAATTGAAAAGCGTGCTCAAACTCCAAATGAATGGGAGACCTTGGAGGACCCTAATGGGTTAAGGGCCAACATACACCAAGGCCCTATAGTGCACCAAGGTCATGGGAGAAATCCTCCATCCCAAAGGCAAGTGCAAGGTCAAGAGCAAGTGTATGAGTGTGATCAAGTGGACATTGAGGAGGATAGTGAGAAAGAAGATGAGGAGGATATCCATCCTCAAAGGAGAAAAAAGTGACCCACCATTCTGGACTATATGGGACTTGTTTCAATATGTCGTGAGATCAACACTCCAAAGTTCAATGGTGTGGGTGATCTTGATGCTGCCGAAGGATGGTTGTACTAAGTGAATGAGATTTTTGAGGTGAAGTTGGATGATAAGGCTAAGATGGATTTGGTTCTTTTCTTCTTGGAAGGGAAGGCTTCCTTATGGTGGAAAGATTTATGGAAAGACTCAAGTCATACAATAAAGGTAAACCCAGGCAAAGGCCCAAAGAACTTGATTGGACCGAATTTGGGAAGGAGTTTCAGAATGAGTTCAATAGTGAAGTACCTCAAGGCCAAAAGAGGATAGAGTTTGATGAGTTGGTTTAAGCAAGCTTGACGGTCCATGAGTATGAGAGGAAGTTTAGTTCTCTTTTCCAGTGTGCTTCTCATTTGGCTGGGAAGAATGAACTTAAGGCAAATAAGTTTATTTGTGCACTCAAGGTGGAGTTAAGGAGTTTCTTGACTATTATTGGAGTTCAAACCTATCATGAGGGCATTCAAAAGGCCTTGACAATGGAAAGAGAGTTAGTGGAGAGCCTCAAGAGCTGGAAATGCATCTGCTGGAGCCCTTGTACAACCACAGGTTTTTACTTTGATGGGGGAGACACCTAGCGAGTTGACAGTTGTGTAAGATAACTTTAATATTCAGGATAGTAGTATTAGGATTCTGTTTGATACTGGTACTACTATTTCTGTCATTTCCTTGAGCATGGTTGTCAAGTTAGACTTTTAAAGGACTGTAATGGATAAGATGAGGTTTATTAAGATCGTTGAAGGAATATTATTTTCACCAATGAAATGGTTAATGGCTATCCTTTGGAATTAGGGGGTCATAAGTTTTTGTGTGACCTTTGGGTGTTAAGCTCGATCCCATATGATGTTGTCCTTGGAATGCATTGGTTAAGTAGGTATAAGGCCCAAATTGACTGTGCAGGTTGTAAGGTCACCCTTAAGGATGCCTCAGGGGTAAGTGTAACTTGCATAGGCAATTTGGCAAGTAGTGCAAAGAGTTTACACCTCAAATTGATGGAGTCCATTCCCATTATGAGCAAGGAAGTATCTTACTCACTGAATGAAGTGGTGATAAGCTTATATTTATTATATTTATTTCTCTCATATTTAGTATGTTTTAATATATTTTGAACCTTAAAGATATAGTTTGAGTATGTTTTGTAGCTTAGAGCATATCTTGACTTAATTAATTGAAAGTAAATTTAATTGCAATTTTACATGTTTTAATTTATTTGTGTTCTTTCAGGATGTTGACAGATTGGCAATATTTCGGTAGAAAAATCATATCTTGAGCTACAGAGATCGAAATGAAGTGATTCTTAATTCATTGAAAACCTAACATCTAGAGCTACAAATCACATTCATACCATGGAACCAAGTTTGTACGTTTTCAGCTTCAAAGTCGCGATTTCCAAGTCATCATTGATTGAAAACTAGTTATAGTATTTTGGGTATATCTTTGGCTATAGATGTCCATTTTATGCGATTAAGGTTTCCTTTTGAAGCTAAGAAAGAGCTCTACAACTTTCATGATTTGTATTTTGAGAAATAGTGACTGAATCAAGGTTGAATCTTAGCTTGAAGTTGCTGTGACTGTTGTGAAGCATTGTTTAGGGGTACTTTTGTAAAAATATAGAACATTTAGGGAGGTTTTGTGCATTTAGCACACTACGTTACTTTTTTTTATGGTATTTAAAGCATAGCTACGCAGGTGGTTTCCCTTCCTTCCTTTCCCCCTCTCTCTCCCTCCTTCCCCAACTCTTTCTGTGTTCTTTCTTTTTTTTTTTCTTTCTAGTGATTTATTTTATTCTTGGTTGAAAGAGGTTGAAACCTTGAATTCTTCAGTACTATGAGATCAAAGTTGTTTTTATTCATTAATTAATATTTTATGTATTAGATGTTCTTCTTTGATTAATTTCATGATTGTTTTGTTTATATACTAGAAGGCCTACTAGTTGTTATTCGAGTTCAATCTACTGCTGAGTTAGAAATCAAATCCATAATTATTTGGTTTCTCTAATATGTGAAGTAACTGAGATTTAGTAATTTACTATGTCAGAAATCATTAGGTCTTAGGGAGAATATTCAAATAAATTAAATACAGCTGCTTGTGTTTGTGTTATTTAGTTTTATCGATCTCTCTAATTTTTAATGCAATTGTTAAATTAAATAAAAGCGCTTGTCTTAAGTTGTTTAGTAGTTAGGGATAATTAGATTACTTGTTTCTGATTAACTACGACTAAGGAGAGGTAGGAAGATAACTCTAACAATGAATATTCAAAGTCTTGATTGATCTATCTATGCGTCGATGATCAGTTGTAGGAATTCAGTGGCGGATGTTAACTGATGCCAAGGTTTGAATTATTGATTGTTTTGTTGGCTTGTTACTTGATAGGTTTCTTAATTTTTGTTCTCTGATCATTTCTTTTATTTTATTTCATTTTTTATTACAAACAATCCCCCCCAATCTTTTATTTTAGTTTTCTGTCAGGAAGCTTTTAGATAAAGAATTTTCCTTGGGATTCAACCTGGTTTTTACTGCTATACTACAAATTTATTTATTCTGAGTTGTTAGTGATACCAGAATTATTTTTTGTGGTTTCAACAACCGACCAAGTGGCAGTCGAGGAGCAACTCAAGGAAATTCTAATAGTCAATCTTTTTTTAGAAGCTTTTCCTGTAGACATCCTAGGATTACCCTTAGTTAGAGAGGCTGAATTTTCTATACATTTATAGCCTGGGGCAAAACCAATCTCCATACCCTCATACCGGATGTCAACACTTGAAATGGATGAGCTGAAAAGGGAGTTGGAGGAATTGCTTGAGAAAGCCTTTATATATCTAAATGTTTCCCCATGGAGTGCCCCAGTGTTGTTTATGAAGAAAAAGGATGGAACTTTACGGTTGTGTATGGATTGTAGGAAATTGAATGTAGCAATGGTGAAGAACAAATATCCATTGCCCAGGATCAATGACTTATTTGATAGGTTACGAAGGGCAAAAGTATTTTCCCAGATAGACCTAAGGTTGGATATTTCTAGATAAGAGTAAGGGATGAGGATATCCCAAAGATTGCATGCAGGACTAGGTATGTGCATTATGAGTACACAGTTATGCTTTTTGAAGTGACCAATGCTCTAGCAGTTTTCATGGATGCCATGATTCGAATTTTTAAGGCCTACATAGACCAATTTATTGAGGTGTTCATTGATGATATATTGGTGTACTCTAAGACTCCCCACAAACATGAGGAACATTTAAAGGTAGCTCTGCCCATGCGAAAGGATAATCAATATTATGCAAAACCATCTAAGTGCCAATTCTGGGCAGGGCAAGTGAAATTCCTTTTCTTAGGCATATCTTAAATGCTCATGGACAAAGTGTAGACCCAAAAAAAAAAAGTAAAAGCAGTGGTGCAGTGGAAATGCCCAACAACTATAAACAAAAATTTGAAGTTTCTTGGGTTTAGTAGGTTATTATAGAAGGTTCATTGAGAAATTTTCTGTGATAGCTTCATCATTAACTATCTTGATAAAAAAAGCAGAAAAATTTAGCTGGACTTCTAAATGTGAGGAAAGTTTTCAGGAGCTTAAGAAGAGGTTAATTTCTGCTTCTATCTTGATCCTACCAGATCCACATAGGACTTTTTTGGTGTATATTGATGCATCTGGGATAGGATTAGGAAGTGTCGTGATGCAGGATAAGCAAGTGATTGCATATAAGTCTAGGCAGTTAAGACCTAATGAGTTGAATTACCTGGGGCATGATCTTGAGTTGCCAACTGTTGTATTTGCCTTAAAGCTCTGGACACACTACCTTATGGGAAGGTCCTTTAAGATCTTTACAGATCATAAAAATCAAAAGTATTTGTTTGCTCAAAAGGACCCGAACATGAGGCAAAGAAGGTAGATCGAGTATGTCAAGGATTGTGATTGCTTAATAGACTATTGTTCTGGTAAAGGCAATGTGGTTGCTAATGCCTTAAGCCATAAGTATTCTAGGATGATTATTTCTAAAGATCAAGTGGTTACTACCTTAGAAAGTTCCAATGTGGAATAGTTCTTGGTCTTATTTGAAATATGGCAAAATGGGGAAATGGCTCAAGTTACAAACCTTGACATTAGTTAGTGTGGCTAACTATGGTTAAGAAGGCTCAGGGCCAGGACCCAAGCTTGATGAAAGTTTCTAGGGAGGAAAGGCATGATACCATGCTAAAGGAATTTTAGTACAAGGAAGGGTTGCGATACTATAGTGACTAGCTCTATGTGCCAAGTGACCTAAGGCACCAAGTGTTGTAAGAGGCACATATGAGTAAGCTTAATGTTCACCTAATCTAAATAAGATGTACCATGACCTTAGGACTCATTTTTTGTTTCCAAGGTTTAAGAGGGACATATACGAGTATGTGTCTAAGTGCCTCACTTATCAAATGGTAAAGGCAGAGCATCAAAAGTTATTTAGAATGTTGCTAAGTTTTCCCTACCCAGAAAGAAAATAAGGATTTATCACAATAGACTTTTGTGTCGGGTTACCCAAATAAGAAGTCAACATGACTCAATTTGGGTGGTGGTGGATACGCTAACAAAGTTGGGACATTTTATCTACATTAAGATTACTTATACCATGGAGAAGTTGGGCCAATTGTATATCTGGGAAGTAGTGAGACTCCATGGAATCCCTGATTAGATTTTATCTTATAGAGATCCTTGTTTTGTCTAAAGGTTTTGGAATGCCTTTCAAAAGGCTATAGGTTCCACTGTGAGCTAAGTACTACTTATTGCCCTCAGACTGATGGGCAAACTGAGCGGGTGATCCAAACCTTGGAAGGCATGTTGTGATATTGTGTGATGGATTTTAGAGGGGATTGGGACCAACATCTGCCTATGATCAAATTTGCTTATAACAATAGCTATCAAAAAGCTATTAAGATGGCGCCTTACAGAGCTTTGTATGGGCATAAGTGTGTGACACTTCATTGGGCAGATAAGGCAGATGAAGGGATTGTTGGTCTAGAAATCATTGCCGAGGTCACGACAAAGATTTAGTTAATCCAAGCAAGGATCAAGGCTGCCTCAGACTGGCATACTAAGTGCGCCAATGTGAAAAGGAAGGATTTAAAGTTTGATGTAGGAGACAAGGTATTCCTTAAGGTTTCCTTGATGGAGGGTACAACTAGGTTTGGGATAAGGTGCCAGTTGGCTTCAAGATACATTTGTCCTTCTAAAATCCTTGAGAGGGTAGGGAAAGTTGTTTATCGGTTAGCTTTGCCAACAAGTTTGGCCCGTGTTCACAATGTCTTTCATATGAGTTCCTCAAGGAAATGCATTGTTAATCATGGGGAAATATTAACCCGATCCACTATTCAAATAAAGGAGGACCTAAGTTATGAAGAACACCCCATCAAGTTTCTTGACCTCCAAGTCCAGAAACTACAAACAAAGCGGATTCCAATGGTCAAGGTACTATGGTCTAACCATGCGCCGGGGGGGGGGGGGGGGGGAATAGGCCACTTGGTAAATCGAGCAGGATATGCAAAACCAGTATCCAAATGAGTTTACCCGTTTAAATCAGAATTTGGAGGACCAAATTTCTAAAGGAGGGGAGGATGTAACAACTCTCCTAGTCAATGATTGGCTGTGACCCAGTAAGTAAGTTTAATTTTTTTTCACTTTATCCCTTCAAACTAACATCTTGTTAAGCAAGAAAGACAAGGTAAGTTTAAGCAACGATGAGTTCCTAAGTGTGATTTGGCACCTAAGAGCCAAAAAGGAAAAATAGTAATTTTGGCCCAAGTGAATGGCATGACTGTAATTTTGATGAAATTAGGGTCATGTAAGGAATTTTGAAAATTTAAATGAAGCCCATAAGTTATCCTAGCTATTAGAACCATCATTAAAGGAAAATTACAAAAAGTTGCACTAAGTGCTTAATTGATCCATTTATGCCTTAAGAGGCTTAAGTATCCAAGAAGCTTAGTGTAAGATGGTTTTAGGCATCCTTTAGGGCCAAGGAGGGATCATTTCAGGTGAGTGTCCAGTGATCAAGGTGAAACAAATGAGAACCTGAAGGTTAAGAGACAAGAAAACAAGAAGTAAGCATATTGGAGTTGGTAGATTATTTTAAGCCCTTTTGTTGACTTCCATCTCCATCTCCTTGCTTGCCATTTTCGTAGCTCTCCCTCCCTACTAGATTTTCTTCTAAAAAACTCTCCAATTCCTAAAGTTTCCATCAAATTTGAAGGGCCCAAGGTTATTACAAGGAGCTTCAAGTTCATTTTTGGAGTATTAGCTTCAATCTAACTTTTTGATACTTGTTTTGGACTTAAAACCTAAGGTAAGCATCTTGGCTTAGTTTAAGCTAGTTTTAAGTTGCTTGAATAGCTACAAAGGGTCTTGATTTGAGATTTTTGGTGCCATATCAAGTTGGTTTTAGGTTTGGAACTGAAGAGAGCTAAGTTGAGCTCAAGTGTGCTAGTGCTTTGTTCTTGCTTTATGGCTAAATTGAGGTAAGGGTTAAAGTTAATTTTGCACATATAATTCATAAAATTATAGGACTATGTGTGTACATTGAGTAGAAACAAGATCGATCCAATTTGGCATTAAGAATTGAAAGGTTAGGCAAGTTTTATGCAAGGTCGAATCTAGTCGCACAATGCTAGTAAAGCAAAGCCAACGCATCGCCACTGGCAAGGTAGGTTGAACGGCAATGTGAGTTGATGACACATC
Organism: Aquilaria sinensis; assembly: GCA_005392925.1. NCBI lineage: Eukaryota > Viridiplantae > Streptophyta > Magnoliopsida > Malvales > Thymelaeaceae > Aquilaria > Aquilaria sinensis. The sequence goes on from SMDT01000330.1 coordinate 1,057,296, forward strand.
ACTGAAGATTTTCCAAGAAGCCTGAGCATTGATGCTATTGGTGATACGACACAAACCCCTAAAGCTCAAGGCATCCTAAAAGTGTTCTAATCTCTCAGTTCGCATCCCTAGCATATTTTGAAGATGTTTGATAGGCTCGATTAGGTGTAAGACTCCTTCCTAAGTTAAGAATTATGCATTATTTAGGTGGTAGATAAGTGGTGTTGTTAAGGTAGAGCTAAGTTGAGTAAGAAGGGGGTATAAGTGCTTAAGTTGTCAATAAGGCACTAGAGAGATTAAGTGGGGTTTTAAAGTCTTCATTGGCTCGAGCGTTAGGTCTCTGACCATTGGTAAAATGAGGAAGAAACTTAAGGAAATCCCGACTAAACCATGTGGTTTGGTAAGTAAGCCATTAAGGAGTTCTTAGAGCTTGGCAAGCCAGACCACATAAGATGGCTACCTTGCACAATAGGGTAAGGGTAAGACAGGTAAGTTTTGGTACGAGGTGATGACTTACTCTAGGACCCGTATGTGGGACTTAAGGGAGGTAAAATATTCAGGATGTGAGGGCTAATATCTCAAGTACCTCCACCGATTAAGCCACGGCAAGTATAAGACACTTAAGGTGTAAAAAGTCACAAAGATTGTATGTTACATATCATACATTCATGCATTGCATATCTTTTACGTTGTTGTCTTGTGTTGTTTGTTGGTTGGTTTCTTGTTCATTGTGTGCCATATTGTGTGCTTACTTGCTATCTTCCTTACAAGTACCCCAATGGACCCTTACTAAGTACATACATGTACTCACTCACTTAAGTTTGTTGTGCAAGTTCTAACACTAGGCCTAACAACTAAGTGAGTAGTTGTGGGCTAAGTTTCCTTTTTTGCAAGTATTTATTTTCTAGAATCTTGGGATTCAAATTTTTCTTGTAAGATAAGCTTTGTACTAACTATATGCTGTGCCTTACAGTATAAAGGCTAAGTGGTTTGCAAGGATAAGGAAGGGGCTTGCACTTGGAGCTTGATAGCTCAAAGTGAGGCTCAAGTAAGGTATCTTAGTTAAGAATTTTTTTTCTTGTATGTATATAGTACCTTGTGTACTAAAATGTTGCCTCTATTAGGATACGTTGTGGTGTTAAACCATTAAGTTACTTTTAAGTGCACGCTGGTGATGTAAAGTGTGCACAAACTATTACTTGAAGTTGAAGTAGAGTAAAGGCAAAAAAAACACAAAACAATAAAATAATTTTCATAGGAAAGGCTGCTAGAGGTAGATCTAATGATCAACACCGTTTAATGCATATCAAATCAAGGATTTTTTTTAGGAGAAGTAATTCAAAAGTGAAGATGCAATTAAGAGGTAAAGACTTATTTTCCTAGTTTTTCTTTGTTTCTATTGTGTTTATTTTATGGCATTTTGTACTAAATTTTCCTGCTCATACTTAGAGTAGATAAACTCTAGGATGATTTTGTGATTGTGATTACTTTTGGTTTAGTATGATTATGTTTTTCTTGCAATCTATCCAATGTGCTTTATTAAGTTGATTACTAGTAGCCTGCTTATTAATTCAAAGCGAGATGAAAAACATATGTGGGTAGTATCTGGTGTGTTTGTTGTGAATCACCATTAGATAGAAGGGATATTATCATAACCGAGAGTAATAGGTGCAGTATAATACCTCTAGACTAGGGTGAAACCTAGTAGTTGGCTCATAGGGCTAGTAAGGCATTGTTAAGGAGTGCGGTAGCCCTAGACACCCTATTGGTAGATTAAGAATAAGTATTAGTGCAATGGGAATAATAAGAAGCTAATCTAAATTAGGTAATACTCCATAGTCCATCTTAATCATAATTATGTTAATCCAAAGCAAAAACAACACAAGAAATTTCTAGGGGGATTCGTAACTATGTATGAAATTTCTTGTCATTGGTTATCCAATTGCTTTTTTGTTTCTACTAGTTAGTTAGTTATTGTTTTTGTTGTATTACTTTAATTTAGTTTATTGTTAGCTAGTTATTTAACCAAATTTTGGTAATTGTTGGGTAGATAATAGAAAAAGATTGAGTATGATAAACAACTCGATTCATTGGGAAAAATAATTTTGATACTTGCCACAACTATATTTTGATGATAGGTGTGCTTGCTTGTGAGTTCAAATATTTATAAGTATAAAAAGATTTCATACATTCACATTATTAATTAATGTAGTGGGAAGAGTTTTGCTTGAACTGCGAATAAACACATTAGCCACTAGCTTGCCTAGAAAATAACTTTTGGAACACAAAGTTCAACAGATGTACAAATTGCATACATGAAAGGTTGAATACACAAAATTAATCTATATGCTTGTATCACTTTAACTTTTAGTTAACTTAGCATACTTACCTTATCTACACATGCATAAAGATTTCAGGTTTATAACAAAAGCAAAATCCTAGCTAATATATTAGAGTTAAGGTCAATTTAATTAGTGTAGCCTGCAAGAAGTTTTCAAACAACATAGGGCTGCCTAAAGAAGCATACATACTGAACCTATAGGCTCTGATAACAATGAAGGAAATTTAATACACAACTAATAAATACTTTAACTTTTAAGAAAAAAAAAAGTAAATATAGAACTTATAAAGTACTTGGTTATCACTCTAGAATTGAGTGATAGTCTCTTTGATGAAATATGTTTTTTATTAAACATGGTGCAAAAAATATAACTTGTTGCAAACACCATGATCAAATATTTAAGTAACTTGGAAATTTAGTGCACAACCAATGAACACGTTAATTCTTAAGATATAAAAAAATGCATAAATTAAGGTGTACTTAGTTATCGCTATACTGTTGAATGATAGTCTTTTTAATGAAATACATTTTTTAGGCATGTTGTGGAAAACTTGGCTTATAGGAAACACCTAATATTAGATATTTAATTAACTTAGAAACACATGCAACTAAATATGCTAGTTCACACCCAATACTCAACCAAAATTCTCTTTATGGTGGGAGAGAAGTGTGTAGAGTCAAATAGAACAATAAGAACTTCTAGAAGCTGTGTTTACAATGTCATTTTCACAATTCTATTTACCTTTATTTATAGGGGATGAATTGGCAATTATAGAAGGTCACAACTCTTCATCATAAGTTGTACTAGTTTGCCAAGAGGTGTCCCTATTCACCCATAATTTCTTCCCTTTAAGTAAGGCTATATCCACCTTTAGAAAGGATGTGTTAGTTTAGCCATAGAGTCACAACCCTTCTAAGACTTGTGTCTCCTTAAATAAAGGCAATAAACACCTCCTGAAGGTTGTTAAATTCACCTAAAACATAATCTTCACTGAAAGTAATGTTATTTCACCAAGCAAGGTAGTCATGGTGCATAACTAGTTCCCTAAGGATCATATATGTTGAGATGGACATGTCCTATCATCTAAAGGTCATATCCCTTCATAATATGAGTAATTATAAGGTGGTTAGTAAGCAATTATTCGAAGTGCTATGTGTCAGTGTTATGCCTAAAAGCCAATCATGAGATTATTGTATTTTTTGCACAATAAGTTATGATATTTTATTAAGACATTAATCCAGCAATTACATTTATTGTTTTGTTTCTGTGTAACATAATAAATATAATTGTAACCCTAGAATAATGATATTCTCAAATGTCCCTAATCTAGTATTATTATGGAGTGGATTATAATAATACATAACGACTAGCATATCTGGAGACTAATATAAGATATGTAGTCTACATATAGGTACAAGTTGGAGAACTTGTTCTTGGACCGACCCACCATGAGAACGCTACATGGATCATTATATGAGTGTCATAAGTGATTTTTCATAGTGATCATGGTATATGTAGTCTTTTGACCTAAGGTCATCAAGGTTCCCTACATGTGAGTCACATACTTTGATACTTCCCTTTGTTGCTCATACCTAAGTGAACTTGAAGGAGGTCATTGGGTATGTCACATATCATGCAGAGAGATTTGTATGATCAAGATGGGATTTATCCCTCCTATGTAATGAAAGTGATATATTTGGGCCCCTTGATAGAGTGAGACTTAGAAAATGCATAGCCATGCTTGGATGAGTTGATATACGATATCAACGTCATCAATTTAAGTTAGTCTACTTGGTATCTATGTGGTAATCAAGAAACCAAAGATTTGGTTATACGAAAGTGACACATTCCATGTCTCGTGCCTAGTTTTGATATCTTAAACAAAGGGACAATGGCATATATGGGTAATGATCATAAAGGTTTAGTCGAATCACCAACAATCTTGTCACTTGGGCAGCAATGATATGTTGCTAGGCACCGCTCATTGCTAACATGGTAAGAGCCTATTAGGTCACACACATAGAGTTATTTGGATTATTAGAGTGCATGGACTAATTATTTGGGTCAAGGTTTCATAATAATTTCATGTTAATAATTGGCCCAAAAGTTGAGCCATTATTAAGCCTGAAATTAAAGCCTAATTGGATTAGAGCTTTGAAACCCATTAGGTCTAGAAGTTGAGTCTCACTATAAATACAACTTTTAGTGAGAAATTCGTAGCCTTGCCCTAGCCTCCAAAAAATGACAGCTGCACTCTTCTCTTGTAATTTCTTGGAGGACACAAGCTAGCACTATGAGCGCAAGAAAAGTACATCTGCCGGGACGTGGTGAAAGTGTGGTGATTCCAAAAAACTCGTGTGCATACTATAGAGAGTTTAAACATGTCAACTGTTCAGGTTTTGTGATTCGACTTTAAAGCTGGGTGAGAGATCTCAACCGAAATTAGGTATGAAATTTTTCGATCACCCGATTTACCTAATTTCACTTAGATTATGGAGAGTTTCGGTTAAATTCCACTGTGCTTGTTTGGCTCATGAGACCTTACACTATGTTGTACATGTACATATCACATAATCACCACATGGCATTTCTCTATTGGTTCCACAGTGATGATGTGGGCACACATGCGCAACAATATCCTAACCACTTAACTACCTCTAGTTAATGTTAGAAGCAGTAATATGAGTTTATGTGACAGCACCAATATATAGTATGACCACACCAACCAGTTGTGAAACAAGTATATCTTAGTATGTGTATGAAATTTTTTGCTATCAGTTTTTCAATGCAACAGATCAACTCATGTATGGCATTAAAAGGCCATTATTTTATACTATTCCAACTTGAATTTCCACTTTTACACATTTAAACTTGACTTTCCTCAAGCAAGTATTTTCCTCTTAATACAATTCTGTTTCTTCTAAAGAAAGGCGTTCATCATTTTGAAGCATATTTATATCTTTCACCTTGCATATTTTATATATTTGAGTTAAATAATAAAAATTTAAATCAAATACAACGACCATACATTACTTTTTCAAGCTTTGAAAATCAATGAATTTTTTCTTTAAAGAAAAACCATTATTCATTAATATGTGTGGGTCAAAAGTGAGGAAATGGCCTAGGACACTTATTAGGAAGAAGCATTTTTTGGACACACTAGGGGTATTAAGGCATTAAGAAACATTATGATCACAACAGGAGTAAGGGATACATATTCTTGAATCATAAAGCTTAAGGGAAGGTGAGGAAATGTTCAAAAAAAAAACCTTAAAAGGAGTTCAAGGGAGCTAAATTTGAATCTAGACTAGGAGTTACTCATCTTGCATGCATCATCATATTTTTATAGAATCTATACATTTCACCAATTGAAGTTCTTAATTTTTCAAAATCATGAGTCATTCATGAGCAACATAACTGCCATGGATAATACATATTCCTTTGAAATAACATCAAGGGCAGGTCTTATAAAGGCAAGTTTGAGGAATACCCCAAGGATCTCCAAGAAGAAATCCCTTAAGAGGTAAAGGTTAGAGGCATTTTGATGCACAAGAGAGCTTAGTTATTGGGGAATTGTACAATTGTACAATTTTAATTTTCAAAACCAGCAATGATTCAAGGTGGGTTTCTTTAAACTAAGCCCAAAGGAAACCAACGTGGGCTTTCAACAAAGAGTTTTCAAGATCAAAATCGATTTGAGTTTTCACTCCCAAATAATCATGGTTTATTTTCACATTTCGGCGGGATTTGAGAGCTTGATATTCAAAACAATTTTCATCATAAAAATATGTTTGAGAGGTGTTAATACCTAATTTTATCTGGACACTAATTTTGTTTTAAGTTTGAGGTTAGAAAATTTATTTTAGGGAGCATTTTTGTTTCCAGGGGCAATTTGGTCATTTTATAGCTTAGGAAGTTGATAGGATTAGGCGCATCTAGATTAGTGTTATGAATTTTAAGGAATTTAGATTGGTTATTTAGGGTTAAAATAGCAATTAATTTATGTTAGGCATTGATTTGGAGTCTTAAAGATTTTATAGGGTCAATTTAGGCAAAAGGAAAAAATTTGGGAAGAAATTGAGAGTTTTTAAAAAGTTTTAGACAAAATTAAAAAGTTTAGAGCAAATTTGAAAAAATTATAAAATCCTGGGCAAATCTGTGCAAATTTGTGGAGTTTTTGGCTAACTTGACAAACTATATCATAATCTTTTGAAATTAAATTTGGATCAATTTTAAACTCTTAAAAGCCTTATTAACCAAGTTTATAACCCTTCTTCTAGTATTAATACGAGTCACCACTCGAAGAAAAAGGAAAAGAAAATTTGAAACCCTAAGCTATAGCCAGAAGAAGCTCAAATTGCAGCTTCAGGCCCCTATTTTTTCGCTATCAGGTCTTTGAACCCTAACCTTTCCTTTAAGCCGCCGCCGCCCCTGGTTTCATCCTGGTTACGTTCTCCCAGCCCGATGCCACTCCAGCCACAGCCGACGGTTGTAGCCGGACGCCCTGGTCGTGCCCCACACCTTGCCATAGTCCCCAGCCATTTTCTCGCCGTCGTTCAAGCCAGCCGGGAAGGAAGAGAAGCTCACGCATTTAACGGCCGCTATCTTCCTCTTCGGTCAACCACCGAGCACCACCGCTTCTGCTAGTCCGCACCTCCGGTACTCTCCGCCACCATCGCCGTCCGAGTCCTGCTACTCCATCGTCCCAAAAGCGGCGCTGCCGAGAGAACCAAAGCCGAACCAATCGCGACCCGCTATGTGAACCGAGACCCCACTCGCTCCTCCTGTTGACCCCAGTCTACCATCTCCTTTTGGTATATATCCTATTTAGTCCCCTGCTCTTTTTATTTCGTTCTCCTAGATCACTAACATTTTTATCTATGCAGATTGGTCACTGGCATCAAACTTTTATTGTTTGTTTTCTTTGTTTTCTTGTTTGCTTGGCCTTACTTTAAAATTTTTTACTGAATTTGCATAAGAGTACAATGTAGGATATTAATTTGGTCCGTCTCTTCTTTTGTATATATTTTTTAGAATAGTTAAATTTTAATTTCCACAATGCACCAAGAAGTTAATAATATACAACAATTATTGGTTAAGTAATTGCAAATTACTCAAAAAATTTTCAAGTAACAATTTTTAGTGATTTGATAAAATTCTAAGATGGACTATTTGTTCGAATATAACTAGTTTGATAAGACTCACTATTTTCAACAAGATGGTCTTTTCAAATTCTTGGTAGATTTAGTAAGGTCCAGAGATCTCAATGACATCTAAGATTCCAAATCTGATTGGTCTAGTAAAATTTATGGTTTGGAATTAAATTAAAAATTAAACATAATTAAATAAAATTCATAAACAATTAAGTAAAGAAACAAAATTTAGGAAAAGATAAAATCAAACCCCATGATACATATTTTCAAGCGCTATAATAAGGTTATTTTACCGTAACCGACTTACAATCTCATAATCTCTTATAAACCATAACAGATATTCAATCGACCTAGACGCAACTGATTTGTGGCGTCTCCTAAAAATACGTTACTACAAGTTGTTATTTTCTTATATAAAAAATTGTTTCTTTCTCAAAGCTTATTTCATTACATGTTTCAAAGTATTTTTTTTTTTTGGTATCTTAAGACATTTTCATCTCTCAAGATTTCTTGTAGGACAAATATTTCATTCCTTTATAATTTTTCATTTTAAAATGCACTCATTTGTTGAATTTATAGTTTTCAAAATTCACTCATTTTGTTGAATTTCTAATTTTTTATATTCACTTGTTTTATGAAATCTTTAAATTTCTTGGAATTAATTCATATTTGGAATTTTTTATTTTTGAAATTAATATATTTTTTGAAATTTCTCATATTTGAGATTCACTCATTTTATGGAATCTTTGCCTTTCTTGAAACTCTGTCATTTTATGGAATTTCTACCTTTTGAAATTCACTTATTTTGTAGGATTTCTCATTTTAAAAATTGCGCTCATTTCATAGAATTTCTCATATTTGAGATTCATACTTTTATATAATCTCTGGATTTTTTAAAATTCACTCATTTTTGTTAATTTTCTACTTTTTCAATTTTAGTCATTTTTGTGAAATTTTTGGTTTTTAAAATTTACTCGTTTTATGAACTTTCACATTTTTTAAAAAATTCATTCATTTTTTTAGAATTTATTGTGATATTTTATGGGCTCACATACGGCTCATAATGAAAAAAATAAAGCCTAGCTCAAAGCAGATCAAAGAGGAAACCTGGTAAGGATAGAAATGAAGTCCCATAATTATAGGATAATGCCCAATCTAAAGGCAATCCTTTCAGATCTCCTATAATTGTAGGATAATGCCCAGTCTAAAGGCAATCATCACATATCCCCAACAGCTATATAAATAGGCTCCCCTCGTGAGTCTAGAGGAACAATAAATTCACTCTGCCCCTTACTATTACAATATTTTTAATGGAGACTAGCTTTGATTGTCGAATAGTTTCCCCCAAGAAAATATGTTGGGGCTTTCACGTTGTCTTTTATTCACCACCTCCAAGCCTCCTAGTTGGCCTACCTAGTTCAAGTGATCCCACTTTGACTATCAATTTTTCATTGTCTATAGGAATGTGGTGAACATCATGAGGTTCTACATAGATTAAGATTTATGAGAAAATGAACATAAAAGCCCACAAAAGGATTTGACCAACCATCCAGAAAATGGTTTGTAGGACCACAAGATGAAGGGATAGCTCAAGTAGTCGAAAGAGACAAGCCCCAAATACTACTAAAAGACCTTCATAAGGGGAAATGATGTGCCCCCTTGAATGATGGCTAGCTCCAAGCCCTTCAGCATGCTTGCTTTGAGTGGTTAATATGAACATCCAGTAAGAAATATGGGGGGCCCTACTAAGGGTGCCTAAAGAAGCTGCCAAAATTGGTTTGGCGCCCAACAAACCCCCTAGACCGCACCTCAAGATCCACCACCATAGATCCACCACCATGAATCCCCATAGGGGAACCTTAAGCATCACAAGGCTTATCTAATGGCCTCACCAGTGATGATATAACCACTGTCCGATAAAGGTTAGACTAAATGGAACAACTTATAAGGGTACTTGAGCCTTTTATCGTGGGATTTGGTCCCACCATTGACAGTGAGTACCATGGCTCTAACTGCCATAGAAATGATCATCAATGCCCCCACTCATGGCAGCTTCATGTTGCCTAAAATTGACCTCTATGATATCCTCACAAACCTCGTTAATCATCTACAATAATACATTACCTCCTTGTGAGTTAAGAAAGTATCAAATGCTATCATGTGTCCAGCATTTAGCTCACCCTTGAAAAGAGCTGTCACTTCTTAGTTTGAAACTAATAGGGGTCATCAACCCCCAAGACTATGGCTCATTTACTAAAGATACAATAGGGTTAGGATGAGTCACCAAGGGACTTCATGTGAATGTTTAATGCTGAAGTTGTACAAGTACAAGACTTGTCCCTCGAACTTCACCTGGTTGGCATAACTTAGAGACTATTGAAAGATTTTATGTTATTTTAGGACCTGCATGAAAACCCAGTAAGAAACATAGAGGAATTCCTTAATTGGGCCATTCAATACATGCATTTAGAGGAGCTCAACTAGCCTGTGGTGTAGAAAGAATATTAGAAGCCATGAGAGGGTGGGTCCACCTCCAGGAGATGCGGAAGAGACGTTGAATTGCCATACCAGACCTAGTATTGCCACCATTAAGGGAGACTAGGCCTAATACTTTGTAAACCTTGGAGAGGAAGAACCATGTACCCAAAAATAAGGACCTAAATAAATATTACTGATACCATAAAGATAAAGGCCACGATATGGAGGATAGTTGAAGCAACACCTCGAGGAAATGATTTAGACTAGAAAATTGAAGGAATATTTAAGCAATACTACATCTCCCTATTGATGGCAAGAAGAAAGGCCTAAAAGGAAGGATGACAAGGATGATCATGATAGAGGCAGACGGCAGGATAGGGACCATTCACACTTTAAGAGTAATTACAAAACCTGTGACTTCTTGTAGGGTTATGCACATGATCACAAAAGGGTAACCATATGTAACTAGTAAGCATTAAGAGTGTAAGATTGCCTAGCTAGAAATAGCTTATGCCATCAATATGCCAACAAGGCCTATTAGTTCACACACATTAGTCCCTCGTGTGGACCTAATTGTCATTGTAGTGAGGATTAATAACTTCGATGTTGAACGGGTTTACTATGATACAAAGGCTAACTCCAACATTCTTTTAACCAATTTACTAGAAAAAATCAGAGTCAAGAGATCATTGCTAAGATTGGTCTTTGGATCAATATATAGATTTGGGAGAGATAAAGTGCTAACACTTCAAATGGTCAAGTTAGCACTCATGTTAGTAGGCACTAGGGATGATAGGAAACACTATGCGATTCTCGCACATTTAAATTCTTGATTTTAGATGTGCCATAATCAGACAATTCCATACTTGGAAGGCCAATGTAGGTGTAATTCTATATTACCTATGATATCAACTAGCTGATGATGGCCTTTCTGACTCATATAACAAACATGGCAATGTATGTAGAGTAAGCCTCGATGCGGTGAATTTATGTGGTGAGCTTGTGAGGTCTAATAAGTGCTAAGAAAGTCATGCCAAAATTGATGAAATGAAAGAAGAGCTAGGACAATGAGTCTGGTGTGTTCTTGTCTAAGGACTTGGAAAAAGCCAAGCTGGGCCCTAGAAAAATGCGAAAATCAGTAATGAGCTTACTCTTGAGGTAAAGATATGAGTTATTGATTTCTTAAGAGTTAACATGGATATCTTTGCATGGTCCCATAGTGATATGCTAGGCATAGATCACAAGATTATCACTCAAAAGTTGCAAGTTAACCCCTCCACTCAACCAATTCAATAAAAGAAATGAAATGCTGCCTTGGAGAGAATAGGCTTTGTTAGAAAGGAAGTCAAAAGATTGTTGAAAGCTATAATTATCTAAGAAGTATAATACCTTAAATGGTTAATGAACGTGGTCTTTAAAAAGAAAGAGAATGAGGAATGGTATATTTACGTCAATTATGAAAATCCAAATAATGCCTATCCCAAGGACCCTTACCCATGGTCAACCATTAACCAACTAGTCGATGTCACTACAAAATTCAAAGTTTGATCCTTTGTGCTTGCCTTCAGTGACTATCACCAAATTTGGATGGACCTTAAAGACGAAGAGAAGAAGGCATTCACCACCGGATAGGCCATGTATTGTTACCAAAGAATGCCCTTTAGCCTAAAGAATAGATAAGCTATTTACCAGTGGATCATGAACTAAATCTTTGCTAAACAATTAGGGTGGAACATAGAGGTCTACGTGGACAACATAATCTTCAAGTGTAGGGCTATAGAACATTACTTCAATGACTTGAGTGAAACTTCTCAAAAGATAAGATAATTCAATATGAGGTTAAGTCCCCAAAATTTGTACATTTATGGTCAGGGCAGGGAAGTTTCTTGGGTATATGGCCTTCAAGAGAGGGATTGACACCAATCCAAATAAAATTGAGGAAATAATAGCAATGCCTGAACCCCAAAAGTAAAAAGGATGTTCTAAAGTTGGTAGGCACACTGACCACCCTGGGACATTTTGAATCCCATTTTAAGGAGCATTGCTGGCCCCTCTTCTGCACACATAAAAAAGAGGCAGTGTTTGAATGCATGAAAAAGTGCCATGAAGGTTTTAAACAAATCAAAGAATGCTTACAATGGCTCCCTACATTGAAGTAACTAAGGCCCTCACAAACCCTTTATCTTGTATCTAGCAATTACAAAAGGCCCTATTAGCACTATTCTTATTAGAGAAAAATGACCTAAATAATGGCTCCTAAACTAAATTAATCAAACCGTTAAAGGAGCCAACTCACAATACCCTACCCTTAAGAAGGCCACCTTTACCCTTATAGTGGCATCCAGCAAGTTGAGGCCCTATATTTATATTCACAAGATAATCATGCAAATGGAATTATACCTCAAAAATTTCCTTCAAAAACCAAAACCAATCTAGAAGGTTAGGAAAATGGTGTATCGATTCGGGAGAATTTGACATCCAATACGAACATCGAAGAGTTATCAAACTGTAAGCATTGGTGAACTTTGCACACAGATGACGCCAGCAGAAAGTACTGAAGAAAAGCATCAGCCTGATGTCCCACCTTGGGAGATATATGTTGACAGAGCGTCCGGTCTAGACTACCAAGGCTCTGGGGTTGTATTATGAGGACCACTTTGTATGGAGGCTATACTTAGAATAAAGTTTTAGTTCCCAATTACAAGTAACATAGCTATGCACAATGCTTTCCTAGCAGGACTATAATGCACTGGTCAAGGGGTGGTACAATGTCTGCAAATATATAGTGAGTCCCAGTTGATCATGAACCAAGCCATTACAGCTGCAAGAGCTAAAGATCCAAAACTCTATAATTACTTAAGCTTGGTTAAAAATTTAATGAAGACATTTGACTTCGTATATGTCCAAAAAATTTTGAAGGCCTAAAGCACGAGGGTTGATGCCTTATCAAAACATTAGGAATAGACCTTGATGGAAAAGCTAATGGAACCATCAATCCTTTTATTAGACCACCAGCCCCTCACAGATGATTGGAGATAATCGATATGGCTCTGTCTTCGGGCAGGACATCCAAAGATTAAAGGAAGGCAAAGATATGATCAAGAAGGTTCACTATTATGCAGAAGGGGGTTTGCTTCACCTCTACAAAGATGCCTAACTACCCAAGGAGGATAATAAGTCTTTAAAGAAATCCATCAAGGAGACTACGGAGAGTATATTAGCACAGATTCCCTACCACAAGGCTTTGAGGTAGGGATATTTTTATCCAATAATTAGAGGACATGCTAGAAAATTTATTCAATGATGTAACTCCCGCCAGCTTAACTATTGGTTACAAAGGTTGCCATCTTCTGACACTTTACTTGTAGTTGACCCTTGGCCCTTTGCTCTGCAGGCCTCGACTTAATTGGAGTTATTTCTATGGTTCTTGGGCAAGTGAAGTATTTCGTTGTGGACATTGACTAATTCACCAAGTGCATGGTGGTAAAGCCCCTGGCATTAGTAATGGCCCTTCAAATCATAAATCTTTTTGTGGAAGAACATAATTTGTCAATTTGGATGTCCTCTAGTCATCATTATAGGCAATGGAAAACAATTTGATAACAGACTAGTGCACAAATTTGTAGAGACAAAAGGCATCCATTTTTAATTTGCACATGTGGCCTACTCGTAGTTGAATGGGCAAACCGAGGTCTCTAACTGAATCATAAGAGAAAGGCTAAACAAAAGACTAAGTGAGGCCAAAAGAAATTAGGAGAAGAGTTATCTAGTGTTCTATGGGACTAAAAAATGACACCATAAAGGACAACAACCAAAGGCCCTTTCCAAATGGTTTGTAGAATAGAAGCACTCATACCTGTGTAAATTGTGCACCACACCTTACAAATACATGCATTTGATTTTGAAGAGAACAATAAATCATTGGATGGAAGATTATATCTCTTGGAAGAACTAAGAAAAGATGCCTGAGTCCATATAAGAGCTTTTGAACAATGGTACGGCTCTAGCCCACGGTGGAAGGGTTAAGAGAAAAGTGGTCCGGGTAGATAGAATGGCCTTCATCAAGGTAGAACTGATGGGAAGAAATCTAGGGCATGGAGCATTGAGAACTAATTAGAATGAACCTTTCATAAATAGAAATGAAGTCAGGGAAAGAGTTTGTGAGTTAATGGATTCTAAGGGAAGGATGTTGCATAAGAATTACCACTATGATGATTTATGACCTTACTTTGTATAAATGATTTAATGAAGGTGCTAATCTTTTTGAATTCAATTTTGTGAAATTTTTTTTATTGATATATGAACAAGGCCTCTGAATAGGCAACTAGAAAATGAGAACCTTATATTAGGTTCAGGAAGGAGGATAGTGAAACCCACAGATAAAGTGAGCTCTTAAAGAGGCCACTCAGAAGTGAAACCTGGTGAAGGTCTAAATCCCACTCAAAATATAAAACTTCAAAGGTTGAAGCTAAAGCCAGCCATCGGAAGACAATTGCAAGAGTTACGTGAAGCTGAGCTCGCATAATAAATGCAACGAACAACTTGATGAAAAGATGCCTAAAACAGGCAAACTTGAATTGTCATGCCTATGACTTGTGTACAACTTGGGTTTAGAGTAAAACAACAAACAAGTTAAAGAAAATGAAAAGAAATGGTTAACAAAGGCATGATAAGGCTAAATGATGTTAATGGGTTTAAAAAAAGTAGTGCTAGCATGTTGTTTAATGGCAAAAGTGGCATTTCAAAGGAAGAAGAGATACGGGCTCAAATGCTCGAATTTAAAAAAAAGATCAAGTGATGCAAATAAAATAAATTTAAGAATAGCTGGTTAATTAAGCTAAGTGATGAACTAAAGAGCTTAATTATGGGGTTAAGCCAAAATTTAGGACATTTGGCTTAGTGAATCTCCACCTCTTCCACCAAGTGTACCTCGTCACTGAATTGGAGCTACTTACTAGCTGGATTTAGTGATCCCTGGGGTATAGAAAAAGCTAGACTATAGGTACATGGTGGTTGATTAAGATTTCTAACAAGGAACAAGTTGAATTCAAGTGGAAAGCTTGGCAAAAGAGTTTGCTTCAATAGTAAAGTAGCAAGAGTTTTTTGGAATCAAGCTTAGTTTGTTTATTAAGAGGCTAAAATCTAGGTAAGGGTAGAAATATGCTTTCTTCCATTGAATTCAAGAGGATCATTAATTGTTCTTGAGGAAAGAAATGCCTTAGAAGATGGCTTAGAGCCAAATGAATCTAAAAGCTAAAAGGGGCTAGGGTTACCGAAGGTAACTATGGTGTTCTTCTAGCTAGAATATGTTGAAAGCAAGCATTAGGGCCCTATTTTTGGTATGGCCAATCCAAATTAGGGTCTAGAGCTCTATGTATTCAACTTAAAAAAATCTAAATTCAACTGAACAAATGGATATATCAGTAGGAAATACTTGTTAGGCTGAGGCTATTAAGTTATGTTTGTGGTGTGTAGGTTTGTGTGCTTTCCTATTTGTATGCATGTGTTGACCTATACATTGTGTTTAGTATATTAGTCTGTGTATGTTGTTTATTTTTTGTGTTTTTGGATACAGGTTTTGGCTTAGGAGGCTAATTATCTAAATTACATTTAAGTGT
Source organism: Aquilaria sinensis (assembly GCA_005392925.1). Classification (NCBI taxonomy): domain Eukaryota; kingdom Viridiplantae; phylum Streptophyta; class Magnoliopsida; order Malvales; family Thymelaeaceae; genus Aquilaria; species Aquilaria sinensis. Next base: position 1,072,866 of record SMDT01000330.1, read on the forward strand.
ATATAGACATTGTAAGCACTAGGTGTTATTTTGGCTTTTAATGAGTGTGATCAATCATGCCCTATTTCTTTTTGTTTTAGGGAAAGGTTTGGCTGAATGATTGTGTCACTTACTGGTTTTGATTATGTTGTAAGCTTTCAGGTATGTCTTGAACATACAAGTGTTGGTAACCAAATAATGCTCATAATGTGTATATGATCAAACATGTATGCTAGTAGGCACTTGTTGCTGGCATGGGAACCAGTTGTGTTTTGGTTCTATTTTAGTGCCTAGGGAAGCTTTTAAGAGGAAGGAAAAGTTGTATCTAAATGTGTGTGAAAGTAGGTTGTAAATGCATGACACGGCCCCTCGTGGCCCTGCCCAAAAAGCCTATGAGAACAAGTCTCATGCTGGTTGTAATTGGCTGATTAATTATGTGCACCCTGGTTATAACTTTATGTTACTATTTGTTTAACCTAGGAATGCAATTATGCATGCAAGACTTGCTCTGGCTTGAGCAAGTAGAAAATCGTAAAACATTTATATTGCCTAGGCATTTCCATAAAAACCAACGTTCACAGAGTCAAAGAATACAAATCCTTTATAGCATCAACATTAATCTTACACATAATTAATCATGTGTGGGCATTTAAATAGTTGTAGACTATGCCCTACACCTAAATGCAACCCTAGAGTCCATAACTCTATTCATACACATTGGAAGCTACTAACATACAAAGTACATATCCAAGGCTAGTATTATTGAGATCCAATCAACTAGCTTCCACCTTAAATGAGAGATCCTGGTGGCAAGCGTTAATGACCCTCCACATGCTCAATAGCCTCTATGGGCAAGAAAACTGTAGTTAGTACAATAACAACTTAACTATCAAGTAGCCAAATAAACTAGAATCTCAAGGATTCTCAAAGCAATAGACCCCTAGTGGAAGCTACCACGACAACTCTTAATGATCATCAAGTTCAACAACATTCATATCTACACAACATTAAACTAAGGGAGTGAGAATCTTATGATTCTCAGTAAGGAGTCTTCAACCTGCAAGGAAAACACTGAGGACAACACATATATATGCATATGTAATCTATTGTGAGCTCATACAGTGTGACGGTCTAACATATGCGCATATATCTAAGTCCCTTGGGACCCTTCCTTCTCCTAGTCCTTTCACGGGCATCATTTCGTGCCTTGCAAGCTCTGGCCCCTAACTTACTCCTAATAAGCCTTAGCTTACTACCGTAGTAAGTTTAACCTTCCTTTAATTGTTGTCCAAGTGAACATGGTGGATGCATCTCACTTGAGTTCCAAGGAGCTCACTAGGTGTACTAAGCCTCCACATAGTGCCTCAAGTCCTAAGATTTGCCTAGGTCACTTGTGTACTAAGCTTCCACTATAAACCTTTACCAAGTGTGTGTTAGGTTTTTACTTGCACCTCAAGTAATCTTGCCTAGGCTACAAGTGCACTAAACCTTCACTCAAGGCACAAACTATCCACCATTACTTGGCTCACACTAATGGAGTAGCAATGACCATGGTTGGACCTTTAATTCTTAGGTCCCAAAGAACCCACTAGGTGTACTAAGGTTTCCTCATCGAGGCCTTGAACCAGAAGGTACAACTAAGGTCTTAACGGTGCTAAACCTTCCACCTCATCTAATGGTGTATTTGTTATGGCCCATTAACTAGTTTTCTCATGAGGTGCACTTACCATTCACAAACTATGAGAAAACTCCTAGATCATGAGAGAGTTTTTGGATGTTTCGGAGTGCCATCATACCACTAGAACCCTTAGGTACCCCTAGGACCATCCCTACCCTCCTCCGAATCCATTTTTAAAAAGCTAAAATTTACTGATAAAGGCCTCTACGGCTTAGGCGGTAGGAGCACCTGAGGCCTAGGCACCATGATCACCCTGCTCTGCAGACAGAAAAATGCACACTAGGCGCTACAGCATCGGGTAGCAACTAGGCGCCAGGTCCCCGTGTCCTAAACCTAAAAAACATCCTCCTAAGCCTCTTTGGAGGCTTCCTATGAGTTTAAGGCAAACAAGGGATGCCTAAACTCACCATAAACCCGTAAAGCAACTTGCATAGGCCACAAATACGCCATCACAACCTTCCTATGATGCATCAAAACATCACACAAGTAAAAAATCTAAGCCTAGGCCATAATGATCAACACAACCCACCAACTAATGCTATTCATCAAACTACTCAAATTTAACAATTAAACAAGCTATGAATGACATCAAATATGCTTGAACCTTAAATGCCTTACCTCAATTCCAAGCTAAAAGCAAAGATCAAGCAACCCATCACCAAGTAAATGGCTCCACTAAGTCATACCTAGGTTCTAAGCAATTCAATGTTCATGGCATCAAAACAAGGGCAACCAAGCAAAACCTAAACAACCAAGGGCCAAACAAAACAAGAAAACATCATGGAAATCAAAATTACCTCTCATGTAAAATAGGGTCCAAGCTGGAAAATGTGATTTCTAGCTTCAAATGCACCAAACACACTTGAAATAAGCTACCCATTGCTGATACTCCCATGGAACCTTCAATTTTCCCTAAGAACTCTTGAATTTGAGCAGGAACTAAAGTAGAAATGAAGATGGAAAGGTTGAACTTAGGTTTGAAGAGGAAAAAGATGAATAGTGGCAAACCAAGGCCACCTTTAGCATGTTTAAAAGAGTTCAAGCCATTGAGTCATCAAACTTTCTTAAGATTGTCAAAAAGCCCCATTCCCAAAATAGTAACCTTAGGTCAAATCTTGGTCAAATCTTCAACACTCAATGAAATACTTGGGTGTTAAACAAGGGTTAGGCTTTTTTTAAAACTAATTTTTAACTACCGGGACTCAGCCCAACACCTCAGGATGCAAAATTACTATTTTGCCCTCAAACCTTTTTTGATGTCATACTCTCCTCGGAACCTAGTGAACCTTAACTAACTTGCTTACCTGCCTAAAGATCTTAAAATGAGGTATTAAATTAGGGATTTATTAATTTATATGACTTAAGTGTGTTTCTCGCTATAAGGGTTGTAATAGTGCATGTGCACCTGTGTCCTAGCAAATGTCCAGAAAGTTTGAGGGTAGGCCTATCAGGACATGAGTGGGTGTCTGCCTAGACTTCTATCTTGAATATCATATTTTTGGAAATGTAAATGATGTTCTATCTATTTTTGCCTCAAATTTCAATCCAAAACTAGCTTAACATGATTTTTTGGTACTAAACAGATTTGATTAAAAGGCCTAAATGACTTATGTTGTTTCTCAACTAAAACCAATAAACTAACTTGAAAATGGCTAACTATCCTAGAGTTGTGTTCTTAGCTACCTAATATGATCAAATTGGCCTTTAAACTAAAAAGCCTCCTACATGAGATGCAAATGCAAAGGGCAGGGTTGGTTTAGGACATAACAAAGTTGGTATCAAGCTACGGTTTAAAAGGACTTGAAAATTTGAACATCGGTTGTAATTGTGTGCAATTTCAAGATGATGACTCATGGAAGAGAAATGGAGGCTGATGAACAGGAAAATAATAGGGCTGATCAACCCATGAGAGTTTATCAACAGCCTAGACATCAACAAATGAGGGTAAATAAGGCTAGTGAGCCTGAACGAAGTAGAGATTGTCAATAGATGATGGAACACATGATGGAAGTAATGCAAGCTACCACTGCCCAACATGTAATGGGAATATAGGCCCTAACTAGGGTTTAGGCTCAAGCATTGTTAGGTACTATAGCTGAAAAAGAGCAAGAAGAAAAAAGGGAAAGAAGACTTGGGAAAGAACCTATGGGAGAAGAACAAGCAAGTAAAAATGAAGGAGACTATGAAGAAGACCAAGATAAAGAGAAAATGTAGCTTAGAGTGAAAAGGGTGAGTTCAAAGATTAGGCAAGAGACAAGATATGATGTGGAGGTTAGTAAAGACATGAAGGAGCAGGAAGGCATAGGCAAATCTGCTAGAAGGCTAGAACAGGCTTTTGAAAGTATAAATAGGCCAATTTCAAAGAGAAAATGATCAAGGACCCATGCAAGAAGAGAAAGAAGACAAAGAGGATAGGGCTTAAAGGAAGGCTAGCTAAAGGGTTTTCTGGCTTTTAAACCCCATTATTCAAAGAAAGAAGAAACCCAGGTAAAACTATATTCTAGACATATCACGTTGAGATAGGGTCTGAAAGGTTGGTGGTGACATCCACTCAAAAGGTGCTATTACCACATTTAGGCTGGAAGGTAGTGCTAAACTTTGGTGGAAGGCAAGGCAAAGAACTCACCAAAGTATAAATGAAAGGAGGCCAGACAGGAAAAGAAGGCCTATGAGGTAGGCTAAATTTTTACAAGTATTTTAGCAATAATATGTAAGTGAAGCCCTAGAATATAAAAAACAACAAGTGGAGTTTGATCAATTGGAGCAAAGGAACATGTCTGTGATAGACTATGAACATAAGTTGAATAGCCATATTAGATTTGCCCTTCAATATGATGGGCAGGAAGACTCGAAGGCTAAAAGATTCATAGAAGGATTAAGACCTGAATTGAGACAAATCCTCAAGGCTATAGGCCTCCAAGGCTAGGCAGTCTAGAAAACCCTAACTTTAGAGCAAGAATTCTAGCACTAAGGGAGTGGAAGTACTAGAAGAGCAAGTACTAGCCAGAGATTGCAAAAAAGAGGGTCAGAAAGGAACCAATGGTGATTGAACCTAGTAAAGAGCTTAAAAGGGAAAATGAACCACAGAAGTTTGGACCTTAATGCCAAACCTATGGGAAGCACTATGGTTTTAAAGCATGGTAGAACACCATTGATTGCTATCTCAAGTTTGGCTCCCAAGACCATTGGGTCAAGGATTGCTACATCAAAGAAATGAAAGAAGGTTGATAGGAATATTTGGTGCCTACTAGGAAAGATGACAACAAGGCGGAGGGAAGGTACCAGTATCACCACCCAAGCTACCATAAGTAGGACCTAGCCAGCCAGTGCAAGCCAAAGGACAACAAGCCCAAGGAAGAGTCTATCAAATAGATGTAGTAAAGAAGCCTTAGGAATCAGACAATAGAGGAAGAGAAATAGGCCAGGAATGGCCCAAGAATGAAGTACTCAAAGGTAAGTTTTCTCTTTAAGATAAGCTTATTTCTATGCTTTATGATTGTAGAGCTTCTATTTCAATTGTCGTAACTAAATTGGTCAGAGAATTAAACTTAGAATTTGCTACAATATCTAAAATGTAAATGGTTAGAATAGTTGGAAATGAAAAGATTTTAATACATCAAATAGTTAAAGACTATGTTATTAGGCTAGCAAAGCTAGAATGTAAGGTTAATCTGATCATATTGGAAACTACTGGATATGATGTTATTTTAGGCATAAATTGGATTTCTGAGAATAATGTAATCATATATTACCAAGCTAGGAAGTTGACCTTGCCAAGTTCAAAAGAACATGAACTAGATAAATTACTAAAAAAGATAGAAATTGGCAAGTGAAAGTGATAGACCATATACCAATACTCTTTGAAGAAGAGTATATGGGTTTGAATGGGGATGAAACTATAGATGAACTTAATAGGATCTTTATTGTGAGAGATTTTTAAGAAGTATTCCCCTCTAATTTGCTTGTAATCCCACCTAGGAGAAAAGTGGAACTTGATAGCAAATTAGCTTATGGAGCTAATCCTATTTCCATTGCCCTTTATAGAATGGCCATTCCAGAAATGAATGAACTTAAAAAGCAGTTGCATGAACTTATGGAAAAGGGTTTGATTAGGCCAAATGTGTCCACCTGGGGAGTACCAGTGTTGTTTGTTAAGAAGAAAGATAGAACCCTTAGGCTATGCATTGACTATAGAAAGCACAATGCTATGACTATAAAGAATAGGTATCCACTTCCTAGAATTAAGGATTTGTTTGATCAACTTAAGGGGTAAGAATCTTTTCTAAAATTAATCTCATATTTGGTTATTTTTAGTTGAGAGTTAAAGAGAAAGACATTCCTGAAATTACCTTCAAAACTAGATATGGAAATTGTGAGTATATAGTGATGTCATTTCGACTTATAAATGCTCTTGCACTCTTTATAGACCTAATGCAATGGGTTTTTAAACCTTAGCTAGACCACTTTTGTGCTAGTCTTTATAAATGATATCTTAGCATACTCAAAGGAAGAGGAAACACATAAGGAACGTTTAAGATTGGTACTTAGCTTGCTCAAGAAGCATTAATTGTATGGCAAGTTAAGTAACTGTCATTTTTGGGCCACTTAAGTTAGATTTCTATGCCATATTATAAATGGTCAAGGATTGGCTATGGATCCAAAAAAGATTAACTTAAGTTAGATTTCTATGCCATATCATAAATGGTCAAGGATTGGCTATGGATCCAAAAAAGATTAACTCTATCTTTTAATGAAAGCAACCCCAAAATGTAAAGGAAATAAGAAGCTTCCTAGGGTTAGTTGGCTATTATGGGGGATTTGTGCATAAATTCTCTATGAAAGTAGCTCTTTTAACACAATTTGTGAGGAAAGAACAAAATTGTGAATCGTCAAAGGGATGAGAACAAAGCCTCCAAGAACTAAAAAGTAAGCTTACTTCAACACGTATCTTGATTCTGCTTAACCCTACTAAGCATTTTGATGTTTACATAGATGCATCCTTAGTATGGTCGACATATGTATTAATGCAAGGTAAATAGGCCATTACGTATTCCTCATGGAAGTTGAGAACCCATGAAAAGAGCTATCCAATTCATGATTTACAATTGCTTACTATAGTCTTTGCCTTAAAGTAATTGAGGTAGTATTTTTTTTAGGAAATAAGTTTCAAGTCTTTACAAACCAAAATAGTTTGAAATATCTTTTCACTAAAAAAGACTTGAATATGAGATAAAGAAGTTGGCTTAAGCATTTCAAAGATTTTGATTGTACCATTGAGTACGTAAAATGCAAGGCAAATGTAGTAGTAAATGCCTTGAGCAAAAGGTATACTAGGATACTAAAGGCTAAGGGAGAAAAAGGTAGAAATGAGCTGAATAGCTTAACTTGTTCTACAGACAAGTGGTTGGAATAGGAGAAAGAATAAGGAACCATGGTGACCACACATCCAACCTGGAAAGAAGAAACATCATGGGCACAACACCATGATGAACACCTTGCCATGGTGTCTAGCCAGGTACATAGAAAGTTGTTTCAAGGTTTCTCTTATATGCAAGGGTTGCTATATTTTCAAGATAGAATTATGTTCTCAAAAGGCTCATTGTGGTAAAATGAGCATACATCCTGGAACACTAAAGATGTATGAAAACTTGAAAGAACATTTATTGTGGCCTGAACTGAAACAAGACATTAGGGTGTTTGTGTCTAAATGTTTGGATTACCAACAAATGAAAGTAAAGCACTAAAGATTATACCTCAAATTAAATAAGGATCCATAAGCATGGACTTTCTAGTAGGCATTCCTATGACAAGGAGAAAGCAAGATAACATCTAGGTTATTATGGATAAGCTTACTAAGTTTGCCTATTTATTTCCCATGAAACTCACAGATCCATTTGATAGGCTGGCAAATTTGTGCATATAAGAAATAATAAGGTTACATGGAATCCTAGATGATATAGTTTAAAATAAAGACCCAAGGTTTGTTTCCAAGTTTTGGAGGTCTTTACATCAAGCTTTAGGTAGTCACTTAAAACTAACTTTTACCTACCAACCCCAAATAGATGGACATATAGAAAGAATAATTCAAGTTCTTGAGGACATGTTAAGGTGTTGTGCCTTGCATTTATAAGGAAAATGAGATCAACTCTTACCTTTGATAGAATTATCCTCTAATGATAGTTATTATACAATGATAAATGTGGTACCTTATGAAGCATTAAATAGGGGAAGATGCATTACCCCCCATTGTTGGCACGAATCTAGAGACAAGTTGAAGATAGGACCAGATTTGATATGTGACATTACTGAAAAGATTAAAGTGATCTAGGAAAGGATCAAAGCTGCCAACAATAGATAAAAAGATTATGCAAACTTAAGGAGGACAACAAACTTGGAGTTCCAAATTGGACACTATAAGTGGTTAAAAGTGTTTCCAATGAAATGAGTTGTAACATTTAGAAAGAGAAGCAAGCTTGCACCAAGGCATAATGGGCCATTCCAAGTAAATGCAAGGATTGGCAATGTAGCCTATAGACTGGGTTTACCTCTTGAACTAAGACATATACATGATACATTTTATAAAGGTATGCTGAAAAGGTACTTATCTAGCTTAAGTCAAATAGTACCAAAAACTAGTGTTCTAGTAACCCTTAATCTCACCTATAAAGAAAAACCCATGAAGATTCTGGCCATGGACACTAGAAAGCTAAGAAAGATATGGATAAACATGGTGAAGGTACGATGGACTCATCATAAAGATGAAGCAGCAACATGGGAAATAAAAGCTAAAATGCTTGAAAGATATCCAAAGCTATTTAGTAAAATGCTTAAAAATTTGAAGGACCAAATTAATTAAGAGGGAGGATTGTCATGCCTATGACTTTTATAGACCTTGGGCTAGGAGTAAAGCAACATACAAGTCAAATAGAATGAGAAGAAAAGGTTAAGAAATGCATGACAAGGGAAAATGACTTAACTGGGACTGGGAAATGTAGTGTTAGTGCATAGTTTAATGGCAATGGTGGCATAACAATGGAAGAAGAGTTACGAGCTCAATTGCTCGAACTAAAAACATAATTGAGTGATGAAAATGAAATAAATATAAGAAGAGCTAGTTAATTAAGCTAAGTGATAACTTGAGGAGCTTAAATATGTGGTTATGCCAAAATTTAGGGCATTCAGCTTAGCCAAACTCCATCTCTTCCACCAAGTACACCTCTTCCTCGAATTGGAGCTACTTATTAATTGGATTCAATGATCCTTAGGGCAGTGAATAAGCTAGAATAGAGGTACATGGTGGCTAAGTGAGAGTTCTAAGAAGGGAAAAGGCAAACTCAAGTGGAAATCTTGGTGGAAGAGCTTGCTTCGACAACAAGGTAGGAAGGGTTTGTTAGAATTAAGCTTGGTTTACGTATCTAAAGCTTGAAATCTTGGTAATAGCTCAAATATGCTTCTTTCCCTCAAATTCAAAATGAGGTCTAACTTTTCTTGGGGAAAAAAAGGCCTTAGAAGATGGCTTAGAGCCAAATGAATCTAGGTACTACAAGGGGCTATGATTACCGAAGGTAACTATGGTGTTCTTCTAGAAAGAATTTGTTGAAAGCAAGCATTAGGGCTTTATTGTGGGTGTGGACAATCCATATTAGGGTCTAGACCTCCATGTATTTAAGCTGGAAAACCTAAATTCAACTAAAGAAATAGATAAACCAATAAGAAATGCTTGCTAGGCCCCAAGGCTGTTAAGTTGTGTTTATGGAGTGTGCGTTTGTGTGCTTTCCTATTTTTATGCCTGTGTTGATCTTGTAGTTTGTTTCTATGTATTTGGAAGCAGGTTTTGGGTCAGGAGAAGCTAATTATCTAAGCTACATTTAAGTGTATATGGACATTTATGGCACTTGGTGTTGTTTTAGCTATTGCTAAGTGTGATCACTCATGTCCTATTTATTCTTATTTTTATGAAAGGTTAAGCGTGTCACTTACTGGTTTTGGTTGTGTTGTAATATTTCAATTATGTCTTGAACATACAAGTGTTGATAACCAAATAATGCTCATTGTAATGCCCGGACAATCCAATGTGATTAGGTCCCAGGGTAAGTGAATTAGGAGCCAAAGAATTTTCCTTAATTGAGATTAAAGCTCAAATAATATGAGGGGACATTAAATTAAGTGTTAGGCATTGATGAAATTAATCTTGGCTTAGGACAAGAGAAATAATGGTGAAAATGGTGGATTTCAAAGATGAGGGACTCAATTGAACAAAGGAATTGTTGTAAGTTGGGCTCAATTGCCCAAATTCAAAAGATTGGAGGACTAAGTGGAGAATTGGCCCATTTTCATGGCCTTGGATGCCATGGCTGGCCATTCCCATTCAAAATAATATATTTTATGCCACCTCTACCTCCACTCAGAATTAAATAATCCTCCACCCACACCTCCATTCACCTTTGTCCCCCACCTTCACTACTTCATCATTTAACTTCACCAACTCTTCTAATTTGTCCCCCCACTTTGTCTCCCACTTCCCATTAGAATTATTACTCCACTAAGGCATTATTCCCACCCATTTTGGACACCCATAACAGGCCATACACTCCTCCCACTCATTCAAACACATTCATTCACTTCCCAAGCCAATTTTGCTCTCAAACTCTCTCTTTTTCTCTCCAAGTTTGGCCATCACTCTTTCTTTCCCCCTAAACACATTTCAAACTCTCTTCTTCCTCTAAACATTCTTCCATATCAAGATCATAGCCTTCCTCAAATTAAAACCAAGTGTTCTTGGTAGAATTCATGCTCTAAAGCCATAAAAAGCAATAATTAAGCAAAGAATTCCAAGAATTCCAAGGAGGAAGTTTCGGCCACCTCTCTTTCTTGGTGGTTTTGAGCTCTTCTCAAGGGGATATTTATATAAATGAGCTTATAAACTCATTGGGAGGGAGAATCAAGAAGAAAATTTGAAGAACATTAAGCACACAAAATTCGGTCTCACCTCCTAGTCGAGTTTTCGTAAGTGTGAACCAAGTATTCTTGGTATTTTGATTTCTTTAAGATAATTACCAAGTGTTCTTGGTATTTTATGGATTTCTAATTTATTTGACCGTTTTGGTTCTTGTGCTAGAAAATCACTTTTAGAATCAACAAGCAAGGAAACCAAAAGAAAACAGGCTTCTAAGAAGCTTTCGGTATTGGTAAGGATTCCTATACTCTTTAAGTATTTGGGCCCCTAGGTGATGGTCAAAGAACCATATGATCTTAGGTGTGCTAAGAGGGCATAAGTTAAATTATTGCTTCGGCAATTCTGTATCGCTCATGAGCTAAGTTAAGTAAGCAAGCATTATGGGCTAGGATTTAAGTAAGCCACCTTAAATTCCTATGCTAAGTGAGATCTCCGAAAATGAAAAGCATGTGAAATTAATGAAATAAAACTTGAGGGATGCTTGCTGCCCTTCTGTAAATCAAGGTGTTAAGTGGCGTGTGTTTGCGTGCTTCTATGAATTTGTTGTGCATGCTAACCCCCGATTTTGATTATTACCGTATATGCATGTATATTGTGTTTTATTTGTCTTTATGTTTTCTTTGTAGGATTTTTGGAATAATTATTGCCATTACTTTCTTTGCATATGTTAGGCCTTAAAGGCCATAAGTTAGGCTTTGGAAGCCATATGGAATCCTTATTGAGATTTAAATCTCACCCACCCTACTTTACCTTTGTAGGAAAAAGCATGCTCGAAAGATTAAGCTAAGAGTCCTAAGTACTCTTTCTGTGGTGTTAAGGTTGAATATGTAAATAGTATTTGCTCAAATTATTCTAAGTATTTATCTTTAGTTTCTTGAAAATCAAGCTAATAAAATGTGGATTTCATGTGCAGGACTACGAGTCTAGAAACTGTGGGAACAACGTCTTAAGGTGGATTTGTGTTCTTTGGAATATGGCTTGCTTTTAAGCATGTAATAGTTGGTCTTAGTTAAATGACCAAATTTATGGACTTAGCTAAAATTGGGCCAAATTTAGTATTTTGGGCTTGTAATATGGACTATGGACACTTTGGGTGCTTTTATTGCTTGGTGGACTTACCAAGGCCCATGTATGTTTTATGATAGTATGATTTTCATGAAAACTGGAAGCATGTGTAAATTGGGCTTAAATGTGTGTAATGGGCTTAATTAAGAATTTGGACAAAGTTGAATATGTTCTTGTTAATTTTGGGCCTTATGCAAGATAAGTACGGAAAAGGCCCATAACCCATGTTTATGTGAAAGCATGCTATGTTTGGTTAAGTATGTGCACACTAAGATGAACATGCAAGAAAATTTGGAAAAGCATGAAATTTGGATGCATGTGTAAAGATTGGCTAATAAGGAGAATAGGTGCACATATGTGAATTAATGTATGCCTAAGCATTAGTTTGCTTTTAAAAGCATTAAGAGATTACGTGCACTAGTGAATACGAAAATACATAAGCATGCAAAGCATATGCATGAAAATAAGTTTTCAAACTTAAGTTGGTGTTTTGGTTGTCATGCATAATCTTGGCTAAAGCTTGGTAAATACCATGAATTGAACACATGAAATCCACATAGGTGCTAGCTTGTTTTTTTAAGAGCACTAAAACTTAGCCTAAATAAAGAACATAATGAGCTAGAACTAGTAAGTATCCTGGGGTCGTGCCATAATTCTTAGTGAGTAATAAAAGCCCCTTTTTGTAAAATAAAATCTTCTGCTGCATGTTTTCGATTTATCGGGCCCGAATGGCCTAGGGGTAGTTTAGGGCATGACACTCATAATGTGTATATGATCAAGCATATATTTTGTATGGTTGTAGGCACTTGTCGGTGGCATAGCAACTAGATGGTAAGAGGAAGGCAAATTTGTAGCTAAGTGCATGTCAAAGTGTGTCGTAACTACATCTGCACTTGTGCCTAAGCATGTGTTTAAAAGGCTCGAAGGTATGCCTAACAGGACACGGAAGGGTGTCTATCTAGACTTGTATCTTATATATCATACTTTTGATAGTGTAAATGATGTTCTATCTATTTTTGCCTCCAAGTTCAATCCAAAACTTGAATTTTGGCTCCAAAACTTGATTAAAAGGCCTAAATGGTTCATCTTGTTTCTCAACTAAAACTAAGAAACTAAGTTGAAAACATGTTAAGTATCCTAGAGTTATGCCCTGAGCCACCAAATATTATCAAATTGGCATTTAAACTAAAGTACCTACTAAATGACACAAAAGTGCATAAGGTGAGGTTGGTTTAGGGCATGACATGATTGAATAAATATAAAAATAAATTATGTCTAAGGAAACAACGTGCCAATACAAAAAAAACTTTTTCATCTAAATCTAGCAATCATGCCTTTACCAAAAAATATTTTCTATAGATAAGAAAGCATGAATTAGACACTGGCTTAAAAATGCACCACAAGACAACTGTTGGCAAAAACAACTGTCAGTATACACTTCTGGTGGGGAAGCACAAATCATATGCAATACAAACTAATGGGGAAAGGCAAATCATATGCAAGCTAGGGTCGTCACTTCAAGGCTTGCAGAAGTAGCACCTACCTATCCTAATGGTTATGGAAGTGTCTCTTGCTAACCTTGGGATTGTATTTGTCAAACAATACCGAGTGACAATGAAACTTAAAAATCATCATCGACAGAAGCCTCATTGTAGGGTGGTACCCCCACCTTTTTGTACTTCCACCATGCATCATAGTTTAGGGGTAGATCTATGTAGGCAGAAAAGAATGAGTGATCCTGGTCCAGGGTCTTTAACTTAACTTGGAAGCAACAGGAAAGGAAGTCGTCCTGGAATTCTTCAAAGCCTTTCTTAGCAAGCCCTTTTTCCATCTTTTTAATAGTTTTGATGCTAGTGTTGGCCCCATCACGAGCACTTTGATGATAGTGTTGGCCCCATCACGGGGCCCTTGATCTGCCTCCAGTACTCCCCAAGTGATGAAATTGATCTGCATAACCTGATCGAATAGAGAAGGTAGTAGGCTCAGCTAAAAGCTCTCCTTTAAGGCTGACATCTTCTCGACAACCTCCAATTAAACCTTTAGGCATTAGGCTTCAGTAAAGGCCAGAACCTCTGTCTCCTTAACCTTGTGAAGAGTCTCTCCTGACTTTAAAAGTTTTTGGTCTTGATTATTGGCATGCTTCTCCTGCTTCTCCTTCTCCATCTCTTTAAGCTCTTTCACTAGCACCTCATGAGCAGTGTACTCTGCCAATAGTTCATTGTTCAGCACCACATTTGATGACTTAAATTCTATGACTTTCGCATCCAACATTTACATCACCCTTTCCTAGGTAGCACACCTCTCCCTAATGGAATAGGTTATGTTGGCCTTATTTGATAAAAAATAATTAAAAAGATGTGCTTACATATAAATAGCATAATTATGATGAATGATAATAAACAAAGAAAAAGGAGGCCAACTATTGCACTCATCAACTGGGCACTGTCCCTTTGAGGAGAATTGGTGAAACAGTGCATGTCTCCTGGGTTCCTTAATGCTTCCAAGATGTGGTGGCTAATATTGGTCTAATCATAAACCCACAACCCCTTGAGGACCAAACACTAGATCTAGCGAGATTACCTTGTGTTACTCACTCTAGGGTAATCCAGTTATGGTGCCAAAACTGTGCATTTAAACTCCCAGGATTAGTGTGTTCTATGGGTCATCAGAACAACACCCCTAGTGTACATACTCAAGTGACCCTCTTGAGTACTATGTGAATACATGTATATTGGTCTAACCATAACACACATATTCATATATATGCACACTATGGCATCTAAGAAGGAAAACAGTAGCACAAGTCTTAGTTTTGGCTTCCATACATTAAGCATTCTTACTAGGTTAAAAAATTCCACGCATTGCACCCAAACTTCCTCTAATAAACTGTATCATTCTAGACATGTAACCCCTTATTTTATTTGCTCCATTATCAAGTAGAGGTTTATAGTAAACCAAGGAATTTTGTAATGGATTTTTTAAGTTGGTTACAAAATTTTAACCAAATGAACAGTAACTTAGCCAAATTTGTAACATCGTAACTTTGGCTACAGGACTCCAAATCCATAAATTCCAAATCTCAGTTAAACTTCTAGATGTGATCTAGAATTGGTCAAAATTTATGCCAATATTCATTCTACACAGGGAGTTATGGGGCTTACAGTGCAAGGTCAAAATTATGATCAATTTATGACCATTTTGCCCATACAAAATTTTAGAAGCATGCAAACACTTCATTCACAAGGGGTAAACCCTCAAGGCTATTTCATACATGTCCAAGACACCTAGGAATTATATTCCCTTCTAGCTAGCATCTTTACATAGCAAATACCAAAATTTACAAACAAGCAGCCTAAATTGCACACTTAGGTAGCCTGTGCATAGCATCTTCATACATATCAAAACAGCCCACAAATGTTCACATATATTGCCCAAACTTCACATGCATTACATGTAAATGCATCCATGCACTACATAATATTCTTAACCCAGCTAAATACGCACCCTATGTTACAGGAGTGCCTGAGACACAATGGACCCCAAAAACAGGATGCTGAATAGCTACTGCATAACACAATAAGCACCATCACTAAAAATACCAAATGTGCTCCTAAAATTACCAAAATTTCTAGATCATAACTAGACACATGGAAGTTCATGTACCTGAAAGTTTAGATAAAAAAATCAAACAATAAAGGCCAATTTGAATGTGATCTTTCTACTAGAATCGAAATAGACAGAAATGGGGTAAGTTTTTTGAAGGAAACTTAGTAAGGGCTTATCATTAGAAACTTGAATTCCCAGCAACATACCTGAAATCCAAAGAAATAAAAAAACAAAAATAAAAAAAAAAGAACATATCCAAAAATATGGCTATCCAAATGCACAAATAAACAGAACACAATCAAATGCAATGTTGGCAGCAATACATATTTAAGGTTAGTCCATAAACAATCAAATAAATAATGTGTAATCACTATGACAGCCCTCCTCAAGCTAATGCTTGGTCTTAAGAGGTTAAATAGTCTTAGTTAGTACTAACTTGGGCTCTAGAAACCGCTGTAAACACTACCATCTTAGTGCATGAAAAACAGTAAGGCTGGAACCTTGTTCATACATTTCTCTTTAACTCATACTTGGTTCCTTGAGCTTTTTGCTCTCTTCCAAGCATGGCATTAGCTTCATGGATGCTTGATCATCATCTTAAGACAGTAAACAATCATTAAAAATGAAGATAAAACCCTTACCTAAGCTGTGAAAGCTGAAATCTTCAAAAGATACACAATAAACCCAAAAATTAGGGTTTTTCTTGTTTTTGGTGCATCCGATTGCCTTCCTTTTTGATTTCTTGAGAGCTTGAGCTGTGGTGTCAATGGAAGCTTATGGAGGAGCTAAGGAAGGGGCTGTGGCTGGTTATGTCCGAAATGGCCAAGGAAAGCCAATAAATCAAGATATTTTACTTGATTTAATTAGTTTAACCTTAACCTTCACTTAGGTCACTATAAGTATGCCTTAAGCAAGGAATTTTTGGCTAATCTTTAGCCCAGATTTTTGACCTTAGAATGTGGAAATAAAAGGTTAGGATAATCCTAGAAATGGCCATCTTTGACTCTTGTCAAAAGTCACCCCATCTTTAAGTTATTTTTTGGAACAATTGTACACCTAGTTGTCCTAGGTTCTTGAATCATAGCTTTTGTTTCCTTTATGTAATTCAGCCTCCAAAAATTACTTCCATAGCATTCAAATCCTTCCAAAATCTATCTTTTATAGTTGTACAATTGAGTACCAAACTCTTGAAATCTTGCAATAAAGCCCATATTACTTGTAAAATAAGCAATCTTCTAGGGCTTCCTTTAGTACCAAGTAACCATTGTAATCATTTAAGAAGGTGTAGATTATTCAGTTTATCCCTTACATTTCATTCACTATGGTGAAAATTACACTATACAATGGTTTATAACAATTATGCCTTTATACTGTAATTTTCCCATTTGTTGAGGTGGTAACACCTTGAGCACCAAACCATGCTTCTGTGTATAGCTTCACTTAGGGACTAGGTTGTGTGGCTTGAAGTAGTCATCCACCTCACTAATTAAGGCAAACTCCCAATGAGTGAGCTTCGAAACTTATCCAATTGATTCCCCTCTTGAGCCATTCTGCAAAACAACCCCTACAAGAGCTAAAGTGGGGAGGAGGAAGAGGAGTTGGCAAAGTTAGTGCTATCTAAGATAAGGACTTTGATGATCTCCCCAACACTCTCTGGGATAGGGGTCTGCTCCCATTGGAACACCTAGTGGGAGAATCTAGATAAAAAAATTGACAATTAGCACAGAATGACATCAAATTTATGTCATTGAAAGGAAAGTCATCAAAATGAATCATATCATCACTCCCACTATGTGAGACTTCGGCCCCCATTGAAAGCCAAAGAATATGGCCTCTTCTGAACAAACTGAGGCCTTTTGCCTAGAGGAGACTCTTCCACACTCACGACTGGAGGTGCTAACTTAGAAGCAAGGCCTGCAGAAGACTCCAATATGGCATCAAAAGCATGGCCTGCCTATGTTGACAAATTCTAAAACTTACAAATGGCAGCTAGCCATCAGCAATGCTCTTACGCTGCTTCAAAAGCTCCCTAGCATGATTGCCCATATTCCTAAGAAATCAAAATTGAGTTAGGATTATTCTAACAAATGGAAATAGGATGAAAAATTGAATGCATAGAGAGTATAACTCTCAAGATTCGGTGAACCTAGCTGGGCTCTGACGTCCACCTTAAAAGACTCCACCTATTGCCCCTATTGCCTTGGAACCCATTCAACAGGATTCCTCACATCAAGCACTATGCCTTTCAGAGCAAGCATATGATGAAGACCTTTGGAGAAATGCTTATTGAGTGGTTACTTCACACTCACATGGGAAGCCCCACTCTAGCTCTCTTAGAGTGTAGAAAAACAAATTTTTCTAATCAGACGATGCGTCCATGCAGGAGACAAAAATGAATCACTTATTTCCCCCTTAATTGATAGGGGCAACTTGGAAAAAAGGTGAATGCTTCTTCTGCTCTAGCATGTAAAACTGAAGGAATACCTCCAAAAGGGGGTCCACCATTATCATTCTATAGTGGATTATGAAAACATTGATGTAGGTGAAGAAGTTCTAGGTTAGTTATGAGGGTGGCACCTGGTAATGTTTGCACAACTACTCCATAGAAGGGTAGAGAAGAAACCAAAGCCCCACCTGCAATTGGCCCTCAAAAACTATAAGAACAATAGCTATCGTATCACCCCTAGTGTAGTCCTCGTCTTTTAAGACCTGGGCTCTCCTTAACGCAACCACCATTCCATTGGGCCAATAGAATTGCCTTAGGTTGGTAGCTAGAGTCTCCTTTATGGGAGATATCCTTATCCCTCTTAACATAGATGTATTAAGGGCAAATGGCTCCTTAGAAAAGTCCACCATAACCGTTCCATCAGTGGGTTAAAAAACATGGTTGGCAGCAGCCTTTACCAACAATGACCCAGAAGACACCATTTGGAAAAAATGACAAAAAAAAAAAAGATAAGAGCTACCACCAACAAAGAAAAAATGGCAGAAGAAAAAGAAAATAAAAAAAATACCACAAAAAATTTAGGCCAAACAGAAACTTGAAATCTAACATGGAATCACAACATACAACTAAACCACCAAAATTAATTACCTGACCTAAGTTGCTTGTAATAGAACAAGAAGGAAGATTGGAAGAAGAATCCGACAACAACAGGGGAAGAACTTTAGATAGACATGGAAAAAAGTACCCAAAGGTGAAAATAACAAAGGTAGTGAAATAGTAAAATGAATGGAGTAAAACTCTTCCCTATTTATAAGGGGAAATTGTGACCCTTGGGTAACCTCATAAAAAATTTCCATCATTATGAGAGAATATTCAGAGCTATAATGGGTAAACATGTGGCAAAGCATAGTCACTGGAAGAGTCACGCTCAGTCAGTTCCTTGAAGAAACATTGAATAGGCATCTCTTCACCTCCTAACATGACCGTTAAGCCTGCCACATGTGGTAGAGATGAACAACTAACCCCAACTTACTCTAATTCTACAATGTATATGTGTCTTCCTTTGGAAGTTGTTAGAAGTGGCATCATACTTCACCCATACGATGATGAATAAGGAAATCTCATGCACAATAAAGATGGGCTGCATACCACATCTTGAAATGGTAGCACATCTAAATAGGACCCCCTCATAATCACAATGACCTTTCTTTGAAAATGTAGGGTCCAAACCCACATTTTCCAAAGGGGGGAGTTATTGACATTATACGGACTTATAAACAACCCATAATAAAAAGACCTATAATGAGAAACACAAGAAGCCTGGCTCAAAGCAGATAAAAAAGGAAACCTAGTATGGATGGAAATAAAGACCCTAATTACGAAATAATTCTCAACCTGAAAGCGATGCTCCTGGACCCCCCATAGCTATATAAATAGGCTCTCCTCACCACTCCTGAGGTATGAGAAATTCAGTCTGCGACTTACTGTTACTACTTTTTTACCAAAAACTAACTTGATCAATGGAGGGTTTCCGAGAGAAAATATCCTGGGGCTCTACCACTGTCTTTGGTCGCAAGATCTCTGGTTCAGCACCTCCAAGTCTCCAAGCTGGCTCACCTGGTTTAGACAATCCCATTTTGAATATCATGTAGTTTTAAAAATTCATTCATTTGTGAAATTTTACTTTTTAAAATTCATTCATTTTGTACAATTTCACAAGTTTTCAAAATTTATTCATTTTATGAAATTTCTCATTCTCAAAATTCACTCATTTTGTGAAATTTATTGTTTTTAAAATTCACTCATTTTGTAAACTTTTAAATTTTAAAATTCACTCATTTCATGAAATTTCTTGTGTCAAATTCACTCATTTTAAAACCTACACTTTGATAGGATTATCCTATGTTCAAATATTTTCTTATAAATCTTTACTTAAGATAACAAAAAAGGTTCTTTAATCTTGTTAGAAGGTTAAACCAAGGTTTCAAAGAAAAGGTAATTTTCTTCTTCATAATATGGGTTAAACTAAGGTTCTAAATGAGAAAAGGCTCTATACCTCATCACATTCAAAAGAAGATTACCAAAGCTTTGAAAGAGAAGGTAATTTTATTTCCCATAATAGTTATAAATTAAAACCAAGATCCTTTAATGATTTCATACTAAAAAATTCTCGAGAAAGTTCTCAACATACAAAGAGAAACAACTAGAAAGAGTTCTTTGTCTGCAAAAGAAAATAGCTAGAGAGTGTTCTTTACCTAAAAAGGTAAATAGTTAATGATAGAGTTCTTTTCCTCTAAAGAATTTAAAGGTGGTAAAAATGCAGGGTTCTCTACCTCAAGGAAATCAAAGGTGGCAAAAAGATAGGATTCTCTACCTCTAAGGAATTTATAGGTGGTAAAAACACAAGGCTCTTTACCTTAAAGGCAATAATAGGTGGTAAAATAGGGTTATCTACCTCTTAAGTTGTGTTAAGAGAGGGTTTTCTACCAAAGGTAAATGGAATAAAAAAAAAGTTCACTCTTCTATATAATAATAAGAAGGTTCCATTCAAAAAGGTAAAAAGAATTCCTTAGCCTGATAAGCAAGAAGGGAAGAGTTTTTTCCCTTGGTTTATTAAACAATAGTAGAGTTTTTATTGCCCAATGTAATAAAGAGGGTTCCTTAACTTCAAAAAAAAAGAGAAAATGGTTTTTCCTTTGGATTTTAACAGTGGGAAAGTTCTCATTTTTTAAATGAAAGGCTAGACAAATTTTGGTTATAGTTTGCTTGCTTTACGTTCCATGAAATATGCAAAGTTAGAAGCTGTTGACACCCAATTTTTTCTAAACACTAATTTTGAGTTTAGCTATAGATTAAAAAAATTACTTTAAGAGCATTTTTTATTTTGTATGGGCAATTTAGTCATTTTTAGGACATTTGGGTCATTATATTCTGTTGGTAAAAAGGGCCAAGCCCCCACAGGTGCAAACCCTGTATACGCCTACATCGAAATGTACCTAAGTAAACCCCTCTTGAGGGCACCACAGGAAGAACCCACCTTGAAATAGTGTAAAAGACCCCAAGAACTAGGGAACTTAAAAAACTGAGCCTCTTACTCTGGCGAGAAAACCCATTAGGCTAAAGCTTATGCCCTTGACCACCTCTTCTCGAGGTAGTCCTGGCACTTCGGGTATGGTATGGGCTTGACAATAACTCAAAAAATGAGTTCCCTTAAGGTTTCCTTAGGAGAACAACCCCCCAATTAGGACCTCTTAGATATTGCCACAATTCCTAGAGGTTGTTGACCTCAACCCTTGGGTCATTAGAGGTCTCAAACCCTTTTTGGGTCCCTCTCAAATGCCAAAGTTCATGACCTTATTCATTGGCCATAGGAGAACTTATACTATACTTGGCCCTTCCGTACCTCATTTATAGCCTTAGGACTTTTTCTTATCCACCTACCCTTAGCCCTCATAACCATGCACTTATTACCCACTTATTGATGAACAATTTTAGTCTTAAAAGTACTTATGAGCCATGCTGCGGTGCCGCCAAGCCCTAGGAATATGTTTTGGACACTTAGAACATAAGTTGGCAAGCTCTAGACTTGATGCTATCACACTAAATAGTTGTTACAGTCAAACCAGCAACTTTAATAGCTTGCTGGAGCCCGATGTGGCTACACCATAGTATGGTTCAATTTCATCAATACCTACATTGAGGACATAAGTTGGCAAGCTTTAGAATTTATGTTGTCATACCAAACAATTGGTGTGATCGCACTAGCACCTTTGACAACTTGCTCGAGCCCGATATGGTCACACAAGCAATCTGGTGTGCATGCATCAGCACCTACAACTACAGTTCTTCACCACTTTCTCGGCCAAGTTTACACCAAACCTTATGCAAACCATTTATAATCATTTTATGCTGATTCCAACTTGCTCCAAGTGTTATAAAACAACTTATGCATCATTCAATCATGTCATAACTTAGGTCGCTTACCTTAAAGCATCCTTAAAGAAAAGAAGCAAGCAAACCATCATAAGCAAGCACCGTGTTGAACAATGAAGCGTCTTTGAGTTCCTAGCCTAAATGCAACCAATTAGTACACCAAGGGCCCAAAGTCAAGACCATTTCTAACCATTTATTAAGCCTAGAATTTAACCAAAAGGACAAAAGAAGGTTACCTTAGGGTTTATACCCAAAATTTGTAAAGCCAAGCTCAAATGCACCAATTCCACCAAATATGAGCTCAGGGTTTGTTGGGATGGCTTTGGGGCCATCAAATTTCATGAAATTTTGTCCAATTTTGGAGGAATGAAGGTGGAGAGCAATGGCGGAGAAGGAGCTACGAAAATGGGCAAATGGTGAGGATGATGAATAGCATAATCCTTCCTCCCAAAATATCCCAACTACTCCCACTCAAACTTTCCTAGTTCTATTGTCACTTTGGCCTTCAAAACTTTAATTTTCTCACTTAGGCCACTTTTTCCCTCCTTTAAACCATCCCTCCTTGGTCCCAAACAAAGGTTTTCTTTCCTCTAAGCTTATCCCTTATTTACTTAAGTCACTCAAAATACAAATTACTTAATTTTACACTTAGTGCATTTTTTGCCTCTTAACTTCAACTTTTGGTTCACATGGCTAGATATACTTATGGTTTTAACTTGATTATTCAAAACACTTACATGACCCTACTTTTTCTAAAATTATGGCCATGCCACTTACTTGGACCAAAATCACCGTTGTGCCCTTCTTACCCTTAGGTGCCATTTTACACTTAGGAACTCAACCTTACATTACTTAGCTTGCTTTTCTTGCTTAATTAAAGCTTATTTGAGGGAATTCACCAAAGATTTACTTACCCTAGAATCCAAGCTAAGGGAAGTACTGGAATGGCCTTTACACCTAATCACTGTTCCCATAGGGTTCTTGTGTGATTTTCATTATTCAATAGTAGTGGATATGACCCAACAACTAAAGCAATACTTAGGATAGGAAAAATGGCCCAAGAAGACCCTCCCTATGAGAGGTTGACCTAAAAAGATCCTCAACTAGGGAACTCCATGGATCTCACTCGTCGACCGTCTCAAAAAGAGGATTCGAACAACTACTCAGGCAACAGCATCAATGAGAGGTCATCCTTAAGGGGATCCCCTTCCCATGCCCAACAAAATGGGCATAAGGATTCTTCTTCTTTTTGAAGAATCTTTGATTTTGGAAAGAGCATGGGAAAAAGGGAGACATCTCCTTACTAAGGGGCAATAGTTGTCCCATTTATCCCCCCAACATAAAAGTATATCTCCTCATTGAAGAATATATTCCTTAAAATACCGACATTATTTATTGGAAGAAAGAGAGTATTTCTAAAGCAAAAAACCATCTCTAAAAAATGACCAAATAGAGAAACTCCCAGAAAAACTAAACAGGGTAGAAAGGCAGGTGACTAAGAAACCCGTATTGTCCTGGCTTTCAAAAATTCTAGTCAGCAATGAGTCCCTATTCTAGTGTATGATCACCAAAGCTCACATCCTAAGTGAGTTCAAATTTTTATGAATGAAATTTTATGATGGTAAAGGTGATCCTCAAGCACATCTTGCCAAATAAAAGAAGAGCATGATCCTACATGTGCAAGTGCCTCGAAGTCACCTTGTCGTGACTGATAATGAAATTATACAATTCACTCTTTCTAGTTCCTTTTTCTTACTTTCAAGACCTCTCTGTGGCATTCACCTAGTAATTCATAGGAAGTTGACCAATGGCCAAGTTTGTCGTGCAATTGTTCGATGCAATATAAGGGAAAATGAATCACTTTTAAGCTATGTCGAACAATTTAACTGTGAGGCATTAAGTGTACTAGACTTTTGCCTCAAAGTTTGAATCCTGGCAATGGTACAATAACTCTGATGTGACTCATAACTAGTCTATGAGTTTTCAAAAGGTCCCTTAGAGACCCTCAGTGAGTTTTATTGATGAGTTAAGCAGTACATGATAGACAAAAAAACAAAGAAGTAGTTGCCCGAGGTAAGAAAGTCAAGGACAATCGACACCACCACACCAACCTCAGCTTCAGAGGAAGGGAGGAAGGTAGTGCCCTTGTAGAAATTGGGGGAAAAATCACTCCTTTACACCTCTAAATACTACAAGGACCAATATCTTCATGGCCTTAGAAAGACAATGAGGCATCCAACACCCAAAACCGATGTCCCTAAATAATTTAAAAAATTTTAAAAAGTATTGTCAGTATCACAAGGACCATGGCCATGATAGAGAAGACTTCCATCAACTTAGAAAGTACATCAAGCTACTGATTAAGTAAAGATCTTAGGAGGTGCCCCCGTTTTATGTCTCCAAAAGGACAAGAATGAAGAAAGGATGAACAAAGAGCTAATGATGATGAGTATGATTCAAACAAATGTCATAATAACCGTAGCCGAAGGAGGCAACCACCTTTTCCCACTAGAGTCATCAAGACCATAACAATAGGGATAACATTGAGTAAAATGAAAAGGAAAATGCACAAGATCACACTTATGGAATCTAATAGTTAGACAAACCAGCTGACCAGGAGAGATGGAATGATGGTAAAGTTTCCTCATAATGACCCCTTTTTATAACGGCCCCATATTGGAAATTGGGATGTGAAAAAAGTCCTTTGTTATGATGGGTTGCACATCGATGTGTTGTTTGCGCATATGCTCCCAAATTTGGGAATCAAGAGGACTAAACTCACATTGATGATGGCACCCACTTATGGAGAATGACCAAGAGAATTGCCTATCTTTAGATGGATTAACCTCTCTTTGATGTTAAGAGGAAAGTTAATCAAGGATAAAATGAAGCTCTTCACTTTAGCAATAACAAGATTTATCATCCCGGATGTCGCTTCTCACTTCAATGTCATACTTGAAAGACAAACACAAAGGAATATGCATATGAGGTTAGATGTTAAATACTTAACAATGACCTTTTAGACAAAATAATGGATGCGATTATCTACATTGATCAAGTTGAAGTAAGGAAGATCTTTGTAAAAGCTAGGCAAGCACCTAACAAAATTTACTCAGGAACATTACGAGAAGCGGCTGAACTCTATTCCGAAGAGACTTAAAATGAGGTGGGGAAAACAAGAATAGAGACACATGATAGTGCTAGCAAGAGAAATCACCCCTAGAAAAGGTCTCTTGCAACTAGTATTGACCAGAGCACTAGAAAAATTTATATTCTGAAGATGAAGTGTCCATGTTGTACTTGTCTTTTGCTTTGAATGAAAAAAGCTTATTCAATTCCCGTATATTCCCCGAAGTTCAAAGACTGGAACAAATTAGGATATAGTAGAACAAAAAGAAGCCATAAGCAAGACAGCCAAATAATGGTAGCTAGGGCATAAACCTATCCTTTCACATGAGGTTAACCAAAGTATAAGACTGTGCATGGATTATTACGAACAAAATCAAAGGTACCCCCGAGCCAATCAGGATGTTCCACTTATGGTGTCCTTCAGATAAGGTATCTTACACAACTTAATTGATCCCATATCATAGAAAAAATTGGTAAGGTCACTAAAATCAAGCCAAATGCCCAAGATGGGGCAGGCAAAAAAAAATGAAGAAGATGGGAGGTAAGGAATCCCTTAGACATATGAAAAAAAAATAGAAAACTAGTTGATATAGGATAACGGAATAAATGATGCCATGTCCTCACATATAAAAAATGTGATGATAACGCTTAACCAAGGTTATAGGTATGACATTGGATAGTTTACCAAAAACCAGGCCTTTGTCCAAAGGTCGTAACAAAAGCCATGTTAAGGTAAAAAAGAAAATCGACCCAAAAAAGAGGCCACAGAAATGACCTCAGCCTAAAGTTGCCCAAAAAGTAAACCTCTATCCGAAGACCACTTCTCAGGCATTATGGGCGAGCCTTGGGGCGATAAGCATAATCCATATGAAATGTCCCAATGAAACTAGCAGCCTTTGATCAAGCAACCCAGCAAGTAATCTCCATATGTCAAAACTAAAAAGAGGGGTAGGGCCAAACAATGCCTCTCGACTAGAGACCGGCATTCAAAAACCAAAATCAACAGTCCAAAGTGCCTTGAAAAGAAGCACGCCCAAAAAAAGGGTTTCAAGGAAGATTATCAAAGAACAAGTGAAAGAATCCTTGAAAAAAACATTTAATTTTGGCTAACAGCTTCAAGTGAGGAATCCACAATGAAATTGGAAAGATTTTGAAGCAAAGAACATAAAACAAGAATTCACAATCAGAATCCATTTGTGCACAAAAAAAATATATATACTTCAGCTGCCAAAGTCAAGATTATGACCTAAAGAACCCTGGTAAAAATCATTCGAGCTAAAGCTAGGAATAGCCTCATTGGAAACCATTCAAAAGCTAGGTAACTCTGGCTAGAAAAATTAGAAAAAGGAAATGATACTTTGGAAAATTGAAACCCGAAATCACAAGCACATGCCCAGGACATGATGCTATCCGAGGTACCAAGAAAGTAAAGTGACCTAAGCATAAACTTAGGAAAACCGTCCAATGATCAAGCCTAACTCGACTCTAACAATCCAGAGGGGGCGAGGTGATCATATTCCAAGTACATTAGGAAGATTAAAGAAACATAAACTTCCAGACAAGAAGTTTGACACCAAACTTTAAAAGAAACTTAAAAATCGAAAGCTTGCTTTAAGCTGAAAATCAAAGCTTGCTTTGAACTTCAAGAAAGAAGCTCAAAATGGATCCCGTAAGACTTATGAATTTCTGAGTAATTATGCAAAAAACTAATGAAGTTTGAGATATAACAAACATAAAAGCCAAGAGAGGTAGCGGATCTCAGACCATAAAAACTCACATTCAAAAAAGAACCCAAAGTAGAAAAACTTACAAAGATCGAATAGAGAGTGGTAAAGTAATTCCACTGGGAACAAGTCATAATATCCAAAATTACAAAAGATATTATGCATGAGCTACCTTAAGATGGGAAGTTTGTGTTTTCCTCAAAATCTCCCTCAGTCTCTCCTTCCTCTTCTTCTTTAGGCTCTAGGGGCAAGGATGGTTTGAAGGACTCCCTCACTCAACTATATAGAAGCAAGATCCTTGGGGGTGTCAAACATAGAAAACTCAAAAAATTCTATGTTGGAGTATTTCCACAAAATGTAATAGCGAAAAAGGTACCAGCCATCTTGAAAACTGGACATCACCATCTTGTTTAAGCCTTCCTTGTCCTTAGCTAGTTTATGGTAGTCTGCCCAATGAGTGGAAAGCTGGCCCTGGACGTCAAAGAGATTAAAGGTCAACAATTCTTTCTCCTCCGTTAAGGCTTCGTGGGTTCCCTAATTCACCTCTATTTTTTATCTTGCTGCTCTAACTTCAGGCAAAGTTTCTGTATTGTGGCCAAACAGTGGTCCATGAAACTCATCACTTGAGTAGTGATCAAGAACTTTAATTCACCCAATTTGCTTTCACAAATCTTCTTTATCTTCCCAGCCTTGGCAGAAACCATCACCAAGGCCTCTTTGGCCTTTTCAGCAACCTCCTTAGACTTGGTCTTAACTTCCCTCTGTCAGTGAAGTAGTCCTGTTAAAGCCTAGTAGTGGCCAACATCTACATCAAAAAGCTTGATAAGAAAAAAAACCTAGCTGAAAGGGTAATAATAGTTAAGCAAACTGAAGTACATTAGAAGCACACTTGGGCATTTTATCTAGTGCCCAATGCTTGTGATAAATGGTGTTAGTGGAAAGTCCTAAAGGTAGCCCTAGTGATAATATGTTATGACTATCCTAGCAAGAAGCTTGTCTGAGGAATGTAAAGAAATTAAAAACCTAGTTTGGAACCTTATTTCAAATTCACGTAGCAAGAATAGGTACGTTGCACAAAGTTTCCTAAGTTCCAAGGACTTTAAGGCACCAAATAGGGTTCAGGGGTAAAATAGTAATTTTACATCATGAAGTGTTAGATTGAGTCCTGAGAGTTAAAAATGATTTTTTGGAAACCTAACCCTTACTTTAAACCCAAACATAGCTTAAATAAACAACATTTGACCAAGGTTTGACTATAATTACTATTTAAGGACTTTTTATAAAGTATGTGGGTATGTGGTTTAAAAGCTAATAAAACTTGGTAAAGTGGAGGGTAGCTGCCATTTTTTCTCTTCTTTACTTCAAACTCGAGTTCATCCTCACCCTTTGATTTCTTCATGAATTTAAGCTCAAAATCAAGTGCTTTTGCTAAAATTTGAAGCCACCAAGGGTATATATGCATTGGGAAGCTTGTTTCATGAAGATTTTGGGATTTTGAAGCTTAGAATCACATTTCTAGCTCGTCACCTATTTTTAATGTAAGGTAACATGAATTTTCATGATGATTTCTTGTTTATTTGATGATTTGAAGCTTGGATTTTGGTTAGAAGTTAATAATTTGGTACCTTGTGCTTTTATTTGCTTGGTTTATGGAACTTTAATCTTGCTAAAGAGTTGCTTGGCTCATGCTTGTGAATTGAAATCAAGGCAAGGGAGTTATGGTTTTAAGCTTGATTGATGCTATTGGAGTATATTTGCTTGATGAAATCATGTAGTTTTGGCAATAACATTAGTTAGTGAGCAAGGTTATTCATGGTGGACTATGTGTTTGATAAAGCTTGGAATGATGTTTTAATGCATCATAGTTATGTTTGTGGTAGTTTGTTGTGGCCTTTACAACATTTTTTATAGGTATGTGAAGCTGAAAGGTCATCCAAGCATGTTTGGTATACATGGGAAGTCTTCCAAGGTGTATGCAGCAAAACTGAGATTTTCTAGGCACGAAGGTATTGGCGACGTGTTGCCAATACCAATGATGCATTGCCAATTCCACAAAAAGTTCTAGTAACTTGAGTACTATGGCAAAGTGTTGCCACAGTTATGTTGCCCAGAAAATTACAATTTTGCTAGGGGTTCTAGGGGAAGGGCAAGGGGGTGCTTAGGGTACCTAAGGGTTGAAATATCCTGAAGGGTACTCCGAGACTTCCAAAACTCCTCTGAGTTGTAGTAGTTTTCTTGAACTTTATGGTGACTTTTACCATAAACATGAAAACTAGCTTATGAAGGGTCACAATGAAGTATCACTAGCTTAAGTGAAAGGTTTAATAATATTGGTGACCTAGCCGTGCCATCGGACCTGAGGTTTCGATGTGGAGCCTTAGTGCACCAATAGTTCTTCAAGACCTAGTCAACATTAGTCCTACCATTGTGCCCCTGTAAAAGATAAGGGAGCTTCAACTAGTCAATTTCACTAGTTAGGTTAGTAAGCTATGTTGTTAGTAGACAAGGCTTTGTCTTGCAATTTAAGGACTATGTGAGGACAAGTCCTGAGGAAATGAAACCTATGCAAATAAGTTTAGCCTCAAGCTGTATAAGCTCATACCAGATTACATATGTTCATATATATCTTGTCCTTCATATCTTTCTTATAGGTGAAGACCCCTTACTGAGAATTCTTGAATTCTCACTCCCTAGTTTATTTTGTGCATATTCTAATGTTGTTGGTCCTGATAACTATTGAGGATTGTTGTGGTAGTTTGTTGTTGCAAGTACCTTGCTTTGAGTATCTTTATTATTCTATTTTTCATGGTTACTTGTTGGTTAAGTAACAGTACTAACTATAGTATTTTCTTAGCCACAATGGCTAGCAGCAAGTGGATAGGCTTTTGTGACTCACCACTAGGACTCGTCTCCAAGGTGAAAGTTAGTTGAAGGGATCTCAGTAGGAGGCTTATATATATTGTATGCCTAGTCACGTCCCAGGTTTATGTTTGAAGCTTAAGAATCTAGGGTTGCTCTTGGGTGAAGAGCATTAGTCTGCTTTTGTTTAGTGCCCTCACATGGTTATTATGTGTAGTAATGATAATACAAATGTTGATTTTGTATGCTTTAACTATTTGAACTTGATTTCTATGAAAACTGCCTTGGCCACATGACTATTTTGTGATTTCCATTTACTTAATTCAAACCTTAAAGAGCATGCATCTTTCATTTTCTAGGTTAATCAACTAGTATCATGAAGTTTTAATTCTAGTACATATATAACTAGTCAATTGTAACCAAAATTGAAAATTCAATGCCAGCTAGTTCTTCCATGGACGCTTCTACTACTTTCAAATGGAGAAGAACTTATTGTGCCATCTGATCCTACTTAATGGGAAAAAAGAAAAGGTCATGATCCTCCCCAGCCTCCCCCCTCACAGCTACTTGCCGAAGTCATAGATCAAAGGAGTTAAAAGTCTCCAAGTCTTCCCCTTCAAGAAAACGTTGGGCATCACCTACATCAGCCCGTAAATTTCCAAAAGTCCATTTACCCGAAATCTACAAATATGAAGGGATTTTCATAAAACAATTTTTTTTTACCATCCTCCCAGCTATCTTTGGCTTCATAAATGAAAACATGTTTTTTACTATAGACTGCTCGAGGTAGCAAACAATAAAATGACCCTTTCAGCTCGAGCAGTCACTTTTAGTATTGCATGAAAACCAAAACACTAGGTTTGATTTAGAAAAACCTTGCACATATAAAGCAAAGCACTAATATTGCGTAATAGTTCAAAAAAAGTTGATTCATGAGTATGCTGCGAAAATTATAGAAATCTACTAATACCAGAAGAGCAGGATATTAGAGGGTGGCCTTTATTTTGCTTAAAAAAACCAGTAATTTCATCCGGATGAGGCCTGTAGCTCAATTCATCCTTATTCAAGAGACGAATAACGGCGTTGAGAGGAAGAAAAAATTATTTTTTCCCACTTTTCCATGTCCGACAAAGTGGTGCAGTGGTGTGTCCTACTACACTAGTAACAGTGTGAATGTGTCAAATATCTCTATACTTAAATAAACATGTGAACTCACTAACAAGAACAACTATCATCAAAGTATAGCAGTGGCAAATACCAAAATCATTTTTTTCGAATGAACGAAGGTTGTGTACCGTACTCAATATCTGTCTATTATCCAACTGGCAATTAAGAGGATTTTTTTAACTAACTACTATGAATTAACTAAACTAACTAATGTAGTAAAATAAACTACTAACTATAGGCAACCAATAGAAAAAAAAAATTAAAACAATCAATGATAAAAAACCTCATACTTAGAATTGAATCCCCCTAGAACTTCTTTTGTGTTGTTTTTATTCTGGTTTGGCATGATTGTGATTAACTTGGACTGTGGAGTACTACCTTATATAAATTAGCTCCTTATTATTCTTTTATGACCCAATACTATGTTTAACCTTAGTCCAAAGGTATTATATCACACTTATTACTCCTAGTTACGATGATATCTATTTTATCCAATGATGATCCACCACAAACATATCAAAGACTACCTAATGCATGTTCATCATCCCACATTGAATTAATAGGGTAGCTACTGTTAATCAAAGAAACAAAGCAAAATGGATAAATAGCAAGAAAAACACAAAATCATATTAAACCAAAAATCATAGTCACAAAATCATCATAAGATTCATATACTATAAGCATGAGTAGGAAAGTTTAGCTCATAGTGTCGTAAAATAAATACCAAAGAATCAAAAGAAAACTGAGAAAAGAATAATCTATGATTGAGTTTCTTCTTCTCCAAGAAATCTTCAATCCGACACTTATGAAATGGTGTTGATTATCTGAATTGCCTTTGGCAGCCTTCCTCCATGAAAAGCTTTTTTTTTTTTTTTTTACTATCTTTTTCTGCCTCCTTTACTCTATCTTCTATGTTTCTATGTATTTTCCCTTCTTTTGGCCTTCCTAAGCTACCCTAGGTCACCTTTGAATGCCCCTCTACTTGTTCTCCTTGAAATTCTTAAACATAGCTCATCAAACCCTAATAGCGTACAAACATGGGTGGCGGGTGGGAACACGGTCGTGTGTCAAGCCATGTTACTCCAAAACTTCACCAAAACATGCAATTAAGCTCCAAAACTTCACCAAAATCTTTCTTATCTTTCATGAAGCTGAAATATGACTTGAAAATGAAATATGAACTAATTAAGCACCATATCCTAGAAAAAAAAACCACAACAAAAGATAAGTAAATAGAAGGGAAAAACCTATAGAAAACATAACCAAATGTAAGCACATCATATTTTCCTGCACACTTGAACTTTTGCTTGCCCTCAAGCAAAAACCAAGAGGAAAATCTAAAAACAAATAAAAATATTGAAATATTAAAAGCAATTTAAGCATAGAATCATTTCCTTGAGCAATAAGATATAAAGAATATTGAGACTTTAATTATCTTTAGAAATTAATAAGTCTACCAAGCAACCAAGCAACTCCTTCTATCTAACATTTCCAAAACAAAATAACTTTAAAGGTAACAATTCATTCTCAAACTAGCAACCCATATCTCTCAAAATTGAAACGATAACATGAAATTTTTACGCAAAGTAAAAAGCACAAACCATACCAAGCCAAAGCTAACCATGCACAACCATTCAAACCAAAAACTATGGACTGGGTGATTAATTGACTTTTCAATATCTTTTCTTTATTTTTCCTTTTTAACCAATTCCTATCATGTGTCAAAAATGTTTGTAGCAAATGTACATTATAGGAGCTCTGTCTATACCCAAGCTAATTCTCAACACAATTTGAGATGACCTTTTGATCATACTCATGCTCTTAGCATTCTTTTAAGCAATGATCGACTCTTGCCTTAGAAGAAGGCCCCAACATGCTTCAACACTAAAAGTAGCAAACTAACATATCCATGTCTACTTATTCAACAATCAACCATAAATCCATCAACCAAACTTTCTATCCAACAGAGAAACTCAAAACTTTGCATGCTTTGAATATTGTACTAAACACAAAAACTTGATGCAAAAGTATTTTCTTAAGACCATGTTCCACTAGCTTGTTAATAAATTGCAAAAACATTTTAAAAACAGATTAAGCATAAGAAATGAAAAATTAGGAATTACTTACTTGGTCTTCAAGTTAAGAACTCGTGACATTAAATTAACAATCACTCTCTAATAAGCACATGTTCAATAAAATGATTCAAAATCAATAAAGCTCCAAAATTTTAAAAATGTTTAGAAAATTCACCAAAAAGATAAATATAATAATAGTCAAAATAAATAAACGTTGGAAATAAAATTCACTCCCCAACACTTAAATTGTACATTGCCTTCAATGTACTAGCATGGAAAATAAAGTGAAAAAGAATGAGTGAGAGAAATTGATATTGCCCTTTCGAAGAGAAAAATGAATTGCTTGTCTTATAAATTGGCATTCCCAAAAGTAGTTCTATAGAGAGTGTTTATTCAAACTTCCATTTGAAAGCGTGAAGGCTTCCAAACAAAATATATAAGATAATCAACGACCAAATAAAAGAAAACATATGCAAATATAACAAAAATAACACAAAATAGTACAAAACTAAAACAGGAGCAACCAATGCTCCAATATAAAAAAATAAATAAATAAATAGTGGAAGCATAAACGGACATTGAAAATATGAATAGGAATAATATCCATAATAACATAGCTATAAAATACAAATAAATGATTAACCTATATCACAAAGGATCATGTATCTCCGAGAGGTGGAATATTGGTAGTGGTGCTCGGAACAATCATCATTTGTGTGGGCAAAGCAAGATCTTCAGCAACCCCAGCCTCAGTACTCAGCTCTTCAACCATACCCAATTGAGATAAAGTGTCCTAGTCAATGACCTTGATAGCCTTACACATCTTCAACCTCAAAATATCATATCTATCCCACCGGGCATCCTCCTTAAAGTCAATGCAGATCGACAGCTTCTCCTAGCACTTTATCATCCTGAAAAATGTAGATATGACTAAAAAATGTTGATTCCTAACAGCCTTTTTCAACAGCTTTGTGTTGAATTTTCCAACATGAGGCTGTTTGAAACTACTGTGTTGGTGTTGGAAAAAAAATTTTCACCAGCCCAAACAATTGCCCTTCAATATTTCCAATAGCCAAGTCGTTGGAATATGTGCTGTTACAATTTTCAAAGGCCCAATGTCGTAGAAGTATTTCTGATGGTGGACAAACATCAAATGACAAGGTGGAAGCAAAAATAGACTATGGATGAAGAGGTGGAAGGAAGAACAGATGGCGAACAACTAGGCAGTGGGAAAATAATGGTGAAGGAAAGACAAGGGAGAAGGGTGGAAGAGGGCCAAAGAGAAGTAGAGAGTGATGGGTGGCTATGGAGGATGAAGGCCGAATGGAAGAATAAGATATGAGAGGCCGAAGGAAAGATGAGAGGGATAAGATATGAGAATTTATATAGTTAGGGTTAGGTTAGGTTGAGTTTAGGTTTGGTTAGCCCAATATGTATTTTTATATGAGTTGACCAATTGGCACTTATTTGTATTATGATAAACATATATTATATCATATGATACATTATAATATATTATTCATTCAAATATAAAGGATACATTATATTATGATACAGGTGATATGTTATAATGTATATTATGATATATATTTATACTCGTAAATATGTTCATATATATGTTCATAAATATGCATATTATTATTATTATCATTATTTATAACAAATATTTTCAAAATACTATTTTACTTCTAAAATTGTAAAACAAATATGTTAAATATGATATATATATATATATATATATATATATATATATATATATATATAATCATTATTTGTAACTATATATTTTCAAAATACGACTTTACTTTCTAAAACTACAAAATTTATTACTCTAACTGCACCATTTTTCCAACGGTTTTCACATTTGAAATTTTTTACCCTAGAATTTCCAACAACTTCACGTTGGAAATTTCTAATGGCTTTCACTTTAGAAATTGATATTTGAAAATTCCCAATGGTCGGGTTTCCAAAGGTACAACGCATTGAAAATTTTCAATGGCCAGACCATTAAAAAATATGGTCTTCAAAATTTAGCCATTGGAAATTCATCTCTCATATTTCCAACAGCTCGTAGCATTAGAATTTTCCAACTGCTTGGCTGTTGGAAAATGCTTGTTTTTTATTGGTGAGAAGATTTTCCCCATTGCAACAAATAATCTCAAATATCATATAGTCAATAATAATTCCACAAATAAGAGCACTAAACAAAAATCAATAGAATTCCCCTATATGAAACAACTTTAATTCAACTTTAGGTATTAAGTTGATCAGGCTTAGCAAACAAAGCTAAATGCATACTAATTAAGGGAATTTAAAATAATGTAGTTCACAATTAGGCATTTTTTTCATGCTCAAGAAACCTATTTTCTACCACACCAAAAGACTAAAATTTCCTAGATTTCATGAAATTCCAAGACAAATTAAATAATCAAGACATTCTTCAAAAATAAACACCTAAAACAACATCAATCCATGCCATAAAATTTACCAAATCATGCATACATAACATAAATTTCAATAACCATTAATTCCAACTCTTCCTCCTTTAAATACAACAACGAAAAATCCAATACTTGCAAAACATGATATCAACTCAAAACTAACACAAATAAGCATGCAAAATCAATGAACTAACTCATATGAAACCTCCCTATAGAAGGAAATCAAGCTAATATTCTATAATCTTAACAATAAAGTTAGAGAGAGAGAAAGAGAGAGTTACAGAGAGAGAGAAAATCAAATATGGAGGAAAGAAAATTGAGAATCTGGACAACAAATGAACTCTTCCAATAATGGGAAACCTCACCTGGGATGCAAGAAAGCTAGGGTTTGAATTTGGGGGCAATATGGAAAAAGTTTGAAAGAGTTTCTTGCGAAGTGGGAAACAGAAATCACAATCGAGATTAGATAAATGCAATACACCGCCTCTATAATGGGCATATAAATGCCCATGTTACCCACAACTTCCTCAACATGCCGTTAAACAAGGGTGTGCCACATGTCATGTATACATTCTAAACTATGATGTTTTTTAAACTCATGAATGAAAGATGGGGGTTAACTGTTGTATAAATGACCATGTACATTGAACACGGCTCTACACATGCTCGTGTAACTGACCGTGTATGTGCTTCAGAATGATTTTTTTTTTTTAACACAAAGACAAAACACGTTCTCTAACATGGAAGTGAATATGATCGTGTAACATACACACGTTTAAAAACATAGGCATGTATGTGCATGTGTTTAGGCTTTAGAATTTCAAGGTTTAGAAAAACATGGGTAAGAACATGGCCATGTGTGAAACCATGTTATGAAGCATGCCTTGTTACAGTGTTTAGACATGAACTATGTTTGGCTAATGTAGCTTAACTAAAATTCCTTCGTGAAAAATAAATTTTCTTAAATCAAATATGACTATGTTTGAAATCGTGTTAGTTAACACAGACTTGAACACAAGTGTGTTCAAAGGCATGTTTGGCTCTTAAAACTTTGAAAAATTTGCAAGCTTACCCAAAATTGAACTTAATCTTTTTCCTCCACTTTGAATCTAATTTCTTCCCAAAATACTCTAGATTCTTGCATCACATCATAGATTATAAGATCCCAAGACAAATAAAAACTAATTAACTGCCATAAATGAAAATTAAATCAAATTAAATTAAATTAAAAGTTTAACACTTGGTTTGCCTCCCAAGAAATGCTTGGTTTAATATCATTGGCCTGATGTTCTCTTTGATTACTCAAGAAGGTTCTTCCTTCTCCAACATCTTTACTGCCGCATGACTATCCTCTCTGTGATGGAAAGCTAGATTGAAAACTCATCTAGGATTCAGCTCAATGTTCACCAGTAAAGCTCCTTGTAGTCTTTTGGAAAACATCTTAGCAAGTTGACCCAACTAGGTCTTGAAATTCTGCATGCTAGCTCTCATATTAGTACCAATTCTCCTACAAGAAAAGAACAAGAAATAAGCAAACTAAAAATAACCTAAAAATTCAAAGAAAAATACTACAATAAAATAAATGGCTAGATTAACAAAGATCAATCTTTCAGGTAACAATCTCAACAAATGTTTTCCCGGCAAGGATGCTAGAAAACTTGGTATGTTCGTAGTTTACAACAAACCTTTCTCACTACACTAGTAATAGTGTGGATGTATCAAATCTCTCTATACTCAAATAAATATGTGAACTCAAAAACAAGCACACCTATCATTAAAGTATATCAGTGGTAAATACCAAGATCATTTTTCCCAAAGAACGAAGGTTATCTACCATACTCAGTATCTCTCTATTATCCAACCAGCAGTTAACTACTATGAATTAACTAAATTAACTAATGCAGTAAAATACATTACTAACTATAGGCAGGTAGTGGAAAACAACCAAAACAATCAACGATCGAAAACCTCACACTTAGAATCAAATTCCCTTAGAACTTTCTCTATGTTGCTTTTACTCTGGTTTGACAGGATTTTGATTAACTTGGACCATGGAGTACTACCCAAATTTAGATTACATCTCTATTATTCCTATTACACTAACTCTATTCTTAAGTCACTGATAGGATGTCTAGGTCTACCGCACTTCCTAAGAATGCATTACAAGTTCTATGATTCATTATTAGGTTTTACACTTGTCCAAAGGTATTATATCGCACCTATTATTCCCCATTATGATAATATCCCTTTTATCCAATGATGATCTACAAAAAACATTATGGATACTACTTGATGGATGTTTATCATCCTACATTGAATTAATGGGCTAGCTATTATTAATCAACGCAACAAAACACATTGGATAAATCACAAGAAAAACACATAATCATATTAAAATAGAAATAATCATAGTCATAAAATCATCCTAGGTTTCATCTACTCTAAGCATGAGTATGAAAAGTTTCACTCATACTACAGGAAAATAAACACCAAAGAATCAAAAGAAAACTGACAAACAAATGATCCATGGTTGAATTTCTTCTTTTCTAAGAAATCTTCAAACCGACACTCATGAAACAATGTTGATCATCTGAACTGCCTTTGGTAGCTTTCCTTCATGAAAAGCTTTTTTTTTTTTTGTCTTTTTATGCCTTTATCTTCTCATTTTCTATGTATTTTCCTTCCTCTTAGCCTTCCCAGGCTGCCCTAGGCTGCCTCTGGGTCCCCCTCTAGTTGTTGTCCTTGAAATCCTTAAAAGCACTCAATAACAACATATAAACACGGGTAGCAACATGGGCGTGTTTGACCAAACACGACTTGGTACATGGTCGTGTACCAAGCCATCTTACTCTAAAGCTTCACCAAAACTTGTAACTTAGCTCCAAAACTTCACCTTCCCACCTCTCATGAAGCTGAAATATTACCTAAAAATGAAATATGAACCAATTACACACTACATCCTGGCAAAAGCACATCAAAAAACAAGCAAATACTAAGGAAAAACCTATAGAAAACATAACTAAAAATGAGCACATCATGCAACTAAGACGAATGTCCAAAGAAGCCCAGGGACTTTTAGATGATGGAGAAGGGCGGTAAAAGAGTGAGGCAATGACATTACTTTGTAATTAAAGGCCATTACTAATAAAAAAATCTTTACAGGAACCATAGTTTAGCTAAAAAAAAAATGGGAAGGAAAATGTACAAGGCAATCTATA
The DNA here is from genome assembly GCA_005392925.1 of Aquilaria sinensis. NCBI lineage: Eukaryota > Viridiplantae > Streptophyta > Magnoliopsida > Malvales > Thymelaeaceae > Aquilaria > Aquilaria sinensis. The sequence goes on from SMDT01000330.1 coordinate 1,111,142, forward strand.
GCCTCCCTTTAGCCATAGATGATTAACTAAAGCGGTGGGTGGATAGATGAATTGAAGTACTCCATCATAAACAAAAGACAAGAATAAGAGACTTAGAGAATAAAAGAAAAATAAACCAAATGAGAGAGGTAAGAGACTCCTCTAATAAACGGGGCATGCAGCCCAAGGAGAAAATCTTAAAGGATGTAATGGTTACCCTTTTAATGGCTATGTCAGTCTTTAGGAAATGAAGAGATGATCTATGCAAAAGGACCAAAGGGAAAATGACACATGGACTAGGAAAACCTAGGAGAATATGAAACATCATGCATATCCTAAGGCACCTGATATTTGAAAAATTAACATCTTAAGGACAGTAGTGTTATCACTCTCTAAAAGACTTCCTCCGATAATCGGCCAAAAATGAAAATACTACTCCGGATCAAGAATTCAAAGTGCAATCTTGTGCTTGAATGATCCTCCCAAATTACCAAAACTGAAGGAAAAAAAGTTGTAGTCATTTTAAACCCTCGACCAAGAGACTTCAAGTGGACAAAGACCCTACCTCATTGCCTCCTTGGATAAATAATTGAAATTACCTTAGATATGAACTTTGTGGTACTACAGAGATCAAGTTCTCAAGGTAAGCTAACCCCTAAAAAGCACACTAAATGGAAAAAACCACATATGAGTATCCTTACCACTTTTCCAAAAACCCACATCAAGTAAACACGTATCACACAGTAACCTTCTCTACAAAAGTACCCAGATGTCTTGTGAAAATGCAGTCCTAATAAGTGCATTATAGAAATGGATGACCTCAAGGCTTTTAAGGGAACAATTGGAGCCTTGAAGCCTAATTTCTGTCAGGTACATGTCCGATGCAGCCTTCAAAGTTGGTCAACAAGGTAAACAAAATACCATTTCTTATTAGAAACTGAAGTCAACTTCGAACAAGTTGGTAGGGGCATGTGAAGACCAAAGGGGCTGAACCACCATAGGCATGGACGCTATATACGGCTACTTCAGAATATACCTAGGTAAACATATCCCAATAGGACCTTAGGAAAAACTCATTATGAAATACCGCGGAATACCTCGAAAACTAGGGAACCTTAAGAACCAAGCCTCTTATCTTGGTGAGAGTACTCCTTAGGCTAAAGCCATTATCCCTGACCACCCCTTCCAGAGGTACTCCTAGCACTTTAGGCACGGTGTGGCTTCATGATTGCTCAGAAGATGAGTTGCTATCACAAAGCAGTGCCCCAAACTACTTAACTTGTAAGCCTTTTGGGACTGTGATTCCACTTAGTTACTATTGGCTAACCATTACTTGTAGGTAAATTAAAACAATTTACATGTAACTATTTCCTTAGCCTACCCTACAAATAGATATGCATGTGTTTGTCTTAATGATGCAAATGATTCAATAAACCATTTGAGAAAACATTGCTTAAGCATTCATTTAAAACATACTTAAAACATACCAAGACAATGAAATACTACTTACTTAAACTTCAAGTAATAGTTTTTGTGCACTCTACAATACTAGTATGCACCTGAAAGTAACTTAATGGTTTAACACTACAATGTATCCTAATATAGGCAACATTTTAATACACAAGGTATTTTACATATACAAGACAAAATCTTTAAGTATGATCCATTACTTGAGTCCTACTTTTGAGCTATCAAACTCCAAGTGCAAGCCCCTTTCTTATCCTTGCTAACACGTAGTTGGTACAAAGTTTAACTCATAAGTAACTTAGAATCTTAAGGATTCTAGAGAATAAGTACCTGCAAAAATAGCAAACTTAGCCCACAACTATCCACTTAGTTGTTAGACTTAATGTTAGAACCTGTACAACAAACTTAAGGGAATAAGTACATGGATATACTCAATAAGGGCTCCTTGGGGTACCTGTAAGGAAGATATCAAGCAAGCATGCAAATAATGACATGCAAACAAATAAACAAACATCAACCAACATAAGACCAGCATAAAATAAATGCAATGCATTAATGTAAGATATGCAACATACACAATCTTTGGGACTTCTTATACCTTAGGTGTCTTATTCTTCCCGTGAGCTCAAACAATGGAGGTACTTGAGACACTGGCCCTCATATCTCTAATACTTTAGGACTCATAAGTGCCACTTATGAGTCCTAAAGTAGGTCATCACCTTCTTTCAAAACTTACCCATCTTAACCTTAGCTTATTGTGTAAGGTAGCCATATTATGTGATCCATCTTGCCAAACTCTTAGAGCTTAGCTTAGATCTCCTTAGTGACTCACTTACTAAACCACATGGTTTGGTTGAGATCCCCTTAGGTTTCTTCCTCATTTCCCCAAAGGTCTAAGACCTAACTCTTGGGCCAATGAAGACAACGAAACCTGACTTAATCCCTCTAGTGCCCCTTTGACAACTTGAGCATTTATACCTCCTTACCACTCCACTTAGTTCTACCTTAACCACACCACTTAGCTACCACTTAAATAATGCATAATTCTCAACTTAGGAATGAGTCTTAAACCCAACCAAGGTTTCAGGACATCATAGAATAATCTAGGGATGATAACCGAGAGAGTGGGGCATTCTTAGGATGCCCTGAGCTTGAGGGACCTGTGCCTTGGTAACATATCACCAATGGCATCAATTCTTAGGCTCCCTGGAAGATCGTTGGTGATGCATCGCCTAGCATTACGCAACCATGTGCCGAACTTGCATAAAACTTGCACAACCTTTCAATCCCCAAAGCCAATTCATATGGGTTTTGTTTTTACTCTATTCCCATATGCAATACTCCATTTCTATGCATTATTTGAGCTAAATTAACTTGAACCCTTACCTTAATTTAGCCACAAAGAAAGAATAAAGCACAAGCACACTTGAGCTCAACTTAGCTCTCTAGAGTCCCAAACCTAAAACCAATGTGATAAGGCACCAAGAACCTTAAATCAAAACCATTTTTAGCCACTTAAACAACTTAGAACCAGATCAACTAAACTAAGAATCTTACCTTAGGTTTTAAGCCCCAAAACAAGCATCAAAGAGCTAAATAAGGGCAAAAACACACCAAGAACAAGTTGGAGGCTTCTTGGATTCACCTTAAGACCTTCAAATTTGATGAAAACTTTAGGAATTGGGAGGTTTAAAGAAATTTTCTGGTAGGGAGAGGGGGCCATGAAATTTGGAAGCAGGAAATGGAGAATGAAGGTCAACAAAGAGGTTAAAATATCCTACCAACTCCGCTAAGCTTACTTTTTTTTTCTTGCCTTTTGGCCCTTAGATTTTATTTTGCTTCACTTTGGCCACTAAACACTCACCCAAAACCATTCCTCCTTGATCCTCTTACATTTAACCTCTTGGAAACTTAAGCCACTTAAGACACAAATGGCTCATTTGAGCACTTAGTGCAAATTTTTGCACTTTCCTTCAAATAATGGTTCTAGTAGTTAGGATAACTTATGGTCTTAACTTAATTAGTCAAAATTCCTTACATGACCTTAATTTCATCAAAATTATAGTCATTCCATTTACTTGGGTCAAAACTACCACTTTTCCTTTTTGACTTTTAGATGCCAAATCATACTTAGGAACTCACCTTTACTTAAACTTAGCTTGTCTTTCTTGCTTAATAAGATGCCAACTTGTGGTGCTTAAATGAAAAATCTTAAATAAAATATACTTACCTAGTTAAAGTCAGTCGTTGACTAGGAGAGTCATCACAGTTTCCCTAAGGTCTCCTTAGGAGAACAATCCCCCAGAGTTTCCCTTAGTATATGTCAACAGCCGTTACCCTTGTTCCCTGATGAGATGTGGCCTTAACAATCAGCACAAGTGTTAGAATCGTCCCCCGCTCCCTATGCAAAGGTTGTCTCAGCATGACATTGAAGAATCTCACTACTAATATAAATGAGGAACCCCTCATCACCAAGGTAACAATGAAACAAATACGGTCCTAGAGGCCAACAACGGAATAAATTGCTGCTTAACCTATAAATAAAAGAGGATCTCCTTATCACTAAGGTAACAAACTTAAGCTTTAGTATTGATACTTCTTATCCTCTCTAAAATCTTGACTAACTTAAGTGTCAAAGGCTTTCCCCCCAACTAGAAAACATCCAGGCCCCTGTAGAACCTCTTCTTTTGTTTCTGGCCTCTTTCGCAAGGTTACTATAGCAACACTGGCATGTCGACGAGATCAACTAGGGAAGATAACCACCATCATATTCATTTTAAATCTTAAGTAGTTGACAAGAGTAAGTGCATTTAGATTATGTTATTGTTTCAAGTTATTAGTTCCTAAACATTTAGACGTGCCATTTAGGGCCATAATAGAAATTACTTTAGTTTAGGTACTAGCTTTGGGTCCTAAAGGCCCTTTAGGGTTAGTTTAGGCAAAAAGAAAAAGTTTGGGTGTGAATTGAAAATTTTGGGCTAAATTTGTCAACTCTTAAGAGTTTGAGATAAATTTGGGAATTTTGAGCAAGGTCTCTCAATTTTATAAATTTTTGGGCTAATTTGCCAAACCCATAAATTATTGGGTTAAATTGAAATTTCACATAAAATTGGGGACCAAAGCAACACCATAAAAGTTTTGTTGGACTTATACTAGTATTTTGGCCAGATTATATAATAAGAGATTTAAATCTCTTCAAACATGATTTAAATGATATTTAATCTTTCAAAACCTTCTTAATCACGCCTACAACAACCTTACTATAAATAGGGTTCACCATTTTGGAGAAAAGCTGAAAATTTTACAAATCCCTAACCTTTTCAAGAAAAAGCGAAACTATAACTACCGTCATTACCCCTGGAGTATCATTCATTCTTCTTGCTCGATGCCTCCAACTGCCGCCAATGGTTATAGCCCATCAACTCTACTTCGCAGCAAGTCGCACCTCCTATCCTAGTGCTTCCCGCCGCCATCCTTCCTAAACCGAATAAGAGAAGACGAAGGCCAATTCATCCAATGCCTACCACACCAAACATGAGTTGTCCTCCCGCCATCCAGTCATCATTTCGTGCCTTCATGGCATCCCGCACATCTCCCATGCCTCGCTGTTGACCTCCCTCTATCACCCAGGCCTTAGTCGCATTCTATCGGTCAAAACTGAGAAAAAGAGCGATGATTCGTAATCAAACCCACCTTTGACCCATTCCTAACCCGTTTCAAGATTTGGTTAACCTAGTCAACCATTTGACTTTTGGTAAAACACTCATTTACCCCCTAAATGTTTTATTTTGTTCATATAAGTCACAAGTTCTTTTATACTTTATAGATTAGGCATTCGACAACATTATTTTAATTTCTAATTGTTCCTAGGTTTCATTTATTTATTTACTTTATCCATGAATGAGTTTAAAAATTAATAATACATAGAATTATGATTTTAAATTAATAATCTAAATTTTATTTAAATCATTTAATTTGCTTTTTTGTTAAGAAGTTTGAAATTAATTAAATTAAAAGGGTGAAATACTTAATAAATCTTCAAGAAATTGTTTCTAGTTGATTTGGTAAAATCCCAAGATAGAGTATTTGTTTAAATCCCTAAGATGCATGTTTTGAATTAGATGTCTTTTTTTAAATTCTTGGTGTATTTGGTAAAATCTTGAGATTTTAAGGATGTCTAAACAAAAGTTCATATTTGGTTGGTTTGGTAAAATTTACGGTTTGGGATTAATTAGGAAAGTGTAAAATTGAACCCCAATGGCACCAATTTTTTAGCGTTAAAGGTGCTTAATTTTCCCTTAACGTAATCAACTCACAATCATGGAATTTCTCATAGACCATACAAGGTGTCAAATTGACATAAGTGTAAATTGATTGATGGTGACCCCTAAACATGCTGCTACAATAGTTTAACGATCCCAAATAGTTAACACTCCCTCCGTCCCATTTATTTTGCACGAGTTTTAAGTGTTTTACTGTTTCTCACACATTTTTCAATTTTGCCCTTCTAGCTTCCTTCATTCTGGTCTAATCTAGTTTGTAGTGCTCTGCAGACGAGGAGGCTGGTGACACTGGAGCAGGGCAACAACGAGCCGGCAATAGTGGAGGAGGGCGAAGGCGAGAGGCAGTAGTGAAACCCCAATAGTCCCGTCAAAGCCTACTCGTCCTCGATTTGACTCTTTGATTAAGGCCTCAATTTGCCTCTGTCAGTTACAAATTCGTCAATTTGCCTTCGTCGGTCACCTCTTCGTCAATTTGCCTTCATCAGTCACTCCTCTATTGCTCATGCATATGTCAGTTGATCGTAGCACCCATTGGTCACCCCTCCGTCGATCACGCATCCCATCGATCACGCCTTCACTATAGATCATGCATCCAACGATCGCCCCTCCGTCGATCACACATTTTGTCAGTCATGCCTCTGTTGATCACGCATCCATCGTCAATCGCCTCCATCTACCACACTTTCATCATTGATTCATAGTGCCACCATGCTAGAGGGAGAGATAGTAGAAATTGGGGGAAACGAGTGAAAGAGTGTGGATCTGTTGGGAGGGAAAAGGGAGAGAGATGAGTTAAGTAAGGGGCATAATAGTAAATGAGATGTAAAAAGTTACTAAAAAGGGAAATGGTGCAAAAGTTTTAGGACTACCTAAAAAGGAAAATAGAGCAAAATAAATGGGATGGTGGTAGTAGTTTGTACTCAAGTGTACTAAGTTATGCCTCATGGTAATGACAAGAGTTTAAAAAGGACTTTCAAGAGCATGTTAAACATATTGGTTGCCTTTCGATGCACATAAGTATAAATTGTTAATCTTTGCTTGATGTTTAAGATAAGTTATTATTTTATTGGCTTCAATTATGGTTTTCACCATTGTTTTTAAATGCCTGGGCTAACAAATGTTTTGTTTTAATGCTTTTTTTTTCTTGTAACCAACCAAAGCTAAGCATGTATATAATATTACTCTATGTTAAAGAACTAGTGGCATGAAAGTTTTCAAGTATTATGGGCTTTCACTTGGCCAATTGCAACTAAGATAAGGTTGCTCTCCGTAACCTAAGACCCATGGGATCATGGAACACTTGCAACCCTATGACTGTCTGATGCTTATCTCATGAGGAATGTGAATCCGTCATAAAAGTTATGAGGTAAATGGGCATTCATAGCTCTTGAGCCTGAATAGGCTTGATAGTCCAATAGGTTTAAGAAAACAGAGTATAGGGTCAAATTCCTTAGGTATATGTATCACCGTGTGGATAAACAAGTAACGGCAAATATTGAATAAAAATTTGACTGTGTTACTAGTCTGCAGTAGTATATGCAGTATACTAAAGTTAACAGTTATAGGTAAATACACAATACATCACACAACAACATTAAAAGTGACAGCACAGAGTAAATACAAGGCATAAAATATAAACACAAAGCTGATCCGAATTACAAGGACCAAGTCACTTCCAAAATCGGTATTCAAAGTCATAAAACCTGAAAACACCAAAATGGATTGGTGTATTCAGGTGCTCTTGTAGGGCATATTGATACCGTTCCTGAAGGTTAAGATCATCAAAAGAGGCTGCAACGTGCTTGAGCTGCACTTTGCTACCAAGTTGTGCTCTTGTCACCTCTGCTTCATTAATGGAGCCTATCACTCTGATATGAAGAACTTGAAGGTTGTTCAAGTTTGCCAAGTCCCCGAGGCTAAGTTGGTCCGGGTCATCTTCATCGCCTCTAACAGTTGCCATTGACAATACCCGAAGACTAGTTAATTTGGCAACCCCTTTAGGGTAATAAACCCAGCTATACTCGTATGAAGGTGTCAGAAGAAACCTCAAGTTGATTAGATTCCCAATTCCATTTGGCAATCTCTTAAGACTGGTGCCTTCGAGATTCAAGTACTGCAGATTGCCAAGCACACAAATTTCTTCAGGCAGTTCATATATGTCTTGGGCGGACAAGTTGAGGTATCTCATGTGGATGGACTTCTTTATTGCACTCGGAAGTAGAAGCGCAGATTGAGTTTCTAGGAAATTGAGATCTAGTAACCTGAGACTTGTCTCATCAAATAACGTAGTCCAGAATTTTTCACCCAGCTCGAAACGCTTCTGCATTTTTCCTACTCCCATGACACTTCTTAGTTGCCTTCCTCTAAAGATGGGCCCTAGAGCACCCCCCTGACCTGTGATTGCAAATGCCATATGACGAGTTTTCTTGGGCACAAACTCCGAGGACATGTGTTCACCAACTTCCACCAATTTCGTCACAAAGTCCTGCTCAGTTAGAAAACAGGCAAAATCGTGAACTATATCGTGCATCTTGCATCCATATATACTTCCGTTGGTTGCATCAAACTGGAGATCTTGAAAGAAGGAACGAGCAGCCAAGCAGTTGAAGTAGTCCTCACCTAACGCTTCCATGTCCTCATCGTTGTCGGAGCCTAAGAAGCCTTGTGACATCCATTGATATATCAGACGATGCTTATACATATTGGTATCCTTAGGATACAGAACACAATACATGAAACATTGCCTTATGGGAGGGGGCAAGTCGTAAAAACTCAACAATAGAGGAGCAAAAACATCTTTCTGTACCAAATCCAGTTTCCAAATTTCACTGTTTAACACCTTCTGCCACTCTTCCTTGGTTGTTTTGTCTTGCAACAGACCCGCTAAAGTCTTTGCAACCAGTGGCAATCCTTTGCACCTCCTTGCAATTTCCCTCCCAATACCCTCCAACTCGTTATGCTCCCCCTTGCTGCCTCTTCCACTGAATGCTACCTGGCTTAGTATTGACCAGCAAACATCTTCTGATAATTCCTCGAGTGGAAATGTGGAAAATGACTCCATCAGTATCTTTGACGCCGCAGCTTTTCGGGTTGTCAAAAGGATCCTACTTCCTTGTGCCCCCATTTTGAGAGCCACCTTCAAGCTTTCCCACACTTTACCATCCTCTGTCCACACATCATCTAACACAAGAAAGTACTTTTTTCCGTTTATAGATTCACATATTTTTTTCATGAGAGCAGACAATGTTAAAGACTCTTGGAGGTAAGTTGAAGCCTGATCTGCCCCTACCAAGCCTACCAAGATATCCCTTGCCACCTTTCTCTCATCAAAAAAATTCGAGACACACACCCAGATCTTCTTGTCAAAGTGCAGCCCTTCTTCAACTTCATTGAATATCACTTGTGCAAGAGTTGTTTTGCCGATTCCTCCCATCCCGATGATGGAGACGGTTTGGATCGTGCTTTCCCCTTCTACATTCAGTAAACATTTTCTAATCTTACGTTTTTCTTCATCCCTCCCATGTATTTGTGAAACATCAACCAGAAAAGTAGTTTCTGTCCGCCTTGTCTGCTTTCTTTCTCTTCCTGCTAAATCGAAATTATTCTTCCTCTTGGCAATCTCATCCAATCTACCATTGATTTCTTTTATTTTGGCCCCAATTCTATGATGAGAGGCAAGTTGCTTGAAAGAAAAATAGGACAATAAGCGACGTACCTTCATTTTCAACGTCGTAGGACGTCTGGTTTCATTAGTCCGATGCTTGAGTACAAGTGCGAAGCTCCACTCATCCAATACCTCCTCCATGTCGTAAGCTACATCCTTGAGCTCTTCCAACCAAAATTTGATCCTTTGATCTGTCCATTGCTTCTCCTCTGCATCCTCTAGCAACGCACAAATAGCCTCCAAGTTGCTTTTAAGGCTGCTCACGTCTTTCTTGGTGCCCCTGATGAGCTTCACTTCTTCTAGTGCACCACTGGTAATGATCGGTGCCAGTTGCCCCAAGACACCAGTAAGTAGTGCCTCAGCCATAATTTTCTTTAACTGGTAAGGGCTAATATTATTCCTTGTTGTAGACACAACGGATTTGTTGTTCAAGGAGAGCGAAACTCCTTTACTTTTTTCCCAGCAACAGGTAGCAGCATTTTCGTTTTGTTTTCTTGTTTTCTTTTATATATTAACAAGAAAAAAGAGAAAAAGAGTTGGGCTCAACGCTTTTCCTTTTGCCGAATATGTCCTCAACGATCAAGTCGGAGTAAATTAAACCAGTCCCTATTCTTCTTTATTTGTGCTAAACAGGACCCTAATCTAATTTTTCTCCTATTAAAATCCCAAACATCTAAGATAACATGCTATTTTGTGACTTTTGTTGTTCAATTTGATGGAATCTTAGTACAAAATGTCAATTTTGATTCCTGAATTTTCTTTCTCTTGCTGCAAGTACCCTCAAGTTTGTAAATCTAACTTCTCAACCACCATTTTCACTAGACTTCATTCTTACCTGCAATGATCATTCATCCTTCTCTTGAGATGCAATTTCTATAGCTTTTTTCCTCACCCTACCTCACTAGAACTCCTACACACCAACACTATCATCATCTTTGCTTGTCATGCTTAGTTGAAGGAAGAAATGTGTAGCCCAACATAAAGTCTAACAAGATGAGCCACTTGTCGTTCTTCACCCGAACTAATGCCCGAAGGCATAACACCTTCAAGTCAAGATCTTCGGCCCACTATGGCAATGGACCTCTAGGGCAAGAGGCAATGGATATTGTATTACGAGGGAAAAGAGCGCCTACGATAGGTAAGATTGGAGTTAGGTGAAAATGATGGTTGCAGTGTTAGACTAACAAGTTTTAGGTACATGGAGATGGAGTAAAAAAAGGCTAGGGATTAAACTTGACATGTTGCACTGAAATTCTATCAAATTTATTGGTTGACATAACGAGTGTACCAAAAATACAATTTTTTATGCTAGAGATTTTAATATGATAAAAGTTAAAAGAGAACCCATTTACTAACATGAGATAAAATACTTGGGACATGGAAAAAACTTAGCCGCTCCCACTCCACCTCAACACTTTCTCAGCCTCTCAAACATTTTTCTTCAATCTGTAGCCTATCCTGTTGGGCTTGGCTCTCAATTCAAACCTAACCGGTCAATTTATTATTCTGTGTCACCTTATCACTTTCATTGTTAATATTATCTTAATGTTCTCCTTCTAGCTATCCATACCCTTCTAAAGATGATCTTGTTGGTAGACATCAAGCATCATGGATCAATTGGCAGTGGATTATGATCTGCCGTTTCTTTAATGGTAGTTTAACTAAGCCTGAAGAAGACTGCATCAAGATTATAATGACTGAACAATATATGATTAATAGATCAGGGGTTTTGTGTTTTTTTTTTATTTTAGTTATTCATTTTTTCTTTCTTTAGCACTTGTCAAGTGTTATGCTTGGATCGCAGTGCATTTAGTCCAATTGAATGTTTGTTGGAGTAGGTGTATTGGCATATCTAGCTATTTTACTAATTTGTTATTTTCGCCTCTCTTTTCAAATCTGTACATATAAATATTAGGATTATTTAAATTATTCATAAAATTTTCTTTTCAGTTTAATATGTGTGGGATACTTTATAAAACTTATAATTGAGGACACTGTCATCCATTTTTCTGTTTTAAATACCATTTAACCTATAGCTAATAAGATAAATGACGTTCCATAAAATAAAACTTGAGATTACGTGTAAAGTTTAGCCATTATTCGATGACCCAATTATGTTGAAGCCAGCTCATGAAATGGTGGCACTAGTACAACTTTTCCTGTGGCCTTTGTTTGCAGAAATTCATCGCAGAACACTTGTCCCTTTTGTTAAAGAAACGGAACATAAGTGGCCCTTCAAATTGGCTTTCCACACCTGTGGGTCATACCATGTGGAAGTTAAATAGTACTAGATAGATAAAAAGTTGTACCAGTTTTTTTTTCTAACTATCGTATATATGTTTTAGAATAGGCCAAAGTACACTAGAAGCCCCTGAACTTTCCCAACTCGTACAAGTTACTCATTAAACTTTATCTCAGCCTGCAGAAGCCCTTTAACTTTGCATCTCTGCAAGTCTTAGTCTAACTCATTGACTTGACTTTTTTTTAATGGCTTAAATACATCAAGAGCCATCAAATTTGACAACTCATTTAAGTTTGTCATCAACCTAGAACTTGGATTGCACTATTCCCTAAATTTTACAATAAATAACAAGGATCATTAAAATTAATGAAAATTAATTAAAATTCATTATAAATTAATTAAAAATTATTTTTTAGGCTGAGTAAAGAAAATTTTATTAAAATTAATTAATTCATAAAAAATATTTTTCAGGTGCTTATAAGGTAAATATAGAATTAGCTATAAAATGATTTTGGTCCGAGATAAAAAAAATAAAAATAAAAATAATGTATTACCTATAATGAGAAAATAACTCAATTGAAAAATTATGTTTGATAAGAAAATATGGAACAAAAAATTTGTGACAAAGTTTGACAAATAACCACCTTTTATGCCATCCACCATAATGGTATAACTAGAAAAATAAAAATGACCGCTTATAGTATAAAATGTATTTTTTTTATTTATATTTATATTTAATTTTAATTTGCTTTAATTTTCCCACTCTCCAGTGCTTAGCATAAAATATAATTTTACTTTACAGACTATGAATAAATACAAAATAAAGTAGCCCATGAACAAGTTTCTATTCACAACTTTATTAATAACTAATATTAATTACTACAAGTCATGCAAATTATGTAAGTATTCTTTTCTTTTTGTTTTTCTTTTCTTTGTTGCCCTGATATTAGGTCAATTCATCCATAAACTTGATCTACAATAGGGACTAAACCAGAGAGACTTAATTCAATTTTTATGAATTAACTAATTTCATAAATTTTTTCTTTACTGAACCTAAAAAAATCAATTTTAATTAATTTATAATTAGTTTTAATTAATTTTTATGATACTCATTGTTTATTATAAAGTTTAAGGCCTAGTGTAGTCACAGTTTTAGTTTAATGGCCAACTTCAATGAATTGTCAAATTTGAGGTCTCTTAATATATTTAAGCCATTAAAAAAATAAGTCAAGTCAACAAGTTGGACTAATACATATTAAGCTGCAAAGTTGGAGGTCTCCTGCCAACTGAGTTAAAGTTTGAAGACCAACTTGTGTGAGCTGAGAAAATTCAAGGGTCTCTAGTGTACTCTGGCCTTTTGAATAAGGCTTGAATTCCATTACTTTTGGTGAGAATCATGGCTAAACCTTTTGTTTAGACCTACACAAGGTGTACTGCCCACACATTGTAGCGGTGATTTATTGTTCAGATATTTGATTCTAAATAACCAAAGTTTGTAACTAAAGAAGACAAATAATAATATTTTAGGAACTCAAATAGAGGGTTAGTTTTCTAAAAGAAAAGTTTGAGGACCAAAAAAGAAAAGCACAAAATTTTGAAGTTGTAGCGGTTCAATATGTGGTAGCATTTAATATAAATATAGTACAATAATTATTAAATAATAAAGTTTGGGATCAAAGAGAGAAAATTTTAGAGTTCTAATAATTAAAAGTGAGTTTAACTATTGATTAAATAAACTTTTTCATGAAAGCAAATGAGATTTTGAGTTGACATAAATTCAGGTCGAATCGTTATATAATAAAGTTTCAAGATTAATAGGATAGAAAAAGAGATTTTTGGAACTAAAGTTAGTGTTTTACTATTGATACAAAAAATGAGCAATAAAAATTAGAACAAATTGGGGGGTCTAAATAGAAATTCAATAAAAATACTTTTCTTTGGCCCCTTGTACTATCAAAGCTCATTATAGATATACTCTTTCATCCCTCTTAATGTATTTTTCAAATCATGAACTTTTTAAAAATTTCACCAAAAAAATTAAACTTGTTAAAATCTTTATTCTCCACTACACCCCTTAATCCCAAATGAATGCCATCTTAGGAAGATAATACTTGCATATTTGGTGTTTAAAGGTTAAGACAATTAATGCCTGCTTGTTTGTTAAAATAGGCAGCCACCGCTTGAATGGTTGGCATTTCAGAGGAGCTTCGCTGCATGGGTTGGGACTGGGAGTTTTGTTCATTCAAGCTAGGGCTTACAAAAATAGAAGAAAGATATACTACTTAGTCAACATTGGATAGATTTGTGGTGCACTGACATAGACAATTCTTGTTTTACATTGAATTTGCACTAAAAGGGAAAAAAAAAAAAAAAGGACCAAAATGACAAACATATAAAATATAGGGACTAAAATGAAAGAAAGAAAATTTGCACAGGCTGAATGAGAGGTTATGTCATTACATAGGAAAAATTTAAAAAAAAAAGTATTATAGATCTACAATAGTCTCCAATTGTGTTTTAGTGTATACAAGTGTACGATCGACCTAAACTCAGGGGGTCCTGGTAATTTTCCCATTGATTTATTAAACCATAGGGCTTTCAAAGTAAATAACTCAAGTTACAAAACTCAATCATCAATAAAGAAATGACATAAACTAACCATAAAATTGTGTTTAATTTATATTAATAAATTAATGGTTTAACCATTAACTTAATAAATACAAAAAGAAACAAAAAATAATAAATTGACCAAAGCCGAATCATCCAGAACCAGACATAAAAGTGGAAAAATTATAGTGACTAAAGTTTTGTTTAAGAAAACAATAATGAATGAAAACAGCAAAAATAGTTTAGAGACTAAGAGATGAAATGGATAAAAACTTTAAATATTAAGGGTTAAACAACTAACTTAATAAAGGAGAAAGACATGGTTTGCTAAAAACCAAACAAACCATGGTGTCCAAGTTTTGCTTTAGAAGATAATACATAAAAAAATAAAGAGTAAAGAAGTTTGGGGACCAAACAAGCAAATAGAAAGACAATTATTAAGTAATTATTAACTTCAGGACCAAAACATCACGTAGATCAAAGATAGGGACTAAAATGGCAAGTAAAAGCAACTAACTAATTCAAAACGTATTTTAGCAAAACAGAAACGTGAAACAAAATGAAAATAAAGAAATAGCAACATAGGCCTTAAGAATACTATCATCTTTCAAAAAGATGACCGATCTTTCAAAAAAAGCAATTGCATCTCAAGAGAAAATAGGAGAAAAAAAAGTGACACATTGTTCATCATTGTAAATGATTCAAAATGTGTTTTAGCAAAAAAGAAACATGAAACAAAATGAAAGTGGAGAAATAGCAACATAGGCTCTCAAGAATATTATTGTCTTTCAAAATGATGATCGATCTTCCCAAAGAAGCAATTGTGTCTCAAAAGGCAAAAAAGGCAAAAAAAAAAAAGAAAAAAACAACGCACACTGTTTATCACTATAGATGAATAGTGCATACTTAGCTTGGACCATTGTATTTGTAGTTTGCTGGTGTTGTATGAACAATATCAAGGGCTAGAAGAACAACATTTTCTTCAATATTATGACAAACGTATTAGAACAACATTTAGACCATTACTCTAGAAAAAGCCAAAAAAAAAAAAAGGGAGAGCACTGTGCTCTGTTCAGGAACAATCACCACTGTCTGTAGTTAATATCTATATATCTATATATAAAAGAGAAACTCATCAATTCCCCAAAACTAATTCCTTTAGCATTTACTTCATAATACAATTATAGCATTAATTTCAGAATTCATTTGTTATAATTAATAGTTTGGTCCTTATATACTTTTCACTCCAAAATTTACTCATTTCCCTACTTCTTTTACCATTAATTGCATAGTGTATTTATATTGTTTAATACCTTAAGCCCTCATATAGTCATAACTCATTCTCCAAGACTAATTTCTTTAGTATTTACTTTATAATACATTTACAGCATTAATTTTAGGAGAAATTCATCCATTCCCCTCTTTAGCATTTACTTCATAATATATTTGTATCATTAATTTTAAAATTCATTTGTTATAATTAATAGTTAGGTCCTTATATAGTTGTCACTCTAAAATTCACTCATTCCACTACTTCTTTACCAACACACCCATTCCCTAAGGCAAATTCCTTTAGCATTTACTTCATAATATATTTATAGCATTAATTTCAAAATTCACATGTTATAATTAATAGTTAGGTCCTTATGTACTCTTTATAGCAAAATTCACTCATTCCCCTATTTCTTTTATTATTAATTGCATACTACATTTGTATTGTTTAATGCCTTAGTCCCCACATAATCATAACTTCAAAATTTAGATTTTGAATTGTAATTCTTAGTCGGCTCTTTGTGCTATAGTAGAAAGCTCTTAAAATTCTATTTTTTATACATTTTAGTGGTTAAATTTAAATTTTTATCCTCTTAGTATATTAAAACACCATTAGCTTTTGCTTTCTTCTTAATAACTCATTAATATTATTGCCCCTTAATAAATTGTTTTAAATAAATTTTATCTCTCTTAACAATTTAGTAGTTTTAAATTCTGAGTGTTTTTATTACACTTTTATTTACGTTAATGGTCTTACTATTGTTCATCCAACTTCCCCAAGACTTTTTCCTTTAGCATTAACTTCATAGCACATTTATAACATTAATTTTAGAATTCATTTATAATAATTAATACTTAAAGTCCCTATATATCTCTTACTTATATATAATTCACTAATTCACTCTTTCACCCTTATATATATGTATAGGTTCTAATACTTGCTTTCAACATACACTCAATATTATCAATTCTTCTTGTCCTCTCTTTCTACCTATCTTTGTTTCTTCACTAATTTATTTATTCATATTTTCACCAATTCCAAAGATGAGGTAGTTGCCTAAAAGGCTAATAGATTTTTTTTTTATTTCCTTGTCTTTGAATTCCTACAATAGACAAATATGTTATTTTATGAATTTTTTCTTATTTTTATAGTCTGCTGACGAAACATATTACATTGGAGGAATTGTCTTCCGAAAGAACTAACTGAATTATTCAAGTAAAAGTGTGCCTTTTATAAGATTTTTTTAATTTTAAAAAAGGTGACCAATTTATTAGTATAGATTTTGTTCTTATGGATGAGAAATTATTTTTCCTTTTCTTTATTCTGCTGAATTTGTAATTTATTTTTTCCTCCCTACTATAAATATGCATTCATAATCTATTATTGGCTATTACATTTTTTGTTTACATATGAAGGGTGTGGCAATTTATGTGTATATCAAAAAAATTTTGGCATACAAGTTTAAAGAGAAGCTTCGTGAAGGAAGTGTATATATCTTCAAGAATTTCATTGTTCTTACAAAGAAAAAGACTTATCGGATCATAGACACACACCCATTTATGATTTACATTACTCATACTACACAAATCTATGATGTGAACTATGAGCCTCGTGATTTTCCCATGCACAAATTTTAGTTTCCACACAGGTTGCCCAAAAAAAACTCCTTACATATTTCTTTAAAAGTTTTCTAAGATATAATCGGATGCTCTATGTAATATTTATATGTCATAATTACTATATGTTTTTCCTTACTAGATATTGCAGGAGTTATTATAAAAGTTGGTACAATTGAGCAAAAAATTGTTAAAGGCGATTCAGTTGACACCCTAACTATCAAATTACAGGATTTGAGGTATTTTCTACACAATGATGTTCAATATTTTCCCTTCGATTATTTGTGTATATTTTTCTACTAATTTTCATCTTTTCTAAACAATAGAAATAAAATTCTACTTACATTATGGTCAAAGTTCTCCCAAATTCTTTTAGCAAAGAAGGGAAAAAAAGAATCAACTTGTGTTGTTGAAGTTATCACTTCTTTAGTTGTGAGACTTTTTAAGGTTTCTAACATATTATATCTCCTCTCTTCCATATTTAGCTTTATTTATCATTCTACTATAATGTAAACTTATTAACTATATTGTTTTCCCATATATGTCAACCAAGCTTGAGAACTTCAAGATCAAGTAAGATTTACTTAAATCTTCAAATTTCTAAGATTGACACTATAAAGAGTAATTTTATATAGGTTTCTAAAACCAATTTGTTGATTTACAGTATATGTGTTACATTAATTGATAACTTACCAACCATGATTTTATACCATGTATTCAAATGTAGTGTCAAAAATCCAGAGTTTCGAATACAAAGTTTGTTTATTAATGGAAAGAATAATAGCAATGAAAAGAAAGAAATAGAAAGCAAGATAAGTTTTGTATTACATAACTAAACTACATATATAAATCAATGAAAACACAACCCGTATTTTAACATATTAACCTAATTTCAATTTAAGAAATTATTCCCGTGTGATGCATAAGTTGCTTAACTAGTAAAGCATACAATTATTGAAGGGTTCAAATTTGTCCATAATTCTGAGCAATTATGAGATTACAGTTTTCCTTGTGAATATTGGTCTCAATAGCACGTGCTTTCCGCTACTAATTATTGTAAACTATTACTTAAATGGAGTATAAAACATATTTTGCATGCAAAAACTAATTTTATGGTAAAAATTAAATTTATAGAAGGAAAATGATGGTGAAAATTAATGAAACATTACCATTATTTAAATGAACAATTTACAATTATGAAGAGTATTATTTACATTTTTTTTATATTTACACCATGAGTCTCTCTGTGTTTTTTTTTTTTTACTGAATTAGACCATGAGTCTTAACTTAGTCTTATTTCACAACTTGATCCCTCTACTACAAGGTATTAAATACTGTTATTGCTAAATATACTGCATCCTTTATTTTTAAGGTATATCACATGATATACCGCATCACATATTATTACCATTTTTAGAAAAAAATAAATATTATAATATTATTTTAAGATAAAATAAACTAAATAAATTTTTTTTGCACCTTTTTATATGTATTCTAATTTTTCTCATCATAATTTTTCAAATATAAATTTAACATATATGAAAGATTAATATTTTTTTTATAAAAAAACATAAAAAAATGTTATATAGAGCAACAAAAAAACTAATTTATTGATACATTATAAAAAAGAAAAGAAACAATACGCTAATAACAACAATGCGTTTTGTAGTACCTCATTGAGTTCCTAGGTGGCTCAAAGTATGTCATTTCTGTCCTAACTTTTTCTGTAAAAGTAACATTTGTACCCCATGTATGATATTTTACTATTTTACATAAAATATGCATATTAATTATATTTTACTATTTTACTTATTTATGTATAATATTTTTATATAAAATGACAAAAAAATATCTTATATATGTCCATGAAAAATAGAATGCCGCAATACGTATCTCCTGGTATTTGTGATATATTTCAATTTTTTTTGAAAAATTTACATGAAAAATAACTGATATGTGAAATACCATAAAATACCGTAATATACCATAAAATTTTACAGAAAAAAATAATAAAAAGTGAAAATATTTTTACCATATATTACAATATACTGCTGTATTTAATTCTATGCTCTACTATAGCCTAAAGGCATCTACTCAAGGCCTGTGGAAAGATGGCACCATTATATAAAAAAGTGTCAAACGCTGGATTCTACCCTGTCTATATAAAAAATTTCAAGAATACGTCATAGATTTCTTATTTGATCAGAAAACTCCACCAATTTTGGAAATGTGGCTGATTATTTATTTATTTATTCAGTGTGAAAGGAAAGAATAAAAAACTACCCGCGCCTAAAATGGCTTCCTCCTCTGGCTCCATTCGGAGGATCATGGAAGAATGAAAGCCCATCCGTGCAAATTTGGAAGCTAGCACACAAAGTTTGCCTCAAGAAAGACTGTGTTGAATGACCAATATCGAATTATCTTTTGGCCGAAGTGCATAGTTGATCCTCTAACTTGGAAAACACATGCGAGTTAATCTTTTATCCTTGACTCAGTATGACTTAATCCTCTAACTTAGCACATTAACTTTCTTAGTCCCTCAACTTTACTAAATTAAGCAAATTCGTCCTGTGGGATAGAAAGTGTCCACGTGCGAACATCTGAGGTAAACACCGTGTATGAGATGTTCAAATTAGGGGAAGCTTTCAAAATCTCCAAAAGAGTGGTGAGCTTTGCTCTGTGTTGGTCTGGAAAACTGAGCAAATTTGCAAAGACGTTGCCTATGAATTGTGAATGTTTGTTGATTCAGTGAAGTTACAATGAAGTGAAGGCAAGAAAGCGGAGATAGAGGTGGCCGTGATAGATATTTGCTATTGTGCTTTCCCAAAACGTTTATGTAGCAATGAGTCACGAAGAAAGAAGATCAAAAGTTCTATGGCTGCCTGAAGTATTGGGTAAAGGTTGAATTCGATTTTTGGGTCAGTAAATCCATGGCATGCTTCAAGCCATGCGCATAATCCTATTGCATCCATGGAGATGTCACCAGATTTTGGGACATTTTCTTCCTCAATGTACCACTAGCTCTTCCCACAAAAGGTACCTAACACTAAAGAGCAGGAACTTGGATAGGATGCTGGGACTCGTCGATTTAATTTCCAGCAAAAATGTTGGCTCCTCTACAGGTCAGACAAATCTTTGCCTCATACAAAAATAAGATGCTTATTAATAAATTTAAAATTTTCCAAACAGATAAATAAGATAATAGTTTTCCCAAACTAGAAAAAAATATTAATGGAACCTATTGAATAAGAACCAATTTTGTATGGTATATATGCTCCGGGTCAAGTTAGTGCAACATTAATTTAAATGATGACAACAAAGAAATCCTCCATACAAAAAGTATGATTTTTTATCATTTGGTGCATAAACAACAAAAATATTGTATTTCTTTGGAAAATTTGAGACAAAAAATTTTCTTCTCACTTTAAGAAATTGAAGGATCAATTTTGAAAAGTATTTGGAAGTAAAAACGATGAATGATAAATTGGTATTTTCCCAAAAGCTAAGAATAAAAGCTAAGGAAAAGACCACTTTTAGTCATAAATTTTTTACAACTTTTCTATTTATTTAAGTCTTAAAACTTTACAAATTTGTATTTAAGTCCTATATCTTTAGGAATTTTTATTTGAGTACAAAAATTTACAAAATATATAAACAGTTAATCTTAAAATTACCCAAAACAAGTGGCTGATAGTTTAAGACAACTGTTTTACAGTTTGAAAGTTTTAGAATTGACATAGAAAATCTCAAAGTATTAGGACTTAATCAGGAAAATGACCAAAGTTTTAGGACTAAATGTGTATTTCCCCCTTATTTTTTTTCTTGCCTTGAATTACTTAAACAAAGATTTTTCTTAATCACCTAACAATGGATTTAGTTATTATATGCCAACTGCAATATTACACTTTAAAATGTTTTCAAAATCACTTCTAAAATATATATTTTTATAAGAAGTAAGTGTTTAAGCTAGATAGAAAAATAAATATAGAAAATAATTATTCTTCAAGTGATTATTAATTAATAAAGTATTACCTTTCAAATGCAATTAGTTTTGGCCCCAGTGCCTTGGTAAAATTGCTTAGGTGTTAGAGGACACTTGGCAAATGATCACTTCCCCCTTAAATGACACATATGCTGGCTCAATAATCTTCCAAGTCTAAAAAATACAGGTACTTCATTTTTCTAAATGTCTATGTAGTTTCAATCCTATATATTTATACGGACACTTCTAAGTAACAAAAATAAAATGATAAGAGGAAGTAAAATTGGAAACCGTTCATTCAGTCTTATTCTTTAGATTTCCAACTTCTTTCATAAAATTTAAAAAAAAAAAACCCTAAAACGGACAAGTTTTTCCATGCCTTCATATTTTTATTGAAAAAGAAAATTAGACTGCCCCAACTGATGGTAAGAGATATTTAGGCCTAGGGATGAGGCCTCGGGTTCGAATCCATTCCCCACTTATACGTGAATTAAATTGTCAAATATGGGTTCAAAGCATCTAGATTTTTTTAAAAAATAAAAACAGTAGCCTTCTGCTAACCTTTACCGACCATGAATAAGTACTTTTCCAGTTCTCCTATATATACTTCAGGAATATTTTTGTTTTAAAAGAAAAAACACGAGAATTTGAGAGTTGGGAAATAGAAAAAGTTACCCCTCCCAAGATTATGGTGCGCTCCAATTCTTTACTCAAGAAATTGGAAGGATGAGCCAGAACTAAAGTAGCCTTTTCATTTCCAGCCTCTCTTAAGCCGTTTCTCCTGCAATTCCTCTAAAATCTTTCTGGTTGCTTTACGATTCATCAATCACAATACTTTCTCGGATGGGGAGCTAGCAACTGCTAGAAGTTGGAAGAACCGACTCAAGAGCGATAAAGCTTCAAAACCATGAAACTGGATCATCACTCATCCTCTGGACCTCTCTGCTGCCATCTGTAGACAGAGATGATAAACAACTGAGTTAAGTACTGTATTTCTTTACATAATTATCTTTTCCCTGCTTTATTTTTTTTTTATTTTCAATTTTTTTATATATAAAGGTCTAGTACTCTCTAACTTTCTTGCCCAGATTTTCGCTTGGTACGATTGAGGCAATACTCCGAGTTTAACGTAATATATACCTAGTACTAAGTTCAAAAATTTCTGTCTTCTAAATGAGTCAATCGATAAACTTCTAGAAAAAACAAAAGGGTAAAATTTCTAATTTATTATACATTATTATAAAGGAGAAGCCGGAGCAATTTAGTAATTGCGAAGTTGATTGATGGGTTAATTAAGCACCACTTCAAAATTTTATACGAAACAAGTTTAATTTCTCCTTTACAGAACAAGATTTATTTTAATATTTTCTAACTAAGAATTTTGTCCATAGGTAAGTTGATTTGAGGTATGTTTGGCATTTTATATGATATTTAGGTTATTAGGTTTCACACCCAGGGGCGTATCTATTCATGGGCGTGGGCGGGACGGGGCAGCCGCCCCCTAAAATTTTAATAAATTATTGGATACTTGGATATGTGATATAATTGTAGAAAAATTAAAGTTATGTAACTATCTGTAAGTTTTATAATTAATAAGGGGCTCTAGTATATTTTATCCATTTAAGGTCTCAGTCATTTTTTTATTGAATAAATTACGTGATAGTCCTTACTCTTTAATTATTATTTCCTTTTAGTCTCTATCCTATTAAACATTCTGTTTTGGTTCCAAACATATTAAAAATATTTTATTTTAGTCCTAAATTTATAAAAAAATGTTTCATTTTGGTTTCATTTCATGAAATTTATTAACTCAAAGTATTTGTCTGATAACAACTTTTTAGATCATAATTTGGACTATCCGATAAGTGCTATAAAAAAAATTTAATTTGTATAATTTTTTTTTATAATTAATAGAAAATTCAAATAACTATTTTTACTCTATAAATTGAACTTAATTATTATAAGTTTTTGAATTCAATGTGTCTATATATGTAAACTGTCTAATGAATTTTGAGTTGTGAACTTTTGAAATAAACTTACTTATTATACACTTTCAAATTTTATATGTCTATATATAATATTATTTAGTATTTTCTATTAGTAATTGTAAATTTATACATGCTAATAACCCGTTTCACATCACGCCCCGCCCCTCAAGTGGAATTTCTGGCTACGCCCCTGTTCACACCGAACAGAGTAAAATTTAAGATTTACAAAGCTTTGCAAATAACTAGCTACTATAACATCCAACACCGTGATTTGTTATTCACTACAGATATTAGAGGGTTGACCAAGGTGGCCGTTCACTTACTAGTAGGAGATTTGTCTGATCCTGAATTACTATTGTCTAAACCCATTAATTTTGGTGGATTTCCAACCAAGCAGGCTTAAGAAATCTATGCTAAAGAAATTACGACTAATTATGACGTTAATGGTGATTTTAAAAATGGTAGCGAAGAGAATCTAAGATGTTTCTAGCTTGCATTGGTGCGAGATAAATAACAGAGGTTCGTTTTAATTTAAATTAATTTAATATAAAATAATTTATTTTTATTTTGATATCTTTTCTACCCAAAACCAATGTTATTTAAAAGCAAATGTTATGTATGTGTAAAATCCATTGAAAGGAAAATTTTTATAATGTAATTAATTTTTTATGAATTTTACTTTTTTTAGGTATTAAAAATAAAAATTTATAAAAATTATATTTTCAATGGATTAGTACACCTACATAATATTAGCTGCCAAATAAAATTGCTTTCTAGAAAAAAGATTTAAAAATAAAAATAAGTTATTTTTAATTAAGCTGAAAGTTAAAATGAATTAGATATTGATGTTGGCGGGCAAGGTCCAAACCTTCGCCATCAAGTAAGAGTAACAATCTCTGCATACACTTGGATATCGTAATTCTTACTAGTTAGATAAGACTTGAAATGCAGAAAAAGATGATCAGATATCTGCTCTTCTTACCTAATTATTGTAAGTTCTGTCTGTTGCATGGTTAGGATTTGGGTCTGAAGTATTTACTTCGGAACTCAGAAAGCCTTGTTGATTCTTCAACTTATTAATTTTTTTATCCTTCAATTCATTAATTTTGTTGATCTTAATTATTTTCTTTTTCAAAAGTCTTCTTCGACAATGCAAAGAAGTGGTTCTGATTATTGTTCAGTTAATTTTTTTATACATATCCAAATCCGAATTTTGGACAAATTTGACGAAATACTAAGAAACATGAATGTTTGCAGATAAATCAAAATGTTAGCAATATGCTGGATGATTGATAGATTGCGCTCAGACGTGTTCTCTGCTTTTATGTGTCGAGCCCCACATGCAATTGAGTTTCGGGGTGAGTTAGAGGTGATGAAAACACACCTCGACCTGATGATGGCCTTTCTCGATGATACAGTGGGCCTCGAGAAGGGGCGTGTGGTCCTTAAGGGAGTTTTTGAGGAGATGAGAGACTTGATCTATGAAGCTGATGACATACTCACTGACTGCCTTATGAGAGATGAACACCAACTGGACAAGTGCTGCTACAAGTGCTCTCCCACTCAATTGGTGTTCAGCTATAAAACTAGATATAAACTAAAGGACCTGAACTATAGTTTAGAGAAGATGGAGAAAAGATTGGCTACATTCTTGATGCCCCAAGAGTCAAGAATCCAGGGAGGTTCAATCCGCCCAATACAGCAATTGACCCTTCAGAACCCTGCCCCCCTACCTACAATTGCATTGGATGCTGATGTGAAAAAGATAAAAGATTGGATCTTGGGCACAAATGGCATGCTTCACAGAATAGCAATTGTGGGCATGGGTGGCGTAGGTAAAACCACCATTGCTGGGAAAGTTTTCAATGAGAATGAACTTTCTGCATACTTCGACAAGAGGATCTGGGTGTGTGTTTCTCAAGATTTTAACGCTGAGAACATCATGATAAGCATTTTGCAGCAACTTGGACGCGACTTTGGCTCAGGAACTGATAAGCTACAAATGCTGGAAAAGATCCATCAACTGCTAAAAGATAAGCCTTGCCTCCTTGTCATGGATGATGTGTGGCAGTTAGACTTGACTTGGTGGCAGGAGCTATGTTCAGCCATACCCAAATCGGCCAGAAAGAGCAGTTGTGCTATAATTACTACTAGAAATGAAAACGTTGCGATCACTATGGGAGTAGATAATTCGCGGATTTTTCGGGTTTCATTTCTAAACAAAGAAGAGAGTTGGCTGTTGTTTTCCTCCTATGCATTTTCTAGATACGAAGGGAGATGTCCAAATGAAAAACTGGAGCATCTAGGTAGGGAAATTGCGGCGAAATGTGGTGGAATTCCTCCGGCACTTAAGACAATCGGAGCCTTGCTGGCATCCAAACTTGATTCTTACATCGAGTGGAAGCAAGTAGCATTACACTTCCATGAATTGCTACCCTATGGAGAGCGCTCAATGGAAGTTGCATTCCAACTGAGTTATGAAGCACTTGGTTCTCGTTTGAAGCCATGTCTGCTTTCTTTTGCCATGTATCCTGAGGAAGTGGAGATTCTCACTGAACCACTAGTCTATTGGTGGGCTGCCGAAGGCCTAGTGCCGTCCGTTGAAACAGGCTATGACTTTGTCCAAGAACTGGTCGGCAGAAACCTCATTGAAGCTGTGCAGCAGGGGAGCTATGATGGGAGGGTCCACAGCTGTAAAATGCTTAATTTCCTAAGGGACTTCTTGATGAAGATTTTAAAAGCTGAAAGGCTTTGCATGTTTGACGACCGTGGCAAGCAGATTTTAACACACGAATCACGTTGGCTCTGTTGCAACAACCGGATGGACATTGGTCCAAGCATAAAAAATGTTAGTCCACAACTCCGCGCATTTCTAGTCTTGTCAAGCACTGTGGTTCCCTCTGAAATGATCACTCCGAAGAATCTTCGCTCCCTCAGAGTATTGGTCTTGTCTCAGGCCAAGCTTGACAGAAAGAACATCTCTGTTGAAGATCTCTTCACTTGGATTTGTTCCCTTGAGCGCCTTGCGTGCCTTAACCTGAGTGGAATTCTGAGCCTAAGAGAGGTACCATCATCAATTCAGAAGCTCCGAAATCTTCAGTTCCTCATCTTAACAGGCTGTAGCAACTTAACCAAAATAAGTTCTCAGGTAACTTATCTGAAGAGGCTGCTGGTTTTGGGGCTCAGCTTATGCCGTATTGACTTCCTTCCTAAAGGGCTCGATCGGCTTTCCAACTTGCAAGAACTGTCTGGCTTCAGAGTGGTCCGCCAGGCTAATAGAAGCAGCTTCCAGCTATCAGAGCTTCAGAAACTTGCGAGGCTGAATGTGCTGCGGATGAACATAAGCAGTGAGAGCGAGATATCAGAAAGCGAATGGCATGTGCTCTCTGAGCTGAAGGAGTTGAAGGTTTTGTCGATTGACTTAGAAAATTCCAGGGAGAGGAAGGTCATGGAAATGCTGAATCGGCTGTCACCTCCGCCGCGTCTGCAGGAGCTGTACCTAAGGCGTTACCGGCACAAAAAGCTGCCAGAATGGGTTAGTCCTCGGCAGCTTTTGACGTTGCATTATTTTTCCATCGAGGATGGAGATATCACCAGTATCAGAATGGCTTCTAGAAGAGGGGAGAGCAGTCCAACATGGTCAATTGAAGGACTGTGCTTGAAGTTCTTGCCAAATTTGGTGGAGGATTGGCTGGACTTGTGGCGAGAAATGCCTCTGTTGCACTTCGTGGAGGTTAGGCAGTGTCCGCATTTGAAGAACTTCCCATGTTCTGTCAGAAAGCCAGGGATCTGGAGGAAACGGGAGGAGCAAGAAAGGAGCTCAGAGATATAGTGCGTTATTATCCAACTCCTCTCACGTATTTATATATATTGAAACTATAAATCCGCTCGATTTCAAACCCAAAAAGCACAGGAAAATAAAATAAGTAGTACTCCCCTGCGGTGGTTGTTGCTGTACATGTGTTCTTTGTTCGTGCTACTGTTTATTCGTCTCTTTCTTTATTGAATTTGATTTCTGATGTATCTTCGCTGCATTATGTTGTAAGAATGTGATTTCTGACATTTCTTCGCTGCATTATGTTGTAAGAATGTGATTTCTGACGTTTCTTCGCTGCATTATGTTGTAAGAATGTGACTGTGTCATATGAAAACTTTCTTAATGTACTCATAATGGATAAGCTTATAGTTTTCTTTTGTTTCTTTAGATAGGTCAATTATCAATTAAAATTTAAATTACTACTAGAGGGAAAAAAAAAAACAACCCTGTGGGGTTGACTATGATTACCATTTGAAAAGCTGCCTAGCTCTTGTGCTTGATCATCTTCTTCCTCTATCCATCTCCATGAACTGCTGATCGTGCAGTGCCTAGCAATGACACTACCGCCAAGCAATCTCCATTTCAGATGCAGAGGAAAGCTTGAACACAACCTATCAAAATTGTAATTTTCCCCATCCGTGAAGACAAGCAAACAAGAGAGCATCATAGATTGTTTTCTAGTTCTAGTTGTTGAGTTTGGTTAGTAAAGATCATCGGTTTTAATGATTATTAGTTGATTTTGGACAACTTTCAGGCATCCACAGTTGACCTTACAAGTTTTTGAAAACTATATATTAATCTAATTGCGGTTTACATTGATGCTTACAGATCATCAACCAATAAGAGATTGCTGGTAAAAGGAATGGAATCCAAGCACTTTAAACCTAATAAAATTGCTGCCAAACAAGTTTTACATATTACTGTCCAAAAGTGAAAAAAAAATGTAAAACAAAACCAGACAACAGAGACTTTATCAAGCAGCCTTGCCAAGTCCTCAAGAGTGCTCTCATAGCCTTCCTTGATTATGTATTGTTGGCAAGTTCTGAATCTGGTTCAGCAACCATGACTTCAATTCATAATTTGAAGCCAAGGATTTGGCCAATTTCTCCTTTGCTGCAACCAGTTCAGCTTTCCTATTCTCGGCAGTGGTTATCTCAGAATAGCTAGAAAGTCCATTTTTGCGTTGAAGTTCCACAAAAGTGGACTTGAGCTGAATCAAGAACCAAGGGACGTGACTGCTTAAAATTTGAATTATGTTCCTATCCTATGGCAAATTGTAGGTTGTGATACTCCGACCAAATTTAAGAGGTTTAGCTGGGAAATACTCATGATTCCTAAAACCAAAGGACCTAAGATGGAGTACTGATTTCACTAAGGTGGGAAATGTTAAGTGAAGGGAGAGGCATTCCCTGTGTTGTGTTACTCAATTAAGCCTACAGAGTCTCAGTGACTGAAAAGAATGAAAAGAAGGCTGGGGAAATAATATGTTCAATATCTGCTGTTGCAAAAACTTAGTTACTTTTCATTTTCTCAGTTCACAGGGCCATTAATTGTTTACCTAAATCAGAAGAAGACAACTACTTGTAAGGTTAACAGTAGATGCGTACTTTGTTTTCGTATCCTCTCTTGTTTCCTCTCTTAATTAATCCTAGCTACCAAGCACAGCCACTGCACAACTTCAAGGGCACAAGCCATGCTATCTTAATGACATGCTCATATGGGCAACAAACTGACATAATTAAGCGCTAACTTCCCATCAGTTGTAAGAGAATATCCTTGTTTGGTTTTCGTTGCCTATTTTCTGCTCTATTCAACTTTTCCAGGTGTTGTGTGGCTTTTGTATTGTGGAGAGGTCTATCCACCTATCTCTAATTGGTTTTAGGTTGGATGATTTAACATAGTATCAGAACTCAAGCAGTATCAGAACTCAAGTTCCGCTTCCTCATTCTTTCTCAGCTCTGTCACCCTGTTACCCAAGCTGGGATTGCTTTTGGTTTGTTTCTAGTTCAATTCCACCCACATGGATTAACAAAGGGGTTTGCTTGTGGCTTTATATGTTATTGAGGTCTCTGCACTGATTTTAGGTTGATTGTTTCATCAATCAACAACCAAGCCATTTTCGAATCAAAATCCAATTCCCTTGCACATGCACATTTTCTCAAACAATTCAGCAACATTTCCTTGTTTAGTTTTACTCATTATTGAATAATGGCTATCGTACCTAATTAAAAGTTCAACATCAAAATTCAAGAACCAAGTTTCTGCTTATGAACTCAGAATCCAGCTAACTTTCACTTGCACATTTTGTCAAACACTTCAGCAAACATGGAAACAGTAATTGCGTGCTCTGCAATCTTTACTTCATTAAGGCGTTTCCTCAAGCTGTCCAAATGTGTCCGAGACTCCAGTAGAAACCTCTCCGCCGTTGCCTCGAACTCCTTCATCTGTAAACCTTTCAGCTCGTACAACCGCTGTTTTTCCTTATCCACCTTCTCAAGCTCCTCCATTTCACATTTCAACTCTCTGGATTCCAGAATTGAAGTCCAATTCAGAATCACAACAGAAGAGAAAGTTAATTGAACACGATAACTCACACAATTTTGCTTACTTAAACTTCTTTGAATTATCGTTGTGCTCGGATTCCAGGTCCTCGATTTGCGAATTGAGGACGGAGATTCTGAAATTCTGCGTCGCAATCTTCTGCTCCAGAGACAAGCATCTTTGTTCAATGAATTTGATGCTTGAACGCTTTGATTCCAGGGTCTGGTACTTGCTCGCTTGCAGCTCTCGCTCTTCCTGTTGAAATGAAAGCCGCGACGCATCAATAAGAACTTTGCTTCGACTTTCACGGGAATCAAACGTAAAGCGCTAAGCGCTAGGTTTCGAAATGGATTCCGACCTGAAGCAGAGAGAGACGTTGAATTCTAGTTCTTTCCATGAGCTCGAGTCGTTCCTGGAAAGAAGAGGAGAGCGCCATTGCCGACTGAAACGAGGAAGCTCCAAATTTCTGTACTCTCGTATTTAAACTTGAAGCCGTTCAGATACTTGGGTCAAGGTAGACATTGGCCTTGCAGATTTGTTTGGGCCGAAATCCATGGCTTCAACAAAACGCTGCCACGTCCTTATTTCCTTCCCTTTGTTATTGCAACTTCAAGACGTTTTCTTAAAATATTTACAAGTCGCGGTTAAAACTTTTTGTTTAAAAAAAAAATTCAAAGACTTGTGCGAGCCAGTTGGACCGCATAATAAGAGACTACATGATGAGAGACAATGCTGGTTTTTTTTTTTTTTGTAATCGGCAATAATCTGGATATGCAAAGTACTTCCCGACGAACATCTAATGTGTCAAAGTCTTTGAGATCGGCTGCCTGGGTACAAAGACGAAGATGAGGGACCTCTATGCTCAAGTCAGTAGGGTTGTGGTAAACGTTAAAGGAAAGGGTACATTCAATTCTAAAGTTCTGATCACTTTCTATTTAAGTTTTAAAATTTTTTGAGTTTTTATTTAAGTTCTAAAACTTTTAAAATGTGCAGTCAATTAGCCCTAAACCATTAGCTATTTGTTTTGAGAGTTAATTTTAGGACTAACTTTTTACACGTTTTATAAGTTTTAGAACTCAAATAGAAAATTAAAAAGTTTTAGGACTTAAATAGAAAAGTTGTAAAAGATTTGGAACTAAAAGTGGTTTTTTCTTCCTCTAAGGTTATGCTTGTATTTTTTTTTTCTTTGTTTTCTCTTAATAAAACTTTTGTATTGCGGATCATAAAAAATGAAAATGGTCTTTCCCCCGACTTGAAAAATACTTTTCTAGAAGTAATCTCACAATTTTTTTAATTTTTGCAAAAAGAAAGCTAAAAAATATATGTTTTTGCAAAAAGAAAATTTAAAGTATTTTATGAATATCTTAAAGGATAATTAAAAGTTTCAAAGAATAAAAGACATCTCAAAATAAATATTTTAAGTCATTAAAAAGTAATCATCGCCTAACTTATACAGAAATAAGAATTTTATTAATGATTTTAGAATTTTTTAAAAGGATAAATAAGATAATAATTTTTCCTAACTAGAAAAGAATATTAATGAGACATATTGAACAGGACAAAGTGTGATTTTTTATCATTTGATGTATAAATAGAAAAAATATTGTATCTTTTTTTAGAAAAAATAAAAAATAAAAGATTTTTTTCTTCTTATCATAAAAAAATGGAGTATCAATTTTGAAAAGTATTTAAAAAAGAATAATGAAAGACAAATTGGTATATTCTCAAAAAGCTTTGAAACACCATCGGAATAAAAACCAAGGGAAAGTTCACTTTCAGTCCTAAACCTTTTGTGAGTTTTCTATTTAAGTTCTAAAACTTTTCAATTTCTATTTAAGTTCTAAAAAATTATGAATTTTTATTTAAGTCCTAAAACTTGCACAATGTGTAAATAGTTAGCCCTAAAGTTAACTTCAGAGCAGGTAGCTAATGGTTTATGGCTAACTGTGTATATATTTTGAATGTTTTAGCACTTAAATATAAACTTGTAAAGTTTTAGGACTTAAATAGAAAAATTATCAATGTTTTAAAGCTTAATGTGTCCTTTCCTCTGTACATTATAATGAGCAATGAGAGGGAGATAACCATTGTATATGTATAAACTTGTGCTTTAATCCTTGACCTACATAAGCTTCACACTATAAACATGGTCTTGGCCATGGTAACTTGACATTTGTTGGGTTTATTTTAGGTAATGGGTATCAACATGCACATCACCTAAGTGAATACAAGGTGTGAAGCATCCTTACGTTTTGGTGTTTATATGTGGCAAATTTCCTTCCTTCAGAGGTTGTTAAAGAGGTTAGAGCTAAACATTCTATTAGGTGATTAGGCCTCTACGCATGTTGGGTGAGCTATCCTATGTCAGATATACATATAGTTTGCTTAATAGAGGGTTAAAATTCATCCGCAGTCGCTTAACTTTCATGTTTATCCTAAAATGGTTCCTTACATTAAAAAATGCTTATTAAAGTCCCTTATCTCGTAATACGTATCCTATCCTAGTCCCTTCCGTCAATTTCTCCATTATTTCAAACGGAATTTAATGATGTGGCACTTTTTTGGTTGACTTGGCATTCCAAGTGCCACATGACATTCTCTTTCATAATAAAAAAAATGACTATACCGAAAAAAAAAAAAAGAAATATTGGGTTAAAACTGAATCAAACATATAATCTTATGGGCTTAAAATGTAGATTGACCAACAATCATCTTCTTCCCCAAAATCATCTCTGCAAAAACGCAACAGCGACACTCTCACGACCCGCCGATGAATCCTACCCCAATTTGACCACTTCCGCCTCCATGTTTACTCTGCTCCTCCTCATGCTAGTCGCCACCTCCAGGCTCTGCCTCCGTTGCAGCCGCGGGGGAGGCGTCCCCTTAGGAAGAGGAGGACGCGGAGGCCAGATTCTGATTTGCCTTCGAAAATCAACATCTAAAATAGATCGTCCGATTCCAATTCTGGTCCAGCAAAGAACAATCAACGCGAGCAAGGTGGTCAATGAAGGCGACGGGCTGGAGACAGAGGACAGTGGGAGGCTAGGGGAGTTCGATTTTAAGAGATTACCGCTGCCAATGAGGGTTCTGGAAGTGGCGGGGGAGTGGGAGATCCCTAATAGCCGGTCCATCGGGCTGGATTAAAGCGAAATAATTAGGATTTCGATTTCATAAATGCTGGATTTCAAGATTTGGACAATTACTATGATAAGTTTGCTTGTTCTCCCTTGAGTTCGGATGGGGTTTGCTTTCTTGGGAGCTTATGTTCAGATTCAGAACTTCCCACCTTCTTGGTTCATGGGTAGATGACACAGCAGTAAATAGTTGATTTGTATAGTTTTTGTGAGTGTTAGCACAACAATACATGGTTTTCGCCTTGGAAGATGAAAAAGTTGGTTGTGAGAGATTTCTTGGTCTTATTTGTTTGAACATAATCTTCGTCAAGATTTTTTAAGAGTTGATAAATGGTCGGCAAGAATCCTGTAGTGTCTGAGTCGTGCTTCAGCAGATGAACCAGCAGATTTTGGCAAGAAAATGAGTTGAATTAATCTATATTTTAAATCCTTCAAAAAATGTGTGTGTGTCAATTTTCGCATAAAGTGTTTTGTTCTTTCAGTATAGTCATTTATGGTTATAAAAGATGAAGCCATGTGGCTTTGTGGGCCCATTGGATATTTCCACATCAGCCTAAAATATGCCATGTCATCAAGTTTCATTAAAGATAATAGAGAAACTGACGGGATGGACTCTAGTAGGACATATTCTACGAGGCAATGGACTTTAATAGTCATTTTTTGAGATAAGATACCACTTTAGGACAAATATAAAAGTTAAGGAACTGATAATGAATTTTACCCCTTAATAGAGGCTTTGGGCTCAATGTTCATGAAGCCTACTTTTGAAGTTGGCTTTTAGCCCTGTCCCATAGTTGGGATACGATTTCAACTAGTGATGGTGAGTCTAAGCTTTCCTCTGTAGGCATAATGCTACATGCCTTCATAATTTTTAGGAAATTGGTGTTTTGGTTCCTTGTTGGACCTTTAATGTAGCAATCTCCTGATAAAAGTAAGATGCCTTAACCTTTACGAGTAGGCCTCTTTATGCATCTTGGGGATCTCACTATTTTCTTAGAGGTCTAGTCCCTTATTGTAGAGGATAGTTACCCACCTGGATTGTAGCTCCAAATCCATTTGTCTTGTAATTCTACAGAATAAGAGATTCTCACCTACATAATATATTAGTGCTTGCAATTTTGTATATTTTTTGCCCTTCACTTCGTGGTGCCAATCCTACCTCTATCTCCAAACACCCTCATCTGAAAAACCTCCTTGTTTAATCACACAAATTTTCCTCTCTTAACTAAAAAGTCTATGAAATCTTTCTTTTCAACATTTCTCCCCTACCTGCACATCCCCTGAAACTAATCTTTTCATCGTCCCCTACTTTCCATCTAAAAGATCCCAAAAAATGCACTCTCTTCTCCCCTATACCAGCTTTCATAATTCTGCTCAAACCCCACCACTACCACAACTCTTGATGCGAACCCCGATGGTATAAAGACCATGAAACGCGCCCAAGATGAGATTCAAGCTCCACAAGACATCAACAAGACTGGATTTAAAACCCCCACCCCCAATCAACCTGTGATTAGAAACGAGAAGTATAGAACTCCAAGAACACAAGAACACTTGTGCACCAAGGCAGTCCACAAAGAACCAAAGAGAAAACCCCTCTAAAGAGCAATATTATTTCAGCATAAATTTGTGTGTTTACATCCAGAATATGTGCCTTTATATAGGCCTAAACTAGGGTTAAAATCTGGGCAAAATTCGCAGCCTAAATCCCTTAGGAATCCTAGATACAAAGATATAGGAAATCCTAGTCAAATTAGGACTCTAATTCCTAGTTTGAACAAGTTTAATGAATGCAGCGTATGCCACTTGTCCAAAACGATTTAAAACTATTCCATAGCCTAAATAACTTCCTAAATAATGTATCTAAATAGGATTTGAACGAAAATAAAATATAAATACAAGATTAAACCCGAAAACTCCCAAATAGCCTTTTTGGGTGCATTTTGGGCACTTTAAGGTTCTCTCTTGTATCTTCAGCTCCAAGCTTGAATCTTTGAGTTCCAATGGCATGAATATTCATCTTAGATGTGGTAATGAAGGTCTGGAAAGTTAGAGCTCAAAAATCCAGCTTGTGGACACAAAATGCATCAAGAACACTTAAGGTGGCTCAAATGGTGCACTTTGAGTGGTGTCCTTGGTGTCCTTGTTTTGTGACTTGTCTAAGCACTCCAGAACTGAGTACCAAGTATATCCATCATCTCCATATGGTGTCTTGAAAGTTCCAGCAGCTCCTTGTGAAGTTTCATGCCCATTTTCCATGAAGAAACTTGAAACAAAGGCTTGTAGTGCACTTGAGAGCTCCTTAGCTTTCTTCCTTGTCATAGGTCCACTAGAAACCTTCAATGAGTCCTTGCTTTCTCTATGTGTGCCTTCCTTGATCATATCAACTCTCCTCACAATTTCTACTAATCCCTCATCTTTTTCCAAAAAATAACCTTAATAATTCTAACCTACACAGCATTTTCCTTTTATCTAAACTGCCACCAACACTTTTCTAATGATGCTAATTTTTTTTGCATCTAAACTTTCCACAACTAAGCCTCTATCTTTCAAACTAGCCAAAACCTTATCCCAAGCAACTAACACAATACTCTTACCCCCTTCACCCAAAAAAAAAATTGATTTCAAATACTCTCAATATGCCTAATAAGCACTCACTGAGGCACGAAAATGTTGAGAAGCAAGTTAAGGACTGCTTCCAAGCATGGACTTGATTAAAATTAGCCCTCCACCCATCTGTAGAAATTTTGCTTTGTAACTATTAGTTTACTTTTAATCTTGCCGACTACAAGCTTCCATGCATCAACTCTCCTTATATTGGCTTTAATGGAATATCAAGATATCTTGAAAGCTAATTAATTTATCTACAATTTATCTTACTTGACAATGATTGTAGATTCACCTTCAAACCTAATGACAAGTGGAAACATTTCAGTCAGCTCAATAAGTTTCAAACATTCTCTTTTGACCATTCTCTAATAAACAAAGTGTGATCAGCATAATGAATGTGAGAAACCACTAAATGTCCATCCTATACTCTTAGCCCTTTAAAGGTCTTCTTTTCCTTAGCTTCTACCATCACACTACTTGAAACCCATCATGGAGTGACCATCATTTTCATGGCAAAACAATTTCCAAATTGCCTTATAAGCGACCGAAATTGATGGTCGGCCAACGGCTACGAAAACCATGGTTGCCTATGGCTAGCAACTGAAATGGCTACCAACGATATCTATTGCTTGCACGATTTCCATGCCAATCAAAGCATACGGTCGCTACAGTGAATGAAAATAATGATCAGCAAATCAACCGAATAGGACAGTTGCTCTTAGTGACCACCTTTACTGGTCACCCCTTATAATATCATTTAATACATTTTCATATGTAATTCAATTTTATAATATTACTAGATAAAAAATAAACCAATAAATGAAAAAAAAACTCCAAATATAGAATACAAATATTAATTAATTAAAACTCCACAAACATTAATTAATAAAAACATCCATAATTTATATATATGTATCTAATTACAAAATATATAAAATTATTCAATAGTAATGTTTTTCCTAATCGCCCTAATCCATATGAAATCAATCATGCTGCTCCTGCCCGTCCTCCTCAGCCCCTTCTTGAGATGATAGAGTGATGGTCATGTTGGATGATCCAGGAATCCAAGTTAAGTCTACACCAGTTGGAACATTATAACAAATCTTTAAAATAGCAACCTGCAAGAGTCATTATTTTTTCGGTGGCTAACAAAATGGTAGCTAAAATGGTGGCCAAAAAAATTCTAGAGGTTTGTGGTCACTGTCTATAGTTGGTCATCAAGATGGTCACTAGGATGACCATCAGGCAACTATCATAGCCACCATTTTTCTGAGGGCCCTATGTTTTGGTCACTATATGGCCGCCCAAGGGGAAAAATGGACAGTGACTTAATTGTAAGTTATTTAAGTTAAACCAAAACTTTTGGAACTATAAGGACTAATGTGATAGGCATTATAGAGATTCAGGCAAATATGTAACACATGAATAACTTAGGGGACCAAAGATGCATATTAGCATTATTAGCTGTATAAAACTATAATTATCTTTTTTTCTTCATCCTCTCCCATATATGTCTGCAGTAGAGATATCGACTTGTTTCTCTCTTGCATCTCTCCTTAACGTTCGACGTCATTGATGCTTTCAAGCGATTTCCGGTTGCCATTTACAATGGCATTCACGGAGCTGTTTATAAGGTTCGATTCCATTTTCTCTTCTCTTTAACTTTTTTTAAAGAACCATTTTCAATTTTCATGTAGATTTTGCTAAATCTTGAGTTCAAGTTTAATGCCCTAACTGTTTCTCTTGCATTTTTGGGTTATATATCGGTTTTTTTGGTATGATCCTTCTGAGAAAGTTGTTCATGAGAATGAGAGGAGTTGATGCCCTCCTTTGGTGGTAGTGAATCCAACGGTTACGGCTTCACCGAAGCTATTTTTGGCCGTCGTGGATGATTAAATGTTTGACTTGGATTCTCTTTCTCTTTAACTTTTTTCTAAAGAACTATATTCAAACTCATTTTAAATTTTTATATATCTTGAGTTAAAGTTGAGTGCTCTAACTATTGCTTTTATGTTTTTTGGTTTTAGATTAGTTTGTTTTTTTTTTTTGTAGAACGAAGTTGTTCATGAGGTTGATTGGCATTGACAGTGCTGCACTTCAATGGTTGTAACCCAAGTGTGGGTTGTCGCAAGTAGTAAAATCTCGGGAGTCTGAGTGTCGAACCATAGCAAAGTAAATCAAAAAAATACAAACTACAAAAGTAAAGAAAGATTTGACAAAAAGTATGAGCAATTTTATTTAAAAACTCAATTTTAAGAAAATAGCTAAGGTTAGGGGATCCATTTTTAATATATCAGTTATGGTTAATTTTAGCTCATCTTGTCACTCAACTAGGATCCACACAAAATGGAGATCCCAATTGGAGAATTTAGTAATCAAATTCCAGAATTGTTAGGTATGAGTTAGTATTAACTTTCATTGATCTTATAATGTCAACACTTGCTAATGGATTTAAGTAGCTATCATGCCAATATTTGTGCACAATAACTCAAGATTCCCACATAGTTGGTAGAGCCATGTTCTATAGAAGGAATCAAGTAGCTTTTATGCCAATGATCAACTATGATGAATGAAGACTCCCACTTAACAAGTATGGTGGTTAAATCAATTAAAAAGAGTAAATACCATTAACATTACATTCCATTTAAATTAGTCATAATGTTTATATCAAAAGCTTCACCTTTTCACATTAGTAAAAGAAAAATTAGTTAGTCATGATAAGAGTAAACAACATATATAGAGATGAAATAAACATAGATTAAAAGATCAAAATAAGAACAAGAAGAAAACACATTGAACAGAGTTCCAGGATTAAAAACAATAATAGAACCAAAGAAGAAAAGCTAACTTTGACACAAGAATTCTAAAATGGCCTAAGAACAAGCTTGATTTTGTCCTCTCTAAGTTGCCTATTTGTAGAGCCTTAGGGTAGACAAAATAGTATATGGTAGTTAGAATAGTAAAGGCAAGTGAATACAAATCAACAAAGGTGGCCCAAACTTCTTTTAATTTTTTGACCACCATACACATCTATTTAGCTCTTCTTGAAATCACAAAACTTGTAGATCTCTTCTTAGCTTTGAAACAATAGCTTGATAATTCAAAACCAACACCTATAACCCAAGATATGATTTTTCTACAAAAATTGTTTTTTAGCACGCAGCAGAATAGATGGTTTCATTTATAACCAGATTTTGGCAATGAACACGATCAATTTGGTTCTCGGCATGTGAAGTAGAGTAGAAGATTTATGTGTTGGCTTTCAGATGAATTTAGAATCAATCAATTTTGACATCTACAGCTCTAGATATGATTTTTCTTGTAAAGGATTGCCAAGTGTGAGAATGATGGAGCTAATTCTGTTTGCGATCCAAATTTGGCATTCTCTATATCTCAATTAGGTTGAACCACAAATTGAAAATTGTAGACGTTTGAGACCCCGATCATTGGTCCAAGAATTGTGAGATATCATGATTTTATCTACCTACATAAAAATAGTTACTTACCATATTTTGTAAATATAGATGAAAAGTAACCTGGTGTAATAGCTGCTCAAATTAAAGAAATTAATCATGCTTAAAATGTATAATGATGATTTAAACCTTTAATAGCTTTATATTTATAAGTATTCATCATACCTCCCAACTAGGTTTTTGCAAGTCTCTAGCAAGTGCAACCTAAAAAAAATAAGAAAAATAGACAAAACATATAATCTAACAACTCACGGCACACCATGCTATGAATATATAACACTTGTAAAATTGACTTAAGAGTAATTAATGAAAGAAGAAAAAGTTAAGTTCTTCTAACTAAAGATAAAGGATCACTCCCTAAGTATTTGCACTCATTTTAAGGTAAGTTTGTTAACGGCTTACTTTGTGTTTCTCAATCCGGAGCTTGCAAGGGGATCCAACTTCATCCCCACTAGATTCCCAAAAAGGGCTGCACGTAAATGTAAGTCCAATGATCTTTATATAAGGTTGTAATAGGGCTAAGTTTGGTGAAAGCGGGAATCGCATGGAGGTTTTTTTTTTATTGTGGAGTTTAAGAGAACTAGCAATGCAATTAACAATAAATATGAGCACCTAAAACACTAAATACCCAAAGTCTCCGTAATCAACTCTAGTCTCCCAAGACATCTCCAAGACACAATTCCGTATCAACACATGAGTTTAGAGAACAAATATGGTTGAGTTTTAAACTTATTGAATTTAACACTTTTTCTTTATTATTTTTTTACTTTATTTTACAATGTCTTTTTCTTATGTTATTGCTTTTTCCTTTTTTTCTACAATAAATAACAAATCAAAATTTGTTTAAAACCTAACCATGCAATGATATGCATTCAATTTTATGATTCAAGCTCAACTTACGTCAAACATTTCATTATGACAATTTCAACAAAAGGTAACCTAACATATCCTAAAGTACACCTACATATTTATTCTTTATTTTACTGAAAACAACACATTCATTTTAATTCTCTAATGCCCATAATCACATAAGCATCCCTAGTCCCAAACACAATAAATGATCAAAATGAAGTGGAAGTAGTTAAACATATAGGGTTCAAAT
Organism: Aquilaria sinensis; assembly: GCA_005392925.1. Lineage (NCBI taxonomy): Eukaryota > Viridiplantae > Streptophyta > Magnoliopsida > Malvales > Thymelaeaceae > Aquilaria > Aquilaria sinensis. The sequence goes on from SMDT01000330.1 coordinate 1,150,920, forward strand.
AAAGAATTAGGCTATAAGGCTCACTAAGGGATAATTTACAATATTAGCCTTTTGGTAAATGGGTAGCCCTAAAATGCCATCTTCATTCTTAAATTTACATACAAGGAGTAGGGTTGCATGGATTCTTAAAGCCACCAATCCAAGCAAGGTCTAGCTCAGAACACAAAACAAGCACTTTCAACAAAAAAATTCTCTCATCCTAATAAACACTAAGGGCTCAAAAGTACTCACCGGGTTACTTATTTTTCTTAGCTAACAAGTAACATACTTTAACTACTTAAAAAAATTAACAACTATTTCAAGTTTACAATGTATACATCCAATGATGATATTTTTATGATAAATGAACTTGAACATAGATATGAAAAAAAAAAGGTTAACAATCAACATTGCCACAAAAAATAAAATAAAATAAAATAAAACTAACAAAGTATGCAAGTGAAGGAATATAAGGAATCAATACTCAAGTTTTATCCAATATTTTTCTCAATCAATCTCTATACCATAGATCAGAAATCATTGAAGTAATAAGCATCAAAACTAAAAGAAAAATTCAATGATTAATTCACTTCTCAATCACAAGAATAAGGTAAAAGTAACTGAAATTTGATTAAACCATTATATTAAAACAAAGTTCAAGCATATAAAAGTTAGTGTAGCTCATTATTCCAATAATTCCATCACCAGGCATAGAAATTTTCAAGACAGAAACTATAGATTACTTGTGAAATATGTCGTCCAAATAAGGTTGAAACCTACCCCAGAATGTTATAACTAGCATATCTAATAGGATGCTTCTCAAGAGTGAAATTACTCATTACTCTGTCATCTTAAACTAAGGGTTTTGTCTAATAGTTCTAATAGCAGCATTAGAAAAACTACCATAAAGGGAAAAAAATCATGTGTCAACTATCCTTCTCCCGAACCAGATTAAGACATTGTCTCTAATGTCAAAATATATATAGCTAAAGTAAAAAAAGAAAATACTTTAGTAAAACTACTAGACAATATACTACATACAAATCCACAAGTTCAGGTTGCTCTCTTTCACAGTGATTCATCACCTATTAAGATTGACTTCCTATAAAAGAAAAAAAATTAACAAAAATAAAATAACTAGCAAGGTAAAGGATTTTTATGGGATGGAGCTTGTTGAGATGGACTGTCATACCCAATCCATCTAAATTACTGCTACATCTAGTTCAGGAACGAAAGCTTGCATTTTGTCTAGCAATTTTTCAGCAGTTGATACAAATATTAGGATATGTCATACCGTTCCTAAGAGAAATTTCTCCTACACAGCTTCATTTACGAAAGATAACAAACTTACAAAGAAATTGTTAACATTCAACAACCCAATGTATTTCTAGTGCATATTAAGTTGGGTTATGGAAGTAATTTGAAAATTTTTCTACAATGTACCAAACTCTCTTGATAGGGTAATAAAGACATCAAAATTACAAAGCATCTGTAACAAATGCTGTTGCACATTTGGAATCACTAATTCTTCCCTAATTGTGCCTCTAGAAGTCCACTTCAAAGGTGCAGGAATGATACCTAAAACTTAGCTACCCCCTAAAAACATTGCTGTTGCTATACCTCCAATTGATTAGACATTACCTCCTCTATATACCAAATGTATTTTTTGCTCAGCTAGAACTCTATCCAAATGATTTGCTGCTCTCAGGAAATCTTCACCCTTTCTTGGGAAAGATCCACAAAATACTCATATATTTTAGAATCTACGAGTTGGGGTTTTCTCCATTTCTACCCTTAACCCTGTGAAAAATGAAAAGAAGAACTTGTATTTATATAGATGAAATGATAGTACAATGATAACACCTATATGAGTAGGTAGATTATTGTCAGAAGAAAATGAAAATTTTCAAAAAGAATGGCGTTTATGTGCAATAGTTGTGATTGTGGCTCACATCTTTCTTTGGTTTTACATCCAATAACTACTTCAACACCTTTTATGAGTCGGGTATTTGCTTTCTATCCAGTTTTCTTACAAATTGGCAAAAAGGGTCTTTTAAAGTTAAATTTCCAAAATTGTAATGCTCTTGTTCTTTATTAAAAATACTCCATAAACCGATAAGTTCATTTTTCATCTTCTCCATTTTTCACTAATCCACAAGAATGTGTTTTGAGAGTCAATCGGATATTATCTAAAGACTCATTACTCAAGCTATTGTTGATGAATTGTATTTTATGTTCTTAATTATTGGATATAATTTCTAAATAACAACATCTAGTATTACAAGTTCATTGACCACATTTGTGATAAACTCGTAACCTTTTTGCTCTTCACTTTTTGGCATAAGAGCTTTTGCCTAGCCAAGCATGTGGGACACAAATGCATTTGATATTTCACCATCCAAATGGAGCTTAGCGTCAATTAACTAGCATATATCATTAGGAATACCTTTGTAAAACTCTTAATCTTTCACATCTAACTTGGTAAATTCTTTTAAGAACATTTATTGGAATAGAGGGAAAGTATTTCATAAAGTAGAAAGAACAAAATCCATTTTTGAGAAGAAATTAAGAGAAGGGAGAAAGAAATAAGTTATTATGGGAAATTGACAGAACCGACTTGAGAGTCACAGAGACTGTATCCATCACTTAACCTAGAAAAGAAAAAAGAAAATGAAATGAAAAAAAAAGAATATCTAAAAAAATATTGGCATTTAGTTACCATGATCATTATGAGGATCATTGACATGAACAACTTCTTCCTGCAAATCATGGTTCTCAAAAAATGGTTTAACTCTTTGTTCATTTACTTTAAATACACTGCCATTTTTAGGATTTTTAATGTTAATGGCCTCATAAGGATAAACAAGTTTTACAACAAAAGGTCAACTCCATCTAGATCTTAATTTTCTAAGAAATATGTGAAATCGAGAGTGATAAAGCAAAACTTTTTAACCAACTTCAAGTATTTTTTTTTAAGATTGTTTTGTCATGAAAAGCTTTGCTTCGAGCTTTATATATTTTCAAATTCTCATATGCATCATTTCTCAACTCCTTAAACTCATTTAGTTCTAACCTGCGTAATATACCAGCATCATCAAGATTTGAATTGAAAGCTCTAATAGCCCAGTAGGCTTTATGTTCAAGTTCCACAAGAAAATGACAACGTTTTGCACAAACTAACCTATAAGGAGACATTCCCAGTGATGTTTTAAAACCAGTGTGATAAGCCTAAAGTGCATCAATTAGTTTCAATGATCAATCCTTTCGATTTGGGTTGATTGTTGTTTCAAGGATCTATTTTATTTCTTTATTTGCCAGTTCTACTTGTCTACTTGTTTGTGGGTGATAAAGGGTGGTAACCTTGTGTGTGACACCATATTTCTTCAATAAAGATTCAAATGATCTGTTACAAAAATGTGTTTCCTCATCATTTATAATGGCCCAAGGAATTCCAAATTGGCTAAAAATATTGTACTTTAAAAATTTAAGCACAGTTTTATGATAATTATTTTGATATGGAACTACCTCTATCCATTTTGAAACATAATCAACTGTAACTAAAATGTAAATGAATCCAAATGATTGTGGAAATAGTCCCATGAAATCTATTCACCAACAGACAAAAATTTAAATCCCAAGGATAGGAGTCAAAGACATCATATTTCTCTTTGAAATGGATCCTAATTTCTGACAATTTTCATAGGCTCTACAGAATGTATGTGCATCTTTGAATAACAAGGGTCAGTAAAATCCAGATTTTAAAATCTTTACAGCTATTTTCTTTAACGAAAAATGTCATCCGTATGTTTCTAAATGAAAAAATTCAATGACACTTTTTATCTCATCCTCAGGTATATATCTTTAGAATATTTGTTCAACGCAATATTTTAAAAAGATAAGGGTCACCCTAGCAAAATTTTTTCACCTTATGTAGAAATTTCTTCATATTTTGGGCACTCCATTGAGCTAGCATTTATCCTGTCACAAAAAAATTGACGATGTTAGCAAGTTAAGATACTATAGTGAAAGAGAATAAAAATTCATCAGGAAAACAATCATTTATGGCCCCTTTATTATCCATGGGGTTGATTGGCATTAACAGTGTTGTACTTTAGTAGTTATAACCCAAGTGTAGATTGTCACAATTAATAAAATCTCAGGAGTCCGAGTGTCGAACCACAAGGAAGTAAATTGAAAAATATAAACTACAGAAGTAACAAAAAAATTGACAAAAAGTATGAACAATTTTGTTTAAAAACTCAATTTCAAGAAAATAGCTAAGGTTAAGGGATCCACTTTTAGTATATCAATTATGGTTAATTTTAGCCCATTTTGGCAATCAACTGGGATCCACACATAAAGTAGGTCCCACTTGGAGAATTTAATAATCAAATTCCATAATTGTTAGGCATGAGTTAGTATTAGTTTTCATTGATCTTATAACACCAACACTTACTAATGGGTTCAAATGTCTACAATAACTCAAGATTCCCACATAGTTGGTAGAGCCATGTTCTATAAAAGGAATCAAGTAGCTTTTTTGCAACGGTCGACTATGATAAATCAAGACTCCCACTTAACAAAGAGAGTTGTTAAATCAATTAAGAAAGTATATCCCATTAACTTTACAATTCATTTAAATTAGTAATAACTTTTATATCAAAAGCTTTATCCTTTCACCTTAGCAAACAAAAAATTATTTAGTCATGATAAAAGTAAATAACATGTATAAAGATAAAATAAATATAGATTGACAGATCAATGCATAAACAAGAAGAAAGCACCTTGAATAGAGTTTTGGGATTAAAAACAAGAACAGAACCAAAGAAAAAAGCTAACTTTGACACAAGAACTCTAAAATAGCCTAAGAATAAGCTTAGTTTCGTCCTCCCCAAGTTACCTATTTATAGATCCTTGGGGTAGGCAAAAGAGTAAATGGTAGTTAGAATAGTAAAGGTAGGTGAATATAAATCAACAAAGGTGGCCCAAACTTCTTTTAGTTTTTTTACCATCATACACATTTATTTAGCTCCTCCTCAAAACACAATAAGTGTAGATCTTTTCTTTCTCTTTGAAACGATAGCTTGATCATTCAAAACCAGCATTTGTAGCTCAAGTTATGATTTTTCTACCAAAATTGCTCTTCAGCGATCGGCAGAACATATTGTCTCATTTATAATCAAATTTTGGCAATGAAAATAATCAAACTGGTTCTCGACATGTGAAGGAAAGTTGAATATCTATGTGTTGGATTTTGGATGAATTTAAAATGAATTATTTTGGACATCCACAACTCTAGATACAATTTTTCTTGTGAAGAATCGCTAAGTCACGGATGTTGGAGCTAATTCTGTTTGTGATTCAAATTTGACATCCTCTATCTCTCAATTAGGATAGACAATAAACTAAAAATTGTAGATGTTTGAGGCCCCAATCATTAGTCCAATAATTGTGAGATATCATGATTTTATCCACCTACATAGAAACAATTACTTAGTATATTTTGTAAATATGGATGAATAGTAACCTGGTGGAATAACTGCTCAAATTAAAGAAATTAATCATACTTGAAGTGTATAATGATTAACAAATTTCAATAAATATGAATTAACGTGTAATTTTAAATTTAATTAGTGAATAAATTTAAATTTAGAATTTAAATTTAAATTTTAGCTTGAAATAAATTTTTTAAAATTTCAATTTGTCTAGTGACCATTTGGGCAGCAGTTTACTTTTTTTTTTCAATTTGGCTGTCAAATGGTGACCAACCCTTGGAAACTAAGCTTTTAGCCACCATTTGGCCACTATTTTTTTTAGTCACATAAGAGTTAATTTGGCCACCATTTGGCCACCAAAAAGTTGGTCATTTCAAATGAATTTTGTTGTAGTGAAAGGAAGCCAAGTGCCTGAAACCTCGCAAGAATGGCTGTCAAGGCTGACTAAAGATCTTTGTTGGCGCGCTCTTCAATCCTCTATACTTTTTCATGCATGGCCCTCATTTGAATATATTGGTTCTCCATGGCATTGTTATGCTCCAGCTGTGATAGAAAGGCACACTGTTGTGTCTCCTAAACCTTTTGCTGCAACTCTTCGACCTGAGCCCACAATGACTGATTTTCAATAGATAAGTGTTGAAATTATTGCTCAATAAATGAATTGGAGTAACCATATTATGTTTATAAAGAAAGCAAACAACAATGATAATTAACTTAAATAAATCATATAATATGCTAAAAAGGAACTATAACTTAAAAATTTTGTTAACTTATGCAGAAATAAATATAGCAAACTTAATAGAAGTACTTCTGATCAAGCTCACCGTTATCTATTAGAAATGCAAGAAACTTTGGCAGGCTCATCCATTATCCTTTCCTGGGCCCATCAGTGACCGCTTGCCCTTTCGTTGGGTAAACTTAAATGAATCAATCAATCATATGTGTTTTGTACATCCTTCCCACAAATGTGTTGAAGCATTGCTAAGTAGATTATAAAAATTTTGTGCATTCGGATTTAGAATTTCTTGACCTGAATCATTAAAATTAGCTACATCAACATCATCATTTTCTTCTTCATTCTTATCATTTATCAAGCAGATAACTATTAGTAATCGATCCCATTGAATCAATCACTATTTGCTCATACCCACTTCTAATGTTGTACTCCGTATAATTATCTAAATTTGTTTTCAATAATGCTCGATTTGATGTTTCTCTCCTATAATAATTACATCGTTCCATATTATCTGTCACCATGACAATATACACATAATAGTTGTCAGTAAATTCAACTCGACACATATGCTCACCTACTTCATTTTGTGATAAAAAATATCTATTACAACAACCTTGATATGGACATTTTGGCAACTCTATCTCATCACTGTTACATACAACTAATAAAAATTGCTTAATTAATACCATTAATATATTTTGGATTCATATATCCATCTGTTAGCAGTTATTTATACATCCATTCATGTCCATTAGCCATATCTTCTGGTGACCCTAAAACACACATGCACACACACATTTTACCAAATCATTACTAAATAAAAATGAATGTTTTCCTATAATCCAACAATAATATCTAAAGAGAATGACCCTAGCCTATTTAAAAATGTACAAGCCGTATCAAAGTAGCATATTGTAATTTGTCTCATTGACTGGAAGAAACTTTAGCAACATCTCCCCCTAGTTTCCTGGAATAATGTATTTTTGAGAAATATATCTTGAATCAAGTATTCGAGAAACAAAGTTTCATACCACCAGAAATTCTTCACTAGAAAGACAAATCACAACAATAGTTGTACGATATTGCTTATACATTTTTGGATTTTCCAACTTAGACAATCAATGATAACCAAAGAGACAAATATTACACATATATAGATTCCAAATCTTTAGAATCAACATATAGTATTAATATTTCTCACAATAATGGTAATCATTAACAATCAATCTACGGTTTAAATACATGTAAGATTACAGTCTATCTAATACTTTTTCAATAAAAATGAATAGTATGTAAAAAAATTAACTATTTTTAATATAACTATAAAATATTATTACCTATATAACTATAAAATGAAGATCACCTCACTATAAAAGTTGCACTTGAAGCACCGAAGAACTCAATCCAAACTAGTACTTGCTTTTTGTAAAGAGGGTAGGGTTAAGATGAAGTGAAATAGAAGAAGGCGAGCAGAATCTAGAGGGCTAAAATGAGAAAACGAAGAAGAGGAGCAGATGATTTATAAGGGATGGGCAACCGTCCTAGCTACCAGAAGCCACTGATTTTTAGGGTCCACAAACAACGGTCACCCTAACAAATGCTGTTAGCGACTGAATGGCGACTATCTATTGCAGTCACTATACAGGTCCCTAGAATGGTCACTATGGCGATCATCTGGGTGACTATAACAAAACAGTGGCCAGGCGAGCACTGTAAAGCTGCAGTTGCTTTTTGGAGATTGTTTTGCTGACCATTTTTTTCGGTTGCTACAGATGGTCGCTCTAACCTAAATTTGTTGTATTTATCATAACTTATAAATGCTTCGCAACTATAAGTAAATGGTGATAGTAGATCACATTGTCTTATCTTTTTTTCCATTTTAAATTTTGGCTTTCACTCACTAGTACAGAGATGAATGATGAATATGAACAAGATCTAATCTTTTCCATCTTTCTCCAAATCCCATTTACAACATGGCTGAATCCAAAAATGCAAAGAATCAAAATATGCCATACCAATGTTGATGGAGCAATTTTCTAGCATTATTTTGGAAATGTTGTACCCATAATTGTTATTATTGAGTTAGTGATTTATAATTATAAATACTAGAAGTGTAGTTTTTCAATAGTTTTACTAGTTTTTCAATATTTCTACCCTTAATTCTTAGTTATTCCAAACCTATTTCCATAACTTTAGTGCTAGAAAAATAGAATCACACCACCGAATCATAGGTCATAAATCTTATAAGGATTATGATTACCTTAAACGTACTTTAAGATACAATTAGATGCAATTACACTATCAATGTTTAAAAGTTATCATTATTGAAAAAATAGATAGAAAGCCATCTGATTCCTTCCGCCTTAAACATTTCACTTTAATTCCTATATTAATATGTCTCAAAAAGATATTCTAGGTGAATTTTACAATAAAAACAATTCATACATTCTTAAATTATATCTTATTTATTTTGAAAAGAATAATTTTTAAATTTTTACTGTCAACAAAGAAAAGGAACATTAGTATGCCCCTAGTATGATTTTCTTTTTATACTCGTTACAAATACTAGGGTTAGAAGTTACGTAGTAAAGATAAGGGAGTAAAATGTCTGCTACGTGAAACTTTGAGAAACTCTAGCTGTAAACTGATCACTCCTAGACGTAGGCCTGATCAATTGGTTAAATCAGTTTTAACCAAAACTGAATAACCAATCTTTCTTCGATTTTCGGTATTAAGCAAAAATAGCTAAATAGACTAAACTTTATCCAAAACCCAAAATAACTGAACACCAATTTAAATGTTCCATTTTTGGTTATTTAATCAAATAGTTGAAAATTTTGTGGAGGAGGAAGCCTAGGACTGAAGGAGAAATCTGTAGGCCTGATCAATCGGTTAAATCTATTATAACCAAAATAAAATAATCAATCATTCTTCGATTTTCAATGTTAAATAAAAATAACCTAATAACCGAACTTTTTCCAAAACCCAAAAAAAATGAACACCGATTTAAATGTTCGATTTTCGGTCATTTAACTAAATACCAAAAAATTTTGTGGATGAGAAACTTGGAACAAAACAAGGAGGAGGAAGCCTATGGTTGGAGGAGAAATCTCGGCTGGAAAGCGACGATGAGGAGGAGGTTAGTGAAATCTGGGCTGAGATCAATTCAATCGAGCGAAATTGACTCGATTGACCTAAATTTGGGTTAAAATCAACTCAATTGATTCAATTTGGGCTCCTCGACGGCAGTCAACGATGGTGAGGGAAGTTGTTGTCTTAACGACTCAAAGTGTGAGGGAAGCCTAAACGGTGAAGGAGTCTTGGATAAACGCGGCATGAAGGAGACCGAGGAATGAAAATCAGAGAAGTCTAATTGAGAGATGAGAGTTAGAGAAGTCTGAATGCAAGAAAGGAGAATGAAGTCATTGAAGCAGAGAAACAGATAAGGCTTAAGGAAAGGATAAAGCGACATCATTTTTCCTATAATATTTCTGTGTTTTTGATCACCGAATTTCTGGAGAATGGAACCAGTAACCAAATGAAAATATTAATTTAGTTATTAGTTAAAATAGAAAACCAAATTTATCCTTTTATTTGGTGTCCAAAAACTGAAAAAATTGGTTATTCAGTTAATTCGATTAAAATCAAACTTCTACTCAACCCTAGAAATTTGGGCTAGAATGCAATGACATGGAGTAGATCAGCGAAATTTAGGTTGAGATCAACTCAATTGACCAAAATTTGGGCTAAAATTGGCTCAATCAACTCAATCGGGGCCCCTCGATGGAGATTAGTGATGGTGAAGAAAGCTGTTGGCTCAGCGGCTTGAAGTGTGAAGGAAGCCTGAAAGGCAAGGGAAACTTGGACGGATGTCATGCAAAGGACACCGAGGGACAAGAGTCAGAGAAGTCTAAACAAGAGAAAGGAGAACGACATCGCTGAAGGTGAGAAACAGAGAAGGCTTAAGGAATGGATAAAACGGCATCCATTTGCCTATAATATTTTGGTTTTCTCAGTCACCAAATTTATAGAGAATGAAATCAATAACCAAATTGAAATATTAATTCGGTTATCAGTTAAAACCAAAAACCAAATTTACCCTTTTATTCGGTGTCCGAAGACCGAAAAAAAAAAATAAGTTATCCGGTTAATTTGGTTAAAACCAAACTTCTACTCACCTCTATTTGGATGTCATGTATTTTGCAATGCAGTGCGACTTAAATCCAGGTCTTCTGCATGGTATGTCCGTTACATTGCCAACCAAGTTTGGCATAATTAAGAAAATATTACGTTTTGAATTAAGCTCGATCCCCTTAATAAAAAATCCTTACTTTTCCCTGTACCTAATAAACCAAGCGTAATTTGATATTTTGTCTCTTAGAAATAACTTAATTATTTGGCATAGTTTTTCTTGTTGTGTAAGATATCGAGCATGCATCTTTCTATCTGTTGTTTTAGGCAACCAGTTAAACTTAGAGTCGGGAAACTTTCGCTAGAAAGGGTTAATTTTTTTGTTGCTTTTTCTTATCACTACAATTCCATGGCCACACATGGGCGTGACTGTGCTTGCTACACAAGAACTTGAAGTAACACAGTTTAAAAAGACCATAAGATTCTTATTTTTAATTTTTTTTTTCACTTTTGTCAGTTCTGTAAAAATAGAGTCATACGGAATTAATGGTTCAATATTGCTTAATTTCTATTGGCGGTGATCCTCGAGGATTGCATATGTTCATATAACTTTTAGGCTAAGAGCTTCCAAATGTGTTAAAGTACTCTTCTATGTATCATTTCAGGTTTGTTAGGCGTCCCCAAAGGGAAACTAAACTGAACCGAAAATCATTTTTTTTTTAGGGTGTTTTTGCCTTTAGAACTTTGTTTCAATAAAAAACAAGTTCCTTGTCTTGACTTGATATAATTATGAGGAAAAACAATGGAAAGAAAATAAGAAGACAACACTTTTTATATTAAAATATCATAATATTAGGTTTGTTGGCTCAAATTCAAGAAATTTAATGATTTTAGTTTGTTTAAAATTTGGCTTTAATTTTCTATTTATTTAGGATTTAGTTTTCCTATTTTAATGTAATTTAAGTTTTATGTATAACTTATAGAAAGACATATCTTTAATCCTCATACTAACTCATAAATAAACCATTAGACCACAGGGCACTTCAGCCTTTATTTTTATGTGTTCTCATCATACAGTCAATCAATATAAGCTCAAGCAACTTTTTCCATTCCACAAACAATGGTCCTATAGTATATTAAGGCATTTGTGAGAACAGTAGGAGAAGTCTACTCACCACAATAATTACCCCATCAATATTCAATCTCCTGCCATGACTTTGGTAGAGTTATATCCGCTTTCACGGCAAAGAGAACACCTTTTATTCACCCAATAATACTATTTTTCATTATATTATCGTTGGGAAAAAATAGTTAAATAAGATAAAATGAGAGGTGGGGGTGACTTGGGAATAGTTGGCGTGCATGTGCACCACGTTAGATGATGTTAGAAAGAGGAGACCATCTTCCGTTAAGGTTGACAAAGGCTGAGCTGAGATTGTCACCTTCTTGTTCTCCTATCCCTATATTCTATCCGCCAATGGGCAAACAAACAAAATATTATAAACTAGGAAAAGCGCAAAATCAAAAGCCCCTTTGCTAAAGGACGGCCGATGACCCATAGCTGACGGCTTATGTGGCCAGGGAATAAAGCTGGGCCGACCCCTGCCTCCTCCTCCTCCTCACCCTCCCTAATTTCTCTAATATCCTAATCAATATTAATACTAAAGGAAAAGTACCTTATGTCGTAACTTATTATCAGCGTTTATATATGTTACGAGAGTTTGAGCTCTAAATATACATTTAGCCCCTAAATTTGGATAATTTATGGGAGTTAGTCTATAATTCAGTATTCAGTAAATGCTGATTTGGAATTTTATAAAACATCAATTAACTCAGATATATTATGGACTATTTCGTACGGGTATTATCCAAGTTCAATAGTACCAAATGTGTATTTAGGTCCTTATTAATTAATTAAAAAAATATCTTAGAAATTTTACAATCAAAGAATTACTGCACCAAAATAATTATATCAGGTCAAGATAAGATGTAAAAATTAAAATAAGCTAATGTAAGTTAAAACAAATTTCCTGTGAGAGTTTGTGGTGTTGATGATCAGATAACAATGATATATTGGTTACGGTGCAAAATTGAATTTATAAAGAAGAAAATTCGATTGAGAAAAAAAAAAAGGAATTGAGAAGATGAAAAGGTGATCGGACAAATGTTTGGACACCGATGAATACTGTTGGATTCCACGTCTGACAAGTGCAAAGAAGGAGCTTTCTTGCAGCCAAGGAATAATTCTCCCTAAATATTCATCATTATAATAATATATTTGCCTTTTCCATACGAATTTCCTGGAAGGCATATATTGAATCAAATTGAGAGCAAATAATTCCTTCTTTACAACGAACTATGAAAGAAAATCAAATACAACTTGCTTAACGGTACAATAATCATGATTAACTATCAACTAATTCATCTACCTCATTATGAAGGCTCTGAAATCCTGTAAACTTTTTTTCTATCCACTGATGTTTTAGTCGTTTTAGTCCTCATTTAAAAATAACTTTTGTGAGTATCGTTAGAAGTTTAGATAATTTATTGATAATTGAAATTAAATTGCTAATTTTAAAAACTAAAAGCTGTTATTAAATAATTTTTTTAAAAACTTTAATGCTAATATCACACGAGCCCTTGCCCTAATTGATATATTGCACTACAATTCATCGAATTACAGTACAATGTAATTAAATATGGTGTTAGCGCGGACTATGTCTGATAAATATTAGGGTTTTTGACAATTTCAAATGGATTAATGTACAAAAGAATGACAAAGATAAAACCCCAAATATCTCTCCAAAAATGTGGTGATGATATGTACAAGGGAACTCCATCTTCCTTTAGAAATGCCTTCTCATTAAAACTTCCAGTGCCACCAAATGTACTAACATCCTGTAAGCCATACATTTGTAGTCCGCATTGGCTGCCTGATCACAAGATATATATGTAAGATTAAACAAAAGATGACCCAAAGAAAAAAGGTTGTCTCAAATATCTATTTTGCTAGTGCATGTGAGCAAAGTTAATTAACCAGAATTTAAGCCTTAATTGTCTGTATCATTAATTCTTAGGTTGTAAGGTACTATAAGTACCCAAACGAACAAGCTCAAAAAGTTAATACCACAGACAGGTTTTATTTTAGAGCTACACTGACAAACTCTTTATCTAAAAAAGAACCTGAATCTACTTTATCTTCACGTATATTGAAAATAGCTCAAGTTTATAAACTATTCTCATCAATTTTTGTTGGATAATGACATATACGTAACAAATAGTAAATATTTAGCTACTCTTTCATTTTTGGTAGATATGAAAAGACATCAGTAGGAAAGTAGGCAATCCTATTTAGACATCTATAGCGACCTGAAAGATTTCTTTTTCTTTTTTTTTTTCTTTTTTTCTAGGGAAATGCAAAACTTAACTAGTTACTTCCTTAAGTTACAACCTCAAGATCATATAAAAATTATTAAATTACAACCTCAAAGATTAGATGGTGAATTATATTGTCAGCCTCTGGGCTAGTAACTAAGAACTTTGAAAGATATGGGGAAAGTTGAAGTTTAAATTTTGGCCTCCCAATTTTTTATAATATGCTTTATAAAAGCTAATGCTGTTAGCATTTTAGTCTCAAAAAAGCTGATATGCTCATTTTTCTAATTACTACAATAGTATATTTATATCTATAAATTTATATGATGCTTCTCAGTATATAAAAAAAAGGTAAATTATATTTTTTTGATAATTTATGAAATGATTTTGCTTTCGAAACAAAAATAGAAAATAAAACCAAACTATAATTTTACCTTAGTGGAAGAAGAAGTAAGAGATATTGTAGCCGAAGAAGTTGATGATGAGGAAGGAGTTGACAATGCCAAGAGTCCTACATTATAAGCCATCTTCCCGTTCGGCTGAAGCAAGCCGTAATTCCTCTCCGACGTCGGCCCCGGTTTCAAATCCTCATTGAACAGAGCGAACAGATAAACTTCCAACCTCATCTTCGGCCTCAACGGCGTCCCTTCGTTAATCATTTGCCTCCTCAGCAAGTTCCGATTGTAAATGGCGGCGTTTTGGACCGTCGCGCCGACCTCATCTCCGTCTCCTTTCGATGGCCACCCAGTTTCCGACACCCGGACCTCGATGTCGGAGTAACCCAGCTTCGCTGTGGCAAAGATGACGGCGTCGACTTGAGCGTAGAGCATGTTGTCGTAGTTAAGCTTCGTGTAGGGATCGACCATTCCGGCGTTCCGGTTGAAGAGGACGTAGTCGAGGGAGATTTGGGTCGGGTCGTCTTTGTAGGCGAAGTATGGGTACGCATTGATCCAGAACGGCGACTTGGTAGTGGAGAGGAATTGTAGGAACTGCGTCATTACGGCAGCAACTTCTGGCTTGAAGCTCCCCGCGGACGGCGGGTACGACTGTTCGAGGACGGCGAGCGAGTTGGGGGTCGAGACTTGGATGTTCTGGTCGAGGCCGAGCTGGACGAGGGCGCTGTGGATGCTGACAATGGCAGGGACGAGGTAGCCGATCAAGGAGGTATCATCGTCGGTGAAGATTTCGTTTCCGACGGCGATTCCAGTGATTTTGGTCGCCGGAAAGTAAGGCTTTATATGGGTGCTTACCCATTGGAGCGCTTGCTGCTGGTCTGTCACGACCGGAAGCATCGAATTCTCAACGGTGACAATAAGCTCGACGCCAGAACCGGCGAATGTGGTCAAGACTTGCGGGTTTGTGTCGTAAATTCTTGCCTTTGTGATCCTGAGAGAGCTCAGGAGGTCCAGAACTTTTTCCGGCGGCGGAAGATTGTTACCGACTTGACCATAGTTGATACCGAGAGAAGAAACCTGATCTGCAAAATTATCAGAAATTAACTTCAAGGACCAAAATCATCGATCTCTATAAATTTAAACGGACACAAATGCAACAATCAAAATCTTGGGTACCTAAAATGACCGTAGGAAAAATTAGGAAAATGAACAATAGAGTCATGATTTGTGAGTTTTGGGAGGGAATTGAATTGTGAGGTTTAAAGTGTATATATAGGGAGAAGGAAAAGGAAGCTTTGAATTCCTTTCTTTGCTTGTTTGGACCTTTTTGGGTTTTTTGTGGGTGAGCTAAGAATTTTTTATTTTAAGCTTGCCTTCTTCTTGTGACATTCGTGGTTGATGTCTAAGTAATGGATTTTTAAAAGATTTGTTGGTGTTTGAGGTTTCTTGGGGGTCAATACGTCACATCCTTTTAGTTATTTGCAAACATGAAATTTCTTTTCTTTTTTTTTTTTTAAATTTTTTTTCTTTTTAAATTTTGGGCCTCCAAATTGCCTGCCGCGGCAGCTTTCTTCAGACAAAAGGAAAGGGACGAGGTTAAATCTTGGGGGCAAGCAATTTGGTTGGTGATCCCTAGATTTTGGGGTGGGTTAAAAGAAATAGAAATTTCTTAACTATGATGACAAGAGATTCTACTTTAATCTTTAGCAGTGTATTATTTAATTGACCATCTCTTATCCTTAGATTCTTATCATAAATAAGAGGTTGGCTTTCTACGTCTAGTGCTCATTTTAAGTTTTAATAGGACTACGTACATTCTACGGTATTAGCAGTCTCTCACAGTTTTACTAGCAAGTGCGATCGTCCATTGGTACAGTAAAAACCCAAGGCAGCAATGAGTAAAACTTTCTCTTCTTTTCTTTTTTATTTTTTATTGCATGATAGATCTAAAATTTTCACCGGTAATTTGGTCATCAATTGATCGAATTTATGTTTTTCGCCGATCAACTAAGGACGAATGATTGGTTGCTAAAACCTTGGTTGTTAGTTGGTTGGCGACCAACTTAGCAACTGACTTCAGCCACTACTTAGTGGCTAATGACTCTAAGATGTATTTTTGTGACAAATCAACTATTGATTGCTAGCCGAATAGCAAATAACTGAAAACTCAGTTGTCATTTTTAATTAGAATTTTAGATTTCTCGTGTAGTGTTTGACTCATACATATTACAATTAAGAGTTAGTGTAAGTGTGCAACATATGAGTAACTATTAAGGGAAGAAAGAGGTTATTAGCGATTTATTCAATCACAGGAAGCGGTATCTTCAGGATGAGTAGCTATATGCTGCTCCTAATTAGCGTATTTGCTCCTATTGTTTTGCCTTATTTATAAAAATACAACTGCATCTTAAATAGCACTTCTTATGAAATAAAAGACATGTTTTGCAAGATTGTCATTGTGTCTAGAACAACATTTCTTATGAAATGGAAATTATTTTACAGAACGACAAAATTTTCTAAATGGAGTAATACTTCGTATTGATATCAAACAACATTATTTCGAATAACAGTATTTACAAAAAGCACTTCTTATGAAATAAAATAACATTTTTATGGAACATCAAATTTGTGTAAATAGAACAATATTTCTTACTAAATGGAACAACATTATATAGAACAATATTTTTACAAAATAAATAGTATTTTATAGAATAACACATATGTATGAATAAAACAATATTTCTTACTGAATAGAACAACATTATAAAGAAACAACATTTTGTTAAGAAGTGAATAACATATTACGGAATAACAAATTTATATGAATAGAACAACATTTTTTTTACTAAGGGAAACAACATTATTCATAGAGTTACATTTTTTACATAATGAACAACATTTTGTGGAACAAAACAATTATATGTATAGAATTATATTTCTTTCTAAAGAAATAGAATTATTTATAGAACAACATTTATTACAAAGTGAATAACATAATACAGGACAACAAATTTATATAAAATTTTTTACTGAAAGAAATAGCATTGTCAATCTTAAAACTCCATAAAAGTAATCAGCAAGGATTAAACTCATATGAACTTGTTTTCTTTTATGGATTTTTGTGATAGTTTTTTTTTTAACAACAAACATTTTTATGAATTTGTTCAAACTGAAAAATTTTAATGGAATTGAACCAAATAGAATCACAGGTACCCTTGGCCCCAAGTCTCTAATTCCTTACCTCCCACAGTATTGCTCACATTGCTGCACTCAAGCTTCTTTTGTCTAGGTTTTATTACATGTATCTCTTAAGCTAAATGAATCGATATACAACTACTTCTCTTGCTCACTTAATTTCTGGAATCTCAAGATGTCACCTAGTTTTAGATTCTTCTCCTTCATGAGTCGAGTTCAGACATTTTTCAACATATATGAGTATCAGAATCACCAGACTTTTCCTTCATGAATTGGCTCCAAATTCTTCTTTTTTATGAATCGGTTCTTACTTACTCAATTTCTTATTGTTCCAATATGAGTATCGGACTTGCAAGACTTTTCCAGTTGAATCCTTGAAGTTTAGGAGAATCCCTTTAAAAGAAGGGGATGTGATTTTGTGTGTGCAGCTTTGGGATCATTAGCCTATTTAGCTTTGGGAGGTCATTACCTTCATCACCTTCTCGAAAAAGTTGCTAGTGAAATAGAAAAATGGCAAAATAGTAAATAATTGAAAAGTATGAGTATAGAGCTTACTTTAGGTGTATCTTATCCTTAGCCCTCTAGGATTCAATGGGTTTTACACTAGCGAAGTATAATTCTGGTATCTTGTTCTCATGTTAAATATATTATTTATATTTTATTCATTATCAAAAGTTGATAAATTTAACTACATATATAAAAAAAATTTAAGGATCCAAGCCATTTTTCTTGCTCTTCTAGGGTTTTATTTCTCATTCACTTTGGTGTGATTTTTCTTCTTCAACTTCTTCTTCTTCCTCCCCTAGGTCTTCAATACCTTCTACTCAAAATTTCTCTTCAAGTCCTAAAAATTACATTCGATTAAATTAACTTTTGAATTCTTTTATAATGAATTTAATTGTAATTTTAAGTTTCATTTCATTAAATTATCAATCCAGTTAAATTAATTATATCATTTGTTATTACAAAACCTACAACTAAAATAATTAAAAAACACTAAACAAGCAACTAAAAATTTTAGCCACTGGCCTAGGTAACTAACTAGTTCAAATTGCTATTATTTTCAGGCTCTAAGTTGAATATTTCAATCTCTTATGTCAGTCATTGTTCAACCGCTCATACTTAACAAATTAATGACTGAATTTTTTGTCTCCCAAATGGCATTTTCTATCTAATATGTGACTAGGATAGTAGTTGGCTTTTTTTTTTTTTTCAATCTTGTAGTGATTTTATAATAAATTGATCTAAAGTTTCTATAGTTTTATGAATTTGGTGATTTCAACCCCAAAAATAACCAATTTTTTCTTGTATGTGCTTGTATGAAACTGGGATAGAGTTGAATGTTTATGGTAAGAAGATTTGAGATCTTTGACGAGTTAGATGAGGTTAAGGAGGTGAGACAAGCAGAGACTTGACCAATGGTGCTTGATGAATGCGAGATAGTTAGTAACAACCATTGTTAAATGACCTTGTTTTAGTGGTAGTTATTATGAATTCCGATAAAGTATGATTAGAATTTTCTTATGTATGTATACTTATTAGTTTTATATGTCTACTTTATGGGTTTGCAATGTTTGCCAACTAGAGTAAAATACCGTGCTTCTAAGTTGCATGTATCTGATTTGATTTGTTTGATTCTGGAGCATGGAAAATTTCTTTTCTCAAAAATCATTTAGTATTCTTGTTTCTTGGGTTAGTTTGATTCTATAGCAAGAACCATTGATTGATTTTGAACCTTATTTTGTTTAATTGTATAAATCTTGTTATATGAGTTTAGAGATTTGAAAATTGTACAAATATTTGTCCAAAATTGACTTGTATATATGTAAAAGTAAGGCTGTAATGTATAATTATGGAGTTTTCAGTGTGAAGCCTAATATAAGAAACTTAGTTACTTTTGTACAAAACTAGTTGCTATTGTACAAAATTGAATTATTATTATACAAAATTGGTTCCTCTTGTACGAAATTAGCATTAAGAACGATGAACAAAAGTTTATTCCAGGCAACCACCTAAAAGCTTAAATAATTTAACCTGTCATTTCTTTGTGTTGATTGAGGCATATGAGAATGATTGGTTCATAGAAACATGGAAGAAGTTCTAGTTTGAAAAAGGAGAAAATCCATGAAGGTGACAACACCAAGCAAAGGAAAGCTATTGAGCTACCAATAAATAGAAACAATATTTGGCATTTTCTTTAACTTTCTGTGGTTACATGAGCAAAAAGGAGAAAGGTTTTTTTTTTCTTAATAGAAACAAAGTAGGAGGATGGTGGCATTCAAGCATTACTTAGGTTTTTTTTTCTTAAAGGAAACAAAGTAGGATGATGGTGGCATTTGAGCATTGCTTTGTTTGTTCTTAGTCATCAATATTAGGAAATAAAGGTGATGAAAATTAAGGATAATGATGGATTCACAAAATTAATTGCCAGAGTAGCATCTATTGAACTCAGCAAAGGTGTCGAGGTAGGGTCTAGTGTAGGCTATTCGTCTACATCACATCTTTCATGCCTATGTTGCAATTTAGAATTGATACTCACTATGGCGTCTTATTCTTCCAAAAAGATTAGCTCAGAGGCGGCTGGAGTGGGGTTGGGGAAAGAGGTGTAAAAAAGTTGGGCTAAAAAAATTAGGTTTGCATAGGATTTAAGGGCATTACATGGGACTGTAGTGGTTTTGGAATCAATTCAACAATGACTTTAGGTTTGTCCAAACCAATTGCTCTTAAGTGTTCAAAAGGGCTTTTTGCTGAGCCTGTGGGTATGTTTGAAGAGAGTTGTGAAATTTTGGGCTCTATTTCACCTTTTATTGTTGGCAATGTTTCTCATATATCTTGCGACATCTCTTACCTATTCCAAAGAAAGGAGATGGCGTTGAGCCTTCTAAATGTTTGTCTTCAGTTCCTCAAATCCATAATAAGCCATTGTTGCTTTTAGGGTCGAGTATTCATACTGATGACAACTAAGAAAGGTTGGATTTAGAATTACGAGTGGAAGCACCATTTTTTGGTACATCTTAGTCTAAGACAGAGGCCTTAGAAGCAATATTAAGTATCAAGTCCAGAAAGGCCATCGATTAAATTTAGTTCTTATTTTGGATTTTAGGTCTGCAGGAAAGAGTAATGCTCATGGTTTAGAATTAGGAATCATGATGAATCCTTTGCATGTGCTTTATCTGATTGAGATTGTCCATGGCAAAATTAGTGATGACTCATTGCAATCGAGTTCTTCCTCTTAGGTTGATAGATTTTTGTAAAGGGTGTGCAAACTAGCATGTTTCTCTTTTGAGGAGTTTGGAGCCTTGGTTATAAAATATGTTAAGGAAGTAGATAGGAAAAGAGGATTGTTGAAGTGTTCTTCACAAAGTAAATAGGTAATGTAGAGAAATATGAGATACCATAAATCAGGAGCTAAAAAGATTGGAGAGCTCCATAAATCATGACAATAGGAAAAGGAGTCCCAAGAAGGAGAATTTAGGTAGTGAGGTGGGAGCTATTTCTTCAAATTTGGAGAATACAAATTTGGAAATGGGTTTAGATAGCCAGCCAATTGTTTTACTCTCCTCCAAGATAAGGCTGACTTCAGGGATTCCAATGAGAGTTATATAAGGGGTTTTGCCCTTTTAGTGCCGTGGGATAGTTTTAGGGGGTTTTGTTTAGTTCTTTTTCTTTTTGGTGTTGGGATTCAATCCTTCTTGTGGTTTGGAGTTTGTGCTATGGTCCATTACATTTTCCTCTGAAATGATGTTTGCATCTTTTTTACTTTTAATAAAATTATTTGTTGGCGATAAAAAAAAAAAAGGCCGTGATCAATCTGGAATACTTTAGCGGTTAGGGACTAAAATGAGATAAACACTAAACGTCATGGACCATGGGTATTTTTAGCCCATTCATTGATCATCTATCTTTCTGATACAGATGAGCAGTGACGGTGATGGAGCTTAATACTATGAGACATTGGTCCAACATGAGCTAACACGCAAAAGCAGCAAAACAGAACCAAACCTTAAAAGAAAGACAACAAACTTAATTACAGTTTTTTCATTAAAGTAATATTTCAAGTTCTGAAGATGTACACATGTTTCCCACGAGCTACTGACAAATTAACTTTCATTCTTATGGCTTTGTTGGTATATGGTAAATCCTCATCTATAAAAATTAAAGTACGAGTTTTACGGCCAAAATATGAACCCTATTACACAACAGTATCAGGGCTAACATTAAAGTTTTTAAAGACTATCTAAAAATAACTTATAATTTTTAGGTTTACAATTCAAAAAGAAAAAAAAAACTAAACTATGGACTCTAACGGTAAATGATATTTTTTCAGCAGTGAGTTGTCCACAAACAAGACTGTTATAGGGACATACATGTCTTCAAATTAGAAACGTTAATATAGATGACTCAGATGGTCAAATATATATGTACTTCAAACTGCTTTTTGTGAAGAAGACGAACGAGAAATGTTTTTAACCATTAACTTTGGCAAGAAAATTCATGGAAAGGTGCAACTGACGCAATTTTGACAAAAGAAATCGGCGCACAAAAGTTGTTCTCTAGTAAGTGGATAAGGAAGTACGTCGGAATTATGACTTATGAGTTGGAGTTTGTATCTTGAATCGAGGCTGCTAATCCATAGCCATAAAAAAGATTCAAGAAAGTTCTGCTATTAAAGTAAATTAGCAGCCCATTCATTTTAATTAAATTAAATTAAATTTAAAATATTTATTTTTAATTTTACATTTTTTATACTTGAAATCATTTCCATTTAAAAATAAATAATATAAAGAAAGGAGATTTCATTCAAAAATAATATTATTAAATTTTTATAATTTTTTAATATCTAAAAAAATAAAAATTTATAAAATTAAATAATATCATGAAAATTTTATAATAAATATATTCCTACATGTAGATAATATTATTTTCCAAATACATTGGTTTAGATAAAAAATAAAAAAATAAGAATAATTTATTTTGAATTAAGTTGACTTAAATTAAAATAAATTAGATGTAAAAACTCATTAATATTGTAACTGAATTATATTATAGTTAATCAATAACTAGAAGTTCATGAAATTAGTGGATTGCTAAAAATCAAATTTAAATCAAATTCTTTTCATAAATATGTGTATCCTTCTTATATTTGAAACTCGTAAAAATATTTTTCCTCCGGAATCAAAATAAGAAATTAAATTTGAGGCATCTGTGCTTTCTGCTTTTTTTATTCCCTTTCCCAGAGGAGCTTGAAAAATATAATACTACCAATAAAATTTATGCGATTTCATAGTCTTTTTTAACAGTATATTTTGTTAAAGCATTAGATTAAAGGATTTAAAAATAAACTGAACAAGTAGACGCGTCTAGCAATGTGCGAGAATCAAGTGAGTCGAGTGTCGGAAAGTGTTGAGGCTAAAATGTTGGACATATAGGAGGCTTCTAATTAGGCAGCGCAATCTTTTTTACTTTTTTACTTTTTTTTTTGTCAACTAACTTTTGGTTGCCACGTAATACAGAATAGGGATGTCAACAAAACATCAAAATCCTACATGAGCTGACTCTCCTTAATCCACCCGCTCGACCTTTTGTTGTAGTCCGTTTATTTTATTTGAGGTATATCCCGTTTTTATGAAATATTTACACTTATTCTCTTAAAAGTTAATTCCATTAATTATTGTTAAGATGAAAAAAAAAAATTTCATTTTACACTCTTAACATTTTTCAATCGATAACTTTATCTCAAACTTTTGGATATGATGAGCTAGTGTATACTAGATCTCGGGTCAACCATATAAACCCGTACTTTCTCATCACTCAAAGCCTATTCAATCTTGATGGGTCATTTTATCTAACAATCGGCAAAGACTGTCGCTAATTCAAGTGGCAGTAGGTCATCAACTAAAGTTTCCATGGAGATCCTCATTGGAGTTTAGATGATGATGAAATAGTTTTATTCAAATCATGGAACAAGAGGACAAGAGCAAAAGCAGAAAACTACTATGGATGTTAGCTTGGGATTTGAGGTTGAGAAGCCAAGCAAAAGCACATCAAATGTGACACTCTTATCGAGTCTTAAAGAATATTGCATTTTGCTTTTCTTTTTACAAATTCATGTGGAGAAGTCTTTGTTCATAAGGGTTCACCCATTTGATCTTTCAAAGGTTCTAGTATTATAATATTTTTGCTTTTCTTTCTAATAAACTTGTTGGTATGGATAGAGGAACGTTATAGTTTGTTAAACGCTTTTTATTTACCATTTTCAACCTTTCAATTAACTTAACAGCTAAATTAAAACTAGCATTAAGATCAAAAGGTCATCTTTTTTAGAAGTGGATGCAAAGAAGAAACGAGAATTTGATTATGTTGCTTTTCTTAATTAAGCTTATGGTTGCTTTCATGAATACAATTTCCTTTCTTATTTGCAAAAAAAAAAAAAAACTCAAAATCATACATGGTAAAAAGGAGAGAACCTAGAATCCTGAATGGTGGTGGAGGTAAGGTCTCAATAGAGGTAGAGGCAGAGGATGATGGGAGTGGAAAGGAATAGAGAGAGTTGAGGCAGCTCATTAAATGAAGAAGTTGGGGATACAAAGTTATTGAGTGAAGAAAGCTAGGAGGCTAAAATAGATAATGGAGGGCTTGCAAGCATAGAAGCTTTAAGGATGAACAAAGATCTATTAGTGATAAGTTATGGACCTATCACAAGGAAGAGGGCAAAGGACATGCAATAAGCACTCAAGACACCCATTCTGGAGCATATGGAGTCACTTTGTGTCATACAAACTTCCAACATACCAAAAGGTACCAATGAGCCAAATTCATTTATTTTCATCAATAAACTAAAGATAAAAGCTGAAGAATCCAAGGGAAACTACCAAAAATTGGGAAAAATGCCCATGAGGCCCAATGGTAGCTAAGGGTGCACCCGGGAGCCCCTTTGGAGCCCTTCCTACACAGTTGGATGCTTCACCCAAAATTTTTTGGTTTCTCTCATTTATTTCATATTTTCTACATATTTTTTAGGTTAAATAACTTATTTATGGGGCATGTTAAAAAGGGCACACAGGTTGGACACATAAAGGGTGTTCAAAGTGTGTATTAGTGTCCTATTGGCACTATAATTAGTCTTTTGTTTGGTTTGGCACTTCTAGTTCATTTTTACTAGGTATGGTCAAAAACCCTAGCTAGGATTACTATAAATACATGCTATATTTTTTGGGTTTGACATAGATTAATAAGATTATAAGTTGCTTTGTGCAATTCTCCTTTTTTATTCTATTTCAACTTCTTGGCACATTGGTGCTTTCTCTATTTGTTTTTTTTTTTCTAATCAAATTTCTTCCAACTCCTTTACTGTAGTTATTTTCTCATTTAAGTCTATCTCTAGCTTCCTTTCTTTCTCCATTACTCAATTTCTTCCATTTTTGGTTCAGCCATAAAGAAGAGTACAAGGTTCTTTGGAGATTACTTGGAATATAAGGCATCCATCAAGTGGTATCATAGATAGAACTCCGAGACAAGACCAATCTATCTTATTTTGAGTTCATTTAGCTTTCTTTTCCATTCATTCTTGCATTATTTCATCCATCTTAATTTGTTTTGTTCTTGTTTCTTTCATATTGCATTGTTTGTGCTCAAATCATCCAAACAGTGCCATTCTTGTTCTTCCTTCATGTAAGTCCTTCCAAAAAGTGTTTTAAGTCATCATTTGTATGTCCTGCATCCAAAATATCTAGAAAATACTAAAAATAATTTCATTTTTAATATGCCTAAGTTCCATTCTTTTATTGCAAGTTTCATTTTTTTAATTCTTTTTGTTGCAAGAATTGATTTTCTTTGTTTTCTTTTGCGGTAAGAAAACATCTTGTGGCTTTGAAATTCCTTCTCTTACAAAAAAAATTAAAAAAAACCTAAATACAATC
Organism: Aquilaria sinensis; assembly: GCA_005392925.1. Lineage (NCBI taxonomy): Eukaryota > Viridiplantae > Streptophyta > Magnoliopsida > Malvales > Thymelaeaceae > Aquilaria > Aquilaria sinensis. Next base: position 1,176,145 of record SMDT01000330.1, read on the forward strand.
TTTTCAATAATATCATTTTATAACAAGTGAAGTTCATTTTTAAAGCAAAACATAGTTTACTTAAAACCCTAATTTTAATCAAAACCCTAGTTTTCTATATCTTGTCCTTTCAATCTTTTAGTGTAAGAACATCTTATTTTTATGATTTCTCAACATTTCCTTTCTATTTTCTTTCTTTCTTAGAAGAGCTTGAAAGGTTATGAAGGATTTCAAAATTGTTAGTGTGCTTTGAGTTAGTTTTCTTAGAACTTGAAAGATTTGGTTGTATAAGCAACTTTCCACTAACAAATTAAGACAAAAGAGTGTTTTTGTGAGGATCTCTGATTTCAGGAGCCATGTCTAAAGACCCAAAATAAAACATGTAGGGAGTTGATAGCTTTACCATACAAGCTATGTGTTCACAATTCAAGCTTGTGTTAGAGAAACTAAGGGAGAATGAGAGGATATGAGAGAGCTAAAAAATGCGAAAGAAGAAGTTGAGTTCTAAACAAGCACCAACTAAAGGGATCTTATGCCAAATTCTAGAGAAAATGCCACTAAGAAGGAACCTAACTACAAGCCATGATCCATATGTCTATGAGGAGGAGGAGCTTGAGAGCACCACTTATCTACCACCACCAAGGAGACCTGTTGATAGCCGAAGTGCTATCGCCCTGACCACTGACTTCGGAGGAGGGGGCCACATGCCTGACATATATGACCTCGGATTCCCCATCGTACCGTCCTCGGAAAATTTCCATATCGCCTCTCCATCAGAGGACGAACGAACTGACTTTGGAAGAGTGGGTAACCCCGGAGAGACGGTATCACCCCGGGGAGAGGTCCCTGTTCGTCCCCCTGAAAAGTAACGTCGGCCGAAGGGACCTCGGAGGAGCGATGGGTGACGCAAAGGAGTCTCTGACATGTTCACCCGTACGCACTAGACGTTGACCTCAAGCATTCTGACAGGCCACTGTAGTCTGTGCTCTGGCACACTGAGACACGATTCTCGACAAATCACTGCCCGAGAAAGCCTGCATACGGCTGAGCCCTTTTTTCTGCTTAGAGGTATGGATGGCATCCGTCCATACACGTGTCACAATCAGAGGGGCTCATTTTCCCTTATTTACAGCAGGAAAGGCTCTTGAGAAAAGGGGGAGATGAGACCTTTTGGAGGGCTCCAGAGTTCTAGCCTTCTCTTTTCTCTCTAAACATGCCAGAAAAACGCCTCCGATGAAATTCTTCCCCTTATGTGCATGCCGGAGAAATACCCCCCGCAAGTCTATTTTATGCTCGTTCTGTGCCATTTAGAGGCACTGACTTGGGCGTCGGAGGCTCCTCCTCGGGAATACACACCGGGGACCTCCTAACCCCTGTTTTCTGTATGTTTCAGGCCAGACTACTTGAGGGTGTCCCATTTTCAGGCTCTCTCTAGCACCGGAAATCTTTTTTGGCCACTGCCATCCATCACCGGACGGCCACGCACGACATTCCTCAGGAGGTCCCTGTTACCCCCGTCGTGGAGCCACGGCGGGAACACAAAGATGGCGTACACGACGCCATCATTTGGCGCCGTCTGTGGGAAATTATCCAGGCAGCCGTGGTGAAAAACTCAGCGTTCTAAGGACAAAAGGCTCCCTGAGGTCCCCGTCCGTGCCGGAGACTCGCCCGGCAGCCGAACAATTAAGGAACAAGGACTTCCCATCTCGGGGATGATCATCCTCCGGATATCGCCGTGGCTTTCCTGCATAGTTTCCCACGCGTCACCGTGGTTGAAATACTGCAGCGGATAGGCCGAAGATGTTCGTGTGCAAATATCGAGCCGAAGTCTCCTCTCTCAATCCTTTCGACGAGGAGAGTAGAGGTGACCCAAGAGCTCAGGGGGAAACAAAGAGTAGTGGGATGAATACCCAAAGGACGTGCTTTCCTTCGAAACATGATGGATGGGAAAGGTAGATTCGGTGCCGTCCAGACCAAAAAAAAAAAAAAAAAGAAGAAAAAAAAAAAAAAAACCCCCCCCCCCCCCCCCCCCCCCCGCCCCCCCCGCGGCCGTCAAAAGAGTTCGGGCCAAAGAAAGGTTGCTGTTCCTCAGACAGCAACACCAAGCCCACTACCCTGAAAAGACGACTACGCGTTGATATTAAATAGGCAAAAGGCTATGATCCTACTCCAACGGACACACTACCATCGTCCAAAAAGGAGTCACCCCCGCGCGACGTCAGAGGGAATAGAGTAAACGGGCAAGTGCGCCGAACTCCAAAGATACTGCATCGCGCACAAGTCTAGAGGGGCAATATAACCCCAGGCGTCAGCAGACTATTGCCGAAAGTCCAGAAACAGAAAAAGGGAAATCCAACGAAGACCGAGTATAGGCGAAAGCCAAAAGAAAGAACTCCCGGCCGAAGGAATCCCAGGCGCAAAAACACTGCGACACTGGAACGGTACCTCGGAGGCCCGAGGATGGGGAAGTCACCTGAGTTAGCATATTCGGTTAACAAAGTGTTGAATCACCCAAGCCCGGCATTGCTGGGAACAAAAACCTGGGACAAGGGAAGGAAAAATGCCCCACAAAGAGGCATCTTCCAAAGATCCTGATGAAATGGCAAAAAGTACAGAAAATGTTCCGGATAGTCTTCCTTGATTGAAGAGGAACAACGTCGGAAGGGAAGCTCAGGCCCATTATAGAAAGGCATCGGCAGAAAGAGGTGCAGAACAACGCGCAAAAAGAGGTGCGAACAAGTGCGTCCAAAAAGGACGAGAATGGCCAAAAAGAAAAAACGCACCAGCACCCAAAAGACTGCCTTCGGAATAAAATACCCGAAAGACTCCCGTCGGAGTGGGTAACCTCGAGAGACTGCCCTTAGCCCTCGGCAAATACGGTTCATTGCCAACAACGCCTGAAGCAAAATGCTACGAGAAAACAGTAAACCACCTCGTTTGGCGAGACAAGACAAAACCCCTACTGATCAAGCAGGCAAAAGGCATACAAAAGCTTGCTTAAAGGAACATGATGCATGAAGATGGCATATTATTGCCGGCAGCATAACGGCTTCAGTCTTTAGACAAAGGAGGCCAAAAAGTTCGCCATTAAACTTCGGAGTGAAATGACATTTCGGTTCACTAGCTTAGTTCTAAGGCAACAAGCAACTGGAGCCCCCGAAGTGGAGCCCCCGAATTGAAGTATGCACAAGGGACTATAGAAAGGTTAGGAGAAGCAGAGGGGAGAAGACCCAGAATGGCCGAGAAAATTCCTTGATAAAATTGGGAATTATCAGACAAACTTCCCGAAAAATCAAGGAGGAAAAACCTTCCTTACTCGCCTACAAAGACCAGTGCCCACTTGGAGCAATACAGCTACCAAGTGAAGCGCGAGTGATTCGGTGGAAAGAGGAAATAACCTCGGTTTGACAACTGAACTCGACCGATTAGCCAAACACCGAAAGAAGAACGAGCTCGGAAGGAATGCTTGGCAAAAGATTCTATATCCTCGAATTAGGGGAACGAGCTCGAGCCACTCCTTGGAGCATGAACGAGCTCAGGAGAGGTGCCTTCTCCGAAAAAGGCGGCCGTGGGCGCAAAATTGCACCAAATGCCAAAAGCAGATCTCGTTCTCCGAAAGGCCAAAAACCGAACCCCGAGAACTTCGGCCGCTAAGAAAAAGGACCTCGCTTCCCGGTTTGACGACTGAAATCGACCACCAAAAAGAGAACAAGCTCGGGAGGAATACTCGGCAAAGAAAGAAATAGCCTCGAATGGGGAACCAAACTCGAGCCACTCCCTGAAGCGTAAACGAGCTCTGGAGAAGTGTCTTTCTCCGTAAAAGGTGGCCATAGGGGCAAAAGTGCGCTGAACGCCAAAAGGAGATCTCATTCTCCGAAGGGCCAAAACAGAACCCCGAGGACTATCTCAGGGGAGAACTTTGGCCACCAAGAAAAAGGACCTCGCTTGATTCAGGGCAAGGCCTGAAAGAGAGCATTATCAGCTTGGCAGCATCAAAGGGAGAAAATTGAGAAATATCCTAGAAGAGTTCTATACTTAGAATTTTGTTCTATACTTAGAATTTTTAGGTAAACAGGCGGTACTTAGAGAAATTTCTCTTTTCTACTGCACAGGTTACCCGCCGAACAAGGCTGAAGCACGCATGCTCAAAGGCTATGTTTTCCTTCTCTAAAAAGAAGGTCGGCACGGTGTCCATCAAAGGCAATCAACGAGGACAGACTAGTGTTCGCCTGAAAGTCTTTGATAGTCGAGAAAGCGAGATCGGCCAGCAGAAAGGGCAAGGAATGACTTTCCAAAATCCCTTAGCCGAAAGTAGCCAGGGCAACTAGAAAACAAAAATTGCTCAAGCCAGACAAAGCAAATAAATGAAGAAAAATCCATTAAAGAAGGTCTTTGGTACAAGAGGAGTACAAGAGAAGCACGAAAAAAAAAAAACCCTAGGATGTCTAAGGATCCCCAGCGACGCGAGAAGTTCCGGCTCCCGTGTCTCTAGCCGTCGCCTTCAGCGCAAGTAGAGGAACAGGTGGCAGGTTCAGGTGATCAGCTTTCGACCAAGTCCACCGAGGACCCTTGGGAATATCCAAGGCCACAAGAAAAGAGGTCTCGAGGTCCGGGTATCGTTGCAGAAATTGATGACGAGCTAGACAGAAGCCGTCCTGAAAGGACACCTTCGACATTTGGACGGCTTTGTCCCTTTCTACGTCTAGCAAGTCCGCCTCATTCTCAAGACCAGCAACCTCTTTCTCGAGATCCAGGATCTCCTCCTTAAGATCGGTAATCCTCCTCACCAATCCCTTTACGTTCCTTCTCTTCATCACACTCCTCCTCAGAAAATAGACCCTGGCTTGAAGAGCTGCTTTTTCGGCGAGAGTTTTCTTCAGAAGGGCAGCTTCTTCTTCTTTCTCCTTCTGAATAACCTCATTGGCCGAAGTCAAACGCACAACCTCCTCGCCAAGGTCCCGCATTTTGCGGGAAAAGTCCTTCAGGAGGTCCGATTGGCCTATTAGGAACTCATCCCGGAGCTGGACCACCTCCTCCCTGGCTATGCGCCTCAACTTGACATTAGCTATGTCCGAGTTAATACAGAAGAGCCTGGCCTTCTCTAGTTCACTTTCAGCCTGAGCTCGGGCAGAAGACTGCTCGGCCGCCCAAACTCGGAGGTGCTCACTGTACCCCAAAAGCAGCATAAGGGAAGGCAAAACACTTGGGCAAAAAAGAGGAGGCCAAAAGGATCACCTGAGCGGCGCGCTCAGAACTCTAGTGGCGAGGATATCCCCAGAAGCACACTCCTCGGCAACTGCCTTAGAAGAAGCCTCGGTAAGAACACCCCTCGCCATCTAGGGAGCCATCTCTTGACAATCCCTGGGGAACAAGTTCATGTCCTCCGTGAAAGACCAAAACGGCTCCCTCGGAACCTTGTCTTTTGGGAGAAGGGAGTCCCGAAGAGCCTGTCTTCAGGCATGGTCAACCATCCATACTGGGGCCGCTCGGTCCTCTGTAAAATGGAGGGGCGCAAGTCAGGAAGAGCTCCCTGAAAGCACAAGTTATGAGGGAGGAGGTGTCAAAAAAGAATAGGACACAAACCTGGCGCAACCCCGGTAGCCTCCTCCACAAAGGCCGGAATGTGCTTGCGTTTGTCCTTGCGACGTCTCTCCAGCTTTTTAACAATAGGACTCTCGAGCAAAGAGCCTAAAACCTCCACCGACGAAGTAGGACTCGACGGAGTGAAAAGGGTGACTACTCCGGCGGGCACCTCGACTGCAGCAGTAACAGCTTGAAAAGATGTTGCAGCTACGTCGGAGGGGGTAGCAACCCTGGTGGATATCGGAGTGACATCAACCATGGCGAAGGTTGCAATTGCGTCGGTGGAAGTGGCTATCACATCTGTTGAGATAGCAACCTTGGTGGAGGTAGCAATAACTTTATCGACCTCCACCACATCTTCCGAAGGTGGAGTAAGGACTCTCTTCTTTGACTTCTTGGCCGAAGACGGTCCGCTCCCAGTAGACTTATGTCTTTTGAAGCCACTTTTCTTTGCTTGTTCTCCCTTCTCTACCTGACCAAGGAAGAGACTCTTGTAGTAGGCGGAAGAATCGTTAGCCATCTCTGACAAAGGGGGAAAAGCATCAGTATGAGTCCAAAAAGGGGCACTGAAGTTGAAGAATGTGAGTCCAAAAGCGGTTAGCCAAAAAAGAAGCTTCCGGGAAGAAAGGAAAACGTCAGCAAAAACCGAAAAAATATGACTTCGGGAGGCTGAGAAGTTAGCAGAAGTCGAACGATTCCTGAGGAAGGCATTCACGAAAAGCCTTGCCGAAATCAGGATTCTTGGATGCCGTCGTAAATAATGGCCGGAAATCGCTCCGCCGTGCAGACCGTCGCTGAAAGAGATGTCGTCGTAAATAATCACCGGAAATCGCTCCGCCGTGTAGACCGTCGCTGAAAGATATGAAAAAGGCGAGAGAAAGCGAGAACAAGAGTGAGAGTGAAGAAAAAACAAATGAGAAGAAAGGCAAGGGGAAGCTTATATAGAGCAGGGAAGGGCAATTGAAAAGGCGTCATAACTACTGCGTGGGAGCGAAACGTCACCATAATTACCCCTCCCGCGCAAAAAGACGTGCCATACCAATTGACGCTTGCCACGTGTCGACCATCACGAGAAACTAGGGCATGTTTTCTGACATCCCAAAGATTGGGGTGCATCCCCAGACTGACACGCCCAGTTTCAAGGCATGACAGATCTAAGATGGAAAAGACAAGATTGGAAATCTTGGCGACACCGAAAGACAGGTATGCGACATCCGCCCGGGCAAACTATGCCCTTAAAATGGCGAAGTACCTTCCTTGCAAATGATATAAGCTGGATCTTCTGAAAGTGCTCCCGAAAGGACTACAGGCCGAAGTCACACTTCAGCTTTCCGAAGGAGGGCATGTGATAGCCGAAGTGCTATCGCCCTGACCACTAACTTCGGAGGAGGGGGCCACATGCCTGACATATATGACCTCGGATTCCCCATCGTACCGTCCTCGAAAAATTGCCATATCGCCTCTCCATCAGAGGACGAACGAACCGACTTCGGAAGAGTGGGTAACCCCGGAGAGACGGTATCACCCCGGGGAGAGGTCCCTGTTCGTCCCCCTGAAATGTAAAGTTGGCTGAAGGGACCTCAGAGGAGCGATGGGTGACACAAAGGAGTCTCTGACATGTTCGCCCGTACGCACTAGACGTTGACCTCAAGCATTCTGACAGGCCACTGTAGTCCGTGCTCTGGCACACTGAGACACGATTCTCGACAAATCACTGCCCGAGAAAGCCTGCATACGGCTGGCCCCTTTTTTCTGCTTAGAGGTATGGATTGCATCCGTCCATACACGTGTCACAATCAGAGGGGATCATTTTCCCCTATTTACAGCAGGAAAGGCTCTTGAGAAAAGGGGGAGATGAGACCTTTTGGAGGGCTCCAGAGTTCTAGCCTTCTCTTTTCTCTCTAAACATGCCAGAAAAACGCCTCCGACGAAATTCTTCCCCTTATGTGCATGCCGGAGAAATACCCCCCGCAAGTCTATTTTATGCTCGTTCTTTGCCATTTAGAGGCACTGACTTGGGCGTCGGAGGCTCCTCCCCGGGAATACACATCGGGGACCTCCTAACCCCTGTTTTCTGTATGTTTCAGGCCGGAGTACTTGAGGGTGTCCCATTTTCAGGCTCTCTCCAGCACCGGAAATATTTTTCGGCCACCGCCATCCATCACCGGACGGCCATACACGACATTCCTCAGGAGGTCCCTGTTACCCCCTTCGTGGAGCCACGGCGGGAACACAAACGATGGCGTACACGACGCCATCACCTGTGATGGGCAGTATAGAGAAGGCTCAAATCTCAACACAATCAAGTTGCAAATCCAACAATTTAGGGATAGAAGTAATTTAGAAGCATTTCTTGAATGGGTGCCTAAAGTGGAGATGATCTTTGGATGCTAGACTTATTTGGAAGATAAGAATGTAAAAGTTTGCCACTTCGGAGTTTATTGATTATGCACTTACTTAGTGGATATAGGATGTGAGATTAAGGCAAAGAAACAATGAAGAACCTTTTCAAAAATGGGGAAAATTGATGGCTCTTATGAAGGTTGTCACAAGGGTCAGTGTTAGTGGAAGATTACTACAAGGAGTTGGAGGTGACCTTGATAAGGGCTAATGTAGATGAAGACTGAGACACAACAATGGCAAGGTTCCTACATGGCTTAAACCCTAAAATTGCTAATTTGTCAACTTGCATCCTTGTGTAAAGCTAGAAGATATGATGCATATGACTATCAAGGTAGATAAGCAATTGAAGAAAAAAGGGGTAGCAAAGTGTCAACCAAAACCTAGCCCTATTATAAGGTAAAATTAGGCCAATAAGGCTAGGAAGGATGAGCCAAAGAAAGAGGAGTTCAAAAACAAGGGCAAAACACCTTTCAAAGGCAATCCAGAAAGACCTAAAAAAGGTACTTTTGATTCTAAGAATGGTGTTAGAAATCATGATAAAGTGTGTTTTGAGTGCAATGGAAGTGCGCATTATGCAAGAGAATGTGTCAATAAAAAAACCTTGGTGTTGAATGACAAATGAGAAATTATGACTGATAAAAGTGATCAAGAGGACCAAGGTGATTTGGGTATGCTTGAGAAAGTGTATGACACTAATGTGAAGTATGTGGGGGAAAGAGTTACACTTGTGGCAATGAGAGCTTTTAATGTTCAAGTCAAAAAGAAGAATGATAAAAAAGAAAACATATTTCATACAAGGTGCCATATTGGAGGAAATGAATGTAGGATGATCATTGATGGTGGAAATTGTACTAACATTGCTAGTATTAATTTGGTTAATAAATAACAGCTTCTAGCAACAAGAAACCCAAGACCTTATAAGCTACAATGGCTCAACAATGAAGATGAGATCAATGTAACAAGGCAAGTGATGGTGTCCTTCAAGATTAGGTGGTATGAAGATGAAGTCCTTCATGATGCTATACCTGTGGAGACTAGTCACATACTTTTGGGTCAGCCATGACAATTTGACAAGAGGGTGACCCATGATAGATTCAAGAATATGTACTTATTATAGTTGAATGAGAAAACCATCACATTGGTGTCACTTACACCATAACAAGTAATGGAGGATCAAAGAAGATTCATGGTAAAGCTGAGAGAAAAATAAATGAAAGGAAAGATGAGAGCCTAAGTGAAAAGAAACTTGAAGGAAAAGTTGAGAGAAAATTAGAAAGAAGTGAAAAGAGAGGCCTTGAGAGGAAAGAGAAAGTTAAAAGTTCTCAAGGGAAAAATCAAGAGGGGCAAGTTGAGAGAAGAAAATAGGGTCTTATGATAAAAATGAGTAGAGTAATGAAAGCCTTAAGAGCACACAGACTAGTCCTATTTTTACTTTTTAAGAAAAATTTCTTTCTTTCTAGTGACTAAACTAACAAGCTTTCATGTATTATTATATCTTTGTTTAAGAGTTTAAGGATACGTTCCTAGATGAACCAAGTGGTTTGCCACATTTCAGGGGCATTGAATACCTGATTGTCTTAATTCCTAGAGCTCCCATTCTAAACAAGGCTGCACATAAGAGCAACCTTGAGGAGATAAAGGAAACACAAAGGCAAGTGGAGCATTTGTTGGCTAAGGGCTATGTAAGAGAAATCTTAAGTCCAAGTGCCATGTTTGTGATCTTGGTGCCTTAAAAAGATGGAACTTGGAGAATGTGCATGGATTGTAAGTTTATCAACAAAATTGTCGTTAAGTGTAGACATCTTATTCCTAGACTTGATGATATGCTTGATAAGCTGTATGGTTCTGCTAGCATTTCTAAGGTTGACCTTAAGAGTGGATATTATCAAATTAGAATTAGGGATGGGGCTGAAAGGAAGACTACCTTTAAAACTAAGTTTGGGCTTTATGAATAGTTAGTGATGCCATTGGGTCTTATTAAAGCTCCTAGTACTTTTATTTAATGAACCATGTTCTTAGAGATTTCATTGGCAAGTTTGTTGTTGTTTACTTTGATGATATCCTAGTTTATAATAAGAACTTGCATGAACATATTGAGCATTTTAGGCAAGTATTAAGGACATTAAGGGCACAAAAGTTGTATGCAAATCTTAAAAAGTATTATTTTTTTGCTGACTATGTGATATTTCTTACTTCTGTTGTGCGTTGTGAGGGTATAGAGGTTGACCAAGAAAAATTAAGGGTTGTACAATAGTAGACAACTCCAAAGTCAATTTCGGTGGTAAGATTTTTCCATGGACTTGCTAGCTTTTATTAGGAGGTTTATAAAGAATTTTTCTAGCATTGTAGCCTTGAATGTAACTTTTCAAAAGACTATAGGCTTTAAGTAGGAAAAAGCTAAAGATGGTGCGTTTAAGCTTTTGAAGCATAAGTTGAGCAATGCACGTGTTTTAGCTTTGCAAAAATTTTCTAGGACATTTGAAATTGAATTTGATACTTGTGGATATGGTATAGGTGTTATTTTCATGCAAGAAGGGTAACTCATAGCTTGTTTTATTGAGAAATTAATGGGTCATCCTTAAACTACCTAATATATGACAAGGAGATGTATGCCTTAGTGAGAGCATTTGAAACTTGGCAACATTATTTATAATTAAAGGAATTCATCATACATACATGCCATTAATCTTTAAGAACTTAAAAGGCCAAGAAAAGCTCCATAGGAGTCATGCAAGGTGGGTAGAGTTCATAAAGTCCTTTCTATACCATATCAAGTACACACAACTTAAGGAAAAAGTGGTGGCTGATGCATTATCTTATAGGTATGTTCTACTTTCTACTTTGGATGCAAAGGTATTAGGATTTGAGTAATTGAACGAATTGTATGCTCAAGATTCTAATTTTGGTGAGTTATAGCTAAATGTGTCAATTTGAGTTTTGATAAGCTCTATAGATTAGATGGCTTTCTTTTTAAGCCAAATAGGTTGTACATCCCTAAAACATCTTTGAGAGAGTTTTTACTATAGGAAGCTCATAGAGGAGGCTTAATGGAGCACTTTGGTTTTGAGAAAACACTAAGTGCAGTCATAGAAAACTTTTTTTGGCCGAAAATGCAAAGTGATGTGGAGAAAGTTAGTTCTCATTGCATTGAGCGTAAAAGAGCTAGATTTATGCAAAACCCCTATGGTCTTTACACTCATTTACCTATTCTATCTCATTCTTGAATTAACATTTCCATGGGCTTTGTTGTAGGACTTCTTAGCACAAAGAACAGTAAACATTCTAACTTTGTGATTGGGGACGGGTTTTCTAAGATGGCTCGCTTTGTTCCAGTTACAAGACTGGTGATGCTGTGCATATTGCAAGTTTGTTCTTCATGGAAGTTGTAAGATAGCATGGAGTTTCAAAGACTATTGTTAGTGACCGAGATGTCAAATTCTTAAGCCATTTTTTGAGATTATTATGGAGCAAGCTAGGTACAAAGTTGTTATTCTCTACAATTTTTCATCCACAAATTGATGGCCAAACTGAGGTAACTAATAGGACTTTGATCATTATTCTTAGGGTCATTATTAAAAAAAACTTAAACACTTGGAAAGAATGTTTGCCACATGTTGAGTTTGGATATAGTAAGGTAGTGCATAAAATCACAAGACATTCCCATATTGAGATTGTCTATGGTTTTAACCACGAAGCCTTATAGATTTAATGCCTTTGCTGTCAAGGGATACTTCTAGCTTAGATGGAGCTCAGAATGTTGAGATGGTCAAGCAATGCATGAAAAAGTTAGGCTACAAATAGAGAAGAAGACTCAACAATATGCAAACCAAGATAACAAATGAAGAAAGCATGTTACTTTTGAGCTGGGTGATTAGGTATGTATTTACATGAGAAAAGAAATGTTTCCTGCCCATAGGCATTATAAGCTTCAATGAAGAGGAGATAGACCCTTTGAATTCTTACAGAAAATCAATGACAATGCCTATAAACTGGGTTTAAAAGGTGAGCATAATGTTAGGGCCACTTTCAATGTAGCTGACTTATCTTTGTAAGATGTAGTTGATGATTTGAGGCCAAATCACTTTGAGGAAGGGAGAGATGGAGGGCTAGCAAGTATAGGAGCTTTAAGCATGAACAAGGATCTATAGGTGATAAATTCTCAACTTATCACAAGGAAGAGGGCAAAGACATGCAATAAGTACTTAAGATACTCATTATGGAGCATATAAAGCCATCTTCTCTCATACAACATTCTAACGTACCAAAAGGTTTCTAGGAGCCAAATTTATTCATTTCATTAATAAACTGGAGATACAAGCTGACAAATCTAAGAGAAACCTTCCAGACTAGGGGACACACCCATGAGCCCCAATGGCACCTAAGGGTACACTTGGGAGCCCGCTTTGGAGCCATTCCCATATATTTGGGTGCTCCATACCAAATTTTTTAGTTTCTTTAATTTATTTTGTATTTACTACTTATTTTTAGGTAAGATAATACATTTATGGCATAAATTACAAAGGGCATAAGGGTTGGACACATAAAAAGTTTTCAAAGCATGTGTTAGTGTCCTATTGGCATTAGAATTTGTGTGATTTGGGACTTCTAGTCCATTTTTACTTGGTATGGTTTAATACCTTATAGGATTACTATAAATACATGCTATTTTTCATGTTCTCATCTCTGTTTTTTTCTATCTTAACTCATTGACACATTAGTGCTTTCTCTTATTCTTTTTTTAATCAAATTTCTTCTAAATTTTTTGCTAAAAGTTTTTTCTCATCTAAATCTATTTCTTGCTTCCTTTCTTTCTCCCTTACTTAATTTCTTCCATTCTTGATTTAGCCATAAAGAAGAGTGCAAGGTTTTTTAGGATTTTGGAGACTATTTGAAACATAAGGCATCCATCAATGGGCTTCTTCCTTTTTTGCCTTAATGGTCATTAACGTAGTTAACTTTTAAGGAGGCCAAGTGTATGTGTTCTAAATAGTTGGGAAAAAAAATGTAGGTTTGACTTATCTTCAATGGGGTTTTTGTAATTTTGCCTTTAAAATTAATCTACCTTTTTTTGTTTTTTCTTCTTTCCTCAAACAAAGCATACTTTCAATCTAACTAATTTTAAGATTAGATGTGAAGCTATAAGGGAGGTAAAAGGTCTCTAATTTAATTTATTCCCTTTTCATTTCTTATTTTTATTTTTCATTTTAAATTTGGGTTCTTTTATAGTGGAGAACTATATTTTTTTTCTTGATGGGTAAAAAATTAATGCTAACCATTGGATCTTAGGCTGTTAATTTTGGTCATTGGATTAAAAATATGTGAGTTGATTAAAAGGTAAAATGGGAAAATGAAAAGAAAATGACAAAATTATTGTTAAAAGGAAAAGAAAAAAAATTAGTATTGGTCATATTCGAAAGATAATATTTTTTAGTGAAGAAGACAATCTTCAAACCTAAAGAGTCTTTATTGGGACCTTTTTCAATCCAGGATCAACGAAGAAAGACAAAGGTTGTGAGGTTTTCAATGAGGAATGTTGTTAGTTTTTGAAAATAGGTAAATGATTTAGTTATGATAATTGGTGTTACTTACTCTTAATTAAATCATTTGTTTTGTCTTTTATCACACATCATTCAAGTTTATCTATTCAATTTGATTAAAATAGCAAAGGATAAGCTTATGGAAAAGATTGGTCTACATTTATTTGAATATGAATGTCAGTGGTGATCTTTCTTCTTAACACTACAATCTCTTAGCTACATATGGCGATTTTATGTAATGAAATAGTGTTTTATATGCGTGGCATCTTCTTCATTATAGAATGACAATCTCTTGATGTGTATAGCATTTTATTCATATAGATGTTATGTCTTTGTTTTCATAGTTTTAATGAAAGTGTTTATTTTCTAGAAATGTAGGATAATGACAACGTAGAAGTCACAGGTAAGGAAATTTTCCTACATGGGAAAATTTCTAAATTTGTTGATTGCATAAAGATGCACAAGAATTGGTATGTGTTGTGAATTATAAAGTATAAATTCACTTACGTAGGATTATTGTAAGATATCAATGTTCCATGTATAATAATATTATGCGAGAACCATGCAGGAAAAGAGCTTCAACTTCAAGGTTATGAGTTTTAGTGGGTGGGTTAGGGTTCAAAGAACAATATCGGTCCAACCAAATATAATGGACCTCTTGTTTTGAAGCAAGTGTATGATTGTGCTCCTCTTGAAAATTAGTCACCTCATACTTATTGAATGTGTGATCATAGTTAACTCTAGCAAAAGAATCTTTACATTCACATCTAGTCTCTCTTTAAGGCTTTCTTTTCCTTCATTTCTTCTCAATATTCTACTTGTTTTGCCAGCCATTTGCATCGTAATGTAATTCCATTTACATGAACCTTTTTATCACTTCTCCTAATCCCAAATCCTAATAGCTCTGGATATTTCAAATAAAATTTATTTGCTGCATCAACGCTATCAAATTCAAATCTCATCAAATCTTTTGCCTTACATTCTTGAACAGGCTTACCAATTTTATCAGTGATACTTTTCCAATCAAAATGCATGTTTTCTTCCACATTTTGATCACTTTTTTTTTTGGTAATCAGTAGCATATATAGAAGAAAGTTCAAAGGAAAAGAGAAGTATTCCTGATACACAATCACTACCGAGCAGTGAATAAATTTCTCCAACTTAACAATGGTTTGTTGAGTCGTACTTACCATCATAGGAATAAGAATCAACAATCCCAAATTATAGCAAGGGTTGTGCACAATCAGTTAAAAATGTGCTAAAGTGGAGATCTAATGATGAGCCATTAGAATATCTCTTTCAAATGCATTAAGTTTAGCCTATAATAATGAAGAACAAAAAGGGATAACATGTTTGTACTTAAATCGTGAAGAGCCATTAATGTCCATTCAAACCTAGGCAACTGCTTTGAAACATAAGCCTTACACCATGCTCTATCAATAATAAAAGTGTCCCAAGGCTGGCCAAGAACTGACGGTGCATATTTTTGCTCACTTACTACTTCAGATTTTATTGCCATTAGCACACGTACACTAATAGAAACCTCAAATCGCTACATTAAGTCACCAAAAATATGAGTTTTGCCTTACTGAACAACATTTCTCAAATTTTTTGCTACTAATTCTTGATAAAGTGCTACTACATATTTTTTGTGACTCAAATTTTGTTACCTCAAAATGATGTTTATGTGTACAATAAGGGCAACTTTCTCTATCAACATGACATTTCCACATTTAAGAACAATGATATTATTTGTTAAATTTAGGCCTAATCACAACATTTTTGTGCACAATAATAATGTTATCTATTATGGACATGGCACTTTCATGTTAAATAACAATGATAACTATTTTTTCATTGGAATCTCTAAATCCTAAATTTAAATATTCCCTTACTATTGTACTTGCATTATTTCTTCTCCCATTATTACATTTTTTCAACATATCATATGTTAATTTTCTTTTTAAATTCATTTTCTATCTCTTGAATCAATTATGATTGAGGCACAAACATATGAAGTTTCATGCCAATTTAATTATTGTAACCTCAAACAAAAATCGTTGGACGTTTATCATAAGAATTCAAGAAAGTGTAGTTTTTAGCATTTGTCTTGTAAAACTTGTTGCTTCACATCTCCAACTCATAATATTGCATAATTTGAGTTCTCGAAGGTTAAGGGAAAATTGTGCTTGAGGGTAAAGGGTTTAGGGTGTGGCAGTTTCTATTCAAACTATGTTGTGAATTTTTCTACTCAAACCAAGTTGTGAAAGTTTCTATTTTAATGAAATTGTGAATGTTCCCATTCTACTCTAACCATGTTATGAATGTTACTATTCTAACCAAGTTTTGAATGTTTCTATCTATTGAGAATGTTTGTGAATGTTTCTGTTAAAACAACATTAGGAATATTTCTACTTAAACCAAGTTATGAATGTTTCTATTTTAACCAAGTTGTGAATGTTTCCATTGTACTCTAACCAGTTTAGGAATGTTACTAGTCTAACCAAGTTGTGAATGTCTCTACCTTTTGTAAGCATTTGTGAATGTTTCTGTTGAAATGATGTTATGAATGAATATTTATACTCAAACTAAGTTCTTAATGTTTCTATTCTACCCAAGTTGTTAATGTTTCCATTCCACTCTAACCAAGTTATGAATGCTACTATTCTTACCAAGTTGTGATAACCAAATTGTGAACATTTTTGTTCAAACCAAGTTGTCAATTTTTCTGTTTTAACCAAGTTGTGAATATTTCCTTTCTAACCAAGTTCTGAATGTTTTTATTCTAACCAAGTTCTGAATGTTTCTATTATAACCAAGTTTTGAATGTTTCTATTCTAACCAATTAGGAGTGTTTTTATTCTAACCAAGTTGTGAATGTTTTTATTTGAACCAAGTTGCTAATGTTTTTATTCTAACCAATTTGTGAATGCTTTTTTTCAAACCAGTGATGACTGTTTCAATTCAAATTTAGTTGTGAATGTTTTCATTCTAACCAAGTTGTCGATTTTTCTACTCTAACAAAGTTGTGGATGTTTCCACCCTAATCAGGTTGTGAAAGTTTCAACTTTAACCACCTTGTGAATGTTTCTAACCAAACCAATTTGTGAATGTTTCTAGCCAAACCAATTTGTGAATGTTTCTAACCCAACCAATTTTGTGAATGTTGCTATTCTAATCGAGTGGTGAATGTTTCAACTATACTTTGACCAAGTTATGAATGTTACTATTCTAACCAAGTTGTGATAACCAAACTACAAATGTTTCTTTTCTAACTAAGTTGTCAAGGTTTCTAATTGAACCAAGTTGTGTAAATGATGTCATACATTTATCTCTCCTATATGTACTAATGATTCTAATTCTCATACCTTGTCCATTTTTTAATTTTCTTTACATTGGATTCAATCCAAGATTTAAATTACAATTATATTATGTACACACTATGAACTATATGTATTGCTTAATCATCCAACTAAAGTAGTATTATAGTTGCTTATACATTCTACTCACACATTTGACCACAATGCAGTTGGATTTTACCGACTGTTAAAGACTTAATATTCTTTTACTAATCTGTTGCTCTATTGTTCTTATGTGTTACTCCTTTCGTTTATATATTATTATAAGATAATTCATACTTATATTGTACTTTTATACAAATTAATAACATTAGTTTTTTCTTTTTTAATCACATTTTACAATATCTACTTTGGTTTACAATTTCTCTACCTTTTAAACATTTCATTTATATTTTATTATGATGCAAAATACTCACATATGCAACAATGTAACCAAGTAATGCACCATTTTTTCTTATATTTTTATTTATTTTTTAAAGCTTAGAAATATGTATGTGTGTGTGTATGTGTGTATTAGATAACAAAACATAAATTTTCTTATTTATTCATACCACTACTTTTTCTGCATTTTATTATATTTTTATAAATTTTCCATTTTTATTATTTTCTATTTAATTTTTTAAATATTTTAGATACGTGTTATCTGTTTAACAGGTTAACAGATTACAATGAGCCATGTGACACAATTTTAATGCTTCTCCATATATGTATCATTTTCATGCTTCTCTACCATAAAATTTTTCAAAAATTATTGTTATAGATTGTAAACAACACATTTAGAAAGGAAAGTGTGTTATTCTTAAATAAGTTTATCCTTATCTCTTTTTGTATCTATGTTATCAGAAATCTTACGCTCTTCAGTTTATATTGGGGATATATTTCCAAGGCATTATGCTTCCCTGATTTGATCTTTCATTGTTGTTTATGTGTGGAATATATTTTCACAATTTGTTCTTAATATAACAAATTATTAGCTACAACTAAATGTACATATAAAAGGGCTTTTATGAGAAGCCAATGATGATAAATAGCTTTTATTTGGTTCTATTAGGGGCTTTAATTATTTAGATCTGTATAATTAAGTCTAATTATTTCTATTATGGTTTTTCAGTTTTATAAAACTTACCATTTTTTGCTTTAGAGCTTTATATACACATTCACTTCCCAATTTGAATGGTTTATATACACTAGTTAGTATCCTTACTTGATAAATTTGAATCAAGGTTGTTAAAGATCATGATCCAAATGATAGGAATATGAGATTTTATGATCCGGTTTGATGATAATTTTCTGAAATGTAATGAAATTGGCTATAGGGTTAGATCTGGTAACAACTAAAATCCAAAGATGTTAGAGATCCTATTTGCTATTGCACTTTTGTTAGGTTACCTTATGTTTTAGCCTAAATTTGCAAAGTTTAAACAATTAGACCTAGAAGTAGTAGCCCAAGCATGTTGGGGACCTTTTATGTGACATAGATTAGGATGATTCTTATGTAATGGGTGGTGAATGTTATGAACACCTTCATGTCGTCTGTTTCTATGCCTCATGGTGGTCAACCAACTGGGGGGCACTCATTGGATGGGTAGATGTGTATGGAATTGGGGCCTTGTTATGGAGGACTTGCAAGATGAATAGAAGGAAAAAAAAATGATCCTGGAATTTCTTCCTGGGATATGATCTCCAATGCTCATATTAGTTTTTGGCCAATATATTTGTGATGGCTTAATGGTGTTATCACCGTATATGAAGGATTCAAAAGTCCCTGCTATATAGTGCCCTTTGGGTAGATCAGGAGCGTCAGTTTGCTATCCACATGTTCTATATTGCATTTTTTTTTGTGTTGACAAGGCCAGTGAGATAAGATATATGGCAGCTCCTTCCCAACTACCAATATAAAATCAGGGTAGAGTGTGGCCATCTCAGATTGATTAAAAATGATGGTTCCCAAAGAGTCTCGAGGCTTGTCCATGGTGGGCTCGATTCATGAAAAGGTGACCAAGCTAGCATCATTGTTGGAGATGTACCATCAAAAGTCCATCTAGCTTGAGTTAGTCCAATTCGAGTTTCTTGGTTTCATGGGGGAGTGTGAGAGCTTTTAACTATTTCTATAGCCTCCACTTAGGTGATTTTTTGGATGTGACATTCCGTATCCTCAGTGATGGTTCACAATTGGATCATGAGCCCAACTATAACTGGTGGTGGGCATTTTTTTAGGGAAATCACTTTTTGGAGACTCCCCACCTTTTGAAACTTGTCAAACAAATTAAAATTTTCTGATTTTTCAACTGTCACGCATGTGTAGAGTTAGCTTCATTTTCCACTTACTGATCTTCGGCAACCACTTAAACCTACAAGGTAACTTTTATTCACTTTCCTTGGTTTTTATTTTTTGGTAGGATTTCTATGGAATTGTTGCTTTTTCAATGGTGTTTGGTTGTTGTTTTCCTTTTTCTATCTCTATCCAGTTTTCCCACCATCAACATGCCATTTTATCTGTGACGTGTTTTGCTGGAAGCGTGTTTGGTTTGATCATCTATTTTGGTGATCAGAAGGGTAAATGCACTTTTTAGCCAGAACAAGTTTGTTTCTTTTTCTTTTTTATCTTTCTGGTGGCATTTTGTACACCTCTTGCACGGGTTTCTTTGGCTAAAGTTGTCACCAGTTCTCATTTTTTTCTCTTTTAAAACATGGCCTCTTAGAACTCTATTATACAATTCGAGGCATCTGCCACAAGCACTTCCATGCCAGAAAGTGATTCATTGGCTCAGGTTTCTAGCTAGAAGCCTAAAGAGCTTTAGGAAGCCATCAACCTATATTTATTCATGCTTTTTTGAACCAGTTTGAACCAGTCTTAGAAAGATTTGGACTAGTTGTGGCTTCTTTTATAAGATCAAGATAGGGATCCTGAGTTGAAGGAGAAGGGTTACTTTTTTAAGGACAAAGAGTTAGTGGTTTATCTCTAGCAGGTGGAATTGGAGTAGAAATTTTAGCCACCCCGACTCCTAAGGGAGTTGGCGAGGCTACTCAGGATTTGTATGAACCAATTTGCCCCATATAGTTACATGTACATAAACACATTTCTAATCCTTTATAACCTTTGGGGGATCAAGCCTCTACTATACATCTTCCTAAACCACAACACCATTAGTTTTAAACTAAGCAATGCCTTCTACCATATTCAGGCCCAAAACACATGTCCTCGAGTATGCCAACACCTAAACTCTTAGAAGGTTTGGCATATGGACTTCTTTTTCATTAGTTTTTTGGCCTAGTAGGGTCTAGAGACCAAATAGGAGTTAGTGCCTCTAGATGTGCCTATGCTAGATGAGTACCGGAGGATCTCAAAGCATCCTAAGAAAGAGCAGAAAGAATTTGAAAAATTAAGCGACAAGTTGAAGTCTGCTCAAGAAGGATTTGCCCAATAGGGTAAGCCAGAATTTGCTTTAAAAAATCCAACAGGGTTTCTTATCCCCCTTCTTTGAATATTGATGACTGACAATGTCCTAAAGGAACTTAAGGCCTCCAAATTTACACCCTATTCTATAGAAAACCATTAAAAGAAAAAGGCATTGATTAGGATGGTTGAGGGTACCCTAGATTCCTTTGACCACAAAATAGACCATATAGGTTTTCCTTCATCTTCTCTTATGCCTTTTCCTACCTGTCCTTCCTTTAAAGTGCTAGTTTTACTATTGTGATTTGTGCTATTTTTTTTTTATGCTTGGATTTTTTATACTATTTTGAATTTTGGACCTTTATAGCATACAACATGGACTCAGCTAACTTTCTAAAAGGAGGGCCAAAATGAAGGCCAAGAAAGTTATGAAGGCATTTGATGGCCAGGTGCTTGAGAAAGGCAAGGGAGTAAAGAGGGCTAGTGACCCTATTGCCTCCAAAAAAAATAAGTAAAAGGCTAAAGGAAGTACTATTCACCATAGGGATCCTCCCCCTCTAACTTCTACTCTTGGGCTTTTCCCTAGCTGAAACTCAAGTTAGTTGAGGGAAAAAAGTGCAAATAGGAGGGTAACAAACTTGCTGCTCCTCTGATCCCATCCTCAAACAACGAGGGTTTTTAGCTTTAGAAGGACCAAGTGTTGCTCATTTGGCCCTTGACCCCCAAGGAGGTTAAGTCATGATCTTCCTAGAAAATTCCATCCTTGGGGCCCATATTACCAAAATGGGTATTGAAGAGCAGTTTTCAAGGGGAACTATAGTTAAAAGTACAATGGTGGACTTCATTCATCATCCTTGAGAAGTCATTACTTCCTCTAACACAAGATTACTGTGAGGTGAAACTTTATTTCAGCTATTCTTGCTTTCTCAGTTTGCTTTTATACGATGCTGAAATAGAACTTCCTCTCTAAAGATTGCTAGCCAAAGATTTTAAGTGAGTAGGAGCTTGAGTGGGTTGCTCAGGTTTTTGCTGATTGGGTACAAAGTGACACTTAAGCCTTACAAGGAGGATATGAGCCTCAAGAAATCTTGTTTGCGGTCTCGACCTTTAAATGCATCTCTGGCTACCTCTGCCTTGATTCGTATACCAGGAATCTAGTGAAAAGGCTCATTAGCAACCTTCTCATGACATAGGCCTCCTCGGCCTATTATAAAGCACTGTGCACACCTCAAGGTATGTTCTAGCAAATAGGGGTGGACATTGCCCAAGTAATTTCCACCCTTTTTCTTTTGTCAAATTTATACTTATTACCCTATTTGGCTAGCCAATTTATTTGATTTTTCCTTGTATAAGTAGCAACCATATATGGTATCAAGTTGGTCCCCTTCATCGAGCAAAAATTCTGAAAGGAGAGCCTAAAAAACATGCCTAGCTTGTTCTCCGGTATGCTTGGCAAAGGGTTAAGCTCATTACTCCTATGATCAGGAGCCTCTTCTTTGAGGCTTGAGCATCTTGAGCTACCAAGTAGTCCACCTATGAGGCAATTATCAAAAAAAGTTGAGCTGACGTTGGCCATTTGGCAAACTTTTACAAGTACACAAAGAATGCCTTGTGTCGAGCTTGGGGAAAGTCAAAGGCGCTACTAAGGAGTTGAAGTCTTTTCAGGCAGAAAAAGCTATCTAGGAGGCTCAGACTCAGAAGTTGGAATCTTGCATTAAAGCCCTTCAGGAAGCCAAAGAAAAGGCAAAGGAAGATGCTAAAGAACTGAAAAATGAGGGTGTTAACATGTTTAGGGATGGTTTCTGTCCCGTTCATTATTAGCTCCTAGAACATGATCGGTTTGCCAACTGTTCTTGGCTTCTAGGAAACTTCAAGCCATTAGTGCTTGAGGATGAGTAGGCCATCTACAAGTAGCTGAACATGGGTCAAGGTCCATGTAAGGTTTGTCCCAAAGGTGATTAACTTCTCCCTCCTTAGGCCACTTTTGTAATTGCTCTTTCTTTGAACAAGTTCCACCATGAACCAATTCTTGTAACATGGATATTTTGATGATTATGTTTAGAGTAATTCTTAGAGATTGGATTCTTCCATCTTGCTTCTCTCTTGCCAAATTTCCCTTTCGAAGAATCTACTTAGGCCAATTATTGCTAGGTCTTATGATCTTTATTTTTATTCTTTTCCCTCTTTTGCCAAGTTGCTCCTATACATGGAAGATAAAGTTTAGGAAATTTCTGGATCTGTAAGTTTCAAGAGTCTCCCGAGTACCCACAATTTTGGTGCATAACTTTTGAGCTGATGGGTTCATCGAGCTCGATAGCTATTAGGACACTTAACTTGGTTTGTAGGAGTATATTGAGTTCCATATTTGGTTATTATCTCGATGTCACATCCCACCATTGTCCTAAGCACCCTACCAAAGTTTTTATTTGATGCCTTTATGAAAATTCATTTTTGGCCTTTATTTAAGGGCATATGTGAATTTTTATTCTTGGCACTAAGCTCATGTAGGGTTTTATTCCTGCAGAATAATTAGTGTCCTATGTAAAATTCTATTCTTTGTGATACATTTTATATAGGACTTTTATTTCTCAATGCATAGTATATAATTTTTTGTCCATTCGTTAACAAGGCTTTTTGGAATTTCACTCTCAATTCTCGATCAAGAATATCTGTAAAATACTATTGGTGGTAATTAATAGGGGAAATCAAGGTTTTGAGAATAGAATAATTCTAATACATATTCAATTTATGGAAAATACTTTTTCAGTGTGTTCATTCCAATTTTATTTCAAGGATCTTCATCAAATTGGTCGAGCACCTCACCAAATCGGTTGGTGAGCTCATACAACCCACTTTTTACTTTCTTTCTTACTTCTTTTATGACTATGTGTGGTCCCTTCCAATTTTCTTTTAAGGTCTTTTTTCCAGAGCTTCATGCATTGATTTTTGCGTTTCTTAGAACTAGATCTCCATATTTGATGCCCTTTGGTCTTACCCTTGTGTTAGCTGTTTTGAGCTGTCTTTTTGAAAAGTTTTTCTCCTTTGCTTAGACATCTTCCTATGCTCTTTAAGGATGTTTAGATGTGCTTCTAAGGCTTGATCATTTTAGGTAGATTATACACCTAAATTTGAACTGTAGGGTGTACGACCTCTACAAGGATGACCAGCTTTGTTCTATACACAAAGGAAATTAGAGCTTCTTAAGTTGAGTTTTGAGGGGTGGTTCTATATGTCTACAAAATGTTCAGGGGCTCTCCTAACCATTTGCCCTTTGCCTTATCCAACCTTCTCTTGAGACAATCTTTGATGGCCCTATTGGTGACCTTTACATTCCCATTACTCTATGGGTGGCTGATGGGGACATAATGTACCTCAATTCTTAGAATCCTCAATCTATAAATTGGCTCCTGTTATCAGCCACCAAGACTTTTAGGCTGCTGAAATAGCAAAAAAAGTTCTGCTAAATGAATTATTGCATTTCAGTTGTAATGATTTTAGCTAATGGTTTCACATCTACCCAATTGGTGAAATAGTCAATAGCAACTGCATAGTACTTTACCCCACTCAGAGCTATGGATAGCAGGCCGATGATGTCTATGTCCCAAATAGCAAAAGGACACAGGTTAAAAGTCAAATTTACCATCTTAGTGAAAGTTTTTGGACTTTAGCATGTCTTTGGTATTTTTATCGCACTTTTGCATGAATTTTCTTGAGTCTTCTTGGAGCATTGGCCAGATGTAGCATTGTCTCAGTGTTATTGACACCAAGGCTTTTCAACTAACATGAGCACCACAAGCCCCTTTATGGATTTTGAACAAAATTTCCATGGCCTTGTCCTTTTCTATTCAAAATTGATAGGGATGTGCGTATCTACTTTTATGTAGCTCACCCTAACTAGGATGAATGTGCCCACTCTTTTCATGACAGTTGTGGCCTCTTTCTTATCTTTGGGAAGGTTTAATCAAGTATTTTACTAAGGGTGGTCTCCAGGCCCGTGTTATTGCCATTATTCATAGCTCACATATACAAGGTTATGGCAACTCTTCCTTTGACACTTGTTTGGATATATTGTCTAGTTTTCTCTTACATTTTCTTGGTATTTTCTTTATCCTCAGAAGGACAAAATTTTCCATCAACATTTTCACAAGGTCATAGTACTGCCATAACTTTGGTTCCATGACCTGAAACTCCTCTTTAAGTTTCTAGACTAAAAGAAGCAAATCACTACAAGCCATGATGGGTTTTATGTTAACTTTCCTTACTAGTTGGAGGCCGGTTGTTAGAGTTTCATACTTAGTTACATTGTTTGTTATCAGGAAGAGAAAGAGTATAGATTTTGTTACCTTCATTCCCTTTGGCCCTAGTAGGACCATGCCAGCCTCCTGATGTTTATTTTCTGATGCTCCATCAACATTTAACTTTTGAACGGGCTCATCAAGTTCCTCTGGTTCTTCTTTAGGAGTTACCTCACTTTGAAGTTGGTGAGTGCTTGGCTTTTTATAGCGTTACATCATATTGCCCCAACTCCAAGTACCACTTGGATAACCTAGCATGACCCCTCATGGATAGCCCCGGTAAACTTTAAGAACAAGTCTCACATTGGTTGTTATTGGCTAAGTAATTATGTGCATCCTCGATAAAAATCTTTATGTCGCTAGTTTTTTAACCTAAGATGTGATTATACGTACATGAGTTGCTTTGAAATAAGTTACTTAAAGATTATAAAACACAAACAAAGCCTGGGCATTTTTCATAACCCATGAGTCAAGATGTCAAAGTATAAAAAACCATCAAAGGACCATCTTAATGATCTACACATAACTAATCATGTGCGGGCATCAAAATAAAATAGAACTATGTCTAACAACCAGAGGTAACCCTAGAGTTCGCCACTCTATCCATGCAGATTGGAGGCTACTAGTGTAGATATATACACAAAGGCTAATACTATTGAGATCCATCCATCGAGCACCTTAGATGCAACTCCCAATGGCAAGCCTTAAAAGTCCTCTATGTGCCTTGCTAGCCTTAGTGGCCAAGAATACTACAGTTAGTAAGATAAATTAACCAACAAGTAATCAATATTACTGGAATCTCAAGGATTCAAATAACAATATACATGTAATAAAAGATTACCTCAACAACCTTCAATGGTTGTTGGGCTCAATGATGTCAGTAGTTGCACAACATAAAACTAGGGGAGTGAAAATCCATGGTTCTTAGAAAAGATCTTTAACCTGCATGAAAAATACGAAGGATAACACATATACATATATGTATATGTAATCTCATGCGAGGTCAAAAGTTATACGAAGTTAAACTTATGCACATAACATTTCAACCCATTGGGATTTTTCCTCCAACTAGTCCTCAACAACAGGTCAAAGCCTTGTCTACTAGCAAGTCTTTGCTCACTAATCTAACTAGTGAATTTCCTCTTTAGCTTGAACCTCCCTTTATATTGTATAGTGGCACTATAGTTGGACTGACAATTCTTAGGCTTCAAAAAACTCAACTAGGTGTACTAAGGTTTTCACATCAACACTGCACCCGATGATGTTAAACCTTCCACCTAACCTAATGGTGTGCTATTGTGGTCATTTTTACTAGTTTCCTCCATGGGTATATCTGTACCTTACCAAGCTTAAAGAAACTCCTAGTTCCAAGAATGGTTTTGGGAGTCCTTAGGTACCACCAAGCATTCTTCACCATTAGGTACCTTAGGCCATCTCCCTTAACCCTCCCTCGATGCCTAACTTAATGAAAAACAAACTTTTCTTGTTCTTGCCTCCAAGGCCAAGGTTTTCACTTTTCGGGCTTGTAGCCCTAGCATCTTAGGTGTTATAAATGCCTTTAGGGCTATGGCTTTCACTTCTTAAAGGCGCAACCAAGGTGCTCTCTGGGTCTGCACTTGTTCTTATGCACCTTAAGCACTTTATAGGCTTTAAATGCCTCCCAATGGACCTAGGGACATCCTCCAATGCCTTAAACCTACATGTGCACATGTAATAGACCATAATACACCTTCCAAATCAAGCTTATAATGCACATAAACATCATATTAAGCAAGGATTCAACCTTATCCACCATGAACATAACTAACCTCTAACCAATGCCATACACCACTCCACTTGCATTCAACAAGAGAACCAACCTATGAATGGCATTAATTAAGTAAGATAATAAATCTCGTACCTTAATTTACAAGTGTCAAGCAAGGATCAGGTGATTCTCGACCAAGATTAAGGCTTCACTAGGTTTTCCCTTGGTTCCAAGAAAATATAAGGCATATGCCACTAAATCAACCCAAAGCAAGAAAAACCCATAAATCAAAAGGCCAAAGAAACAAGAAATCATCAAGAAAAACAAGTTAACTCATGCACATTGCAAGCCTAAGCAAGAAAAACTTGGTAATAAGCTCCTACAACACAAGACAAGCTTCAAATAAGGAACCCAAAGCGTAAACTCTTTTGGAGCCATCAATTTTCATCAAGAAAACAAGGATTTGTGATATTTTGGTGTGAAATCAAGATGAGCAAGGAGGATCATGGGTTTACAAAAGAAAATGAGAGGAATAGTGCTAAGCCACCATTTCTCCAACACATTTTAAACTCAAAACCATTAACCCCTTGAACTTTCAATACTTTAAAAAAAACCCTCTTCCCAAAATAGTAACATCCCTTGCTGAGCTCCAACACTTAGTAAAATTTTAATGCTAAACATGGGCTAAAGCTTTAAAACACATTTTTAACACTCGACACTCATCCTAATACCTTAAAATATAAAATTACCATTATGCCTCAAACCTCAATTAATGTCATAAACCTCTTAAAACTTAGTGAACCTTAAGTAACTTATTTGAACTTGAAAATTAGATTTAAAATGTGGTATTAAACTTGCAATCGAGTTTCCTGCTATGAGAGTTATAACATAGTTACCCCATGTGATCCACTTTTTTCATCACATCGCAAAACGGGATATTGGTCTTCACAATTATGGGGTAGCCTTGAAATTAAGGTCTTAACCATGTCGTTGATAATACCACAGAATAAGCTGCCTTCTGCAAGGTGGGTTACCTTAGCTTGACACTATGTGAAGCCATACTAACGTAGTACATTGGCCACAATTTCCCACTCTGTTTCTTTTGAACAAGTATTAAGCTAAGGGCTTTAGCATTTACTAAGATACACAACACCAAGGGTTTGCCCATTTTGGGTTGTCTTAGAGTTGGCAACTCGATCAATTGCTTTTCTAATTCCTTGAATGCCTCTTGGGACTCCTCAGTCTTCTTGAACTCACTTTTGGTGGACACTTTGGACAGGATTTTAAAGAAAGGTTATATTTTTCCCCATACTTGGAGAGAAATCTAATCAAGATGATTATTCTTCCAACCAATCTCTAAGCCAATATTAATGACGTGGAGATGACATATCAAGTATTGCCTTTATTTTCTCAAGATTAGCATTGATTCCTCTTTCTAGTAGAATATACCAAAGAAATTTCCTTGTATCATATGCTAAAAGTAAACTTATGGGGGTTCGATCTTAGCCTATATTTTTTAAGCTGGCCGAACACTTCTTAGAGATCAGTTAGGTGATCTTGATAAGCATGAATATTTGATATCATGTCATCTACATAGACCTTCAAGGTCCCGCATATTTAATCTAAAAAGAATTAGCTCATTAGCCTTTGTTACATGGCACCAATGTTTTTTAGCCCAAGTGGCATCTTGACTAGCAAAATGTTCTTTCATCCATGATGAAGGTTGTTGCCTCATCATCTTTCAATGCCATGCATATTTGGTGGTTTCCACAAAAGGCATCTATAGACCATAAACCTATGAACTTTGTATTTGGTTGTATAGTTTACCAATATATCGATAGTTGGTAGAGGATAACAGCCATTGGGACACACAGTACTGACATTAGCAAAATCTATACATCCTTAACTTCTTTTTCCCATCCTTGGTAGCCAAAATAATATTGGCTAGCCAAAGCAGCTACTGCACTTCCAAATTATCCACGATTTAAGTACTATATGAATTTCCATTTTCGAAAAGGCTTTTTTTTGGTGGCCTACTGTTCATTGTTTCTCCTTAACAGGTCGGGCACTAATGTCTATTCTAAGCTTATGCTCTATGACACTAGAATTGACCCAGGCATGTTTTTGGGAGAGAGAAAATATATCTACATAGGAATTTAAAAGCTCAATGAGTGCAAGCTTTACCTCTGGTGGGAGTAAACACCAATAATGGTATGTCCTGGCTTTAGCTCCCTTTCTCCATCTCCCTTGTTAGCCCCTTATTGCTTGTCCTCATTTTCCTTCGCATGCCATTACTTGGGGTGATTTTTTTTTACCTATAAGGTTGCTTCTAAGGTCCAACTTTTGCATTGTTACCCTTGATAAAAAACATTTGCCTTGTTTCTCTTTATCTATATATATATGTGCATCCTCTTCTTTTGTGCCAAATATGGTAGTCAAGCTCTTCAGATTGGGCTGTATATGTAACAAACCCTTTGCCCTTCTACCGAGGAAAGCATTCTAGGGGGAAGGGATATCCATAACTATGAACTTTGCCATGGTAGATGCGCCCAGCTCTTGTGGACTTTCTAACGTTGTGCTGACCAGTGCTAAAGGCAGTTCAACCCATATTAATATTGGGACTTCTTTTTTACTTATGCCAAATATTAAACTAGCTATCCGCTTTAATTGGCTTGTTGTTACACCTAGCTTTAGGAGCATTTTGGCAAACAGTACATCACTGTATGACATGCCATTATAAGGGACCCTTTTTACCTCCCACCCAAAGATCTCCACTGAAATAAGTCGAGGATCTTCATGGGCACAATATGCAACTGTTTCATTTTCTTTTAAAAACTTTATTGGGGGTGACTAGTGTTGGGGCTAGCTTGATTCCCAACTTCCTTTACCTCTATTTTTTGGAGAACCATGAGCTGCAAAGATACAAATCTGGCTAACTTTGTCAAGATATTTTGGCAAAATGAAGGATTGTCTGCAATACTATTGATCCTTTTTTTTTTCTACTTGTTACCTATGGATTTAAGGGTGACAAGGATCTACTAAAGATAGATCATCTACCAAAATAATAGCAAGTTCAGACAAAATTTGCCCAATGTTCTTGAGCTTGGTTAGGTCATCTACATTCATATTCTTACTACTTTTGGCAGTCAACCAAGGAGCGGGTAATCATTGGATGAGTAGGAGGTGTACAGGACGGGAGCCTTACTGTGAAGGACCTAAAAAATGAATAGAATGGATTGTGAAAGAGGGAGCCCTTATATTTATCCCGAAGGGAGAAGGCAATCTCTGATGCTCAAGTCAATTTCTGGCTAATGTATATGTAAGGGTTCAATTGTGTTATCAACATACCAAAAGGATCCAAAGGTCCCTGTTATATAGTGGCCTTAAGGTAGATCATGAACATCAATTTGGATGTCCTTGAGTTCCCCGTCATTCTTTTTGTGCTGACACAGCCAATAGGATGGGATATATGGTAGTCTATACTCGACTACTAGTATGAAATCAAGGTGGAGTGTGGCCACGATTAGATTGATCCAAGCTGATGGTTCCTAAGGGATCTCAAAGCTTGTTCGAGGTGGGATTATCCATGGAAAGTTGACCCTGGAGCTAGCATCATTGTCATAGATGTACCATCAGGTCAATTTCCATTGTATTAAAAGAAAAATTGGATAATAGCACTAACATCATAAGATGAGACTTGAGAACCAAAATAGGAAAGGAAAATTACCTAAACCACCAAAGGCTTAGTCAATTCTACACTTTTATCCCTACTATTCCAAATACCTACACCTTCTGCAAAGTTAACATTGTCATTGACCATTACCAAAGGAAATAGAAAATACTTATTTTACCCTCATAGTCTTCTTACTTAGAAACTTTGCCTCTGAAACTTATGCATCTAACGAGCTAGCATCTTCAACTTTGCCCTTTCCCATTACCTCCCCATTAACCCCTTCTTCCACTTGTTCCTCCTCTTATCCTTCCTTGTAAGCCCAAAACACTGAAAACCAAGGTATGCCTAAAAAGTAGAGAAAAAAACTAGAAAAAACTAGCAAATAAAAAAAAGATAGAAACCCATGAATAAATTGAGCAAACTAGATGCTCTCCTTCACTTATCACCTCAATTAGGTCAGGCCCATCATCCTCTTCCTTCATGGTGGAGTGGGAAGCCATAATGTCGTTCATAAAAGGGCAATGCGGGGCGAGCGAGGAGCAGTAGGAACTCAATTTCATCATTGGGAGTGACTACAACCTTTTTGCCTTGATTATATTCGAATATGCCTACAAGAATTAAGGGGATTTTTTCTTTTCTCTCTGCTACATCTTTCCTTCCTCCATACTAAGTTCAAGAGGAAGTAGGCCACTTCTATGATGGAAAAGTCACTGAAACCATGTGGCTTTAAATCTACGTGCCAAAACAGCTTGTCTCCACTGCTGAGCAAGCCTAGGCACTTATATAATGTTTTCAATGCCATCATCATCCAAGTCTTCTTCTCCAATAAATCAAGTGCAGCAGCCAGGGTGGTGAATGTACAAGGGCACTTAATGGAAGAGAGAGAAAAAAAGGGTTCAGTGAAGGGAGGAAGTAGAAAGTAAAAGACTTAAAAGAGATCTTGTCCCTTCAACAGGGAAAACTCAAAAGCTATTCTTTTATTCTCTAGATCTTTGTCCTAGGGTTTGTTATCATTTTCACATGGCTTTAGATTCTAACAATCCCATCCCAGCTCAACGAGAGATTAAACATCAATTAATGTCCCATACTTTTATGTTCCTATGCATCTTGTGTGGGTTCACCTTTTCATTATCTTTATGCTCATCTTGGATTTAAATTTGATGTCAAACATATATAAATTTTAATGAAGATTTGGCTTTGAAGCAACAACTGGAAAAGGATGAATTAACAGCAAATTTAGGTTAGAAAGAGAAAGAATCAACATATTTTGTTTGGGAAGAAAAATGATTTGGGTTTTGGAATCTAAGGGATAGCTTGTTAGATACATTAGTTGGGCTACAGTAAAGTCTCTAGGGAAGAAGGCTAGGAAGGTAAAATATGCATTTTCTCTTTCCTTTGGTAATGGTCAATGACGATGTTAACTTTACACAAGGTAAGCATAGATATTTAAAATAGTTGAGACAAAAGTGTAGATTTTACTAAACCTCATGGGGGTTTTGTTAATTTTCCAAAATAAAAAAAAAAGAATTTTTGTGGAAGAAATAGTTGATATTGATGCAAATGATGGTTCTTATATGCCCTTCAATATCTTTGATGGATAAAGTCCATCTTATGTGTGTCTGTAGTTTATTTTACATTTGTGATGGTTACTGTGTTGGTTATTTTAGTACATGATCTATTAGGACTTCAATTTTACTTGTGTTTTTTGTGTT
This sequence comes from Aquilaria sinensis, assembly GCA_005392925.1. Classification (NCBI taxonomy): domain Eukaryota; kingdom Viridiplantae; phylum Streptophyta; class Magnoliopsida; order Malvales; family Thymelaeaceae; genus Aquilaria; species Aquilaria sinensis. The sequence goes on from SMDT01000330.1 coordinate 1,207,830, forward strand.
GTGTTATTGTTATGGCATTTGAACTTTATATGGAATTCCAAATCTTGTATATGAGTTATATTATTTAAAGGAATTGTAGGCTTTTAACATTATCTTATGATCTATGATTTGATTCTAAAAAAACAACGATCCAATATATTGATCCTAACAACCTTAATTTGAACACATAGTTGAAGCCACTAAATATAAGTTTACACCCTAAACTAAATAATTTCAACAGTATTTGAATAGTATAAGCCCTACATTGAATAAAACAGTAAATTCCATTGAATGATTTTTATGTTTTGTTTAGATAATTCATTAATGAGGATGGAAGGTAGGAGAAGAGATAGTGAAGTATGAAAACACAGGAACTCCATCATCCTCTTAATTTGATAGGACACTAAATATGAATGAATGAGACATGTGAAGTGATGAAAGTGGTCCCTCCTCTTTCTTACGTTCAGTTCTTTATCTAGCCAAATAAGAGAGGAAAGATAATTATCTCTCATTTTCCCCTATTCCCTTCAATCCAAATAGGTTGTTAATATCTGAAGTCTAAAATCTTCATTTTCTAGTCCTTATTATAAATAAACATTTAGATATAAAAGTGAATTTTACTAATCCAGGAAACTTAGATAGCATTAAAGCTATTTAAAGAGAGCAACTAAAGTCGGGTCAGGTTGGTAGGTCGTGCAAATCATAAATGACCCCGCTTACATAATTATTAAACAAACCCTTACTTTACCCCTATTTATGCTTTGTACCACTACAACTTAAGGGTCTTTGGAGAGGCAAAAAGCATTAGAAGTTGGGGGAGATTGAAGGTTAAGAAGCTGAAGCAGGTGATAACCTCAACCTAACTTTTCTCACAAACTTCAATGAGAGTGTATAGGAACTTCAATGCCTTAAAACCGTCGAACAAGTTGGCCCTACCTTTTCATCCTATGATTTTACTTCATTTTATTTGTCCTACGATTTTTAGCATAAGAAACAGCTATAGGAAATACCCTCTACTCTTGTAGTGCAAGTAGTGTGAAAATGGTCATCGGCATTAAATTAATGAATCAAAGATCTTCATCAACCATGGGCCACCAACTGCTACGGTATGAATGCATCTAGAGTGTGTGTTAGTGTGTGTTGCAAGGAATGAGAGTACAAACTTCAATGAGAGTGTGTAGGAACTTCAATGCCTTAAAACCGTTGAACAAGTTGGCCCCACCTTTTCATCCTAGGATTTTACTTCATTTTATTTGTCCTACGATTTTTAGCATAGGAAACAGCTGTTCAATATTTGAAAAGTGTAAGAAACATATTCTTTCCTACACATTTTTTATAGGAAATGTATGTCTTAAAATTGTAGGAAATTAATGTTTGACAGTTTTCCTACGATCAGTAACCCTAAACCCTAACCACAAAATTAACCTTAACCTTAACCCTAAATCTTTATAAAAACAAACCGTAACCCAAAACTCTACCTCAGATCCTAACCATAAATCATTAAATACAAGCCTTAACCCTAAATCTCTGCACATATCCTCAAACCCTAATCTTAAATCCCAAAATACAAACCCTAACCCTAAACCCCATCCTAAACCATAAACCCAAAATTTCTGAACACAAGTCCTTAAACCCTATCCCTAAATCTCTAAACACAAAGTCCTCAAACCCTAACCCTAAATGTCTAAATACAAACCATAACCCTAAACCCCACCCTAAACCATAAACCCTAAATCTCTAAACACAAAACCTCACACTGTAACCCTAAATCCCTAAATACAAACCCTAACCATAAACCCTACCCTAAACCCAAAACCCTAAATACTAAACCCTACCCCAAACCCTAAACCTTAAACTAGCCTAAACAAAAAATCTCTAAACACAAGTCCTCACATCCTAACCCTAAATCCCTAATTACAAACCATAACCCTAACCTCACCCTAAACCCTAAACCCTAAATCTCTAAATACAAGTCCTCACACCCTAACCCTAAATCCCTAAATACAATCCCTAACCCTAAACCCCACCCCAAACTCTAAACCTTAAACCCTAAATACAAAGCTTAACCCTAAACCCTAGCCCAAACCCTAAGCCCTAAACTAGCCTAAACCATAAATCTCTAAACACAAGTCCTCATACCCTAATCCTAAATCCCTAAATACAAACCCCATCCTTAAACCTCATCTTAAATCCTAAACCCAAAATCTCTAAACACAAGTCATCACACCCTAACCCCTTAAACCACATAGAATCCTTTGCCCTTAAGTACTTTAAACGGTTAAACCAGTTAAAATCCTATAACTCCAAGCTCTAAACCCTAATTGAAGATCTAATTCCTAACACGCTATCCTTAACTTTAACTTTAACCCTGTAAACTCTATCCTTAATTTTGTTAGGGTATATATTAGATACATATCAATTTCCAAATTTTGTTAATATTGTGCATATATATGCACTAATATATTTAAACATATTATATATATATATATATATATATATGTGGTGTGTGTGTGTGTGTGTGTGTGTATGTATATAATAAAATATGAACATTAATGTACCTTAATAACAAAATCATTAAATTAACTTACCTAATGTGTTTAAGTGAGTGTGTGTGTGTGAGACTAAATTCACATTAAGTAAGCTTAACCTAATATATATATATTAGGTTTAAAGAGTTGTGTGGGAAATGCAAACAATGTGCAGTTTCAGGAGGCAGGAATCAAAAAAATTTTGACGCTTTTTACGCCACAAAATTGTAGGAAGCTTCCTACACTTTTTCTGTGCCTAGCTTTTTACAGGAAAAATGTCAGAAAAGCATAGGTAACTTTCTGACGCTTTTGGTTCATAAATTAGCTTTAAGTCAAAAAACTGTCGAACAGTGAAGAAAGATTTCTATTTCAGCTTCTCCGCCCGACTCAATTCTAATCGTTGTGCGTCATCTTCTTCTTTGTCGTCTTAAGTCCAGCTCGCTACTTCGCCAGTCTGTCCCACTTTCAGCTAGCTCATCATGTTGCCCATGATTTGCAACCAGCAGCAGCTCACCGCCGACCAGCTCTCTCTCTGCCAGGTAAGTCGACGTCACCGCCAGTACTCTTTCCCTCTAATTTCTTTAGCTAGTCATTTTTAGCTATTTTTTTCCCCAAAATTTTAGCTAGCTACTAGATTGTTGTTATTTGGTCATTGTATGAATATGTTTATGTATATTAATCTTATTATTTAAAATTAAAAAAGTAGTTAAATTAGGTCACTTGTGAAAATTTGCTAAAGCATGTAATTATAAAAAAAAAAGTAGCTAAAATATGAAATTTAGGTGAAATATAAAAAATAGCTAGAACATATAAAAATTAGTTACATTAATTAGCTAATTTAGGTTAACTGTGAAAATTTATATTGAAATATGAAACTTGATAAAGTATGAAAATTAGGTAAATTAATGGAAATATAAAAACCAAGATGTGGAAATTAGGTAACTTAGTGGAACTTATTAAAAATATGAAAATTAGGTCATTTAGGTACAGTAAGAAAATTAGTTAAATTAGTGCAAATATAAAAATTAGTTAAATTATGAAAATTAGGTAACGTAGTGAAACTTATTACAAAATATGAAAATTAGCTAAATTAGCTACAATATGAAAATTAGTTAAATTATTAGAAATATAAATTAATTAAATTATGAAAAATTAGGTATTAGGTAACTTAGTGGAACTTATTAAAAAAATATGAAAATTAGATCAATTAGGTACAATATGAAAATTAGTTAAATTAGTGGAAATATAAAAATTAGCTAAAATATGAAAATTATGAAAATTAGCTAAATTAGCTACATAATATGAAAATTAGTTAAATTAGTGGAAATATAAAAATTAATTAAATTATGAAAATTAGGTAACTTAGTGAAACTTATTACAAAATATGAAAATTAGCTAAATTAGCTACAATATGAAAATTAGTTAAATTAGTGGAAATATAAAAATTAGTTAAATTATGAAAATTAGGTAACTTAGTGAAACTTATTGCAAAATATGAAAATTAGCTAAATTAGCTACAATATGAAAATTATTTAAATTATGAACATTAGGTAACTTAGTGAAACTTATTACAAAATATGAAAATTAGCTAAATTAGCTACAATATCAAAATTAGTTAAATTAGTGGAAACATAAAAATTAGTTAAATTGTGAAAATTAGGTAACTTAGTGAAACTTATTACAAAATTTGAAAATTAGCTAAATTAGCTACAATATGAAAATTAGTTAAATTAGTGGAAAGATAAAAATTAGTTAAATTATGAAAATTAGGCAACGTAGTGAAACTTATTACAAAATATGAAAATTAGATAAATTAGCTACAATATGAAAATTAGTTAAATTAGTGGAAATATAAAAATTAGTTAAATTATGAAAATTAGGTAACTTAGTGGAGCTAATTAGTTATAATTACCACCTTTTTTTAGGATGGTTCGTCAGGGTTCGAGACAGATAGACTCGAGCAAAGGCCTAACCGACCACTTAGGTGGCCCGGGACTTGGTCAGGGTCCATGGGGGTGAGGGAGTATTCTCTCACCCACCCAGGCACCATAGACACAGAATTCAGTGCCACATACCTAGGCACCACAAGCACTAAACTTGGTGCCACAGACCTAAACCCAGGTACCAAACACCCCAGTACCTAGACCTTACCCGGCACAGATGTATGGTAGATCTACCTCTACTTTCTATTAGTTCTTGAAGACTGATGATCTGTATTGCCTGGATATGAGCTCACTATCTCAGCCATCTCATTATCAGCGTATGGGTGCCGGTCAGGGTAATTAAGCATACGACCCTAACGCATACCATGATCCATCTACTATTAGTATGGTTGTTCATACAGGCGGGTAGTAGCAGAAACGGCAACCTCAGCAATAGCCTTAGTAGCAGCAAAGGATGGTGGATCAGCCATACCCAGATGACGAGCGGCTAAAGGCTAGCACAACGAAGCTTCGGAGGTGAGTCCTAAGGAATGCAGAGTTACCTGTACCTGTAGATCCACAGGACCGTCAGAGGATCGTCCCTCATGAGTAAGTGTCCTCGGCTTTTATAATTCATTTATTGAAAAATATATTGTTTTAATTATGTCATCTTTATATATCTCTTACTAGAGTTTCATATGTTACAACTTTTTTATTAATGAGTCCGTTTGTTCCACACTAGGCTCCATTCACACGAGGCTGTAAGACGAAAATTGTATCTCTTGGTCACACGTATCTCGATCTACATGAGAGGAGTATCTCACCAAACTAACGGTAATTAATTTTGGTTAATTTTTATAATAGTAGTTTCTTTACGGACTAATACACTTTTTTGTATTTTATTATTGCAGAACTACTATACATGGGATCCTAGGGACTTCAGGCACATCCACAAGCTAGTGTTTGGATTCTGCTCACTGTCTGTGTAGAACCACTTGCATCATTGGAGGACAAAAACGATGGAAAAGATCTTAAACTTTTACAACAACCCCGACTATAATTTGTTATGGCTGCACATTCCTCCGGGTCATAGTGATGACGTATGGCACCATTTATGTGTAAATGTGGGACATGGGCCGGGTCGACCCGGCCCAAATCGGGACCAGACCGGAAGTCAAACCCGCCCTGGCTCGCCTCGGCCAAAGGCCGGAAAGGTGTGGGCCGAATATAGGTCCGAGAGGAGGAGGATGCTCAAAATGGACAGCCCCCGGCTCATTAAAAACCCGTTACTCGCCCCGCCCCGTCGCCCCGGACTGGACCGGCCACTGGTGCCTAATGGCTCTCAGCAAAATTTTTTTTAAAAAAGGGTTAATTACACGCAGACCCTCCAACGGTTTTCTGCTACATTTTAGCCCTCGAATTTCCATTTTTACCCCTCCTAACAACTAAATTTCAAGGACTCTTTGGTCAAACTAATTTTTTCCCTTCCCCTAGAAATACTAATGCCATTTTCACTCAATCCTCACACAATCACTCAATCTCTCTTCTTCCTCTATTATATTCTCTCAAGTATTCTCCTTATTTTTGTAATCTATTCTAAATTTCTTACTAATTTCACCCTAATATCTTCATAATCTCCTCTTGATTTTGCATGAATCACTACTATTAGTTCGTGAGTCATTGCTTTAAAAATAAAGGGCAAGTCGACAGAGAGTTCATCTTCCTACACCACCGACATCTAAGCCTTGTTCCGTCGTCGTTCTCAGCCCATTGATAAAAGCATCTCAATTCAAGAGTTGCATGACGATGATACCAGAATCGATATGATGAATTACAATTTGGGTCTCGACAATCAATTATTCGATAATGAAGTGAAAGAGTTAGATACGATGGCGTTCGAGAATCCGTCAATAGAACTGATGCCTACAAGTCATGGACCCGCTGTGAAAGAAACCGAAGCACAAGGTAAATCCACAAGACTAACTGCTTGAGTTTGAGAGCATTATGAGCTCATACACGAAGGGGAGTCGAGGTATGGGAAATGCAAACATTGTGGAAAAAAATTGGTGCATAAAAAGAATTCCGGCATTGGAACGCTGAAGTGACATATTGAAAATCAACATCCTAACGTCCTTCCCAGTGCCGGGACTAGTTCTGGAGGATGAACACAACTTGGGTCTACAACCGACGCCGGCGGGTCAAGTATATTTCATTTTAACCAACAATCTTGTAAAGAAGGTATGGTAAATTGGATGATGCTTACCGAAAAACCTTTTTCACAAGCTGAAGATGTCCACATAGAATCTTGGATAAAACCACAAATAAATCCTGCATTTAGAAAAGTATCTAGGAAAACTGTTAAGAAAGAAAGTTTTAGACAATTTGAAGCAGGAAAATCATATTTGCAAGCCTATTTTTCTATTCTTGATCACTGTGTGGCATTTACTTCTGATATGTGGACATCACCTATAGGTCAATCATTCTATTGTGTTTACTTCTCATTGGATTGATTCTGATTGGATAATGCAAAAATAAATTTTTTCATTTAAGGTTATTGAAACAGATCATACTGGTTATCAAATATTCAATTGCACCTTAGAAACTTTACGTGATTATTTTTGTACTGATAAAATCCTATGCATTTCATTTGATAATGCTTCAAATAATGATGTTGCTGTTTGTCTTTTTAGTCAAAAATTAAAACCACCTCTTAATGGTGTATTCTTTCACGTTAGATGCATGTGTCATATTTTGAACATTTGTGTGCAAAATGGTTTAGAAGTTCTCCAAAATGAAATTCTGCTTATTCGAAACTTATTGAAATATTTAATGTCTAGACCTTGTGTTTTTCATGAATTTAAAAGCTTTTTGTATTGAAAATCAAAAATCATTTTCTTGGAAACGGTTTAAATTAGATCGCCCAATCCGCTGGAACTCCATATTTTTGATGTTGCAAGATGCATTCCCGTATGCAAATTTGTTGTCACATTTTATGAATTTAAAAATGGGTTGTAAATTTCTTACGACTGAAGTTTGGGACAAATGTTCCAAAACCAGTGAATTGCTTAAGTTTTTTTACGAGGCAACAGAATTTTTCTCTGGTGTTTACTACCTAACCACTCATCAAGTTTTGTTTCATTTAGTGAACATCACATATGCTTTACATCAATTTAAAGATGATGAGTTGTTAAAACCGACTGTCGAAGCCATGTAGGCTAAGTAGCTTCAATATTTTGAAAACATTCTACCTATCTTTTTAGTCGCTTCTTTACTTGACTCATATGTCAAATTAACAGGCACAACAACATTACTTGAAAGAATTTTTCATAATTATTTAAAAATGTTTCATATAAATGTTTTGGCTATGATTGTTACTGCTTCCGAGTACTTGCATTCTTTATACAAGTTATATTATGAGCGGCATTCGGATAAGGTAAGATCCGAAGCTCCTCAAACCGAGCCTCCAACCTCAAAATTCAACCCGGCCCTCTAAATGCTCAAACAACCCCGACCGACGACATCAGGATAGCTGAGGTCTATGACTATCTCAACACATCGTTTGAGGCAAGCGACCTCGACATCTTGGAGTGGTGGAAACAAAAGAGATCAAGGTTTTCGATCTAGTCGATAATCGCACAGGAGATTCTTGCCGTTCCAGTATCGACCGTTTCATCCAAGGCAGCGTTTAGTGCCGGAAAACAGATGATATCAGAAAAATGATCAAGATTGACACTCGATGCAGTAGAAGTATACGTGCGCAATCGAGATTGGGGTCTCGTAGCACTCCGGCAGTAAGACCCAAAGAGTTCAGATGAGGAGGTAATATCTGATACCAAGACTTGAATTTTTTTTTTCAATCATACATGTAGTTTGTATTTGATCTGATTATGCTGTTCAGCACAGATCATAGGTTTCTATTATTCATCATTTCCGGAACATTTTTGCCATTTCAAAATGTAAGGCCCATTCCGATTATTTGTAAGTGTTGTTTGGTTTTTTAACTTAATAAAACTTATATCGGGGGTGGTGTTTTTTCTTAAAAATATTTATGACTTATATAATTAACTATGGTTCTAATTTTTTTAGAAAAACAATAACCAAACCCGCCCTGCCCCGCCCCGGAACCGCCCCTCCTCCAACCGGGCTGAGCCCGGTCCTCGTGACCTAGGACCTGACCGGCCGGGCCTGGGCCGGTCCTAACTGGTTCCCACCTCTATTTGTGTGACCAATGGTAGTAGGGGAAATGGAAAAAGTTGTCAATTGTAGGTTCACATGCCAAGAATGTAGCAAATGAGTTGGGGATTCTTCCAAAGCACACGATGGGCTCTATCCTAGGCGAGATGCACTGGAATCGTATGGTAACAACATTTCTATTCCATTAACTTACATTACAATTTTCATAATAATTATCAATTACTTGATTTGTTAATCATACTTCAAATGCTCAGAAAAAAGAGCGAGATGGAGAGGAGCCAACATTTGATGAGTGGTGGATTCAAACTCACACTCGAAAGAAGATGAATTAGTTTGTTCATCCGATTGCATAGCAGCTTAAGGTAAAAAAATTTCATACATGACTAACGACATTTACATATTTATTAAGTGTTTTTATTAAATTTAATTTCATTTTATTGTATGACGGATACATGTAGAAGGTTCAGGAAAAATACCTGATGCCCATCGGCATCTTCACTATATGACATGGTGAGACTGGGAGGGACTTCCAGTGAGGGAGGAACACCTGAACGAGGGACTTCCTGGGAGAGATTGCCTGAAACACTCAAAGAATAAATGTTAGGAGGTCCCCGGAGTATTTTTCTGGGGAGGAGCCTCTGATGCCTAAGTCATTATTTTGAGAGACGGGAGGTAGTGAGAATGTGTAAATGTATCTCCTCTCTAGAGCCCCCCTACTGAGGCCATTTCCTTAATATATATAGGAGGGTGTAATGGAGATGCCTGCTTGACGTGACCCGCTCAGATTATGACACGTGTTCGGTCGGATGTAATATGTACCTTTGGGCGTGGGGGCCTCTAGCTGCCTATAGGCCGTTCTGGCTAGAGGTCAGGGCCGGGGTAGGTCTACGTGACAGGACGTGTGCGGCGGCGATATGTCAGAGCGTGTATGAGGGCAGCGTGTTGTGTACGAGGGGGGCATGTCAGAGGCTCCTTAATTGTTTTTGCCGTACTCCTGAGATCCTTTCGATAGAAGAGAGCTCTTCGGAATATGAGGGCTTTTTTTGGAGATTGTTTCAGTAATCCGGGAGTCCCCTCATCACGGATGCTTCCCTTTGGGGGTGTTCTCCTACCGGAGGTGGTGAGTCTTTCTCTTCTGAAGCCGATTCGGTCACCTAACCGAGGATGGCGATGCACCGTATTCCCGAGGTCGGTACTGTCATTTCCAGGGGTGATGATGGATCGCCGAGGCCGGATGTTCAAGGTGTCAGACCCCTTTTTTCGAAGTTGGTGGTCGCATTCCTTGTGGGTGATGCTTAACTTTCCGAGGGTGGTGCTGCCCGAGCTTATGGGTTTAAAGGGCGATAGCACTTCAGCTATCACATGCCCTCCCTCGGAAAGTCGAAGTGGAGACTTCAGCTTGTAGAATCTCTGGGGGCACCTTACAGGACTCAGAGTGGGACACCGTACGATGGGACACTTTGCCACCCGAAGGCGTGCCTCCCTAGCTGAGGTGTCATTACTTGGCCTTTGGTTAGTTCATTGGTGTTCTTGAGGTACGCACTCTCTTTATTTTTACTTTTCTGTTGCAGGTCAGTCGACCGTCACGTCTCATAACTAGGAGTGTCAGTTTGGATAGGTGTGCCTGGGATTTCCTGGTGTCAGAAAGTGTGTCCCCATTTTACATGTTGGATGACGCGTGGTGATTGGGGGTAGTCGCGTCGGTTACACCAGCCGCATTTTTTCGCCTTCGAGGCATAATTATGGCGATGATTCGCCTTCGCAGAGTAGTTATGACGATGATTTGGTTACCCTTCTTCAGTCTATATAAACCTTCTTTCCCCTCATGGCCCTCATTTGTTTTCCTTTCCCTTTGTCTTGTTCTCGTCTGCTTTCGAGCTCTTTTTTCTCTTTTGTTGAGGTGCAAGCGGCGGAGCGATTTCCAGCAACCATTTATGACAGCGTCTTCTAATCCCGACTTCAGCAAACATTTTGGTGGGTTTCCATTCCACAGGTCCTTCGGTCTCTTTTGTTTCTATTTTTTCTAGTCCCTGAAGTCTTTTTCCTTTTTTCCTGAAGTCCTCTGACTCTTTTTTCTGAAGTTTTTTTCTTTTGCCGAACATGTCTTCCCCTATCCCCCTCATGTCCATCCAAGCTATTCCCGAGAGCTGGCAACCTCTCATGTCTTACCCATGTTGTTCCACTTCGGAAAAATTAGCGAAGTGGACAACTAAGTTCTTTCTTCCCTCCTATGCCACCACTAGACTACCCCATCCTGGCCATTTTAGCTTCATGAACAAAGGTGACGAGGTCACCGTTTTTCGGGCCCAACTGAAGGCCGGACTTTGGTTTTCTCCGTCGAAGATGATTTGCGACATGTGCCAATTCCATGGCATAGCCGTGAATCAGCTTCTGCCCAACTCTTACTGTTACTTCAACGATTTTCTCTGCATATGTGGGTTTTCAAAATAGAACCCCACTTCATCATTTTCATGCAGTAGTACAAGCTCTTTCCAGTCCCGAAGAGTGGCTTCTATTTCATGCTGCCTCGGGGATCTAGGAGCAAAAAATATATGTTCACCTTCGGCACTAGAGATAGTTGGCGAGGGTGGCAAAGGAAGTTCTTCTTCCTGAAGGTAGCAAAGACATGGTCACACATGCCGACAAGGTGGGCCTGGGGGAAGCTGGAGACGGACGTCGTTGATCCCAAGAAGTTGCTAACTCCTGAGTTGGCAGCGAGGTTTGAGGATTTTGACAGCCGTATCCGAGCTGTTGCCGACTGGGATGCCGAGGTCCCACCACGCTCCTTGTATCCCTTCCCCCATTAAGTGGAACCTTATGACCGAGGAGGTTCTTCGGGAGCTAGAGGTGCTCAAGGAGCATAAGACAGACCTCGGCATGCCAGCTCCCGCCGTCGACGGGAAGAAGTCCTGGCTAGTGATGCTCTTTTGGGGGGAGCTCACTTACGAAGCCCTTTTTTAGAGTAAGTTACTTTCCAAATTTTTGGTATAAGTATCCCTTTGGACTTACACTAATATTTTCCTTCTTTTTCAGAGATAGGCGATCAGTCAGCCATTTTCTACAAATCCCTCTTCCTCGGTCAAGCCGAGAAAGGGGAACAGACGAAGAAGAGGGCTTCGAAGAGGCAAAAAATGACTGGAGGCGGGTCATCTTCGGCTAAGAAGGCAAAGAAGGACCTCCTTCCCTCACCTTCGGAGGACGCTGTGGAGGTCGGGGGCCAGCCCGAAGCCCAGGCCAAGCTGCCGCGGGAGGTAACTGTTAGCTCCACTCCCCGGAGTCCTACTACTTCGGCAGACCTTTTGGGTTTTTCTGGCGGAGGCCCTTCTACTAAAGAACTCAAGGAGCACAGAAGAAACAAGGGCAAACATGTCCCTGCCGAAGTGGAGGAGGTCCAGGACTCCGATGATGACGTTGCCGAGGTGCCGCTAGGTTTGTCCTTTAGTCATTTTTAGTAGTCTCAATCTTATAGACACATGGCTAAGGGACAATGTCCTAATGGAACTGTGTCTTGACTTTACAGAGGAATTGGCGCCCTCGGCATGGATGGTGGAGCATGCCTGGAGGCAGGCCCTTCGGGACTCTCATATCCCGAAGGATAAGGTCCCGAGGGAGCATTTCTGGTCTTTCACGGAGGACATGAATTTGTTCTCCGAAGACGGCCAGCAAATGGCTCCCCAAATGGCGAGGGGTGTGCTCACCCAGGCTACTTTCAAATCTGTGGCCGCAGAGTGCGCGAACGAGGAGATCCTCGTTGTGAGGATGTCCGAGCATGCTGCCCAGGTACTCTTCAGACCTTTCAATTTTTTCTCCCAATTTTTCTGAGTGTTTGGCTTTCCTTGTGCAACTTTACCGAATGTCCTCCTCCTTCTTTTTTTTTTTTACAGCTCTTGGCGTATAGCGGATACTTCAGAGCTTGGGCAGTAAAACAGTCTTCGGTCTGATCTTGGGCCGAAGATTGTATGGAGAAGGCCAAGGTGTTTTGCGCCAACTCGGTCGTCAAGAATTCCAAGTTGAGTAGAATTGCCAAGGAGGAGGTTGCCAAACTCCGGCAGGAACTTTTGAAGGGCCAGAAAGAGCTCTTGAAGGATTTCTCCCAGAAAATGTCTGACCTCAGCGTGAAGGTCATCGAGCTTACTTCTGCCAACGGGGCTTATCGAAAGGAAAAGGAAGAAAATTATACTCTTCTGACAAGGGCCCTCACTGACAACATCGATCTTCAGGCCGCGGTTGAGGCCCTGAAGAAAAAGACAAAGAAGAAGAAGAAGGCGAAGAAGCTGGAGAAAAAGGTTGCCGATTTGCAGAATGAGGTGGAAGACTTGTCTGTTGAGAAAGACAAGGGTAATTAGGTGACTAAAGTTGCCTTTCAAGATGACTTCTGTTTGGCTCGACACCAAGTTTTGGCGAAATATCCAAACCTCGACCTTTCCTTCTTGGCTGCCCTGAACATCCCTGAGGGGCCTCGCTGGACTTGGTCAAAGATTGAGCTCCTTAACTTGCCATTTGCCCTTCTTCCGCCGCCGAAGATCGCGCCAAAGGATGTTGGGGATGGAGCATCTCATGATGCCGGGGTCCCTTAGGTGTTTAGGGCTTTACTTTGTCTTCTTTTTTTTTTTCTTTGTAATCTTCTTCTTGTAATCTCCTCCTTGTAATAAGGCTTTCTCAATGACATTTTTCCTTCCTTTAAAATTTGGCTAAGCCCCTAAGCAATAATTTTCGTTTCCAAGGGTTGTCTTCATCACTTTCAGTTTAGGACCCTTGGGAAGATATTTTTTGCTCTTTTTATCGACCGTCTTCGGGAAAACGCTAGCTTTGGCGAATACCTTTTGGCAAAGTTTGGCCTATTTTCATCAGCCATGTTCGGTAGACACAACTTTTGGGGAAAATGACCGAACCAACTTCGGAGGAAATGTGTGGTTTCCGTAAGTACATACTTGAACCTTGTTCGGCGAGAGCTCTTAGGTGGGGCTATTTTCCTGAAAATCTTCTGTACTTAGAAAAAAATTTCTAACTATACAATTTTTTATCAAAATTCTAAGTGTAGAATTTCTTCAAGGCATTTGAGTGCCATGTATTTTTCAATTCTCCCCCTTCGGTATCGCCGAGCCTATAGACTCCGTTCTGAACCTCGTCAAGGACCAAATAAGGCCTTTCCCAGTTTGCCCGAAGTACCCCGTGAGATGGTCTTCGGGGTTCAAACTCAGCCTTTCGGAGAACGAGGTCTCCCTTCTTAATGCCTTTTCGCCTAACGCGCAAGTTCGCAGCTATAGCCACTCTTTGCTGAAAGGCTTTTCTTCTAAGTTCAGCTACTTCTCTATGTTCGTCAATTAAGTCGAGCATAGTTCTTAATCTGAGGTTATTCCCTTCCTCGTCCAACACTTGTACCCTAACCGATGACTGGACTACCTCGATAGGAATAATGGCCTCTGTGCCGAAGATGAGCGAGAAAGGTGTCTTACCCGTGGCCCTTCGGGGTGTTGTCCAATAGCTCCATAACACACATGGAAGTTCCCCTGGCCATTTTCCCTTTGCTTCCCTCAATCTCTTTTTCAGACCATCTTTTATGGTTCTGTTAGATACATCTACCTGTCCGTTGCTCTGAGGATGAGCTACTGGGGTGAAGTGCATTTTTATCCCGAGGTCGGTGATGAATTCTTGGAATCCATTGTCAATAAACTTGGAACCATTGTCGGCCACTATCACCCTCGGTATGCCAAATCTGCATACAATGCTCTTCCAGACGAGTTTTTGTATGTCCTTTGCCGAAATGGTTGCCAGGGGCTCTGCCTCGACTCATTTAGTGAAGTAATCCACTGCGACCACACAGAACTGCACTTTTCCAGGTGCAGTCGGGAGTGGCCCGATGAGGTCAATGCCCTATACTGCAAAGGGACAGGGGTAGTTAGCCGAAATTATCAACTCCGAGGGTAACCTCTGGACGTTGGTGTGTCTTTGGCAATTATCACATTTTTGGACAAACTGCCTCACGTCCTTTCTTAAGGTGGGCCAGAAGTACCCCTGGCGGAGTATTACTCCTGCCAAGGCATCGGTTCCAATGTGGGAACCACAAGCCCCCTCGTGGACTTCTTCGAGGACTGTCTCAGTGTCCTCTTTGCTGACACACCATTGTAGCGGACTTGCGTACCCCTGTCGGTACAATTCTTCCCCGATTAGGAAATATCGTCTGGAGCATCTTCGCACTTTTGCTACTTCGCGAGGGTCAGCAAGAAGCTCCGAGCTTGTAAGATACCTTTTTATGGGATTTTTCCATCCTTTTTTCGAGGTTGCCATGCTCATTATTGCTATGCTCAGGTGACTCAATACTTTAATGGACTTTCTTGATTTGGCCAGACTATTCGCTTCGTCATTGTCTCGGTGAGGCACATTCTCAAAGTGCATTGCGTCGAACTCCTGAATGAGCTTTGATACGAGCTCGTGGTACTTCGCCAAAGTTGGGTCCTTTGCGCTATAGTCCCCTGCCATTTGTCGGACCACTAGCTAAGAATCGCTGTGGGCCTTCAGGTTTCTCACGCCAATTCTTCTAACAAGGCGTAACCCTGGTATGAGAGCTTCATATTCTGCCATATTGTTGGTGACGTTAAACCCGAATTTGATGGCTTTCATGACTTCCATACCCTCGGAACCACGAATGATTACTCCAGCTCCCTGGTGTTCAGAGTCGGAGGCCCCATCTACAAACAGAGTCCATTCGGGTTCGTTATTCCTAGGGTTGGGTTGGCCTTCTTCGGTACTGGGTACTTCGGCAATGAAATCCGCCAAAGTTTGAGCTTTTGTTGCCTTCCTCGGCCCATAGGTGATGTAATACTCACCGAGTTCTATGCACTACTTGGAAAGCCTTCCCAAGTGATCTACCTTTTTCATGACATCTTGAAGAGGCAGGTTACTTCAGACAATAATGGGGTGGCCTTGGAAATACGGACGTAGCCTTCTGCTTGCAAGTATCAGGGTATAAATAGCATTTTGTAGTAAGGGGTACCTGACTTCGGCACCATGTAGAGACTTGCTCACATAATATACTGGTCATTGCTCTGCCCCCTCTTCCTCCACAAGGACCGAACTTAGCGCCTTTTTGGTGACGGTGAGGTATAATACGAGGGGTTCCCCTTTTTGTGGCTGCCGGAGTGTCGACAGGTGTCAGGTAGACCTTAAGCTCTTCCCAGGCCTTTTGGTAGTCTTCATTCCAAGGATGTACCTTGCTCCCGAGGTCACCACCATTTTTCACCGGTTTAGTGAGGACCTTGAAGAATGGTCGTCGGCAGCGATCCCCATATCTGGAGATGAATCTGCTGAGGGACGTGATTCTCCCTGTGAGTCTTTACACATCCTTTGTTGTTGTGGGAGTTCGGAATCTTAGTAGGGCATTGACCTTTTCTGGATTGGCGTCGATTCCTCTTTCTGACACTATAAATCCAAGGAACTTACCCGCATTCACCCCAAACATGCATTTTTTGGGGTTGAGATGTATTCCGAAGGTCCTCAGCTAGCGGAATGTTTCCTCTAAGTCCATGATATGACTATTAGGCAGTTTGCTTTTAACATCATATCATCGAAATAGACTTCCATGTTCCTCCATATTTAGGAGTTGAAGACCCTGTTCATTAACCTCTGGTAGGTGGCTCCTGCGTTCTTAAGCCCGAAGGGCATTCTGATGTAGCTATATATACCAACTTCGGTGATGAAGGCGGTTTTTTCCTCATTTTCGGGGTCCATTCTGATTTGGTGTTACCCACTGAATGCGCCAAGGAAACTTAGGAGGTCATACTCGGCAGTTGAGTACACCAACTGGTCTATTGGCGGCAATGGATATGAATCTTTAGGACAAACATCGTTCACGTTTCAGAAGTCGATGCACATTCATAGTTTTTCACTCCCTTCTTTTGTGGCGATGACCACGTTACTAAGCCATTCGGGATATTTAACTTCCCTTATTACGTCGGGCTCCATTAACCATTGAACTTCAGATTTTACAAAGCTGTTCTTATGTGCCGAAAAGCTTATTTTCTTTTGGCGTACGGGCTTTGCGTCGGGGCATATTTTAAGATTATGTTGAATTATGCAAGGGTCTACCCCAAGCATGTCCTTCAGCGAGTAAGCAAACAGATCTTTGTTCATTAACAGAAAAGATACAAGTTTTTCCTTATCACCTTCAGCCACTTTTTTCCCTATTCGGGTACTTCGGCCTGGGACAAGTTCTATAACTTCTGTTTCTATTTTCTCGGGGTCTTTTGTTTTTTCTCTCTTTACCTCTTCTACAAGTACGGCCTTTGCTCCCGCAGTCCATGTACAGCTCTTTGCTGGGGCCTTTCTTGCTTTAACAAACACCTTTCTCACTTCCCCTTGGTCGATGAAGATCTCAGCATCTTCATCCTTTGTGGCGAATGTGACAGTCAGATATTTCACATCTGGGCGTATGTGGAGGTTTCCTTACGTCTGTCTCCCAAGGATGGCATTATACGATGAAGGGACATCTATGATGACGAACCTTGTCATTATAGAGGCAAAAAGCTCATCCTTTTTCTGTAGTGAAATTCCTTTTAACATCGGAGGAAGGTCAATCCATCCGAGGACAGGGAGTTCGGATGGACCCACTCCAAAAGTAGGAGAGGTGACAGGCTTGAGATCGCCCCTTAAGATACCCAAACTCGGCAGCAGATAAGAGAATAAGACGTCAGCATTAGAACCATTGTCAAGGAGTACTCTTTTGACATCCCAACTCCCTATCCTTGCCATGACTAGAAGGGGGTTGTAATGAGAGAATATTATGGTAGACCCATCTTTCCGAATAAGCTTTTTTGATGGGTTACCGTATTCCATCACCGACATCTCCCTGGCTTTTCTTTTCATTTCTGCCAAGGGTAGTCCTGTGGTGATCGTCTGTATTATTCCTGCTGGAGGTGGTGGATGTCTTCTGGGACTTCGGTTCCGGCGTCTGTCGGAGTCATATTCCTCGTCATCTCCTTTCCTTTCCTCGGGCATCCACACGTAATGTCGAAGTTGGCCCTGCTTTATTAGGGACTTTATGTACTTCCTCAGCTGGAAGCAATCCTTGGTATCATGCCCATGATCCTGATGGAACTGGAAAAACTTTTTCATGTTCTTTTTGTTGTCCGAGGTCATGGCCTTCGGTCATTGAATCTGACTTCCCTGCCTTTCCATGGCCATGAGAATGTTCGTCCTTGTGGTGTTTAAGGGAGTAAAAGTTAACAGCTTATTCCCTCTCAGCTTTCGAGGTCGACCCCCTGATTCAGTTGGGCAGCGAGTTTGTTGGCTTGACCCTTCGATATGGACGTGGTCGAGCTTTGGGCCTCCCATCCTCAGCTCTTCAGCAGTCATATGCTGCTCCGCCCTTCGGTAAAATTCGCTGAGGGTGTCTGGGGGGTCCTTCGAGAATTCGTAGAACAACTGTGAGTCCCTCCGAAGTCCCCATATCATGGCCAGGATACGTATCTTTGGCCTGAAGTCCGGCACGCTTAAGGCTTCTTGATTGAATCTTTCGACATAGTTGCAAATAGTTTCTCCATTCTTCTGCGCTATGTCAAACATTTAAACTAGCACCTTCGCCGTCGGCCTGCTTCCGATGAATTACTGCGAGAAAGCGGTAGACAACTCTTGGAATCCCACGATGGTTCCGGGGGCTAACGAGTTGTACCATGCCGTTGCCGGTCCAGAGAGGGTGACCTCGAAGCATTTGCACAAGGTAGCATCATCGGCCCCGTGCAGCACCATGCTGCGCCTGTATTTGGTTAGGTGAGCCTAGGGGTCACTTCGGCCACTTAGGTTTCCAAACGAGGCACCTGAAAGTCACTGGGCATAGGTGCTTCGACTACTGCTTGGGTAAACGGTGATTCATCTCCGTTGAAGGTTTCCAACAACTTAGACCAGACGAGCTTCCAAGCTACCTGTCTTTCCACCCCCTCTAATCTCTTTAGGTTTTTTTCCCTAAGGAGTGCGGCGCTGGGCACTTCTTCTTGCTGCCTGGAGGCCTCCGGTAATGGAAAGCGACGCCTCATTTTTGGAGAGTAACTTCTGCGCCGAGGGGATTGCGATTTCTCTTCTGGTAAAGAACTCTTTTGGCGGGGAGTCCTGGGCCATTTGGACCCCTTTTTTCCGTAGGTCGAACCCTGGGGCTATGTTTTCCGTCGAGGACTCTCCGATGAGTTGACTGCGGGCTTCTTTCCCAACGAGGTGCTGGTGAAGGGGGCCTTCAATGCGGAGGCGGCTGTGGCCATCTTTGGTCCAGTTGCTGAGTCATTTCAGCCACAACGGAGCGCTGAAAATCACACAGGAAGCTCATGGTAACGGTTAGAAGACATTCGTCCTCAGGCAAGGAAGTCCCCACGGCAGGTTGTTCGGTTGCCGGTTGAACCTCTGGCATGGAGGGGGACTTCAGAAGCCCCTTGTCCTTAGAGCGCCAAGGCTCAATGACGGCCACCTGGGAGTGGTTTCCCATAGACGGCGCTAAATGATGCCCATCGGCATCTTCACTGTATGACATGGTGAGACTGGGAGGGACTTCCAGTGAGGGAGGAACGCATGAACGAGAGACTTCCTGGGAGAGATTGCCTGAAACACTCAAAGAATAAAGGTTAGGAGGTCCCTGGAGTATTTTTCCGGGGAGGAGCCTCCGACGCCCAAGTCAGTATTTTGAGAGACGAGAGGTAGTGAGAATGTGTAAATGTATCTCCTCTCTAGAGCCCCCCTACTGAGGCCATTTCCTTAATATATATAGGAGGGTGTAATGGAGATGCTTGCTTGACGTGACCCACTCAGATTATGACACGTGTTCAGTTGAATGTAATTTGTACCTTTGGGCGTAGGGGCCTCTAGCCGGCTACAGGCCGTTTTGGCCAGAGGTCAGGGCCAGGGTAGGTCTGCATGACAGGACGTGTGCAGCGGTGGCATGTCAGAGCGTGTATGAAGACGGCGTGTTGTGTACGAGGGCGGTATGTCAAAGGCTCCTTTATTGTTTCTGCCGTACTCCTGAGATCCCTTCGGTAGAAAAGAGCTCTTCGGAATAGGAGGGCTTTTTTTCGAGATCGTTTCAGTAATCCGGGATTCCCCTCGTCACGGATGCTCCCCTTCGAGGGCGTTCTCTCCTGCCGAAGATGGTGAGTCTTTTTCTTCCGAAGCCGGTTTGGTCACCTTACCGAGGATGGCGATGCACTGTATTCCCAAGGTCGGTACTGTCGTTTCTAGGGGTGATGATGGATCACCGAGGTCGGATGTTCAGGGTGTCAGACCCCTTTTTTTTGAAGTTGGTGCTCGCATTCCTTGTGGGTGATGCTCCACTTTTCGAGGGTGGTGCTTTACCCGAGCTTATGGGTTTAAAGGGTGATAGCGCTTTAGCTATCAATACCCAAATCTAGACAACCGACCGCAGTTTAATTCACATTTGTGGAGTGAGGTGTAAGGCCCACCAAAGAAGGGTTGACTATTGGGTATTTCGCTTTGCCTCGCTGATCCTCATACGTTTGGAACATATTAGGTATTTTTTATTTCGATTTAACTTTGTTTTTAATTTTATCACTTTTACCTTCCTAACTGCTTTTTACCAGCTATATTAGTAGCCACGTGTTAATCCAGCGAGTTTGCTCAGCTCCAGGCTGATAATGACCAACTATAACAAAATTTGACCTAGCTCTAAGTAGAGTTTCATGAGCAGCGTCAAGCTAGCCAGCCTACCCAAATGTACACCAATGCTGCTGTGAATGCCATAATGAACAGATTGGTCTAGCAAGGCATCATACATGCATCAACTATCTCAGCTAAGTTCCAGACCGGATCCTTGACTGTGTGTGATGATGATGGCAGTACCCGACGAGATGGCAATGATTAACCCGCCTCTGCATCTGGTTGACTATTATTAGTTGATCTTATTAGAATGTAAATGTTTTAGCTTATCTATTAATTGTAATCGACTTTTTTTAATAGTATTATATATATATATATATATATATATAATACTACCCCCGTCCCATTTTAGTTAAAACATTTGCCTGGGCACGGAGATTAAAGTGTATATAATTTGTGTTATTTTTTTTGCCAAAATGTACATATGGTCCTTCAACTTTACTGACTCAAGCGAGTTAGTCCTTTAACTTCAACTCAGTGTAACTTAGTCCCTCAACTTTGAAAAATTAAGCGAGTTAGTCCCTTAGTATACAGAATCATAAACGGCGTTTCTTTTTTGCTCCTTGCCGTTTGCTTATTGCTCCAGCGCCGCCCAATCTCTTCCCTACCGCCGCTGACTTCCTTCTCCTAACTAGCTCCTTTTTCCCCTTGCTGTCGGTCTCGCTTCTCCTTCTATCGCGTCAGTCTCGTCTCCCGTCTGCCATCGTTCTCACATCTCCTCCCGTTGGTCCCATTATCCATCGGTCTCATCGTTGATTCGCAAATCTCCTGTCGATTCGGTGGCCTCCTGTCAATTCGAAAATCGTTGATTAGTAAATCTCCCATCAATCCAAAAATCGTCGATTGCTCACTCGATTGTTCAACGTTCCTGTGTAGATGCCAATTTGGAAGGTGCAGATTATGGTAACAATCGCCGGTGATTTTGTTTCAGAAAACCGCTTTTCTAGACGATCCTTCAGGCAGACGGCGGGTTGCCTGTCACCGTGGCTTTAACACCGTGTCATCCTGGAAGACGCTTTCTGTCATGCCTCAAACTAATTCGTTTAATTTAGAGAAGTTGAGGGACTAACTTGCTTAATCTGAAAAGTTATAGGACTAACTCGCACTGAGTCAAACAAAAAGGACTAACTCGCTCGAGTTTGTCAAGTTGGAGGACCATATGTGCATTTTGGCCTATTGTTTTATGTAGTAAAAGTTTAAATAATGATTAAAAAAGAAAAGATTCTTTTTTGGGTTTTGTGCAGTGAGAGATTTAATGGAGATTAAAAAAAAGAGCTTTTATTGGGTTTCGTGTAAAATGATAATTTAATTGTTTAAATTTTTCCCAAAGAGGAAACGTTTTAACCTTTTGGGACTTCCCAAAAAGGAATACATTTCAAGTAAATTGAGACGGAGGGAGTATAATATATTATATTATATATAAATATATAGATATATAATATATTATATTAATATATTAATATTATATATATCAATATAATATAATATAATATTAATATAATATATTATATAAAGATATATCTATGTGTATTATTATTTTTTTAAAAAAAGAAATAATTGTGTTATCACAAATTTGTCACAAAATCGTAGGATACGATTGTTAGAAAAGCGTAGGACAATGTTATGTCACAAAAACGTAGGACAATTATTGTCAGAAAAACGTTGGATATCAAATGTCAAAAAAGTGTAGGTATTAAATATCTTAAAAACTTCAAACCAATGGTATCAAAAATCTATAGGACAGTCCTACACTTATCCTTTGCTTTTTATTTCACACGCAGGCATTTCTTATATCATTGTCCTACGGTTTTTATCATAGCAAATGCTAGTTCCTTACACTCTTCCTACCAAATACCTTTTTTTCTTGTAATGTCTATTGGTTAATAAGAAGTCCTAATGAGCCTTTCCAGTCAGTTGTAAATATTGCCAAATATAGGGGTTAGTTAGCAGAGACGATGTCAACTAGGTCGGCCTTGACTCGCAGCAAAACCCAATCTGAACACACTAAAATGTGGCCGCTTTAATTTTTCCGGACCAGCATAGATATCTGGTAATCGGTAAAATAAAATAAATTCAAATGAATCAAGCATATCATCATGTCTCAACCATAATTTATCATATCACCTTCATAAATTCACCTTTATAAAGTTGTTCTTGGTTTAGAAATAGTCGATAAAGTCATCACCTTGTAGATGCTACTTCAAGATGTTGTCTTGCAATCACAAAAAATATGGAATGGAGTGCAACACAATGGCGGTGGCATGGCCCCAGTCTTGCCCGTGCTTAAGTGCCCAAAAATCATAAGTGTTATCTGCCTAATAGGGACAAGTTACAACTTAGACGACACCATTATTTGCCATAATTATTTCTTGCATTCTTCAAAAACCAATTCATTTTGAAAAAGTGGAATCTCCCCGGCCATGCATGTGGATCTGACTTGGTAAAACAGATGAAAAGGAAAGCTCACGTTCAAAAAAGTATAGCCTTTGAAGAAAAGCAATCCAGCTTCCTCACCCACCCCAGAACAACAGTAGGATTTTCTTCCTTTTTTCATTTCACTCAACTTATTGGAGAAAACCTACATTACAAGGAATTAAAAATATTTTCAAAATTAGTTATTGTGTATGAGACGGTATATTGTAGTTTAGCCACAGTTGTTCTTACGATATTTTATTGACTTGAGAGTTTGAGGGGCTCTTAGCACTGCATCCTTTGGGATCCTTTCTATTAACTGAGAAAGTGTCACATTGTCTAAGTAAAGTTTTTAGTAAGAACTTATATTGTGATTTGGGCTCTCCAACCAACAGTAGTTGCTTTTGAATTAGATACTTTAATATGATACCAAAATTTGAGATTTGTCATTGCCTTATCTATTACTGTAAAACCCATGTGACAGAGCCAAACCCCCTATACCTCAGGGGCATATGAGCATGTTTTACATTGATTAGAAAATGAAAATACAATTTTCACTCAAGAACTGAAAACATCAAGGTGTGTGATTTTCCATTTGTGGTACAGTACCTTTCCTTTGGTGCCATTTCCTTGTTATACGAGTTGGTCAATGGTATCTTTTTCGCTTTTGGCATATCTAAGGGGGATTTCTACAAGATAAGCAAAGAGAATCATGCTTTTGTTAAAGACATTATACTGCTAAAGAAGAGTGGGTGGATCATGGATGAAAGGATTTGGAAAGTTGGCTGAGATAAATGCACATGAATGTGTTTGCTCAAAGACATGCTTCTTTCCTAGGGTATGCAGAGGAGACCAAAGGAATTGGTCTAAAATCCCAGAATCATTACTTATTATCCAATTCTTCCAAAAAGGGTTAACAAAAATTTGGTTGGGATTTATCATGAAAAGAAGAGCAAGGAAATTCTGGTTCTCACTTTTCATTGCGTTTCTTTTTTCTTTTTTCTTCTTTGTAAATTTTTGCAAGTTTAGATGATAAGATAAGCCAATGGAGAGAAATGAAAAGCAAGAATGGTTATTGGTTAGTGGTATGAAATTTGTTGATAAGGAAAAAAGATCTCACGCGATGCGTTGCTTTCTTGATGCTTTTGATCGAATAACAAAGGCCCCGTGCAACGTCATTTTGCCAAATTTGAAGGTTTATTGATATGCTTTTTTTGAACTCAATTTTTGTTTGGTTGCTGGTACTACATAAAGTTTATGATGATAACAAATCCTGAGGTCTTCCAATTCTAAAGTGATTTAACATCAAAGTTAATTGCTTGATAAATGCCCCCTTTTTGTATTAGTATTAGCAATTGCCACCGAAGTTTGGAAAAAACTATTTAAGAGTAGCAGTTAATTTTTAGTTTTAATAATTTAATTTCTATAATTATTAAATAATCAAAACCTCTAATGCTAATTAAAAAAACTTTTCTCAAATGGGCCAATTAGCATTAGTGATTAGTGTTATAGTTTTAAAAAAATTATCTAATAGTAGCTTTTATCTTTAGTTTCAAAAGTTTAATCTCCATTATTAATAAATTATCCAAAATTCTTAGGTTAATTACAAAAAATTTTCCCAAATGGTGCCATTATATAAAAGAAGGAAAAAGATTGAATAAAGGAACTCCTGAATATTTGGCAAGCCCATATGTTTCAAAATCACAATGATGACTCATCATTTAATGAATCTTTTCTCCTTTTTCCTGAACAACAAATAGTATTTATTGATTTAATAAAGAGAGTCATACACAAGGCAATCAGACACTGACTTAACCAACTTCTGTAAATTTGTTTTCTTCTTGTTGAAGTAACTACAGGCAGCAACAAAACATACTTCAGATTATTACATTCACCATTCTAAACTCGTCATCAGATCAGACCATGCAAGGAACGTATTTGTTATTACAGTTCACGTATTTATGCGTCAACGTTGAACTTCAGAAATGCCTTCACCAGGGGAATACCACTTCACACAATTAACTCCTAGTAATGCTCCTGCTACTGCAGAAACTAATCTTTGCTCTTGATACAAAGACCTCCAATTTTGACATGTCTGAGGTAAAACTTCAATGAATCTTTTCTCTGGAGGAATATTATTGTAAAACTTCGTTTGAAACGATGTGGCATAAAGCAACATGCAACTGGACAGGGCATCAAATACACATCTCTTTCCAATTAACCAGTTTCTAAATGCTGGATAGATCCTGAAGGGATCCCACTTCGCCATAAACGATCGACTTGTAAGTCACTTCGCATTTAAACAGTTAAAAACGAATTTTTATTTTTTTCTTTGTGCACATGATGAGAATTGTGTGAACACTGATAACTTTTTGTAAAAGGGTTAAGATTTTCCTAATGTTTACGTTTGGGAACAAATCGCTCACTATTAATTTTCTCACAGTAATAGATGTTAACGTTTTCGAATGAGCAGATATCTGTCGATGCCATAGAAAAACCCGTACAACAATAACAAATATACCACTAAATTTTGTGCTCTAACCCAGTTAAACCCGGACAAGTTTCTGCACCAACTCGAGCACTTCTTACTACTAATAATTGTCTGAACAACCTAGATACTTGTTCAAACTGGGCTCTTTCTACAGCTTCAAACCGGATGATGAACATGCCACCACTTGCAAGGTATTTAGTATTTACTCAAGCCTCAACCTCCGATGCCTTCTTGCTAGAGTTGATTAGTATTCGGTTCAAACAAAAAATAACCAAAAAATCGAAATAATTTGAAAATTCAGTTTGATTAATTCAGTAATTTGGTTCGGTTTCGATTAAAACCGAATAATAAAAATTTTAGTTTCGGTTTTGGAATTTGATTAATTCGGTAACTGAATTAACCGAAATTTTTTATACTAATTTTTTTTTCATGAACAATAAAACAACCAAGTAACCCAAATTAGCTTGAATTCTTATTTTCTTTCTTTCCATGAACAATGAATCTTCTATATTGAATAGAATTTGAAAAAAAAAATAATGTGTCTCTCTCATTTCATCTATTATAGAATTTCACTCCAATTTTTTCAGTTAATTTGGTTTGAACCGAATCGACCCAAAATATTTTGGTTCAATTTGAATTTGGTTTTATAGACTAATTTGGTTAATTCAATTTCTTATCATCCAAAACCGAAAACTAAATAAACCGACTAATTTTTTTTTTGTTTAAACCAAAAAAACCAAATAATCACCCATACTTCTTGCCGATGGAATTGGCCTCCATGATGAGCGTCGAGAACTTGAGCCGGGCCAACAAAGGCGGCCCAGAGATAGAAGATAGAAGATAGGGGTGATGGTGGGGTAGGACTAAATTCATCAAAATTCTATGATCAATTAATTCTAAATTCAAAATAGTCTAATCAAAAGCTACAGTTTTTAAATTTGTATATTATTTGTATTTGAGTATCGTTTAGATAATACTAAAAATGTTAATTAAAATTAAAAAAAAGTCATTTCTAAAGGTCATATTGATAAAGATGAAAGGTTTTAACATAATTGTTTCCCATTCTCATCGAGGTTGGTTTAAACTAAATATTGGGAAAAAACGAAGGGGACTAATGAGGTTTGATGCCGAAATCTCTACTTCAATCCAACAAAAGTCTTTCATTATGATTGTTGAGTGGAGAAATTTTGAGGATACCATTCATATTGTTGAATTTCGGCATCTGAGTGTGCGAATCAATTGATTTAGCACGCAAAGAAATTCGTTGGCTCATCTCAAAATGAAAGGAATTCTCTGGAATTCGTCAGGCGGGAATCGGCAACAACTTCTTCAATTGAATGGAAGGGTGCTAATTCTCTATTTGAAAACAAACAATCATGGAAAATTTTTGGGTAAATTTCATTTATGGTCCCTAACTTTTTACAGTCATCCTAAACGAGTCCCTAATCTTTATTCTGTCATCTTAAAGTCCTTAACCTTCATATTGTTGTCCAATCGTGGTCCTTTCATCTTTTTTAGGGTTAACTTTAACAGAATTTTTATGAAAAATGGCAACATTGGTTATACATTTTCTTATTCCTACTCAAATTACCCTCATGCTAATAAATTTGCC
Organism: Aquilaria sinensis; assembly: GCA_005392925.1. Lineage (NCBI taxonomy): Eukaryota > Viridiplantae > Streptophyta > Magnoliopsida > Malvales > Thymelaeaceae > Aquilaria > Aquilaria sinensis. The sequence continues at coordinate 1,234,617 of SMDT01000330.1, forward strand.
ACTACAACCATCATCTCCTCCTCTCTCTCTCCCTCACAATCTCCAGTTACCATGATCCCAGCCCATTACCTAAAATCACATCCTTATATCCTCATCCCCATTTCCTACCCAAATTTGGCCAATTTACCCCTATTTGGAATTCGACCCACATTTCGATTTGTGGAAGCTCAAGTCTGGTAGCATTAGGATGTCTTCCAGGTCAACCCTAGACCGGCAGAGGAGGTAGGTGGAGTGAGTGTTGAGCCAGAGGTCGATGCACTCGACATGGAAGCTGTGCTTGCTTTTAGGGAGGAGGAGCCGAACTTGGGTGGCCTCAAAGACAGTTAAGCAGACGGTGCACTCGAGTTCGACCTTATGGCCATGGTGGGAGGCAAACTGAAAGGTAGGTAGGCGCTCGACGATGTTGCGATCAATGCTAGAATTTTTCTGAGTGAGAACGTTGATGTTAGTGGCGTTAGAGTTATCGGAGCGAGTGCCGTGGCAACGGATGTAGAAGGGGATGAAGAAGCTAATGAAGAACATGGGGGTGAGAATAGTGATGATGATGCTAACGGCTAGCTAGAGGGGGGAGGGAGAGGGCAATTGATCGGGCAAACAGTAGGGCAGGGAGGAGTGGGATGCACCGGCTGGGATGTCGCTGAGGGCGGGAATAGTGAAGGAGGAGGATTTGGAATAAGTGGAAGAAGAGGCGATGCGGAAAATGAGGAGAAAGAAGAAAGGTGAAGGGCGGGGATTGGAGTTGGACCTGATGAGAGGAACACAAGACAAGGAGAGCGGAGAGACATTTTAGCAAGATTTTTTGGATTACTTGTTGATAAAGGAAGTTGAATCTTGTCTAGAATATTTATAATAGTTTCCGTTTTAGGGTTATGTTGAAGCTCAAGTCAGATGTTAATTTGAAATTATGGGTTAAGTAAGGTTTCATCCGGTTGATATTAATTTCCATTTTTTTATTATCCAGTGTAAAAAAGAAAAAATAAATCATAAAACATATATGCTTTTGTAAAAAAGAAAAAAAATCACAAGTGCATTTAAGATATCTAAATAATGTCTTTCCTAATTTACCATTGCATTTTTTTGTCATTCCTATCATTCAATTTAATGACTAGATGGAACTGGGTTAATGGGTTTGGATTTATGAAGAAAGATTTGGATTTTGAATTTGAACTTCAATCTTTCTTTGTCTATGTCAAATCTAGATTGATCTTGAGTGCACCCAGACAAATATAGTAGTAAATTGGCCGACTTCGGGTAGCAAATGGGGATGAGGATACAAGGATGTGATTTTAGGTAAATAGGTTGGGATCGTGGCAGCCAGAGATTGTGACAAATGGGAAAATGCTGATTGTAGTGGTAAATTTACTAGCGTGAGTGTAATTTGAGCAGGAATAAGAAAATATAGAACCAATGTTGTCATTTTTTATAAAAATTCTGTCAAAGTTAATCTTGAAAATAACAGAAGGATCACGATTAAACAAAAATATGGAGGTTAGGGATTTTAAGATGACATAAAAAATGTTAGGGATCCGTTTAGGATGAAGCTAAAAAGTTAGGGACCATAAGTGAAATTTACCCAAAAATTTTTGAACTGGTTGAATTAAAATATGGGAAAGTTACAAAACCCCCCTGTGATTTAGTCAAACCTACAGTTTGCTCCCTCTATTTTGAGAAACCTACACTTTGCCCCTATGTTTTTTATACTGACTGATAACAACTTCTGAAACTATATTTAAACTATACGATAATCATCTCCTAGTAATTTCAATCTGTACAGTATTTTTTTTATAGTTAATAGACATTTTAAACTATCAATTTTTCCTTTCTGTAAATGTATATTTCCACCTGTATTTATATATCAGTATTTTTTAAAGGTCAGTTAACTGTGAAAAAAATATCAAAAATTTTAAAATTACTAAAACATTATTACCATATAGTTTAAATATAGTTTCAGAAGTTGTTATCAGGCAGTATAAAAAATATAGGGGCAAAGTGTAGGTTTCTCAAAATAGAGGGGGCAAACTATAGGTTTGACCAAACCATAGGGGGGTTTTTTGTAACTTTCCCTTAAAATAATTCAGTCAGTCACGCATAATTTTTCCAGGGGTAGAAACTCGAAGGTGGTGGAAGCGTTTTGTTCAGTTGTTGAGCGGAATCTCTGGTTCCGATTTGGTGGCAAGCTCAAATCGGAATCAACAGATGCGCATGGCAGAAAAGCAAATTGGTGGTTTGCAACGGCGGGTATGGCAATCTAAAAGTGGTAGGGCTTTGAACAATGCTCCATTTGTTGAGTGTGGCGTCAGCATTAGAATCGGAAAAGAAATGTAAATCAGCAGTTACAAGGATGCCAGGATGCCGTGGTGTTTGGTCACTGGCAGGGGGAAGAGAGCAGCCCACCGGAATCTAAAAAGTCATGTTTCAAGGAGGCATTTCATGAGTTGGCGATGGCGTCAAGGAGGCGTGGTGGTGGATGTTTAATGGTGTCGGAGAGGGTGGCAGAACACGGACGAAAGTGCGTTTCGTCATCTAGGTGACTTAACAGCTCAGGTGTGCCTGGCGACGAAGCAAGGCTGACCGCCGGTGAGGAGATCACGGATGGTAGCAGGTTGGAGGTGATGAGCCACAGAGACAAGGTGCTGGTGGCTACTTACGGCAGGTGAAAGGTAAGGGTTATGTAATTAAGTTGGGGTTGGGCTTGTCGGATAGAGATGGGCCTAAGTCTTATGGGACTGATCTGGTAAGGTTAAATATTGCACCTGTATTTGAGTCTATTTGGTCAAATTTTGGTGATATGAGTGGGCCAGCTTCTCATAACAAAGAGGTAATTAGTTGGAAGTAAAGTTCATTATGTGGAGTCTTTTGGCGGGTGTAATGTGCTTTCTTTGAAAATTTTGGAGAATCTTAATAAGGTAAATGTGCAACAGAATATGCAAAAAAAGATGGGTTCAAGTTCAAAATATTCAGTGTTAAAATGTGAAATGAAAAGATTAGAAAGAGGGATGAGGTCACCAGAAAAAAGTATTGAGAATTGTCCAATTTTTTATTCCCCCTAAATGGGGATGCTATTTTTTTGGTTTCTAGATTTTGTTTATGGAGTTTTGTCTTGGACTAGTGTTCTATGCTCGGGTTTGTACTTAGGTATCTTTGCCTTGGGGTGTTTTCTTCTTGTAGGTTGAAGTTTGAGTTAGGCTCTTTAGGTTTTGGGAAGGTTGTACCATCATTTTTTCCTCCAAGATGATGTTTGTATCTTTTTATTCATTTTTCTTTTAATAACTTTTTTTGGAATTATTGATAACAAGAAAATTTTTTCCATTCGCATGCGTTTGCCCTCCTTGGTTTGTCCATAAACACTCAAAACTGAGGAGAATGAAAAGAAGAAGATACACAAGAACAAACAACACAAATAAAGCATTCCTAGTCTATATATATCTATATGAGGGAGAAACTTCTCCATTTCTATTAATCACTTTTTTTAGCATTAATTTGAGGTAACACTTGTAATGTTTCAACATTTTGCCTCCATTTGTCCAAAGTAGAGTACTTTAATGGCTGGCAACAACTTTTCTCAAAGGAAAAGTTTATAGAAAATTATGCAAATAGTCACATATCTTTTAATTAGAACACATTCTAGACCCTATAGATTAGTTATATCTCCAATCCTTTTAACCACTTCTTTTAGAATTAATTTGAGGTAACATTTGTAATGTTTCAATGTTTTGCCTCCATTTGTCCAAAGTATAGTATTGTAATGGTTCCACCATTACAAATTAATTAAATTTGCGTTTATTTACTCTGTTTACCATTGCAGTTTACCATTGCAATTGCATTTGTTTTATTTATTTATTTATTTTTTTTTGAAATCTTTGAATATGATTTTTAGAATTGATTTTCACTTATTAATAAAATAGTTTCAATTTTTACATCACTCAACATTATTTGGGATGTTTATAAAGTGGTAGGAAATAGGCCCAATACGGGCCCAAAACAACTAAATCTCTATTTGATAAATCCATAATAAAGAAGCCCAATGAGCTAACAAGTGAAATCTCATTTCAGAGGAAAATAAGATTTTGAAATCACGGGATTAGCTAAGAGGATTCCCATCCAAGAGCTATTTACTCGAATCAGCCGTAGCTATATAAATGCTTTCAATCATCAATCCCTTGGTACGACATTCTGACTCTTTGCCCTTTTACTGTTCACTGCTTGTCGGAAATCTAACTTGATCATCAAAGGGTTTCCCTCAGGAAAACAACCTAAGGCTCAAACGTTGTCTTTGTGTGCAAAGTTCTCTTCTTGAGTTCACCACACCTTTGGCTAGGCCCATACGAGGCCCATACGATCCTTTCAACTATCAGTTTGACATTGTTTGTGGGAACATGGCAAACACTCGGAGGTCCTACGTGGAAAACCAAGACCAACTAGATAATGAGTAAGAGAGCTGTCATGTCACTAAGTTTGTAAGGCCTGCAAGTGATGAGACTCACCAAATGGCCAACCCCAAGGGCTCACAATACTTCAAAGGGATCCCCGTAAAAGGAAAAGCCTTGCACCATTCGATGATGACCAATTCCAAGCTCTACAAATGCACCTTGTTAGAGAAACTTAAAACGATATTGCAGCAGGAAATTTTGAGAACCTTGCCTAAGGCACCGGAGGAAGTTGCTGAAAACCATATGGCACTTGTAGAGCCTCATCAAGCCCCTTCTCAAGATTTGCTACCAAGGGCACCAACCCCTGAGCCCTTGATATCATTGGATCGATCTAATGGCCTTGGAGGTAGCAACATCAACACTATTCTTCAAAGAGTCGATCAAATGGTAGAGTGTATATAGGCCCTTAAACCCTCAAGGTAAGTCCTTAGACTTGGCATTGATGTTGAATACATATGGCACCATCTTTTACAGATGAGATAATTAATGCGCCTACCCCCGAAGGGTTTTGCATGCCCAAGATTGACTTGTACGATGGCCTCATTGACCCAATGAATCATCTATGATTGACTTGTACGATGGCTTCACCAACCCAGGTAATCATCTACAAAGATATGTCACCTCCATGAGATTAGAGCAGGCCTCAGATGCACTCATCTGTCGAGCCTTATGTTCAACATTGATAGGACATATTGCTTCTTGGTTCAGGACCAATCAAAGGCATTATTTTTCCTCATTTAAGGATCTTTCCTAAGCCTTTCTTTGCCAATTCTTGGGGAGTCATCCAACTCCTAAGACAGTGGCTCTTCTTTTGCAAATCCAACAAAGCCATAATGAGTACCTGAGAGATTTTATCCAAATATTCAATGCTGAGGTTGTTCAAGTGTAAGGACTGTCCTTAAAGTTACATTTGGTTGCCATCACTTAGGGATTGGCATGAGATTCGAGGCTAGTCTGGAACCTTCATGAGAACCTCGTAAGGGACATGGAGGAATTCCTTGATCGGGCTACCCAATACATGCACACCAAAAAACTTAACTGACCACCAATGCTAAAGGAGCAACCAAGGGGTAAAGATAGCAGGTCTATGAAGAGAAGTGGAGGCGAGGAGCACTTACAAATAAAGCCAATTCTCCACCATTGAAAGAGACTATGTTAAAGATTTTGTATGCCCTAGAAAGAAAAACTCGAGTCCCTAGGTGGCCACCACCATGTAGCCTTTAAACAACAAGGGCACACAAAAATACTACAAATACCATAAGGATGATGGGCGTGATCCCAAAGAATGTTGGCAGCTAGAAAAAACTCATTGAGGAGATGATTCAAGTAGGAAAGCTAAAAGAATATCTATTCAGATAGTCATCCCTTTGCCAAAAACAAGAGGAAATACCCCATGGAATGAACGATGATGAGGACCGTGATCAATGATAGAGGTAGAAAGACAACGATTCCCCTTGAGGGGCCATAGGAATCCTAGGCTATTAGCTAGAGTCATCCATATGATTACTAAAGGGGAATCCCATGCTGCACAAATAGGACAAGAACGAGAAGTTGCTCAATTAGAGGTAACGCCTAGGAAAAGTCTTGACTAGGATCGATAGCTCCAGGGTGCTCATCCCACATATGGATCCGCTAGTATTTAGGGCCCGAATCAATAATTTTGATGTTGAAAGCATCTATTTAGATAACAGAGCTAACGTGAATGTCATCTTCACTTACCTATTAGAAAAAATCAAATGTTAAAATGTCTTCCTTACCCTCTACATCGACGCCTACCTTTGGGGTAAGTAGATAAGAGGTCCCCACACTCAAAACCATTAATCTACTTCATGCTGGTGAGCATGGCTAACGAAGGAAAGGTCACTTGTGACTCTCACACTACAAAACTTCTAGTTCTGATTGTCCCCACCCTATAATGCCATACTTGGTATGACAGCTCAGGTATAGTTTCACATTCGATTTGATGTTGGATGGCTAATGATGGATTTTGTGACCTCTATTGAGGATGCCACTACTTTATTAACAAGCTTTGGTTTGACAAAACTACGTGGCCACCCTGCGAAGGCCAAGAGATGACAAACTTGTGCCAATAGAGGCAAAACAAGAAAAGAGAACAACCTCAGGAGAATGAAGCTGGTGCGATATTGTTTAAGGATGTATAGTTAGTATAAGTAGCCCATGGAAAAATGCTGCAAAGATCTCCCACTTAAGGTAAAAAGTAGTTCATTCAGTTCCTAAAAGTAAATTTATATATCTTTGCTTAATCTTGTAGTGAGATGCCAAGAATATGCCCAAAAATTATCACACACAAATTACAAGTAAACCATACCACTCGACTAGTATAGTAAAAGAAGTACAATATGCCACTCAAAAGATGAGACTTTGTCAAATAAAAAGTTGAAAGGCTGTTGAGGGCAGGCATCATCTAAGAAGTACGACACCCCAAATGGCTTGCAACATTATCTTGGTGAAAAAAAATAAAATGGCGAATGGTGCATATTATACAAATCTTAATGATGCCTACCTAAAGGGCCCATATCCATTTCCTTCCGTAAACCAGCTGGTTGATGCCACTTCAGATTCAAGATACTTTAATGGTTACCACTAAATTCATTTTGCACCCCGAAGATGAAGAAAAAATGGCCTTCATGACCAGAGTGGTAGTATATTGTTATCGGTGGATACCATTCAGCTTAAAGAATGCTAGGGCAAGCTATCAATAACTTATGAATTAAGTCTTTGTAGAACAGCTAGTAAAGAACATGGAAGTTTATGTAGTTGAAATGATTGTCAAAAGCCAAGCAATAGAACACCACTTCAATAGCCTTCGTGAAACCTTCCAGAGAATGTGCCAGTTTAACATAGGACTCAACCCTAGAAAATATACCTTCAGAGTATAAGTTTGAAAATCCCTTGGCTACATAGTCTCTGAAATAAGGATAAGTGCGAACCCAAACAAAATAGAGGTAATCTTTACAATGCCTGACCATGAGAATAAGAGGGACATCTAGAAAATGGTTGGAAGGTTGACAGCACTCGAACGATTCGTGTCACAATTTAGAGATCATTTTATGCATTTCTTTTGCATACTTGAGAAAGAAGCAATATTCAAGTAGACTAAAAAATGTCTGAGGCTTTCAAATAGATTAAAGATCATCTACAACACCTCCCTACACTAAACCAGCCAAGGCTTGATAAGCCCATTGTGCTTTACTTAGCTGCAATAGAAGGCTCCATTATTGTCGTACTTGTATGGGAGCATGGGGCAGAGCAATGGCCGGTGTACAATGTTACTCGGATCCTTCAGAAGGTAGAATCTAGTTACCCTACCCTCCACAAAGCAATCCTAGCTACCCCGTACTCCAAAAAGCAATCCTAGCCCTCATCATGGTTTCTCAAAAACAGTAACCATACTTTCAAATGCACCATTTTATAGTCCATACAGAGTTACCCTTACTATACATAGTACAAAATCCAGATAAGTTTGGCAAACTTGCTAAATGGTGTATTGAGTTGGGAGAGTACAACATTAATTACAAGCCCAAAAGGGCCATCAAAGCATAAACATTAGTAGATTTCATCACTGAAATGATGTCCATAGAAACAAGTAAAGATAAGCAGCATAAAGAGATCCCACTCAAGGAAATGTGTGCTGATGGAGCCTATAAACTCAAAAATCAATGAGCAGGCTTTGTCCTAAAAGGACCGATAGGCACAGAAACAGCTTTTAGAATCAAATTTCAATTTCCTGTCATTAATAACATTATCGAATATGAAGCCCTTCTAATAGTGCTATAGCTGGCTAGGCAAGTAGAGGTATAATGCCTACAAATAGATAATGACTTACAGCTAATAGTAAACCTAGTCACTGCAACCACAAGAGCAAAAGAACTTAGTTTTTGCAAATACTTGAAAATAACAAAGAATTTGATAAAGATGTTTGATCACATGTAGGTTCAAAAAATCCCATAGGTCTAGAATGCAAGGGTATATGCCCTCTTAAAAAGCCAAGAAATGGCCTTGGCAGAAGAACTCACAAAACTCTCGATCTACCAGACATGGTATATGGCCCTCGAAGATACTAGAAGAAGCCGATCGGACTCTACCTAAAAACCGGGACCCTGAACGAAACACCCAAGGAAAAAATGAGGATTAGGATTTAAGCTAGAAGATTTGTTATCATCAAGGACAAACTATAAAGACGAGGGTTAACTTCCCAGTTACAGCAATGCCTAACGCCCTAGAAAGAATAAAATGTTCTCCAGGAAATACACTAGGGAGATTGTGGAGCACATGCTGGTGCTAACTCCCTAGCCCACAAAACCTTACGACACGGTTACTGTTGGCCTACAAGCCAATGAGACATCAGAAAGTTCATCTAGTGATGCCATTCTTGTTAGCTCAACTCACGAGTATAAAAGCTACCTTTTTCAGAGTCTTTCTGGTCACTGATCCTTGGCCTTTCACTTGTAGGGGTTAGACTAAATTTGCGCACTCTCCATAATTCTAAAAAAGGTTACATACTGTATTGTGATGGTCAATTACTTCACAAAGTTAGTGGAAGCAAAGCCTCTAGCCTGTATCATGGCATCAGAAATCACTAAATTCTAATGGAAGAATAATATTTGTCAATTTGGGTGCCCTCGAGCTATCATCAGTACTACCAAAAAGCAATTTGATAATCAGCATGTCCACCAATTTGTTGAAGGAAAAGCTATTTCCCTTTGCCTTGCAACCGTATCCCATCCTCAATCAAATAAACAAGTAGAGGTAACCAACAAGACTATCAAAGATGGTTGGAAGAAAAGGCTAAGGGAGGCCAAAGACAAATGAGCAAATGAGCTGCCAAGTGTTCTATAGAACTACAAAATGACGCCTTGAAGGCCTATGGGAGAGTCTCCTTTCACAATGGTTTATAGAACCAACACATTCATACCAATCAAAATTTCCTACCTGATACTACACACCCAAGTATATCACCCGAGTAAGAATGACAAAGCCCTTGAAGGAAACGTTGACTTGCTGAAAGAGCTATGGGAAGATGCAAGGGTATGTATGAAAGCTTTTAAGCAATGAATTACCCAAATTCATAATTGGAACGTTAAGAGGAAGAATATACGAGTAAGAGGCACGACCATTGTTACGATGAAACTAACTAAAAGAAACCTTGAATGTGGAGCATTCAGGCCTAACGGGATGGACCCTACTTAATCACAATGAAAATCAGAGATGGAGTTTACGAGTTATCTAGCCCCAAAAGGAAAAAGCTGCAAGAACTTATCACTTAAAAGACTAATTACCTTACTTTGCATAATGATGTTGTTTCATTTTAGCAGATTTGCTATGATGCCCTGCATTCATTTTTAAATAACAATACTCCTCCATAATGATTTACAACTTTCAAAAAGTATGAAAGTATTTTCTCTGCGCAATCTACGAAGGTTTCCCAATTACTTAAGAGCATAGCTACTTATAAATAGTCTAGGAATCATAATGGTGTGACCTTTCTAAAATCTAAGTATACAAACATTACAGACAGGAAAAAAAAAGATAGTTTGTGAAGAATCACTAACACACAACAAAAACTAAACCATAGAAGAATTTGCGCACATTTAAGCAAAAAATTACCAAACAAAATAAGTATTTCATTTCCATTAAAAATTTAAAGTTACATAAAGAATAACAAAGACTATAAGGAACTTAAGAGGGAGGGGATGAGTAATGGAATCTCTTAAAATTCATCCGAAAAAGGGCCCTCATCAATGTCCATCATTGATGCATCTTCTTTGAATGTAGGAATCCTAGCTTTCCCATCCTTTGTCCATACTTTGTAATCCAGACTTAGATCCTTGTAAGCTAATAGAAAAGAAAGATCCAAGTCTAGATTGGCTCGTTTCACCTAAAAAACGGCAAGAAAGAAAGCCTTCCTTGAATCAAGGAATGCATCCTTTCTAAGCACCCTTTTGGACTTCTAGAGGTGAGGGCCAAGCTCTTTTATGCAAGCATTGGCCTCGGTTCAAATATGCTAGTACACTAGGATACCATCGCTTCCCATAAAACCAACTCGCTCAATTCATTCCACAACGGGTATCGTATAAATAGCCGAGCTAGAGCTAGTTTCACCTTGGTCAGTCCTTGGGCCCAATGATGCATACTCGTCCATCCACAAGGTCTTCTTGATAGTGTTGGCCATGCTCTCCATTGCTTTCAACAAGGATGCGTGGCCATCTACTGCCTTAGAAGCCTTCCCCTCTTTCTCTTTGGATGACTTAAGAGCATTCGCCAGCTTCTCCACCTTCTTCTCAAGTTCCTTGGTGTGGCCCTCCTCCTGCTTCTTTGCCTTCTTTATGAACTAGAGGTCCTTTGCTAGGGTACTCTGAGTAGTACACTCGTTCTCAAATTCCTTCTTAAGGAGTCTATAGCATTTTACAAGACCTCAACTTATGAATTGAGGAATTGTAGGGCTTCTCTTGGGCTGCACATCATTCCCTAAGATAGTAGATAATGATTGCCTCTTATCAAGGCCTAGCACGTTGGAAACAAGCAAAGACCAAAACATTAAAATTAACCAAGAAAGTACTTGGAGTATACTGCACCCTATGCTCATCAGATGGTAGCTATCCGCTCGAGGGGGTGGGCCAGAAAATGTCTATCCTTGGGGGTCTTTACCCCCTCAAGGATATGATGAATAATGTTTGTTCAATCCTCAATGATTGATTCGTGAATACCCACTACCAATTGTGGGTTGGCACGATCTCCTTTAATGCCAAGTTATGCCTTTGTGCGTAACTACATTTAGGGATCAGGTTGTGAGGTTGAAAGCACTCATTAACTGATGGCTTAGGGGGACCTTGTTGAGTGGATGGCACATTCTCAAGCATGACCCCTGTTAGAATCTTTGGGGGATGGGGACAAAGAAAAGGGCCAACTACATTCTCTTTTTGTAATGCCTCATTGGTCACTCCTTGGGACACCACTGGTAGCTTTGGGTTTGCAACAGAGGTAGAGCCGAGGCTCTTTAAGCACTTTTCTAGATGGGTTGGATGAAAAGGCCTATAATTAGCACAAAATAACGTTAAGTCTATAACACAAATATGGAGGAAGGAAAAGTTATCTATGGAAGCCCTACCATTGCCATCATCTCCAGAGGCATTGGCCACCATTATGGTATGACCTCTTGCAAACCAATTGAGCGTCTGGAGGAGTCTCAGATAGCTCCACCCCTTGGGGTGTTGACTTAGAGGCAGAAGGCCCCAGGGACTTCTCGGCTACCTTCAGAGCATGGTGACATGGTCCCTTCTGGCCTTGCCTAGGAAACTTATGAGAATGAATCTCACGGTGGTTACAATTGGCTAGTTATTTATGTGTACTCGTTAAAAATTCATGTCACTAGTTAATTAACTTAGAAATTCAAGCATGCATGCAATTTTTCTTTGACTTGAGTAAATGAAAATCCATAAAACATTTACATTGCCTAGGCATTTTCCATGAAAGCCAAGGTTTAAAAATTCAAAGCATATAAATTCATCATATGTATTATTACGTCTACACATAATAACTATGTGAAGGCATTCAACAAAATAAGACTAATGCTCTTCACCCAAGAGCAACCCTAGAGTCCTATGCTTTATCAATAAATACTGTGAGGCACCTCCTAAGTGCTTGGCTTAGGCCAAGGAGAACCAAGGAAAATGGTGGGGAAGAGCTAAGAGGACTGATACAGTGGTGTATGTGCAAGATTGGCAACTTTGAGGGCATAGTTGCACACAGAAATTGAGGCTAGGGTGGAAAATGGCAGAAATTAAAGTTAAGGGCTCAATTGCACATTTCGAATGGTGATGCAAATGGAATCAAAACATGGGAAGTGGAAGTTTCGGCCATGCAAAATTTATGTGGACTAGTGTAATACTATGTCAAATTGTGGTAGACAACTTTGATGATTATGTCACATCATGTCTGCCACTAATGGGAAATGTCATTTCCTAGTTGGTTTAACTAGTACTTAAACTAGTTACATTGGCCGGTTAGCACATGGGATTATTTGACTTTATGGCATCTTTGTTTTATGCTTGGCATTAAAGCCATGAAGGGACTTAAGTGACAAGGAAAACCATGTTTTAGTGGTGCATGTGTGACATGTGTGAGCTTGAGGACTCCATTGAGCCATGCAAAATAGGTGAAGGCCGAGTTGGACATTATGGCTAGACTAATACAAGTCTTGTGCCCGAATTGCCTAAGTCATTTGGGTGCTTTTCGTTTCGGGCTTCTTTGCTTCATTTGGCCGAGACCTTGCTCAAGAACTCCTCTCACCAATTTGCTCTTGAAATCCAAGCAACCTTGAAGGAAATTGAAGGATTCAAGGCAAGCTTAGTTTCGGCATTTGTTTCACTTGGAGTCAAGCTTTGTTCATGAGGAAAAGGTGAAGGGCCGAGCCATTCAAGCTAGGTTTGAGGTAATCTTGTTATCTTCCTTGAATCCATGGTATTTGCTTCCATGAACAAGGATTTGAGTGCTCAAATGTTGTTAAACTAAGTGAATTGAGCATTGTTTATGTTGATGTGGAAAACCTAGTCTTGGCCGAATGTGTTGGATGAATGAGCTTGATGTTCTTCTTCATTTCCATGGAAATTAATCCATGACTAAGTATTGTTGTTGCCTATTTGTTCTTGTGCTAGGCAAGTTTGAGCAAAGAACATCAAGTTGAGCAAATTTGAGTTTGGCCGAAAGGTTCACTTTGAGGTAAATCATGTTCTTCTTGTGTTTACATGGCATTGATGCCATGAGTAACTGTGATTAATGACTGAGTTGGTGAGTGTATGTTGGTTTGGAATGATGAAGAACACAAAGTGTATGTGTTATGGGCATTATGGCCGAGAGCTAGAAGCAATGTGAAATGATGTATTTTACTTGGATACATGGTAAGGATGCCATGAGTGATGTATTTGGTGATTGAATGATTATGTAATGAGTTAGTTGATAAAGAACATTAATATGTGAAATGGGCACTTTGGCCGAAAGCTTGGATTAGAGTGGAATGGTGCATTTCACTTGGTTAATTGGAAATAATGCCATGGATGATGTTCATTGATGATTAGAATATCATGTGGTGTGTTAGAATGATGGGTAGCACATGTATATGAAATTGAGCTTTTTGGCCGAGAGCTTAAGTGTGTATATCTTAGTGTTCTTCATGTGAGTCATGGTAGTTTAATCCATGAGTTTGTGTGTTGATGCCTATGTGATTGATTTGGTAGGCATTGTGATTGAGGAACACTTGGATACTTGAAGCTTGGTTGTAGACCGAGAGCTATTGAGGTAGGATTCACTAACACTTGATGTTGCTTGGTATTGTGCCATGGTTCAAGTGTTTAGAGTGGCTAAGTGATGGTTAAAATCTGCCATGTGATCTTAGTTGCTTGATGGGCTTAATGATTATACTTGGTTGTTTTGTTGATTAGCTAATCGACTAGTGTACATGTACTAGAAATGCAAGTAAATGTGGCCTATTTGCTTGGCATTTTGGGAGCTCCAAGTGGAAATGGTATATTGGTAAGGTTGTGTGCAAGAATGCACATGGGTACATGTATCGTTGAATATGGCCGAGAGCTACAATGTGGAGTGTGAGTGTGTACTTGTGTGCTTTGGTGTTTCCTTGTGCTTGCTAACCCCACTTATGAATTATTTTATCATGGTTATCTATCTTGTATATGCATATGTTTGGTTTTCTTGTCTTTGTGTCTGTTTTGTAGGTTGAGCTAACCAATTGGAGGTTAAGCTTTGAGTGAACACTCAGCTTAACTAAATAGACTCATTTGAGTTGCATAAGTATATAAATGTGAATCCTACTGAGTTATACTCACTGCCTATTCCTTTATTTCAGGCAAGGACATTCAGCCTGAGTAGTGTTTGCTTGTTTGTGCTTGTGTTTGCACTAATTTTGCTTAATTCCCAAGGTATGTGCCAATGTGTGCTTGGCTTGTCAATTTGGGTTCATTACAAGTCTTATTTACCTATGGTTGGCCGAGACTTATAAGTTAAGTTTGCAGGCAGTAGTTGGAGACTTGTCTAGGAGAGCTATGGATACCTGGACTGTGGCTTTGATCATAGTATTTTCCTTCATGACCATGAATCAGGCTATTGGGTTGGTGTTGCAGTGTGTGCTCTTGTATGGCATACTTAAGGTCATGTTTGACCATTAGGGGTCTTGGTATGTAATAACTTGGCTTAGACATCTTTTGGATTCATGGCCTGTGTAGCCATGTTTTGGTTGCTAGGCAGGCTACCTTTTTGTGTTTATATGTGTAGTCCTTGATGCCTAGACTTGTAGTACTTTGTTGGTTTTGTATGCCAAGTTATGTATGTACTTATGGATGGCATTATGCTTGCCTATGTATGCTGGATATTATGGGCCAAAGTTGCCACTTTTATGTGAATGGTTATGGACTTGAACATGTGAAATTGTTGTGCACAATTGTATGTACTTTAGTAGGCCGAGAGTATCATGCACATACAACTTGTGGTTTTCAAAATCCTAAACCAACTTTGTGGGCTTCTTGGTTGCCATATAGGTAGTACACTTGATTGCACACCATGTATACACTTAATGTTGCATTAAATGCTGCCTTGCTTGTTATGCAAGAAACCAAAGTTAACCTTGCTTGTTGTGCAAGTTAGGGGTATCGGGCCTTGCCTTTGCTGCAAGTTGATATTGGATCTTGTTAAAGCCACCTGGGCCACCTCCCAGGCCTCATAACTTAAGAAAATAAGACTTAAAAGTTGCCACTGCTTGCTTGGCCGAGAGCTAGAAACATAATTCTGGAATTGGTCATGTGAGATAGTTTAGAAACTCATAGGCCAGGGCCTGAGTGAGGTGTGAAAAATACTGTAGGCAATTAGGCATACAATATATACAAGTCTTCTTATTGAGATCCTCTCAACTAACTCCTACCTTAGAGATGATTCATAGTGGAAAGTCACAAAAACCTATCCACGTGCTTGCTAGCCTCAGTGGCCAAGAAATACTGTAATTAGTACTTTGACTTAACCAACAAGCAACTATAAAACCTAGAATCACAGAGATTCTCATAACAAAGTACTTGGAACCAAAAGACTACCTCAATAACGCTCAACAGTTATTAGGCTCAACAGCGTCAGAATTTGCACACCATAAACTAGGGAGTGAGAATTTGAGAATTCTTAGTAACGGGTCTTCACCTACAAGGAAAGATACTAAGGATAACACATATATAAACACATGTAATCTACTGTGAGCTCATACAACGTGAGGCTAAACTTATGTGCATACATTTTAGTCCTTTGAGACTTGCCCTCTACGTAGTCTTTAAACTACAAGGCAAGGCCTTATCTACCAGCAAGCAATGCCTACTCGCCTACCTAGTGAAGTTCTTCACTAATTGAACCTCCCTTATGTTGTACAATGGCACTATGGTTGTACCTATTTCAACTAGATTTCAAGGAACCAACTAGGTGTACTAAGGTTTTCATATTAAAACCTTATGCCTGAAGGTATAACTAGGTTCTTAATGGTACTAGACCTCATGCCCAAGCTAATGGCAATATATTATGGTCCTTTATAACCTAGTTTCCTTACTTATAGTCTAAGTTACCACAAAACTCAAAAAAACTCCTAGGACTCGGAGGAGCTTTGGAAATCTCAAGGTACACCATGACACCTTAATTCTTAGGTACCCCAAGCACCCCCACTTACCTCCCCTCGAACCTTCTAACAAAAGTTGATTTTTCTGGTCAACATAACTATGGCGACGCGTTGCCACAGTACATAACTTCCTGGATGTTTCACGAGATTTGGTGATGCATCTTCGATCTTGGCGATGCGTCGCCAACCCTTTTGAGCCTAGAAAATCCTAATTATTGCCAGATACACCTTGAGAGCCCTCCCAAGCATATCAAACATGCTTGGATTGGCTTCCCACTTCACATACTTGTAGAATATGTTGCAAAGACCATAATAAACCATTACAAACACCACTACAAATGCATTAAAACATCATGTCAAACTCATTCAATCACCTAGTCCAACATGAACAAACTTGCCCACTAATCAATGCTATTGCCAAAACTACTTTATTCCAATAAGCAACAACATTCCAATACCATTAATTAAGCTTCAAACTTTAAATCCCTTACCTTGATTTCAAGTCAGAAGAAATAATTAAGCAACCCTTCACCAAGAACAAATTTCCACAAGGTTCTACCTAAGTTCCAAGCAACCTAAAGCAAATGACACTAAATTAACACTAACTAAGCAAAACCCAAGCCTCAAATCAACAAGAAAACACCAAAAAATCTTGTTACCTCACAAGCAAACACAAACACAATTAGAAAAATGTGAAAATTAAATCCAATACCACAAACCAAGCTTGAAATGAGCTACCCAAGGCTTGTATATCCCTTGGGCCTTCAAATTTCACCAAGAACTCTTGATTTTAGCCAAGAATTGAAGGAGAAATGGTGAAGGTAAGGATGAACTCGGGTTTGAGAGTGGAAAAGAGCAAACATGGTAGCCTTCCCCTTCTCTTGCAAGTTTAAAGCCTTCAAAACAAAAGGCCACCAATTTGTTAAAAAATGCCAAAAAGCCCTCTTTCCCAAATAGTAACTCCAAGTCAAATTTGGTCAAAACTCTTACACATAGGCTAATTTTTGGATTTTAAACTAGGATTAGGTTTTAAAACATATTTTAGATTCTTGAGAATCAGCCTGACAACTCAAAATTCAAAATTACCATTTTACCCTTGAACCTCATTTGGTGTCATAAACTCTTTGGAACTTAGTGAACCTTACCTAACTCACTTAATCTTGCTATGTAAGCTTAAAATAATGTTCCAAACTAGGATTTAATTTAGTTTATCTCTTTCTATCGAGCTTCTTACTCAGAGCACCAAACATGTGGGCCATTTTGACCAAAAAAATTGGGATCGTTTGAGCATTAGCTAAGGCATCGACGACACTTTTGGGCTTCTTCATGTACTCCTTGGCACGACTGCTCATTTTCTGCAAGAAATGAAAGGTTAGGATTAGTCAAAGGCACAAAAGTTGAAGAAAATAAAATGCTTGCACAGAATACAACTTTTGGTATCCATAGAGCCTTGTTGAGCCCGAATGGTGACCTCAAAAGCCTCCACCGACCTCCCTTCCTAACCTTCCTCCTAGTTATAAGAATTCTTCACATCAAGATAACTCTGATGGGCCCTACTGATTCCCGCCCATCTGAGAGTTCTCTCATCACTATCTGTGTAGTGGATGGGGAACAACTCCAAAAAATTATTATTCTTCACCACTAACTCTAGCCACGTGAGCAACCCAATGTAAGAGCAATGGGCCTTATAGCCCTCATATATCAGCAGTCGCTAAACTAGGGCCTACTACGTAGTACTACCAATTTACTGGGGAATCCCTATGTCGGCTCCCTCAAGGTAAAAAAGAAGGGAGCCTTCTACCCCGCCCATGAGTCCTTGTAGGAAACAAAGGCAAAGGACTTATTCCTTCCTCCATTGACAGGGATGACATGGAAGAAAATAGAATCTTTCTTTAAGTCCAGCATATAAAATTATGGGAAAACTTCTAACAAAGGCCTTATCATCACCATCTTGTAGCAAACTATGTACTTGTTGATATGTACAAAAGAGTTTGGGGTTAGCTGTGATGGTGACATCTGGTAATGCTCACAAAATTGCTCTACCAACGGGTGGAGATAAAAGTAAAGCCCCACCTGAAGCTAGTCAGTATAGACCGTAAAGACATCAGCCTATTTATTACCCCCTTTAAGGCCTCCTACCTTAAATTCCTAAACACGAGAAAAGGCTGCCACAAAGCTATTAGGCCAATAGCACTGCAAATTCATCGCTAGGGTTCCCTTATTCTATTTGGTCACAACACCCCTCAACACCTTCACATTGGGTAAGAATGGCATCCTTGAGGAATCAGCCTCGTCGGCTGCAACCCTGGACAATGATCTTGGAAATGCTATCTGGAAAAATCGTTGTGCAATGTGTCAAGATTGCCACCAGTATATGATGAATGATGGAGGAATAACAGAGAACAACCAAAAATCAAAATAAAAGAAAAACCCATCCAAAAGTATTGAAAAAACTACTATTACAAGCTATAAAGAAAGGGCTCATAACCTAACTGTAGGAAGCTTGATAGAAAGAAGAAGAAACTTCAAAGATTTGGAAGAAGATCCAACAGCAATACAGCAAACAATAGAGATCAAGAGCAAGAAAAACACTAACAAAGCAAAAGTCATTCAAATAGTAAAATGAATAGTTAAAAAAACCCTACCATATATAGGAAAACCCATAACCTTTAGGTTAACTCTTTTAAACTATCACTATAATCATTGCAGACCTTTTGCCTTATGAGAATAAGCCACGTGGCCACTAACGGCCATAAAAAACAGTCATGTTCAATCACTTCTCTAGGGCACATTAATTGGGCATTGCCTCATCTCTTTCCTCCACTGTTGAGCCTTCTATGTGTAGTGACAACATAGGATGAAAGAAGCTAGAGATACAAAGGATGACATTTTTGCAACTTCACCAAGAAGCAGCCTAAAAAAGTGTCACACCTTTCTTAACAAGACGACAGTAGATAAGGCATGACTTAGAACAGGAAGAGAGGGATTGTACCTTACCCTTAGGCAAACGTGGATCACCTTTCAAAATGATGACATCTAAGAAAACGTAAGAGCCCAACCCATATTTTCTTATGGGGAAAGGGATCTATTTGTAGGAAATAGGCCTGATACAGGGCCCAAAACAACTAAATCCCTATTTGACGGATCCACAATAGAGAAGACAAATGAGCTAACAAGGGCACTCCTATTTTAGAGGAAAATGAGATCCTAAAATCTCAAGATTAGCTGAAAGGATTCCTATCTAAGAGCTATTTACTTGGATCTCCCCTAACTATATAAACACTTCAAATTGAAAATTCTTATGTACGACATTCTGAACCTTTGCCCTATTGGTCCTCTTTGCCCACCGGTAATCTGACTTGATCATCACAAGGTTTCTCTCGAGAAAACATTATAGGGCTTTGACTTTGTCTTTGTGTGCAGGGTTCTCTTCTGGAGTTCGCAACACCTCTGGTCATTCCATACGATCCGTTCAACTCTCATAAGGAATTTACAAACCAATGAAACTTATGAAAATTATTGGTAGCATTTAAGTTGTTTTTATAGCGGAAATTGAAATAATAATTAATACATCTTAGTTGTTCATTGATGATTTTGTGCATAGGAGGAAAATCGGGTAGCAATGAAACCAATTTAATTTAGGTGGAAAACGCTTTACCAAATTAATTTGAGATATTGAATATAGATAAATCATGGGAGTAGAAACGACTACTAAATTACACAAGCAAATTAATGCATTTATCAATATTTAGGTATATATGTGTGCAATAATTCAAATATGATAACATGAGTGTATAAAAGATAGAGATTTGAGGGATCTTTATCAAAATATATATAGCATAGATTTCATTTGAATTTATTTATATTGTTATTTACTACAAAAAATTTTAAAAAATTATATATAGAAACTATAAGTCTTCAAATGTCACTTATATATAAAAGTGTGAGAAAACTATAGAAATTCCCCCAGAGATTTGACTAAACCTACACTTTAACCCTCTATTTTCAATAACCTATACTGTACCCCTACTTACTTTACACAATCTGACAAGAACTTCTAAAACTCTAATTTGAACTATCTATTAACTATTTTCCAGTAACTTGAAATTCTTTGATATTTTTACAATTAACTAACATTAAAAATAATGCTGATTTACACTTACCAAGAGGAAAATGCATATACAGAGAAGAAAATTTTATAACTTAAAATATCTATTAACCATAAAAAAAATATTGGAGAGATTAATATTACTAGAAGATAATTATCAAACAGTTTAAATTAGGAAATTAGAAGTTGTTGTCAAACAATGTAAAACAAATAGAGGCAATGTGTAGGTTTTAAAAAATAAGAGGGACAAAATGTAAGTTAGGTAAAACTAAAGGGGTTATTTTGAATTTCCTTAAAAGTTTTGCATTTTTATACTAAAACGTTAAAGATAAAATAAATATAAAATTAATCATTAGTTGATAGAAGTTTGCATATTTCTCATTATAAGCCCCTTGAAGAGAGAATTTTCCAAAACCTAATGGTCGAGCAAACAAATTTCTCTCTTATGCTAGTAGGTTATAGCTATTTAATTCTATTATTTTCAATATTTAGGCTTATTGGTTTGTAATCTTCCCTATTCCTAAAAGTGTTCTTAAGCATATTGAGCAAAAGTGTTGGGCTTACCTTTGGTCAGGTTCTATTTCTGGTCCTAGATTCCCTGTTGCTTAAAAGTATGTATATGTGCCTAAAGATCAAGGTGGGTTTGGTATTTTTAATTTCTTTGCTTGGAATAATGCTGCTAATGGTAAAAAGCTTTGGAGGCTTTAAAGTCTTTGGATATAATAGATGCATGAATCTATATTAGGAATCAAAACTTATGGTTGATGAGGCTTGGAAATGATACTTCTGCTTGTTGGAAGCACATTCTTTGTTCTTGGCAGTTATTTGTTGATTGTGTCCAGGATAATGCATGTGATTGTGTTAAAAATGAGAAGTTTGTAATTAAATTACCATATTTGCAAATGATTGAGATTTTTTAGAAGGTGAATTGGTATAAGATGGTTTGGGAATCTGTGCCAAATTACTCTTTGATTTGTTGGCTTGCAATTAGGGATAGACTATCTACCTTTGATAGTCAAAAGGCTTATGTGAACCTGTCATAGTTGTATTGTCTTCTTTGTTTGAGTTTGCCTAAAAGCCAAGACAATTTCTTCTTCAAGTGTGGTTATTCTAGTTTGATTTGGCTAGGGGTCATGTGTAAATTGAAAATGAGGGATGCTACTCGACAATGGGAGTGTATGTGTTCCTGGTTGTGCAGAGTGGTTAAGGGCAGTGGGATAAAAGCCAAGTTAAGAAGAGCTTACATTACTAGCCTTGTTTACTTTCTTTGGCAAGAGAGGAACCGAAGAGTGCATCATAAAGGTTGCAGAAGTTTGGATGAGCTTATTCAGATTATTATTGATTAGGTACAGCATAGATGTGGCTATCTTGTTTCTGATATTTTTTGTGTAGGTTGTTCAATATGATTTTGTTGTATATCACAGACTTTAGGTTTTGTTTCTTCTTTTGTTTTGGATCAGGCTTTGCCATTTTATTTGGATGTAGGACCCTGATCCTGATTGTAAGTGCTGCTAGGCTAATTTTGGTGAAATGAAATATGCACCCTCCTTGGTATTCTACCTAAAAAAAAAAGTAAATGATGTAAATGATTTGGGATAGGAGAAAAGAATATTATTTTAACATTGAATTTTAGAGGCATGGGTAAATGGAGGCTTAAACATTAAATTTTAGACATGGTACAACAAACGCTCAAATTAATGTTTTAAAGTTTTATCTCCATTTCTCTAAATTAGAATATTTTAATGGCTGGCAACAATTTTTCTCATAGTTGGTTATATAAAAATTATATAAACTAGTTTACATATTCGATGTTGTCATAGAGTTTCAAATTGTATTTTGTTCCCTAAATGTAGAAATATTGAAATCTTATGGAAATATTACTATAAAACTATACAGCAAAATTAACAATTCAAAAGTAATCCCAACAATTTCTCTTTGAAAAAATAATAATAACTTAAAAATAAAAGTTAAGGCTCATTTTTATTTTTCATATTACTTGGGCCCATATAACATTTTTTATTAAAAAAAACTTAAATCAAACATTTGGAAAAGAAAGTATAAGAGGCCACATTTACAAGAGGCAAGGAGTCTAATCCTAATGGGCTTTTTTTTTTATTTATTAAATTATACAAAATATACAATTCAAAGTGAACTTCCCCTACTACGAGGCAAAACAAACAAACCTACTTCAATAGAACAAAAATTAGGCCACCATCGGCCAAAATAATTTGGCCTACTTTGACAAAAAGTTTTAGGCCGTGTTACAGAATATATATGGGCCAACATTATCCTATTTATTATTTTAAAAAATTAATTATTCTTTAAAATATTTAAATGTAATGAATGGGCGAGTAGGTTAAACGAAATAATGGGCTCAATTAAATTAAACAAAAAAAAAAAAAGATATCAGAGGATCAGATCTTGGCCAATATAAATTGTAGTCCCGAAAATGTAAAAAAACAAATAAATATTGTAAAATTTAAAGTGTAGTTGGTCCATCATGGGTCGGAATACTTGAGTCGTAATCAAGCAATTTTTTTATTTATAACTAATTAAGATATAATACTTAAATATAACTATGCTTTATAAATTCATTTTTGCAATAACAAATAATTACTTAAAAATCAAACTTAAGATGTCTTATTTTAATATTAGTTGCGCCCATATAGTCTTGAAAAAAATTATCATACAATAAAGATTTTATAAAAAAAATATTGTGGGCCAGATTTATAAGGCGTTAAACCAATGTTAATTGGGCTACTACGGACCTGTAGTAATGTGTTTTTAGGAATCGCCTCTAATCTGTTCGCACTTAAAGCCCTATTTGGAAACAGTTTTTATAATCAACGTTAAAACTTTGGATAATTTATTTAACGATTGTGATAAAAACATTGAAGCGAAAAGTTAAAAACTACTATTGGATAGCTTTTTCAAAACTCTAACACTAATGCCAAACAGGTCATAAGTCGATTGGATATCTTAATATGGTATATGAGAGCTCGAGGGGTTCAGGAATACGGTTACATTAAAATAATCTTATTCTAACACCCAAAGATTGGCACATTAATTTGATTTTTTATTTTTTTTATGCTTGCTTTTAATTAAGATAAATAATTTTCCAAATCATGGATTCTATTAAATTACCCAGACATGAAACCATAAAACTCACTACTTGATTTTATCCATTTTATGTACATTTTAATGTTTTTAAACCATGGATTCTATCGGATTACCCAGATATATATCTTAAAAATTATTATTAATTATCATCCTAAATTCATTGTAGGGTTTTATCAAACCCACGCGAAATTAAATTTTCTAGAATGATTTGAGATGTATTATGTAAATTAAATGAATTTTTAAACTTATACCAGTTATAAAAAATTGTCTATCTAACCTAAACCTGTAATCTTACCAAATGTTAATCACCAAACTAATTCATGGTCCTAAAAGAAATAAAATAAGCAAACGACCGAAAAAGAAAAAAGGAAACAAACAAACAAAAACAATGTTGTCATTGGACTGATTTGAAACACAGAGAGAAATGAGGATCAGAACGAACGAAATTAAAAGATCATGGGCACTGAGTTTTACCAAAGGTAGATAAGTTCTTAGGTCGAACGAATCAAAACAGGGCCGGGTTCGCCTGTCTCCTGGCCAGATCCTCTTCGATTCTCCTCTCTCCGGTGATGTCGGGGCGAACGACAACTTGGACTTGGACGAGGGGGTAGCAACAACCCTGTGTGAGACCAAAACGGCGATCGGCGTCGACGAGGCGACGATGGACGAAGCTTGGAGAGAACGCGATTCTCATTCTCTTCTTTGATTGGTGCAAGCAGCTGCGGGAAGCCCTCGGAGATGGTGGCACTGCGTCGGACAGAGCAGGGGAGTTGAGCTTGGGTCGGTGGCGATGGCGGGAGCAGCGGCTGGAAAGTCGGGCAGAGAGACCGTAACTAGGACAAAACTAGGGGCGGTGGCGGCTTGTGGGCGAAGGTTTGGGTTCATGGGCTAGGTAGCCAAAACCAAGGGGCCTGAAGCTGCAATTTGACCTTTTTCTGGCTTTAGCTTACGGTTGCAAATCTTCCAGCTTTTTTCTGTGTTTTCTCTCAAACGGTGACCCATATTTATATTAGGGGATGCATGAACGTGATTAGCAAGGATTAGAGAGATTAAACCTCATCCAAAACCAATTTTAAAATATAATTTGGTTAGAATAGCTGTCTAGGTCCACAAAAACTCTTAAGCTGCTGATGCAGCCCCAGACTCTATGAGAATTTCCTCTTTCACCCATACTTCGCTTATTTGTCAATTGAGCCCAAAACTTTGTAAGATTTCTAGATTTTCCCAAAACTTCATAAACTTGGCAGATTTGCCTGAAACATTATGGACTTGACATATTTGAGCCAAAATATAACTTTTTGCCTAAAAAAATTTCTAAAAACTCCCAATTCACGCCCAAACTCTCCCTTTTTGCCTAAATTGACCTCAAAAGACCTTTAGGACCTCCAAATTAGTACCTAAGCTAAGTGAATTCCTATTTTAACCATAGATGTCAATTTTAAATTTCTAAAAATTCATAACACGAAATGGCAATGTAATCTAAATGCACATAATCCTACCAACTTACAAAGCTATAAAAAGACCTAAAAGACTAAATTGCCGCTGAAAATAAAAATGCCTCCTTAAGCTAAATTTTCTAATCTAAAACTAAATAAAAATTAGAACCTAGATAAAATTGGTTGTCAAAAACTGGGCCCCTTTGCATGTTTCATGGAACCTGATGCATGGAAAACTGCTACCAAATTTTGTCCGGCCTCCAACTTGGACAATGAAAATCTTCTCACTGCAAAAAATCTTGAGGTGAAAAACTTTTTTCTCCTGTTTTTCAAGGCTAGAAAACCTTTCTTATTACGTCTATGATAGTAACCCTCCTATCGTTTAATAATCTAAGTAGAAAAACTCTTTCCTTTTTATCTATTAGGCCTAGGAACTCTCCTAGCGAACCTTCCTATTGCTTCCAAGCCTAAAAGGAAAACCCTTTCCTCTTTCCTTAAAGGGTCAAGGAACCTTTCCTTGACCCTTTCCTACCTTTTTTCTCCATAAAAACCTTTCTATGGAAGAGAGAAACTTTTCTCTCGTTCCTTTTACCTTTGATAGAAAGCACATTTTTTACCATGATTTAAGAGGTAAAGAACTCTTTCTTTACCACATCCTATTGTGTTTAAGGTAGAGAACATTGTTTGTTTTCCACCTTTAATTGCCTCTGAGGTAGATAATACAGTTTCTTTGCCCCTTTTAATCGCCTTTAAATTAGATAACACTATCTCTTTACTACCTCTAATGACCCTTGAGGTAGAGAACTCTGTCTCTTTATCGCCTCTATATTCATTTGAGGTAGAGACCTCTGCCTTTTTACCACCTTAGTTCGCTTACCTATTCTTTTATCACCATAACTACTAGGGGTGAAAATGGGCCGGGCCTTTTTCAGGTAGCTCGAGCTCGAGCTCGAGTTGAGACCTTTCGAGCCGAGCTCATTTGAGTTCGAGCTTGAGCTCAAGCTGAAAAATGAGCTCTAGTTCTTTTAGGCCCATCAATGGATCGTGGGCCTCATAGGGCCACATTTTGACCTTTTCTGCATTTCCCAATTTCATCCATTCAATCCATTCTTGAGCAGTCAATGAAGCAAAGCGAAGCAAGTAGCAATGTCGAGCGCTGCCGTCCTTGATAATCTCAACAGCCACCCCCGCGGTGAAGCTTATTGTTGAGGAGCAGAACCTCCTATCTATCGCTTACAAGAATGTCATCGGCTCACTCCAAGCAGCCTGGCTCTTTGTATCCTTTATTGAGTAGAAGGAGAAGGGCGGGAAGAACAAGGACCACATTGTTCTCGTCAAAGATTATAGATCCAAGATCGAGATCGAGCTCTCTGATGTCTACGCCAACATCCTTCGAGTCTTGGAATTCAACCTCATCCCCTCTACCGTCGCCAGCGACTCGAAGGTCTCCAAGTTTGTGAAATTTTATTTCTGTATTCACCTATTTGGCTTCGATGTTTGTGTTGATTGGGTACTAGGATATTGCGCTGGCTGATCTCGCTCCCACACACCCGATAAGGCTGTTGTAGCTTGAATCGTATTTTTGGCTCATCTTGAGGCAGGTGATGGCTCATTTGTGAGATTTATGAAATCAGGGTAAAGCTGCAAAATAATTAGAAAGTCTAGGATATGATCTGTCATTTTCCCTTATCTCGCTATCTCTGTAGAAAGTTACAGATTCAGTTTCTATCTTTCATGTAAATTATAATTCTAAGACTAAAGATTTATATATGTCATTCGAGCCCGACAAGCCCTCGGGCCTAGATCGAGCCTGATAACGCCGAATAATAGGGTCAGGCTCGGCCCGGCCCATTCTCACCCTGATGCCCAGCAGCATCTTCGTTGTGTGACATGGTGAAATTAAGAGGAACTTTCAGTGAGGGAGAACGTCTGAAGTGGAGATTTCCCAAGAGGACCTGTCTGAAACACTCAGAAAACAGGGGTTAGGAGGTCCCCGGAGTCTTTTTCCGGGGAGGAGCCTCCGACGCCCAAGTCAGTATTTTTGGAAGTGGAGATAGAGAGTATTAGAGGCCAAAGGTTCTTGCTTGCGTACGTGTTTTTTTTTTAAGGAGGAGAGATCCCTCGCTGAGACCATTTCCCTAATATATATAGGAGGATGTAGTCCGTTCAGATTACGACACGTGTTCGGTCGGATGTAATCTGTACTTTTGGGCGTATGGGCCTCTAGCCGCCTGTAGGCTCCTCGGGCCGTGGGCTAGGGCAAGAATAGCCCTACATGACAAGACGTACACGGCGTCGGCGTGTTAGAACGCATATGAGGGCGGCGTGTAGCATGTGCGGGCGACATGTCAGAGGCTCCTTAAATGCTTCTGTCGTACTCCCGAGGTCCCCTTTAGTTGAAGTCACCCTTCGGAATAAGGGCCCTTCTCCCAAAGTCATCTCAGTAGTTCAGGAGTTTTCTTAGCACCGAAGCTCCTCGTTCGGGGGGATTTTCTCCGGCCGAAGGTGGCTGATCCTTCTCCCCCGAAGGTGGTTTGGCCGCTTTTCCGAGGAAGGCGACGCGCTATTTTCCCAAGGTCAGTACTGTCATTCCCGAGGGTGCTAGTGGGCCACCGAGGTCATATGTCTGAGGTGTCAGACTTCCTCCTTTCCAGGTCGGACTGGTACTCCTTACGGGTAACGCTCGACTTCCCGAGCGTGGTATCTGGCCGAAGTTCACAGGTTAAAGGGGCGATAGCACTTCGGCTATCACATGCCCCCCCTCGGAAAGCCAAAGTGGAGGCTTCGGCTTGTAGACCTTCTGGGGGCACCTTTTAGGACTCGGGGTATGACGTTTGCGAAAAAGACACTTCATTGCCCGAAGACACGCCCTGTTCGGCCAGGTGTCATTGTCTGCCCTTTGGTGTTCTCGAGGTGCCCAATCTCTTTACTTTTTCTGCTGCAGGTCAGTGGACCGTCGCGTCTCATAACCAGGCGTGTCAGTTTGGAGCGACGTGCCCGGGTTGTTCGGTGTGTCAAAAAGTGTGTCCTAGTTTCTCGTACTGGATGACATGTGGCACGCAATGGTTGGGGGCGGTCACGTCGGTTACACCAGCCACGTGTTTTCACGTGCGGGGGGCAATTATGGCGACGGTTCGCCTTCACGGAGCAATTATGACATCGGTTCGGATACCCTTCCTCGGTCTATATAAACCTCCTTCCATCATAATCCTCATTTGCTCTCCTTTCGCCTTTGCTTTGCTCTCGCCTGTTTTCGTGCTTTTGCCTCTCTTTTTGCGGCGGGGCGATTTTCGGCCACCATTCACAACAGCGTCTTCAAACCCTGTTTTCGGAAAAACTTTTTGTGGGTTTTGAATCTAAGGGTCCTTCAGTTTCTTTGTTTTTTTCTTTTTCTAGCTTCCCGGAGTCATTTTTCTTCTTCCTGAAGTCCCTCGATTTTCTACCCGAAGTCACTTTTTTGCCAATCATGTCTTCACCCGTCCCCCTTATGCTTGTCGAACCCGTCCCCCTTATGTCTGTAGAACCCATCCCCGAGAGCTGGCAACCTCTCATGTCTCACCCTTGTTGCTCCACTTCGGAGAAATTAGAGAAGTGGACAACCAAATTTTTTCTTCCCTCCTATGCCGTCACGAGGTTACCTCGTCTCGGTCATTACAGTTTTATGAATCGAGATGACAAGGTTACCGTTTTCTGAGCCCAACTGAAGGCCAGACTTCGGTTTCCTCCACCGAGGATGATTTGTGACTTTTGCCAATTTCATGGCATAGCCGTGAATCAGCTTCCTCCGAACTCATACTGCTATTTTAACGCCTTCCTCTGCATGTGTGGGGTCTTCAGAATAAAACTGCACTTCATCCTGTTCATGCAGTATTACAAGCTCTATCCGGTCCCGAAGGGTGGCTTCTATTTCATGCTACCCCGGGGATTTGGGAGCAAAAAATACATGTTCACCTTCGCTACCAAAGATTGCTGGCAAGGGTGGCAAAGAAAGTTCTTATTCCTGAAAGTGGCGAAGGCTTGGTTGCACGTTCCGACTAAGTGGGCTCGGGGAAAGCTGGAGACGGATGTTGTGGACCCCAAAAAGCTGCTAACTCCCAAGTTGGCAGTGAGGTTTGTGGACTTCAACAGACGTATCCGTGCTGTCATCGACTGGGATGCCGAGGTCCCTCCACGCTCCCTCTACCCCTTCCCCATCATGTAGAGACTTATGACCGAGGAGGTCCTTCGGGAGCTAGGGGTAGTTAAGGATCATAAGACAGATCTCGGCATGCCAGCTCCTGCCATCGACGGGAAGGAGTCTAGGCTAGTGATGCTCCTTCGGGGGGAGCTCACTTATGAAGCCTTTTTCGAAAGTAAGTTTCCTTTCAAAGTTTTTAGTATAAGTATCCGTCTGGACTTACACTGATGTTTTCCTTCTTTTTCAGAGATGGGCGACGAGTCTGCTGCCTACTACAAGTCTCTCTTTCTCGGCCAAGCCGAAAAGGGGGAACAGACAAAGAAGGGTGCCTCTAGGAGGCGTAAGACGTCTGGGAGTGGGCCATCTTCGGCCAAGAGAGCGAAGAAGGACGCCCTTCCCCCACTGTCGGAAGACGTCGAGGAGGTTGGTGGCGAGCCCGAAGTCCCAACCATTCTGTCGACCGAGTTGGCCACCAGTGTGGTTTCTCGGAGTTCCGCCACCTCGGCAGATCTTTTGGGCTCTTCGGCAGTGGACCCTTCTGCTGAAGAGCTCGAAGAGTGCCGAAGAAGCAAGGGCAAACACGTCCCTGCCGAGGTGGAGGGGGTTAGGGACTCTGACGAC
Source organism: Aquilaria sinensis (assembly GCA_005392925.1). Classification (NCBI taxonomy): domain Eukaryota; kingdom Viridiplantae; phylum Streptophyta; class Magnoliopsida; order Malvales; family Thymelaeaceae; genus Aquilaria; species Aquilaria sinensis. Next base: position 1,264,186 of record SMDT01000330.1, read on the forward strand.
GACGTCGCTGAGGTTGCGCCAGGTTTGTCCCTTAGACACTTTTACTCTTAATCTTTGTTCATATATGACTAAGAGACTTTGTCTTAACGAGACTTGTACTTTATCTTTGCAGGAGAACTGGCGCCCTTATCCTAGATGGTGGACCATGCCCGAAGGTGGGCTCTTCGGGATTCCCACATCCCGAAGGACAACGTTCCAAGGAAGCCTTTCTGGTCTTTCACGGAGGACATGAACTTGTTCTCCGAGGACTGCCAGCAAATGGCTCCCCAAATGGCGAAGGGCGTACTCACCCAAGCTTCCTTCAAAAAGGTTGCTGAAGAGTGCGCCAATAAGGAGACCCTCGCCTTAGAAATTTCTGAGCATGCTGCCCAGGTACTTCTTTAGGCCCTTTATTTTTTCTCCCCATTTTTCTAAGTACTTGGCTTTCCTTATGCATATTTGACTAAGTATCTTCTCCTTTTTTGCAGCTCCTGGACTATAGTGGATACCTTCGGGCTTGGGCGGCAAAGCAAGCTTCTGTCCGAACTTGGACCGAAGATCATTTGGAGAAGGCCAAGGTCTTCTACGCCAACTCTGTTGTTAAAAATGCAAAGTTGAGCCGGATAGCCAAGGAGGAGGTTGCCAAGCTTAGGGAGGAATTCTTGAAGGGCCGAAAAGAGCTCTTGAAGGATTTTTCCCAGAAGATGTCCAACCTCGAAGCGAAGGTGGTGAGCTTAACTTCGGCCAACGAGGCCTATCAAAAGGGAAAAGAGGAAGACTCTGCTCTCCTGGCGAAGGCGCTCACTGATAACGCTGAGCTCCAAGCCGAGGTCGATTATCTGAAGAAGGAGCCGAAGAAGAAGAAGGTGAAGGCACTGAAGAAGGAGGTTGCTGATCTTCAGAACGAAGTAGAAGACTTGTCATTCAAGAAAGACAAGGCCGTCCAGGCAACCAAGGTTGCCTTCCAGGACGGTTTCTGTTTGCCTCGTCATCAAGTTCTGAAGAAATACCCCGATCTCGACATTTTCTTTTTGGCTGCCCTGGACATTCCCGAGGGGCCTTGGTGGACTTGGTCAGAAATTGAGCTCCTCAACCTGCCATTTGCCCCTCTTTCGGCACCGAAGGCGGTGGCTAAAGGCACAAGGGCAGGAGCTTCCCACGATGCCGGGGTCCCTTAAATGTTTTAGGGCCTTTGCCTTCTTTTCTTTTTCTTTGTAATTTTTCTTTTTGTAACATTCTCCTTGCAATAAGGCCTTCTTCAATGAAATTTGTCCTTCTTTCCTTTAGTGTTTGGTTAAGTATTTGAGCAGTAACTTTTATTTCCCAGTTATCCCGACCACTTTCGGTCAAAGGACTTCGGAAAATACTTTTTGCTTGCTTTGTTAGCCATCTTCGGAAAAACGTTCACTTTCGACAAATTCCCTTAAGCAAAATTTTGGCCCACTTTTGGGCCTACTTGTAATGGACTTACTTTTTGGGAGAATAACCCAATCAACTTCAGAAAGAATAAGTAAATTTCGCAAGCTTCTTGCTCAAGCTTTGTTCGGCGAGAGTTCTTTGGTGGAAGAAAATTTTTGTGCTTAGAAACTTTTTCTAACTTGTACAGTTTCTTACCAAAATTCTAAGTATAAAATTTCTTCAAGGCGTCCAAATGCCATGTATTTTTTAATTCTCCACCTTCAGCGTTGCCAAGCTTATAGACTCCATTTCGGACTTCGTTAAGAACCAAGTAAGGCCCTTCCTAGTTCGCCCGAAGTACCCCATGGGACGGCCTTCAGGGTTGGAACTCGGCCTTTCGGAGAACGAGGTCCCCTTTCCTTATTCCTTTTGGCCTAACGCGCAAGTTTGCGGCTGTGGCCACTCTTTGCTGAAAGGCCTTCCTTCTAAGTTCAGCCACCTTTCTGTGTTCGTCAATTAGGTCGAGCTTAGTTCTCAATCCGAGGTCGTTCCCTCCTTCATCGAACACTTGTATTCTGATTAATGGCTGAACTACCTTGATGGGGATAATAGCTTCTATGCTGAAGACGAGTGAAAAATGTGTTTCACCCGTGGCCCTTCGGGGCGTCGTCCGATAACTCCATAGCACACTAGGAAGTTCTCTTGGCCATTTTCCCTTTGCTTCCCCCAACTTCTTTTTTAGACCTTATTTTATGGTCCTGTTGGATACCTCTACTTGTCCATTGCTCTAGGGATGAGCTACCAAGGCAAAGTGCATTTTTATCCCGAGGTTGGTGACGAATTCTTGGAATCCTTTGTCCATGAATTGGGAACCATTATCGGGCACTATCACCCTCGGTATGCCGAATCTGTATATAATGTTCTTCCAGATGAATTTTTGTATATCCTTTGCCGAAATGGTTGCTAGGGGTTCTGCCTCGACCCATTTAGTGAAGTAATCCACTGCCACTACGTAGAACTTCACTCCTCTAGGTGCTGTCGGGAGTGGCCCGATGAGGTCTATGCCCTAAACTGCAAAGGGACAAGGGTAGTCTACCGAGGTTATTAATTCCGAGGGCAGCCTTTGTATGCTGGCGTGTCTTTGGCAATTGTCACATTTTTGGACAAACTGCTTTGCGTCCTTTCTTAGGGCGGGCTAGAAGTACACTTGGCGAAGTACTACTCCCGCCAAGGCGTCAGTTCCGATGTGGGAACCATAAGCCCCATCGTGGACTTCTTCAAGAACCATCCTAGCGTCCTCTTCGCTGACACACCTTTGTAGTAGACTCGTATACCCCTGTCGGTATAATTCTTCCCCAATTAGGAAATATCGTTCGGAACATTTTCGCACTTTCGCCGCTTCGTGAGGATCATCGGGAAGCTCTGTGTTTTAAGATACCTCTTTATAGGATCTTTCCACCTCTCATTCGAGGTTACTATGCTCAGTGTTGCTATGCTCGGGTGGCTCAACACTTCGGTGAACCTTTTTGATTTGGCCAAGCTGTCCGCTTCGGTATTGTCTCGGTGAGGTACATTTTTAATATGTACTGCGTCAAACTCCTGGATGAGCTTTGATACGAACTCGTGATATTTTGCCAAAGTCGGATCCTTTGTGCTATAGTCCCCTGCCATCTGCCACACCACTAGCTGAGAATCACTGTGGGCTTTTAGGTTTCTTACACCAATCTTTTTAGCCAAGTGTTACCCTGCTATGAGAGCTTCGCATTCTGCCACATTGTTGGTGAAGTTAAACCCAAATTTGATGGCTTTCATGACTTCCAAACCTTCGAAACTGTGAATAATTATTCCAGCTCCCTGGTGTTCGGAGCCGGAGGCCCTATCTACAAATAGAGTCCATTCTGGCTCACTTTTTCTGAGGTCCGATTGATCACCTTCGGTAACGGGTACTTCGACAATGAAGTCTGCTAGAGCTTGGGCTTTTATTGCTTTCCTTGGCTCATAAGTAATATCATACTTGCCGAGCTCTATGCACCACTTGGAAAGCCTTCCCGAATGGTTTACTCTCTTCATGACATCCCGAATAGGTAGGTTACTTCGGATAATAATGGGGTGAGCTTGAAAATACGGACACAGTCTTCTGCTTGCTAGCACCAGGGCATAGATAGCTTTTTGTAGTAGGGGATACCTGATTTCGACGCCATGCAGGGACTTGCTCACGTAGTATACTGGCCATTACTCCGCCCCCTCTTCCTTCATGAGAACCGAACTCAATGCTTTTTCAGTAATGGCGAGGTATAGTACAAGGGGTTCTCTCTCTCGTGGTTGCCGAAGAGTTGGTAGACGAGCTAGATAAAGTTTGAGCTCTTCCTAGGCCTTTTGGCAATCCTCATTCCAAGGATGGTCATCGTTTCCGAGGTTGCCACCATTTTTTGCTGCCTCGGTGAGGACTTTAAAGAATGTTCGGCAGCGATCCCCATACCTGGAAATGAATCTGCTAAGGGACGTTATTCTGCCAGTGAGCCTTTGCACATCCTCTGTTGTAACAGGAGTTCGGAATTCAAGTAGTGCTTTGACTTTTTCCGGGTTGGCATCGATACCTCTCTCTGATACCATAAATCCGAGGAACTTGCCTGAACTTACGCCGAAGACGCATTTTTCGGGATTGATACGAATTCCAAATGCTCTAAGTTAGTGGAAAGTTTCCTCCAAATCTGCAATATGACTGCCAGGCAATTTGCTCTTGACTATCATTGATAGCCGAAGGGCTATCGCATCCCTCAGCACATACTTCTTGACGAAAACATGGTCGGGAAGCCTGGCGTCATCCGACAGAGGCACTATCACTGACCTCGGAAGGAGCGAAGTCAGACACCACGAAGTCGGGACTTCAGCTAATATGCTAGGCATTTCAAAGGTGTCGCCGGCTCCCACGGGGGACCAAAAGGATCGCTTTCGGGGATAAAGAACCAGCCATTCCAAACAGGAGAGAACTTCCCCGAAGGCGGAACCCTAGAACCAGGGGACTCCCTGAACTACGAGCATAACTCTCGAAGAAGGGCATCCGTACCAAAGAACGACGTCGCCCAGAGGACCTCGGGACTACGGCATGAGCATTTAAGGAGCCTCTGACATGTCGCCCACAGGCGTTACACGCCGCCTCAAACGGCGGTCTGACACGCCGTCGCCGTCCAGGTCTTGTCACGACCTGTCTCGGTTCAAGGCTCAAGGAGCCTGCAAACGGCTACTTGTCCCCTTTGCCCTGAAACACAGAGAACATCCGACCGAAAACGTGTCACGATCTGAACGGGCTGGGAACTCCTATAAATACCAGGAAACACACCCTGGCAAGGGGTCCGATCTGACCCTCTCCCCTTGAGAAAATACAAACAGGCAAGGCCACTAAACCTCTTAGTGCGCCCCCTCTTTCATCTCTCAGGACACTGACTTGGGCGTCAGAGGCTCCTCCCCGGAAAAAGACCCCGGGGACCTCCTAACCCTCTTTTCTGAGTATTTCAGGCGCACTCCCCTGGGAAATCTAGGCTCTAGACGTTCTCCCTCTCAGGAAGTCCCTCCCGAAGTCACAATGTCTTCCAACGAAGATACTGCTGGGCATCATTTGGCGCCGTCTGTGGGAACCCACCCTCAGGTCGCCGTTGTTGAAACTCAGCGTTCAAAGGACAAGGGACTCCCAAGGCCCCCGTCCGCGCCTGAAGCTTAACCGGCTACTGAGCAAACCCTTCCAAGGACTTCCGCGCCGGAGGAAGAGCGTCCTCTGGTCATAACCATGAGTTTCCTGCGCGACTTTCAACGTTCTGTTGTGGCTGAAATGACACAGCAGATAGACCGAAGGTGGCCACAACAAACTCAGGCCCAAAGGACTCCCTCGCCAGCATGTCCTCAGGAAAGAAGCCCCAAACCAGTCCATCATAGTTCGGGAAGCGGGGACCCACGTGAGGAGTCTTCAACAGAAAATATGCCCCTCGGGCCACGGGTTACAGGACGAGCTGGGTCCAAGCGACCTAAAATCCCACACCGAAGGAGCTTGTCACCATCCATTCAGCGCCGAAGTCACTCCCCGAAGAGGCGCCGGCAATCTCCCTTCCCAGAAGAAGAACCTAGTGCCACGATCCTTATGGAGAAAATATTAGCGAGGTTGGACAGAGTGGAAAAACAAGTAGCTCGCAAGCTGGTCTGGGCCAGACTGTCTGAAACCTTCTGTGGGGATGAGTCCCCGTTCACCCGAACTATAGTAGAGGCAGCCATGCCAGGTGACTTCCGGGTACCTCAGCTGGAAACTTATGATGGCCGGATTGATCCACAGGCTCATCTAACCAAGTACAGATGCAGCATGATGATGCACGGTGCAGACGACGCTACCTTGTGCAAATGTTTTGAGGTCACCCTCACAGGGCCAGCAACTGCGTGGTACAACTCATTGGCTCCAGGAACCATCAGGGAGTTCCAGGAGTTATCTACAACCTTCACGCAGCAATTCATTGGAAGTCGGCCGACGGTGAACATGCCCGTCCAGATGTTCGACATAGCGCAGAGAAATGGAGTGACCATTCGCGACTATGTCGAAAGGTTTAACAGAGAAGCCTTGAGTGTCCCAGACTTTCGGCCCGAAATACGCATCCTTGCCATGACACGGGGCCTTCAGAGGGACTCACAGCTCTTTTATGAATTTTCCAAGGACCCTCCGGACACGGTTGGTGAATTCTACCGAAGGGCCGAACAACATATGACAGCCGAAGAGCTGAGAATGGGCGGACCGAAGTCTGATCACACTCGCGCCGAAGGATCCAGCCAGCAAACGTGATATCCAGCTGACCAGGCAGGCCGACCTCGGAGAATGCGGGGAAGGAAACTCCCAAACTTTACGCCCCTGAACACCACGAGGACCAACATCCTCATGACAATGGAACGGCAGGGAGCCCAGATTCAGCGGCCAAGGGCCATGACCGCTGATAACAAGAAGAACATGAAGAAGTTCTACCAGTTTCACCGCGACCACGGCCACGACACTGAAGACTACTTCCAATTGAAAAAGTACATAGAGTCGCTGATAAAACTGGGCCAACTTCGACGTTATCTGCGAATGCCTTCCCCGAAGGGGAGGAAAGAGGAGGAAGGAAAGGCAGATGACGAAGTCTACGACTCTGACAGACGGAGGAACCGAAGTCCGAAGAGGCGCCCTCCACCTCTGGCGGGGGTAATACAAACAATTACGACAGGACTCCTATCCTCGGAAAGAAAGAGGAAGGCTAGATAAATATCAGTCATGGAGTATCAAAGCCCGACAAAGAAGCTGGCCCGCAAGGATGGTTCCACCGTTGTCTTTCCCCATGACGATCCGCTGTTGGTCATGGTGAGGATAGGAAACTAGGACGTCAAGAGAGTCTTGCTTGATGGCGGATCAAACGCCGACATCCTGTTTTCACATTTGCTGCCAAACTTGGGCATATCCCGCAGTGATCTCAAGATCGTCACTTCGCCCACCTTCGGCGTAGGACCATCCGAACTGCCTGTTCTCGGATGGATCGATCTTCCCCTAATGATGAAAGGGACTTCGGTGGACGGGACAACCGAGTTATTCGCCTCCACAATGACAAGGTTCATCGTTATGGATGTTCCTTCATCATACAATGCCATCCTTGGGAGGCAAACATAGGGAAACCTGCACATTCGCCCTGATGTAAAATACTTGACTATCACTTTTGCCACCAAGGATGGAGACGCAGAGATCTTTATTGATCAGAGCGAGGTAAGGAAGGTGTTCGTTAAAGCGAGGAAAGCTCCAGCAAACAACTTCGCACAAGCCGTTGAGGCAGAGGCTTTAAAGCCAAAAAAGGGCGAGGCAGAAGGTTCCGCGAAGGTAGAAATGGAAGAAGTAGAACTTGTCCCAGGCCGAAGTACCCAAATAGGGAAAAATTTGGCCGAAGGTGACAAGAAAAAACTTGTATCCTTTCTACTGATGAATAAAGACTTATTTGCCTACTCGCCGAAAGATATGCCAGGGGTGAACCCCCGCGTAGTACAGCACAGCCTTAAAGTAAGTCCGGAAGCAAAACCTACCTGTCAAAAGAAACGAGGCATCTCAGTCCATAAAAATAACTTCGTCAAAACCGAAGTCCAGCGCTTATTGGAGGCAGATGTAATCAGGGAGGTCAAGTACCCCGAATGGCTAAGCAATGTGGTAATCACCATAAAAGAAGGAAGCAGTAAGCTCCGGATATGCATTGACTTCAGAAACTTGAATGATGCTTGCCCAAAAGACTCATACCCTCTCCCATCAATAGACCGATTGCTAGACTCAACTGCTGAATATGGGCTCCTAAGTTTCCTAGACGCCTTCAGTGGATATCATCAAATAAGGATGGACCCTGAAGACGAGAAGAAGACCGCCTTCATCACCGAGGGTGGAACATACTGTTACGTCAGGATGCCCTTCAGACTCAAGAATGCAGGAGCCACCTACCGGAGGTTTATGAGCAAGGTCTTTAGTGACCAACTAGGGAGGAACATGGAAGTCTATGTCGATGACATGATAGTCAAAAGCAAGCTGCCCACCGACCACGTCGAAGATTTAAAGGAAACTTTCCACCAGCTCAGGACCTTCGGGATTCACCTTAATCCCGAAAAGTGTATCTTTGGAGTGACCTCGGGAAAGTTTTTTGGGTACATGGTATCAGAAAGAGGCATTGATGCTAACCCAGAAAAAATTAAGGCACTGCTCGAATTCCGAACTCCTGCCACAATAAAGGATGTGTAGAGACTCACCGGAAGGATAACCTCTCTTAGCAAGTTTATTTCCAGATATGGAGACTGGTGTCGAGCATTCTTCAAAGTCCTCACTAAGGCAGCAAAAAAGGAGGACGATCTCGGAGGCAATACTCATCCTTGGAATGAAGACTGCCAAAAGGCCTGGGAAGAACTCAAAATTTACTTAGCCAGTCTGCCCACTCTGCGACAACCTCACGAGTGAGAACCCCTTGTATTATACCTCGCTGTCACAGAAAAAGCAATAAGCTCAGTCCTTGTGAAAGAGGTGTTAGTGTTGTGCCCAAAAGCCAGTCATGAGATGATTGTATTTTTGCACATTGAGTCATGATATTTTATTAAGGCATTAATCCAGCAATTATGTTTGTTGTTTTATTCCTGCGTAACTTAACAAACATAATTGTAACCCTAGAATAATGATATTCGTAAAAGTCCCTGGTCTAGTATTATTGTGGAGCGGGTTGCAATAATACATAACGACTAGCATATGTGGAGACTAATATGAGATATGTAGTCTACATATGGGTACAAGTTGGAGAACTTGTGTACTGGACCGACCCACCATGAGAACACTACATGGATCGTTATATGAGTGTCATAAGTGATTCTCATAGTGATCATGGTATATGTAGTCCTTCGACCTAAGATCATCAAGGTTCCCTACATGTGAGTCACATACTTTGATACTTTCCTTTGTTGCTCGTAACTGAGTGAACTTGAAGGAGGTCATTGGGTATGTCACATATCATGCGGAGGGATTTGTATGATCAAGATGGGATTTGTCCCTCCTGTGTAACGGGAGTGATATCTTCGGGCCCCTTGATAGAGTAAGACTTAGAAAAATGCATGGCCATGCTCGGATGAGTTGATATACGATATCAATGTCATCAGTTTAAGTTAGTCTACTCGGTAATCAAGAAACCAAAGATTGGGCTATACGAGAGTGACACATTCCATGTCTCGTGCTTAGTCTTGATATCTTGGACAAAGGGACAATGGCATATATTGGTAATGATCATAAAGGTTTAGTCAAATCACCGACAATCTTGTCACTTGGGTAGCAATGATGTGTTGCTAGACACCGCTCATTGCTTATGATCATAAATGTGATTTATGATCATTGCCAACGTGGTAAGAGCCTATTGGGTCGCACACATAGAGCTATTTGGATCATTAGAGTGCATGGGCTAATTATTTGGGTTATGGTTTCACTTTAATTTCGTATTAATAATGGGCCCAAAAGTTGAACCATTATTAAGCTCGAAATTAAAGCCTAATTGGATTAGGGCTTTGAAACCCATTAGGCCTGGAAGTTGAGTCTCACTATAAATACAACTTTTAAGTGAGAAATTCGTAGGTCTCCTTGCCCTAGCCTCCAAAAAGGACAGCCGCACTCTTCTCTTGCAATTCCTTGGAGGACGCAAGCTAGCACTGCGAGCGCAAGAGAAACGCATCTACCGGGACGTGGTGGAAGCGTGGTGATCCCGAGAGGCTCGTGTGGATACCATAGAGAGCCTGAACACGTCAACTGTTCAGGTTTTGTGATTCGACTCGACAGTTGAGTGAGAGATCTCAATCGAAAATTAGGTATGAAAATTTTCGAACACCCGGTTTACCCCGTTTCACTTGGATCCTGGAGGGTTTCGGTTAAATTCCGCTGCGCTGTTTGGCTCCCGAAACCCAACAAGAGGAAGGGCCGAAGTAGTGGCCGGTTTATTATGTAAGCAAGTCCCTGCATGGCGCCGAGGTCAGGTATCCTTTGCTGCAAAAAGCTATATATGCCTTGGTCCTGGTAGGGAGGAGGCTGCGACCATATTTTCAGGCTCACCCCATCGTCGTCCGAAGCAGTCTACCACTGCAGGATGTCATGAGAAAAGTTGATCATTCAGGAAGGCTCTCCAAATGGTGTATAGAGCTTGGCGAGCACGACATCACTTATGAACCTCGGCAGGCCATAAAAGCTCAAGCTTTGGCAGACTTCATTGCCGAAGTACCCACCACCGAGGATAGCCATCCGGATCCCGACGAAAGTGAGCCAGAATGGACTTTATATGTTGACGGAGCCTCGGGGTCCGAACATCAGGGAGCTGGGGTAATTATCAGAGGTCCCGAAGGTCTAGAAGTAATGAAGGCCATCAAGTTCGGCTTCAACGTCACCAACAATGTGGCCGAGTATGAAGCTCTCATAGCAGGATTGCGCCTAGCTAGAAAAATTGGTGTAAGAAACTTAAAAGCCCACAGTGATTCCCAGCTGGTAGTTCGGCAAACGGCAGGGGATTATGGGGCGAAGGACCCGACCTTGGCAAAATACCATGAACTGGTAGCAGAGCTCATTCGAGAGTTCGACACCGTACGAATCGAAAACGTACCTCGACGAGATAACGCCGAAGCAGACTGCTTGGCGAAATCAAAAACATGCACCGAGGTGCTAAATCAACCGAGCATCACAGTGCTGAGCATAGTAACTTCGGGAAGAGGCTGGAAAGACCCAATAAAAAGATATCTCGCAACCAATGCGCTCCCCGAAGAACCCCACGAAGCTGCAAAAGTTCGAAGACGCTCCGGTCGATTTTTCCTAATTGGCGAAGAATTATATCGGCAGGGATATGCAAATCCATTGCAGAGGTGTGTTGGCGAAGAGGATACTGAAATGATCCTCGAAGAAGTTCACGAAGGCGCTTGTGGTTCGCACGTTGGAACTGACGCCCTCGCAGCAGTAATACTTCGGCAAGGATACTTTTGGCCTACTCTAAGAAAGGACGCTAGGCAGTTCGTCCGGAAATGTGGTAATTGCCAAAGACACGCGAGTATCCAGAGGACACCCTCGGAAATGGTAACTTCGGCTGACTATCCCTGGCCCTTCGCAGTTTGGGGCATAGACCTCATTGGGCCACTCCCAACAGCGCCTGGAGGCGTGAAGTTCTGCGTAGTTGCAGTAGACTATTTCTCTAAATGGGTCGAGGCGGAACCCTTGGCGACTATCTCGGCAAAAGATATGCAAAAGTTCGTATGGAAGAACATTGTATGCAGATTTGGCATACCGAGGGTACTAGTAGCCGACAATGGGTCCCAGTTTACAGACAAAGGGTTCCAAGAATTTATCAACAACCTCGGAATAAAAATGCACTTCGCCCCAGTAGCTCACCCCCAAAGCAATGGGCAAGTAGAAGTATCCAACAGGACTATCAAAGATGGTCTGAAAAAGAGACTGGGGGAAGCAAAAGGGAAATGGCCGGGAGAGCTCCCAAGTGTGTTATGGAGCTACCGAACAACACCCCGAAGAGCCACAGGGGAAACACCTTTTTCACTTGTTTTCGGTACAGAGGCTATCATCCTAGTCGAGGTAGTGCAGCCATCGGTGCGAGTGCAAGTGTTCGATGAAAGGGGAAATGACCTCGGCCTGAGAACCAAGCTTGACCTCGTCGGCGAACACAGAGAAATAGCCGAGCTGAGGAGAAAAGCTTTTGAGCAAAGAGTGGCCGCGGCTATAAACTTGCGCGCCAGACCAAAAGGAATAAAGAAAGAAGACCTCGTTCTCCGAAAGGCTGAATTTGGACCCCGAAGGCCATTCCACGGGGTACTTCACACAAATTGGGAAGGACCTTATCTGGTACTTGCCGAAGTGCGAAAAGGGGTTTACAAGCTCGGCGATGCTGGAGGGATTGTCACACCTCACTCAGGCCCTGGCCTATGAGTTTCTAAACTATCTCACATGTCCAACTCCAGAATTATGTTTCTAGCTCTCGGCCAAGCAAGCAGTGGCAACTTTTAAGTCTTATTTTCTTAAGTTATGAGGCCTGGGAGGTGGCCCAGGTGGCTTTAACAAGATCCATTATCAACTTGCAGCAAAGGCAAGGCCCGATACCCCTAACTTGCACAACAAGCAAGGTTTACTTTGGTTTCTTGCATAACAAGCAAGGCAACATTTAATGCAACATTAAGTGCATACATGGTGTGCAATCAAGTGTACTACCTATATGGCAACCAAGAAGCCCACAAAGTTGGTTTAGGATTTTGAAAACCACAAGTTGTATGTGCATGATACTCTCGGCCTACTAAAGTACATACAATTGTGCACAACAATTTCACATGTTCAAGTCCATAACCATTCACATAAAAGTGGCAACTTTGGCCCATAATATCCAGCATACATAAGCAAGCATAATGCCATCCATAAGTACATACATAACTTGGCATACAAAACCAACAAAGTACTACAAGTCTAGGCATCAAGGACTACACATATAAACACAAAAAGGTAGCCTGCCTAGCAACCAAAACATGGCTACACATGCCATGAATCCAAAGGACGTCCAAGCCAAGTTATTACATACCAAGACCCCTAATGGTCAAACATGACCTTAAGTATGCCATACAAGAGCACACACTGCAACACCAACCCAATAGCCTGATTCATGGTCATGAAGGAAAATACTATGATCAAAGCCACAGTCCAGGTATCCATAGCTCTCCTAGACAAGTCTCCAACTACTGCCTGCAAACTTAACTTATAAGTCTCGGCCAACCATAGGTAAATAAGACTTGTAATGAACCCAAATTGACAAGCCAAGCACACATTGGCACATACCTTGGGAATTAAGCAAAATTAGTGCAAACACAAGCACAAACAAGCAAACACTACTCAGGCCGAATGTCCTTGCCTGAAATAAAGGAATGGGCAGTGAGTATAACTCAGTAGGATTCACATTTATATACATATACAACTCAAATGAGTCTATTTAGTTAAGCTGAGTGTTCACTCAAAGCTTAACCTCCAATTGGTTAGCTCAACCTGCAAAACAAACACAAAGACAAGAAAACCAAGCATATACATATACAAGATAGATAACCATGGCAATTAATCCATAAGTGGGGTTAGCATGCACAAGGAATCACCAAAGCACACAAGTACACACACACACTCCACAATGTTGCTCTCAGCCTTAAAAAAACCATACATGTACTCATGTGCATTCTTGCACACAAACCGTTACCAATATACCATTTCCACTTGGAGCTCCCAAAATGCCAAGCAAATAGGCCACATTTACTTGCATTTCCAGTACATGTACACTAGTCAATTAGCTAATCAACAAAACAACCAAGTATAATCATTAAGCCCATCAAGCAACTAAGATCACATGGCAGATTTTAACCATCACTTAGCCACTCTAAACACTTGAACCATGGCACAATACCAAGCAACATCAAGTGTTAGTGAACCCTACCTCAATAGCTATCGGTCTACAACCAAGCTTCAAGTATCCAAGTGTTTCTCAATCACAATGCCTACCAAATCAATCACATAGGCATCAACACACAAACTCATGGATTAAACTACCATGACTCACATGAAGAACACTAAGATATACGCACTTAAGCTCTCGGCCAAAAAGCTCAATTTTATATGCATGTGCTACCCATCATTCTAGCACACCACATGATATTCTAATCATCAGTGAACATCATCCATGGCATTATTACCCAGTAACCAAGTGAAATGCACCATTTCACTCTAAACCAAGCTTTCGGCCAAAGTGCCCAAATCCACATAGTTACACTATCCATCCTTCTAACTCACTACATAATCACGTAATCACCAATATACATCACTCATGGCATCTTTACCATGTAACCAAGTAAAATACACCGTTATACATCAAGTCCAGTTCTCGGCTAAAATGCCCATATCACATATATTTGTTCTTCATCATTCCAAATCAACATATGACCATCAAGTCATCAACTAACATTACTCATGGCATCAATGCCATGTAAGCATATGAAGAACATGATTTACCTCAAGAATGAACCTTTCGGCCAAACTCCAACTTGCTCAACTTGATGTTCTTTGCTCAAACTTGCCTAGCACAACAACAAATAGGCAACAACAACACTTAATCATGGATTAATTTCCATGGAAATGAAGAAGAACATCAAGTTCATTCATCCAACACACTCCGCCAACTATAATCTTTCAAACTAATACAATTTCTTGCTCAATTAGCTTAACTCATCATCAATTGAGCACTTAAACTCTTCATTCATGGAAGGATTACCATGTATTCAAGTAGAATCACAAAATACCTTGGAACCCTAGCTTGAATAGGCTCGGCTTCCTTGAATCTCCAAGAACAACACTTGAATCCAAGCAAGCAAAGGCCGAAATATACTCCTCCAAGCTTGAATCCTTCAATGCTCACAAGTTTTCTTGAATTTCAAGTTCAATTTTGTGAAGGAGCTCAAGAACAAGCTCGGTCAAGACAAAAACAAGGAAAGCCCAAAATGAACTCCAAATGGCCTTCACTAGTTTCGGCCGAAAGACAATTGTCTTTAGTTTGGCACTTATGCCAATTTTTGCCTTCCAAAAGTTTGCACGGTGCAAAGTAGCCTTCCATTTCACAAGTCCACAAAGCCGCCACTAAACTTGTGTCTAAATGGACACTTAAGTCCAATCATGGCCCATAATGCCAAGCAAGTAGCAAACACAAGTACCAAGGTAGCATAAACACCCATGCATAACCGGCCATGTAACTAAACTAAAGACTAGTTAGTTTAACTAGTAACTAGTGAATAGTACACTAGTGGTAGACAAGATTTTGACTAGTAATCATTGTTGTCTCCCACAATTTGGCTTAGTACACTACTAGTCCACATAACTTTTGCATGGCCGAAACTTCCAATTCCAAGTTTGTAGTTTTAATTGTAGCACTCAATCAAGTGTGCAATTTGATCCCCTTTCTCTGTTTTCTGTTTGTTTTTCTCTAGTATAGTTTCTATGTTCAATTAGGCCCTACAGTCTCCAGCTTTACACATAGGCCACTATACTAGACTCTATAGTTCCTCTTACTCTCCCCTTTCTGTTTTCTCTTACTTCCTTGGTTCTCCTTGGCCTAAGCCAAGCATTTAGGAGGTGCCTAACAGGCATAGAGTTAAAAAATACATGGCATTCGGATGCCTCGAGAAAATTCTATGCTTAAGATTTCGGTGAGAAGATTCTATTGTACAGAAAAATTTCTAAGTACAAAAGCTCCTTAGCCAAAATTCTTAAGCATAAGTTGTACAAGTCAGAATTTCACAAAGAAGATCACCATATTTTCGGAAGTCTCTTGAGCGAACATGTTCGGGAAAATGGAAAATGAAAAATCTCGCAAAAGACTTAGCCAAAATTCTTGAGCATAAGTTGTACAAGTCAGAATTTGGCGAAGAAGATCGCCGTATTTTCCGAAGTCTCTTGAGCGAACATGTTCGGGACAATGGAAAATGAAAAATCTTACAAAAAGACTTAGCCAAAATTTTTAAGAAAGAGTCTTTATTGAGATGAATCTGCTTACAAAGAAGAAAGCTCGCCAAAAGAAGAAAAAGAAGGCAAAGGACCCTAAAACAAACTAAGGAATCTCGGCGTCTCGGGAGCCACCAGCTCCTGCGTCCTTTTCCACCACCTTCGGCGCCGGGAAAGAAAGGGGCAAGTTCAGGTGCTTGATTTTTGACCAAGACCACCGAGGCCCTTCGGGAATATTTAGGGCCTCCAAAAAAGAGAGGTCCAGATCTGGGAACCTCTGAAGCACTTGGTGACGAATGAGGCAGAAGCTGTCTTGAAAACCGACCTTGGTCATTTTGTCAGCTTTTTTCTTCTCGACCGCTAGCTCATCACGTTCCCTCTCCAGATCGGCAATCTCCTTCCTCAGTGCCTTCGTCTTCTTCTTCTTTGGCTCTTTCTTCAAAGACTCGACCTCGACCTGGAGCTCGGCCTTCTCGGCAAGCACCCTCGCCAGGAGAGCCTCAGAATTTGACTTCTCCTTTTGATATGATTCGTTCGCCAAGGTCAACTCCGTCACCTTGCCACCGAGGTCAGAAATCTTCTGGGAGGAGTCCTCCAAAAGTTCCTTCTTCTCCTTCGCGAACTCCTCCCGAATGGCGGCGACCTCCATCTTCACAGCTTGAGCCACCTCCGTGTTCTTGGCAGCCAATTCAGAGCACTTGGCCTTAGATTTTTCTATGAGATCTAAGGCTGAGACTCAGAACACCGCTTCCTTTGCCACCCGGACCATGAGGAGGCCAGTGTACCCCAGTAGCTGCAAAGAAGTAAGAGCAAAAGTTAGTAAGGCAAAGAGTGGGCCAAACACTTAGAAGAAATCAAAGGGAAACAAAACAAAGGCCTGAAGTATACCTGGGCAGCGTGCTTGGAAACCTTCACAGTGAGGGACTCATTGCTCGGGCACGCTTCGGAAATGGCCCTGAAGGAGGCCTCGGTGAGGATCCCCCTCGAGATTTGGTTGGCCATGTACAGGCAGTCGCCGGAGTACAAGTTCATGTCCTCCGTAAATGACCAAAAGGGCTCCCTTGCGATCTTCCCCTTTGGGACATGGGCATCCCAAAGAGCCCATTTCTGGGCGTGCTCGGCTGCCCAATTCGGGTATAGCAGCTCCCCTGCACGGCTAAGCAAGGAATTTATCAAGACAAGGAACCCTTAAAGAAACAAAGGTAACACAACTTGTCTAAGAAAATGAACCTGGCGGCACCTCCGCAACGTCATCATCGGAGTCCCGGACCTCATCGGCAGGAATCTCCTTACCTTTACTCTTACAACGCTCCTCGGCAGAAGGGACTTCCACCAAGGTGTCTAGACGAGCAGCCGAGCGGCAACCTCGGCTGGCGAACTAGCAGCAGCTGCATCCGACTCTTCGTGCGTCTCCTCGGGAATTTCCGCCTGAGGAGGAGGCGCGTCTTTCTTTGCCCGTTTGGCCACGGATGGCCCAGCCCTAGATGATTTCCGCCTTCGGGAGATGGCCTTCTTTGTCTGCTTGCCCTTCTCGGCTTGATCGAGGAAAAGGGACTTGTAGTAGGCAGCGGAGTTGTCGCCCATCTCTGAAAAAGAAAGAAAACATCAGTGTGAGTCCAAGGTAAAACTATAACAAAAGAATCCTGAGATAACTTACTCTCAAAAAAGGACTCATAAGTGACTTCCTCCCTAAGGAGTTGCACCAACCAAGAGTCTTTCCCAGCGATAACAGGAGACGGCATCCCGAGGTCCATCTTGTGCTCCTTCACCAACCCTAGTTCCCGAAGAACCTCTTCGGTCATCAGTTTTCCAATTGATGGGGATGGGGTAAAGGGGGTGTGAAGGGACCTCGGAATCCCAGTCGGAGACTGCTCGGATCCATCTGTTGAAGTCCGTGAATATGGGTGCCAACTCAGGAGTCAGCATTATCCTCGGATCAACGACGTCCATCTCCAGCCTTCCCTGAGCCCATTTGGTCGGAACGTGCGACCAGGCCTCCTTCATCTTCAGAAAGAAAAACTTTTGTTGCCACCCTCACCAGCTGTCCTTGGTGGAAAAGGTGAACATATACTTTTTTCTCCCTGATCCCCGAGGTAGCATGAAGTAAAAACCACCCTTCGGGACCACGAAAAGCTTATAGTACTACATGAAAAGAATAAAGTGGGGCTCTATTTTGAAAACGCCGCACATACAGAGAAAGGCGTTAAAGTAGCAGTACGAGTTCGGCGGAAGCTGATTTACGGCAATGCCGTGGAATTGGAGATAGTCACAAATCATCTTCGGATGAGGGTACCGAAGTCCGACCTTCAGTTGGGCTTCGAAAACAGTAACCTCGTCGCCATGGTTCGAAAAGCTGAATTGGTCAGAACGTGGCAACCTTGTAATGAAATACGAGGGAAGAAAGAATTTGGTCTTCCATCTTGCTAATTTTTTAGGAGTGGTGCAGCAAGGGTGAGACAAAAGAGGTTGCCAGCTCTCGGGAATAGGCATGGTCGGCAGAAAAGCGATTTCAGAAAAAGGCCAAAAATGACTTCGGGAAAGCTTAAAAAGCAAAAGACTCTGGAAGTTAAAACCCACCAAATGTTTTGCCAAAATCTGGATTCGAAGACGCCGTCGCAAAAGGTTGCCAGAAAACACTCCGTCAAAAGGATCGCCGCAAAAAGCAGGAGAAAACGTGAAAGTAGTTGAAAGCAAAAGCAGAAGCAAAAGGAGGTTATGACGGAATAGAGGTATATATAGGCTGAGGAGGGTAGGCGAACCGGCGTCATAAAGTACTCCACAAAGGCGAACAGTCGCCATAACTGCTCATGGCGCGAGAAAAGGCGCACCTTCTGTATCCGACGCAGTTCCCGCCAATAACAAGCTGCCACATGTCAACCATCGCGCCAAAAGAGGGACACGCTTTCTGACACCCCTAGACCCTGGGCGCACTGCTCCAGACTGACACGCCTAGTTACAAGACAGGACGTTACGCAGCCCTGCAAAAGGAGCGAAGTGGGTGATCTCGAAGACACCAAAGGACGGGCTATGATCGAGCAGCCCATGTCTTCGGACAAAGGGTACATCTTCGGTACAGGCATTGTGCCTGAGGTCCCGAAGGACCCCCTCCGAAAGTGGACAAACCGAAGTTCCCACTTCGATTTTTCGGAGGAGGGGCCTATGATAGCCGAAGGGCTGTCGCCTTTCTCAGTACATACTTCCTGACGAAAACATGGTTGGGAAGCCTGGCATCATCAGAAAGAGGCACTATCATTGACCTCGGAAGGAGCGAAGTCAGATACCACGAAGTCGGGACTTCATCTAAAACGCTAGGCGTTTCACAGGTATCGCCGACTCCCTCGGGGGACCAAGCGGATCGCCTTCGAGGATAAAGAACCAGCTATTGCAAGCAGGAGAGAACTTCCCCGAAGGTGGAACCCTCGAACCAGGGGACTTCCTGAACTACAAGCATAACTACTGAAGAAGGTCATCTGTACCAAAGAATGACCTCGCCCAAAGGACCCCGGGAGTACGGTGTGAGCATTTAAGGAGCCTCTGACATGTCGTCCACAGGCGTTACACGCCGCTCTAAATGGCGGTCTGACACGCCGACGCCATCCAGGTCTTGTCACGACCTGTCTCGGCTCAAGGCTCAAGGAGCCTGTAAACGGCTACTTGTCCCCTACGCCCGGAAACACAGAGAACATCCGACCAAACACGTGTCATGATCTGAATAGGCTGGGAACTCCTATAAATACCAGGGAATAGGCCCTGGAAAAAGGTTCCCCGATCCGACCCACTCCCTCTGAGAAAATACAAACAGGCAAGGCCACTAAACCTTTTAGTGCTCCCCTTCTTTCACCTCTCAGGACACTGACTTGGGCGTCGGAGGCTCCTCCCCGGAAAAAGATCCCGGGGACCTCCTGACCCTTTTTTACGAGTATTTCAAGCGTACTCCCCTGGGAAATCAAGGCTCCAGACATTCTCCCTCTTAGGAAGTCCTTCCCGAAGTCACAATGTCTTCCAACGAAGATGCTGCTGGGCATCAATCAGTTACCCAGACTGGGGGCGCCAAATCCTGTGAAAAAATGAAGACGTAAGTTAGATAAAGCTCCTCAGTTATACAAATCGAAAGTATCAAAAAAAGGGAGCAAAAGGAAAACTAGACAGAACCCCAGCAGTGTCCTCGTCAGAGTCTGGGATCTCTTCCACGATGGTAGGAACCTGTTTCCCTTTATCCCTTCAGCGTTTCTTCAATTCCTCAGCAGTAGGAACGTGTTCCCCTTCATCCCTTCGGTGTTTCTCCAATTCCTCAGCAGTAGAATCACCTGCTAAGGTACTTAAAGGGATCACCGATGCGGTAGGACTTGGAACGGTGGCAACAGTAAGCGCCCCCACAGGAACCTCGGCAGAAATTTTAGCCCCGCCGGGAGTCTCAGGCGAGATGGAAGTTGCGATCACATGTTCAATCTCCGCCGCATCCTCTGGGGGTGGAAGAAAGGTGTCCTTCTTCGTCCTCTTCGTCGCCGAAGATGGCCTGCTCCCTGAAGTCTTGCGCCTCTTGGTAGCACCCTTCTTCGTTTGTTCTCCTTTCTCGGTCTGACCAAGAAAGAGGGACTTATAGTAGGCAGCTGATTCATCACTCATTTCTGAAAAAGAACATCAGTGGGAGCCTACAAAGACAAAGAATGCTAAAAATTTTGAAAGAAAATTCACTTTCAAAAAACTGGCAAGGGGGAGACATAAGAGGATTCCTAATCTCGGGAATAAACGAAGATATGGTAGGACAAGAGGAGGAGGGACTTCGGGACAGAGGAAAATGACTTCAGGAAACCGAAAACCAAAAAACCGAAGGAACTCTGAAACAGAACTCACCAAAAGCCTTGCCAAAATCTAGATTTCTAGACGCCGTCGTGAAAAATAGCCGAAAATTGCTCCGCCGTAAGAATTGCGCTGGAAAAGGAAGAAAAGACAGAGAAAAGGCTCTAGAGCAGATGAGAGCTAAAAAAAAAAGTGAGGCAAAAATGAAGCAAAAGGTATTTATATAGAGCAAGAAGGGGCACAACTGCCGCGCGAAGGCGAAACGACGCCATAACTGCCCTTCACACGTGAAAGACGCGACTTTCCCACCCAGCTCTTGCCACGTGCCACCCATCACGAGAAACCTGGGCGCACTATTTGACATTTTGAAAACTCGGGCGCATCACCCAGAACTGACACACCTAGTTTCAAGACATGACGGTTCGCTGGCCAATGGCAGGAAAAATGAAAAAGTTGGAGAAGTTGGGCACCTCGAGAATGCCAAAAGAACACCAAAAGACAGACAGGTGGCATCTGCCTGAACAAGGCACATCCCTTGGGTGGCGAATGACATACTCCGAAGTCCTGAAAATAGCCCACAAATGAAAGCATCAGCCGAAGTATCCTTTTCAGCTTTTCAAAGGGGGGCATGTGATGACCGAAGTGTGGCCACACTAGTTACCTAAGGACTTTGGGAAAGAAGGGAGCCAGACACTTGAGGAATACCACTTCGGCAGAACGCCGGTACCTACCTCGGGAAATCAACGAACCGTCTCCCTCGCGAGGGTGACTGAACTAACCTCGGAAACAGGTGATGCCATGAGGTACCAGCCTGAGTCCGGGAAAGGCCCCTACTACGAAGACGGACTTCGACCTAGGGGACCTCAGAGGTGCGGCAGAAGTCATCCAGCAGTATCTGACACTTCGCCCGTACGCCCTGTACAGCGCCCTCACATGTACTCTGACAAAGTGACACAGCCCCCGTCTTGTCATATCGGGGTATGATTGTTGTAGCTCATGGCTCGAGGAGCCTGCAGGCGGCCAAGGAATCCCACGCCCAGCAGTACAGGCATCATCCTACCATACACGTGCCACAATCTTAAAGGCTCGTTTCCTCCTTTAAATACGCCAGGCACATGGCCATAAAGGGGGCTCCGGCTGGAGAAAAGAGGGACAGAGAGAGGCCGGAAAACAGAGGACACTTTCTCCTCTCCGCCTGAATACTCTCCCTCCGGCCCGCAGAAAGACACGCCAGGTACACGTCTCTTATACTTATTACGGTGTTTCCCTCTGAAAAAAGGCACTGACTTAGGCGTCGGAGGCTCCTCCCCAGAAAAAGATTTCGGGGACCTCCTAACCGCTGTTTTCTGAGTGTTCCAGCCAGGCATCCCTAGAGGATCTTTGTTCCGGGCCCTTTACCACGCCGTAGGAACTTCCCGTCACTTCCTCGCCACGGGACCAAGGAACTGCCAGCCATCACTTGAGGCTATCCACCCAGGATGCCAATTTTTCTCCAGGACCCCCTGCTGCCTTCATCACCTCACAGAGTGGAGATGTCGGTCCCGCACAAACGGACCGCATCATTACTGTTTCGCTAAGACTTATATTCTAAGTTTTGCAGGCTTGGTTAGTGTGGGATACTACTAGGACTGCAGCTATGGATATGTAGACTATTGCTCTGATAGTGGTCTTTACCTTCTTGACTATGAACATGGCTATAGGCCTTGTTCTGCGGTGTATCTTGCTCTATGGAACACTCAAAGTGCTCTTTGGCGAGTAAGTACCTTGGGTTGGAAGCATGACTTGGTGGGAGTGACTATGGGCTAGTATTGGCTTGGCCAAGTTAGGTGTACCCTTGTAGACTACCTTTTCTTTTTGTGTACATGGTTGTGGTCTCGGGTGCCCTTAGGTTTTGTTGTACTTGACATGTTTTGTTCACAAAGTTGTGCTTGGTTGTGGCTGACTTTGGCTATGTATATATATTGAATGCTTATGGGCCAGTTTATGGCATGTTTATGTGAACAATGGATGTGTTTCATTTTCAGAACCCTTATGTTTTATTCAAGGTCGAAAGCTCATTTGCATCTAAACTTGGATTTTCAAATTTTATGGTATTCTTGGGCTTGTTGGTTGTCATGTACTAAGCAGCACACTTGATTAGCACACATCCTAGACACTTACTTACATGAGTGTATGCCTTGCTTGCTATGAAAGTTATTAATTACAGCCTTGCTTGTTTTTCAAGATAGCAGTATTGGGTCTTACTTCTATTGCAAGTATTTGTTTAAGTACCCTTAAAAGCCCCTGGGCCACCTCCCAGGCCTATTAACTTAAGAAACTAAGACTTAAAGCCCAATAACAAAGGTTGGCTGAATTGGAAAGTAGATAACAACACTTGCAAAACTTGTTAGTTTGGCAGCCTTCAACAAGAATGGGTGAGTGTCACAGAGTGTGCATGGGCTGGGGCCTGTGTGGGGTGTGACATCCCCAACCGAGGTCCCCAAGATCTCCGCCGTAGTATTGGGACTTAGGGGGGTTGAGCAGATGGCCAGCTTCGAATGGGGGTCGGTTCGAACAGAAGTTTGATCCTGCACCTCCACCTCGCCTTCAGGCGGAGGAAGAAGGGAGTCTTGCTTGACTTTCTTGGACTTTGGGGCAGAAGATGGTCCCCCAGGTGCCTTCCTCCTCTTCGACGCCGACCACTTTCTTTTCTGCTCCCCCTTCTCGGCTTAATTGAGGAAGAGAGACTTGTAAAATACAGCAGACTTGTCACCCATCCCTGCAATAAAATCTGGAAATAAACTTACACTTTTCAGGAACCAGATACGTGAGTTTGCCCTAAAGGAGCATTACTAGCCACGCCTTTTTCCTGTCAAAAGGAGGCTTCGGCATGTTCAGGTCAATAATGTGTTCCTTGATCACCCCTAGCTCCCGAATAACCTCTTCTGTCATGAGATTCCAACTAATGGGGAAGGGGTATAAGGAACGCGAAGGAACCTCGGGATCCCAGCCCGCGACAGATCGAATACGGCTGTCGAACTCCTCAAATTGGGCTTCTAACTCTAAGGTTAGAAGCTTCCTAGGATCAACTACATCAATATCTAAAGTCCCCGAAGACCATTTGCTTGGCACTTGCTTACACTGCTCAGCGACCTTCAAAAAGAAGAACTTCTTCTGCCACCCTCGCTAGCTGTCCTTCATCCCGAAGGTGAACGTGTACTTCCTACTCCCAGATGCCCAAGGAAGCAAGAAATAGAACCCACCCTTCGGGACAGGCTGGAGTTTGTAATATTGAAAGAAGAAGATGAAGTGGGGCTCTATCTTAAAGACCCCACACATACAAAGGAAGGCATTGAAATAGGAATAAGAGTTCGGAGGAAGTTGGTTCACAGCTATGCCATGGAACTGGCAAAAGTCACAAACCAGCTTCGGCAAAGGATACTGAAGTCTGGCCTTCAACTGGGGCTGAAAGACGGTAACCTCATTCAAATAAGGCATATAACTAGGCATACCTGGACTAGGTAGCCTAGTGACAGCGTAAGAAGGAAGGAAGAATTTGGCCGACAACTTCTGAACTTTCTCCAAAGTGGCATAGCTTGGGATGAGAGTTGAGGGGAAGCCAGCTCATGGGAATGGGATAGGTCCTATCTTGGGGAGCAGACATGTTCGGAAAGAAGAAGTCTAACCTTGGGAAGGTGAAAGGAAAAGAATGGGGAAGACACACAAAAGATGCCGAAGAACGACTTCAAAAAAGAGACCCACCTAGCTCGGAACAAGTTATGAACTTCGGAAGACCACCGCAAGTGTCGCCGGAAATCACTCCACTGCTAGCACCACCGCTGAAAAAAGAAAGAGACAAGAGGAATCTTTAGAGTGAAAGATAGCAAAGGAACATAAGTGTGGAAAAAACTAAGGAGGAAGGGTTTATATAAGCCGAAGGAGGCAGCCGAAGCGTCGCCATAATGATCCCTTGAAGGTGAAGAGACGTGACTGACATAACGGATGCGACTATCCGGCAGTCACCAGGTGACACATGTCACCCAACACGGGAAATGAGTGCATGCCTCCTAACAGCTAGTAGACCTATGCAAGCATAGCCCGAAGTGACGCGTCTATCAAATCAAGAATATGTGACGATTCATTGAGGCAAAAAAAAATTAGAAAGGGAATATGCACTTCCGCCTGAAGTAACAAGTTCGGGAAAATCAAAAGCTTAGCCAAAAATGAGAAAGTACCGCTCGAATGATGACGGGACTACCTCGGCTTGAAAAGACATCTTAAACCAAATAGCTGCCCTCGCCCAAAGAAGCTAACTCTAGTCAAGAGTCCAGTCATACTATTTGAGATGGCTATCACCTCCTAAGATTTCCACGATACACTTGTGAAAGCTCAAGCACTAAAGATACAACTTCGGCTTCCCGAGAGAGGCATGTGATAGCCAAAGGGCTATTACCCGTGGAGATTTCCCAAATTGGCTTGGTGAGTACCACCCTCGGGGAACACATGTGACCAACCTCCAGAAAAAGGGAAGCCCCCACCATCCTCGGTGTGAACACCACCCTACAACCGAAGGGCCAATGTCTCTAAGATCTGATCACCTATTCAAAGACCACCTTCGGTCAAGACCTAGCCCCGACCTTAACTACCCTCGGTAAGTAATTGGACCGACCTCGGAAAAGGCATGTACAACCACCCTTGGATGGTGAGCCCGCCAACTTCAGGAGTGTATACCCCCATCCTCAGCATGAGAGAATGTCTTGTAAAGGTGCCTCATTCTATTGAAGGACCTCTTCTAACAACACTTGGTGGTAATGTCGGACCGAAGAAGACCTCCTACGAAGGAGTTTCATACTCCGAAGGGTTCTAGCTTCTCGAAAAGGTCTTGTGGAGACACGAAAAAATGGGTTAAAGAGCCTCTGACAGAGAGACCTCGCACATGCCCCTGATCTCTAGCCAGAACGGCCTACGGCTAGCTGAAGATACCTATCTTTAAAGGTATGGACCACATCTGACCATACGTGTGTCATGATCTGAGCAGGCTATGTCAAACGGCCTCCTCCCTATGTCGTCCTATAGAAACTTGGGAATGACCCTGGTAAGGGGACACAGAACTCTCTCTACTCTTTTACTATCCACTTTCTGCTCCTTATGTCCTAAATACTGGCTTGGGTGTCGAAGGCTCCTCCCTTCGAAACACATTCTGTGGAGCTCTTAGCCCTTGTTCTTTTGAGTGTTTTAGGCACCCTCATACCAGAAGTCTCTCCTTCAAACCAACATGTCATATAACAAGGATGCCATCGGGCATCAGGAATGATGTTATAATGCATCAGAGATTGGCTTATGATAGTTGGTTGTGATCTATGCAACATGTTTTACATGTATGTGAAGTTTGGAGGCTAACCAAGCATGGTTGATATGTTTTGTAAGTGTCCAAAGTTCATAGCAGCAAAATCTGTGAAAATTTTGTAGAATCGCAGATTGGCAATGCGTCGCTAGTTTTGTACCACTATCCATGACACGTCGCCAATGCTAGAAAGTTGGCAAAATGTTACCAATTGTGGTGATGTGTCACCACAGTTGGTGACGTGTCACCATAAGTATGTTGCCTGAATTTTCCATGTTTTGCTAGGAATGTTAAGGGGAGACCTAAGGGGATTATTAGGGTACCTTAGGGCCAAAGTGTTCTGGGGGTACTCTAAGACTTTCAAAAGTCCTTCGAGACCTAGGAGTTTTCTTGAGTTTTGTAAAGTTTTATGGTTACTTCTATCATAAGCAAGAAAACTAGTTTACCAAGGATAACACCTAAGTACCACTGGCTAGGGTGGAAGGTTTAGAACATTTGGTGAGCTAGCCATGCCGTTAGCCATGAGGTTGTAAGGTGAAACCTTAGTGCACCTAGTTTACAATGCCCTTATGGCCTCGTTACAATAGTCCCACCATAATTCCCTTCTACAACATGAAAAGGAAGAGGTTCAATTGGTGATTTATCATTAGTTAGGCTAGTAAGCTTAGCTTGCTAGAGGACAAGGCTATGACTTGTAGTTCAAGGACTAGGATGAGGAGAGGTCTCAAGGGACCTAGTTATATGTGCATATATCAGACCCTCAGGTTGTATGAGCTCACGGTAGCTTACATATGTTATCATATGTGGAGTCCTTAGTAATTTTATTGCAGGTACCACGAAGACCCTTACTAAGAATGTTTATGTTCTCAATCCCTAGTTATGCTGTGCAGATTCTGAAGTTGCTGGACCGAGCAACCGTTAAGGGTTGTTGTGGTAGTTAGCTTTTGTTGTTGGTATTTCCCTTGAGAATCTTTATGATTCTTGTCTACTTGGGTAACATGTTGGTCAAGTAACAGTACTAACTAGAGTCTTCCTTTGGCTACAGAGCCTAGTAGCACTTGGACAATGGTTTTTATGACTCGTCACTAGGACTTGCATCCAAGGTGGGAGTTAGTTCAAGAATATCTTAATTAAGGCTTGTATATATAGTACTCTTAACTGCCTCCATTGTCTATGTTTTGAGGAATCCTAGACTAAAAGGTTGCTCTTAGGTGAGGGCATTAGTCTACTTTATGTATGAATGCTCCCATAGAGTTGTTATATGTAGTAAACTCACATAAATGTTGATTTTGTTTGCTTTGGCTATTTGAACTTATTTTTTGTGGAAATCCCTTGGCCAAGTCTATGTTATATATTTTTTGTTAATCCAAGTCAAAGCATGAAGAGCATGCATCTTGCATATTCTAGGCTAAACAACTAGTATCATAGAGTTTTAATTCACACACATATTCAACTAGCCAATTGCAATCCACCATGAGACCAACTCTTACAGGTCTCCTGGGTAAGGGCAAAGGATGGTCGTGTTTCTCTACCTAGCCATCACGAAAACGGTAGTAAGTTTGATATTAGTAAGGGAAGAAAAAGGAAAGCAGTGGCCAGTGTACTATGTAACCAAGTCCCTACACAGTGCCAAAGTTAGGTATCCACTGCTACAAAAAGCCGTCTATGCCTTAGTACTCGCAGGAAAAAGACTTCAGCCATATTTCCCAGGACATCCCATCACAGTTCGAAGTAACTTACCTCTTCAAGATGTCATGAGGAAGGTAGACCACCCTGGAAGATTATCAAAGTGGTGCATTAGGCTCGATGAACACGATATCACTTATGAGCCAAGAGGGGCAATAAAGGCCAAATTAATAGTAGATTTCATCGTTGAAGTACCAAGAACTGAAAGTAATCTATAGGACCCCAAACATGAAGAACCTAAGTGGTCACATTTCGCCGATGGTGCCTCCGGTTCTGAACACCAAGGAGCCCGAGTAATTCTGTGGGGACCCAAAGGTATGGAAGCTTCGAAGTCTATCAAGTTCGGTTTTAGTGTCACTGTTGGGTCGAAACCCTCCAGGATCCAAGTGAAACAGGGTAAACCGGGTGTTCGAAAATTTTCATACCTAATTTTCGGTTGAGATCTTTCACTCAACTGTAGAGTCGAATCACAAAACCTGAACAGTTGACGTGTTCAAGCTCTCGATGGTATCCACACGAGCCTCTTGGGATCACCACGCTTCCACCACATCCCGGTAGATGCGTTTCTCTTGTGCTCACAGTGCTAGCTTGCGTCCTCCAAGGAATTGCAAGAGAAGAGTGCGACTGTCCTTTTGGGAGGCTAGGGCAAGGAGACCTGCGAATTTCTCACTTAAAAGTTGTATTTATAGTGAGACTCAACTTCCAGGCCTAATGGGTTTCAAAGCCCTAGTCCAATTAGGATTTAATTTCGGGCTTAATAATGGCTCAACTCTTGGGCCCATTATTAATACGAAATTAAAGTGAAACCATAACCCAAATAATTAGCCCATGCAGTCTAATGATCCAAATTGCTAGAAGCTATGTGTGCGACCCAAAAGGCTTTTATCACGTTGGCAATGATCATAAATCACATTTATGATCATAAGGATTGAGTGGTGTCTAGCAACACATCATTTGCTACCCAAGTGACAAGATTGTCGATGATTCGACTATACCTTTATGATCATCACACCGATATATGCCATTGTCCCTTTGTCCAAGATATCAAGACTAAGCACGAGACATGGAATGTGTCACTCTCGTATAGCTTAATCTTTGGTTTCTTGATTACCGAGTAGACTAACTTAAACTGATGACATTGATATCGCATATCAATTCATCCGACCATGGCCATGCATTTTCTAAGTCTCACTCTATCAAGGGGCCCGAAGACATCGCTCCCGTTACATAGGAGGGATAAATCCCATCTTGATCATACAAATCCCTCCGCATGATATGTGACATACCCAATGACCTCCTTCAAGTTCACTGTCAGTTACGAGCAACAAAGGAAAGTATCAAAGTATGTGACTCACATGTAGGGGAACCTTGATGATCTTAGGTCGAAGGGCTACATATACCCTGATCACTATGGGAATCACTTATGACACTCATATAACGATCCATGTAGTGTTCTCATGGTGGGTCGGTCCAGTACACAAGTTCTCCAACTTGTACCCATATGTAGACTACATATCTCATATTAGTCTCCACATATGTTTAGTCATTATGTATTATTGCAACCCGCTCCACAATAATACTAGACCAGGGACTTTAAGAATATCATTATTCTAGGGTTACAATTATGTTTGTTAAGTTACGCAGGAACAAAACAACAAACATAATTGCTGGATTAATGCCTTAATAAAATATCATGACTCAATGTGCAAAAATACAATCATCTCATGATTGGCTTTTGGGCACAACACTAACAGTCATAACTAACATTGCTGAATATGAAGCCATCATAGCAGGCTTACGATTGACAAAAAAAGTTGGTGTAAGGAATCTAAAGGCCCATAGTGATTCTTAGCTGGTAGTTTCGCAGATGATAATGGACTACGGTGAAAAAATTCAAATTTGGCAAAGTACCATAGTCTCATAAAGATGCTTATCCAATAATTTGATGAGGTACAGATAGAAAACATACCTTGTGATGCCCGACAGCATGCTCGTTGTATGACATGGTGCAGCTTCGAGCTAGACTTCTAGTACGAAGATGCTTGGAAAGAGACCTTTGGTGTGAAGGTACCTTTGAGAACGACTTCCAGCAAGAATGTGGCTGCAAAACTTAGTAAAACAAAGGTTAGAGACTCCCCGGAGTGTTATTTCGGGGGAGGAGCCTCTGACGCTGAAGTCAGTATTTTGGAAGATGAAAGTAGGAAGAGTAGATGACAGCTAGGGTTTTCTGTCTTTTGTGTCTTGTTGTTCTTACCAAGGTTGTTCCCCAAGTATTTATAGGAGGGTGTTGGGGAAAGTCCATTTGACACAGCCCGCTCAGATCATGACACATGTTCGGCCAGATGTGGTTCATACCTTCAGGGATGGGGTTCTCTAGCTGGCCATAGGCCGTTCTGGCTAGAAGTCAGAGCCGTGGTAGGCCTATGTATCAGGGGCGTGTGCGAGGTCTCTATGTCAGAGGCTTCTAACTGTCTTTGTCTTATCTAGGAGAGAAGTCCTTCGGTCATAGGCCCTCTTCGGGGGGTAATGCCCCTTCGGCAGACGGGTCTCCTTCAGTCCGGTTTTTGCTATCGAGGGCCATAGAGGAAGGCTCCTCTGTAGGGTGGAGGACCTTCGGCAAATGCTATATTCTGCCGAGGATGGAAAGATGGTCTCCCGAGCTTGGTAAATCACTTGACCGAGGCTGGCGCAGTATGTCCTTCCGAGGGTGGTAGTGTTATTAGCCGAGGGTGGTGAGGATCCTTTTTCCCGAGGTTGGTCAAATGTACGTCCGAGGATGGTCCTTGTTAGTCATCCTTAGAAGCTATACAAGTGTGATAGCCATTCGGCTATCAGATGGCCCCCTCAGAAAGCCAAAGTGGTAACTTTGGTACGTAGAGACTTTGAGAGCACTTTGTGGGGCTCGTTGTGGAAGCTAGGTAGGGGACACTTCATTTTCCGAAGGTATGCTTTCTCAACCGAGGTAGCTTATGAGTGTGACTCTTCACCTCCTGGCTAGTCCCTTGGTATTTTTCAAGTGTGTATCCTTCTTTTACTTTTCTGCTACAGGTCAGTGGACCGTCACGTCTCGTAATCAGATAGGCACGTCACTTCGGATAGGCTTGCCTAGGCCTTCATGTTGTTAGGAGGTGTGCCATCATTTCCTGCGCTGGGTGACATGTGTCACGCGGTAATTGTGAGACAGTAGCGTCAGTTACATCAACCGCATCTCTTCACCTTCGATGGGTAATTTTGGCGATGATTCACCTGCAGCTTTCAGCCTATATAAACCTTCTTCTTCCTCAAAGTTCCACTTGCTTGCTTTTGCTTCTGTTTTTCTCTCATTTGCTTTCAAGCTTTTCTCCTTTTTTTGCGGCGGTGCAACCGGCGGAGTGATTTCTGACGAGTTTTAACGATGGAGGTCACAAATCCCGACTTTAGCAAAAGCTTTGGTTGGTTCTTCTTTATGAAGTCATTCTTTGGCATTATTTGGTTCTTCTCTTTTCTCCCTTCCGAAGTTAGGTTTCCCTTTTTCAAATATCTTTTCCCATTCCACTCATGTCTGTCCAAACTATCCCCAAGAGCTGGCTTCCTCTTAATTCTCATCTGAGTTGTACCACTTCAGAGAAGTTAGCGAAATGGACAACAGAATTTTTTCTTCCTTCTTACTCGGTCATCAGGCTACCCATTCTTGGCTTGTTTAGTTATATGAATAACTCGGATGCGGTTACCATTTTTTGGGCCCAATGTAAGGTTGAACTTTGGTTTCCTCCTCCAAAGATGATTTGTGACTTCTGCCAATCCCATGGTGATGCTCTTCCGCATCTTCGTCGTCAAACATGATGAGCCTGGAGCAGAAACTTTCGGTGGGGGAACGTCTGGATAGGGGACCTTGCTGGGAGAGACTGCCTGAAACGCTCAAAGAACGAGGGTTAGGAGGTCCCCGAAATGCTTTTTCGGGGAAGGAGCCTCCGATGCCCAAGTCAGTGATTGGAAAGGGAAACTGAGCAAGGAGTAGAGATATTTTCTTCTTAGAGCCAGATCCCCTTACTTGGGGCGTTTTACTGAATATTTATAGGAAGGTGTACACGGGAAGTCCATTTGCCACAATTGGCCCAGATCGTGGCACGTGTTCGATCTGATGTGGTTCGTTCCTTCTGGAGTGAAAGGCCTCTAGACGGCCATAGGCTGCTTGGTCAGGAGCCTATGGTGGCGTGTCAAAGCGTGTCCGAGGGCAGCGTGTCGGGGTTTTATGAGTATAGTGTGTCAGAGACTCCTTAGCCATTCCGTCATACGCCAACATGGCCTTTTCGGGGGACCAAACTTCTTTCGAGTACAAGGTTCCTTCGGGAAGTGAGCTCCTCTCGAAGGAGGTCCCGTGAGGCTCCTTCAGTTAGGCTCTCCCGAGGTCAGGCTCAGGTACCTAATAATGATGCTTCGTGAGAGCGGTCAAGAGGGTGGCCCAAAAAGTATCTGAAGGTGGTCTTCGGGTACGCGAGGTTGGCGCGAGGTCTTCCTCGGGAAGGGTGGTGACCCCTTCTGTCCGAAGTCGGCCCCTTGGGTTTCCTGAGAGTAGCGCCTATCCAACCTGTCCGAGGGTACTAATGTCACACCTCACTCAGGCCCTGGCCTATAAGTTTCTAAACTAACTTACAAGCCCAACTCTAAAACAAGTTTCTAGCTCTCAGCCAAGCAAGCAATGGCAACTTTTAAGTCTTATTTTCTTAAGTTAAGAGGCCTGGGAGGTGGCCCAGGTGGCTTTTAACACAATTCCAATAACAACTTGCAGCAAAGGCAAGGCCCAATACCACTAACTTGCACAACAAGCAGGGTTAAAATTGATTACTTGCATATCAAGCAAGGCAACACTTAATGCAACTTTAAGTGCATACATGGTGTGCAATCAAGTGCACTACCTATATGGCAACCAAGAAGCCCACAATGTTGGTTTAGATTTTCAAAACTACAAGGTAATATGCATGATGCTCTCGGCCAACAATCATACATATAATAGTGCACCACAATTTCATAAGTTTAGGCCAAACTTTGGCCCATACTATTCAGCACACAAGTCCAAGCATAATGCCATCCATAAGCCCATACATAACTTGGCATCCAAGACCCACTAAAACATCAACTAACTAGGTATCCAAGACTAGACATATATACCATCCAAAAAGGTAGTCTACCTAGCATTTAACATGGCTATATATGCCAAGCATCCATAAGTTATTCATGCCAAGTTACAAACATCCCGAGACCATACTCCTAATGGTCAAATAAAACCTTGAGAATCCCATACAAAAGTACACACTGCAGCACCAAGCCTATGGCCATATTCATGGTCATAAAGGTGAATACCACAATCAAAGCTAAAGTCCAAGTATCCATGCTCTCCTAGACGGTTTCCACTCTACAGCCTACAAACTTAAAACATAAGTCTCGGCCAACATACAATAAGACTTGTAATGAATCCAAAATTGGTAAGCCAAGCACACATTGGCACATACCTTGGCAACTAAGCAAATAAACACTAAGCTCACACACAAAACCAGCTCAGCACTATTCAGGCCGAATGTCCTTGCCTGAAAATAAAAGGATAGGCAGTGAGTAAAAACTAAGTAGGATTCACTCATATATATTCAACTAAAAAATGAGTCTATTTAGTTAAGCTGAGTATTCACTCAAAGCTTAATCTCCCATTAGCTAGTTCAACCTGCAAAACAAACACAAAGACAAGAAAACCAAGCATATACATATACAAGATAGATAACCATGGCAATTAATCCATAAGTGGGGTTAGCATGCACAAGGAATCACCAAAGCACACAAGGACACACACACACTCCACAAAAGTGCTCTCGGCCATATAAGCCTTACATGTACCCATGTGCATTTTTGCACACAAACCTTTCCAATATCATTTCCACTTGGAGCTCCCAAAATGCCAAGCAAATAGGCCACATTTACTTGCATTTCTAGTACATGTACACTAGTCAATTAGCTAATCAACAATTCAACCGAATATAAACTTTAAAGACCATCAAGCAACTAAGGTCATTTGGCAAATTTTAACCATCACTTAGCCACTCTAAACACTTGAACCATGGCACATTACCAAGCAACATCAAGTGTTAGTGAACCCTACCTCAACAGCTCTCGGTTAAAACCAAGCTTCAAGTATCCAAGTGTTCCTCAATCACAATGCCTACCAAAACAATCACATAGGCATCAACATACACACTCATGGACTAACTACCATGATCCACATGAAGAACACTAAGATATACATACTTAAGCTCTCGGCCAAAAAGGCCCAATTTTATATACATGTGCTAACCATCATCCTAACTCACCACATGATATTCTAATCATCAATGAACATCATCAATGGCATTATTACCAAGTAACCAAGTGAAATGCACCATTTCACACTAATCCAAGCTTTCGGCCGAAATTGCCCATCTCACATAACAATGTTCTTTATCAAATTAACTCAATCCTTGATCAAAACCATCACATGAAACTTGTTCATAGCACATTTACCATGTAATCAAGTGATCAACACCTAATTACACTAACTCATGCTCTCGGCCATAAAGCCCAACTTTACACACTATTGTATTTCATCATTCTAATTCATCATATGCTCATTAAAGCATCATTAACCAATAACCATGGCACTAATACCATGTAATTCAATGTGGAACACACCATTACCTCAAAATGCACCTTTCGGCCAAACTTCCACTTGTTCAGCTTGATGTTCTTTAATCAAATTTTGCCAAACACAAGCATAAATAGGCAACAACAACACTTAGTCATGGATTAATTTCAATGGAATTCAAGAAGAACACCAAGATTACTTAACCATCACTCTCGGCCAAGACTAGTTTTCCACATCAACATAAACAATGCTCAATTCACTTAGTTTAACAACATTTGAGCACTCAATATCCTTGTTCATGGAAGCAAATACCTTGGATTCAAGGAAGATAACAAGATTACCTTAAACCTAGCTTAGTTTGGCTCGGCCTTTCTTCAATATTCAAGAACAACGTTTGATTCCAAGCAAACAAGAGCCGAAACACTCTTCTCCAAGCTTGAATCCTTCAACGCCCTCAATTCTCCCTGAATCCAAGACCAATTGTGAAGGAGCTCAAGAACAAGCTCTCGGCTAAACAACAACAAAGGTAAGCCCGAAATGAACAAAATGCTTTTGACTTGGATTCGGCCGAAAGACATAAGTCTTTAGTTAGCTAAAATGCCAACTTTTACTTCCATTTCTTTGCATGGTGTAATGTAGCCCTTAACTCCACATGTACACAAGGCCACCACCTAAACTTGTGTTAAAATGGACACTTAAGCCCAACATGGCCCATAATGCCAAGCAAGTAACAAACACAAGTACCAAGATGTCATAAACACCCATGCATAACCGGCCATGTAACTAAAATAAAGACTAGTTAGTTTAACTAGTAACTAGTGAATAGTACTTTAGTGGTAGACAAGATTTTGACTAGTAATCATTGTTGTCTCCCACATTTGGTCTAGTCTTGCACTTGCCACCAAAAAAGTTTGCATGGCCGAAAATGCGAACCTTAAGTTTATGGATTAAATTGCACCACCCATCTTAATGTACAATTTGATCCCCTTTCTCTGTTTTCTATCTGTTTTCTTTTCTCTAGTATAGTTCCTA